>JACCHZ010000099.1:0-2400000 GCA_018907045.1 Wiebesia pumilae
CAGGTACAAGCAGATTTAATTATGCACATTTTTGAATTATGTTACGTCTATTTTTTTAAGTTTATCTTTGTGATAAAAGCTAGGCAAAAGTTAAAGAATAAACTTCGCTCTTTTCTTAAATTTTATAAGAACATAGTGATAGATTTATCTTAGATCTAAATTAAATCAAATTCAATAATCTGAGCGCCGAAGTAAGAAATTCACCAGTTTGAAAAAGAGGGATTCAGTTCATTTATTTTCATTTCTAGGTTGCAACTAGTCTGCCACGACCATCTTGAAAGTTCATGATCAAAGGAGGCACTCGACTCTTTGGAAATTATGATTAATTTTATCTCTTAATTTTAGAAAATATCTGATGATATTTGATAAAATATTTGATTCTTGAAAATCTATTTCTTGATCAAATGTTAGGGTATCTAAATTGGTATGTCACGCATTTTCCTAAAGTAAGTCGATTTATGTAAATAAAAGGTACAATATTATTACAAATTTAATATTATTATATAATAATAATTATTATAATACAAGGTTTTTTCGAAAAAGTGTAAGTAAATATCTTTATACATTAGCATAGCAGGTGTAGTATTTGCTTGAAGTTCTTTTTATAAAAATTTACATGATCGTCGTTTATGGGAATTTATATTCAATTATCGCAATTTATAATAATAAAATTCAGATTATTTTTAAATGCAAAACTTTTATTTTTTCGCACAAATTTGAGTTCTTGCTTTTATCTCTAATTGTTGTTGTAAATATTTTTCCAATTTCTACTTTTGTAACGCTATTTATTCATCTATTTATAAATTTAATTCATTTTTTCACCTTAAATTCTGCGGAAAATAATTACTCGTCTGACAGATAATTTTTCACATTGACTATGTGTGTTGTAAACTTTAGGGATCTAACTTTCTCATAAGTGATGTTTTTAAGTCTATCTACCAACTTTTAACTATTACTATGTATTTATTTTTATTTAACTTATATAAATACGTTTTATTTGAATTATTAGTAAATTGAAAAATATCTTATTATAATTAATTTAATATTATGAGCTATATCAAGAGTTTTGAAGTTTTGGCCCTTAAAAATTGAAAAATAACATATTTTATATTCTAAAATCTAAATGTTACATTTTTCATTACAAATTTTTATTTTGCAATAGAATTTATCGTTTTTAAATGATTTCTCATACAATAATTAAATTATTAGCAGTATAGATGATATTTAATAACGATATTTATGTTAAATATATATTAGAAAATCCTAAGACTTATTAATTTAATTAACATTTAAATATCAATAGTTATATGCAATAGAATATCTAGAAAATCAATGCTTATATAGACCATGTAGGGTCAATTATTTTCCGAATTAAAATATTAAAAGATGTTAATTCAATATGAAGAAACGACATTAAAATCAATTTTTTCTAAAATTTTAATACTCTATTTGCTTTGTTTCATACAAAAATATGCTTAAAATCGAACGTAAACATTATTTAAATAACTTATTCGTTCAAGAAAATCTCATACCGAAATAATTAAGGATTTGAAAATAATTTCCGAACTATTTATCAAATATACTTTCGTTAGGAAGGAATGTTAATTTTATGGCTCATATAAGCACAACTATTGTACATTCTGCTCCATCGTTTTCTATAAGTCAGTTTTTTTTAATTTCTCGGTTTACAAATTCTTCTTACTTTTAGTAAATCAATTAAAATGACAACATCATTTTAAAATTATTGTTTAAGTTTTTAATTGAATAAAATTGAAAAAGTATACTTTCTACGTAAATAATAATTTTTATTTATAAGTTTTCAAATTTAAAAAAATTTATTATTTTCTTTGATACGTCAGAAATTTTTTTATATTTATTACTATATATAATTTAATATTTACCTGTAATGAAGTAATAAGGAAATACTAATGCTCGTCACTATCGCACAGCTTTCCCTATGTTATCCGGCCACGAACCCCTAGCGCTATTTACACCCTTCTCGTCCTTCACCGCGCGACAATAAGGCGTTTTTGACCTGCCCCACCCCACGCTTTCACATCGACGCCACCCCTCCCCTTCTACCGCGTTCCTCGGGCTTCTTTTAATCCTTCCCTCTCTTCCTCCTTCTCTCGTGTTTCTTCTCGCATTCTTTTCCTGGCACCCTCGGCCACCTACAGCCTCCATTTCCTTTAGTACTTCTGTTTTCTCTCTTCCGCGGATGCGTCAGCGGCGCTCGGCGTGCACGGCGGGGGGGGGGGGAGGTCACACTCACCGGGGGGCAGAATAAGGTTGGCAAAGGCCGTATGGGAGAAAAACAAGGTAGCACGACGGACGCGAGAACGGAACATAATCAAGCAGGGGCGTCGGGAAAAAGAAAAGTATGGGAATTAACAGGAAGGGAATGTCAATATGTGAAAGCGACCTGAAGATAAAGAAATAGTTTTCAAATAAAAATACAGTTTTTATATAGATCATTGGTTAATTGTTTATAATTAATCAAATTTAACTACTTTATATATATTTGAGTACTATTGATAATACCAATGTAAGCTAAATTTCATTTAAAATAATAAAAGATATGCTTGTTCAAGATATACATCTATGAAATAAAATCATTTATTTTTTAGAATTCTGTTAATTATTATTTCTTTAAAAATTATTACGAAAATTATGTATTATATAATATATAATACATAATATAATTTTTTACTAGATTAAAAAGTTTACGTTAGTTAAAAAATAGATATTGTAAAGTACATCGTAATGAATTATATTTTCTAATAGTGACATTTTCTAATAGTGCTTCACGGTAAATAATTCTTTTATATGTTAATAAAATAAATATTAAAAATAAATAGTATCTTATGTAAGTACATTTTCATGTATAAATTATCTAATTATATAACATTCAAAAATATCTTGAATATTTAAATTTAACATTCAAATATCAGTGCTTATAGCTTGTCAATGCGCTTACTATATTTAAATGTTTTTAAAAATATTTTATTATATGACAATTTATTCGTGTCAATTTAACTCTTATTTTATATTAAAATTAAATGAAGAGTAAAATCAATTTAAAGTATGCGAAATGAATTTAACATTTTTTTCAGTGCATGATAAAAATATAGATTAGATAAATATTGATACTTTTATTAAAGAAATTTAAAATAGACAGTGTTAATAGGCGTTATTTATAAATAAAATAATTTTTTAAATCGTTACGTGTATAATGTAGATATTATATAATATTAACGTCATAGGTTTATAAAAAGAAATTGATAAGGTCATTGATGACTTATGTTAGCGAGATATGGTACAGTATTTATTGTATATCTAATATTCTTTCTTATTTCTTTAAAAATTTTAAGACTTAAAGAATTATGACTACTTTGCAATTAAATCAAAATCTAGTTCGTTGAAATGCTTTAAAATTTTCGATGTTTCAAATCTTCTTTCAAAATGATTTGCAGTGTAACACTATTTATCTTATATTTCTAAAGAGAAGCGGTTTCTTAGAATAATTCAGTTCTTCATTTCATATTAGAGTAGAAAAGCAACACGATTTCTATTCATACAGTATTATATTATTCTAAATATTTAGAATATTCTTGTTATACTTATTTTGGATATCGCAAACTTGTTAAGAGTAAATCAAGATATATTGGTATAACATTTTTTTCTACATTTTGTTTTTTGTAATAAATTATTTATAGCTTTTCTATAAAATAGCTTACATTTTAAATTTACAAATCATACAGTAGACATGGTATTAATTTTGTAACTAATAATATCAGCATTTTATTTATATTATTTTCAATAGAGAAGTTACGAAAGTTGAATTGACTATAAAAAATATATTTACTTCGGAGACCTGTATTCATTTGAATATTGTATAAAAAGGGTTTAACGTAAATATGGGTAATTTAAACATTAAGAAATCAATCTTTGAATAAATAAAGATAAATTATCTAGTGTTAAAACCATTAAAAAAAGTATTTCTCAACCGTAAAGTAATATTTATATTTTCATTTTGTAATTTTCAATACTACTATACAATTTACAATATAGAACTTTTTCATAATTTAATTATTTATTTATTTTTCCTATTTTTATTATTATATCTATATGTTATATTTTTAATAACTTTAAATATTGAATCACTTATTTCTTCTCATAATAGCAATAAAATTAAATTAGAATTCGGAAAAATTATTGTTTACCAGTGTAAAAACGGCTCTTGTAGCTTTTAATACATATTAGTATATAAGATAATATTAAATAATATTACTATTTCTTTAAGTTTGTAATATATTTATTAATAAAATAATAAGTATTAAATAATGATTAATATAATCATAATTTCTTTTATAAAACCTATAATAAATTATCAATTTATTAATTTAATTTAATTATTTTATTAATTTTTAATTTATTATAAAAATTTAAATAAATTATAGTTCTTATAATAAAATTATTTAAAAATAATCACTATCATAAAATACAATTAATACTTTTTAAAATATAAGTAACTTAAGTAAGTCTTTTATTTATTTATTTTTTTAAATAACTTTTATATTTAAAGTTCTAACCTTTTTCACTTATAAGTCAACTTAAAAATATACCCAACTATGATTTCTTACTTTATAGTAGTTTTTTATAAAGAAGATATACGTAGTACTTTTGAAAAAATTATAAACATTTATAACCTTGAAAGACTTATTTGAGTATTGTTTAAAATCTTTATAATAATGCTTGCATAATGTTTGAAAGTGTTATTAAAATTGTTAAAAAAAGATAAGCTTAATAAATAAGAAGATTGAAATTTAGGTTCATATATCATTATAACTAAGAATATTTTAGTTTGCATTAGTATAAAGTTCAATTTGGTTGTTAATAGTTTCTGAAGTTATTCACAGATCAAGATTTGTTCTCCAGTTTGTACAAATGGACAAATTTTCTTCCTCGTAAAAACTTACACCGAGAACATTAAATTAAGAATGTGATTACAAATCACTTGTGAGTATCTATAGCAACATACTTTCTATAATCTATTCTTTATTTTTTAACCCATTGTGCATAATATAATATAAGGCATATACTCATATCAAGAACTAATGTTAAATATAAATATTAATGAATAAACTTTGAAAATCAATATAAAAAATGTATGCCATGAAAAGATTATAAGGTATGCTGTCCAAGCTTATTCAGTTTCAGATATACAAGTATATTGGATTTGCATAAGTGGTTGAGATTTCAAAAACTTAAATTCAATTTAAAGGACGTTCGACCTAGAGTTGACGTGATAAACACTTTTAGAAGTTGCTTATCATTAGAAAATAATTATGTTTAAAAATAATTTATTAAGTAAATGAATAGTATGTTATATCTATACATATCTTTAATATAATGTTTATAGAATATATAATCTGAACTGGCGATTGCTTTAATTAATATTTTTACAAAAAACAATGTTTTCAAATAAAAAACTATTAAACATACTTTTTATTCTACTCAAAACTTATGAAAATATATTAATGATACTATGTAAATACTAGTAGTAAGTAAATACTAGTAAATAATTACTATGAGTATTAAAAAGTGAATATAAACTAGTCTGAATTTATCTCAACTTATTCGGAAGTTATATTGCTATGCTACGTATTTTGTAGCAGTATTTTTTTATCATAATTATTGCATTGGTCACTCAGTTGTGAATAATTTTCTAAGAATATGGTAAAAATCATGAAATATAAATTAATAGTAAATAAATGTTTGTTGCAGCGACCTTCATAATAAGGCCAAATGTCCCTGTGACAGGACACTGAAAAGCAATGATACTCAAATACAACTCGTTAGTGAACTTGTTTCTCATTTCCTGTTTCTTTACTGTGATGCTAATTGCTAAATGGACTTTGGAAAATTGATATTAGATGATACGGCTTGTAATAATTATAATCTCCCGATGTTACCTACAGATGTTTTATCACTCATGTACGTACGAATTACGAGTTATAAATTATTTTAGATTAATAACTTTATAAAATTCTTTATTACACGGTATCTTCACTTTGGTCATTATTTAATACGTCAAACATATGATTACTAATACGTAACTTTATAAATCTTTCAATAAACTTAAAAAGTTAGAACAAATTTGAAATTTTACAACAAACTAACGATTTATCATATTTATATAGTTTTTCTTATAAAAAGTAGAAATAATGTAAATAAAGAACTAGAAAATGATTTAAATATATTAATTAAATAAATAATATAATAGTTAAATAAATTAAATATATAATTTAATAGTTATATTAAAAATATATTAATTAAAAAACATCAATATTAAATAATAATAATATATATTGGAAGTGAAAGTGAATTGTAGGGTATCACATCCTTTGAAATATAATGTTTCAAATGTTAAACTAAAATTTTATATGAAAACTAATATCTATACATTAGATAACAAATATGGATTGTTTATATAAAAAATCTTTATATTAAGTAATTTTCTAAATAGTTGAAGGTAGATTTATTCAAATTAACTCAAAGAAAATTAACTAAAATTTTTATATTGCAAATGAATGATTTAAAATGCATGACAAATAAAACTTACGATCTTATATTATCTAGTAAACTTATATATATTTATATTATGTTTTCTTTGAATATTTGATAAAGTGCAGTCTACGCGAGTGAATTCTAATAAAAAAAATTAAAAAAAATGGTTTTTAAAGCTATGAAAATAAGGATCGAATAAAGTAAACCCTTTATCAAAAATAAATATGTATTTTCTTTAAAATGCAATTTTCAATTGAAACAACACCTTTTTTTAGAAATTATCTGCTTATTAGCCTTATTCTTTGTGCATTAAAATCATAAGGTAAATGCTTGTTAAAACAATGTACAATATCATTAAATTATTAGTCTGATACATTATCATAAATTAATAAATTAATTAAATTTAAAAAATATTTTAACGTATCAGAATCGGGCATTAATCATCATTACAAAAAATTAAAAAATATATATATATTATTTATTAATTTATTCAATTACAGATATAACCTCATTTTACAAATGAAATGACCTCCTCTATTTTTAATTATTTTTTCGCTTTTATCAGGGTTCTGAAAATGTTTAACACATAATTGTCTTGCATTAAACGATGATTGCATTCTACTAAGCCATTTGTGGAAAAAATCCTTTTTATTTTATTTTTGAATTCATGTTAACTATAATAAATATTATCATAAAAATTCAAACTTCCAACAGAAAAATATGAATGAAACTAACATCTTAAATAGTTCAGCAAACTCTACAAATACTTTTCACCGTCATCTGAACATTCTGTTTTCATAGTCATAACTTTGAAAAAGAAAATAAATGAGATCTAACGCCTTCAGCAAAATTACTTCACTAGTTTTAATTGTAATGGAAAATAAAAGGTACGTGTATTATATTATAATTCGTATGTTCAGAGTTTCTAGTTCCTCTCGTAATATATATTTCAGTTAGTTCATGGTATCAACTCATTAAAAACCAATTTCACTTGTTATTTCTTTGATTGTTTCACTATTAATTAATTAATAATATTAATTTATACAATATAGAAATAATTTTTGGATAATTAACTCGCCGATAATATCCATAACTTTATTCTTGACACTCTTTAAATTATAAATTAGCTTAAAACTTAAATGGCTATTTCAAATATTTAAATATACCATAACATATTTGAAGTATTATTAATCTTACAAACGATATTGAATAGACAAGGATAGTATAAATATATCCAAAATTCTATTTGCACATTCTAAAATTAATTAAATAATTGAATCTTAATGTTACTAAATTTGAACATGACATATATTTTTTATTTTATGTAATTTAAATTAATTTTACGAGGATGATACCACATGTATAAAAATTATAAAAATTGCATAAAAATAACCATCATTTTTAACAATAATTTATGTTCTCTAATATGAGCTAAAATTAAAATTGGAATGACCCTAATTCATATAATTAGGGTCATTAATACATTAATGACCCTAATTAATAAATTTAATATAATGTAAATTAGCGAAAGAATATACTCAAATTATTGTAATCTGTCCAAGAATAGGTTTTTATATTTAAATATATAAAACAAATAATCAACTTTTATATTCTAAAATGTTTATAATATAAAGATAAAGATGAAATTTGGAATAAAAAAAGTTTTGAGACAGATTTTAATGTTAAGAATTTTAATTATATGTTACATTAAAATTATAATAAAATTTTGGAAAAAGTTTCTTTCTAGATATTGTTTTTTTATATTACATTCGAAGTGAAATTTTTAAAAAACAATTGCTAAATAAAATATCAAAAATTAGAGAGTTACAATTTATTGTTTTTTTTAAGAACTTAAAATTTTGTTTTGTTAAAAGGTATAAAATGAAGTTTCATTTTTATAACTTATCACATTAGGTAAATTCTTTAAATAAATAATATGTACAATATTAAACTATTACTTGCATAAAACATTGCGACATAATAATACCTTGTAATTTGACATAGTGTTACTATCAACAGTACTATATTACTGTTAATACAAGTACACTCCAATTATTATACGTGATTTTAGTTATTCTTTATAAATACAAGTATCAAACTTAATTTTACAATTAATTTTCTAATTATATTATATTTTTTAATTAAATATAAAAAACTGCTTTTTGATTAATAATGTAAATCATACATTTACATCATAAAATTAAAATGTTTTAATCGTATAAAAAACTGATAATTTTTAATTTTTTCTTTAAAAAATTTTTTACCAAAAAAATAAAAATAGGTTAAAAAAATTAATAAAGATGTTTATTCACTTCAGATTTACTTTTACTTTTTGGTATTATATTCTAATTATAATCTTTAAATTATACATATTATGTTCGGTAATAATTATTTTATTAATTTGGAGTATTTAATGGAGTATAATATCGAAAGACAATTATTTAAATATTTGATTTTATTATGAAATTTCAAAAAGTAACATTCGAATGTACCGTTTATATCGGAAGAAAATTACGTACTGAGTTACAATTTATATAATTATTAGTTAAGAGTAGAAAATATAATTTATTATTTTATTTTATTAGCTTAATAAAGTAGTTGGGCATCTTCATTCTCACTATCAATACAGTTATGTTTCACTATTGATTTATAATTTCAATGCATTTAAAAGTGATTTTGGTAATTTTATAAAATAGTTGAATTTTTTTCACTTAGGTTTTAATAACAAATAAGATAGCGATACTTGATTTTATTTTAATGAAACAGTAATGCAATTACTTTACTCAATAAGTGCACTCAAATAACCACATCAAGATGAAATTGTTATAACTAGGATTATTATGAATTTTAATACTACATTTGAGTAAATATTTATATTTGAAGAGTAATAGAAAAAGTAATAGAAAGAGCAATAAAAATATATTAAGTATTTATAATCATATTATACATATAATATTTATTACTAATATACATAATAAATTATGCGAAACAATTTCACTGTTAAAATGCACAAATTATTTTTTGACTTAATTAATAATATAATTACATTTTATTAATGAGATTTTATGTAAATGAGTAAAAAGCATCGTAAATTATAATTTATAACAATACTCGTCTAACTGTAATTTTAAATAAAAAATATTATTAATTAATAATCTCGACACATTGTTACCAATGTGTTACAAATGATTTTTTTATAATAATAGGGAGCAGTATACAAAGTATAGATAAAATTAAACTAATTTAAAGATTCCATAAATTGATTATAAAGTTAAGAAAAAAAAATTAATGATATTAATTTCTATATTAAATACAAATATGTATTATTAATTAATTTTTAGAAAAAATATCTTATAATTCATAAATTTACTCTTTTTTATTATATCGTATTATGTCTATCACACGTACATATTGTAACACTTATTGTCAATAAATCCAAAAGTAATTATAAAACTGTTTAATAATTTACCGATTGCCGATAAAATGTACTAACTATGAAATTGTGTATTTAGTAAAGGTGTTAGATTATAAACAATTTAGATTAAACATAATATCTCAAAATATTTTATAAAAGTAATTTGAAAAAATTATATTAGTAATTACTATTTACATAGATATAAGAAATGGCAAATAAAATGCTATAAATTTTTGATACGACGATACGTACTTAATTTCTTGGACTTAATTTTCAATAATATAGAAACTATATTTATTGATAATAAAGAAATTATATTTTGTGCGAAAAATAGGCATAAATTTTAATTTATTTAATATGTTCCCTTAATTTGTTCTCTTTTTCTCGTGTAACTGTTTGCATAATCATGAAGGCAGCGATATAGACAGAAAATAATGTTTACAATTTTTCGATCTCAAGGAAGACTACCGATTTTTTCTCTAGAGCCATAAAATTAGCTAATATCGTCGCCTGGTTCAAAGTCACCCAATTTTATTGAGAATGTCAGGTATAAACGTGGATTTTGTTAATCCGCAGATTCAAGAAGTCAATCAACTTGAAGCTTTACGTAAAAATGAATACAGAAATGAGACGCAAAAGGACTCAACTTCTTATCACCGTCCTCGTCCTCCTCGGTGTCGCCTAATAAAGTGACAAGTTACGCTCGCGCTCCGAGTCCGAGACGCCTCTAGCGTCGTCAGAGCGCGTAAAGTGGTGCGCGCGGGTGCGACATTGGGATCGGTCGAAACCTTATTGATTTTTTGGTGACAGTGTCACGCGCCGCATTCAGCTCGATTCGCGCAGAGGATAAAAATCCAGCAGACAGTATCGCGAGTGTGGCTACTACCAACGGTGCAATGGCAAACTGTTGAAGCTCTTGAAAATGCCAAAGGAATGGGTTGGAAAAGTAGGTAGCTAAGGAATTAGAAGATCAACAAAATGAAAAGCCTCAAAATTATTAACCGTCTGCTTCTTGTGGAGGGAAAATTCTCAAATCTTTAATTGCTCAACAAAATTTCTTTAAACTATAATCAGTAGCAACTTAATATCCAGCTTTCAATATGTTTTAGGTGAATCACAGTAAAAAATACTCATGTAAACATTAGAGAAACGTCAATTAATAGCTGTAATAAATAAATACCTTGAGCTTGAAACTTTGTAAACGAAATCGACTCTCAAGATATTTTTCTCATATTTACTAGTTTTAAAAAATTAACGAAGTTTAAGCTGTGAATAAAAGAGCAATTCTAATCACTCTATTTAATAGCCTTATGTATATTTTAAAAATATATATCTTAAATTTTTAAGATAGGTAAATTTTTAAGATAGAACTTGATTAAGTTTTAATGCTGTGAAAAACCTTTAAATGTATTTATCTCGTTATTATACTTTAAACTATAATAGAAATTTAACTTATGGAAAGTTTTAGTAATTAATATAATTTATAGTTTTAGGAAAAATTATTTATAACATCAAGTATAAAACCTAATATTTTCTGTAAAGAGATTACTATAATTTATAGTAAATATAATACAGAGACTGAATAATAATTAATTTTACTTCTCTTTTATTTCCTTAAAAGATTATTATTAAAAGATTAAATATAATATGCAAAGAGCAATTGTAAAATAATATTTAAAATATTTAAAAGTTTAGTGCTATTTTCGTATAAAGGCAATATAATGGAATTTAATATTCAATAGACTCATTTAACAATAGATTCAAAATAAATTAAAAAAACTTACACCATAATATGATGCACTTGTAATGACTACATCATTATTATTTACATGATATATCTTTAGCCTATCATAATTTATTGTACTTCAATAAAATATAATATTTTATGAATAAAATTAACCTAAAAGATAAGAAATTATATGAAACTACTTTCATGTTGTAGATAATAAAACACAATTTTATATATATTTTTTTCATGAAATTACAATACATAAATATTTTCCTAATTAAATTGTATACTATATGTATTATATTAGTATTATTTTATTATTATTTATCATTTGTGTAATAATTGCAATATATTTTTGTATTGTCATAATTGCAATACATTTTTCCCATTATTTTATTCGTGCTTAAAACTATACATTAGTAGCTCATAAATAAAAAGTACTTTTAATAGTATGCAAAAATTTAATCTTACATTAAGATTTACACATTGACACTTTAACATTACGATTTCATTTCATTGATTATATTATACATACTAAATTGTTGTGTGTGAGTGAGAGAAAGAGAGAGAGAGAGAAAGAGAGAGAGAGAGAGATAGAACAATTTTGTCTACTTAGATTTTATAAAAATATAAATATAAAAATATTCAATTTAAACAGTTTGGGCATAAATTCACATATCAAAAAAGTTAATCACTTTATAATGTTTTATAATCTATAATATTATATAATATATTTAATATTATATAATATTATTATATATATATTATTTTAATATTATATAATATTATTTTAATATTATATAATATTACTTTAATATATAATAATATTACTTTAATATATAATAATATTACTTTAATATATAATAATATTACTTTATAAAATTCAAATACAGTAACAAATGATAGCAACAGAAAAAATTGAGATAATTTTAAAAGTATTATGTACTTCTATAATTTTAATATACATTATTTTTCTTAAAATATATTTTAGAGATTTTCTATAATATTTTTGAAAATTTTTAATACTTTTTTCAACGTTAATATGTGCAGATGAAGCCTACCTTTGATTAATAGAATTTCATATTTTGCACATTTGTTCTATCCAATTGTTATAACTACTCAACATTAATTAGTGAAATAAGAAAATTTAATTTATTTTTTACGTACATCTTCCGTACATAAAAAGTAAAGGGTAGACATAAAAGATTATTGCAATTTTCTAAACTAAGGTATTTGTTAACTATTATTCTTTTCTGCTTTGACAATGATTAGTTTATTTTTAACTACTTAATAAGAGTTTTTAATGATTTTTAACAAACAAGTGAGTTTTGATAATTATTTAATTTTTTAATTGGTCTAAAATTTTTAAATCTTTAAACTTGTAAAAGTATATTTTGCTAATGTATTAAATATTACAGAAATAACAACGCATTTAGAAATTTTTTTATTATCTAAATTTGATTAAATATTTTCAAACTAAATAAAAGAATAACACGTATATAATAAAATGAATAAATAATTCAGTTTATAACAAAAAACATGATGAATTATATTACTTTAATTTAAAACAATTTAAAGTTTATTCAATTACAAGAAAACTAAAAATAAAATAGAACGTAGTATTTTGTTTAAATACAATTCAGTGATATATATATACATATAACATTTTTCTGTATAAATACGGATTTTATTAAAAGATTACTTGAAAAAAATTAAAATGTGTATCTGGTTGTAACTATTATTTACTAGAATATGAAATATATATTACATTTCTAAAATTATTGTAATATTTATTTATATAAGACATTTTAAAGATATTTTAAATTTAATTAACTTTTAAAAAAGAAAGATGGTAAAAAACGTGGTAAATATTCTCAAAGTTTATCTAAAATCAAAAAATGAATATTAACTTCTAAACTTAGACATATTCTACGATTCAATAAGCATTTATTTTTCATTTATTTTTTTGAAACAAGTATCATTTCAGGGAATCAATCATTGCTGTTTTTTTAAATTTTAATTTTTTATAATGTTTCACGTTGAATTTAATTCTAGCTTATTTTGAATTATACTTTTGTATTATATTTTCTAAATCTTTCATTTCTTTTTTTTATAAAATATTATAAAAACGCTAATTATTTATATAAGTTAATATTTACTACTACACACATTTTACTTATACATATATTTAAATACCAGCTATGATGAACAACAAAATTATTCTTAATTATGTAATTATTATCCTGTGAAAGTTATTATCATAACTGTAAAATTTAATTTAAAAACCAAAATAATCATAAATGTTGAAATTTGGAGTATACTCAGGTTGTGAATGATCAAATAAAGTTAATAAATGATCAAAACTATTTCTTAACCTTAAAACCCATAAAAGTGCACAAAGTCGTATAGTTGAGTTAACTTATTGGTCTTATTAAATAAAAATTTCTTCTTTATTTTTCAACCAGTACGATATTATTTTTAAATTCATGCATTCCATTTCTACTAAATATTATTAAAAAAGAGTATCCGATACCTGTTATATAATTAAAAATGATAAAAAATATAATTAACAATATTAATTCTACTGTTAATAATTGTTTTTGTTAAAAGACTGAAATAGTGATACTGGTATAGTTTTAATATATAATATAGTTTTAATAGATTTCTTTATATGTACATCGTATTTTTATTAAATTTCTTCAAAAAGAAGATACAGAGATAATTTAAAACAAAAACTAAACGATAAAATAATATATAATGATTAATTAATCCTTTGCACTAGACTTCTGATGGTTTTTTTATTTTTGTGCTCGCAATGGTTTTTATCAGCTCCTTCAGCTTTTCTTATTGGATGCTGGAGGTCTGGTGCATGACCCTAACGGCGTCTTCTTAACCGATCCCCGCTGCCTGTTGTATCGCCGGGACAACTCGTCGGTCAGGGTTCGTTAGGCCATAAAAGAAGTGGAATGAAAAGAATGATTTGAGGATAAGTCGACAAATGATAACACTGAATTTAATTAATAATAAAAGCATGATCTATTTATTGAGGTACGGTACTAGTCTACATGACTCTACAAAAGAAATTTACAACACTACCGGTAACTAACAGTCTGTTTTAGCTTAAGTGTAATTACGCGATGGCGAAATTTATGTACATTAATGTAGTAATTGTGTCGGCGGTTCACATTCGCGCTCTATATTTTATTTACGCGTATGCGTGTACGTGCATTTACATTGTTCAGATTTTTTACGGTTATTACACGTCTGAGCCAAGGGAACGCGAATAGCCAGAATGAGAGAGCACGAATCGCGTCACTCTCGGTTCGATCAGAATAATATAGCGTTACTTTCGAATCAGTCAGGGTGGATGTTGCGAACCGCTAATGTTCCGGAGGAGAATGCGCGAACTGCGTCAGGAGAAATTTCTACAGTCTAGGTTAGCGCGAGTTCGTCGGCAATGGCGGGCGTACGACTCAGCCTTAACGCGTAACTTCGCTCCACTCCCCGGCTCCCATTCACACACTCGCTCATTCTCAATCTTTCTCTCTTATTCCACGCACCCTCATGTTTCTTAATACGGCGTCATCCATATTGCTTTTTCGTGCAGTGTTTTCTTTAGCACGTGTTTTATTTTCCGATTTTAGCACGAAAAATGATTTTCGTGTCAAACTAATAAGAATATAAATAAAATCTTCAAATTTTTTGGTTAATGTATATTGTTTATTATTTAGATATTTTATAACTTTTTTTTATATTTTTTAAGCATAATAAGTAAGTAAATAATAACCAATTTAAAATTATTATAATATAATTTCATTTTTACTTTTACTATTTCAGGTGGATTCACTTTAATGATATTGACAAATATTTTTTTAACAGCCGAAAAGAACAACTTTCTATAATTTGTTATCTTGAATGTAAATCTTAAAGTTAGAGTTCCAATGAAGCGTAATAAATAAGTAGACATATTCATAAAAACTAGAAGTAATTTCCTATTAATACTAGTGGATTAAAAAATTTAGGATAATTCAAATGCAGAAAATATAAAGTTAATATTCAGAGATAAATAAACTTTAGACGTGAAATGTAAAATTATAAGATTTAGGGAAACCGCATAGAAAAATAAATGCTGAATTAAAACAAGATCGGTGATCTAATAAAAATGTAAGAATAGTGATAATAATAAATTAAGATCATAATGAAAGAATTTAAAGACTTAAAGAGGAAGAAAAAAAGAGAGTATTCTAATGAAATGAAAAAGATGATATGTTAGTTAGAATAAAAAGATTTAAGCGTAATATTGATAAGAGAGAAATGAAAATTTATATAAAAAGTCTACAGTTAAAAGGAAAAATTTATAGAGAAACGTATTAAATTATATTTAAGATTTGAAGACAATAAAATAATGTTTCTAAAAATAAGAGAAGAACCGCAGGATGAACAGTAGACACCAAATTAGATAAAAAATATATATTTTTTATCTATAATATATAATTTTTATGTATAATCTATAATAAAAATGTATAATTTTTATCTATAATTTTATATATAATTTATCTATAATTTTATATATAATTTATCTATAATTTTATATATAATTTATCTATAATTTTATATATAATTTATCTATAATTTTATATATAATTTATCTATAATTTTATATATAATTTATCTATAATTTTATATATAATTTATCTATAATTTTTATCTATATTATAGATAAAATTATAATCTATAATTTTATCTCTAATAATTGATAAATCATTTCTATATTAACATCGATGAAAAACAGGGATAATTAGTGAAAGTATTCTAATGTTACTCAATTGAAAAAGGTTAGAAATATCTATAAAAGATAATAAAAATAAAAAGTATAGGAATTTGTTATCATCACTTCGAGTAAGTTTATGAACTAAATTAAACTTTCGCTTTACAAATTTAATGTCCGATCATTGAATAAATAATTTGCTAAACAAATCTTTCGATATTAACAATAAATATATGAGTTCGTCCAATTTATGCATTATACCTTTATTTATTCTAGTGAATATGAAAATGCAAATAGCTAGTAGATAATGTACATGACTTTGCTTAATTATCGAAGCACAGAAATTTGGATTTTGAGTCAAGCTCTTCATAGTTAGAGATATTAAATAAGAATTACATATGACAGGTAAGTTTCGTACTTTAAAGAAATATAGTAATGTGGATTTTTACGCGATTTTGAAAATTAGGTGACCCTACCACATACATACTGCTTTTTCACATTGCTTTTTCATTCCGCTGGTAAGGATATTGCAAGTTGTTATTTCGTAGATGAGCGAACAAAGGTTAAGTCCAATTACTTGAACTTTATATGACTTCGCAAATTTTTATAAAAAATCCGTTTTGATCAATAATACTCCTCGTATAAATTCATAATTTTTTTTAAACGCCTCACAATATTTACAATAAACTTAAACAATTTTCATTTGACTTTAAAGAATTTGTTTTAATAGCTCATTGCAGGACTTTATTAGAGTTGAGTTATAAACATAACAATGTCACTTTAAATTCAGCTATTATAAACATTTCATATTTTATTTAGTTTGAATCAATTTTCCATGTCATTAAAATTTCTTCCTTTAATATTTACTTTGACATTTGTAATAAATTTCAGCATGAATGCTACAGTTTATTTTAATTTATATAATTAAGAAAATTTAAGAATTTTCGTTTGTACCTTATTCATTCTTAATTTTAACACTTAAGAGTGAAAGCTTTCTTTGCTTCTATTCTAATATGTTTTGCAATTTATAATTTTCAGAGGTCGAATAATTACTACTGAAAATTGTATATCTTGTATCAGCGTTAAAGGAAAAAAAATCTTGTACACATTAATTATTCAGTAAACGCAAAAGCAAATGAATTCACCCGATGTTTTCCCAAGGAACCACTGATCTTTGGATAAGTAGTTGATACCGCGCACTTCTCTCTCTTCCTCACTCCTAATTCGAATAAAGAGTTATTTAAATTTGCACATTTAATTATTACATTTAATTAACATATAATTATTTCTCTCTACATGTGATCTAAATCGACTGTATCCCTTGGTTTCGAATAAAACTGATAAATTGGAAAAAAGTAATGAAATAAGAAGAACAAAAAATAATAACACTATAGAAAATAAAATTAAATAGAATCAGGTCAAAAATAAATGTAGAAATATTTTAATAAAATAGGAAAAAGTAGAACGTAATACGATAAAATTTATTATAAAGAAAAATATATATAAACTGTATATATAAAGAATAACACAAAAAGAAAAGAGAAAAAAATTAGAAATGAAGAAACTAATGAAAAAAAGAAGAAGAAAATAATAAATAATAGGCAATAAAAAGTAATATATTATGTTGTAAACTTGAAAGTGTAGAAAAATCTTAGAAAGATAGAGAACATAAACTAGATAATAACTTGTGGACTTATATGACTATATAAGTAGATATAGTATGGACAATTTAAAAAAAAGTAATAAAGTACAAACTATAAAAGAATAATATTAATAAGCGTAGTGTAAAAATTATATACCTAAAAGTATATTAAAAATTTCTTGAATAAAATAAAGAATAAACTCGGAAAAGAGCTCATTTAAATTAATAAAAGATATATATGAGATATATAAGAAATTAAATTAGAGTACTGAAAGAAATTTAGTATATTTTGCAGTAGCAAAGAGTGAAGTTTTAGAGTAAAAGTAGAAAAGAAAATATTTAAAAGAGAGAAAAAATTATTAATATAAGATCGATAAAGCATATAAGAAAATAAAAAAGTACTGTTTTAAAATATGGTATCAAGAACATTTTGAAGGATCGAAAAGAGCAAAGAAAAGAAATCAATGTGCTCTAATATATATACATTGTAGATTTACAAGATGAGATGAAAAAGAATGAGATGAAAATAAACTCAAGAATCGATAATAGAAAATAAAAGTAGAGTAACAGTACGCAAACAGCATTTTTCTATTAGCAGAGTATAAATTAGAAGAATAATCGTTACAAGAATTGGATAAAATATTTAAGATATATTTTAAGAAAAAATATTATAAAGCAAAAAATGTATATAAATATCGATAAAAAATAGTATATATGGACTAAGCAAAGAATATTTAGAGAAAACCATATGAGAAATATGAGAATATTCATGATATTTATTAATATGAGACTATCGGAATATAAATGAAAGAGATATTAAAAAGGAAAATAAGGGAATTTATAAAATGAATACTAGAGCTAAATGATATTTAATTGTATAAAATAGAAATAAATGAATAAGGAAAAATGAAAATGAAAATTGAAATGCAAATAATTTGAAACGGGAATAATAAAATAAACTGAAAATAAAAAAACTGGATGTTTATAAAATAGTCTATACAGACAAAAGGAGGCAAATATAGTTAATGTTAAAAAGAAAAATGGACTAAATTATGGTAAAAAGTAAAAAAGACGATTGTAAAAAGAAGAAAGTTCAAGGAAAAAATAAGAAAGAAGAAAAAATAAAATATAAAATTTAAATTGTAAAAAATTGTATAAAATTAATAATTATAATTAATGAATACTAAGCAGCAAAAATAAAACAAAATATAAAAATTAATAAATATTAGTAGATAAAGGCCATTCGGAATAAAATAAAAGCAGAAGTATACTGAAAATAAAGTAGACAAGTAAAATAGAATGTATACTGAAAAAGAGAATCAGGTGATACTTATAATAAAGAAGTATATAAGAACAACAACGAAAAAATTCATAAAATTAGCATAAGATGATGAGGAAAAATATAAAAATGAAAGAAGAAATAAGCAATAAGAAGCAAGAAATATTAAAAACAATCTAAAAAAGCATATTAAAAATAGATCGTAAAAAGTCAAGAAAGTAAAATAATAAAAGAAAGACAGGAATAATAAAAAAAATGTAAAATTCAAGACTTTTGATATTATACAATATATCTTTAATATATTACATATAAATAGAGTAAAAATGATTACATTTACTTCAAAAAGAATAAATTTAATTTGAAAAAATATAATTTTATACGATAAAAAGATATATTTGATATAAAATTCGCTTAAAAATAAAAGTTTATGAGTTCAGAAATATTATTCCTTAAAAATATAAGTTATAAAAGAAATAAATGTATTTCGTTCTCATGATAACTATAAAATGACTGTAATTTCTCGTAAATTTACATCAGCTTCGTTATAAGAAATTTATTTTTTTCTATCACATTTTCGTATTTCATATAAAAAAGTTTTTTTAACCTGTGTTTTTGAAAATTTTCTTTTAACTTCTTACTTTGTTCTTAACTTTCAACATTTGCTCATATTTTTCAAACTGCTTCAGAAAAACAAGTACTAAATTATACTTCCTATATTTATTATATTTCATATAATTATACTTTTTGCAATAAATTGCTTTTATTTGTTTTATTTTGTATCATTAAGTATAAAAGATTCAATTATAAACATGATTTTTCTTTACGTGAAATTTGATCTATTTAATTTATATACATATACTTGAGTACATCTTTAAAATACATGATCAAGTAAAAGTGTAAACAGTTACGTGAAAGTTGATGTAATAATAAGTAGTAATAAATATATATGCATAATAATTTTTCAAAAGAATTGAATCAATTTTTACATGTTAAATTTGAGCTGCAGTTTTCTTACTTACTAGATAGAAAAAATTTTCTTTTGATACAATTACTGTTCTTAAATAAATGAAATTGATTGTATTCACATAAAATTAGAATATATTACTGCATAAAACATTACTAATAATAATTCAATTTTGTTACAATATTTACTTTTTTCTTGGTGTACTAACCAATAAACGAATATTTGTAAATTAAACTACGATTCTGAAACTCGCAAATGCACCTCTCTTTTCTATTCTCTTTCCGTTTTATTCATTCCCTCTTTATCTCTGGCATAGCAGCCGCTCAAAAAGCGTGAATCAATTATGAAGACTTATGATATTACTTCAACATTATTTCAACTTTATTTTACCAGAGACGCTTTAATTTTATGCTTTTAAAACATTGATTTGCAACATTTTAAACGTATACAGTCTGCTTTTTTAGTACAACTATCTAATATGCTTAAACCGTAAATGTTCTCTCCGTTGCCAATTCATACGTTATAATTAAGGAAATGATATAATAAGACCATAGACTACTGAATTGCGTATATCTTGTTCTTGTTTGAAAAGGAGATATTTAAAACTAAAGAGGCATGAACTCCGAAGTTAATACTCCGATTTTAGCAACTGTGAATTCATATTCGAGTTAAAGACATGCGCAATAAATTTATAGTAGACAATAAATTTATATTGAACACAAACTGTTGACAAATATATGAGATATTAAATTATAACATTAATAAAATAATGGATAAATTAAAAATGTACACAATACATAAATATTATATATAATACATATAATACAAAAAAATTATGTCATTTAATATATTACAACTACTAATCAATAATTGTAAGAAACAATTATTAAAATGAAATTATAAAAATAAAATGATTAACTCTATATACTTTAAGTATGCGTGCTCATTTGTTGTTGATTTTTCTCTTTCTTAAAGTACCAGTTTCAGGCTACGTTAATAAATTTGCCATATGAAACATGTTCCAAGATTGTAAGAAGCGTTAACAAGTTAACAGGAATATAGTTCCAAAAATGTGCTCTTTGTACTCGAAGAGATTTTGATCCAACGAAAGAGAGAGAGAGAGAGAGAAAGAGAGAGAGAGAAAGAGAGAGATAGAGAGAGAGAAAGAGAGAGAGATGAGTAGAATTAGGGATTTTGTGCAAGTGAGATGGCGAAGAAAAAAGAAATTACGTTAAGCAAAGAAGTCCTCTTCACTTTTAAGAAAAAAGGAGTAAGATTGATTTCTAGATAAAAAGAGATCAATGCTATGATAATATTTGAAAAAAGTTATGTATTATTAACCAAAAACACAAAACTCGTATCGTGTACAATATTTTATAGTAAAATAAAAGTTAGTAGGATGATAATTTTCAGCAGCAAGCAAATCAGAGATTTTTTAAATTAAGTATAAAGAAACATTGATTTTCGGGAAATTTGAACTTTAATCAAAATTTATCAGTAATAACAATTTAATTTTTCAAACAAGAAACAAATATTTTTTTTTAAATTTTCAATAAATTAACATGAAATCTTTTTAATCCTATCTTTCACATAAATCAAGATAATTAAAAAAATTTCAATTAATTATAAGTTACAGAATAATAGGTAGCTTTGGCAGTGAAGCAATTACGGGAATCCGCAGATGCATGGTAAACAATATCTAATTAAAAATTGCTACCAAAATATTAGCACTTATCCTCTTTAACATTTTCTAAATTGTTGTTTTAAATTAGCTTAGAGAGCATAATTATTTTGAAAATTTTCTTATGAAGTCTTATAATATTTTTATAATTGTGTGTGTGCTCGTGTGTGTGTAACATATTATAACATATTATAATTAGAATAATTATAATTATAAAAGTCAACACATATTTTTTATATAATTTCTCATATATTCTATATAATTCAAATAATATGATCTTATATTAATATTATAATAAAATGAAATATTTTGTATAACAAAAAAGCAAAATAACTTTAAGAATGATAATAATAATTTTTAAGAATAATAATGATTCAAAAAATACCATGTGCAACAATTATAATTATACTTAGTAAACATAACAATAAAATAGTAGTGAAAACTAATCTATAGTATAATGTATAATTCTTTTATTAGCATCAGAATAGGGAAAGTTTGAAAATGGAATCAAACCAAATTACAATAAATAGCAACTAAAAATAGGCTAAAATACATCGATGATAAAAAACCTAGCATGAATTTTATTTAGACGACATTTTAAAGAAAAGTGCATTTCAGAATATAACTGAAAAAAAAGAAATAATTGAAAATGACAAAAAAAATCAAAAGTCTCTGCAAGTAAGAGAGAGAGAGAGAGAAAGCAATTGTGCAAGAAAATAAAGACGATAGGGAATCGAAGAAAGAAGGAGTAAGAAACCATATGAGGGCGTTTGACTATAAAAAAAGAAAGTAGGAGAAAAAGCGGAAAAAAGCTAAGGAAAAGAGTAGAGGAGAGAGAAAAAGAGTGTAAGGAGGAGAGAAATAATAAAATGAAGAAGGTGAATAAGAAATAGAGATAGGAGCGACCAGAGTATGGTTTAGTGAACGTAAAGGAAAACAATTAGGGATGGAGCATACTGAATTTATTTGATAAAAATAACGCGCAAGATAATTTAATTTTTGACGATAAGATATCGAAAAATATTTATTTAATATACGTAATTGGCAGTCGAAAAAAGGATTATTATTTTTATACTTTAACCGCTATAATTTATCATAAATTACACTAAATCAGACAAATACGTCCTACGCTACACAATTTCTTTCACAATGTACTCATATAATGTACATTTTTAAAGGTTAATGAAAAAGGCTTTTCTTTAATTTAACTAATAATGGAATTAAAAGGACTTTTTATTAATTATTTCTTATACTTAAAGGTTTATTATTAAATTTTAAAACATACATCTGCTTCGATAACAGTAAATAAATTAAAAATTAATAATTATTGAATGAGTAACTAATGTTCTCAAATATATTAAGATATTTTTAATATTTTTGTAAATCGAAAATTAAAGGAATTTAAATTCTTATATAATGTAAAAATCTTAATCTATTTTTCTATAAAAACAATTTCTATAAAAACTACTAATTTTTTTAGAAAACTGACTATTCATCAATAAAAAAGGAATACAAGAAATAATAATATCCATGTTAAAAAATAAATAAGGATTCTACTATAGAAATTCAAAATTGGAACACAATTTAAATAACAAAAAACTATTGAAACTTTAAAAATTTAATGAAATTATAAAAACCGGTAAAGTAAGAACATTTAAATTTATGACATTTGCACATTTAGGTTGGTTATTAATGAAGTATAAAAATACACATAAAATCACTGCGAGAAAATTAAAACTTAGAAAATAATTTTAAATATTGTATGATTGAGCTATATTGTTATTTCATTTTCTTTCAATATTTATCACATACCGGTATTTGGTATTATAAGAGAAATCTTAAATATTTCAAAATTTTCGTTACACAAACAAAAAGCAGAGAAATAGAATTATTGCTAAGTATAAATATGATCAAAGGGAACAAACATAAGTTGAATTTTCTTATTTCTATCATATTTTTAACATTCAGTTGTGAGAGTTTATAGATTTATTTGTACATACCACTAGCTTTGCGCGATTTTATAATCAATAATTGAAGGTCATCAGGAAGTATTTGAATATTTACAAGTTTCAAGCCCTATTTATATTCGATTATTTAAGATCTACTAGCGTAAAATTTTCCAAATCGATATTTTTCTGTGACTAGATACTTTTGAAGAAAAAATTAGTAAACTTTTAGATGCGTTATACTAAAATACCGATAATTTGATTGATATTGTACGTGACTACAGACGATATTTAGTTAGAGGTCTAGTTGTAAACGTAGGCGCCTAAAATCGTGATAGATTGTCAGGGTGGTCGCCCAGAGCTACGGAATCGACGATCCTCCTTGTCGGACCTCAGTTGGCACTTGGGCTTGGATACACCTAGGCATACATCCGCGATTCTACACGTGAACACGTGGACTTACTACGGAACCGCCGCTACGGTACTGGTCCATGCGTCTTTCCCTCTCGCCGCTCGATGACGCTCTCGCGTGTGTAGGTGTTATCATCTCGCGCCCCATATTTTCCTTCTTGTTCCTCGACTTCTTTTGTCACTGATCTTTACCAAAGGACTCGCCCTCTCTTTTCGACCTTTGGCTGCGCGCGCGATCGGTGTTACTTTTCTTCGTGTCACTTAAGCTTAATCTATTACTCAGAATCTGCACATTTGCCATTACTGAAGAAGTGAATTTTCAGCTCGAAGACGTATGCTTTTCTAATTAATTAAGGAAATAAATTCGCATTTCTTAGAATTTCAATAAGTTTATGAAAGCTGCTATTGAAAGCGTATGTTTTAATGAATTTTAAGGTTAATGCATTCAACTATTCAAGGATCTTAAATATAATACTTGAAGTGCTTTAACAGAATAATCTCCTCCATAATGAATTTAATAATTTGACATCATTATGTTAAAGTATGAGGCAGCTTAGTATTCTGAAACGTTTGCTTAGTTTTGCCAAATTCTTTCCAAATCTTATGAACAAATCTTAAGCTGCTTTTTTATATGAATTTATGATCGTAAAGAGAATGCAAATCGTAAAAAGTAACTAGTATCACAATAAATCTGGAGAACGTTCCTTCATTTAACAATAGTGCAGCACTCACACTAATCGCTCCTATCAGGATTTCCGCAAGTACAGAGAGTCAAAAGTATTTAAATAGTTGAAAAAAGTAATCGATCAGTTAAAAGGATAAAATAAGCGAGGAAATTGATCGGCAACGTAAAAAATGAATTGAAATCATTTTCAGACGAGACGCGAGAATTTTAAATTACGACATTGAGCGTTCGCGCGCACCGCAGAATCATTGCTTCTCTCGAGGAGAGAGAGAGAGAGAGAGAGAAGAGTAGTCACCGCATTGACTTTAGCAGTGTTTATTCGCGCCCGTTCTCTCTTTAATCTTCCCCAGTCGCTCTTCGACACAATTTAACGTCGCCTGCGCGCCCTCTTTAGGACGGTTCTGCAAGTTTCCGTGAAACGTTTTCTCCTCTTCTCTCACACAACTCACTATTGCTCTGTGCACAACCGTGTGTGCACTAAGTATGCACGCTTAGTATACATTTAATGGTATAACTGTATCATAGAGCGTCTGGGTTTATTGGTGTGCGTCTCGCATGCTGAGTCGAGTCGAGAGACTAATTGTATAGCTGTAGTGATCGTCGCCATCGGATATTTCATACGAAATTGTAAATAAACTCCTAACTAATCAAATATAAATAATACTGAGTGTACAACCGTAGATTTTATTTCTTTTCAGATCTTTCGTGACTCGCTTTTTAAAATAATATGATCACGCGAAGGCCCGAGTTTTAAGGCACACAGTGCAAGAAGAGCAACGGAAGAGTAATAAAAAAAAGGAAGATAGTAAAAGCACCACCAGAAATACAGTAAGAAAGAGAAGGAATGAGAACAAGATTGTTTGCACCTTGAGTGAGAGAGGACTCAAAAGAATGCTTTTCTCTCGTGGACGACATTCACGTGATCGTCAAAATACCGAATGAGAAAGTATTATTTTCTCTTGAGATTTGCTGAATATAATAGAAAATTAGAAAGCTTGTGCATCGTCTAACGCTCAGAAGAATAAAAAGGGGGAAGAAGAGAAAGAAAGAAAAAAACGAAGAATGCCGGCGACGCCAGTGCGACGGTTGACAATCGACGGCTGTCGCGATGATGAACCACTGACCGCTTCGAATCGCGCGTCCCTTGACTCCTGAGGGTTCCCGGATTTTTTCCAGCCATTCCCCCTTCCATCTCGGGTGAATTAGTGTGCGAGTGTGCATTTTTCGTGGCTGTATTGTTATCGTGGGCGCATCAAGGACATCTTATATTTCTCTTCCTTTTTCGTGACTTTCGCGCGCGTCACTTTTTTCGCGTCAAGATTTTGGAGGTTAAGTCGCCGGTAGTACATCATAACCTAAAACAAGATTTATGGTCGTTGATCTATTATATTATCCTTTGTTTAACCAAATGTTACACGATCTTGTACTGATTTTTGAGTAGGCTGCTTATACTTTTAATTGATAAGGTAAATTCTGAGAATAAAACTTGCATCTTAAGGAAAACGAAGACGAGGATGAACTCGTTCCTGGCGAGATTATGAAGGCGAATGGGACGAACAATGGTGATTATTTATTTATTTTTGTATGCCGAATATTTCTGAAAATTTAAAAAAAATTATAATGTATTAATTAGTGGTTGGTGATGCGATTTCGTTGTGTGTTTGAAGATAATCAAGATCAGCTGTGCTTTGTGTTGCTCCATATTTATGTTTAGTTTTTGTTTTTTAAATGGATTACGCTTTACACTATCTTTTATTATTTTGTTTGTTGTTGTTGATAATATTTTAGTTTTTATGTTTTCTGCATTTTTATTATTTTACTTTTATTATAAGAAAAAAAGCAAATTTTATAATAAAAGCTCGATTAATTATACACATTTCTAAGAGCTACAGCACATCTTATATTTAACATTTTTAACTTAAATTTATATCAACATATAAATCACTTTCAAATTAAACTCATACTAATTAATGAATATTAATTACAATTATAAAATTAATAGACTCAATTAATTTGTTACAATATTCAGTTTATTATATTTTCAAAATAATTATTTTTTATAAAGAAAATTTACTTATTGGTTTCGTGGTTAATATTGTATTGGTAAAAATAAAAAATTTCTTTTCTATTTCAGAATTATTTGTCCATAATTAGAATGTATGACAAATATATATATTTCTTTATAACTTATTATAGTTATGTTTTTCAATTAAAATAACCAAGATCATTAAATTTAGAAAAAAGTATATAAAAATAATCAATTATATTCCAATAATGCAAATTTTAAGCTCATTTATATTTAATTGTGAAATTCATTCCAATATTATTCTATTTAAAATTTGAAAAGTTTGTTTATATCTTAATTAAGTCATTTTACTATTCTTTTTCATGATGTTTGTATTATGATTATTTTTATCTATTATTTAACCTATGCAGTTCTTTATTACTTAGGCTGTAGCCGTCTAAATACGCCATTGGCAGTCACCACCACGCTGGAGGATCCAGGGACTCCGGCCTCGTGGAAGGGGCCACCACCAGGCTCAGAGGCCTCACCATTTACTCCAAATAATGTTAATCAGGGTGGAGGTCCTAACTCTGGGTCTTATAATAGTACAGGAGGCCCACCTAGCAATACTGGTGGTTTTCAAGGTCCCAGTTCATTTCCTGGTGGTGCTGGTAGTCCTGCTGGGGCTCCTCCTTATCAAGGTCCACCACCTGGATCTGCAACGCCTCAATACACAGCTTCTCCAGCACCGAGTGGTTCTTCTACACCTGGACCTGGACCTCCACCTAATGCTGGTGGTTTCCCACCTCCACCAAATAATTCTGGACCTCCATACAATGGTGCGCAGACATTACATAAAAAAGCATTTTTTAAAATAGATATAAGTAAGGTAATAAAAAACTATGATTTTTTATTAAATTATTATTATTCTAACAGCTACTTTCAAATAGAACATGTTGCCAGAATTTTTTGAAATCTCTATACACATTTTAATAAGAATCAAATGTAATGTTTGATAATAATATTTAAATACAGTAAACTTTTTAATAACAGTTTTCAATTATATATTATTATTACCAGCTTTATTATGTTTTATTATTACTTTAATATTAAGATTTAGACTATAAATTAATAAAATACAAATTTGCAATTATCGCACATTCAGAAAGCTATAAAATAAAAACAAGAATATATTTAAATAATTTTGTAATAATTTTTCCATTATATATATTAATTAAAAAATTCATAGTTTTAAATAAAAATAATTTTGAAATTATTATAATTTGAAATTGATTGCACAATTCATATGAAGTAATGATCATTTTATTTTGAGTTATAAAACTTTTTTTCAACTCTTGATAACAATATAAATGTAAACTTAAAATACCATACTTAAAATACCTTCAGAATATTAATAATGCTGAAAAATGTATTAAGGAATCAAGTAGTAATTAGTAGATGAACTTTACTTAAGTTTTTAAAATTTTTATGCACTTGTCTTTCAGTTGTAAAAATTGTCAATTTCATGTATATTATAAAATATAACATATTTTATTATTGTTTTGAAATCAGTTTCACTTTTCATATGAAACAATTTTATTAAAAGAAATTTAAATTTGAATGCTACTTAATATTATATTTGACATTTAAATTTTAATTATTTCATGTCGTTGGTAAGCATAAATATAGAGCTCTAAATGGAATTTATTATACTATATGCAAATTCTTGTTTAGTCTCATCAGCAGCATTTACGTTAACGCATTAAATTTTATCATTTACGTTTTTTTAAGATTTTCTTAGAATTTAAGTTTTTCTTAGAAATTTACATGTCTCAGTATGAAAAATAAGTCTTGATATTTTATGTGCTTATAATAATTATATATTCATGAAATAATACTTAAAAATAATATTTGTATTTTGAAGAGAAGCGTCTAAGCAATTTTCCCTGATAACTTTAGTAAATTCCTTCTGGTGTATCTAATATGTCACTTACCTTGTCACTTGTTAAAAAAGTGAAATTAGCGCCTCGCCTGATGTAAGTTGAGACTCCACCTCCACCTTGGCGATAAATCTTGCTGTTTCTCACGCCGTCTCCACTCAAGTTGCATTACCTTATTTACTAATAACCAAGCAATCCATTAGTCTAAATGTAAGCCTAGTGTAAATTACGAACTAAACAAAAGCGATTTTGTGAACCGATGTCACAGGTCCAAGTCCGTTCGGCTCGCCATCGGGAGGACCCGGACAGTTCGTCGGCAGACCGAGTTCGTCGGGTCCGCCATTCGTGCCGCCTGGCGGAGGGAATCCGCACTTTCCCTCGCCTGGACAACCTTTTGGAGCGCCCCAGTACGGTATACCACCTGGGAGCCCCTTTGGCCCCGGAGGTCATCCCATGACTGGGCCTATGGGTCCTGGACATCCGGCGATGATGGGTCCTGGTGGTCCTGTCGACAGAATGGATCAGGGGTGAGTGCTAATTTATTCAATTTTATTACAATTTCATTACGCTTAATTTCGAAATTTATCACGAGGACTAACTAAATAATTCATGCTAAAATTAAGCTTTTTTACAGATTTATACAAATGTAAAATGCCTTTGTGATCGATTGTGTGATTGTATGCAATTAACATTTGCAACCGTAATCGAAAAAATTCTTATTGAATTAATTTAACGTTACGCTCATATTGTAGATATTGTTGAACATAAATATTAATTTATAATGCACTCATATGAAACATACTTTTACTTGTTTGGTTTGGTATAAATAAAAGTCTGGATTACTACTATTACTTATAAAATCAATTTTGTTACAAATTTCTTATTTTTTATTAGTTATGTTTGATAATCCATAAAGTTATCGTTATTACTATACAATTTTTTACTATTTTTATTAACACTAGCACTTCATTGGTGCTTTGACAACTCCACATAAGTTGTAAAATCTTGAATTTCAACTGGAGCTGAATATTTTCTTAATTCGATACTTTTGATAAAATAAAATAAAATATTAATTCAGTATAATAAAATTGCATTGATTTCAAAGTAACAAAAAAATATTTTTTATTTTTTGCAAATATTTTTCAAAATCTTTTTTTTTTATAAATCACATGTCTACATTACAGGGTAGAGATATAAATTATATTTTAATCGCAACAATACAAATTATAAAACAATATTATTTCTGTTGATTCATATAACTAACAGAATCAAATTTTTCTATATTTAAATGTGAATGGATTTTGTACTTTGGAAGTTTCTGCTAAAGAATCAATAAATTTATTATAACTTCTTACATATCATCTTTTTCGCTTCTTATTTACTTTTATTTAATTTTAGATTATATTTAACTGATTTTCCTTTTCATTTCTTAGTAGAAAGTATGTACATATTAATTAAATAAAATTATATTTTTTATTTACAAGTATAAGCAGCAAAATTTAGGTAATTTGTTTTTTAATTTGAAAAGCGATCATTCGCTATTGAAATAGTATTTTAACGATTTTTCTCTTAAGATAACATATTATATTTTCCAATGAAAATATCTTGTTAATTGTTAATTATTAAAAAACCAGTGAATTATATTAATCATCAACTAATTATTCTTATAATAATATTAATATTCATAATATTAAATGTTAAACGTATATGTGTGTGTGTATATATATATATATATACATCTGTATTTTTAATTAATAGTACATTTCGTCAATATATTTTATAAAAAGAAGATACTTTAGATTTTAAACAAAACAATTTTTTTCTTTTTTGTTTTATTGAGAATAAATACGAAGGTTATAAAAAATGAGTTACAGATTTAAATTTTTTTATATTGAAACATCTTTTGTACTATAGGTTTGTTAATAATAATGTATTTTCAAATGTATGATTTATAGTAATAGAAAATATACGTATTCTTGTATTATCGTCTACCCAAGGTAGTGCTTATTATTAATTATTAAAATTATAAATCGATATATAGAGTTTTTAATAAAGTTTTTTTATAAATAATTATCATCTGATGCAATTAGGGTATTTTTAGAGCTTAATTGATCTGTTACATATTTCTTCGTAAAATATATTATTTTATTATTTAAATTTATATAAAATTTTGTATGAAATGTGTTTCATATATATATAAACTTTAAAATGAAACATGTATAAAATTCAAATCAAATTTTTAAGAAAACGCAATGCAACTAAATTTTCTTATACTATTTTTTATACGTTGAAATATAAAAAGACATTTAAAGCAATTAAAAAAAGGTATCATGGATAAAAAACTTATAATATTAATATTTCACCTTATAAAATACATTATATTAATAAATTATTTTAATGAAATTAATAATTTATAAAAATATTATCAAAATATATACTTAGGTAATCCAAATTTTATATTACAAAAAAGTGAGTTTTAAATTAAAAAAAGTGTAATAAGTGCAAAAGAAAAGATTCCTTAGACATTTGAAATTTTATAAGCGTTTACACATAATATATTAAATTGGTACACTATAAAATTTTTAGGTAGGAATTCTCTCTCCAATCTACTATTAAAATAATCTTGGAATATTTACATAATTTAAAAATATTCCACAATAAAGTTCTAATTCTTCTTCATTCTTATTTAAGTATTTAAGTAAAGTACTCATTTCACTAGCTGCTCGAATAGCATGCACAACTTGCTCTTTTGAATGCTCTTAAAGCTGGCAGCAAAATTGATAAATATTTGAGGGCTGTTACATCGATACATTTATTTTCAATAAATTAAGTAGGTAAATAAAGTATTACCTTATTTATGGGAATATTGTTCTTATATAATTATATAAATTTGTGCATTTTTAGCTATTGTTATTTATATTAAAATTATCCATTTGCTTCAAGTTTAATTGATCCAAATGCGTTATTGGTACATTATAACCACGATACATAAGAAGTTGTTTTGTTAAATACAGTTAAATTCTGAAAATACAGTAATAAACTGTAATAGTGCTTGGCTATATTAAACTTATGAGTAATAGTAAGAAGAGTTAAACTTTCATAATATGATATTGAAATCATTATCTTGAGAATGATCAATTTTATTCTAAAATATGTAAAATGAACAATGTGAACAATGCTAATTATGGTCTATCAAATTGACTGGATTTTTAAAATTATTTTAATGACTTGCTTTTATTAGTGGAAAGGTTTTTATTAGGATTTTCATAATCAATATAATCAATGTAATACTTTATTCTCACACTGCTTCACAAAATGTGGCTTTGTCAGAGTTACACGAAGGGGGACAATATGAGGGTGGTGAACTTGCTGGGAACGTGATGGTAGTTACAGTAAATGCGTATTTTCAAGTTTTTCCACAGAATTGTTGTTCGCTTTTTTACGATCAAAGCAAATATATGTTTTTTCGTTTCAATTATTGTCTTTCCAAAAACCGTTAGGGCTTCTTTTGATATTTCTGCAGGTGTGATGCATAAATCCTTGTATTTAACGACTTATTGTTAAAATTCTTTTTTTTTCAATCATTAAATGACTTAATGCTGATTTATGAATAGTACTAACGGATCTATTTTTCATTTTGTATGGTACTTGGTGAAGAGATCTTTATATTATAAGTACCGTTCATTGAAGCAGACGCTTATTCATAAAAATATGCCTTAACATTTCAATTCTTTTCCAATAAATTGTAGCTTATATTTTAATAGTTGAATTTTATTTTAGAGAAAGATTGAAAATATTCAATTTTGAAATATTAATCTGATTCTTGTTGTAATTCATTTGGATAATGGTATTTTACAATTTCACAAATCGCTGGTACAGAAGATAGAGAAATATTTTATATTCATGATAATAGATTTAATATCGTAGAAATAGTGTGACGATAATATTGCAACGTTTCAGAAGCTGCGTCTGTCTACGTACAAGTTCAATTTAATGAAAAGAATTATATTTGTTATCAATATATCCGCATATTTAAACGTATTTTAATTTTGCAGTTATAAATATAGAAAAATTGCAACTGGTGTGATAGTAATTGTATTTTACAGTGATAGTAGAATGCTGAAGACTTTCGAAGGACAAATGGAAGTACGGAATACTTTCGCACATGTGACATTGAAAATAGTCCAAAATGAGCTTTTGATGATTTACTTGACAAAAAGAATTTAACTTTTATTAGTGAAATAAGTTTAATATAAAATACATTTTTAGAATATATCTACGTTCAATATTATGTACATACATTAATTAAATAGATTTAAAACTATACATAGTTTTAATAGAAGAAATATTATCTAATGGTTATTTTAGTGCCAACATAATCACACGTTACTATAGTAACTTTACAAAATAACGTTTGTCATTTATAAATTTTTCTCGATTTTATATGTTTAGAAAAAGCTTATGAGGTTGAAAAAATGTATAATCAAAATAATATGCTACTATTTTAATGAAGGTACGAAAACGAGTACACTTGAGAATTTTAGTTTAGATTGTACAGAAGGGGTGTCTTGGACTTTTGCATAGGATTGTATGCGACCCACCTCCCCTCCTTTTTCTCCCTCGTTTGGTCTCTCACTCTACTTCTCTCTTTCTCTCTTCCTCCTCGTTCCTCCCTAAACTCTCTTAGCCACCCTGTGTTACGGGGGAAAGGGAAGAGGGAAAACACGCGCGCGCACGAGGTCGGAAAGAAGAATGCGGCGGTTCTCATGTTTTCTACGTTTATGAGGGCTATTCGATAAGTCCGTGCAAAATCAAAAGAAATAATATTGTTATATTAAAATCATTGTTGCACTTATGTCGAATAAATTGGCAAGAAATGTAATTATTAGTCTTATTATGAACAACTATTTACGTTGAACGGTTCTTTGGTGGAAACTGGAAAAAATGTCAAAAATTGGGATGCGCGTGCTCATGCAATAGTATATTTTAAGAATTTTAATTTACTTGCAATATTTACAGTTAATACAAATTTTTTAAATACAATATTGAGCTCTGTTATGACTGAAAATTTACATGATATCATGAAGGATTAGAGTATTAAAAGATAATGAAACTGTAAGCATCTCACTTGAGCACGTATTTAATATTTTACGTGAACATTAGCAAATGAGAAAACTATTTACAAATAAATAAAAATTTTTTTTTAAAAACAATACTTTTAAGTATAATCTACAACTACTTCAACATATTGTAAACGAACGTTTGTATTGTTTTTTTAAAATGGACAAAATTTTGATTCATTATCGTATTAATTAAAGACTAAAATATATTTTTTAATTCGAAAGGTTTTAAGATACCGGAATATCCAGGATATTACTAGATAGACTTGTGATACGATCTTAGTAGGTTATTTGGAAAAATATCAGAAGAATAACAAGTGGATAGAGTCAGAAAATTGTAAATACAAACTCGTCAGAATTATGTTGCGAAATTATTTTCCGCGCTTTATACTACTCTTCATATATAATATTTTCATGCTAAAAATAGTTTGTAGGTAAAAAATTAAAATTCCTTAATTATTACAAAAGTATTTTAAATATACTATATTAATTTAATATATGAGAATAAAGAAATTTTCAACAATTTTTATAATTTTTCATTATGCTCTAAATATATTTGTTTCGATATTAACATTAGTCACAAGTATAACATTTTCGACATTTAATTTTTTGTTATCAGTTTTATTTATTTAATTTTGTTATGACTGACGAATAAAATATGAATAAAAAGTAATTAGTAATCTCCATTAGAATTTCAATGTACAAAAATCTCTGAAATTTTGAATAATTCCAATAATTTAATAAACATTTTATTTTTACAATAACGAAAATTGCTAAATAATTCATTTCGAATGTTTTTTCATAAATTATCATTATCGGTTGAATTACGCAACAAAATTCATAATAAATTTGTACTAATAAATTATAATTAATAAATGCAATAATTTAAAAAGTAATTGCTATTGATTAAATGGTATACGACTACAAATAATATGTACTAAAAACAATTTTAAAAAATTCAATCACTCGTATTTCCAGTAGGAGTATGAAACTTGTATAAGCATTTTATAAATTTGTGCATATATATATACATGAATATCAACCTAGGTAACCTGTTATTTGAGCATAATGACGACAGATGGCATTGACGTAGAAATCTATATAAATACAGTTTTAGATATTAGACTTTTGCAAATATAAAAATTAATTTAACACATGATTTGTATATTCATTTTTGTATATTGTAGATATGTTCATCACTTTTCTTTTCGAAGTTAATTTTTTTCTACTATGGTTAATTATATATATTTATACGATAGTTATATATTTGCACAATATATAAATTATATATTGTGCTTACATATTTATAAGAAAATCTGTAAATAAATTTAAATTATTATAAACAAGATTGAGCTATTATGAAAATAATAATAATAATAATATGTATTTAACATTGTAATTTCAAAAATTGTAATAAATGAAGAGAAATGAAAGAAATGAATTTAATAATTGTAATTAAATGAAGAATTCAATGATCCAGCTACTTAACTAATCTATTGCTTTTATTTTTTGTATTTTTTTATTTATTTTACATTTTCATCGGAATAAAAATTATATTATTATAAATAATGAAAATTATTATGAAAATTACTGTGATAATTGGGTAATCCGTATATTCCGACGAATTCATGTCTCAACATCTAAAAACATAATCGAACCCAATGATCAGTTGGTCCGAGTATTTCAGCATCCTAACCTCTTATATTAATTATTATGTTTGGGCACGTATGAAAGTGTTGATAATTTGTGTTGATCATTCGAGTATATTGCTTATCACTAGGATTCTCCAAAAATATTTTGATGTAATAGATGTTGTCGAATTTCTAATCCAGGTTGAAGAGAACGGAAATTATAGATTATTTGAGGATATTAAGAATGCAGTTGATTGTGGAAAAAATTTCGAGTTTTTGGGACTCAAGTAAAGAAGAAAGAAAATTTGGTGAGAAAAAAGTATGTTAAATTAAATGTATAAGACAGAGTTTGAGAACCACGTGAAACCCCCAATAGCCTTCTTCGCTTCCCACCCGACTCCTTGACTCCCCACCCACTTAGTCCCTGTAGAGATCCTTCTTGGAGAAGAAGCGGAGAAGGAGGAGGAAGCGATGGTGGATGAAGAGGCCGGGCGATAGGTGAGGTGCGCTGGCGAAGCGAGTTAGTGGTGGGGCGGGAGCGAGATGATGAGGAGAAAAAGGAAAAGAGAGGATCTACCGTTCGCCGGTCAATGGCGCAGCGCCTTGCCTACGCTTCTGCACAGTCCTACAACTTCGTTTACACTTTTGCGCGTGTTCGGAACGATACAGCAACAGTGATAGTTCAAGCCCGAAGCTGGTCGTTGTTTCCGTTTTGACTCAGGTCGTGGTTCTATCTCTTCGACGTCAACCCCAACGTTGCCGCGTCTTCCTCCCACCCCAGTCCTGATCGCGGAAATTCCTGGTTAGCGCGATCAATAATTTTTTCTTCCCGGCAAACGATAAAAAGTCGCCACGAAGATAAGGAAGTGGCACGACCGCTTGGTTTTTCACTATTTCATTCCACTCCAATAAAGATGAAAATCAATTGCTGTGTCTTCCGCTCTGCTCAAGCAGCTTTTGGAGATTACTTATTACCGTTTCGATGCAATTGAAAATAATTATTCGAATATAAATAATTGAATGCTGGAAAACAATTATTTTACCATGTGTTAAGTGATGCGTGTGTTTTTCTATCATTATTTTAATCTTTCATCAGAAATCAGCATTATATATAAGTGGCTTTTGTTAAGTTGTTAAAAATTGTTAAATTCGAATTTAAAAATTCTAGTTAAATTCTAATTAATATTTTATTAATGAGCATTTACAAAAAGAAATACAAGCAAAATAATATCTTATATTATGCATATATTCTGTTTTTAATAAAATAAGCCTAATAATACTACTTAGATTTACATTGTTGTGATATTAGGGAAAATGATTAGAAAGAGCATTAATGATAAGGTGATGTTGATTTTCTTGCATCTTTTATGTTTCAATGTTTCCATTTAAATTCAAATTGGGAAACAGCAGACAAAATATGCGAAAAAATGGCGGGATTGTGCAAAAGATCACGTGGCTATGTAAGTGAAGATTAGGTAAAAACAAGAAAAACTTGAATCGTGCAATTGTTTGGTCGATTAGCGGGATCAAGTAAGGAAAAGGAAGAAGGCTGAATATTTAAAATTTGATCAGCGTTTGCGATCAAAGAGAGTAAACCGTCGAAAGGAGAAAGAAAAGGACGCATGCGCCTGGCAGTGGGGAAAGAAAGGAAAGCGAAGTAGGTTGAAATTAGGGCGAATCCGCTGGTATATGACAGCGCGAGTGATTGATCGGGAGGATCATCCGGGAGCAGTCGCGTGACGGGTTCTTGTTGGACGATCTACCGGTAAAATTTAATTTATCGGTAGGTGACCGTGTCTACTTAGCGAAACATGTGGGGCGTGTGCGTTCTTATTTCAACACCTGTGGTTTGGTAGCAGCGAAAAGGCTACACGACATCTTGGGGTTATCGGGGGTAATCAATATTGCAGCCTTCGATCACGCATCGACAGCTGCTGCCGAGAGTGACTTGGGTTATATACAGATAGGGGAAGGACAGCCCAGCTACAGCCAATGAAGCGATCATGCAAGAGCATTCGGAACGTTTTCTTGGAGTCGCGCAGTCATATACAGGCGTGATATTCTGCTGACGCTTTTTGCGTTTCCTCTTTTGTACCCTGTCGCGTGTCCAACAGCTCTCATCAGAAGTCGCCATTCTCTTCGCTACCCTAATTTATTTATCGCTCCCGCTGTCATTTTATCTTGGCTATCGGGATTATTGGGATATTTACGTGAAGATATCTATTGGCCCTGGGCACCTTAGGCCACTTGGCTGTTATTTTTGTAGCCTCCCCCTTTCATCTACGCCTCTTTCATTCAATTTTTTCGACACTACTTTTATACTTACTTTTACTTATCGCCCTATTATTTTCTGTGGGTATACGCCTGTAAGCAGAGGTAATTTTATACTGCGAAATGATTCGTGTTACGGAAAATTTTAGTTATCGCATTAATCTATAATTATTACCGAATATTCATTCATAGCCTTCGAGCGAGAATAAAAAATCATACTTTATAGTTGCTTCTTTAACCACTCTTACTTTAAATTCGTGATTATAATTATTATTAATTTTTCGCACGTAGTATATAAATATATTTATTCCATTACTAGATTGTACAGTTTCATAAGAAATCGAGAGAATTATTCTACACGTATATATTCCAGTGTATGTCAATAGTATCTTGACGACTATATCTTGATACCAAAACGGAAAAAAACCGAACACATTTGATCTATAAAATGGGGTTCTCCTCAGAATTTATTAATAAAATATATTTTGTTTGCTATTGAGTTTCACTTATTCTATTTGTATAATATGTATTGTTAAAATTTTTAATAATTCCGTTTTTTATTTGATTTATTTACTATTATCACGTTCGGTTACATGTATTTCTTTGGATTTAATAATAAATAGTATTAAATTTTTCTTATTTAAGTTATTGTAACTGTTAAAAATTTAATCGGTTACTCGGGCTTCCCTCAGTATATTCAGGAAGAAAAAACACATAAGCTCTCGGTTCTAAACGAAACAGCATGCTTTATTAACATCAACGATAGGACTTTGATACCCCGAGAAAAGAGAGATAGTATTGATTTTTACTGATATTTAGCAGCGGAATTATCCCCCTTTCGAGTTTCTCTCCTCCTTGTATTCGCAAGTTTAAACATGAAACTTTTTCCTTCTCGAATGACCGTGCGTGTGCGGTACGTCAACGATCTCTTTGTCGAGTTCGCCCCGGTATTCCAAGACTTTATTCTGCGTACGCCAAAATTCCTCGTCATTTCAATTATTTCTGCAGGTAATGCAATCTATACTCCCGCCGCGAATAGGTGTGAAAAATTATGAAACAACAAACCGTAATAAAATAAAATAAAATAAAACCGTTGTAGTAAAATACTACAACACAAAGTTCAATGTATTCCTTAAAAATTATTTTCTTCGAATTGAATGTTATGAATTTGATTATTAACCATCAGATCGATTTTGTAGAAACAACGAGAAATCCAACAGTGGTACATTTTATAAAATCAAGTATATAAGCCATAAGTTGTTTTTGTAAATAAGTCTTATTATGTTAAATATATATTAGAAATTGAATAGAAATTAAACATATCTTTTTAGTCTTTTAAGCCGACTGCGTTCTTTGATTTTGAAAAGATACCTTATATCTATACTCATTAAATATGGTGATCAAGGATTCTATATAATTAAAGTATAATTTTCGCATTCTTTTCATTTTGTAAAAGACAAGAGAAGATATTTCTATCTTCCTGGTAATGTCATATAATGTAATACTTTTTAATTTTTTTTACGTTTCACATTTATTTATAAAAGAATAAGAGAAGAACGGATCGATTGAATACAATTATATATTTTGACTTATATTACGAATGAAAAACAAATATATATATATATATATAGAGCATAGTTAATGTAGTAGTAAATATAATGTAAGCAATCATGTTCATTTGTTTTTGAATAGCCAAAATTAATATAATCTTTCCTGATAAGCATATATTTAAAATATAATTTGCTCTTAAAAATAGTAGTATATTTTTTTTAGATTTCGAAGTTTTCCAGGGTTGTAAAATTGTGGTATAAATTTATTTCTGCAGTGTTCTCTTTTATAGATGCATAGTTACATAGTGAAACTAAAAAACTGAAAAAAAAAACATAATTATAAAATTGGTACATTTGAAACGGCGATCTGTTTATTAAAAATGGTATTACGAATATATTTCTTTTTAAAATACATAGGTTTTTAGAGATTTTTCAGAGTTTCACAGGATAACGAAACATGTTTCACAAATTCTCAAATTTTTAAGTCCATTTGAACCTTTGTTGAAAAATTACGATATAACGAAGAGAAAAACGTGTTTAAAGTTTCTTAAATGTATTTTGAAGTTCGTGTGTTGCTCTACCTTTTCTGAGGTGAAATCATCAAAACTCAACGGTATTATATTGGAAAAGGGAAAAATTTTGTTCTTGAAACGTGAAACAAAAAATCGATTTATCAACTGCCTTTCTCTTTACAATTTTTGTGTAAATTCGGAGACTTAACGCACTAATTGAAACAATTGCCTAAAGAAGTGTTATAAGTAGTTACTCTTGTCAAAATCCATTTCTAATATAAACAGTCGAAATTAAGTTGAACTTATAAGTCTATTTATATTTTAAAGAGGTAATGAGGATATTTGATATTACTAGAGATGCCGTATTTTTAATGTTTCAAAGAATTTATAAAAGGCTTAGGGCTTGTTTCTATACACTTTATCCTCCAAATAAAAAAATATTTAAGTTTAATACGCCCGTTTATCTAATTCTGTAAGTTCTCTAAAATAGTGGGCTACTTTTAATAAAATTTTCATAAACTCCAGGCCAAATGTCTTATTTTGTAATCAAAAACGCTGTGAAAGAGAGGACGAGAAGTCAAGAGAACGAGAGCTTATCCTCGGGTGTACTCAAGTGGTACATCGTGGAATAGGAACAACCTATAGCGTTGCCTACGAATACACTGGCAGTAGGATGGGAACTTCTAATTTATGATAGCGAGTCTAGTTAACTGTGCACACTGAACGCTCTCCTTACTAAAATTCAAAAGTTTTCTCCGCGAAAGTTTACGATGCCGCCTAGCCGGGGCATCTTCCTCGTTTCACCTATTTTCCCTATATTTAGTTTCTTTCACTCGCTCACCTTATATTTCCGTTAGTTTATCGCGTCGATGTTCCTTTTTACCCTTGCCCTCTCTCTACAATTTACCGTCACGTTTCCAAAATATGAACTTTCACTTATCTTCCTTTTTTAGGCGTTTTTCATCTTTTTATGCTTATCCTTTTCCTTTGCAGGACAAATTTCATTTTAGCGATTTTTTCGCTTTAAGGTGTTTGCGTTGTATGCAGACGCTTGCACTCCTCTGTAATTTGTATTTTCTTTTTTTATCATAACGTATATTTTTATAACGCGTATTTTATCACAAAATACCAGTTTCATAAAAGTCTTAGGATAGATTCAAAAGCTATACCAAGCGAAATATATACGTAATTGTTCTGCGCATGGATTGCGATGATTTAGTTGTACATTTGCCAAACGTTAAATTATATATAGCAACGATAAAATGAAACTTCTCTTAAGTTTGCACACAAATATTGCACGTAATTTTCAATACTGATTAACGATACAACAATGTTAATATTAATATTCTTTTAATTTCTTTTATGTTTATCACTACTATACACTACCTTTTAAATATAGCTCATCTTATTTGATAAATTGCAAATCTGTATAAGTAGATTTTTCGCTGTTATCACTTTTTTCATTCTAAATTGCAGCCTAAATCTACTCTACGTTGACAAAAATTCTGTTAATGAAATAATTGTTTTGACTTTACACATACAGACGTCGACATTTATTGCATATTCCAACATCGTTCAGTATTGATTTTAAAGTCTTGCGACAAAATTCTTCGTTTGATTCAGTGGACAAAAGTGCAACTAATACTCATTAAATCATATGTATGCGCCGAATCGTGTAACGAACTAGTGTTACCCATTCTCTTCTTTTTCTAATATTTTCATATTGCAATTCATCATGAGAGTAGCATCTGTAAGGAGCCTGTAAGCGAGTTTCCAGGGTAATGAGAATCGTCATCATCGTGATGGCGTTGTTGCTGCTGCTACTGCTCTTTCACTTGCAGTTTATTGCTGTAGCCAGGTTTCTCCTTATTTTTCTGTCTCTTACTATTAGCGAAAGATCCGACCACCATTAAACAAATATTAAAGTATACTTTGTACAGACCGACGAATAAAGGAAATTTACATGCGCGACCTGTCTGTGGTAGTAAAAGTAATGTGAGTTGTTCATAATTTTTTTTCTATTCTTTCGTTCTTTTCATCTTTTACGATCTGCCGGTAATAAATTTTCTATTTCTCTTTAGTAAAGGACGTTGTGATTGCTGCTTCTAGATCTTAAACGTTTACTTAACAACATCAACAATAGGTTAAACAATAGGTTATATTCTAATGTAACAAGTGTTTTTTTCATGTTTACTTTTCAACGGATTTATCCAATCATTTTACACTAATTATTAAATTTTTTAAACATAATGCTTTAAATTTACTCAATATTTTATTAATTGAACATTTTATAAGAAAAATCTTAGTTTTGAAGAAATTGACAATTTAAAAATTTATAATTGTATATTAACAAAATTTATCTTCAATAGAGAAATACTTAAATCACTTACATAAAATATCTTTACTAATAAATAGAAACGAAGTCTAAATTTTATGATAGGGTGTTGTAGAAATCACTACTTTAAGATTTAAAAGGTTGAATAAAGGTTGATTTAAAGGGTGAATATTTAATTTTGATATATCATTTTTCTATTAAATGTATAGTAGAATAGTTGCAGTAGTTAAAAGTAAAACTTCTTTTCAAATTACGACGCTTGTTTCAGAAAACTGATACATCCTTATAATTGTTTTCATACGTAACATTAATAGCAGTCCTTACATAATGAGTCTTAATTGAGAGACATTAAACAAGAATCGAAGTAGGTACTTAACCGAATAGTCCAAGTTGTTGCTTAAGTAGGTTGAGGAATATTAACCATCAGAACATTTTCCATTAAAATTGACGTAAAAATCTGATAAACTGAATTTTACTCATTTAATGTAAAATCTTAAAGATTTGCAGACTATTATAATGTGTAAGTTTTTTTTCAATTCTGATTCTTATATAAAGGTAATGAGAGGTAATAAAAGAAAAGAAACCACTTTATATTGAACTTCATAAACAGTTCGAGTGTTTAGTTTTACTAAATTCTAATTATTATATGTTAATGTATTAAGTGGGTAAACTACTGCAAAAACTAAAAAAAATAAAATATATTTATTAGTGTATACATTGATAATTAAAAATAAAATGTATAAAATTGTTCTTGTCTGTAAGCGTCTATATTTCGAGTCAGTGACTATACACAATTTCTTTAAAATATTCAATTGTACGATTTTTAAGGTAAAAATGCTTGTATTATACGGGTGTGAAGTTTCTAACTTTGAAACCAACAAAAAATCAAATTTTTTAAAACTTGAAATATCTTTTACAAAACTACATAAGTCACATAACTATGATGTAATATTAACAAAAAAGTGATATAACCTTAAATACACCCCCGAAAACAATCCTTATTAGAGGATGAAATATTAAGAAATGAAGAAATTGAAAAATTTGAAATTTTCATAAAATATCATAAACAAAAATCATTACCAACTACCAAAAAAATAAAAAAAATTTATTTCACATAGAAACTTATTATAAACAAATAGAAGTTGCGGTGCTTGAAAGTACTTACAGTAGATCGCATCATACAATACACTATAAATATAATAACTATTATTATTTTAACAATAAAATTGCACTCTTCTAGTTTCCAAGAATCAAAGATAGGAATAACAATACAAAATTATAAAAAAATATTTAGCAGTATTGCCAAAAACACTCGCAAATAAATGCGTCCAATACGCTACTGATAAAGACATGGCGTCTACCACATGATTGTTTAACAAAATCATACTATTAGGATTCAACAACTTTTTATCGATGCATTATGTTACCGATATAAAAATCAATAAATAAACAGATTTTCAAGAGAAAATCAGAATCTCGTCATAGTTAAAACATTGATTAAATGACTCCGTACGTATACGACATAAGAATATAATATGTGTATTCTTATGTCGCAACAGTTTATTGTTAATTAATATACATTCCCAAGGCATTCCACAACTTTTTATTATTGAATATTATTAGATATATAAAAAGCAACAAATAACCCGAATAGTAAGAAAATCAGAGATTCTCGTCATAGTTAACACCATAGAAATTATAGTGTATACATACGGCATATTTATACCGTAAACCGTGACAATTAATTGTGTTATATATGTAATATTTGCATAGTTTTTAAATACAATATTGTAATATTAATTTTTATTTATTTATCATTTAACTGCTAAAACTTTAGCAGTCATATCAAGATTTGGCAACTAATAGAGCAAATTTCTAAACTTAAAAGATAAGCTCTTTTTGATAATGATATTTAAACTTTCTAATTAAAATCTATACTCGTATTTTCATGTTTTAAGAGTAGCAACTATATGATCATCAGCAATTAAATGTTAAATTACAGAAGAATCATTAATTCGAATATTATATTTTTATTTTTATGAGTTATATGTCACTACAGTATAAAAATATAATTTTATAAAATTATTTAAAATATTGATTGTTAAATGACTCGAAAGCATATTAATTACATAAAGAAACCTTTTGAAAAATCTATCAATAGAAAAATAAAAATATAAAATTAAATTGTTTTATATAAATTAGTAGACTTACCATAAACTCAAAAACATTGAAATTGTGTACAATCAGCTGTTATATTTTATTGAATGCGACAAATAAATTTAATTATATGTGAATAATATATAATAATTGAGAAAATAGAATTATATACATCGAGTTCTTGATATGGTAACATTCAATAAATTCTCTTTGAAGGCAAAAGTACTTGTCGTTAAGTATTTCAAGTGATTTTCAACAGACTAATTCGAAAATTAGCTTGTTAATTATGTACCTTATTCAATTTGAGTAGACAGTATTTTTTTTATAATTTCTAATATTTATCGTACATTTAAAAGAATGTTCTAGGCTACTTTATTTATTTTTAATTGATTTTTCAATAAGCACTTATTTAAAGAATATTATTGTATTAACCTTAAAGTATTAACGTTTATCTCATTTCTTATTGTTTCAAATAACTGAAATGCGCCTTTCTTTTAATATTTTTATTATAATTTAAAAGCTGTATCTTGTAATTTCATTTCGACTCGTAGCGTCATCAAGAACATTCATTTGATTCGTATAAATAAATTTTGTAAAAGGCGAAGAAAGAAATTTTTTATGTTTAGTAAAATTTAAAATTGTTCAGTAAAAGTAAAATTTTATATAAAGTTATTGAATTTTATTTTCATTTTAATCGTTAATTGGAATAAAAGTATAAATTTAATAATTACGAAGAAATTAATAAAAATATAAGTGTGAATATAAAAATAAGTACGTGTACCAATTGAAGTAAATTATTATACATATACTTATGGTTATTCATAAAAAATATAAAAATATTAGCTTATAGTATTTTTTAATAAATAATGGATAGATGAATTACATAAAAAAGCTCCTTTTTCTTTCGCATAACTTAAAATGCAAAACTTTTATTAATGATAAATTTACATCATTAATTAATTATTGTTAAATAAATATCAGATAATAAGTTTAATTAACTACAATTAAAAATTGTTATTGCTATATAATACTATACAACGAATATCAATAAAAAGTTATTACAAATAAATTTTATTTGTTAAATAGATTATACATTGTTTTTTTCGACTCTTAAAATTTAATTGAATATAAAAGTAATGTTTTAAAAATGTTGCTGTTTTTTCCTTATTAATTTATAGTTTTCAATATTTGCATTTTTTATATTAAAAAATCAATCCTAAATATCGTATCATAAGCAATGAGATACAGAAGTCATACAACATATATTGTTTTAACATTATTAACTTGTTCTAATACCTAAAAACATATGCGTGCTATGAGATTTAAATATTTTTTAACACTTATCTCTCTATTTATAATGTAGAGTTATACTTTAATTGTTTAAACTTTTTTACATTGTGATAATTATTAATCATACAAATACGTTTCATAATAAGTTATCGAAATTATTATATTTGTAAGAAATTTTTATTAAACTCACTCATTTTTTAAGATACTGTACCAACATAAAGAATTATTAATTTTAGCTATTAAATTATAATTGGTAAATATTGTAAGATAACATACAAAAATATAAAAAATTTAAAATAACATTATTCAATGATATAATTAAAATGAACAATGAGATTTTTTATATTATAAAATTATAATTAAAATTAGTTTATTATTTTTGTGATATTATTAGTTTTATAAACTGTATTGTAATCGAAAATTCAATTAAAAGGTTACGAAAATATTTTCTTAACAAGAATACGTGGAATCGTAGGTATTATATTTATTTTATAAAAAATTGTATAAGAGCTTTAGATTATTAGCATTACTTTTAAAAAAGTAATGTTTAAAATTTATATTGCAAGACAATTATAATATTTAACAAATGAAAGTAAAGAATAATATATTTAAAAATAGATTTAATAATGTCAAAAGATAAAAAACAAAAAAAATATGAATTATTTGCTAAATTTCAAGATATCGTAATATGTTTAGTGTATAAATAAAATTATTATTTCAAAATTTTAAAGAGAAAATTATTTTATGTTTTTCCGTTTTTCAATTATAACCCTTTTCAAAGTTTTTGTTTCACATGATAGTTATATGATCTTCAGAATTTCATTACACTAAAGATAGTGTATTTTCATTACTATTCATTATTCATTTTACTGTAACAATTTTTTAGCAATATTTTTGCACCAATTTATTTAGTTCGTATTTCGTAAGCCACCATATTTTATATCCATGTAGATGTATGAATAATATTCAAGTAAATTTTGATTTTTAACTTTACAAATCAGTAAATAGAAAATCATATTTATTATTATATCCCAGGATGCACAACAAAATACTTGAATTATATGAAATATAAATTATTAGAGAATATATTGGGTAATTTTTAAATTATGGAGTTCAATTGTCAGATATAATTTAAATGAAATTTATTTATAAAAAAAATTTATGCAGCGTGATAGAAAGTATAAATGAAATAGAATTTATAAAATTAAAGAATAGAAAATCGATTTTGATAAATACACGTTGATCAGAGACAATTTCGGTTGCTCGTATTTTCATCCAATGAATTTCAAACATGTGTGATACGGCTTAGCGTTCACCCACGTATACATACACATTGAAATTGAATGAGTCACTTGCGATTATTCCTACAATCGCACATCTGGTCAGTTTCTCGGACTGTCAACATCGGTGAATTTGCTGCGCTCAAACTTTTGAAATAACGTACGCGTGCACGTGGTTATATTTCTATAAACTTCTGAGTATATATATTTTCTCAATGCTCTATTCTGCTATATACAATAATAAAAATGATTAAATCTAATTTGTAAATGAACCTATAAGATATCACAAAATGTCATTGATTCTATATTATTTAAATATATTTCATTTAATTTCGCATTATTTACGATACATAAGAAATTTTGCCAATTTATTCGAACACACTTTATGTAATTGAATAAAATTTTCATGCAAACCTTTATAGAGAAAAAGAATATGAATTATTGTTGTTGTTGTTGTTGTTGTTGTTATTACTTTTCGACGTTGAAAGAAGACCACTTTGAACTAAAATTTCAAATTAATTTGGATTCATTCATAAGCATTTATTTAATTACTTACTAGTTCTTAATAATTCCCTACATCGATAAATTATGCCCAACAACCTATCGTAATTAAATAATACTTTGCCTGAATATTTGCGAAGGCAGTTGTCGATAGCAAGTCAGAAATTGTTGCTTTCGTTAAAGCCCGATGTGCGTATTCGTCAGAAGTGCGGTAAAGTAATCGGTGTAATAACGTACGGCATCACACACAAATAAATACGGGGAACAGAGGAATGCCGTTTCTCTGTTGGAGGAACTTCCGTTCGGCAATCGGCATCACTGGAACATGGCCTCGCTAAGGGCCTGCGTCTGTCTCTGCCTGTCCTGTATATGCGTGCGCGGAAAATTAGAGAAAGCGTTCGCGACATGCGCGCAATATCTCGCCCCCCACTGGCGAGTGCGTTATTAACGCGGCGCATAAATTAAGTGTCGCGTTCTAAAGTGTCCGCGCGGACAGCCGTTGCCGTACGGTAGACCTTCCCTATGGCTGCTTTCAGTCCCATTCGATTGAGCGCACTTTAAGTTCGGGCCGCTGCCTCCGCTCCTTTTTGCACGCTCGATACCGTAAGGCCCGTCTTTTTTGCGGGCCTTATCGCGCGAGCGTTAAGCCGACGAGTACCGAGGCTCCGGCCGCCATCGCGCCTTCCAACTTTCCTTGGCAGCTCGCATTTACGCCCAGACGGTGCCTTGCTTTCTTTCGAACCCAACGAAAAATGTCTCAGGCACTCGACCTAGGTGTTGCAAAATCAGATGCGTCCCCGTTCACGTCTATGAAAATTGCTATTCTAATTGGCCTTGCTTATAGTAAAGCTAATAATTATAATACTATAGTTGAATTTTTTCATTTTTGATTTAAAGAGAAGCTTAAGTGTTGCCTACCCTTTTAACCTCGAATTATTACGTAGATATGAAAATTGGAAATTTTATTTTCATTTTCCGCGTAGCATTTGTCTAACTAGAGAGATATATTGGAATATTGAGATAAATGTGTTTTATCAAATATGTAAGTACTAATAAATAAATAATCAATAATCAAAACCGCATTAGTTGGCAACGAGTGTGTTTTTGACGTGTTTTTTAGAATCTACAAAATCTTTCGAGTGTCCTTCTGTTTTCTTTTTAAATTAAAAATGAAATTCATCGAATATAAGAATATAATGAAATGTTTCAAAAGCGCCAAATGAATAAAAATAAATTTGAATTCCTTAATAGCGAAATTAAATAAAGAAGAGACCGTTGAACAGCGAAAGTTCAACAGCGATGAATTTTTATATGGAAAGCGCACTAAACTTCCAACGATTAGCCGAGAGAAAAATACGAAATGGAGGAAAAAGTACAAGGCAATGTAGTTTTTCATTGGCGCAAGCTTCGACAATATCATCGTACGAATGCTACACATTATACAAGGGGTAGCGTCTCGTCAAGTGCATTATCAGTGCGATTCGCGTCCATCGATTTCCATCCAAATTATTGCGGGCATTATCCCACAGCAAGAACCTACCTCGTGTGCGAGATATTTTAATTTTCATCATTTTTTCCTGCACTTGGTCTTCCAATTATGTACTTATTGCCTTGAAAAAAGACCAAATAGAGAAACGGGTTTATAAAACTTGTGCAATACAAAGAAAAGATTCGAATTACTCCCAAAAGTTGCAGATAGTGTGTGTGCGTTCACAATCATTAAACACAATACAAATAAAATATAGACGTTAAAAGGGATTATCATTGCTTGCTAATTATTATTAAACTATAATACTCTAAACGCCATATTATAAACATTATATAATAAAATAGTAAGAAAATTTAAATAATGTTAAAGATTTAAACCAAAGATTCTCATCTTGTGATTTTTTCATATTTTTATTATTCGAAAAAAATTAGCACATACTATAATTTTAAAATACTTGCACGTTAATCTAAAATTGCCATATCGCAATTCATTACCAAAGGATCTTTATTACTTGTAGTAGATTTTATAAGAATATAAATTATAAATAACAATATCAAATTCTGTAGTGTTTTCCTCTTGATAAACTAAACCCGAATATCTGTACAGATAATCATTACTATATATTTTCTAAGTTTTTTCCAAATTACATTATAACTACAGCTTAATACATTCCCGTACTTTCTCCGGGTTATATATATGGACTAAAGAAAACTACTTCAGAAAGTTTGTGCTGAGGCAGCTGCACAACCTTGAACATTTACTCTACAATATTATGCAGCTCACCTTCTTTTAGAATCTTAAAAACTCTTAATCCTCGTAAACTTCATTTTTGAATTTCATTAAGTAATTGCATAAAAATACTCGTCATCATGTTCCATATCCATATTATAATTAAAAAGTAAATGACCTAATTTCTCCAACTCTATTTAGATTACTATGATATTACTCTAATTATATTGTGGGTTATACTATGGAGCCAAGGATATATTACCCTAATTATACTATGAAGCAAATTTTTTGCCTGCAATTTTCATGAGAACATCTGTTTTATAGTTTTTAAAATTGATTTTCCGTTCTTAAGTTTCAACGTTTGCATAGTTACAAAATCTTACATATGAACTACTTAGATTTTTATTAGAATTTATTGATCCTTATATACAGGAGTAATTATATTTTATATTAAGAGTTAAATCTTTTAACTCTTAAATTAAAGGTACGATTGTATTCAGTAGGTCGGAATATACGTCGATATAACTTTAATATTTTAATTTAAAAATGTAAAAAATTATTGTTGATTTTTAATGTGAAATATAAGGTAAAGTCGTTATTGAAGTAGTAAGTTTTTCAGTGATAAATGCATAAGATTAATAAAAGTAATCCTATAGACTGAATTTTAATGATATAAAAAAGAAACAATATTGAATGTATCTTCAGTTGGGTAACATAAACGTATCTTTAATCAACTGGCATTTATATATCGAATATGATCATTACCTAGTGCTTGGAACGATACTATTTTATATATATAAAATAGTATTTAATTATATATTTTATATATATAAATACTATTATATATTTTATTATATATTACTATTTATATATTTACTATTTATATATTACTATATATTATATATTATATATTTATTATATATTACGATTATATATTCAACAAGAGTTTTTAATAATTGAATTTTTAGAGTATGTCAAATTTGTTGATTATTCGTATAGCTGCCGTTTTTGTTTAAAAAATTGTTTTTGCATATTAAAACATATCTTTTTTTTTTAGAATTTCTTTAAATAATTGAATCCTCATTAAATGGTTTAATAAATAAACATATAAATTTCTTATTGAAAAAATTATTTTCATTATAACCTGATAAACATTTTGATATATTTATTGTATTGAATTTTTTTAATTTAATGATTAAAAAACTTTGATATAATTTAAGAAACAACAAATAACTCCTTGTTGCTACGATCATTATTATACGCTATAATGTGTGTACGAATGCGTACGTGCATGCATGCACGTATTTAAAAGTTATGTGACAAAATTTAAATGAATAATATTCAATCTTGTAAGAATTTGTTAAAGGTCACAAACAAACTTTTTTGAAATAATTAAAATTTTGTTGCTATTCTATGAATATTTACACTTTATTAATTATAAAGTTATTACGCTGTAGTAAAAATAATAAGTTTCTAACAGAAAGGCTATAAGTTTAAAGCCATAAAGGACTAAAACAGAAGTAGTGCAAAAGAGAGAGAGAGGGATTATAATACGTGCAGACATTTAGAAATTGTGCCGGATTTGAAAAATTTAGTTTCTCTTAACTGAAATTTTAAATCTCTTATGATTGAAATATACCTAGCATAATTATGGATATTAACCATTTTTACTTTATTATGTGGCAGTCGTGTCCTGTGGGATGTTTGTTGTAAAATATAAAAAGCGATGTTGCCGTGGCGCAAAGTGGCGTAGTTATAGATGTTAACCGTCAAAATCTTGAAGTTGACGAGACTGGTTGAGTTCGATCGTTTCTTGGTAAGGCTTTTGACTATGTTGCATTAGTGCGTAAATATACGCGACTCATTCATCTCACGCAGTGTTCGACTCAAAAATGTTTTTAGTCTTACCAACAAAATGTATACATTTAATGATATACAGACTTTAATTACGTATTACTAGATTTGATAATTATTAATTTTCAATGTTATTAAATTATAAGGTATCTAAGATTTGAATTTGTATGTAATATTTAAAAATTTACCACTTATTAAACATATAGCTGCCCATCATAGATTTATTACCAACCTTGAAAAATTTGAATGATGGCGGAAGTAGTGGCATGTGCTTCGAGTCGAAACCTCAGCTAGACGAGAGCATAAGGCTTTGAGGAACACTTAGATTGCAAATAGTATAGAATTAGATATTACATAATTTCCATTATTTATTGTTAAAAGTACGGCATATCTCGCATTTCATTTGATAATTGGTTACAATCCGAAATGGGGGCTTCTGCGATAGAGCGCAAGGAAAGTGTAAAAGAAGCATTGTAAGTAAAAGCTCCTCGCAGTGTACAAACTTTTTGATATCGGGCAATGAATCTCGAATTTTCGCAGTCCGAGTTTGCGCAACAACGACCTCGGATGATGTTAGCACTGTAGAATGGTGGTAAGTTTTCTCTTTCCTTCCCTTGGCCTCGTAATCCGTATGCTCGACAACACGTGGCAAACGAGAGCTAGACGCGGGACTATTAGTGCAGGTCATGGCATTATTAAAGACAATGAAGCAAACTTTTACGGCCTGTGGGGCGAGGAAGGGGGTGGAGCAATTACTCGGCAATTAGTCGAGCGCTGAGAGAAAGCAACAAGTGAGCAACGAGCGACCGCAGTCCGCCCCTAGCCACACGCCACTCGACCCGCGGCGTTGCTGCTGCTCCTGTTCCTTTCTTCGTAAGCGTAGTTGCGACTCGTCTTGCCTCCGCGGGCGCTGACCGAGTCGCGCACCGACGCTTTTAGTCGACAGAGACGAAGCCTTCGTCGCGATCACCGTCGTTGACGCCGCGCTCGCCAGAGGCCGCCGCACCACTGCCGGCGCCCAGATACTGCTATTCCTGCTGACTGCTGACTCCGGGGCGTTCAGTTAACCGAACTCTGCTTAATTGATTTTGTACGGTGTTCATCGGGGGATAATAACTGAACAAAATGCCCTTCCTTTCTTTCTTGCGTTTTTTAAATATTCTCACTCGACCTGATCAAGGATAGGATTGATGAACCTTTGACATTCATAAATCAATACAGAAATGTCGTGAAAACCCATTTCTAGCTAAAGAATTGCGAACTTTTCTAATGAGAATGGACAACATTGAGATTCTTGTATGAGAAAAAGATTTCTATGTAAATATTTTTCCGCTTTAATTTTAGATTTGGTAGAAAATTTTTTATATAACTATCCTTGCGTTTCGTAACATAATGGATAACGAATAATGTTACTATTTGCTTTTAGTTTCAGTATTTGGTTTTCCTTCATTAAAACAGTTAACATTGACATTTATATTTTATAATCAATTCGATGTTAAGGAAATCCAACTATATTATTAAATAGGATTTGAAGAGAAAGTATTTACAAATCTTTGAATGTTGATGGTGATAGATTAGTAAAAAATTTACTTACTTTTATGCCAATTTACGCAAAAGAAAAGTATTTTAAATATGCTGTAGTAAACTTTCATATGTAGTAATCGTTATTTTTTCATATTCACTCCTCAACTTTCTTTAAAAAAGTTTGTAAAAAAATAAATAAAAATATAGAAATTAAATATTAACTAAAATGAATACAAATAAGTAATGATTTATACTGAATTTATTATTTAAAGCAGATTAGTATTCTCCCTTAATGCAATTGTACCTCAAATAAATAATTATTTTTTAAATACACAAAAATCACTCGTAACTGACTAACCAGACTTCTATAAAATTGAATATTATTTATTTTAGTGCAACTTTATAGAATAAAAATTGCTAAGTACTTGCAAGTGATATTTGTATATTTAGATCATACATTTATTGTTTGCCCTTAAAATTTTCAAATAATTTATCTGATATGTCTAAAAGAAGATTACAGTAGCTGAATCATAATTCTTTAAATTACATCATTTAAATCAAGTTCACGGTAAAAAAATTTGAAAGATATCTTAATACAATTTAACAAATGGTTACTGTAAGTAACCATTATACATAAATAATTTAAAATCATTTGTAATAGTTTATAAATAATTAATAAACAAATACAGTTATTAAAAATGTATCCATTCATAATTCTGAATAGTATTCTTACTTAATTTAAATAGTATTAGAGCGTTCGCTTTTTCTTATATTTAACTGAAAAATATAATGTTTGATAATATAGAAACATGTTTAAAAGAGTTGAATCGTCGGATTATTTATTTGTTTCTAATTTTTTTTGTTTATTTTACCAGATTAATGTGTAATAGTTACTTTAGTAAATAAATATTTAGTTTTATCACTTCTAAATATTATGTACAATAAAATTTTCCATCGTGATAAATTTTGTTATTGAATATAAATTGCTAATAACAATTTAATAAATGAAATTACTTGTCAAATTTCCTTGATTCATTGCATATATTAATAAATATATATAAATACGTGTACTAATATTATTTTTTTTCAGAGGAAAAAAAAACGTTTATTAACATTTTCTAATTTTGTAGTTCGTTAAAAATATTACTTTTGTAAAAATATTAATTATAGACTATATGTTTATATATAGTTTCTTTTTTAAATGTTAAGTAAAATAGGTTTATTATTATTTATTTTAATTCATAAAGAAAATTATTGATGAGCAAAAAAAGTATGAATTTGTATGCACATCTTTATGCTCGTATTTGTATAAAATTTATGAAAATTTACAATCTGTAATATATTTAAAAAATCAAGCATTGAAATTTGTATACATTAAAATTTAATATTTTTTATATTCTATGTAATTTGAAAATTTATGTTTCCTCTGATCCTATAATAAGTTGTTGCCTGTATGTTAGTTTATATGAGAATTAACTATTTCATTAATATTTCATTGTTTCTTGACAGGTAAATTTTTGATCTTATTGTAATGCAATACAAAAAAGTTAAATTTATTCTATTAATCCCTCTGATTAAAAATGAAAAAAAATTTCATTAAAACAAAAATAAGCGAATTAAAAAATTGTATGTATAACAACTCATAAAAGAATCAGCAGCATTAGTACATTTGGCTTGTTGACAACTGTATAATTTATGGATAACTATTCTTCATAGTAGAACAAAATCGAAACATGTCGATCTAATAAGAACTAGTTAATAATATAAATTTGCATTAAAATGAAAAAAATTTCATTTTATATTATTCAAAATATAAAACTGTTTTTGCCTATTGAAAAGTATTTTTAAGCATTTCACTTTCAATTATTATAAATTTGTTTTTTTTTTATATCTTTATCTTACGGTTTATAATTGTAAAAAATATTTAGTGTATTTCACTGATAGTACATTATTCACAGTTTCATAATGTGTGCAAAATAGTGAAATATTATTGTAATTATTTGATCTACTTTTTATTTCTTTTAAATAGCGATGTTGCTTCCTATTACTTAGATGTAAATATTTTATTAAATATAGTACAGATAAATTCTTTAGTTGTAGTAGAGATTGATTTAATTTTTAACACGTCTATTCAAGGCAATAAATACTGTTCCAGAAGTAGGTTCTTCTACGTTGAGTACAGCAGTATAGATTACATCATTCTCTTTCAAACTGGTATTCAGAAACTCTCAATACCATATCAGAGTAGTTTCATCATCTACGAAATAAAACATTTATTCCCGTTACTAAATTAACGTTTTCGTCTCGAATTGGATTTGATTTACCTGAAAAATCATTCTTCACATTATGTATACTTAAATAAGTTTCACAAATATTATATTTTACATCAGAGCTTCGTGCGCTTATTATTTTTTTTTTATATTCTTTTTTTATTCGAAACATACTAAAATGTAGTGACTTTTGTAAAGTTTAACTATTTCTTAAATACCATTGTATCTTTAATATTCGACATACTATTGTAGTTTCATATTCTACGATCTTTATCGTGGTTTATACTTTACTCTTTTCTCTTAATTCAACCTTGTGTTGTTGTATTATATTAGTTGTAATTTGTAGCCTTCAAATTAATTAAAGTTAAATACATTGAATGTACGATTCTTTGTATTTCCCTCTATCATTTATTTCTATTATAATGGAAAGTATTGTTTCCAATCTCTTTTAAATAGTCGGATTCTAATTATGAGTATTATTAAGAACATAATTAGAATTCTAATTACAGTTTGAAACGATCTAACGTATACAATATTTCTACTATGTATTTTCGTATTAAATAATAATCCATTTGGTAGTATATAGTGCCATTTTGAAATGTTGAGTTGCACTTTATATATTTTAAATTTAAAACAAGAGTTTTTAATAATTGAATTTTTAGAGCCCTTCAAATTTGTTGATTATTAAATGAGTAACATAATTCAACAATAAAAAGTTGTGAAATCCTAATAGCATGATGTTGTTAAACAATTATGTGCTAAACGCATATACTTATCGGTCGCGTATTGGACATACTTATTTGCGGATACTAAATATTTTTTTATGATTTTTTATTGTTATTCTTATCCTTAGTTCTTGTTCACTATATTTATGAAATTTTATTGTTCAATTATTAATAATTATTGTATTTGTAGAGTATTCTACGATGCGGTTTACTGTATGTACTCATACGCGCTGTATCTTCTATTTGTTTATAATAAGATTTTGTGTGCAATAAAAATTTTTTATTAGTTGGTAATGATTGCTGTTTGTAATAGTGAAAATTTCAAATTTTTCAATTTTTCATCCCCTAATAGGGTTTATTTTTGGAGTGTTTTTAGAATCATATCATGTTTCTGTTAGTATTACATCATAATTATGTGATTTACGTAATTTTTTAAAAGAAATTTTAAGTTTGAAAAAATTTGATTTTTTTTCGAGTACCAACATTGAAAACTTCAGACTCGAAAATAAAATACCTTTTTATGAAAAAAATTTTATTCTAGACCGAATTGTATACCGTCTGGTTCAAGAAAATTCATTTATTTGATGTTTTCTTTAAGAACTATTTCATTTATAAAGAGCTTTTAGGTATACGGAGTATTTAAATGGCAGATGTACCTATATTCTCTCGAATTCAACTTGAAATTCTTGTAGAAAACCGAAAATTCTTTAGTATACATACATACTTTTTTGAAACTGTAATATGTTGAGTTATTTACATTCTGAATACCAATTCTGTGTCATAATATGTAATTAGAACTAAAAAACCAATTACCAAAAGTGGAGTCAGTATTTTGCGTTTTGCGATTAAACTATAATATAGTTTAATGTATACATATATATGCGTGTGTCGCTACTAAATCTAACAATATACGTAAGAGGTCGCTTTAGTATTTTTATTTTCTTATTCTGTCAAAAGAAATATTTAAATATACATAATTTAAAAAAAAAAATCATTCAAAATATCTATTATATCGTCGAGTACATTTAAATGTTTCTAAATATCTCGATAATAAATGAAACATTTAATAGTATTAAAGAATAACATCATTACATAGCACAAAAAGATTATTTAAAGACAATTTTTATAAGCGACTAAATAATTATTTTTTCCTAACTACCAAAATGAAATAAAAATTTTTCACTGAAGATACAATTTTTAAAGCTTTTACAGTTCTACTGATACGAATAAATATAATATGTATTCTTATTTTTAAGATCGCGATAATATTCGAACATTTTAAAAATCAAATATTCTTTAATAAAGTATAAATAATGATAAATTCTAACCAACCATGATTAAATATTAAGTTTGCCCTTATTCTACTTTTAAAAAATGCTCTTAGAAGGGATTAAACTTTTCGAAAAATCATAACGGGAAACATCTTATTAATCGCAATAATTGTTTATAATTAACAGTTGTTTTTATAAAAAAAAACTACCAAAAAAAAACTTGTAAAAAAATTGACTCACAACATTACTTTAAAAGCACTTTCATTACATTCGTATGTGTGCACACGAATAGACATTCACTATATCTATACAGTCTAATACTAATAAAACTGGACATTTTATTATTTAAAAAAATAATGTCATGGTACATGAAGATTTATATAAGATAAAATACATTCTAAATTTTTTTTTCTCTAAAAACTGTTACAGAAATTATCTACGAACCTCTGTTGTATGCTTTAACAGCGCATGTATTCTTATGCAAATATGGATGAAGACCACGTATGATTGTTAACAACTTTTCCAAAGATATTCGACTGCATATTATGGAAGAATATAACGTCTTGTATAAATGTTAATTTATGCACATAAATGACAATATTAAAATCAGCGCGGAACTTGATATTTCATATAATTAACTAACTATATACTTTTATACATAAATATTAGAATACAATATTTTTTAGGCTTATAAGAATAATTTACAAGAAATGATCGACAAACATTACATAAATATTTATATACTAATGATAATACACATAGGAACTTTAGTTTTTTGTTTAGAAAATTGTTTTTTCATATTAAAACATATCTTTTTTTTTAGAATTTCTTTGAATAATTGAATCCTCATTAAATGGTTTAATAAATAAACATATAAATTTCTTATTGAAAAAATTATTTTCATTATAACCTGATAAACATTTTGATATATTTATTGTATTGAATTTTTTTAATTTAATGATTAAAAAACTTTGATATAATTTAAGAAACAACAAATAACTCCTTGTTGCTACGATCATTATTATACGCTATAATGTGTGTACGAATGCGTACGTGCATGCATGCACGTATTTAAAAGTTATGTGACAAAATTTAAATGAATAATATTCAATCTTGTAAGAATTTGTTAAAGGTCACAAACAAACTTTTTTGAAATAATTAAAATTTTGTTGCTATTCTATGAATATTTACACTTTATTAATTATAAAGTTATTACGCTGTAGTAAAAATAATAAGTTTCTAACAGAAAGGCTATAAGTTTAAAGCCATAAAGGACTAAAACAGAAGTAGTGCAAAAGAGAGAGAGAGGGATTATAATACGTGCAGACATTTAGAAATTGTGCCGGATTTGAAAAATTTAGTTTCTCTTAACTGAAATTTTAAATCTCTTATGATTGAAATATACCTAGCATAATTATGGATATTAACCATTTTTACTTTATTATGTGGCAGTCGTGTCCTGTGGGATGTTTGTTGTAAAATATAAAAAGCGATGTTGCCGTGGCGCAAAGTGGCGTAGTTATAGATGTTAACCGTCAAAATCTTGAAGTTGACGAGACTGGTTGAGTTCGATCGTTTCTTGGTAAGGCTTTTGACTATGTTGCATTAGTGCGTAAATATACGCGACTCATTCATCTCACGCAGTGTTCGACTCAAAAATGTTTTTAGTCTTACCAACAAAATGTATACATTTAATGATATACAGACTTTAATTACGTATTACTAGATTTGATAATTATTAATTTTCAATGTTATTAAATTATAAGGTATCTAAGATTTGAATTTGTATGTAATATTTAAAAATTTACCACTTATTAAACATATAGTATATTTTAATGAATGATATATGAAAATATGATTTTCAGAATTTATATAAATTAAAATACCGATTTTGCAAAAAATCTTTGATTATAAAATTAACTTTTTCATGATTGCAAATCTTATTGTAGTAATATTTATAATTCATAGCAATAATACATAAATAAGTAGGTTTTATGAGTAAACGAACAAGAAAGATAGAGTAAAAAAGAAATTAAAATTAATTTATATGTATTTTATAAAGGATGTTTAAAAGTTATTAATTTTTAAATGCCTCATAAATTTTCTACCATTCTTAATTATTAAAAAATTTCTACTACTTATAGACTACTAACTTCTAATGTTAGTTTTTTTTCTATGTCAGTGATTACCATATGTATGTATGAACTCCGTTTATAAAAAAAACAGCATCATTGCCGCGATGACGAATCGCCAAAATTCTAGAGCCAATGAACTTCATCGAATTGGCATGTTCCTTAAAAAGCTGCAAATATGGGCCCAGTTCATGTGAATACATGTATACTTGTTACGTACTTGAAACAGTATTGGACTAGAAAATTTCAGAAGCTCACCGACTCATATAAATAAGTTTCAAATAAAAATACATATATGCGGTTTAATATATTAAACCGCATATTATAATATTTATATATAATAATTTTTCTTTCATTTTTCTTATAAAATTTATAAACATTTATTACATAAAAATAGTGCCTTTAAATGTTATTAACATTAAACGTATATATTTGATTTACAATATTCAATATATATATATATATATATATATGTGTGTGCATAATGTCATTATTATATAGAAATTACATTAAACGAATATAAAATTGCGAAATTAGATAAACAAATGTCTTCTGTAATATTATAAAGAGCTTATATATTTGAAAAATATCTAAAGCCTGCATTAAATGTATAAATACATATCTTAGTTTAAGTATTTTTCTATAACAAATTAATTGCGCTTCATTTCTCTGAATTTTCAATTAAGATTACCGACAGATAATCTTATAGCATTGTCAGCTTGCATACATTTTGGTATGATATACATTTCTTGATATACAAGTAAAATTTAATTGTCTTATGGTTCGCATTATTTTAGCATGCATTAATATATATATAGTTAAACTTTTCTTTACTTACTTGTCAATATAGTTTACTTTTTTTATGCACTCTACAATTCTCATTCTAGTACATAAATGACAGTATAACACCAATATTGATTCTGAAACTTTTTTACGCTTTAAAAACGAAAACACTTGTACGTCTAGCTGAACATACGAAACATCAAGTTCCACGCCGATTTTTATATGGCCATTTATGTGCATAATTTAACATTTATACAAGACGCTATATTCTTCCATAATATGTAGTCGAATATCTTTGGAAAAGTTGTTAACAATCATACGCGGTCTTCATCCATATTTGTATAAAAATACATGCGCTATCAAAGGCATACAACAGAAATTTGTATGAGTCTGAAGTTTCCAACGTTGGAACTCCATTAAAAAATGAAATGATCAAAACTTTAAATTTCTTTTAAAAAACTGTGTAAACTATATAACTGTAATACAATATTAACAAACAAATGAATTAAGCCTAAAGACACCCCGAAAAACAATCCTTATTAGGGGAATTAGGGTTTGAAAAATTGAAAAAATAAAAAATTGAAAAATTTCGAATTTTCACTAACTGTCATAAACAACAATAATCATTATCACCTAATAAAAAAATAAAGTATTTTATTGCACATAGAAACTTATTATAAACAAAAGAATTTGCGCCGCGAAGGGAATTCGCAGAAGATTGCCCCCTACAATAGGCTATAAATACAAACGTTATTTATATATTAGCCAAAAAAATGCATAATTCTAATGTACAAGAATCAAATATTGGAATAACAAAAACAAATCAGCAAAAAATATTTAACAATAATCGCAAAATCATCCGCAAAGAAACATGTTCAATACGCTACCGATAAGGACTTGCGTCTACCACATAATTGTTTAGGAAAATCATGATATTAGGATTCAACAACTTTTTATCGATGCATTACGTTACCAATATGAAAATTAACAAATATACAGATTTTTTCAAGAAAAAATCAGAATCAGATTAAATTACTCCATATCTATATGTATAATGTATCACCCAGCAGTTTATTATTAATAAAATTTTATTTCAAAAGCATTTAACAACCTTTTATTAGTAAATAACGTTGATCATAACAAAAGCAACAAATATCCTGAATAGCAACAAAATCTGATAATCTCGACATAATTTTCAACAAATTAAATAAATTCACCTCGTATGCTTACGCATTATATGTATTCATGTGCCGCGACAGTGTATTGATAATAATAAAGATTTCAGTTTATTTTAAATTTACTCTGTATTTTGGAAAATTAAAATAAGCCAAAGAAACGTGTATTCATGTGCAATGACTCTTACTCCACTACACGTTTATGGTTTATCTTTCAAGTGTGAAAACTCTTTCTTCTCTTCGTAAAATGTAATGATTACTTTCGGACCTACTAAATTGTTCGCAATTCTACAAGGCGATAATTTGTCTCTCATCAGACTACCACTAATTTATAAATGAAATGGTTACATTTAAAAACAATTATATATATATTGTTGATTTTAATATGGTTCCTAGATAAGTGTTTTTTTTGTTTCTAGATAAGTGAGCTAATAGTCGCAAAATATTTTTAAGTTTATGAAAATATTATGTTCTATTTAATTATATATTTCCTTAATCTATCAAAATACTGTCCTTCATGTTTTTGATAGGAGTTGTAATATCTCATATTTGTCAACAGAAAAAAGCGAATGAGAAAGAGAATGAGTGGGTGAAAAACGGATATGTTTTTTCATACGTGTAAATGAATATATTTAAAAACATAACGTTTCTTGGGCTATGAAAATAAAATTACGTTTTAATTACAACAGTGAAATTATCTTTATTTGTTATATTGTTATTGATTTGAGAATTTTCTGTTGATAATATACATTTAATAAAAAGTTTTTTATTTTATAAGTTATTTTATTTATAATAAAAGTTTTTTATTTTATAATAAAAAGTTTTTTATTTATAATAAAAGTTTTATTTATAATAAAAATTTATAATTTAGAACTATAGTCACAACAAAACTCGCGTAGTATACAACAAAACTCGCCCATCGGTTCGAAAATGCACGTTTATGCAACTCTTGGCAGATTTGTACTTTTCTTGCGTCTCTCTCTTGCACCACGATATTCCACCATATTTTTGTCTGAAAAACTCAAGAACAGAGCAAATTCTTCTTTAAAATGTTTGTTAACGACATCAGCACATTTGTGGAAAAGTCGAGCTAATTGTACTGTTTAAAATTGTCTACCGTTGGCGCCTCCTGGACTTTCAAATTTTTTCATAAAACATTAATGTACCATCAGATGGAGTTCTTTCATTGCGGCTTGTAGCAATTACTTATTTATTAAATACTTATTAACCGTGTAATCTGAATATAAATGTATTAGAAATTTTTGTTCATGCATTAGAGATTCTGCAAAAACGGCTTCGAAATTGTATATTTTTTAATGAGTGTAAAATTTTGAAATGTTAGAATTTGATTATCTATACTAATAGATTATTTTGATAAACCTTAATATTTGGTATGCAACGTGTATATACTAATATTATGATTTAATAAATTAAAAATTTAAAAAAATATCTAAAGAATGAAATTTTTCTATTAGACACAAAAAATTATAAATAAAATACGACTAAAAATAATATAATTTTTACAAATTTTAAGATTTTATTTTAGTATTGAAAATGTAAATTAAGTTCCTAAAAGAAGTTAAAGTTTGGTAATAGCAACGTAATCGAATATATGTTCATAATAGCCTTATTCGATTATGTTTACTACTGTTAAAATATTAATTATACAAGCAGGATTTAAAACTAGGAATGCCTGTATTCAAAAACTAACTTCGTTTACTAAGCGAAATCGGCAACTCGAGAATCTTATGATTTCCTTACGAATATGTGCGTGAACAAATGTCTCTATGCGTGCACTTACTCATGGAAAATATTACTTAAGCCAGTTTTAAATCTGAAAGCACACCTTTGAAAAAATCAAATTCCCAATCAATAATTTATTATTTAATATATTAATTTTTAAAACTTGAAATACTTCTATATTGAGGAATGAAAAGTCCATTCAACTGCATTACTAATCTTTGAAAACGTAGATGTTGATTTTAGTATGCTGTATGTGATAGAAGAGCGAACCTAACATGATGAAAAATGCAGTTGATACCCGTGGAAACTCTTTGACCATACCCATCTAGTCAGTGAAATCCCTTCAAAACTGACAGGATAGCGTAATACTATTGTTGGAAACTCATGAATGAGCGATTATTGTCGGAGACAAATATTATGTATAGTCAGCTGTCTGTGTGAAGTGAATCAAAAACTTTTACTGATGGTATTTGTTGTAAAATTTATATCTATTTGTTGAATTTTATATATACGATGTTTATAAAATGTTTATAAAATGTTTATAAAAATCTGTAACTACATGATTTGTAATCTAAGTATTATTTAATACGAAAAAGTTTATTTAGTTTTTTTCAACTGTTTACAAATTCTGAAAGAAATTAATTGAAAACTTGACGATAACATAATTATAGATCTAATGAATTTAGGTATTTGCGCGAAAGTTATATGTTGTATTTCACATAACGACAAATCTCGCAAATGTTAGAACTTTATTGAAATAATATTGGTAGCATTAACTGTAGGAAGAACTATTTCTGGTCAAGTTTAATACCATTAAGTTTAAAATATGTACTATTTTCGAAAACTCGAAAAATGAGAGTTCAATTTTGTAAATTCAAAAAAGCTAGAAAAAGTCTTAGAAATTTAGAAGAAGAATTTTCATGAAAGCAATGTATTCAGCTTTAGATACAAGCAAAGAAAAATAAATGTTTGATTCATATATAAGAATAATAAATTCATTCAGATTAGCACATTTAACATTCTGGTTTAATTAAGATATTACTCAATTTATTTTTTATTTTGATTAAATATGTTAAAGGTTTGTCATATTTAAAAAAATTTTTAATTCAAACAAGAAAAGAGAAACTATTAAAATAGGCGTATTAAAAATTCTTGAATTAATACCATTGTATAAATTTAGAATACCATTGTATAATTATAGAACTTCTTTTTTCTAAAACATTATTCCAAATTTTAATTCTCATCTCACTTGCTTAATTGTATAATTTTTAATAAAAGTACACATGGAATAATTCCGCTGAAAGTTAGATTAAAATTGCTCAGTGAATATAAAAACTAGGTTCAAACTGTTTCGAAGGCAATTTCGTCAACATTTCAATGTATGCATTTCTAAAATAATGTAGAAGACAATAAAGAAAGCAACAAATTCACTTAAATTTTCAATCGCTTTAACAAAATCTATATTCGGAAGACTATCCGAGGTCATTTGGATGAGTCTGAAGTTTCCAACATTGAAAGTCCAACAAAAAAAACAAAATTTTAAAAACTTGAAATTCTTTCAAGTTTATATATGATATAACTATCTATACTCTCCAATATTTTATTACTCAAAGAATTGAAAATTTTACGGATTTTTTTACAATAAGCTGTAATGTACGAATATAAAAATCATAACACCACCTTCTTAATATCTTATTCTTTTTCTCTTACTCACTCTCCCTATCGTTATGTCATTTTATTCTCTCTTAAATGTCCTGTTCTTGCAATATAATAACTAGAATTTCATAGGTAACAAATTAATTGTGAAAGGATTTAAAAAAATGTTCATAATATCTCAAAGCATTAATTTTCGTAATAATCTCATATACCAAGTGAAAAAATTTTTTTATTTAGCTAGAAAACATAGGATTTATAAGAAAGATGTTCTATACGAAATTGATTTGTATGATTCTTGTGCTTTACAAATAAATTGTATGAATACGCAATGATTGTATAAAATATAAATGTTCAACAACTAAGAAAAAAAACAAAAGAAAATCAATTCTTAATATTTTTTTATATATTTATTTTAAAAATATTTTTAAAATTATTAAGATAAAATTATGAAGAAAAAATTTTTATTTGTAATTATTTAATAATTTTATAAGGTATGGGTTGCGTAGCATAAGCATAAAAACATAATGTAATGGTCACTAATTTTAATGCTTTAAGTATCAGCTTTATTAATTCAAATTTGAGTGTATTTTTTCATATTCAATTATTTAATTACTTCATGAAATTTATTTATTTCCTTTTATAGATTCCTAGTACGAAAAACTTAAAAAAGTTAAAAACCTAAAGTTCATATTCCAATTAAGAATCATTCATTTAATAAAAATTTAGTGTTAGTCTAATTAATTTTTTTAATCTAGATACAATCTAAAACATTTTAAGATAAAAACATAATTAATAGATAAAAATATTTATATATATAAAAAGATCGGCTTCAAAGAAATTTCCGGGTCAAACATTGCAAGACAGCGAGTACACATGCATTCACGCATATTGCGTATGTACGCATATGCAGTTGTACGTACGACGTCCGAATTCAACGAAAATCGTAAATCTACGATTTTGTCGAGTCGAAAACGCAACTCCACGACTTTGCAACGCGGCAACACTGCATTATGTTTCTAATTCGCATAAAGTCTACTACCCTACGACAAATGTGAAAGATTAGATTAAACAATGCAAACATAAACGATTTACCATCACCTCTAGAATTCTGTCTTATTTTATTAAAAAACATCGTTAACTGTTTAAAATAAGAAATAATATACAAATATAGTAATTTCAAAATTAACGTTTTTACCGATTCTCTATGTCACTATCAATATATATTTCCTACTCTTTCTCATGTACATTTACTCGAATAATCAAATTTTTCCTAGATACGGCTTTGAATTTATAACTTCATATATATATATATATATGTCAATTAATAATAAACATTTTAATAAAAATAAATATTATAAAAATTATTCAGCCAAATTACTAACAGATAAGTATTGCAATATACGAGTTCTAATTACAGCAGACAAATTTAATTCCAAAAGATATAATAATTATAATAGTTAGAATTAATTAATTAATTAACAATAAACTGTCGCGGTATAGTGTGTACATATGCTGTATGTACGTAGTACGCTAATTTCAACGGTATTTTCAACCATGTCGAGATTCTTAGATTTTGTTACTATTTGGGATATTTGTTGTTTTTTATGTCTAACAATAATTTGTTTCTCTATTATCGTTAGATTACAAGGTAATTAAATAAAAGCGTATGAACTCGTAGGGTCTATTTCACTTTATTAACATATTCGTCTAAAATTTATTGCAAATTCTACAGTTGACCTAAAGAAACAATCACAGTAAAAATGAGAATTACATTAGCCCTCATTTGCTTTATTAAAAATTTCGGTAATTTTTACAATCATACTAAGCCAGTTGTAGACTTTTAGCGTTGGTTCAATAAGAATTCAGAACTTGCGTGAAATAAGTCGTATAAAAGATAATTACGGAAAAGTACGCTAAATCTGGTATACAGGGCAGCAGTTCCTATAAATTCCTGGATTCTTGGCATCAACGGCGCATCAACGGTTGGGCTACAATGAGTCGATTTTGTTACCCCTACCCGCTTTGCACGCATATACCCTGGTCGCTGCATGCGCGTTCAGTCTTGCAAGGTAGATAGAATAGGTGAAGGATTGCGTGTGTGTGCTGGCGTGTATGCATCGAGGGTACAATGGTACACTCCGCAACAAAAACGCCGATTTCACGCTGACCCATCCTACCTTAAGCCGTAACCCCATTCGCAATCGCGAATGAAACGCATTACAATGCCAATACTTCATTCTTAGCGGTAAGATTTCTACTAGAATATAGTATATACCTGCTAGTGTTTTTGCAGCGAATCAACTTTATCCGAAATTTTTTCTTAATCATTGATTCTTATCAGGTCATTACAATTTCAATATCGTATTACTCGCTTTCTTATGTTGTTTACTGCAAGATAGCACTCAGTCAGCAACAGGGCGTTTGAACGATGTAACGAAATTCTTATTCTAAGGCGTGCATTGCCAAATCTCTATTTTTTCCCATCCATTTTCACTCAGTTACGGTTCACATGAGCTTTATATTCACGATTTGTGCGGAAATATCCAAATTTTCTGCAGCTTTTTGTAGAAGTTTTAGTTTGTACGATGAGACAGGGAAGCATCCCCTTATGCTTATGAATATATTAATGAGGTGCGTGCTTAACTAACTCGCTGAACTTGGGTGTTTAGTGTTAAAACTATTAACCTTCATCTCTACTAATATTTGTCAGTACGAACTTTACATTTTTTTTAATTTTACCCGTTATTTATTTTTAAAAATTTAATTCATATGAAGTAATAACAAAATAAATTATATTATATTATTTAAATTTGTTAGTTTTATTTATAGAACACGATGTCATAGTCAAATAATGATTCAATCATGCAACTTTCATCTTTTACATGACGCTCGAAAGGCATCTGTTTGTCTGGTCTTCTCTGCATAATACAAATATTTGAAATAATAATATTTTTATTAATATAAAAATTTATTTTGCATTCATAATTTTCGTATTCCTTCATATTTAAATGCAATACGGGCGTGTTTATTAAATATTCGCATCATCAGACATTTTGAGCTCTAAAAGATTAAATTTAAACTTTTCAGCTTTTCCACATTGTTATTATCATTTACATAATTACGAAACTTACTCGATGTATAATTTAGTAATTACAATTTAGCCAACATAACATCTTATTTAGAAATGTATCGTAAGTTTTTAATCATGTAATATATGATAAGATAAGATAAGAACGAATCGAGCAAATTCATGCGTGAAAAGCGGTTTTCCAAAACGATCTCGGTACTTTTGAGTGCCTCTGTACGTGAGTAGCACCACTGCGGATGAGCGAGCGGTTAGGGGGGTACGAGCGGGTTTGAAGACTGTCGGGTTGTCGAGGTGGTAGAGGGGGTCAGGCTGAGGGCGGCACACAGAAGCAGAGGTTTGACTATGTGAACATTAGCGGCAAGGTGGTGCAGAGGGTATGGAGTAGAGTATAGAGCTGCGGCAGGCGTTTTTCAAATAATTACATCGGGCTGCGGCAATAGTAGACGTGGTAGTGGTGGTAGGTTCCCATGGCAACCACAGTACCTTCAGTCTCCTACGAACCAACGAAACCGAGCAGTGTAACCAACTTCTGTCTCACTTTCTTTCGTGTCTCTCTGTTTTTTTCATTTTCTCTCTCTCTTTCTCTTTCTCTTTCTCTCTGGTATTACTTATTTTTAACAAAAACTAAGTTGTCTTTCTTTTGGAATAGTTTAACTCAATTATTCATTCGTACTTTGAAGACTTTTTTTTATTTAAAAAGAAATTCTTGTAACTAAAACAATATTTGGTGACTATTTCATTATTGTATAATATATATATAATTTTTAATTATTTCAAATCTTTTTTTTTAATTTGACATAACAAACAATTTATGAAAACATTTTAATTTATAAGTTCTATTAGAAATAAATGATGAAGACTAAATATTTTAACCATTATTACATTAAAAATTGTATTAATATATTAATAGTATTATTTAAGAGAATAAGCTTGCATATTCTTAAAATTATTATCTTAGGAATTTTGTAAAAAAATATCAATTTTAATTTGAGTTCCATATTTAATCCGATATGTAATATAATTGCTACATTTCTATATTTAATTTATACCAATTCTGAATAAAAATCTATTATATTTATGAAAATAAATGTTATGTGTTAAGATAACTTAAAAAATCCAAGGAAAAATCTAAGGTATTAAAAATAACACATTTGTTGATCATTTTAAAAGTAAAATTGTCTTAATATGTATGATATATAATATTGAATTATTATTTTATTTAATACTTTTACAATAGTATCAATCCCTTTAGATGTACATACTACAAATACCAGTTTAACATTTTTGATTTTAACTAATTTAATTATGTAAAAGACAGTAAAGCGATGAAACTCAAACAAATCAGACTTTTTTTTACACATATAATTAGTTATTATTAAAAAAAATTATTATTATTTAAACCTTTTGAAATTATTGAAAGACAAACAAAAATTAAATCTAAATCCTAACGATTTTATAATATATTTACAATTCAACTTATTTGCAAAAAATTTTTTAATTTCAGAGGGATAAATGTCTTTCACATACAAAATAAGATATCCTTGGGTACATAATATTATTTTTAATATAATCTAAAAGTATTAATTGAAATGATAATGCTCTGCTTCATATAAGCAATAAAAGTTGAAAATTAATAATTTAATTCTTAAAATCAACTGCTTCTAGTTATAAAATTATTATATTAAATATTTTTAGAGATAGATGTAACATTAATTCGCATACTAATGTAATGTAATATACTAATGTAATGTTAATACTAATTTGAAATTTATTTTTATACATTTTTTTTAAATATATAAGAAAATAGTATAATAAGTTAAAAACATCATGTATTTCTTCCTATGAAATGTTTCAACTACTTCCATTATTTTATATCAGTGACTGTCATGCTTATAAAAAACTGTTTTATTATTTCATTTTAATTCTGAATTTTTATTTTTCAAAAAATCTAGCAAAAGTATGAATATTTATTTTTTACCTCTTTACGTTTATAGTTTTATAAGCATTGAGTAAAAAAATTCTTAAAATTTTTGAATATATTAATTTTTTTGGCTTTTTCGTAATAATAAATGATTATTTACGAATTTCATTAATTAAATATATCTTGCTTAGGATTACATTAATACAAATTTATTATTTCTTGTCTAAAGTTCATCTTATTAATATTTCATAACGTTCCAAGCTACGCCATTTTATCATTCATATTTATTTTTATGTACTTTCCGGAATTTTTTCGTAAAATTTAGAATTAAAAAACTAAAATTATGAACATATCTATTATCAGTAGTTCTCTGTACATAATAGTTTATATCGCAATTACTTAATTAAACATTGTGTAATATGTGATCTTTAAATTTAAAATATTAATTTATATTACATATATAAATAGAAAAGCTAAATTTATGAAATTACCACTTTTTAATTTACTTTTCTCATACATCTTTATTTTTTCTTTTTATATACCCTTGCTTTATTTTTTCTGAATTCGTTATCTTTCTCCACATATCACATTTTCATTAACTTACTCGTTTTACGTATACTCATTTTTCTTTAAATGCATTTATTGCAACGTGTTCGTGTCAATCACTCACTTAATTTCGCTCTCTCTCCTCCCCTCTCCCCCTCACTCTCTCTCTCTCTTCATGTAACAACAACTATATAAAAAAATTTGTCTATCCCCTCTATGAACGACAATGACGAAGACGAGCAAAAATTCTCAAATATTAATTTATGTTCTTACTTTTAAAATAAATTCTGGAACAATCATATTCATTTATGATCTTAACCACCATTAAATGAAGGTAAATCAACTATTCTATTAGAATTGTTTGGTTTTATTTATTACCGTGCTTCCCTTTGTAAGGCATGGTTAGGTATAAAATGTTTATTATTTTAATTCTAATAGTTTTTGTAATCATACCTACATACATTGATAATAATTATATCAATTGCATAGATAAATGCTTTTTAAAGACACAACAATAAAAATACTTTTTCCCTTCTACATTTCATAAACTTTTTGGTAATTTTTGGAATTTTAATATAATTCAATTAAAAATTACAAAAATATTTTAACGTATTATACGAAAAAACTGATTCTTAAAAAATAAGAAATTGTTATCAAAATAAAATTATATTTAATAGTAAAATTCTTATGAATAATGAAAAAGTTTTCTGTTATGAAATGATACTATATTTATAGATTGATTGTGAATTTCTATAAAATTATTTACTTGATCTATTATTTTTTGACATTGATGATATGCTAATATCAATTGATTAATAGGTAATTGATCAGTCCATACAGAATAAAATATTTGATTGCTTTAAAATTTAATAGATACAACTAATGTTTATCACAAAATATTAAAAATCAATTTAATTAAATTTGTATGCGTCTAATTGCAGTCTTGGATTTTTTTTTCATTCTTTTTAAAGGTTCAGGTAGTAGTTAATTTTTTACAATATCGTGTTTAACAATTTGTATTTATGATGAGATAAGGAATTCTAGATAAAAATTATCAACATGATGAAAAATTAGGTCGCAATGATTATCGTGGTCACGTGTAAGTTCTTATCATTCCATTTTCTCAGATGAAATGCCAATTTCATTAGAAAGATGGATATATTTTGTTATTTATGTAGGAAATAATAAGGTTTTTATATGATAAGTTATTTAATTGTAAAAGAAATATTTGAATAAGTTTTATTACTTTATACGTGAACCTTACAGTAATAAAATTTTTAGATAACATGAAAATATGATTTTAGAAATAGTAAGTCAAAATGGAATATTTCAAAAAAATATAATTATTTTAAAAGATATACATCAAAGCAAACAAAGGAAGCGCAATAAACTAATTTATGAAATACATTAATTTATTATACAAATCATAATTTATAATTTTTGTTGTATTTTATATGGTTTAAACAATGAAGTTAATATTAAAATATAAACAAAAGCGAGTTAATTAGAATTCTTAGTATTTTTAGTTACGTTAATTTTTGGGTTAACTATCGTGGTTTTCTTCGAATATATATTAAATATATATAAATATATATCGAATATATATAATCGTCACTTACTTAAATTTATTGAAATAATTGACTAATTATTAAATTTATTTAATCATGTTTTATATTACTTCTGAAAAAATAGAAATTATTAATAATGAATTTTATATTCGCGTCAGGAATACGTGTGTGTAGGAATACTTTCTTTGAATGTGATTATTCTTATAATCAGAGAATAAGCGTAGTTCCAACTTTAAAGTCTTAAAATATTTATAAAGAGATTTTTTTTATCTGTGTTCTATTCTCAATTAATATTTTCTATTGTTTAAGCTTTAACAGCTACTTTTTATATTTATACTTATTTAAAAATATTCTAATAAAAACATTTTGAAATTTTTCCAAAACGATAATGATCAACCTAGTATAATTGATATATTCATATTTTAATTAAAATTAAGTATGTTTATTCGTATAATATAAAGGAAAACTAAGATTATAATTATATAGGCTCGAACGTGGTTAATTTTATCAGCCGAGAATTTACGAATTTTTTTTACGAATATCGATAAACGGGCTGCAATAATTTACTGCCTATAAAGTGAGAATGTAATAGCTGTAAAGAGCTTATTGTCAGTTATTTAATTTAGATTGAGTACCACAATTAGATAGTTTGCCCTTTCAACCCTGATCACGAACACTGAAAGTAAATGAAGCTACAACGGTGAAAGGCTATTGAAATTCTCAGCTATAGGTGTAATGGTACTTTGGCTGGGTGAACCGATCTGGCACTGCTCTTCCTACAAAAGCCAAAAATGGCCGATTCCCGCCTCGTGACTCTCGGGTGCGCAAATTTTCCATCTCGGGCGTGCAAACATAAGTGCTCTGATCGATATTGCGATCGAAAAATACGCGCGTAATTGACGCTGTGACTCCCGCATACCAGCTTCGGTTCTCCCGGTTCTTCAAAGTCGTTGATCTGCGGACGACGGAAGAAGGAAGAAGAAGTCGCCGCCATTCGCCGCCTCCACAGGTGGTCGGGTCACGAACTGACCACACTCTTCCTCTTTCTTGGCGAAGGTGCGCGCGCGCGCCTTGAAAGCTCACCGCCAGCTTCGACGCTCGGCCTCAGCCCGTTAAGACCAAAGTTAATGCGCGACCGTCACTTTAGGAGGATGTAAGTGGTAGCCCGCACACCCAAGCAAACCTCCATCCGGAAATACAAATTTCGGTTGGACATAACCATTGCCTACCGCTTCCTCTGCCAGAAGTCCATTTCATTTATCTACAGCAGAGGTTACTGACTTGTGATAATCGCTAGCTCGTTTTTGCTTTATCGGAAGCGTTTTTCTTCATTCGTTAAACCAATTCTTTTGAATTAATGGAAGGTACTTGAATAATAACGGTTGAGTGCTGATTTTTATATATTATGTTCAATGTAAAAACGTTACATTCTAAATATTTAGAAACATGCTTCAGAAACTGTTTTTCAATAATTTCTTAGTTCAATATTGTTTTTCTCTTGTTATATATGATATTTTCGATTTTCCAATGTGCAAATTCATTTTTAAATTTCATTTTAATCATATTCTTCTTTGTATAAAAATTTATAAGCAAATTTATCGAGCATGAATTTCTCTCCAGAAATTTTATATTTATTTATCCGGTTTCTTAAATTCTATAATTTTCAAAACAAATTTCAGATACGTAAACTTTAGTCTTTAGATAGATTTAAGAAGATTCAATTCTATACGAGCCACATTTCTTATGAACAATGTTAGCAATCTATAATCATATTTTTATCTAAAATACTTATTGCAAATAATATAAATTAAAAGCAGATATTTAAGTATTCTTATTTAACTACATAAAATTTTCAAGATTTAGCTTAAATAAATTACAACAATAATTACACCTATAAATTTAACGAACAATATTTTCAGCAATTCTAAAAAATAAAAATGATTCATGACATGCTTTTTACATTTAAGTATTCATGCATTAGGTTTACATTGTAAATCTATTCTAAATTGTAGAATTATTTGTAATAAAATTTATATTCAGGGTGCATACGTACGCCCTAATAAGAAAAAATGAAAGATAGCTCAATTCGAAAGTTCTTTATTTAAGTAGCCATCAACATTTACAAATATATTAGACACTATGTAAAAAATCTACTCTTGAACATTAAATTGCAAGATTATAAATTCTCAATGGTATGTATTTATAATTGAGGAATGAAAAGTCCATTCAACTGCATTGAATGTTATGATTACTTTCGGACCTACTAAATTGTTCGCAATTCTGCAAGGCGATAATTTGTCTCTCATCAGACTACCACTAATTTATAAATGAAATGGTTACATTTAAAAACAATTATATATATATTGTTGATTTTAATATGGTTCCTAGATAAGTGTTTTTTTTGTTTCTAGATAAGTGAGCTAATAGTCGCAAAATATTTTTAAGTTTATGAAAATATTATGTTCTATTTAATTATATATTTCCTTAATCTATCAAAATACTGTCCTTCATGTTTTTGATAGGAGTTGTAATATCTCATATTTGTCAACAGAAAAAAGCGAATGAGAAAGAGAATGAGTGGGTGAAAAACGGATATGTTTTTTCATACGTGTAAATGAATATATTTAAAAACATAACGTTTCTTGGGCTATGAAAATAAAATTACGTTTTAATTACAACAGTGAAATTATCTTTATTTGTTATATTGTTATTGATTTGAGAATTTTCTGTTGATAATATACATTTAATAAAAAGTTTTTTATTTTATAATAAAAAGTTTTTTATTTTATAATAAAAAGTTTTTTATTTTATAATAAAAAGTTTTTATTTTATAATAAAAGTTTTTATTTTATAATAAAAAATTTATAATTTAGAACTATAGTCACAACAAAACTCGCGTAGTATACAACAAAACTCGCCCATCGGTTCGAAAATGCACGTTTATGCAACTCTTGGCAGATTTGTACTTTTCTTGCGTCTCTCTCTTGCACCACGATATTCCACCATATTTTTGTCTGAAAAACTCAAGAACAGAGCAAATTCTTCTTTAAAATGTTTGTTAACGACATCAGCACATTTGTGGAAAAGTCGAGCTAATTGTACTGTTTAAAATTGTCTACCGTTGGCGCCTCCTGGACTTTCAAATTTTTTCATAAAACATTAATGTACCATCAGATGGAGTTCTTTCATTGCGGCTTGTAGCAATTACTTATTTATTAAATACTTATTAACCGTGTAATCTGAATATAAATGTATTAGAAATTTTTGTTCATGCATTAGAGATTCTGCAAAAACGGCTTCGAAATTGTATATTTTTTAATGAGTGTAAAATTTTGAAATGTTAGAATTTGATTATCTATACTAATAGATTATTTTGATAAACCTTAATATTTGGTATGCAACGTGTATATACTAATATTATGATTTAATAAATTAAAAATTTAAAAAAATATCTAAAGAATGAAATTTTTCTATTAGACACAAAAAATTATAAATAAAATACGACTAAAAATAATATAATTTTTACAAATTTTAAGATTTTATTTTAGTATTGAAAATGTAAATTAAGTTCCTAAAAGAAGTTAAAGTTTGGTAATAGCAACGTAATCGAATATATGTTCATAATAGCCTTATTCGATTATGTTTACTACTGTTAAAATATTAATTATACAAGCAGGATTTAAAACTAGGAATGCCTGTATTCAAAAACTAACTTCGTTTACTAAGCGAAATCGGCAACTCGAGAATCTTATGATTTCCTTACGAATATGTGCGTGAACAAATGTCTCTATGCGTGCACTTACTCATGGAAAATATTACTTAAGCCAGTTTTAAATCTGAAAGCACACCTTTGAAAAAATCAAATTCCCAATCAATAATTTATTATTTAATATATTAATTTTTAAAACTTGAAATACTTCTATATTGAGGAATGAAAAGTCCATTCAACTGCATTACTAATCTTTGAAAACGTAGATGTTGATTTTAGTATGCTGTATGTGATAGAAGAGCGAACCTAACATGATGAAAAATGCAGTTGATACCCGTGGAAACTCTTTGACCATACCCATCTAGTCAGTGAAATCCCTTCAAAACTGACAGGATAGCGTAATACTATTGTTGGAAACTCATGAATGAGCGATTATTGTCGGAGACAAATATTATGTATAGTCAGCTGTCTGTGTGAAGTGAATCAAAAACTTTTACTGATGGTATTTGTTGTAAAATTTATATCTATTTGTTGAATTTTATATATACGATGTTTATAAAATGTTTATAAAATGTTTATAAAAATCTGTAACTACATGATTTGTAATCTAAGTATTATTTAATACGAAAAAGTTTATTTAGTTTTTTTCAACTGTTTACAAATTCTGAAAGAAATTAATTGAAAACTTGACGATAACATAATTATAGATCTAATGAATTTAGGTATTTGCGCGAAAGTTATATGTTGTATTTCACATAACGACAAATCTCGCAAATGTTAGAACTTTATTGAAATAATATTGGTAGCATTAACTGTAGGAAGAACTATTTCTGGTCAAGTTTAATACCATTAAGTTTAAAATATGTACTATTTTCGAAAACTCGAAAAATGAGAGTTCAATTTTGTAAATTCAAAAAAGCTAGAAAAAGTCTTAGAAATTTAGAAGAAGAATTTTCATGAAAGCAATGTATTCAGCTTTAGATACAAGCAAAGAAAAATAAATGTTTGATTCATATATAAGAATAATAAATTCATTCAGATTAGCACATTTAACATTCTGGTTTAATTAAGATATTACTCAATTTATTTTTTATTTTGATTAAATATGTTAAAGGTTTGTCATATTTAAAAAAATTTTTAATTCAAACAAGAAAAGAGAAACTATTAAAATAGGCGTATTAAAAATTCTTGAATTAATACCATTGTATAAATTTAGAATACCATTGTATAATTATAGAACTTCTTTTTTCTAAAACATTATTCCAAATTTTAATTCTCATCTCACTTGCTTAATTGTATAATTTTTAATAAAAGTACACATGGAATAATTCCGCTGAAAGTTAGATTAAAATTGCTCAGTGAATATAAAAACTAGGTTCAAACTGTTTCGAAGGCAATTTCGTCAACATTTCAATGTATGCATTTCTAAAATAATGTAGAAGACAATAAAGAAAGCAACAAATTCACTTAAATTTTCAATCGCTTTAACAAAATCTATATTCGGAAGACTATCCGAGGTCATTTGGATGAGTCTGAAGTTTCCAACATTGAAAGTCCAACAAAAAAAACAAAATTTTAAAAACTTGAAATTCTTTCAAGTTTATATATGATATAACTATCTATACTCTCCAATATTTTATTACTCAAAGAATTGAAAATTTTACGGATTTTTTTACAATAAGCTGTAATGTACGAATATAAAAATCATAACACCACCTTCTTAATATCTTATTCTTTTTCTCTTACTCACTCTCCCTATCGTTATGTCATTTTATTCTCTCTTAAATGTCCTGTTCTTGCAATATAATAACTAGAATTTCATAGGTAACAAATTAATTGTGAAAGGATTTAAAAAAATGTTCATAATATCTCAAAGCATTAATTTTCGTAATAATCTCATATACCAAGTGAAAAAATTTTTTTATTTAGCTAGAAAACATAGGATTTATAAGAAAGATGTTCTATACGAAATTGATTTGTATGATTCTTGTGCTTTACAAATAAATTGTATGAATACGCAATGATTGTATAAAATATAAATGTTCAACAACTAAGAAAAAAAACAAAAGAAAATCAATTCTTAATATTTTTTTATATATTTATTTTAAAAATATTTTTAAAATTATTAAGATAAAATTATGAAGAAAAAATTTTTATTTGTAATTATTTAATAATTTTATAAGGTATGGGTTGCGTAGCATAAGCATAAAAACATAATGTAATGGTCACTAATTTTAATGCTTTAAGTATCAGCTTTATTAATTCAAATTTGAGTGTATTTTTTCATATTCAATTATTTAATTACTTCATGAAATTTATTTATTTCCTTTTATAGATTCCTAGTACGAAAAACTTAAAAAAGTTAAAAACCTAAAGTTCATATTCCAATTAAGAATCATTCATTTAATAAAAATTTAGTGTTAGTCTAATTAATTTTTTTAATCTAGATACAATCTAAAACATTTTAAGATAAAAACATAATTAATAGATAAAAATATTTATATATATAAAAAGATCGGCTTCAAAGAAATTTCCGGGTCAAACATTGCAAGACAGCGAGTACACATGCATTCACGCATATTGCGTATGTACGCATATGCAGTTGTACGTACGACGTCCGAATTCAACGAAAATCGTAAATCTACGATTTTGTCGAGTCGAAAACGCAACTCCACGACTTTGCAACGCGGCAACACTGCATTATGTTTCTAATTCGCATAAAGTCTACTACCCTACGACAAATGTGAAAGATTAGATTAAACAATGCAAACATAAACGATTTACCATCACCTCTAGAATTCTGTCTTATTTTATTAAAAAACATCGTTAACTGTTTAAAATAAGAAATAATATACAAATATAGTAATTTCAAAATTAACGTTTTTACCGATTCTCTATATCACTATCAATATATATTTCCTACTCTTTCTCATGTACATTTACTCGAATAATCAAATTTTTCCTAGATACGGCTTTGAATTTATAACTTCATATATATATATATATGTCAATTAATAATAAACATTTTAATAAAAATAAATATTATAAAAATTATTCAGCCAAATTACTAACAGATAAGTATTGCAATATACGAGTTCTAATTACAGCAGACAAATTTAATTCCAAAAGATATAATAATTATAATAGTTAGAATTAATTAATTAATTAACAATAAACTGTCGCGGTATAGTGTGTACATATGCTGTATGTACGTAGTACGCTAATTTCAACGGTATTTTGAAAAATTTTATTATTTGTTAGATTTCCAACGTTGGAAATTTCAGATTCTACATTTGGAACAGCCAATTTACTCTTCCAGTCGCACGTCGTCACGACGTTATAAAAGTCCCGACACTTCTCCGCTTTCAGTTGTGCACTCAACCGAGTATCCCTCTTCTAGAGTACCGTCCCCTATAAAATGGGTATGTATACCAAAGTACTTATGCTCAGGGGCTATTGCACTGTGCTTCCGTTGTTTAATCGCTGCCGCCGATGCCGCGACATTCAAGTGAACGTAAAAGTCGGTACACGGCAATTCTAAGTTCAATTCCTCCAAAAGTTCTCAGGGCATCTTTGATCTTCCTTGATTATCATTTATAAGTATTTAATCATCTTCACCCCGAAATATAGAAAAATTAATTACCATAAATAAATTATATCTTTTTCATAATGTATGAATTATATCATTTGAAAATACATGTCTATCAATTAAAATTGATCGATGTTTACTTTTTGATTATTATTGCGCAATCATAAGTTTTAAATAATTATCAAAAAATCCAAATAATTATTTTAAAATCGGATTTATATGTTTTAAAATATCTGAAATTGTATTATAGTATATTAATACGTTTTATTTGTAAGTTTGTAAGTAAATTAAGATAAAAAATAATCTATTTTGATTATTAATAAACGATTATAGCTATGCGTTTAAAAATTGTCTTATTCAAGCTAGAAATGTGTGTTAGTACTGGAACAGGATATCTTTTTCTTTGAAGTTATTGTCAAAGCACGACTATGAATCCAAGGATTTGACTCGAAAAGAGCACAAAAAATCCACGATATTCACCTACTTTCTAGGATAATCTATGAATTGATTCTATGATCAAATGTGACAAGTAAATAAAGGAATTTGCGAATTTTTATTAAATTCAAGTTTAGTGCATTCAAATTTAAATAATAAAATAAGTTTGCTAACAAGTGACTTAGAAGGTAAAATGTTCATTGAATTTGCGTTATTACGTTATCCATACTGACTCTTTTCACGGTACTTTAAACCCACATCCTTCCGATTTACACTGCTTATTGTTTATCTTTCTATTTCTATTTATTAAGATTTAATGTGTAACTATTATTTATGTAACTAAGTAACTAAAATTTTTTCTACTTTTGTATAAAAAATCAATCCTTTTTATAAGTTGTATGACATGAAAGATTTACATATATTTATATAGATTTATATATATATATATAGGTGTATTGGGGTATTTTGACAAAGATATACATAGTTGGCAGTAACAAAATCTGTTGTATCCATTCAAATAAAAAAAAATTATCACTAGTAATAATTTAAATGTATGATTTTCCTTGGAAAGAACATTAATAATTATAATTTAATGAATATTGTCACGTATGTCGATTAGGCAATTCGCTTTTTGGATACTTGATGCCATCGAACCCACGCACTTTTCGTATACACGCGTCGTCTGCAACGTCAGTAAATTTGCAATCACCCAAATATGCGACCAATACTGAAACAAAAACTGAATCATCAATCAAGGAAATAGACAATACGACAAGAGGTCAACTAACGCCAGACAAGGACCAGCAATTTCAATTACCGATTCAATGAGCAACAGAAAAGGCATTATAATAATTACTACGAGACATCTTTGAAAGATAATTAATTCAAGGCACATAAATGAAGGTGAGAACATTAGGGATTGTCAGAGTAACCAATCGACCAGTCAGTACGTTTGAGGATTCATCCTGGAAGAGAAGCAAATTAATCTTAACTACGAAGAGTAAGATATCGGAGAACCATTAAAGCACTGCCACACTCGATAGGTAAAATTATCGCGAATTTATTTGACTCTCACGCATTCCAGTAAACTGAAACATTATTTTAATTCTAAAACCGCGTTCAATTATTTAGTTTTATTTAAAATATCAATTATTCCGATCTCCGCATATGATCCGTGGCGACTTTGTCCCTCAGATTGACGAGATAGACGAACTCGGCCTGAGACATACGTAACAATGTTAACGATTTTTAAATTCAATTTAGAACAAGCATATATCGTTAATTATACAAAAATCTAATTCAATCCGCTTCGATCATTTTTATTATTTAAAAAGGTTAATTGAATAAAAGTATAATTTTTAAAGCAATTATTTTTATTAATCTCCAATACCTTACATTTTCAATTATATTAGATACAATTTAAAAATTTGATTTCATCATAAATATGAAAAATGAAAAGAAAATCATTTTTTCTTCTTAATATTATTTATAACTGTACTTTATTTGAAGACTTGATTAAGGTGAACTTTGGGTAAAATTAATGTAACGGTACTCCACTTCATTTTCATCAGAATAATGGTAATAGATATTCATCACTACATTTAAATGTTCCATTATTAAGAAGTAATTATTCCGTTTTTAATGTTTCAAATACCAGTTCTTTCATCTTGTTTCAAGTTCTATTTACTAATAATAAGCCCTCTGAAAGAAAATGTACTGAAACGCCTTACACGTAACGTACCGTAGCTAAATTATGTTTTATTTTTAAAATTGCAATTATGTTATTACTAAGAAGTTCAAACATAAAGACAAGCTTGCTACAAACTCAAAGTAATCAAATAATTATTTTTGTGTAACAAAAAACGAAAGAGATATCTAAGTTGCGGTCGTAAAAAGAGAGATCCATCCGACTGATTTTTACAAGGAACAGCAGTTACCTTGATTCAACTGTTTAGTCACTTTTAATGCACATGTATGTACTTAAATTTCTTACTTGTGTAAACTTATAAAAAATAAATTTTATAAAAATATCTTATCGAAATGAATTTAATTGAAAATAGTGCCTAAATGTATTCAAGAGAATATTTTTACTAGTAATATGCATACCTGCTTAAATCTCATGCTTGTTTTCATATTATGAAAGTTTTTACAATAATAATATTTTAAAAATAGTCTTAGTAACCACTCATAAAATAATGAAATTTAATAAATAAAGTCAACAAAAATCTGAAATTATTATGTGATTAGATTTATTTCAAATATTTCATATCATGAATATCAAAATATGAAGTCAATTATGTCTTGCTACATATCTATTAATATGATTCTAAAAAATCAGTGTAAAGGTTGCAACGTTGTTGTCGTAACAAAAATTGAATAATTTTTTCAAAAAACTGTCAAAAACTATCAGTTTCATTTTGAAAAACGGTGCGGAATTTGATATTCAAAGCATTTGAATGCATATGCACTCTTATACGTATAAGCATATGGAACGCCTATAATATTTAATAACAATTTTCACAATAACATTGAACAAAATATTTTTCCAATATCTTGTGACTTATTATATACACAACACACACTCCCAAAATTTCATTTTGAAAACGGCGCGAAACTTGGTACTCGTTGCACTTGAAGGCTTATGTTTTCTTACACACATGCGTATATAGGGAGCAGTATATTTTTTTGTTTAGTGCATATATGTATAAATACTTGCGTATATATTAATAAAGGCATAATCAGGTAGACACTTTCTCCAAATTCGCTTGGGTTCTCCGGCTGAGTCTGTTATAGATCAAACTTTTTCAGCCACTCTACTATGATGGTGTAACATTAATACTGTTTTGATAACAACCATTTAAATGTAAGCCGATGTACATTTGTATATAAATAATAATGTTAAATATTTTAATTCAGCACGTAAATAAGTCTAAAATCATTCGTTACTTTAAATACGATTATTATTATTTTTGTTTAAATATTCAATATTAGTAATATTAATAAAATTAATTCTTCTATAAACATATAAAGGATAATACAGTTTACTATATATATATATATATAATAAACTTGAAAATATTATTATGTAACTAATGGGTATAGAATAAATATTTTTTGTTTAAGCTTATGCATTTCTTATACAAACAATCATAATTATATTAATATATGATTCTATAGTTAATAATCTTAGATATGTATATGGAAATAATTTATTTTACCAAAGTCGAATTGCAAAAAATTTTTTATATATAGTATTTGGTTTATATATATATATATATATATATATATATATATATATATATATATATATATATATATATATATATATAGTACTTTGCTTTATTAAACATAAAATTAATTTTATGTTTACATTAATTAATTTGTAAACAAAAAATTCTACAATTTTTTGTAGAAATATAAACTGCTGTTTAATTGCAACATGAGAAAAATTTTGTACCTTTAATTTTTGACTGATCCTGCTTCAAACGGATAGTGTACAAAATTCACAGTTGTGTAGCACACATAGACAGGCCTTACAAGGGACAGTCGAACTCCGCAAGACTCGATTTTTACGTCGATAGGTTGATCCTGTAGTTTGTGCCGCGGCAACGAAGCTTATTTTTCTAAATAAACGTCTCAAACTCATTTCGAGTTACATTAATACTCAAAAACATGTTCGATTAATATAAATGATAATAATAATGCATTGTTTACATTTCGATAATAATTTAGAAATTAGTTTAGTGACATTAGTAATAATATCATGAAAAAATAATATGAAAATATAATATGAACTATTATTCTATTTTTCTATTGAGTCAATACACGTTTTAAGAAATATAGTTTATAAAAAGGCTTTGGAGTAGTTTTAAATATGTATGAATATAAATACAATCAATTTGATTGTATTTAAAAAATAATTTATAACAATTCTTATATATTAACGAAGAAAACTTCCAAAGAAAAAAATATTTCTTAATCATCCGTTTATAAATGCAAAAATATAAATATCAATTTTAGACGTGTTCATTCAAATAATTTTATTAATAAATTATTTTATTATAAATAATTTTATCTAAATTCATGATAACATATTAAATTTTCAATATAGAATAGAATATATAAAAGAATTAGTATATTGTTTAAATTTAGTATAAATTATTCAATATATAAAAGAATTAGTTTTGACTGATAATTAACATTATTATAAATACAGATTTTAATTACTGCAATTTAAAAAAATTAATATAATTTTATATTAAGAACAGACAATGACGATAGAACAAGTGCAGAAATATTTCTGTGAAAATTATTAGTAACAACATGCAGCTCCCCTATGCACATATATATGAGTCCTATGTATTCAAGAACAAACTAAACTCGGAAAAAAAGAATAAATTAGATGTTTGATAACTTTTTAACACTTTTGTTTTAATGCATACTTAAATGTCATATTTTCATGACCTCTAAAAGAAAGAGATAGATAAAAACGTGTTAAAGGATCCTCCTTTTTAGGCGTAACTCTTGGGTTTATGATCTACACATATGCTTGCTACTATGTAAATATACGTATTCAAAAAGTTTAGCAAAGTTTAAATAAACTGACCCTACATTAATGATTCAAATTGTATTGGTTTATTTATAGCCCAAAAAAGGTAGTTGAATATCATAAATTATATTTAATTTTATATCTAAATCGTAATATGTGAGACATAGTATACTAAAATTAGATGCCTTCAAACTAAATGTTTAGTGGAATTTTTTAGGAAAGCTTTGTAAATAACATTTTACTAACACCATAAACAATTCAACTAATAATTAGTATTAATCAGTATTTTATGCATATTAACATATTCAAACGGTTGTTGGTCTTGAACATCACTTTCAATATTTTTTAAATGATCAGTTATTTAAATAATTTTAAATATAATTGATGCATGTACGTAAACGTAGCAAGACACATTACAATGATTAAGGTACATGTTACAGGCATTGACACCTCTATGAAACGCGTTACACGTACTTGGCTGAACTGTATTTTAATCAATCTTTAGCATTATACGACTCTTATGCTTGACACTGAATTTCATCTTCGTGTTATACTTATTAATAAATTAAAATTCACTTGAAATCTAGCTAACAGAATGTTGACAACTAAATCAAATATACTGAAATGAAATATACTTTATTAGAGATTTCTACCCTTAAAATTTTAAATTGAAAATTTAGTAAAATAAAAAATAAACTCTAGATGCATATTTTTACAATTACATAATTAATAATAGTATGCTCTACTGGGTGTATATTTAAATTACTTCAATTTATCTAATACTTTTAATTATAAAAATAATTTTTTAAGTCTATGAAAATGCAGTATTGCGAAATATATTTATGTATTTTTATAAATATTCAATTATTTCAATGTAAGCATTTTTAAATGATAAAAAGAGAAAATTAAAAAATTTAATGAATATACCTAAAAATAAATGCCGAATGAGATATACGAAAATTAGTTGTATTTAAAAGGTGCGTACTTCTTTAAATAACAAAAAAATGTATATACATAATTTGGTATCTAATTGACTCAAATTAATAGCAGTATAATTCTAGTTTAATGTAAAAGTATAATTCATTAATATTCCTCCCATTTTTAATTAATAATTATAGCGAATGAAGATCACGACTAATAATAGATTTTATTTATTTATTACAGGTAAAGATTCAATTTTTAACAACTACCTTAACATTACATATACTTAAGATTTCATTTGGTATTTTTTTAAAAAGTTCCCAAAAAAGTATCTCTAATCACTGTTATAAAAATTATGCTACTATTTAATATAATTATTGAAAGTGATTCATTAATTTTAACCGGGAATAAAAAACCCCAAATGTTACCTTGATATAAAATAGTTTGAATAATACGCATGATCACTTTGGGTGTGTAACAGCTGAGCTCTTCGATTCACCAATTACATCAAAACATATATTTAGTTGCTACACATTCATCATTTAGTTTTACAGTTTTTTCAACGTAGAGTTGAATATTGCATATTCATAATTTATCGAATTTAATTCGGTTAACTGACCGAATATTACGGTTTCAAGCGACATTATATGTAGAGTGACAAATATATGAGCTCTAAATGTGACAGATAAATGCAAAACCCACAGGTTTCAACTTTTTGTTGATAACAATATAACACAAATTTGTAAATCATTGTAAAACGACAAAAGTTTTTTAAAAGTGATATCATTTATTCTTGATAGTCGCTTAACTCATGATCGATTCATTTTTCTGAAATAACTTTATGAAGTTAAATACGATAATGAAAATTTGATTGATGGAAAATTCCAAATTGATGGAATTGATTCGTTTTAGAATTTTAAACATTATGCAAAAAATATTTTCTTACACAGATGTATACAAATGTTTTATATATATATTTATTTATAATTTTTATTCGATGTACAATAATTATTTTTTAAATGAACGTATCTTATTGTTTCCATGAATTTTCAATATTTGTTGCTTACTTCAAAAGAGCATGAATTAGCAATTAATCTTTTAATTATTAAAATTTAATTAAAATATTGAACTCAACAAAAACAGTAAAACTATAGTAACTATTGTAAGCTATTAAAAAAGAAATAAAAATTCAATAACAAAGACGTTACATTAATGTTAATTAGATGATAAAAGGTTAAATCACCACAATGATTGAAATAATAATAAAATATATTGATTCAATAGCTGCTTCTTGTAAAGAGCAAAATGTAGAGATGAAAGGTTACAAACCACCAGTTCTAAGTAAGATGCATTTTTTAAATTTGTTTATATAACTGAGGCTGATGTAGCCCGCGAACGATAAAGTTTCAGTCCAGGTTACGAGAAAAAAGAACGAAAAAACAAATGAAAATCAGAAAAAGTGTAGAAGGGAAAAGCTGTGAGCTATCGATGGACTTGACATATGAAAAGAAAGGTGTCCGACTCCACATCGATAATAATGCCCGACCCGTCGAATGTCCTTCCGCATGCGTCAATATACGCGTTGCAGTTGGTTAATTATCTCCTCATGAGTACTAATAAAGTTGACGCGACGCAACGGATATGCAGAGAAGATTGACCGCGAGGCGCACAATGTTGAAGCTCGTACGTCATGCCCATTAAATATTTGTCTATGATACGTAAGATTGATATAATTTTTGTAAATTAATTTATAAATTTTATAAAAAGCGATGATTATTTCATTTTAAATAAATTTTACAATTCTTAAGGCAAAATCTCGGATCAAAAAATAAATCAATGTCAGTCATTAAGTATTAGGTTTAAATTTTATACCACAGTTTTACCTAGAGCTTTTCTCTTTTTCATAAAGATGTTGCTATTAAACGAAGTTAAAAAGTTCATTAGGTATATCTTGTTATAAAAACGCTTCTTATGCGAACGAAAAATAGTTTTCGCTTAATGAATCGTAATTCGTAAATAAAAAATAGAAGAAAGCTTGATGAAAATTATTGACAAAGAAATCAAACAGAATTGCACTACACGATGCACGTTTTTAAGTGAATTAATTCTGTATCAGCATAGACGCTGGCTTTCTTCACTCGAGTTACATCTACCAATACACGTACACACACACACACACACACACAGAGAGAGAGAGAGAGAGAGAGAGAGAGACACACACACGCTCACTTCAATTTTTCGATTTCTTTTATAAGACGGTTACAAATCTTTTTTATATCTGCATAATTATTTTTTCATTTTTTCAATTTTCATTTCCTTGGTGAAATAAAATGTATGTTATTATTTGAGTGTATATTAATTATTTTATTTTCTGCTTATGCGAACTTGCATATTATGTTATTTATAAAGAAGAAAAACAAAGAAATATATTTTTAAAAACCGTGAGAATAGTTATAAATATTTATTCGAATAAAATACTTTATAACGCTTGTACAATTATTATCTTTGTACACATAAAAATACATTTGCAAATTTCTTTAGCTAATATTTACAGACTCCAAGTCGATTCGGTGTATAGATCAATAAATTACGAGTGCTTTAACACATTTGAAGTTTTCAAGTTTGAAGCTAAACTAATATAATTTGAAAATAATACCATTTTTATATAATCAATGTAGACAATTGAAAATATTACCGAAAATTTTTAAATATTTTGTAAAACCGATGTTTTTCTCCACGCTAATCTCCGAATGTTTAACGATTCAACTAAGTATAGAAAAATCTCGTAAGCCATATTTTACAAACTATTATCCAATTTTCATTAAGTAATTAACATTATTTTAAACGCTTTATTTTTATAAGCTTACATGTTTTGGAAACTTACAATTTTAAGAAAAATATAATTTTTTACAATATTCGCTGTCTTATTTTATCAATATTCGTATTCAATTATGGACTTTAATTTTAATTAAAATCTATATTTTATAAATTTCATAACGTACGATACAAGAGTGATTTTGAATTAGTCAATTCATTCAATTTTCTTATGGATACTAAGAGTATCGGGAGTTACATTCTTTCAAAATGCAGATTTCTCGGCTTTTAATAATGTATGTTTCATTAATTTCTCGCGTGTTAAAAATATTCCTTACATTCGTACTTTATTGCAATTTTTATATCTAAAAAAGAAGTCTTGAAATAATTAATACAAAACTAACAATGTACATAATTAAAATTTTTATTGATTTTTTTACATTTATATAAGATAATTAAAATCAAAACATTTAAGGTGTACACTTTCCTGTTATAATAATGATCCGTTTAGTCACAATGAAATATAAAACAAAAAATTCTTTCGTTCTCGTCGATCCTTTATTCGACTACTTCTAATAAACGCCAAAAAAAGGAATCGGGTTCACGTGACTCGTCTACAAGAGAAACAATTCTGCGTACGTGTAAACAAAATCATGCGCAGTACAATGACTCAGCAACGTATACCATTGATTGCGAATTGAACGGTATATATAACAAGGAAAGAAAGAAAGTAAAGGATAAAACTCAAATCCAGTATCTCGAAGCATCAACTTGTGTGATCAATTTCCTTGTGTGCCTACATATTATCTATCTGGCATCGTTTTACGTAAATTCGCGCATTTCAAAAAGCAGAAATTATCGAGTCTAAAACACAGGAAAAGTAGAAGAACGGTAACCAATGGGTATAGGGAGAGGAAACATCGAAAATTTGGACATTCGTAAGAAGCCAAGTTAGGTATGCATGTAGGGTCGCGAGTTGACGGCTTTAACACCTAACCTCAAAATCAGACCAGTAAATCATGATGAGGATCTGCTCGGGGCCCGAGTCTTCCTATTCTCTTTCGAATTCGGTTGCGCGCACTTAATCTATGTGTATGTAGATGCTGAGCGTCATGTTATTCCACCTGTCGAGATAGATATTATCCTTGCAATTAAATTACGTAGAATAAGATGCTAACTCTTTCCAGGAAATATGCCTTCTTTTTTTCTAAGCGACTACTTCTAAGGGTGTTTTTATCTATATTTTAACAGTCAGTGTTCGTAAATCTGTCTAATTAAAATTTACGAGATAAATGTAGTAAAATTTAATAAATTACGTAGGATTATCGAGTTAAATTAATCGAATTAACCTCAAATACTGAAACGTAGTTAATATATTTAGAGAATGCAAACATTCATTGAGAATTCGTTAGTTAGTTCAATATCGTTATATAAAATGCTCATAGCGGAACTTCTTTTAAAATTTTAATAAATTTGTAAAAATATGCTTTTTCAAAAAAGATAGTAAATATAAATCATTAAAATTGCTTACATTAAAAATTACATTTAAAATGTATTTCCATGCAAAGATAAGAGTAAAGGTGAAACTATAAAGGAGAATTAAGGGAACGAGAGAGATGAGCATGATAAGGAGTGGGGCGCGTATCATTATGGGCGAATAAATTTACATATTTTTCGACAAAAGGCGAGATCGGTGGCCTTCGGATTGACTCCTCCTATAGCAACTAGTCGCGGCGAGAGCTAAGAGAAAGAGAGCGAGACAGTCTTCGCCCCGGCGACGACGTACATATCGATTCCGAGTTCGGAAGAGGTCGCACTTCGTTAAGTCCTTAAGCATTTTCAGGAAGCGGCTGTATGAATGAAGGCGAGCCACAGGGGAACACCTTGAGAATTTTGACTCTACGTTTGCATTTGGGACTGAGTTACTTAGTACGCTCTTTTTTCTTTTTTCTTTTTGTTTTATCTATAACCTAAATTTCTTACATTGGGATTTTAATTCGAAGAGCGGCGGGGCACGTTTGCCTTGAGGTCAACCCATGGGTTCAAATAATGCATTTATTACTATCATAATATCAGTTAATATTTACTGTAATACTGTGTTGTTTCAAATTTTCATTAACAACGGGTCTTTTTAAATAGTAAACAATGCAATATATGACCACTGCTGCCTAGTTCAGTAGAGGTGATATGAATTTTTCATCCGATTGGACTGCTGATAACTTTATAGAACTGAAACTAATTAATTATTAATTAACTACGAATTAAAAATTCAACAGAAACTACACGATTTTATTATTGTTCATGAAGTCATTTTAATCCTTTTTGCATTACACAGAAGAAATACCGATGGGAAAAATATATATATGTATAAAGTAACGAATTGAACATTATAGCTTAATGTGCGAAGAAAAACTTATCGACGGCTTTAAATGCAAATCTGTGAGGTAATTAGGATAAGGTCTGAAGTACACGTGATTGTTAGAGGGCCTACATCAGCAAAGTCGCAGAAATTGACATAAATCTATTCGCACTTGAGAATGCCTTTCATATATATAAGTTTACATAAATTTCCTACATGATTTAGCAAATTAATATGATGTGTACTAGGGAGAGAACAGAATAAATTTTTCTTTTTTCTTATTTGCCAAACTATTTATACTATCTGAAAACAAAATTTAGTGGAATGAGTTATAAATAATTTTAATTTTTTTTTATTCTATGTTTAATACAATGAATAATAACTTAACACAAGTTGGTTCAATATTTCTATAATTATTTCAAATGTATTCGAAAAAATAATAAGCGTGTGCTAAAATTATCAAAGTATACACGTACTTGGTACCAAATTATTTATTAAAAACTATTAATCTGTCTTATAATAATTAATTTATGTACAGTATCTTAAGCGATTATAAAATAAAATTCTAAATCTTTAATGTATTAATGAAATTCAAAAATAGCATACTTCAATCTATTTCCTTTTTATACCTTGCCAATTATTTATTTTAAAAATTAGATGCAATTTACTTTTATTGATAAGTAAACGTAAAAATGATTATGAAATAATAACGTTACCTCGATAGATATTCTCAGTATTGTTTATAAATTATTAACTTATAAATGATTAAATTTTCTTTTTTTTAAATTCCATTTTTTGTCTTAATGTGATATAAATCTAGTTTTAAATTCTTACCAATTAAAAACATACAAGATAAAAATTATCTTTTATATCAGATATATAAAACAGTGAATTCTTTTTAAGATGTATTTTAATTAGGTCAAAACTAACATTTACATACTGTTAAAACGTGATTTATTTATTTCATTGTCAATATATTATTGTACTAAAAAAATGAGTAGGATACCGATAATATTCTAATATCATTTGTATCATGTAAGGCTATAAGAAGTTAATAAGAACTAAAAAAGTTAATAAGAACTAAAAAAGTTAATAAGAGCAATTTTTTACGTTTTTACGTAAAAATCAAAATTTTTACGTAGGAGTTATCCACAATAAATATAAAACATTTATTTAAGGATATTTTGAAATCTTTTTTCTTATTAATTATTTCTGTATTGTTTTAAAAGGATATAGACGATGACATTAATAAATTAATGATCAGCTTAAAAATATTTAAAGTTGGGAAAACAACTATTTCCAATGATATGTCGTATTAAAAGATCGTAAATCAAGTCCTGTAAAAGAAAGATAAGGCGTCTTAGTATGTGTCCGTAAAACGCAGGATTTAATCAGAACATCTTCGAGTTTAGACTTCGTTTTTCAAGAACATTTATGTATGTGCTCGTTTTGAATCCTTTTCATTGATACAGAGCAGACTGTCTATGCTCTAATGTAAATTTTACAAAAGGAATGGTGTAATATTTACAGTCAATGTCTTTTTTATTTTACTGTCCTCGTAAATAAGGATGAGATTTTTAATTTTTAATCACGTACATTAACAAGTAATGTACAAAAAAATTAAATAAACGATATTACATTCTTTGGTATTAGAACGTATAAAACTATCTTATGTTTAATTACACGTTCTAATTCATTCATTTTTCGATTGGAAAACACAAAATATGTCTGAACAATAAGTCTTGATCCAATGTTTAACGAAAAAAATTTTTAGTACTGAGTAAATATTCTTATCATTTAAGTTACCTATGAAATTATCAAATACTTGCTTTTCATGAAAGTTTCTTAAAGTTGCTTGTAATCGACTTATTTTGAATTATTCATTGACTTAATATTGTCGTTTCAATAAGTATAACAAATTGAGTAATTACAAACTATTATAAAATAATAAATAATGAATAGCGATTTTATATATACATATATAAGGAGTCTGAAGTCATCATCGTTGAAGTTGCGACGAAATTTGAAAATTTTCAAAATTGATTTCTTTTTCAAAATAAGAAGTTATCACTTATAACACAAAACGATAAAATAAAAAATTTAAAATTAATTCCAGTCACAAAAACCACCCTTATGAAGAGGTGAAAATTTCAAAAAATCGTAACTACGATAATTTCATTATTTTAACAAATATTATTGATCAGAATAATAGTTCATGTAAAAAACTACTACCAAAAAAAAAATTGGAAAAAAATTGGTGCCGATCATGACTTTTCATGCGTTTTCAGTACATGAATCCTCATACAAAAAATAACGCATATGAGCAAACGGTACATTATTTTTGTACCGAGAAGATATTCTGTAACTTTGGTAACAAAATTTTAAAAATAATAATAATGGCCGGACTTGGAATGCACATGCACTCATATGGGTACACGCATACATTCTACATAATATTGTTAATAACAAATTCCCCTTGGACATTTGACACAATTTTATTCGAGAACATCATGTAATTTTACATTATAAACACATGTAAAAAGTTTTTTTTATCAATATCGGAGTGGAAAGAAATGTTAGCTGCTCTTTAATACACTCGCAGTCTTATATACGTGAGTTTATGGGAACTACCTAGATTGTTAATAACAAATTTCTAAAAGACATTCCAAATTTCGAAGACATTTCAAGAGACTTATATTAACTGAAACGAAAACACGAAAAGAACTTTTCAAAAAATTTCAAATTTTTGGCAAGTACACAATGATCCTCTATAGAAAAAAATTGCTGCTGTTGAAGCTGCTCCGATTAGCCCTTTACGAGTTACCGGGAGCCTCTTGGCTCATGCTCTACGTTCGTTGCTTATCACCGTCAGCGTTGCGAAAAAACAGCTTTAAAAAAGCGAGAGGCGACGAAGAAGCGTAGGCGTAGGCCCTCGTCAATCTTCCGACGCCCGAGGAAATTTATGCTTTCATTATACGTCCACCTTTAGGTGATGTCCCTTTTTTGGCCCCCTAGCGTGGGATGTGCGCCTGATAAATCTCGACTTTTCTCGCCGCTGCAACATCACTTGTACGTTGAATAGTGCCGTAAAGAGTCGCATTCTCTTTAAGTAAATTACTTAGTTTCGCACAAATAAAAGTAATTTAATTTTACTCTTAATTTTAAAGTCATAGATTGTGTAATGTATTTTATGAAAGTCACGAGTGTGAGCGTAAGTATTGGTATAAAGTGTTTCAGCTCTTGAATACTTTAATGTAATATAGTTTTAAGATGCTCGACCTTGCAATTTATGATTCCATGGATTATTTTTAATTACAATTTTTTAATTGCAAAACATTATTTTACAAAATAATCTTTTATATTTAATAATGGATTTCATAGTTATATGAATTTTTTAATTATAAAAAATAATTCATAAAAATAGTATTTTATTAAAACTTCTTATTCAATATATTTCAAAATTATAAATTAATCGTTATTTTGTTTTTAAAAATAGTATATTAAAATTTTTGAATTCTAATAATTCGTTTTAAATTATTGTGATTTTTTTACATCTTATCATTGAATTGAAAAGGACGAATAAAAATCCTTCTCATCTGTTCATTGTATATGTAACTTAACTATGATTTTATGAGTGCATGTACTTTTTTAATAAAGTAGGATTAGAAAATATCTTTAAAATAATAAATTACTCATTTTATTACAAAAGTAATTCTAATGATTTTTTAAAAACAAGCAAGATAATGAGTATAATAATAAAATTACGTTAACCTCAGAATACATTACTTCCTTTATTGTCAAGTATTTATAGTTTTAACTACTTAATTTTGTAATTTGATTTCTTTTGTAACTTTTCTTTCATTAAAAATATACATTAAAAATAACTGTTTTCGAAACAATTTTTATTTCTTATTTTGTAGATTGTATTTTAAAGCCAATCAATTTTCGAGAAACCATATTAAAAAGATACCACTATTAATGATATTCTTGTAAATATCGGATACTAAATCGAAAGTTTCATAAAAGTTTATTTCTGCTACTACAAAAATAATTTTATTTTTCTAAAATAAGTTGATCCTACCTACACATTTCTATCAAGATGAAATTTATTTCCAATGACAATTTTATCTTGAGAAGAATGACGAGTTCGGAATGCTAATTTTTTGTTATCTTAAAACTCTTTATTTATATCATATTCATAACGTATATTGATAAACTTACTTTAAAACTTCATTAAGTAAATTCATCAGTTTTTATAATGCAAATGAATATATTATGTGTCTGAAGCTTAAACCGGCTAACTCTAAACAAAAATTAAAGTGATTTAAAAATGAATAATTTCTTAAATTCATTGGTAACGCTTAATTTTATAGTCTGAATTAATTGTATTAAAATTATTCTTTCCACCCTTGAATATCACCCCTACAGGGGGTTGGAAAATTGAAACAATCATGAGTTTAAAATTATTAGGATTACATTACATTTTATTTTATTAATATTTTGCAAAATATCGTGACTCATACAAAGTATAATATATATGCAAATTTTCATATTAAAAATCAATCGGCAACAATGTTTTATACAATGTTAAATAAAATCATATGCGATTAAATAACTTTACAAGGAAATACTGAAATATTTTGTGGAATCCTGAAACTGTAATTGTTATTAACTTGTAAGGATACACGGGTAAGCATAGGTATTGCATTGATTTTATAGATAATCATATTATTATTTTGCATAAGATCAACTTGTACAATAAGATTCCGGTTCGAACTTAATATTGAAAAAATATAGGTGTTAATTGGATTTATACAAGATATTCTGAATACAAAATTTATGGAATGCCCAAACTGAGTTATTAACAATAACTCTCAATACATATACGTAAATATACGCTTTTTACTATATTTAACACAGAATTCAACAATGTTCTGGATAGATTTTATATATATAAATTTTATATTAATTATATATTAAGCTTTGTATAATATATTAACAATAAAAACGTTGTAGATGTATTGTTACGCGCATAAGCATTGGTAAGTTTATAGACTCATAGCGTCACATTTGGAATAAAGTTGTTAAAAACAATGTTCCGGATGGATTTTTAATATGAAAAGTTTTTTACCTTACAGCTTAATAGATGCTCAATATTAATTCAAAATAAAATTTATTTGAATTCTAAAAATTTTGGATTTATAATTTTTTCAAGTTTTCAAAGAATAATTTTAACATAATTAATTCAGTTTATGAAATTATTAAGCATTACCAATCAGTTTTGTAAGAAATTATCATTTTTGAAAAATTTCAATTTTTGTTGAAAGTCAATTGGTTAAAATTTTAGACGTTTAATATATCCTAGACTATGCTATTGATGCTAATATATTTTTGATATTTTCGAATAACCGATAAAAATTTGCGAGAGGATGCATTAGTTTTGTTATGATGGATGCTTTCTTTTTCCATATTTTATATTAAGTGATTGCTTTGTATAAAAAAATTTGTGGCTAAAGTAATCCTTGTCCATAATATTTAGTTATCAATACAACCCGATAAATAACAAATAAAAAAAGAAAATTTCTTGGATTTAGAAAGTTAGCAAAATATTTTAGTTGAGTATCAAGTACTTTGTGATTTTCACCAAAGAACAATTTTTATATACATTGTAACACCATTTTATATTACTGTAAATCAATGGTAAATTGTTCATCCAAAATTTATTAAAGTTAAATATTGCAATATTGTGAATTATTGTCAAAAAGTAGAAGCTTAATATTTTTAATGTTTTCAATAAAATCTTCGAATTCTTATAAGAATGTACAAAGTGAGGTTTTCTTTATATTCTTTTTACTTTTTTAAGAAAGACAGTAATAATTAATAATCAAAGCGATATTTTTAAAATTGAAGGAATTCAACACTTTGAAACTTTTTTGTTCAACTCGTAATAATAGGTATCAGCCTCCTGAATAATTCACATTTGCTTATCTGATTTTTTTGCAGCATGCATATTTTATATTAAAGTTTGATGATAAAATATAATGCTATATAAATATATATAAATAAGGTGGTTATCTCCGAAGAAATTTCCGAGTCGAACCCTGCAAGCGAGCGAGTACAAATGTATTCACACTATTGCGACGTACGCATAATCAGTTGTACGTACGACGTCCGAATCAGTGAAGATTGTAGATTCACGATTTTGTCGAATCGAAAACGCAACCACTACTTTCCGTCGCGGCAACATCGTATTATGTTTATGATATACGCGTATCTAATTCACGATTCTACCCTTCAAAAATGTGGAAGATTAGAATAAACAATACAAACATATGAACAATTTACCATTTCCTCTAGTATTCTGATTCATTTAATTAAAAAACATAAACAATAATCAATAATAAAAAGTTGTCGAATGATCCGGGAACGTATGTTAATTAACAATTAAGTGTTACTACGCATATGTTTATCGGTGGACGTGTTTATTTGCGGATGTTTTTGGCAATACTGCTAAATATTTTTTATGATTTTTTATTGTTATTCCTATCTTTTATTTTCGGGCATTAGAATTATGCAATTTTTTTGTTAAAATATTATTAATTTTTGTATTTATAGTCTATTGTAGGAGGTGGTCTTCTGTGAGTACTCTTACGTGGAGCAACTTCTTTTTGTTTATAATAAGTTTCTTTGCGTAATAAAAATTTCTTTTTATTTTTTGTGGTTGATAATGATTGTTGTTTATGATAATTAGTGAAAATTTTTAATTTTTTATCCCCTAATAAGGGTTCTTTGGGGTGTTTTTAGAGTAAAATCATTTTTTTGTTTATATTGTATCATAGTTATATGGTTTACGTAGTTTTTTTGAAGAAATTTCAAGGTTTGAAAAATTTGATTTTTTGTTGGAGTTCCAACATTAGACTCAGACTTCAGACTTAATAAATTGTATATAATACTGTAAATAATATATTAACTTCACTTTCCTGTAAATATTTTAACTGTATTTTTCTTTTTATTTTTTTTTATTTTTTAAACGGTTTTATATTAAATAATATTGTGTTTGTTATTGATATGTTATTCATTCCTTTCTCCAGTAGTTCATTACGAAAAAGTGAATATTACCTTCTTAGTCAAAATATCATAGCCTGCAATTTCACTAACGGTTTTAACCACTAGTACTTATGTCGGTAACTAACTTTAATTGTCTTTTTATTTTAATTTTCAACTTATGACCAGCAAATATTTTCAACAAACAGACATTCTTTTGTGTACAATTTTTCATATAGTTTTATATCAACCGTCTCATCCACTTTTACCCTGCAGTCTTTTATAATGATATCATGAATTTTCTGAGGAACCTCTCTAATAGTAATCTCAATATTGATTGTATGTTTAAATTCATTTTTTCCGAAATAAATAATCTTAAATAATAAGGCAGCCTATCTAAAATAATATTTTAGATATTATTTAAAAATGCTATATTTAACAATAAATGATAAATAATTCATTTAATAATAATACTAATCTGTGATTTTCCCCATTTTTTGAAATGAAAATATTTACTCACTGTATAAAACGTATTTTTTTCATTATCACTTTTAATCGTATAGCACTAATTAAAGAATATATTGAAAGTTCATAATATGTTATTTTTGCCTGATTTTTTATTTTAATCATACTTTTTACCATCTGTAATGGCTTCAAATAAGTTACGATATTATTACATAATAATGTATTAAGCTGCTTAAACAATCTACGTATATACTAAAATAATTTTCTTTTTTATCTTTCTTTTATTTTAAATATGAATTTTAAAGTAAACATTAAATTAGTGTTTAAAAAACGAAACATTAAATAAATTAAAGGTTTATTTAATTAGAACATACAATTTTATTCAAATTCACATTTTATCAAAAATTCACATTCAAATTTTATCAAAATCCGATACAAAACATGTGATTTTGATGTCTAATTTATTAGAAACAAAAACATTTATTGATAACGTTTTGCATTCTTGTAGTATATTGGTGATCTGAATACTTATTATATTTGAATTTTTGTGTTAGAACTATCTACGACTAACTTTGTACTTATTCACTTTTTCCTCTGTATCTTCGCAATATTTTGAAGATATAAAAATAGGTTTTTATTAATTCAAACTGCTGACAAATAGTAAAATGTCTGTTCTTAAACAACATTCATTACTGCCGCTGTAAAAAATAATACTTTTAAGTAATTATATATTTTGTATAATAGTAATTATATATTTATGTTCATGAATTATTTTGTTCAGCGGACTTCTATAATATTAATTAATTTTATTTTTATTTTATAAGAAAAATATATGATCAAATTTATGTATATATTCTGGATGATTAAAGTATAGATTATCACACCTACATCTAGTTTACTTCGGACATCTACAACTGCTTTAATGTATACTCACTCTTTTATACTTTTGATTAAATCCTTTATTCAAAAACAATTTGACGATACAGTGTAAAGTAGTGATAGAAAGTAACCGAAAATAATAATATATATTATTCAAAATAGAACTATACTTATTAGGTAGTGCCAACAAAGCAGAGACTTACAACTTATTATAAAATAAATAACAAAACATAAGTAATACTAACTTTTCTACTTTAGATATTATTTAAATTAATCTATTAAATAAAAATATTCTTACATTAATAAAAATATTCTTCAAGCATCACCGTTTGATATTATTTTTAGAACGACGCTCAGAACAAGAAGAGATCTGCAAAAACGCTGTGCAGAATATGAATGTTTGCATAGTATGTAAGAAATATAATGTAAGCAGATATAAATGAGTTTTATACCTAGTGTAAAACTTAACTAGATAATACGTAAACGATTATTTTCAATTATAGAAAAAGTAGATTTTGATAAAGAAAACAACTTAAAAACATCCGGTTATTAAGGAATACGAACTCGGGTAATATTATGCGCATAAGAAACATTAATAATAAAGCAAAACCAACTTCAAAACTGTTCGATAATAGTATATGAATTATGGTCAAGAGAAATAAAAAAATGGATAAAGAGAATTATAAGAAATATGAAGAATTGCATTGGAATTAAAAAGAGAAAAATAGGGAAAAAAGTGCTTAAATACTAATTATCGGTGGTGAGAAAGAAAGAGAGAGTTTCTACATTTTTGTTTTCTGTGTAAGCTGACACTACCATTTAACTGTAAAAGCAGTGTAAAAGATAATAAAAATTTATCCGGTTTTTACCCCTTCTTTACCTCACTTCTCTTTCTTATCACCATTTTGTTCATCTCTTTCTTAGACAGACTCTTTATCTTTTTCCCTTATTTGGGAGTCCCGATTTTTCTTTTTCTTTCTTTGCTTCACAATGTATATTCTATCTCAGTCTTGACTCTTATCAGCGACTTCTCTTGTGACTGGACTATTCACCTACCGTTTATGTTTCTCTTGCCTTCTTGTGATAATCGTATGTATGGATAAAATATAAAATATAAAATATAAAATATAAAAACATAAAATAACTAATTTTATATTTTTAATATTTTATTAGTAATTGAACAGAACTTATATAACTGAAACTTGACAAAATATATGCAGATTTTTTAATTACTTTTTTAATAAAATTTTCACACAAGTTGAATTCAAACATGTGGCTGTCAAAAAGTTTTTCGCGTTTTTTCAATAAAAATTTGTATAATGATTTTCTTAACAAATTTATAATATTTTAAAAATATATATTTGTATTGTACATTGAAATCAATACGTGTCTGAAGTTTCAATCGATTAAGTCTCAACAAAAATAGTTTTTAAAAGTGAATTTTTTATAATACAATTGAAAATGCTTAATCATTTCATAAAATTAACTAATTGTATAAAAACATTTCCACCCTTAAAAATCACCTTTACAGGAAATTAAAAATGTCACAAATTCATAAGTCCGAAATTATTAGGATTCCACAAAATTTTATTTTCGATTAATATTAAGTACTTAAAAAATTATATGTAAAAAAATCTTCATATGAAAAATCAATCCGAGTCATTGTTTTTAACAAATCACGAGTCTGTAGCGCACCAATACTTATGAGTATCTACACATTTTTATTGTTCATTTAATATGTCATAAATTATCATTTCAAAATATCATGACTTATTGAGAGTCTATACATACCGTAATATACATACCAATTTGCACATCAAAATCGATCAACAACAATGTCTTATACATTGTTAAACAAAATCATGCGAATCAATGACCTTACATGGAGTTTACTAAAATGTTTATAACAATTACAGTTTTGGGATTCACCAAAATGTTTTTTCTGAATATCATTCCCAACATTAGGTAAAATCTATATAAGTTAAGTAAAATCTATATAATCTCTATATTAAAATCTATCTAGAACATTGACAAATTCGTTTTTAAATAAAGAGAAAATCATGTTATTATATATATACAAACATACATACTAATATTTAACATACACAATTGTTATAAATAAATTATTATTTTCATATTTAAGTATGACATCTTCACACTTAACTTTGTTATGATAATATGCTATGATTGTTATATTGCAATATTTATTATATAAAAAAGTAATTTATATATTTATATGTAGTGGCTTATAATAATAATTAATAATTTAATAATTTAATTTACGTATATTATAATGTTTTTATATTTACAATATTTATTATTTACCAGCATTTGTTTGTTATCCAACAAACACATGCACATATCAGAAAATTCTTTATGATTGCTCTTTTTCATGGTTAGTGAACTCAAAGTAAATTTGAGACGTTTGTTTAAAAAAATAAGCAACGTTGCCGCGTCAATATCCATATGCGATCTATAGATCGACTCTTGAAAATCTTCGAGTCCACGACTCTTGCGGAGTTTGACTGCGTTTATAAAACTTTTCATGTATGCTATACATATATGAATGTATGCATACTGACATTTGAAACAATTCAGCCGAAACTTGGGGGCTCATACACACGTACTATTTTTAAATACAAGCTTTATCTAAACGCATGCAACTCAGTTTTGATATTTTGATTTATTATTAATATTTGAGAATAACCTTTACAGATGTGTAAATAAAAATCGTTAGTTGGAGATCTATTTTCCATAATACAGACATTTTTACCATACTGTAATATTCAATAATATTAATAATAATCTATAGCTTCCTTATATTTAATAAATTATCATATGAGATATATTTGATAAATTAATAATTTAAGGATTGTACCTTTTTATGGGATATTTTTGTAGTATTTAAGTGGCTTAGGAATATGTATTCTGTACAATAGAAAAGTCTCATATATATATAATATGTATGTATGTGTTTTAGTGTATGCCGATATAATAAAATGCTAAGAAAAATTTTAGTTAACCAAATTTAGTAAGATTACACACGTTTTTCATAAATATTATTAAAGTTGATAAATATTTTTTAATGAAGTGTTGCATAATTTTATTTGTTGTTTAATGAAATTATCGATATTAATTTTAAAATTGAAAATTTTAATAAGAATCTATTACAAAACGTAAATATTCTACTTCCAGTTTCTCAAATAATAAATTTATTTAATACAAAAGGAATTTTTAAATTTATAATTTATTTATAGTCAAATCTTTTATTCAATAGCTAATATTGTATACATACTGAAAATCTAATTTTTTTATTAAATGTAGTTAATTTTAGTACCTTTACATTACAAATTAATCTTTTACATAGAATTTAGTAATTAATACAATTCATTTAATATTTCAGAAAATTACGTATTTTCTATAATCATAACATGTAGAAACATTTTTACAATATTGCTAGATCTTTATAACTGTAAATTTGAGGAATCTGAAATTTTCAACGTTGGAACTCAAAACAAAAATCAAATGTTTTAAAACTTGAAATTTCTTTAAAAAAAACTATGTAAACCACATAACTACGATATAATAGGAACAAGAATTGATATAACGCTGAAAACATCCAGAAAAACAACCCTTGTTAGGGGATGAAAAATTGAAAAATTAAGAAATTGACAAATTTTAAATTTTCACTAACTCATCAACAATAATCATTATTAACTACTAAAAGAATAAAAAATAAATTTGATTGCACATAGAAACTTATTATAAACAAATACAAGTTGTGGCGCGTAAGAGTACCTGCAGAAGACCGCCTCCTACAATAGATTATAAATACAAAAATTAATAATATTTTAACAAAAAAAATGCATAATTCTAATGCTCGAGAATAAAAGATAGGAATAACAATAAAAAATTATAAAAAGTATTTAGCAGTATTGCCGAGAAAGAACATCCGCAAATAAACACGTCCAATACGCTACCGATAAGGACGTACGTCTCGCACATAATAGTTTAACAAAATCATGATATTAGGATTCAACAACTTTTTATTGATGCATTAAATTTCTCGTCATAGTTAAAACATTGTTTAAATGACTCCGTACGTATACTGCGTATGTATACCGTATTAGTTAGAAGTTTAAGAGTTTTCGTTTACTCAGCGAAATCGGCAACTCGTGAATCTTATGATTTCCTTACGAATATGTGCGTGAACAAATGTCTCTATGCGTGCACTTACTCATGGAAAATATTACTTAAGCCAGTTTTAAATCTGAAAGCACACCTTTGAAAAAATCAAATTCCCAATCAATAATTTATTTAATATATTAATTTTTAAAACTTGAAATACTTCTATATGGAAGAATAAAAATATGATATTAATAATATTAACCTTAATATTAATAAAAGTTCATAGAAAAAAGATCGTTTACTATGAATGTAGACCTTTAACACTTAAAACTTGTATTAATGTCTAAAAAATTTTCTTTTCAGATATAATCAAATGTCATTATGATTTATAAAAATATTGGTTTCTAATACTTATAATAAAAAATATAAGTTTCGCTCGTATTGGGTAAATTCAAAATGTTCACTTTTTACATGTCATCGACCTTCAAATTTCGGCTGAAACTACTTCATGTATTTATTACACGAACATTCACACGTATTAAGTACAAATAGAAAGACCTTACAAGCTACCTACGAACTACCCAAGGTCCGTCGATCTAGGCTTTACTCTACGAATAAAAGCACGTCAATGTCGTCTTTTATTTTCAATCACGCATATTGAATTTACATAGAGCCATTACCCCATGAAAAAGTATAATCGCAGTATTAAAATACTGATGTTGATATAACTATCTATACTCTCCAATATTTTATTACTCAAAGAATTGAAAATTTTACGGATTTTTTTACAATAAGCTGTAATGTACGAATATAAGAATCATAACACCACCTTCTTAATATCTTATTCTTTTTCTCTTACTCACTCTCCCTATCGTTATGTCATTTTATTCTCTCTTAAATGTCCTGTTCTTGCAATATAATAACTAGAATTTCATAGGTAACAAATTAATTGTGAAAGGATTTAAAAAAATGTTCATAATATCTCAAAGCATTAATTTTCGTAATAATCTCATATACCAAGTGAAAAAATTTTTTTATTTAGCTAGAAAACATAGGATTTATAAGAAAGATGTTCTATACGAAATTGATTTGTATGATTCTTGTGCTTTACAAATAAATTGTATGAATACGCAACGATTGTATAAAATATAAATGTTCAACAACTAAGAAAAAAAACAAAAGAAAATCAATTCTTAATATTTTTTTATATATCTATTTTTAAAATATTTTTAAAATTATTAAGATAAAATTATGAAGAAAAAATTTTTATTTGTAATTATTTAATAATTTTATAAGGTATGGGTTGCGTAGCATAAGCATAAAAACATAATGTAATGGTCACTAATTTTAATGCTTTAAGTATCAGCTTTATTAATTCAAATTTGAGTGTATTTTTTCATATTCAATTATTTAATTACTTCATGAAATTTATTTATTTCCTTTTATAGATTCCTAGTACGAAAAACTTAAAAAAGTTAAAAACCTAAAGTTCATATTTCAATTAAGAATCATTCATTTTTCAAGATTTTTCAAGAGAAGAGTGATTTTTCATGTAAACTGAATTGAAACTTAATTTTGTGAAAATGATTTACTTTGATAATTAACGAATAAAATCAGAATTATAAATACAGCATAAGAGGTATGGAAGAGTTAATTTTTCTTTATTTTTGTTATCATTAATCGTAATGATATTAATTTGATGCTTGTGAAAGAATGCCGATGTTCATATAAATTAAGAATTTAATGTAAAAATATAAAAATAACATGCTTTAATTCATTTCTTTAATGAAAATATCTCATTGATTTTTTTATCCAAAAGTATATATCCAAAATCATATATTTCTAATTCAGAAAAACATATAGTTATGTGCATAAGATAAGATTATAAGTGAGATAAATTATAAGTGACAATATTTGTACAATATGCATAATAATACTGTGCCTAAAATTTATTACACCCACTTTATATTAAATACGAATCTTTTAATCATAAAAAGCAAAGTAATATTTATACATATCTATAAAGATATATTATTAGAATGCTGCATTTAAAAACAAATGTCTAATTACTTATGATTGAAAGATTTATCTATATTCATAATAACTAAAAACAAAGAAATCTATTCATAGATATACTCTACAATTCTGTGCACACATAAATGCTTTGTTTAAAAGTATGTGTAAAATTAAGGCTCGCTTTATATTAGCAATATAAACTTTTTTATCAAAGGAATTATATTTGTCTGTAATATTTATATATAATGAAATAAAAATAATATCTAATATTATTTTCTAAATTCTCTGTATAAAAAGTAATAAAATATTTTTGTTCATGCTTTTACTACTAATACATTTATTTTTAATTAAATAAAGCATTTTATTTGTTTACTTATAGTAGTGAAATCACAATAGTGTTTGATCTAATTATTGATAAAAAATTTATTGTAAACAAAATTAATAAATTTACTAAATAAATAAATAGTTATTATATATATTATATATAATAATATAAATATATATTATAAGTAATTAAATAAACTCAATTTTATGAAAAATTTTACCCGCTCAGTGCTTCAATTTTCCGCCTGTAGAACAATAAGATATCTTCCTTACCAACCGTTTGGAAAAATTTTTTATTCGAGTTTTAATTTATTTCATAATAAGATTTGCAATAAACTGCACAATAAAAATTTACAGTACGTACAATTTGCATCTATCTTATTGACAAAAAAATTTAACTTGAATATACTATAACAGGAAAAATGATTATTATTACCTTTTAAATATAACTTTTCGAACTTGATATATCTTTTTAACCTTACACCGAGGAAGTTTATTAAGTCAGTTTCCTTTTAAAAAAAGTAACTTAAACAGATTTTATGAAAGATTATTTTTGTATGAGGATATAAAAACAAATTTTTTAGGCTATTCTTTTTATCATATAAACTTTCATGTTTATTATTTATTTTCAATAATTGATTATCATATTAATTAATTAGTCATTTTTAATTTAAAAAAATGTAATTTTTAATGATGAGAAACTGTTTTTATGGTTTTTTATTATGAATTCTTAATTATAATAAAATAATAATAAAAAAAAAACTTTAAATTATAAATAAACTATTTTCCCAGGTAACTATTTCATTTTACAATTAATACACTTTTTTATGTAAACAATTATTTACGCCATAGACTTGTATATGCATTAATCAAACATATTTTCTAGAAAAATAATTTTTTTCTTTTTTTTACAGTGCTTTACCATGTTCTTTTTTAACAACTTTTGCTCTTTTCATTTTTGAGTTCTTCTATGAATTTGTCACTCGTTCTTTTCTCAATTCTCTCTCTCTCTTTCTTACTCTCTCGCTAGTTCTTTCGCTAGTTCTGTTTCATACACACTTTCCGAACAAGTGATCTCAAACTCGTGTTTACTCACAATCACCGAAGCGGTGCACATTTCATTTCATCCAAGGGTACTTGTTCTTAGTATCCTACTCTCTTTTTACGGAAAATTTCCCCCGTTTTTATATAGCCTTTTCAAGGATTAATTTTTCCTTTTGGTAAAATCAATTCTGGAAGCTTCTTTCTTCGTCGTTACTTTTTTTACTTTATAGGTAGTCGAAAGGATATTGTGCCGGCTTATAATTAACGGTTAAGGAAATTGGACTGCTTTTATGCTAAAATAGTGCCATTTGATGATCAGACTAATTTTTTCTGAAAAAGAATTTCAAGTAATCAGGTCTTATTGAGAGGAGAAGCTTCATTATATATATATAACAACATATAACAATGATTGTCCATCAGGCTGTAATCATGTTGTTAAATCTACGATTATATTTACATCTATTTAAAATGGAAAATTTTATTATATTTATTAGAGAATTTTATATTTCATTTTTAAACATTAAATTCATTGATTGAAAATATAAATCCAATTTTTAATTTATTGTATCGCTGCTAATTAATTGACATTTTCTCATTTCAAATAATTTCTCATTCAAATAATAATTGAACTACTGTAGAATGTAATATCTTGTAATACCAACCAGAAATAATATATAATATACATGTTGTGAACACTTAAAAATTTCCAACTTATATATTTTTCATCCTAGAATTACAAATTAATACAAACGTATTACACAAATAAAATGAGCATAACGTCGATTATACAAATGAAAAGTAATTCCTATCGAGAAATCAAATAGTACAGTTTAAATATACATTCATTGCATATTCGACTCACAGCTTTTATCATTACACAATTGATGCTAAAGTACCGCTTCAGCTCGTATCAAAGCATGCGGATACCTTTGAGATTTATGAATGGCGCAGCATCGCGCAATTGGCGTTGCCCTCAAATCTTGCTCAATCTCACACCTTACAAAATTTCTGTATCGTGAAATATTAATGAAAATCGCACACAAGCCTTATGTGAAAAGGCATTCTTGGGCCTAATTAAAAATGCCCATGCACACGCATGGTCTGTGTGTCTGTTACCTGTAGAGTAAAATGTCAAGTTATGTAAATCCTTATTGCCCCTTTGGTGCTAAAAATGGCCGATGCACTTGAAGCGTGAACACTGAATTTCTCATAACTTCAATCATACATATGAAGGAATGTTAAGACGCAAGTCTATGAATGAAAATGGGGAACAGTGAACGTTTGAGAGAGAGCTGACATTTTTTATGGAGGCATATATAACACTTGTATACATAACAATGCACAACATTGTTTTATTTTATATATATAATTATAAAAATGTTATAATCATAAAAATGCGAGGTCTGTTCTAAAATATACAAAAAGATTTTGTCTGAATTGATTTTTTTACTAAGGCATTGTTACTGCTTATATTTTGAGCCGCTCTTATCTAACAGGAAGCTTAACATTTTATTTCAAAAATATAAAGAAAAAATTTATTACATAAAGTTAAAACTAATATCACATTTGCAGTTTTTAGTTTTATTAATTTTATTAATTGTTACAAATTGCTATTTCACCAATTATGTACTCATAATCACTGAAATCAAATATTTATATTTGCACTAATTTTTCGGCAAGTATAAAACATAAAGAAGAAAATATATTTCATCGTGTATTTTATATATTTTTTTCTTATGCATTATAGATGATTATTTTAAAATTAATTATTTTATTAGCCTTTTCTAATCTTAATGTGTAATGTATTTGCAAAATTAATATGTTCCTCAAATCACTAATTCTAAAATATTGTTTAAATTTCATATTAAATAAAAAATTTTGCAAATGTATTCAATACTTACACTTTTTAGAGTCTCTAAAACATATTTTATAATATACTGGTTTATACTGAAATAATTTTATTCATTTTTACAGTGATCAAATAAAAGTAATATCCCAAATATTTTTCACGTGAAAATAAAAAGTTTTCAGAAAATGCTTTACAAATATATTAATTTATTTTAAAAATCATTTAAATGAATATTTAAAATTTATTTCCATCATTTTTTACAGATAAGAAAAGAATGCTGTAATATTTTCTTTAAGTTTAAGACTTAATACATAAAAATTCGTAAATTTATTTTTATGTTATATACATTTTTTATGATTCCTATTTCTTAATTTTAAAACTATATATTTATATCATTGACTTAGTTCGGAAACTTTGAGTTACAGTTACAAAACTTACTATAAATATTATTTTGTACAAAATATGTTTATAAATTATTTTGAGAATGTAGTTTATAAAATCTTATAAAACGATTTATAAGATTTTGTACTTCTATAAATAAAACAAAAAATTTTCAATTTTAAATTATTTTTCATTATTTTGCAAAGTAATACGTATTTATATAAAATTTTTAATTAATTAACTATTATTTATTAAAAAGTATTATATTAAACAAATGTGAAAACATTGCTTTATTAATCTATGAATATAGCTTGTAACTAATACCAATAAATTTTTAAACAAATGAGAAGTATGAGTAACATTAGCATCAATATCGATTCAATTAACAAATTATATATTTTATGTACAAATGATAATACAAACGTTTTCCCCTTTTCTAATTTTTTACATAAAATCTTTTTGTCCTCAAAGTTAACATAAAAATAGTTTCGTTAATTTCTATTTATTTCGAACAATTTGTATTCGTATTTAAAAATTTAAAGTAAAGAACACAATTATGATCGTTTAAGACAAAATCTTGAATTTTTAATTTGGTTTTTAATACGCATAAGAAGTAAAAATTTGTAAAGAAAGTTCTAGACTCACTGGCATATAAATGGTAAAACTTCAATAAAAGAATCTTCTAATTAAAATTTTATGTTCAAATACCCATGGTTTAATAATAATATCAACTGCAGCCACGGATAGAAAATATAATATTTCATTACTGTAACATTTTATACAAGGTTTTATAAAAATCTTACAATAATTTTTATACTCTTGTATTAATAACATATATAATGCGTAAATTTATCACATAAAATCAAATGTAGAAGATCCATGGAAAATAACACAATTAATGCGTGTAAATAAAATTTTAACACTTAGGCGTCTCATTTTGAGTATGTAGCAACGTTGTTTAGCTAAAACTCAAAAATGGTATCTAAAATTGAATGCAGATGATGCATTTAAATTGAAATAAAACTAGACATTATTATAAGTATGTTATTTTAATGCAAGTGATGGGATATATATACTTAAAAATATTAAAAGGAAATTTACTTTGACAGGAGTTTAACTAATATATATATTCAAACTTTTACGCGCTGTCAATAATTTGTTAATATTTTTCAATCCTTAAAAAACCGTTAGCTTTAAATTTGATTTCATAAATTTCATTTTTTATAGAAATAGCATGCTTTGTAATATTTTATAGAAATATAAATATTATTGAATTTTTAATCAAATAGTAACTCAAAAATTTCATTAAAATTTTATATAAAATCTACATAATATATTAAAAATTACTTATAGAAATTAGTGCATTTATAACCGAAGTCACTTAAAAATATTATCGTGTTTATCAATATCTTATTTATGAAAATGCATGTAGTTGTTTCTTCAACATTTTTAAAGAAAAATAATATTTGAATATATTGTATTAATTGAAAGATGCCAAATTTTAACAATTCAATTTTTTTCTTTGATTTCTGATTTTATTTACATCAATATACTATTAATGCTCTAATAATTTTGAAATAATTTTTTCATTACACCAAATAAGTAATTATTTTATTAACATATTTAATCAAGTATTTTATTGATATCTTGTTTAAAAAATTAATAAAATATAACTGATATAAGCAAGAATCATAATGCAATATTATCAGAATAAAATGTTTTAAAAAATGAGAATTCTTGTATTTGTAGATAAAATCTTCTATATATTTATTAATTTCGTAGATAATAGTTTTTTATTGAAAATTCAAATAAAAACTTTGTCACGTTTTTATATGACGTGAAGGATACTTTTTTATCAATGTACACAAAAGTTTAAGAGTATCGTTTGATGAAATAATGTTTTTTGTAACATTAAAAAAGCATTTTATTATTGCATGGAGATTTTTAGAATATGACATAAGAAATTTTAATAGAAAAAAGATTTTTGTTTCCACAAAATTTTTTTATTTCAGATTAAACTAAAAATATTCTTTTTATGAACAATATATAAAAAAAATGAAATAAGAATAAAGTTTTGTGCAATCTGAACGCTGACAGAAGCTTACTTTAATACTGAACTGGTTATAGATAATCGCGATAAAATCCCCATATCCAGACCGACGTTGTACCGATGGTCAATAATAAATATACGTTTTGATTTTTTTCCCACGCGTTATATTAAAAATGAAGATTTGAGTACTAAAATACTCGAAAAAGAAAATTATTTTATTTGTATATGTAAAATTAGTTAAAAATATTGCTATTTCATTTAATTAGTTCACCTGATAATTTGTATCACTCTTTTTATAAATACTTATATTATAAGTATGTGTTTCTTGTTAATTTAAATTATCTATTATGACGTCTTCGGCTCCAAAAATATTAAAGTATGGTATATAACATAATGACAGAAATACAATGATTATTTTTAGAATTTAACGAAAATACAATATAGCTTATAATTACGGTATCTTTCTAATCTAATAATTTTGTAATTACAACTACAAAATTTGATATTACAAAGTTGAATTCAGTAACATTAATTCTTTGATACTTTTACAATTTGTTGATATAAATTCGCTTTCTAAAACCCCAAACGCACCTACAATGCTATGTTAAATATGAATTAAAATTTTAGTATTCATCTATGGTTAATGCATGTGAATTGATTATAAATCCTAATTGTACTAATATAGTATATTTTGTTATCAGTATCAGATCTTCCCAAATCCGTTTAAAATTTAACTAAAATCTGTTTTCTGGTGAAAGAAGTGATTCAAATTACAGGTACTAACTCGTCTACATTATACTAATCCTGTAAGTTACAGGAATGCGTCTATTATCCTATCTTAATTGGCTAAAAGACTATTTTTTCGACGATACATCACGAATTAAAGTGCATCCGCATTTAATTATTTGTAATTTATATATATCTTCTTCCCTTTTGACAGCTATTTTCATTTTTTTATTATTACATTTTATATGTGTATTCATGTGTGCTCGTATGCTGCAAGCGCGTGCTTGTGAGACTTGAATGTCAAAGTATAAAAAGATTTTATTTTAAATTTAAATTAGAAGTAACATGTCATTCTTGCATTGCTTGATTTTATATGCTGGAATAGCATACAGAGAACAACTTTACTTTTGTAATAAAAAATTATTCCTTATTACAAGCATAATTGAATAAAACCAATGATGAGGTAGCGGTTTTATTTAAGAAATTGAAGTAATAATTATTTTCTTATTCTTAAAAATTTATTTAATTGTTTAGTTATTTTTAAATGTATTTAAAATGTAAATTTAATTGTATTCACTTAACAAAGATTCAACTTCTTTGAGTGTTCTAATGAGGAAATAAATAATCATCCTAGTATCGCCTAGTAATCATCGTATCCTATAATCAGTAATGTTTACAGGCTAATAAACCAAAATGAAAACAAAGATGTACCCTTCGTGCCTCTTGGGCATAAGCTGTTTTGAATGAAGCACTTGTAAAGATCGAGGTCGAATAATGATCGTATCAATTCGATTAGAGAAGACACCGTCGAATGGAAAAAAGAAGCCAATAAATCAAGTGGACTCGAGTTTAAAAAGTTTGAATCACTGATGCTTGAAGCCGGTAAATGTGCTCTGATTTTCACATGGCAGAAATCAATCAAGGAGTTTTAGTTTTTCATTGGTCGGTAATGCGCCGAGGGGCAGAATTTTCAAAGATGAAGGAGCCGTAGCTTGTCATCAGCCGTGTTTTACACGGAGGAGCTTGTGACTTCGCGTAGACACATGTGAAGTTGGAGATGGAGTTGGAACGGAGGGGATCCGATGCCGAACTATCGTGGACACTCACACCCACGCGCGTCATCGCGACGTGCTGTATTTGCCCGCATATACCATTCACGATTTAAGAGTCGCAGTTGTGTTCGCCAGAGTGTATACTCGATACCTCGAATTAGGAGCGTCATTGCGCTGCTTTGGGAGGATTGCATCTTACGATACCCTCTCTTTCTCTCTCTCTCTCTCTCTCTCTAATTCCTTGCGCCTTCATTATTGCTTGGAGGACCGCGAAATATTATTCGATGAAACCTGTTTAACTTGTTTCTAGCTATCCCAATACTCTATCTCATTTGTAATTTAATGCGCTGCATTTGAATTTCTAATCGCGATTCCATTTTCTGATATTTTAACTTAAAAATAGCGACTCTGAATTAAGGACGTTTTTGGGCACAAAAAATAAATGTTTACAAAGGTATACGCTCAAAATTTGCAAAAAAAAGCTTTTTAACGGATTATGTATACAATGGCATTACCGTAATTACAAAACTTACTATTGTGAGAGAACTTTGTTAAATATTAATATACTTCTATGGTTATTGAAAATACGTTTATCGTCATTTACTTTTTGTAATATTTCCAAACTGATAAAACAATTAAATTTCCTTATATTTTATCACTATTACACAAAAATTAATGATTCGGAAATGATGTATGTTTCGAAAAGACTATGTTTTCATGTTATCTTTACTTGGAGACCAATACATATTTTTAAACGTTCGATTACGTATTCATGATTCCACTTTAGAAAAAAATATTTTGATTTGATCGCACGCTTTCTAACTTTATAAGTATTAAAATGTAAGTACTTTCTTATTATACATTTTCATGATACATTAGATGTCCATCGTCAAGAAATAAATAAATAATGGGTTTTATGATTATTTTTTCAAATTCATAATATTCTATAAAAAAAAGAATATAATCTATTTTATTTGCGTAAATACTTACGTTAATATTTACTTAAACTAATCGTTAATCAAAGTTATAAGGTAATGAACAACTAAAATAATAAAAATTTCAATTTAATTTTTAGAATATAATGATAAAGAAGAATAATCTTTTACAATTTTTTTAATTTCTGCTAAACTAAATTTAATCATTATAACGCCATAACTTGTATATTACTTGTATAATGAAAACGGTTTCAGAAAAATACGTGTAAAGTTTAAATTTGTATTCTCATTTTTATGCGTGCATACATGCTTTATGTATGCATTATGTACGTAGCAGTTTATAAGATAAAAATTAGAAAAGTAATTTAAGTTACTGATTATAGAAATTTCATTTTCACTATTTTACAATGAATTTGTATTCATACATTTTAATCATTAAGAACACTATTAGTATTTAAAAATCTGAAGATCAATTGATGCTTAAATAACAAACAATAAATTAACATTAAAATTTTTCCTTAACATAATACTTTGTATGCATAATATATATTAGTAATTTATTATTATAAACATATACTTTCTTTACAATGTTACGAAATTATAGAAAAGTTTATTATAAAATAAGATTTGATGTATAATGATAAGAAACTTTTTGATATTAAAATTTTGGTTCGACAAAACAGCATATTATTAATTAAGGAAATTACACATAGATATTAAAAAATATGTTCAAACTAAAATTGTGTAACACAAATGCGACGCTTTAACTAAAAATAATGAATTATGCGTGTCATTAAACTTATAAAAAAATATCCATTTGGAATAATACAATTCTTAGTAAATATTAAATATATTAAATTAGAAAATTTTCCAATAATTATTTATATCGAATGAATAAAAACAGAGAGATAAATAAAAACTGAAATGATAACTTCATTGTGTATGTAATGGTTAAAAAAATTTTAATAAAAACTGTAAAAAGCCTTATTACTTATCACTTATCACAAAGTGTTTATACTACATCGTTATAAATTATACTCAATGTTCAAAAGAATATACTCCTAAAGAAAATTCAATAATTATTCATAAATTCTTATCCCATAAAATATCAAATTCTTGACATCAGTCATGTAAAACAATATATAGTAGTATATATAATAAAATTCTTTTATTTTTTATATCATATAAAATATTAAAAGAATGTTATTACATTTTTTTCTGTTTGAATATCATGTTTCTGATAACAATAATAATATTTTAATTTTCTCAGATATTTATATAAATTTGTTTCTTTTATTAAATTTCGATTCTTTGTTCTATTCTTACAAATTCTTTTATAAGAAATTCAAATTACATTTTTCATGTACATTTTTCAAAAATATATGTATACATAAAACATAAATTCACCTAAAAATTTATCTTTAAATTATCTTTTTTTATTTCATTACTTTAAAAATAAATTCTTATATTTAATTTTTTCTTGTATGATTCATATCATTTTCAAATTTTATTGGGTAGTACTTAATATTTATAAGATTATGTCATGGAATACATTTTTAATCTTTAAATGTTTAATGATAATGTAAATTTAATAATATTCTTTTTTACTTGTTCAAAATACTTACATATAATTACGTTTACTAAAGTTTTTTTTAATACATTCGATTTTTATCAATATTAACTTATTCTATGATATTTATACAATTTTAATTAATAGATTTTGTAATAAAATTTTACAACCACGAGCGAATATTTTATGTTGTTTCAAAAAATGTTTTTTATCCAATTATATCAAACATTTCTTACAAAAATTGAAACATTGTCATAAATATACAATAAAATTTACAAATTTGATTTGAAGTTATTGAATTTCAATAACTTTATTGTTTCTACTAATATTATTTGTAAATACTAATATTATTTCGTTTGAAATTCAATAAAGTAGAAAACATTACTTTTACAATACTAGTCCACCTAAAAGAAAATAACTATCATTAAAAAATTTTATTACTTAAACTTATTTTTATGCAATAATAAACAATTTTAAATTTCAATACAAAACAATAAAAATTTCTTTTATGAGATAAAAATAAATAAAATCAAGTAGAAATATTAAAATAGAAATTAATTTAAGTATATCATTACTATCGTTAAAAGTAATTAATTCTTGAAATTAATAATGTTAGTAATTTTAATTAGAATAAAAAAATTATAATAAATATTTTTATGAAAGACTTAGAAAAATTCTAACGTGATTGTTACCCAAAATACAGAAAAAATATGTATCTGAAAATAATAATAGTTTTATGAAAGCAGCAACAATTTACTGGATATTATTAATTCTTGATTGCCATAAAAAAATCGATGATTTTTCTGGCAGAGCAAGTCAGTGATACCAGCAACATCATTTAACATTTCATTAAAAAAAAGTTTCTGACTTAACAAATATGTAGAGAGGAAGATTATTGTTTATAGCCTCATATATACACAAGCGTCGAAAGTAATAATTTTTATAGCGGTAACTTTGTATCGTACTGTTAGTGCGGCACTAGATAGATACGAAAAAATGACTTGTTTATTTATTCCGCCTTCTTCGATCCTTAATTCTCTTTTACTTTCCTCTAGTTACTCTTCCCCCCCCCCCCCGCCCTTCTGAGCCTCCGGCGACCAACTCCATCTTTCCGTATTATACTTTCTCTCTCTCTCTCTGTTTCTCTTGCTCCTTCTTTACGTTTTTTAAGTAACTTTTTATCCATCTTTTTCCCTCTTTTTCTTCTTTGTGATGGATCATGAGAAGAAAGAAAAAAGACAAAAGCGGATTTATCAAGAAATTTTTTTTTATCAAAATATATAATCAAACCTTTTTTAAACTAACTATATATTTCCAAGAAAATTCTTACTCGATAAAATTATTTTGTTTTGTTTAAACACACTTAGAAACTAATTTTAAAAATTAATATTATACTGTGATATAACATCCGTTAGAGAAAAATTAATATCTACGCTTTAAATTATTTAAATTATAAAATTATTGTACTTTATGTATTTGATTAGGAGTTATTCAATCATTAGAAACGGTATGTCAACTTTTAAAATATTATTTTCAAACAATTGAATAAAAGTTATTTTTTTATTTACTATTATTTTATTTCTTCAAAGAATTATATATTTATGCTTACAATTTCAACTTTTATATCACAATAACAGCAAAACAAATCATTAACATGCAGCTTTTATAATTTTATCAGTTTTAGGCTCTAGTATTATCGAAACCATAATGTAAACTTGTAATAAGATTATTTCATATTGCAATATTCATTTTTAATAATTACTATTTTAAATGGTATTCTAAAAAATGCTTACAATTGTTTACTCTATTGCAAATATGTTATTTATTATTCTAAGAATGAACATTTTCATCCGAAATATTTCGACGCTTATAAAAGTGTACCTTCCTTTTCAATTAAATATTTATTTTCAAATATTTAATTATTATATAGTGATCTATATAAAGAAATTTCGTTTTATTTTGACATTTAAAGTAATCGTATCATTAAAAAAGTATACAATAAAAATCAAATGTTTTTAAGATAAATTACAATGATAAAACTTACTGGAAAAGGTATTATATAATATATACATAAATAAAAAGTTGATGACAACATAATATTAATTTTGAAAAAAAATAATTGTGGAAGGAAGTCTTCCTTAATTGATAATAATAAATTATTAGTGCACGAGCACTTGTAAAGTAAATTTTAGAATAATATACGTAATTCAGTTATATTATTCAATACAGTATTGATCATACGAATCAATATTAGACATATGTAAATGTACATATTAAATAATAATTAAATAAATATTAAAACATGTTCCTCGTAAAATATTTCATATAGTTACCATATTTTTTATCGTATTTGTATCATACATAGAAATATTTGAAAAGCGAGAATAGTAGAATTTTAAAAATAAAGCATTAAAAATATAAAATTATGGAAACAGAAAATTAAAAGAATAAAATTTCAAAAAACAAGTGAACATAAATTTTAATTATCTAAAAAAACTAAAATACTAAAATAGAAAATTTGGAATAAAAATAAAAATTAAACAAATTATAAATTTAAATTTTGTATTTGAGATTTTTTCAATATATTGATGGAAAATGATGGAAAATGTTTTTTTATCTGATTCCTTTTAAAAAATATTTAAGATCTTAAATATATAGCTTTCAAGATTTTTTTATCTTAAAGCCATAATTTTTGTTTGATTACACTTAAATTTTTTCAATATGTTTTACTGAAAAGTTTGTCTAGTCATTTTGGTATCACAACTTTACAATAAACACAAACAAGAATTTATGCACTGAAAATCTATAACTTCCGTCTTATATAATCTGAATAAACTTAATCAAAATTATCTAAAAAATTCTTTCAAAAGAGAAACAGAAATATGTTTTACTGAATTTAATGTGATGTTACTAAATAGAGGACTAAACACAAAATAAGAAACAGAAGAAATAAAAGTATAGGTTAAAAAATTAAGACGTTTTGCGTTTAAAAAATGTTTGATTTTAGATTACATAGTAAATGATAAACTTGATCATTTACACGTCGAAAATCTAATTATAAAGATTTTTATTTTGACATGTCTCAGTAGCGAATAAATATTTACCGGTGCGGATTACTTGGATTTCCTTGTTTCAAACCCCTTCTCCTACCGACATCATCACTCTCTTTCTTTCTTAACTTGCAGATATCATTTAACGTCACTTTTAAAGGTTATATGCGAAATTGCATCTTATAATCTTGCAGGTTAATGTATGTATGTCTTTATTTTCAATATTGCAAAATTGGTTCGTTTTATTTAGATTTTATCGTATTTTCTTTCTTATTAATAGTAATTAATTAAAACATAATATTGAATAATATTTATAGAATGAAAAAGTAATTAAAATTAAAATTTCATTTTAGTTTTATATTATATTTAGTCTTTTAAATGATATAATCTATCTTGCGGAACATGGTTTTGAAATTAGATATAAAATTATAAAGAACTCTTCTACTAATTACGCGTTTTTCTTACTTCTTAATTTTTTCGATTGATTAACATGTACTTTAAAAAAATAAATACTAAATAACTTACTTCTATAGAATAATATATATTTTTATTTTCTTCCTCTATTTCCTAAATCAAAATCTTGAAAAATGATAAAAAATATTTCTAAATACTCGTATGTTAAAAAAGTAACAAAATTAATTTTGTATAAAATATTGAAAATCGAGTTGAAGGAGCTAAATAAAAAAAACACCTTATAAGAAATATGTATCGAAAAAAGATTTCTACACAATGTAAAAAAGAACCTAAAATATTTAATAATATATCAATTTAAATAATGAATATAATTTTCTTTGTTATGCTTACATTGTTCGTAAGCAAGTATACTTATTTAAAGGTTTCATTCTCATTTAATATAATTTCTAAATCTGATTAATTATATTTGAAAAAACGAAAATGTACTATATTTTTAATTCAATAATATCAGACACTTAAGGTAATCATTATTTTTAAATTTTATTTGCTTCTGAAATAAATCATATACCTAAAATAAATCAACAAGCTAGCTTTTAAGAATACGCAGAAATCACTACAATGAACGTTAACGTAAATCTCGCGTAAAATCGTACATTTATACGCTAGATTTATCTAACACGTCCACAAACTTCACTTCCCGTCCATCCGTAGAGCGACCAATGACTCGCAAAATGTTATCCTCCCTATACTGAAAGTAATCGTGTGAAACAAGTGTGGTTTTGAAGTTAAATTTTGTTAAACCTTCTACAGAAAAGTACCATTTTTTAAATTTTAAATTCGATTAATTTATACGTAGCTGATTTTGTTCTACATCATTAGAAATTTATATAAATTATAATAGAAATTATGTTTTTAGAACAATATTATTGACTGTGGGTGATAATAGATTTGTGAATATTAAAATGACTTACAGCCAAATGAATTCGCTCTACTTGGACCACATCATCGGTAAGTTCTCAAACAAAAACGTCGGACAAAATATCGGACAGCACAATTGAACAAGTAAAATTATAAAACATTTACTCATTTATCAAGATACAAAACACGTAGAGATCAACTGTAAGCAGATAGGACATTTAGATTTATACAACTGCAGAGCTTCGACTTGAACCATGTCATCGTGGACTCCATGCACGTACAACTATGTACAGACGAATATCTCACCTAACTCATAAAACTACGAAATACCGTGGCTGGATATTACTGGTGACCTCTTGACAAAATATACTAAATTTCATCCTATAATTCAGAGTGCAATTTATACTCTTTTTTTCGCTACTCTGTATTATTAGCGGCAAACCATGGTTTTTCATTAAAAATGCGTATAATAATATTTTAATATTAAATAAACTTATCTACAAAAATATTTCGTATTTGACAGATTTTCTAATAAAAATATATAAGAATATTGTACTTATGTTGTATATATATATATATAAACATACTTATATAATTAGTGATTTATTTGAATTATCTGAAATTTAGTTTTTTTTTTTTTTGTATTTCTTAAGAATCTATTTTTTACATCGGCAAGTTATATAAGCAATATTATTGTGTATTCTAACATAAGAATTACGTAATAATAATCGATTCCAAAAGTATAAAGATAAATTAAAATAAAAACATACATTTCTTCTTTTTTTCTTCATTTTATTAAAACATTCTTATTAACCTAATAAATAAATCTTAAGATGTTGTCATAAACTACTGATAATTTTATATTGCTGTCTTTCTTTGTTTATTTTAATTTACATTAGTTTTCTTATTCTTAATTTCTTAATTCTATATTTCTATAATCTTACTTAAGATCATCTACACACTACTAGTATGCATATTGGATTTTATTATTTAAAAGAAAATTCTTTCTATTCTCTTCTCCGAGTACAATAAACATATTTCAAAACTAAATTGAAGAGAAGATTGTTAATAAAAAAACAAATGGAACTCTTTAACATATGAAAAATACTTAAATAGGTATGAAATTGTTACTAATTATTTTATCGTCATTTTTAAAACTTCGAATAAGAAACTAGATTGATTTTTTGCAGTTACCGACTTTATCTTGATGATATAAAAAAATTACAAATGTTACACATAAATGTTTTTTTTGGGTAATAAATTATTATAAATATTTTTAAAATCCGAAGCATTATTACGTTTTATGCATTGAAATCTATTATATTATTAATAAAGAATTATCACTTTATTTAATTTTACAATTTTAAACCTGTATAGTTTAGCAATTAAATACAAAACAAAGGATTACTCTATACATGCTACTCATAAAAAAATTTCTAAGGTTGGCTTTACAAGATTTCAAAGAGCATGACTAAATACGTAATGCACAATTTTTGTTTTTCTTCATACATTGCTCATCAATATTATGACTATATGGAGCAGTTTTTAAGTGCTTAAGTTTTATAAAATAATTAAATTCTCATTTACGTTATTTATTCACACTTGAGACGTGCTGAATTGGCACTCAAATCAAAAGCATCTCTTTCTCTCTTTCTCTCTCTTTTTTTCTTGACTGGACATACATAATACGCGGAGTTGCACAAAGGCGCAAAACGGTTGAACAATTATTTTCAATAATCCCAACATGTGATTCTTTAATAGCATTTTTCGCGACTTTTTTCCGCGTAGTCACTGTGAGCTGCATTGCAATCTAGCATCAAGTCTAGAAAAATGATTTGTCCCATTGTTCTAACTTTGAATAAAACAGAAGGAAAAGCTTGTTCCTGAAGTAGTATACGTACTAGACTTTATGTGGTAGTAATATGTATGCCGCTTCTTCGGATTATTAAGAAAGAGTATCCCATCAATGGATATCGGATATAATTGCACTAAGCTTAAGAACTTATAGACTCACAACTACTTCTTTGGAAGGTTAAATAATGAGAAACATCCATCGGAGTTTTGAGAAATTTCATGGTTTCCCTGAAGGAACAACGTTTTCTAATTAATTACGGGATCAATAATTTACATCGGCTGCATTAGGATAACTTGTAGGAATTTACAGATTTTTCTTGAAACCGGCTTACTTTTTTCCAAGCATTTTTTTAAGTTAAATTCAGATAAAAACAAAATTTATGAAACGAAGGTAATTAATCGGTATTCTATTAATTTATGGATAAGCACACATACTTAACTTAATAACTTATAAATTTAAATTTAAATTAAATTTAAATTAATGTGAAAAGTTAAGATAACTTCAATAATTAAACTAGCAATAACAAAATTAAACTAACAACAACGCGTATGTCCAAGAGAAAAAAAAATGAAAGTCAGTTTTCCTTTCAACGATGACCGACTCATATGAATGTGTGCAAGCAATGGATGACATTAATGCAGTAAAACAACTTTAAAAAACATACCTAAGAACGCTCGTATCGTGCAAAAAAGGCAGATATATCCAACCGTAGGTCACAGATAAATACACACTTATCAAAATTCTACGAAATGGAATGTTTGGAGCTAATGCTAGAGATAAAAAAGGAATCGATTATAATATGTATGTGTATGTGTGTAGTGAACAGTCACAATATAAGAAAAGAATAATTTTGTCGCTTTACCGACACCATAAAAAACGGACTTTCATAGATATACGAGAAATATTGCAAAATAGATCACTTTGTATAAACTGGTCCGAGAAACGTAGGCTACGTGAAATGCCCAGAATCTCTAAAATATGTAGCTACAAATAGCATTTTTAACCGCACAAAGGTAAAGAAGCCATTACGTGCATGGTTGGCTACACATGTGCACTTGTATTTTTATATGTACGAATTGTCTTTGTAAAAATAAAAATTGACCATCTGGCAATATATTTTTACAGCTACTGTCAATATTTTTAATATGAATATCTTCGCGTAATGCAGTTGTTCCTATATTTTTTTCAAATACTATTTTATTTAATAAAATTTACCTATGGGTAATGTCGATCATAGACACCATTACAAAGATATATTCTTTAAAAATTGTATCCATATATTAAATATCTAGCTATTTAAGTTATTTATTTATAATTTAACGAGGGTTCTGCTACAAATTTTAATATCTTACTCATAGCTTACAAATTCGTTCCTCAATTGCAACAAAATTTTTAGTTGTGCTTCATTTCAGTTTAATCATTATTGCGAAAAAGCTTTTACATAACCTGTAGAAGACGTTAAAACTTCAATTTGTTCACTTGTCAAGTCTTAACTAAGATGCATTGCGAAGAAAACATGAACATTACTTCTGTCAATTTTCTGGATTTTCGACTTTCGGCTTTGTAAAACTTTGTGCAAGTACACATAAAACAATATTTATCGACTAAAAATCAGAGTATTATCAGTCTGAAATTAATTAACATTAAATTTAAATTTAATTTAAGTAAAATTTATCCAAATATTAATTATAATATCCAAAAATAATAATCACTGTATTAAAAAACAACGAAATATAATAATATTGGGTAATTTTTTTATTGTACTGATTATTTTATGAATTATGAATTATTTAATTAATTTACCAATAAACTAAAAGATCAGACAATTCCAATCCTATCCGTTAAATTGATATTGTTGTGAAAGAATGCCTTTAGAAAAATTCAAAACTATTAACTAAGTTACAAAACATACTAAATTTTGATTTCTTTTTTTCATGTTTAGCATAAATTTTTTTATTACCGGGTTGTTGCAAAAAGAACCTCTATTAAAGAAAATTGTATTTAAATTTTATATTTTAAAAGCCCTACTAAACGAAGAAAGTACTGTCTATATTGTCTTTATGAAAATATTTTTTATTAACGATTCCAGTAAAATCTTCATAAATGTTACAAATTTATTACCTCTGTACAATTATTCATCAACATTTTATTATTACATTCAAATACTACCTCTAAAAGATCAATTTTCAACATTCCTTGTTGAGTTAATAATGTATAATTGTTATCCAATTTTTATTATTTGAAAATTTTACAAGACATTTTTGAAAGAAAAGTTTTCAAAACTTTATTAGATTTGTAACGGATATTGAACAATGTTAAATTGTGTAATATAAAACTAAAGAACAACCTAAGTACTTCTTGTATTTAATACCAATTTAAAATAATATTATGTGAAATAATAAATTAATGCAATAAAGTTTATTTTACTCTTTAACTGTTTTGAAGTCTTACACTACTCTCGCTACCTAAAATATGAAATGTTTAATCGCAGAAGTTCTATACATTTAAAACAATTGTACAATTATAAATGTACTAGAACAATTTAAAACGTTAACAATGCATCAAGTTTATTTAACACAGATTGAAGAAAAATGCTTTTAAAGTTTTGACTGTTGATTGTTGATTTAATGGTCCATCAAAGTCCTTTATGAAAACAATAGCAGCTATATGATACTATCGATATTTTTACTAAAACTATTAGCATCGCTTTTTGAAATTGATAATTGTTAATGAAAACAAACAAAATTTTTAAAATAACGAAATTAGAAAATTGAAATTGAAAGTCTTATTCGTTTTTTAATGCTCCGATTTAATTAAACTTAATAAACTTAATAAAAAGTATAAACTGTATTTTATGACTGTTCCTACAATTGCTATGAATATTTTATTCAATAATGAACTTCAAATTTTGACTATCTCTACATTTATTTTTAACTACAATTTCAATTCTTTATAATTAGATTTATCAAAATTTACTTCATATTTTTTATAATCAGGACATATTTTGTTTATCTTTTTTCTATTAACTTTACAAAGAGACAGACTTTTTTAAAATAGAAGCTTAACCATTTATAATTTATGTAATGCTTTACAATCATGAAATACAAATTTTTAACATTAGAATGAATATTATAAAGAACATAATAAATAATTAGAGGTGTCAATTAAACGAAAGATAATTATTAGGTACAAGAACAAATTAAATAATAAAAAGGGTATTCTGTTTTATATAATGAATTAATATTATAAAGTAAACTCTACGCTTCATCTGCATATACATTTAGATTCAAGCATAAACTTACAAAATAATATAGCAATTTAGATAAATAAAAGATTTAAAAATATATAATACGCATTAAACTAACAAAAAATTTATAAAATTATCAGTAATAATGCTAAAATAATTAAAAATTACATAATAATCAATTATCCTATTGAAATACGCCAAAATCCATATTAGAATTCTGTTTCCTGAAAATCGACATGTTACTCGGTAATTACGTAGTCGTATATTGTCACAAACATTCCCGAGAAGCCAACAGGATTGCCTGCGTTTCACGTTCCCGTTCTAATTACCAGAAAATTAGTTACTAGGTGCCTTGTTTGGAATATTGCTTGCAAAAATAATATTATAATAATTAAGTTCAAATGACTTTACACGGTGTATTGTATTATTAAAAATAGAATCGTGATTTTAAAATTTACAATTAACTAATACAGACTAAAATATTACGAATCAATAAATTTTCATAAAAAATTAATCTGTATTTCAAGGCATAATGTAAGTTCAATTATTTTATAAGGAGGTGCTGTTAAATAGAATTTTGCAAGAATGCATTAATTTACTGACGTTAAAAAATTATTATACCTGTCTATTTATATACTATAATAAGAAAATATCTCTAATTTGGTAGTCCTGGACATTTAGAGGTGAAAACCGTTGGTGTTAAAAGTAACTACGTCAACGCCGCACTTCTTACATTCATTATTTACAAGTATCACTTCATTTTTATCAATTTACATTCATTATTTATAAATGATTAAAGTATCGCGTGGCTCTCGCACATCACTTATGACGTATCGAAAAAACCTTTTAAGAATGGTAATTGAATTAATCGAAATCTGTGACACCACATCCTGTCAAAGGCTGAATACGGGGTCGCCCGTCTCTTACGAAATTAGTTTTTACGGTGCCAGTGTCCCTTTCTACTCTCTTTTTCTTCTTGCTCCTCAACGTTTTGACGCTAATCGCAATTAAGCGCAACCCTCTTCTCTCCTTCGCTACCATCTCTTAATTGACGTCATCTTAATATCTGTCAAAGTGCGCCCGCGCAAGGACGCACAGCCTATGGCTGATGCTCTGTTTCTACTCTCACGACCTCCAAGATCTGCATCTTGAGCACTCGATTTCTTCCTATAACCCTCCTTGGAATCATCTCCCAGGAATGCGCACGCAGATTCAATCCTCCCCGAGGTAAGACCATGGGATTGCCACGTGAGCACACGATTATCTTCGGCCTCTCCTACTGAGGCAATATTGGTTAACCCCGTTGATTGTTCTTTTACACCTTCTTTGTCCAGCTTTTTGCGAGCAATCGCGAGGATTAGGTTTATACTTGGAAGAACGGAATCGATCGTATATATAGTTAGAACAGCGGTGTTCAAAGAAAAAGTGACTGTACATTCATTTGGAATACGACTCGACCTTTTTGCCGGAGATCATAGCATAGACACAGTTTGAAGCAATAAGGCTTTTTTCCTACTTTTCACAACTTTTTCATTTTTACGAACCCGACGGTATCCTTCCAAAATATCCTAAAGCATAATAACAGCTTTTTCTACTTTTAATTTAATTTAATTTAATTTAAAACGTACGAACGAACGCGAGCATATCGACCGCATAATCGATCAAAATTTTGTTTTTCAGTTGAAATTAAAAATATAAAACGAATCTTTGAAAAAGAATGGTTGGAAGGTTGATTGTACAATATATAATGAAACTATGTCAATAGTTTCTGTAGAAATATAGCAATTAATGGTTGACGTAATGTTTGTAAATGAAAAAAAGCAATTCATACTGTGAGTAAAAATATAATGGCAATTGAAAATATAAATAATAAATAACAAACAATTTCTTTTTACTTTAACTCATATCAACGAAAGGCTGTATCATTCACGTCAATTACATGCTATGCCTATACTTACACGTGTATTCAACTTGCAAGTTAATAACATACAGTTTTGTGATTCCACAAAATGTTTTTTCAGATTATCATTCCTGATATAAAGTTAAGTAAAACCACTATGATCTCATTATTAAAATCGATCAGGAACATTGTCAAATTCGTTGTTAAATAAAAAAAAATCGTCTTTATACGCGCTTAAACTGTACGATATTGTTAATAACAATCACAGTTATGGCATTCCACAAAATTTTAGTTCTGAATATTGTTCCCTATATAAAATTAAATTAAACGTATATTTTTCCAATACTAAATTCGATCGTGTATATGTATCGCTTTAGGCGTGCGTGTTCATAGACGAAAACACGTTACGAATAATCAAGTTAACGTGTCTTCGCAATTATTATATCAACAGATTTTTTTCCCATGGAAAAGAAGCTTTAAACTGATTTTAAGCGGATTCATTTTATAACAACTGCTTTTGAAATCCTCTATCCGACTCTCAAGTTGTCGTTTGACATACTTGATGTTACGCGAGAGAAAATTAATTCTGAAGAGCAATTAATTTTACGTCATTGCGTCATTTAAGCGCGTTTTCCTGGATAATAAGAATTGTTCGCGAGCTGGTATGAACCTGAAATGGAAAACTCGTTATCGACAACAATTGACTTCAATGTTACGCTGCGAAAACTTAACAATAAGTTCTTAATAAATGGTGAATTTAAAAAAATGTTGTGACGGTAAGTCACTTATAAATTAGCAAATAAAATCCATCATACGTTATTGCAAATAATTAATTATTGTTACATTTCTGTAACTCTAAATAAGATCACAGGTGGATGAATATTTTTTCGTAACGATTATATCGATAAAAGATTATACTTAATTAACTCAGGATTCACTTAAATAATTATATAATTAATTTTTATATATTTAATTTTTATGTATTGTTTTATAAATTCATTTAAATATTAAAAATATATAGTTTGAAACAGAAGTTCTTAATTTTACTCGAACTATATAGTCTAATACAAATATAAAATAGAATAAAATTTAATTTACTCCGTATCTCATAGTATTTGATGACTAAGAATCAACAATTTTTATATTACTTATCAACATATTGAAAAAAGATTGAAAGAAATTTATTTTTATATTCAGGTATAAAATGAACTTAAATAATTATGATGGTAAAATATTTGGTATATACTTAGGTGTGAAATATAATTAGATATATTGTGCATTATTTTAAAGACGTACATGCAATTATTAACTGTTTCAGTTACTTCATCTTCATACTTTATCAGTTGTATTTACAACAAAGTTATTTTTACATATTTATTTTAATACTCAATAAATATTGAGTTTAAAATTTATTAGTAAAGAAAATCTTAAACTGTTCATAGAAATGTAAGAAAAATCTTTTAAGTTTGAAATAAAATCTTTCCGTGAGATATATTCAATCTGTTGTTTTCACAAAAAAAATTACACAAATTTTAACCAACGAAAGGTTACATTGTAATTCTTAATTTTCAGGAAAATTATATTATATTATAAAATATTATAGAATTTCATTTTATCGTGTTTATATGCAGCGAAATAAATAAAACTTTATATAATCGTAAAAAATATTTAACGATTATCTATAACGAAAAATGTTTATCCTTTATTTGCAAAATCTTAATACTTGAGAACAAAATTCTGATATTAAAGAGATTTTATTATATATTTTTTAAAATAAATATATAATCGTGTTTTATTAGTATTTAAGCATGGTGACTAGTTGATCCGTTAAAGAATATCTATATCTTGCAGCAAAATTACTGCTTTTTCTATCGTTCAACGTTGATATAACTTTAATTGCCAAGTCAATGAAATTAGTTCTTTCTTTCGAAATAAGTTTTTCCCGACCAGCAATAATCAAGAATAAAGAGTCAAAAGTTTTAACTTACACGATCCATTTGTCGGACATCAAAAGTGAAGATATAAAGGGAAAATGTATAATCTGTTGATAGGACCACATAACAACTTATTCTTCATTTCGTCAATTATTGAGATTTTACATGACATTTCAAATAAGATTCACTTATTTGAAATAATGGTCAAACTATTAAAGGTGCAATTGCAACGAAGTCAAGTCAAGTCGTCGATATGCAAGCATCAATTGAATGAAATCCTAGTTTTAACATCTGCATAATCTTAAAGATAAATGTTAAAATATAAAAAAAATTTAACTGATTGAAAAATAAATTAAACACATTGATTTATTTCGTCAATTGTCTTAGAAAAATAACTCAAAAATATCGCTAAAACTCAAAAAAATATAAGTTCTGTAGCTTGATAGATCACGAATTTTACATATTAAGCATTTAGGATATTTCAAAAATAAAAATAATATAAAAACAATATACTGTTTTATAGTTCATTGAAAATATTACGTACAATGGAATATACATATTTTTCACTTAAACAGAGTAACATTACATAAACAAAATTATTCAATGCATTGTTTCGAGGATATAGTGAGTGTCATAATTATAAAAATGTACATTTCATAGTCCATATAAAAGATATTTCATAAATAAAATATGAACGTCATGGAATTTGGATTTTAATAAATTAAAAGATGTTGTAATCTAATACTAATTAATATACTGTACGAACAAAACAGATCCTTCTAATGGATACAGATAATCTGAACACATACGAAACACATACAAAGAACACAAACTTTAGTTTTGAAAATATTAAGTTTAAACTGAAATAAAATTTAATAAAAGTTCAAAACCATTATAAGGTTATAATTTTATTTATATGCTTTTGTGTATATTTTTATGTCTTTTATGTATGTATATATATATATATATATATATATGAGATACAGAGTAAATAAAATTTTATTCTATTTTATATTTATATTAGGCTATGTTCGAGTAAAATTAAGAACTTCTGTTTCTAACTATATATTTTTAACATTTAAATGAATTTATATAACAATACATAAAAATTAAATATATAATTATTAAATTATTTTAAAATCATTTAATTATTTAAGTGAATCCTGAACTGTATTTAAGTATAATCTTTTATCGATATAATCGTTCGAAAAAAAAAATATATATATATATATACATCTACTAAAGCATATGTGCAAAATTAATAAAAATGTTAATTCGAATTATAGTCTAAGCAGAATTGCAAATACAACGTGTTTGAAGTTTCAACCGGTTGAGTCTCAACAAAAATTGAAGTTTTTATAATGAATATTTGTTTACAAAATCAATTGAAAACGCTTAATCATTTCATAAAATTAACTATTGATATAAAAAAAAATCATTTCTACCTTCAAAAACTATCCCTACCAGGAGGTTGAACAATTAAAAAAATCATAAATCTCAAATTCTTAGGATTCCATAAAATATTATTTATTGGATTATTATTTATTCCTGATATTATATTCCTTATTTATTTATTCCTGATATAAAGCCAAGTAAAACTATTATAATCTCAATATTAAAAGCAATCCAGAACATAGTCAAATTCGTTGTTAAATAAAGAGAAAACCGTGTTTAAATATATATATATATACTGTTGATTATGTTTGCAATAAAACGCAATTTCTGTTAACTGTTAATAGTCTATTAAAATGAGTGCTTATACACACACACACACACACACACACACACACACACACACTAATATGTGATGTGCACATAATTGTTATAAATAAATTATCATTTTAATGTTATTGACATTTAATTTTTGTTATGATATTATGGCTGTCTATTGCAATACTTATTATTTAAAATAGTAATTTATATAGTTATATATAGTGTTTTATAATAATTGTAAACTTTATTTCTGTTAATAATTTCATTTATGTATATTATAATATGTTTTTATATTTGCAATATTTAATATGTACTAGCATTTGATTGTTATTTGACAAATATGTACATATCAGGAAAGCCTTATATTATTTGATAGTGATGTATTGAGAGAGAGAGAGAGAGAGAGAGAGAGAGAGAGAGAGAGAGAGAGAGAGAGAGAAAGAAGTATCGTACTCAAGAAAGGCAAAAAAAAATGAGAGGAAAAAAATAAGTTGTAATTGTTATCATTGTTACATTATTTCTTATTACAAACATATTCGACTGATTTTCAATTCATGTAGTATTTAAAAATTAGAGCGAATAGACTATAGTTTTAATAACAGTATTCTAAATCTATGATTGCACTTTTTCATATGTTAATGGACTCAAAGTAAATTTGAGTTGTTTGTTTATAAAAATACGTAACGTTGCCGTAACGCTGCCGTAACGCTGCCGTAACGCAAAATGTACGATCTATGGATCTACTCTTGAAAATCTTCGAGTACACGAGTCTTGCGGAATTTGACTGTCGTTTGTAAACCTTTCCATGTAATATACATCAATGAATGTATGTATAATTGACACTTTCAACAATATCGAAAGAAAACTTTTAAATTCTTAAATACAAACTTTATCTAATGCGCATGTAACGCAGTTTGCATATTTTGATTTATTATTAATGTTTGAGAATAACTTTTATGGATGTGTAAATGAAAATTGTTACTTGAACTTCTATTTTCTATAACAATATATTCTATAATTTATTTAAACAAGTTCTTATAAATTTATAATTTATTTATAGTCAAATTTTCTGATCAATAGTTAATATCGTATATATACTCAAAATCTTATTATTTTATTCAACATAGTTAATTTGAGTATCTTTACGTTGTAATTAGTTATTTTGCATAAAATTTACTAACGTAATTATTCATATAATATTTCAAAAAATTACATATTTTCTATAATCATAATATTTTGAAACATTTTTATATATTATATATTATATTTTATATATTATATATTACATTATAAAACATTTATATACATATTGCTAGATCATTATAACTATAAATTGGTTTTTAATTATAAAATTATTTTTAGAATTTCTTTATCTAATCTAATTTACTCAATTTAAAATATATACAATAATTTTTTATCATCCCTTTGGATTAGTGAGAACTTCACTAAACGTTGTAATAAAAATAGCGACTAGTAATAGAAAATCATCGGTCAATTTCAATCAATGAATATTTGTTTATATTTCGAAGCACACAATTGTCCGTTTCTCTCTTTCTCACTCGCTCTTTTAACGCCGTATACGTTACTGCTTATAACAACTATTAATAGGGATTCTACAATTTTGTATTAATGATTTACGTTGCTTTATTAATGATTGTTTTTCAAACAAAAAATAATTTTTCGTGATCATTAATAGTTTATTCAAACGAGCATGTGAACACGCACTAACTATTGTGTATACAAAATTGTTTTAAATATATTATCAACATAAATGTTCAGATTCGCATCTTTACAATTAATTTCTTTCTAATAAAATTATAACTGTTATCATGAAACAGTATAATTTATAAACTTTATATCTGTTAATAATTTTATTTATGTATATTTTAAATATTTATTATGTATTGATATTGATTTCTTATATGAAAAATAAAAGAACATGTGAGTTAATCTTTAGATAATTTCTCAATGGCTTAATGAGAGACAGAACGAGAGAGAGAGAGAGAGAGAGAGAGAGAAATGAGAAAAAATGTCAGATTAAAATTCTTACATTTGTACAATATTTAACATTATTCGTAAAATTTTTAGTATTTTGAATCCTTGAATATTAGATAGTATGTATATCAGTATTTTTATACTATGATTATACTTTTTCGTGATGTAGTGAACACGAAGTGAAATCAAGACGTTTGTTTATTCAGTTATTGTGGAAAATCTTAATTACTATATTAACTAATGTTCAGAACGAAGTTTTGTTCAAAATATTTTGTTTAAATAATATTCCAAATTAAAAATGCTGGTATTTAATTACTTATACTAGACAAGAATTTTACTATAATATATTAGTAATTTCAAATCAAAACTAAAAAAATTTGGTCCTAATTCTGCATGATCCTACATGTGTTATAGAAGCTAAAATCAATTAATATTACTAATACTGAATACTTAAATACGAATAATATCATTAGCATTTAAAGTAACGAATGCTTTTAGACTTATTTTTCAGCTAAACTATAATATTTAATATTGTTATTTATATTCAAATGTATGTTGGCTTAAATTGAAACGTTTGTGATCAAAATAGTATTAATTAATGTTCCACCATCAAAGTAGAGGAGCTGAAAAAGTTTGATCCATTACACACTCTTCTGGAGAACCCAAACGAATTTGAAGAACATGTAACTTGATTATTCGTAACGTGTTTGTTTTCGCCTATGAACACGTACGTCTAAAACGATGCATACCCGCGTAAACGAAATATGTATAAGAGTGCCTAAACATTCAAAAGCAACGAGCACCAAGTTCTGCGCCCATTTTCTAAATGAAATTTTATGTGTACGTTTAGTATATAAAAAGACACTAGAAACTATGGAATAAAATTGTGGAATCCCAAAACTGTAAATGTATTGTTGTAGATACACGGATAAATTGTTTAATCAGTTGTACAATAATGTTTCGGATCGAATTTAATATTAGAAAAATATATCAGAAACTGTAATTGTTAAAATTTTCGCACAATTCTAATCCTCCTTCAGAATGTAATATTTTCTATTTCTTATTTTACGAAAGAAAAGGAGAATTTGATATTCAGTAAATTATAAAAAAAGTTTTAAAAAGTCTTCAATTCTTTTTAAATCAATAACGTTAAATAAAGTAAACAATAAACATACATAAGAAAACTAAATTGTACATTCATCCCTCCTCTAAAAGAAAGTGAATAGAAGTTCACTGCACTGCAGAGAAGCAAGTAGGTGATCGGATCCAAGGATCCGATCCAGTTTTTGTCCTGGTTAATTCTTTTCTCTTTGTTTCTCTTTATTCCGTTTCCTTCTAGCTTCTTCCCCCGATCCACTCCTCATCAAGTTTCTTTGGAAAAGGCCAGACCGTTGCAGAATATCAGTCGTAAAGAAGACTGGTCCTCGCAGCTCGAGGTGCTGAGAGTTGACCGTCGATGATAAAAAAGCTGTGCAAGAGAAAGAGGAACATAAACAATATCATAACAGCTGACTCAGTTTATGGTTGATAATTCGAGTCTGTGCTTCTATTCCTAATGTAACTAATAAAAATCAGTCTCCAGATATACGTCAGTGATTATTAATAGGATTAAATGAAGTATACTACAATAAAAGTAAATCAAATAAAGCAAAAAGTAAACAATTATTGAAATATTTCTTGTAATATTATTTGACATCGTCTTCTTATACGTGATTTTAAAGAACATAGTATTGGAAAGAAAAACTTACTCATTAAAAAGCGGAATAATTTACATTTTATAAATACAATAAGCTTCTTTCAAGAACAGTATATCGGTATACTGCTCTTGTTTACACACATTCAATGACACAGAAAACATAATAAAGACTAATTTATTAAAGGAAATTTTAAATCGCATTCTATGGAAGGACATCGATTCCAAATATTCGAGTAGACTTTATACTAAATGAAGCCATCTTATATCGATGAATTGAATCGGCTATCACTATCGCTTAATACAAATCCCATCGAAAATGTTTGGATATTAAGCAGACACTTTAGGAAAGATAAATATTCAGTTTAAAGCAACTATGTTAAGAGATTTGTTGGATATAGAGATCCTTACCGTACGACTAGAATATTAACTTAATCCAAACCGTATTCCAAAGATATTAATCAGACAATCTTGCTAATGACTGGACATGTCATAAACGTCAATGTGTTTTTTCTTCAATAAAATGAAATGTTACATTTTGATCACATAAATTCTTTGCTAAATTAATGCAATATTTTTAATTAAAGTATGAGTAATAAAAAAAAATTGAATTTATGAGTAAATTCACTATGTCTTACAGTTATTAGAATAAATGTCCATAATTTAAAGATTATGAATTAATAGCCATCAATGAAATAATGACTACAATTTGAAATTAAATTTTATACTCGAAGTTTCTAGAATATATAAATTTTTCTTATTATTATTTATACTGCTTTTCTTTTTTAATGAAAAATGAAAAATGAAATCATTTTTTAATAATTAATTCTTGCATGTTCACGGATTACACAGTCTACTTCATTAAAGTGTAATTATCAAATAAATATAAGTAATTTCAGGTAAAATTTACTATTATATATTTTCTTAAAATATAGTTATATCGTTTTGCATTTTTATAGGATAAATTTTATAATGTTTGTAAATACGTTATTCGTCAAGTGCGTTAAAAAAATTAAAAAATTTCTAATAATTTAGATTATAATTTTGATAATAATTGATTTAGAAAAGTTAATTCCTTAATTTTAATTAATTACATAATTAATTATTTAATTATTTATTTACAATATCTAATTTGTCCATTTATTGATAAAGTAATTATTCTTGAAGTTTACTTTACAAGTAAAAGAATGCAAAATTCCAGATGGTAATTTGTTTTAAATAAAATTGAAAAAAGCTAAACTTAAAGGAGTCAGTGCATTATTATCAATTGTAAATAAAATCAATTTCTATTTCGAAATGAAGAGTACAGTAATTCGAATGCATTCAAATTTAAAAGAAGGCCTCATTTTGGGATCGCCGTTGTCAAAACAGTGCATCAGATCAGCAAGAGGTCGTTATGCAGTGACCACCCACGCGTATATGCGATTTTTTTAAACGAGTCCAAGCTGATTGAATTATATGGTCGGAATCTGTGAACTCAACCGTCATCACTACCGAGGCTAAAGGGCGCGCGTGCAAGCCGCCGGAGAAAGAATATCGGTGGGGCCTAAAAGGAAGCGCTCAGTCGTGCGCGAAACTGAAATATCTTCGCAAAAAAGGCAAACGATCTGTAAATTCCGCATGCAATAAAAACATGATTTTATTCAGATAACTTTAAAAATGAAAAATTTAAATCGTGTTATTACGAATTTCTAAAGATTTTTATGCATAACTATATTTAATTCAACAGATTTTGAGTTACTTTTCACTTATAAAAAAAAAGAAAAAAGAATAACAAAATATTCTTTATTATTTTTAAATTACGAGTTCTTATATAGTAGATTCATCTGTGGATCAATCATGTTAGATCTTCATTTAAATGAAAAAATCCAAAAATACTGGATTTCACGTTAAATCAATTTGTTGACGTTATTATTATACTTTCAACTCTTCAAAATTATATCTTTTACAGCCAGTATCAAATTCAATTTTCAATACTATCTTTTACGATTTACTATTTATAATTGATATTCAGCGTAGTACATGCAAGTAATTAATATTGCCTTAATACGAAAGAAAAGAAAATAATTGCATTAATCAAAAGCTGTTATATATGAATCTAGATGACGGATCGATTAGAAAAGATTTATTCCGTATTTTAAAATAAAAAACCATGTAAGATGAATGTACAAACTATAAATATTTACTTTATGAATAATTATAATTAAATGTTAATTAAAACTTTTGTCTATTTACTTTTCGATACAATGTGCAAACATTATTTTTCCCTTTTTATTAAACTAGATCAACATATAGCAGTAAAATAACGGTAACGAACTGCGTTATATCACGCATAACAAAGACCTACTTTATCTAATTTTTAGATTATCTTTAATAATATGAAAACATTGAACTAAAATTGTATTTTCACGATTAAGATGTTTGGATAATGATATACAAACGTTATTTATTTCAAATTAAATCAGCTTTTAAACTTTAAGAATGAAAAATAGTTTCTTGAAATGTTTCATTTCAAACATTATATTTATACAAGTAATTTCGAAACAATGAAAGATAGTAAAGAAATTTAAATTGAAAATGCTAAAGTTTTATACAGACAGAAATGTAAGAAGGTTTAGAAGTAAATCAAGTAAAAATAAATGTATCATCACTGAAAGATTAGCAAATGAGCATAGATACGAGAATTCTTTTATAAAACTTTCAGAAAATTTTATTAAATTATATAACTTTTAGATTAACAATTAATTTGTTTAACTCTACTTTTATAAAAATTAAATCTAAAAATTTAAATAAATATATTTAAATATCTCAATAAAGTGACAAGTAAATAATTACGTTAATATTGATATAAATATCTATCAGACTATTAAAATTACATTCATTTTTACGTTGAATGACATTCCTAACTTATAAATTGATAGTATTGCTATCAATACTTGAAAAAGTAAGGTTTACATTTTAATTAAAAAATTTAATTTTAGTGATAATTTTGAATATCAAAATAAACGTATAGAAAATTAGATAAATAAGAAACTAAAAAATGCATCTAATGTTACAAAGGTAATTATATTACGTAGATAAAGATGAGCCAGTCATGCAGATAGAATGGAAAATAAAAAAGAGCTTATAGGATCTTAGTACGAAAACGAGAATGTAAAAAACCTTTAGGTAGACTAAAAAAAAGAAAGTCGATATTAAATTGGTCTTAAAAGAAGAGTAGGTTATAACTAAATATTTTAGATATAGTGCAAAAAAGACAGAAATTGTCATTCTGTGTTGATGAAATGATGAATTTTTGAAATCCTCATATTTTTTGAATAATAATAATTAAAAATTTACAATTTGTAGAACTGTTTTTATTAAGCTGTATTAAATAAAGAGTTTGGATTTACAAATCATAGCATACATAATAATTGTTGACGCTGTAAATTGAAAGTTCGTATTATAAAAAAAATTATGTTATCCTAAACGATTTGCTGTGACACTCAATACAATTTTATTGTATTTTTATCAAAAATTAATAAATTTATAGACAAAATTTATGTATTCTAAAGTCGTAAGTAATAAATCTTTATTTTTAATTTTGGAAAAGATTCAATTTAAAAATAAACTACGAATAAGTACCAATAAATTAATAACTTTTCTTTTCATTGTAGGTAAGTTGGTCTCAATGATACATAAATACTTTGAGTACTTGATGAAGAAACTTGGAGTTCGGTAAATACTTAAATATATTTAAGAAGCATACCGTATAGATAAATAGAAAGTTAGAATTTTCTGATACATATGTATAATTAATCGATGAATCTAAAAAATATTTGAGAAAAGTAGGCTTTTGAAATACCAGGCATTGATGTCGAGTTTTGAAGTTATGATAATGATTAAGTAAGCAAGCACTTGTAACTTGAAACGTACTTTCATAAAGCATTGATTAAAGAAGACTTAATTCTACAAATCTCTCGTGGCCCAACAAATGACAGATTTATTTTCTTCGTAAAGAGCGATTTAGACACATTAACGCTACTCGAAATAGGAAGCTTCCATCGTATGTATTTCTCCACGCGCACAAGTTTCTCGCGATGTCCAGGACCAAAACAAACCTTGAATCCCTTAATGCAAGCCCCGAATAAATCGATCATGTATTAAATAGTGCAGACTATAACTTCAAAGAGCCTCTAATCTCGCCAAGTTCGCCTCGCTCTTTCAGCTGTTTTCTCCCTCAACGCTCTGCAGGTCATCTTGTTGCAGCGACAGCAAGTTCGTGCAGGAGAATACACGAATTCCCGGTCGTCCGTCACTCTTCCCCTCGTTCTCTTATTTTTTCATGCTGTCGATCTCTCACTTTCTCTCTCTCTCTCTCTCTCCGTTTATTCCCTCTCGCTCTCTGGTTTGCTAACTCGCATAATCCTTCCTTCTCGTTTTACCCGCACCGCTTTCTCGTTTTTTTTTTGCTATTCCCTTTTTTCAGCTCTTCTCTCGGACGAACGAGAAAGAAAGAAAAAGAGAAAGAGATGTAGGACAATTCCATCGCCGTCGAAAACTCGACGAACCCCAGCGGTGGTAGTACGAGTTGCCACGGGCAACCTTGGCCTCCAGATGGAAAATTCTTGTCGCTTCGTGGAAAAGCAGGACGATTGTGAGACTCGAGAGTATATACGTGCGTGAGAGAGAAATGTAATGAGAAAGACAGAGGAAGAGGAACTGGCGGTAGGTGAGAAGACAGAGGAAAGCTGATTCTGGTGGGAGAGAAAATAAGAGAGAGATAGTGAAGTGAAGTTTGGGTTGGCTGGAAGAGGAAGCAAACTGCGAAAGGGGTTGGGAGGTTATGCGCAGCCAGTTCTATGGAAGCATCTCTCTCTCTCTCCGCGACGGGGAAAAATTCAATCCACCGGTTAAAGGGGATGACGCACTTCTATACTGTCCTCTTTCTTTTTCTTCCTTTTTTTCCTCTCGCCCGACATCTCTTACTCTGCGAGCCACGGAGCGGCTCGCGGTCATGGATGCAAAAAAAAGTGCGAGAGTGGAGGGAGTCAGTTATAAAAAAATAGGAAGCAGATGAAAGACAGAGAAGGCAGTATTAGTAAAGAATAAAATGTTGAAAATAAGGAGAAAAGGTGAAGATGGTTGTTGAAGGTATAAGGAAGTGAGAGAGATAGACAATAGAAACAAGAATGCAAGAGAGGCAACGATGGTACGTAAGAAAAAGACAGCTGAAGAGAGAAATCAGTAAAATTGTAAAACTAACATTTTCTTCTGAAATTGGTGTAGGGTAGAGGACAAAAAAGCGAATAAAAGGTAGTATTATAAAAATTATTTATATTCGTCCATTCATTCAATAAGTAAAACGAATTTAAAAACCGTCTACGGAGACTATTATTTTTTTTATTGTAATAAATAAATCCTTAATATTTACTAATAAACATTGTAAATTAAGCATGATTAATATTTGTAATTTCATTAACCGTCAAGACTTGAACTTTATTTCTCAAAGAACGTTTTTAAAAAGTTGAGATTTATTAAGGATTACGAATAATTATAAATGATGTATTATTGTCTATAATTATTAAGTTCAAGCAGACAATTTTATGAGATAATTTAGAAACGTAGTGTCACTTATTTTTGTAATTTGTAAAGTTTGAATTAATGTAAATAATTTTATGTTGATAATGTTAAAGCTTAACCATAATATATTACACCGAGAATTAATTTAAATATAAGACATAGTTGGTTGAACATTTTCAAGTTATTCTTATTTTATAACTTAATTTTGCATTAATTGAAATAAATGGTTTCTAAGTTACAATGGTAGATTATAATTTGAAGCACCTAATCATAGATAAATAAAATAGAAAGTAATTAATATAATTGTATTTTACTATTCATAACAAACGTTAATCTGGTTAAATGTTAATACCTACAAAATCATTTGTTTCTTGATTATTTATATCTTGTACATAATACATACTTTGCAAATGTATTCAATATTATTTAATTATAATAACTTACAATCTTTAAGGATGCCTTATAAATAATGCGTATTCAATAAGGGAATATTTTCTTTTGTATATTATTTTATTTACTTGGTAATAAAATAGAATTAAATTAAACATACAAAAGTGATAAATATTGTTTTGCCAATATGCCTATTTATTTTTATTATTAGTATCTGTATGTTTAAAAAAAGATTTTGTTAAGGTGATAACTTTTCATGTAGTCAAACATACATTTCCAATCAATATATTACTTTTAATTATCTATCTTTAAATATTTAGATCTTTAAATCTATCAACCTGTTTTGAATATCAAGTACAATACTTATTTACTTATACAATACTTATTTACTTATTTACAATACTTATTACATATACGTCTTTCACAGAGTTAGTTAGTTGAAAAATAGTTCTTGTGATAGTGCTTAACATATTTCTAAGTGGATTATTACCAACTGTGAATAAAAAAAACTCATTTGTAACACTTGAATCTCTAAAAAATGATAAGAAAAGGTTCATCAATTGTTCGAACAATTATAGCACTAAATAAATCGAAGGAACAAACGAACGGAGCAAAAAAGGTTGGTGGCGTAGGGTGAAGTACTCGCTAAGCTCGCAAATCATAGGGGCGAGAATAACGTATTCCTTTGGAGGGTTATTGGGAAAAAGAACTTGCTCTTTCCACTTTTGTCGATTGGCCGATGCAGCGCGTTGGAACGATTAGAGGTTGTAGCTGAAGTGTCCCTTATTCTTGAACGCTCCCTCGGATTTGTATGGTTAAAGCATTTTCACTGAAATCTCTTAATTTGTTAATATTGTCAATGCACTACCTTCCGCACCTCCCCTTTCTATTACTAAACGAAACCAATGCGGAAGAAGAAAAATTCATCTGAGATTTGATCTTGCTAAACCAACCCCTCACTTAACATCACATTGGAAATTCCTTTAAAAAGAAATACGAATTTATTAATTACAACAAAATCTGAGTTTAGCTATTTACAAGCTCTAAATACGTGTATTTTATTGTGTTTCAATTCTAATAAGAATGTAATTTATGGATCATAATCAGTATGAGAAAACTTATTTCCTATAATATTTTAAGATTCTTAAAGGAGAATCATTAAAAGCATGTATATTTTATGAAAGGTGTATTATAAAACAAAATAAATATTAAACTGCAAAAGAGTCCATAGCAGTGACTCTAACTTATAATCGGACAACCGCAGGGTCAAAGTTTTCGATGTTAAAATCGAGTCTTATATCAAAATCGATAATGAAATCCTGCTCGATCTTTCTGCTTTTAAAGAGTTCTGAATACCCTTTGGTGTCAACTTTTTTTTAGTACTAGACTTGAATCTTTTGTTTATATTCTTTATGTATTTACTTAATAAATTAATCGTATTAAATAAAAATTGATTTTTGCTATTTAGATTAAATATTCATATTAAATGTTCCGATGAATATATTTTAATTGATAAAAATCACGTATATGAGTGTTTGACTTATGTACAAAGCATAAGATAGAACAAATAGAAAAGGTAATCTTTGTAATAATCACCGTAAAAGCACGATATGAAGTTGAGCATATCGATTAAACTCATACAAGTTCACCCCATTTCTCTCGAAACTCGTTTGTTATTACAGAAAAATTACCTTTTAACCTCTTCACAAAAGTATTTTATCCTTTAAGTTTTCAAAAAGAAGTAAATTTAATTACTCATAGTAATATCTGAAATAATGATTTGGTGAATGATTTATACATTTGCGTGTATAAATGTATATATTGTTTATATAAATTAGTTATATATATAGTTAGAACTAAAAAAAAATAGAATCCTACATTAAAAATGGCAACATCATTTATATTATAAAAGAAATGTTATTTTCGTATTATAATGACGACAAATTTTTTTCTTAAGAGGCTGTATTTTCTTTCTTGACTTTTTAAAAATATAACTGAATGTTATATTTATAAATTTTGCTTTTTAGAAATTTATCTTCAATTAAGTATCATTTTATTTTAAATAATTATTTTAAACACTTAATAAATAAATAAATTCATGCAATAACATTTTTGCAATCTTTATAGCTGTTCTTGAAAATTTGTCATGTCTTACTTAAAAATAGTTGTTTTAAAATAAAAAGAATATTTGGTATACTTTAACTGTTATTCTTTAAAATACGTTAATCAAAAAATAATGTATACTTTTATTTATTCTAAAGGAAATTTCAAAAATTCATTCCAGTCTTTAACTGCGTGTAACCTTATATATATGTATACATATCGGTCAAATACTAGTAATCTTTGGAATAATAGCTTAAGCAGTATTTAAAAAAAAGAAAATAAGATTTAATGATGAATAAATTTAATTAAAATAAGTATAATATAACCCACGAAAATTTTTGCATTTTATTTATTTTATTTTTGTAATAAATAAGTCTTTGAAATTAAAATTCATTAATATAATACTATTTACTCTTTGGAAAATGTCAATACATTAATATTTTGACAGACTTATTTATATAATACATTATTTTTTCTCTTTTGTTGATTATGTAAAAATTCATGAGCAATAAACATATGAAGTAATTTTGATTAATTATTATGATTCAGATAACGTTTAGACTAAAAAATTAATGAATGTGAATTATAAGTAAAGAAAATAAGTATTCCTGACATCATGTCACTCTATCAAATTTATCATTCGTCTTTCTCGAAAGTCATCTAGCACTTAAAAATATGGCCAACAGATTTGCTGTTCGAGGGGACAATTATAAATAATTAGAGGCGATAAATAATAAAAGGTTTGCTTGACAATAAAGGACGAAAATTGATTAGAACGCAAAAGGATATTTTTTCACTCCAGAAGCATATGCATCGATCGTAAATCGTATTAGGAGAGCAATCGAAATCGCGTCAACAGTTCTGAAAAATTGCTCTTTCTTCCTCAATACGCGAAGTGAATTCCTCAGTAAGAATGAATGATTAGAGCTGGCATTGAGTGCTTCCGGTTTCAGATATTTCTGTTAAGGCCTTCTCGAGCAATCGACTTGAGCGGCTTCTCCGTGCTTTTCTCAAGCAGTAACTCGACTCGCTCGTTTCCCTCCTTCGAGGCGCGGGAGGTGACGAAGAAATACATTCGCTAATCCAGCGGGAAAACGATATCTGGATTCAGGCCAACTATTTTCATTGCGCGCTAGCTCGCCGCCTCTTTTATTGCTGACGTCGCGCGCATCGGCAAAACTGGAAGCCAAATCCGTTTCGTCTCTCCTATTCCTGTACTCTAAGCTGTTCTTCTCCCATCACTTTATTGGCCCGCGTCACTCCCATTCACTCCTTTTTGTCTTCGTCTTGCCTTATTTCTGAGTTCCTTAGTTGCGCACATCTAGAAATCCGCGTTGTTATTTCATTCGCTTAATTATTCGTTTCTCTCCTTTCTCTTGTTTTTTTTTCGACAGCAACCTCCTGTCGAAATTATGTTAAGATATCAACCTCTGCCTTAGAAATGCCAAACAAAAAGATGTATCTCCGGTACCGCTTTACATTACGTACATTATTATATCATTATGATTACTCTTCTTCTCATCATTTGTGCTCGACTATAACCAAAAATTTGAACATTTTTAATTAAAGACCAAACTATATGCGAATTTTGACTCTTGAGTTCACGCTCGCTAACAATGAGTCAATTAAAGTGAATCTAAATCTTTAAAGAAATAATTTAAAACAAGATGAATATGATGAATGCTCATTTGGGTCTGACCAATATATAATGATATTCCAAAAGTATTTATGTTTAAGATAGGCCAAAATTTGCTTACATGATATTTAATGGCTTACTATCTAGTAAAAGCAATTATTACGCATTAGTTTTAAGAACTAAGATTTAATGTACTATTCGCTTTAACCTAATACATTTGCTCATGATAAAGTTCACTTAATATTTATTCTTTTTCGGTGTCCTTTAATTACATAATTCAATTCATTATTAAATTTATTCTTAATCATTTTTGTAATTAAAAATACCTTTGCTTCAAACTACACATTCTTTTTTAACTCTTTATTCTTGATACTTTTTCAGTTAATTAGTTTTTGAAATTTAGAAAATTATAATTTAGAAATTTTACTGTAGTCGTGTAAAAGTAAATTTATAAGAATATTTAATTTTTAAGACAAACAATATATAAATGAAAGGCAATTTGAAATCAAGGTAAAAGATCCAACGCTACTATCATCGTGTAATATTTATTTTGAACTAAATTATTCATGAACATTCATATATTGAATTGTAAAAATTATAAAATATTGTTAAATTTAATGTTCCATCTGATCTAATCTTTAAGGTTTCTCAACGATATCGATAAAGCAAATCGAGAATCTTTTATAAATGGCTTAAAGTAACGGAGTACATAATAAATGGATAATTATATATAATTATATAATATACGCATTTTCTTATGTTTATTGTTGTAGTTTTCCTAATCATTCATAATAATTAAATTAAGTAATTTTTCATCAACGATTAAATATTTTATAGCATACTAATTATTATTTTACAAATCATGTTTTTATAAATTAATAGGAGGGAATATATATATAATTTTTAATTATAAATTATTACACTAAAATAGAGCTTCAAAATATGTTAAATGTATTCAATTCGATCATTTGTCTTTTTATTTTAATAAAAATATAGCCAATAGAAAATATGATTACTAATTACACCATTTCCTACAATTAATAATTATTTCATTATTAAAATATTAAGTTTTAGCAACGTTTTATCTAAATATTAAACGTAAAACTTTACATTTCATAATCTGTATTGTCAAAATGTTATTTAAATTAAATTAAGTTAAAAGCTAAAAAATTACTGAATTTTAGATCATTAAAATAAATTGATACAGTGAAAGTGATTTCATAAATAATAATCAATTGGATTTCAATCTTGTTTTAACATTTTTTACTTCAAAAAGAAATTACTAATAGCGTCATAAGTTCATTTAGTGCTTTAATCTATTAGTTACAGTAGATTGAGTCATTATCCTTATATTTTTAACCCTAATAATACTTTTCATTAAATTGTGGAATTTATTATGGAACTTAAATTTTCCAAAGTTACATTATCTTTTAAGTAAGAAAATATAAACTTTAACTAAAAATAAAAAAGCTTTATGATAACTTAAATCTTTAAACAAAAATATATGATAAATTTGAAGCAAAAAGAAACTACTGGAGTAATGAAAATTTCATTGGTTTAGAAAAGACTAATTCTCAGTGGAATGAGTTGGTAATCAAGTTGCTGACCCGCACTTAACAAGTTGCAGCATTAATATTCTTAACTTTTCTTAGAAACTTAATCAAAAGACGAGAATCCCACTTATTTAAATTCATAGTATCATTTGTGGCTCGAGCTGCGAAGCTCGTCACACTCGCTCAAAATAATTTCAGCTTCTGCGCTACTTATCCGTAACTGATAGCCGCGCGTTCGATTTTCCATTCGATATCGATGCGAGTTGGCATACGTCATCTCTCAAGCGTTTTCCACAAATCTAGTCGCACTTTTCGAGAGGATTACTTGGCTTGTACATCATGACCGACGAGTTGGTCATTTCTGATGTCGTCGATTTGATCGATCTCTAATCTCTAATTTGATCCGTAGTGGTACGCGTGCTGAACGACACACTACATTTCAAAAATCGAACTGTCTTCTCTATATTGACTCTGTCTACCCCAGATATTGCGCCGGGATGCACATTTTTGCGATGGCCAACTTCAATCTTTTATAATATCTCAATATTGAAAACTTCTTTTAATGCCGCCTCCTTTTTTCAACTTATTAAAAATTGTGTCTGTGCCGTTTAAGCAACATTGCTAACGCAAACGAAGTAAATAACTGCATAAGACTAATAACTCATTATTGGGCTAAAAAAGAATCGGTGTATTTTTATAAGTATCGGAACATCTTTTTTTTCTTAAAGAATATTATAAAACTAGATGTCATTTTGAGTGATGAATAATTGTTGAAAAGGCATTTTGAAATATATAATATTCATAGGTACGGTTGCAGAAATCTGTTTGATTGTGATAAATTATTTAAAATAATTAATATTACATATCATTTTCTTATAATTTATAGTATTGACAGATTTAATTAAACCCTTTCGCAAAATAAACGTGAATTTAATTGTAGTTTTTCGTAAGTTAATACAACCATAATACTAATAGTAATAATGAAATTAGTGGCGCATAAATACGAATTCTAGTACTTGTTTGTACTATTATTTATTGGTTGAACTCGTGTATTTGCAAACAAGGCTGTTTACATTGATTTTGGTCCAAGAGTATAATGAAGAATGATTACAAAGTGTATTTTTTTGTTGGCGCGTGAGCCTCAGATCTCGTTATTTTGCGATAAGTTTGGCCGAAAGTGTAATTAAAAATTCGAATGTAGAGTAAAATTGTTATCAGTGTAAAGTTGTTCGATGATGAGTAAAATTTGTGTTTCGTTGAGGTTTGGAGATGTGCAGTAGTGGAGATTGAAAAAGAAAAAAGTAGAAGTGCGGAAAGAGACTTGTAAAGTAGAAAACTCGAAATAAAGAAAGTTAGGTCAAAGAAAGAGGAATAAAGAACTTGTAATTCTATACGCACTCTCTTATTCTTTTCGGTTATAACCTGCGCGCTCACCTCCAGCTAAATTCTCTTTGTCCCTCGCCTTTTCCACTCCATCCTCCTTCTCCAATACTTTTTTTGTTTTTCGCCTCTGCCATCTCACTTGCAGCTCTCCTTTTTCTCTGACTTTTCTCCTCGCTCCAGCCATGTCCTTTCTTCTTTTATTTAGTTCTCTGCTCCTTTTCTCGGTACGGCCACGTGCACGCACACAAGTACGGTTCGGTGCGCTATCACCCCACCAGAGGCCGATGGCGTCGGCGCCCTCGTGTCCTGACTCGTCCTGCACCCGGACTCTGTTCTTAACGGGAAAGCGCGGATACTTTTCATTATCTACTACTCGTGAACTGCCGATGTAGCACTTGCCGTGAGAACCGACGATTCGATATACGCCACCCACCCGTGAAAACCCATCGGAAAACTTTCATATTTGTTTAAAACATTCTGATGTCACGCCTGACGCTTGTCCGAAATAACCACGCTTTAGAAGCGATACTTTTCGCTCGTTTATCGGAAATGAAGAATAAAACTGCGTATATTGATCGTTTAATGTTATATAGTCAGCTGTGCGACTTTATTGATTATTGTTTTCTTTTTCCTACACTCAATTACTTAGATTGCACTTCTCACTCAAACTTTTAACTTCCATAATTCGCATGACTTTTACATAAGCAGCACGTACCTCGAATTTGCAGACGTTACAAGAATGGGCACAAATGGTTGGAATTTATAAGTTTCTCGTCGATCTATCGTATAAAAAATTTTTTTACTTTAAATTCTGACGCTACAGAAAAATCTTCTGTAATTACAAGTAGTAAATAATAATTATGAATAGAATTAATTAAATTAATGTAATTGACGTTAAATGATGCATTGCGATAATTACCAAGAGAATTAAAATAAAGCCTAATTATATATTTGTCGTTTAAAATTCTAAAAAATAATTGAAATTTAAAGAGGAGAAATAATAAGATCAATTTTTTATGATGGAATTTAATCTTTAATGATATTCGGTATAGAAATTAATTACTTACTGTTAGAAGATTAAGTCCCAAAAAGGGACTTAAAATTAAGAGTAATTAAGAAATTACTATCTTCCTAATTGGATTAAACCATTGTAATAGTTTTATAAATGTATAATTGTAGTTTGGTAATTTGCAAAGATGAAGCTATTTATAAACCTAATCAAAATTAATACATGAATATTGAAAGTGATAATTCAGCCAATTATTATTTTCATCAGCTGAATATTTTGAACGTGTGTTACCTTAATTATTTTGGATTAATAAGAAAATTCACAAAGATTTTTATTTCTAAATATTTCACAATATTTAAACAATTAATGTTAAATTAATATTTGATTTTTCAATAATGCAATTTAATAAGAACACTTTATCATATTTCTAAGAAATAATTTTGAAACATAATTTTCTGCAGAACAAAAAGTGAAGAGAAATGAAAGTACGGTAGTCTTGACAATTGACGTTGCATCGAATCTTCCATCATGTGAAAGTAGAAATCTGTCTGTAACCAGTTCATGGCCTCTATTCTTTTTCGAACACACACATTATGTGGTTTCATTGGAATCACACTATCTCAATTTATTTTTAAAATTTCTATTAATAATAACTGTTGTAAATATATATTATTTGACATTATAGGTTTTGATAATTTTTTAATTCAAAAATTATAAAAATTTTAATTGTTTTGTATAAATTAATCTAAAAATGAATTAAGTAATATTATATTTACATACGTTCTTTTTAAGGTTTTATAAAATTAAAATACAATATAAAAAAAATAAAAATTTAAATGACAAATATTAACTTCAAATACATTACGCTAGTGATAAACTATTCAATTTTTAACGTCTTTTTTGCCCGATGATTAGTAATATTATTAATCATCGCATTATTAAAATATTCTTATAAATTAGAATCAAGCTATACTCGAGCATATATGAAAATCGAACTTACGAATTAATAATACGAAATACATCTGTACTGTAATTGTTATAAGTATCACAGTAAAGTTAAATGAGAAAGTAAAGATCAGGTACAAACAAAGCCTTTTATAATTCTAGAACAATTGACTTGCTATGCACGAATGAAAAATGAATGAAAAATGTTTTTATGCGTTAGAATTCAATATTTGTATAATTGCGATAATAAAAAGGTAAAAACTTTACAAAATACTATTTTTCACTTCGGTATTTTTAGTATTATACGTAAAAACACTCATAAATAATAATTTATACTTTTGAAAAAAATAAGAAATTACTGCGATGATAAAATCGAACCGACATCTAATATCGTCTGTGGAATCTGTACTCACTGTTCCATAATCATCATTCAGTGAAATTTTTTTGAATATTTTTCATCTTGCATAAAATAATATATCTATTGGTCGCGTGATGAAAATCGGGAAATAAATGAAAAATTACAAGCACAGTTTCAAAATTATGTCGAAATATCGCAAGGAGCTAAAATTGGTTATACTAAAAGTTGAAACGTTCAAGGTCCGGTAAAAGTCGCGTCGTAATTTTACTATAGCCGCGCAGCAGAAATTTCCAAGTTTTTATCAGGATTTAAAATACTCGACGTGTTTTAGCAGAATTCGCGAGATCGCGCACAAATTTCAGTACGCAACGGTCAATTTGTCATAACGGCGCTCCTATGCAATCTCAAACTCGTACGAGCATTTATCAATAATTACCCGTGTAATTGGCGGCCGATTTCATCCTCTCATCCATCTTAGGGAACTTAACTAGCGGCCAAATCGTTAAACCGTGATCGACCCACTTCTTAGGAAATTTGGCGCGCGTCATCGCGAATGCAACAAAGCTCTTGGGATGCGTCGCACTCGCCGGTCGTTTAGACGCTAAGCCGTCCCGTCGGCAAGGAAAGGAATGTGCGATGACAATCGTCGTATGCGTCTTTTCGAGTTTTTGTCTCCTTTCTCACTTTCTCCCATCCTCACCGCGCAACGCCAATCCTTTCAGGGTAGTATACCATCATAACCTTGTCAAGCCTCGCCCGGAAATAAACATTAACCTCTGACATGAAAACGCGATAGATTCCGAATCTTCTTCAACGTTTATGTTATGCGAATTATCACCTCGGTTACGCCCTGATTCTTTTCTACTTTCATTCTTCTTTCGCTTCTACTTCCAAATCTCTCATCTTTCTTTCACTTTGTCTTTTCTTTTAGCTATCGTTTATTTTTGTTTTTCGTTTGCTTCTTTCTTTTCTCGGCTACTATCCGTCGGTATTTAACTCACCGGATCAAAGGCAGTTTTATCTGTTGAGCTGTGAACGTATGAGCAAAAATGTTCCCAAGGCGAACAACAAATGTTAAAAATACTTATATGAAGTTTGATAAGGTTGCATGGAATTGCAAACGAGAGGATTGAGATTTTGTTAATGCCTAGGGCGACAAGTTAAATTTTAGACGAGCCGATATTCAAATAGCTTCTATATCTGATTATAACAGTCAACTACGTCGGACGCGGTTCTCATCTCGACAACTTACATTTTTAATGCTATCACTTGGCGCTGAACCTGCATGATGCTTTAGGTGCATCGATGACAAGATAAATACTAGCATTGATGCAGTTTTACGTGATATTGTAAAAATAACACTCGCGTACGTTGGTGGATAAATTTGGTGATGTAGCAAATTATTATATTAATACAAGTGCAGCTCCGCGTACAATATACTATGCACTCAAAAAAGGGGCGGAGAAAAAAATCGGAGCAGCAGCGAGAGATGAGTAAAAAGAATTCCGTAAGGTAGAGCATTTGCCGGTGCACGCGGTGGCTCGAGTGACTGTCGGCAGAGGGATGGGGGAGGGAGAAAGGTCTGGCGAGAGAGATAGAGGGAGCGAGAGAGAAAAAAAGAAGGTGAAGCGCGCGCGAGTGAAGAGAGGGAGCTCGAGAAGAGTCTCGAGAAAAGAGAGGCCAGAAAAAGAGAGAGAAATGTGCACGCGCTTCCATTGTTTGCCGCGTGGCTCAAACTTCTCTCTCCCCCTCTCACTATTTTCTGACTTCTTATTTCTTTATTTCTTTTAACTCTATATCTCTCTCTTTTTTGCTCGTGAAGTCTTCTTTTTCTCTCTTTCTCGTGCTCACTTGCCAGCCAGAGAGCAAGAGAAAAATAACAAGAAAGAAAGAGAGAGTAGGAGAGTCGCCAGTCGGCTGAGAAAAAGACAGAAGGAAAGGGCTACGGCATGGTAAAGCAAGACGAAGACAGTGAATTTCTGGGTGGCGGCAGCGCGTGGTACAGAACGCGAGAGTGAGAGAGACAAAGAGTAGAAGGGTGAAACAGGTTCTAGCAAGTGGGTGGGGTTACTATGTGTTTGCTACGTGCGCGCGCTCTTGCGGATGAAGAGAACGAGATATCGAAAAGCAGGTGGGAGAAAGATACAAAAGCAGGCCGAGAAAAAGAGAGAAAGCGCAAGCGCGATCGAAACGGGTGGAGGGGAAAACTGGAATCCTGTGTAGCAACGGCGTAGCCGCGAACCGGCGAACCTGGGCTCAAGCTTAAAGCGATAGATCACTTAGTCCACGTAGGCCGCGATGAACCCAAAAAGTCCATCCGTGTTGCCGTCTATCACGTGGTCCAGTGACTGACGACGTTGACGTTGCCGTCGATGAAACAAGCAAAGGCCGCCATCCATAACGCATCCCTAATGCTAATTTAAAAATCTAGTTCAGCCAAGACGCAGGAGTGTTGCTAAACTGATTTTTGTGATTTTTAAACTGATTGAAAGTGAACAGATTTTTTCTCAGGTCCTGAACATCTCGCACGACGTTTCATAAAAAATCCACCCTCGCCCATTGCATTCTTTCCTGCAGGAATTTATTTCTATACGTTTATCTAACTTTTTATGATATTCAGTTCATTGATTTATTTTTAGAGTTTTTTCCCCACTACTCCGAGTGTACCGTCCTTTCAAGCATATTTAGGTCAATACACGGTAAGTGAAAGATCGGATAAAATTTCGACAAGTATGTCTCGATTTATTCTACAATTTTTTCTCTCATCAAAGCTTATTTGAGTCCATTTGTTAGCGAGAATATAATCTCCTTCTCTTACTCCCTTAAAATATTTAGTTGTTTCAAGTTACGTATAATCTTAAAATTATATAATTTCAATGGGCGCCTGAAAGCAATGAAATTCTTATGGGCTCATTTTACTTATCGATGTTTTTAAAGTATTGCTTTTGAGAAAATATCAACCAAATGTTTTTTATTTTCTTGATTCGCTAAAGGACTATTGCGGTATGACTACACCTAATGCGGTAATGGAACTTCCTTCCCACTATGACTATCTCTCATAGTTGTGGTTGCGTTGAAGTGATTGGACTTTCAATTAATGTGGGTTAAATAGTACTCTAATACCATTCTAATAGCATTCAACAACTAAGTGGTTCATCATCTTGTTTGGATAGATTTTAAATACTTACTTAAAAAGCATTTATTTTAACGAAAAATATTTTCGTTTTAACTTTCGCTGTATTATTAATTTAAATACTTTTCGTAAAATGGTGTTTTATTATAGTCATCTTTCATTAAGGAATATGTCATTCTGAATTAGAGATTTATGTACAATATTCGTGGAAATAAAAACTCTTTAACTCAACGCTGTATCAACGTTGTATCAAAATTCGTAGCTGTATGAAACTTTTATGTAAGTCATAAATGATAATAAAAACAAATTATGAATAGCGATACTATAACTAAAATAAAATCGACTGCAAATTGTCTTCTTTGCGTTTTTCTTTAAAACTTTTATTTTTGACAATCTTAGAGTTTCACTATTAATTATTTTAGTAACAAGAGAAATTTACTTATAAGTTATTTCTAGTTCAGTAAAGGCTATTTTTTTGCAGAAAGAGAAACCAATATTACTATGAGCGGGACAAACTTTTGACTGTTATTCTGAATTTGAGCAACGCAAGAAATTGTTTGCAAAGAGTGAGATGAAAATTTAATTTTTTTACAAGTTGCAATATAAAGTTAGTGAGAAGTTTTAAAATTTTAGTATTGTTAACTATTTATTTCTAGGAGATATGGTCTGTAAACAAAACTTTTACTCCAACTGAACAATGTCCCTTACTTTTTAAGTGCTTAACATTTTTTATTTTCGAATGAAATCTGTTTAAAACCGAAAAATGTAGATTACATGTCAATATGAACATTAAAGAATGTTATACACTCTAAAAGTCTATATAATTCATTATTAATTAATTGCTTTTGTACTTCTACAAATTTCATTTCATTTCAAATGATTGTATTTCTAACTTAAATAGTATTTTATTGATGTATAAAAATTGATCATATTTTTCCGTGAATTCAGTCTTTATAAAATAAAAATTTTTTTAATGCCTAATATTTTTATGCCAAAATGAGTAATTTATTTCGGCGATGGGAGTGCATGGGTCGAAGTCCAACTGTTAGGTGCGAGGGTGTGAGCGTTGAAAATTGCGTACAACAGCCGAAACAAATATTGGCAACTGCTTCAACGAGCGACATTCCCAGAATAACGAGAAAATTTTCTATTATAAACATTCTATAAATGGATGTGCCAGAAATGCAGAGGCACTCGTAATTTTGATTGCAATTCAACTCGTAAATTTAACTAGACGCTAATTTACAAATGACGTTTTTACTCACCCTTCGTACAATTTCCATCACTTCTACATTTATTTTATTTATTTTTAATGCGTTCATTTTGTCTCTAAATTATTATTAAATTAATTTTCAATTTTAATTACAAGGATTTTACACTAGCTTATATAATATTCTGTGGCAATTGAACTTTTACCTTTTTTAATATTTTCGATCAATATAGTGTATTTATCTTTTTATGTGAGATGTTAGAACAATTCGAATTAAATAACGAATGTTCGAAGATTTCTAATTCTTGATTATGTTTACATATCGCAGTTGTTTAGGTAATCCGTCTTGTAAAATGTCTTCTAATTACTGTGAAAACATACGCAATTACTTGTATTATCAATGTACTATACTATTTCTTGAATAATTAAAAAAAACATACTTTTTGTATTCGATTATTTTGTTATAATACAACTAATCTTATTAGAGTTGAGAAATTCTTCAAAAATGTGATCGATTTTTCAATTTCTATTGGATAAGATTTTATCATAATTATTTATATAATATTAATATAATAATTATTTTCTATGCGTGTGTACAATTCAAAATAATACATATTTGTTATGAATATTTATTGGTTTTTATAAATTTTGTTAATGAAAGTAATTAAAAAAATAAAGATCCAATCATAAAAAATGCAGTATTCCTCTGAGTATTGTATGGATCAATAACTGTAGAGAAGTTAAATTTTATTCTGATTACTTTATTCTAATTGAAAGTTATGAGCTCTCCAGATGTTTACAAATATTATATCGAGTGAATATTGAAAAACACATAATAAATTTTTTTATTTTTAGATGTTATGTCAAAATTTTTTTCTTGAAGTTATGACAATTGAATTAAAATAAGTAAAATATGATATATAAAAATATATAAAATATATAAAAAATGATTTCTCGAGTTTGTGAGAAGAGAATATTTGTTACAGTTTTTTTTCCTTTGTGTATAATAAATGCATAGTATAAGCCAAAGTACATGTAATATTGAAATAATAATACTTTCGAAAAACATAATTTTATACAAAAATATTTTAGAAATATACTATAAGAACTTTTAAGGAGTTTGTTTAAGAGTAAAATCTAATAAATAGTAGCTATTTTTTAAAGGCCGATAAATCAAAGTTTTCATTTTAAAATCAAGTTGGAACAAACAGATTTCTCAAAAGGTCAAATTTTCAGTTTCATAATTCCGAAATCTTATTACCTATAATAATTACTATTCTAATACAAAACTCTTTAATTGTTGAAAATATAAAAGTTACTGTAGAAATAGTGTCAAACGCAACAGTTTTATCGTTATATTTAAACTTTTAACTAAACTCAAAGACATGTTACGTCATTTTTTATCTCTATCATATCGAATTTGAAATTTTGTAAAAATTTCTTGGTTAAAAACAATATTTGTAATTAATGATGTTATATTTTAGTTATATTTAATTATATATATCATGAAAATATTTCATTAAAACACTTGCCTGCTAACTAATATTAATAAGCATACTCTTTAAAAAATCCTTGTTACTGTGGCTCTTGTGCAATACGGTAAGTTTTTATCGAGTTTTACAGAAACTTCTTAACGTTTCAAATAAATATCAATATGGAGCTTTGTTAATGAGCAATTGTACTACTTTCGCCGATAAGAAAAAAGGTCTACAGAACAAAAGTAGATGCTACTCTCACCTCGAGACTCTGAATCACTCAATTGCAAAATCCCGTAAAATTGCAAGTGTAATTTAGCTTAATAAGAGTTTAATCTGTCGACAGTGAGTTTTTCATCCTTCTTGTGGCCCTTTTAAACGGCAAATGAAAACCATGTTAGCGGCACCACAATTAGAACTTGAAACTTACAACAATTTTACCGATTTCCATGAGTCCACGTCTTCGAACCAACTCCTGCAGTAGAATATTCGATGAGTGCGCGCTTCTATGGAAGCCATAGGACAACTTCTGGAAACTCATCGGTGGTTTGTCTTCTCCCCTCTCAAGCACGCGTAAGTGTGTATACGAGGAATTAAGCTTTAAAAGCGGCACTGCTCGTGACGAGGCTTTTGATCGCAATGAATCAAGCACGATGCGCGAGGGTCGAGTCTATGCATTTTTTTCGACGCGAATTTGGTTAATCGCGTTCCATTCAATTCATTCTCCTTTCGAGCTCGTTACTTAACTAATGATGATTCGAGGACTCAACAAATATAATGTCGCGGTAAAAAATTGGAGAAATGCATTGTGGAAATTTGCCTCCTGAAGCGCTAGACGATATTTTCGAGTTGGGGATTTATCCCACTGCAGACTCAAATTCGTTAATGTGTTGAATTGATTGAAATCTAATTAACTAGCGGATATTACCGTGTTTTCATAATATAAACACTTGTTACTGACGTTGTCTTCCAATAGTTTTGATCGACGTTACAAAAAAATATATTAGAAAATTGTTTTCGAATAAATAGCAGAATATTTTATATTTACTTTCTGAACTTTGTTTATGTTTGACAATTTACTTTTCAATTATTATTAAAACACTGAGTAAAACGAAGTTAAATAATAAATATTAGAACACCGAAGCTTTACCTTTTTATCTTTAAGTTTCATTTTTCACATTTTTTTATTTGTTATTTTCGAGTTCAATAAATAGAAAAATATAGAAGCAGGTGCATGACCACGACTAACCTATGCATTTCACAAGTTATTCTGGCACGAAAATCATCTAATCACGAAACCGTTAATAAATTTACATCCAAATGTTGTAATTTCGTTTCAATATTATAATATGTTATTTTATTTAACATTGTACAATTAAATATTTTTTACGATATTTCGTATAGCATTAATAAATGTACAGTGATCAAAATTTAATCACTCAATAGTTAATTTTTTTAGAATAATAAAGTTAACTTGTTCATATTTTGATTAAAATTATTAAATCTAATTGCCTTCACCTTCACAATGACAAAAATAATAGTAAAGTAATAATAAAAATTTTTTTATAATTAATAACAATTCTTACTTTTAATACTAATATGAAAAGTAAACAGTTTACAAGGAAAAATTTATATAAAATTATAAATAAACCATTCATAATAAATTTTTCACGTAATCAACTATATTTAATAAACTTTTTAAAAAATATGTAAACTCCACATATATATTGTATATGCATCAAAAATGTGTAAAAAATTTCATCGACATACATATATAAAATGTTAATGTTCAATAAAGTTTCAAATATATTACATTAATTTAATGATATATCTTTTCGCCGTTAAGATTAACTTAGGTGAATATTTCTAAAATTTAGAATCAATTAATATGTAAAACTTTTATATGCATAGTTTATAACATCATTTGAAAGATTTTACTATCATCACAGAACTTAATTTATTTTTTATTCGTTTTTATATACGAAATGTTTCTTATTAAATTTGAAAAAATATAATATTAAAATATTAATATTTATCAAAAAAACTACGTACATCTTAACAAATCATAATTTTTAAACATTAAAATCAAATTTATAATTTCTAAATTAAAAACTCTAAACTCTTAACAATAATAGTGTCTATTCACAAACTTTTTCTTTTTTTTTTAATATTCCAAGTATTACGTTTCTTAATTAAAAAAATTTCCATATATATATCCATATATATATATCTTATATATATTCCATATATATATATAATTAAAATATTAATAAAGATGATCCAAATTTTTGTAATAATATTACTATTTTAATACTCAATTACTATCACTTAAAATTTTCATACATGATATGTTTAATATCTTTATGGAATAAAAACTAAAAGTGAAAAGACAATTATAATATTTTAAATTTTACTGAAAATACTTGAAATATATCTTTGCCAGTGAAATATTATTGTCATCATCGTCATCATTATTATTATTATATTTCTTTGATAAATTTTGAAAAATATTTAACGCTTGTGTTTATTAAATACAATAAACTTGGCATAAATAGGTTATCAATGTACTTTTTATGTTATTAAATTAATTTTTTAATTAAATTACTGAACTTTCTTAAAAAAGTTATATGTCATATATTAGGATATTCTACTTTCATTTTTTATAATAATTAGAATTGTCTATAAGTAGTTAAAAATGAATTTATCATAGAAAAATTATATTTAATTACTTGAAAAATTCTTAAAATATTTCAATATAAATATTATACATATATTATTTAACTTTTATATTAGTAACTTATCTTATTTATAAGTATTATGAAATATAATTAATTATAAATCGATATTCTTAATTGATGATATCTAATTGTTGTAAAATTAAAAAAAATGTTAAGGATTAAGTAAAACTTTTACGACAGAAAATTTTATTTTCTTATGAAAAAAGTGCTTTTATATTATAATTTTATAGTCTAATTACCTTTTATGTCAAGTTTATTTTCTTATACATTCTTTCGTTATGGTTGTTTAAGTACAAACCAAGTATTTCAATAAGCATTTCCTTTACATTGAAAAATAATAGAAGAGTAATTAAATGAAGTTTGGTGGCAATAAATACGTCTTTAAATTTAAATACTTTCTAAGTTATAAGATAATTTATAATGTTTCTTCATATGCTTAACGTATTGATTTATGAGAAAAATATTATTCACGGAATAAACTAATTTTAGATCAAATTTTTATCAGAAGAATTTATTTTTTTTGGCACTCTTAAAAATCTTAATTTATAATAATTATTTTTTAATTCTTTAAAGTTTCGTAAATATTTTTGTATTTTAAAGATTTTATATTTTACATTTAGGTTATAAATTATGCAAAAAGATAATAAAAAATTTGACAATAATTTGTAAAGTCATATGAATTTGTAAAAAAATTTAAATAAAGTATTCACATTCTTAAAACTTAATGTTGCCCTTTTTTCTTAGGGTTTAGAAGAAGAATATCAAAATTCACTAATGTCGATATTTAGATTTTTATATTCTTCTTAAAAAAATTTAATTTTAGTAATTGTACTATTGGAGGATTTACTTTAAATTGTGTAAAATTGTATTTCATTTATTTAGCTATTTTATAATATTGCTAATATAATATTTATGCTGTAATATTTTGATCTCATTATTTTAAAAATAGCATTACGCAGTTACTCCTAAAATAATTTAATATAGGTAAGAATTTTTAGAATTCGATAAAAATAAATGAGTTGAATATTAACATAAACAATCGGAATAAAAATAAAAATAAAAGATATAAATTATGAAACGAGATGTAAATTCCTAATCTGGTTGATGAAAGCTGCGATAAAAATGACTAAACTTTCAAGAGCAGAATTCTATCGCTTGTTCTGTCTTTCTTTTTTCGCATTTAACCTGTACTCCATTGCAGATTAAAATGAAAAGCGTTACACTAAGAATGCAAGAAAGTCCAAATTGGAATTTACTCTTTTGTCAACATCTTTGTCCATTCACTATTATTTTCTACCTCTATTATCGTTAAAATTAATAATAATAATGATGATAATAATAATAATGCAGGTTCTATATTATGCAATACAGTACCTACAAGTAAACTTCATGATGTTGAAACTTTTTAATAATTTTAATTTTTTTCTTACGATAAGTTCAAGCAAATCAATTAATGTATTCACGTGTATTTATGCATTAATAATAATTTCGAATTTAAATAATTTAAAAAATTTATAATGCTTAATAAGGTTCTACAAAACAATTTATCGCAACAAAATAATATAAATAATTTGAAATATTTTTTAATGATTATTGATTTACAATTATAGATAAATGTAAACTTCATCAATATTTCAAAGAATTAAATATTTATATTATTAATAATAGAATTCAAATTCATTTGTATTGTGTAAATTAATATTTACACAATATTTACACAATATTTACACAACGTTTGAGTAGTACAGATGTATAAATTAGAAATTTATTTAGCATATTTATTTAGGATTATAATTTTTTGTAATATATTTTTAAAGTATACATATAAAAAGTTTTTTAAAAATGAACAAACGTAAAAATAGAAATCAGTTATAATTAATCGCGAATTATGTAAACATTATTTAAAATCTATAACAGTGAAAATCTCTGAAAAGAAACTATTATTCTTCTTTGAATTCTTTATTTTAGTGCCCAAAAAGAATCAGTAATGTGAAATTACAAAAACGAATAAAAAAAACCTGAGAGTTAAATCGTCATTGATAGAATGAAAAAAAAAAATTGGTCAATTTTATCATTGGACGGGGTTCAACTATCTTATATAAAAGAAGATGTCAATTTTTCTCTGTAATATTAGGAAGTAGAGAATATTTTCTTGATATAAAACTATGCAAGATTAGTCAATGGAGATATATAGAGGATCTGTTGACAATTACCAATGAATAATAATATATAAGTTATACTAACAAATATCGTTACAATGCTACAATTTTTTGAAAATCCAATTAATCAATTGATTCTATTTTGTAAAAATTATATATTTGTGTATCAAAAATATTAACAGTTTTGCTACTAATTGTTTTGTCTAAATTGGTTCTTGTTACCAAGGTTTTGTATAAAAATCCTAACTATGTGGCTTCTTCGAATTTTATATTAACAACTATCGATGTATAATTCATTTTAATATGGATAACCATACTCGCAATCAAACATCATTGAAATAACATAAATTTTGTGTTTAGACAATTTCAAAATGTTGAAATGTAAATATATTCTATTTTAATTTTTAAAAAAAATTTGCACGTGAATTTAACTAATTTTCACGTGATAATTTGCGAATGTTATATTTAGTACATTATATGAAAAGCTTTAAGCATGTAGTAGCCAAAGTATCTATATGTAAGATTACAGCGATTAGTGGTTGTCTAATGAAAATAGCTATCGTCAAACTTTAGTTACTGCGGGTACTCGTGTGGTATGTGATAAAAGCATTGTTGAACATAAACCTAACCTCATTAAATAATATTGAATGTTAATACGGAATTTAAAGTAATGCTAAGCACTCATGAATAAGTGCAGTGTATGTACTATTAACTTATGTTTTTGTTTTTTTTTCTTTATGATACTTTTGTATCATATCACAATATACCATGAATACAATCATTTTGTCGATTCATTAATAACGCAATAGCAGAGGGAAGGCGTAACTTATGCATCACGCAAATATGAAGGGGTCCGTGTACTGTGACATCATACATATTTCAAATAATGATTTTAATGATTTTTCTGAATCATTAGCAATAGATAATTCATGATCAATGCCTAATCAAATTGGTTATGCAAATCAGCAAACTTGTGTTTGTTTTAAATTTCTTTTAATTGCTGTATAGTTTCAGTCTATAAAATGTAACATGGCGTATTTTACACATTCAAACTCACACAGTTGCATGCTTACACACGCACATGTATATACATTTGGATATATTTTATAAATAATGCAGATAAAAAGCTAAAGAAAGATAACGTTTAGAGTAATTTATAGCGAATTATTAAGTTATTTTTTAAGGAAATACATCATAATGTTTAAACGGAAAATTATTATTAAAATACAAAAAATTATATTTAACATTTGAAACAAATCTGATGAGTATTAAATTCAATAACTAATCATTTTTAAATGAACAACAACAAAATATTATTTGTTAATTTAATTTTATATTCAAGTACAAGTATTAAAGAAATATAAAAATAAAACTACTATTATTCTTATTTTTCAACAAAAAAAGTACTGATTTTCAATGCGTGAGAATGCATGAAAGGCATAAATTAGTACAGTATAAAAGTTATGATACATAATTTATCAATGATTTCATAATATAGTACTAATAAAGCCATTTTTAATAAACAAAAAATGTATAACAAGATTTATTATTAATTAATTTATTAAATCATTAATAAGCACATTTATACTTTAATTCTATTATCTTTGAACATTCTATAATTATACAAAAGCAATTCCTTCGAATGTCGGCTTTTTCAATTTGCTTAATATAATATCTGATTAAAATATTTTTAATATATTATGATAATTATTAAATCATTAAATCTAATACATCCATAAAATGAGTGCTCGTATGCTTTCCGAAAATAGTAAAGCCAAGTTATCTGTATAAAAATTTAAAGCAATTAATGTATACTATTTATATACCTTTACTATTTGAAATAACAAGAATGTTCTACTGTAAGATATACGAATACGTAGACGGTGGTAATTCCATCTTTTCAAACCTTAACCCTATCCATCCTTCCTCACTTTTTTCCGTGACTTAGTATTCCCGACACAAAATCACCTAAACTATTAAAAGTAACTCCAAAGAGGTGTCAGTGCTACTTATACATATAATAAACACTCTCTACCATCTTCTCGTCTATTTAATTTGCATAGATCGCTCTATGCATGATCTTGGGTATTCATGGTGGTCGAACTATGGGAACTCGTATTTTCAGAGGGAGAGAGTCAGAAGCGAGGTGAGCAAGTGTGCGAGGGTGGTTGGCTGCATGATGTTGTATGCCAGGGCATGGAAGGGACGAGGTGGGGTCGAGATATTGATCAAAACCTACCCTGCCATCAACTCCTTCCCCATTTCTGGCTGAGTCTCATGCTCTCTCTATCTGTCCCTCTCTCTCTCTCTCTCTCTCTCTGTCTCTCTGTCTGCCTCTCTCGCTTTCTCTCTACACCTCACCTTCCACCCCCATTTGGCCAAGCGCAGCAGCAACAGCAGCGGCGGTGGCGGTGCCTCAGTGACTCTCAATAACGAGACAGCGACGCTGCGATCTAACGTACGCATGCACGCACCGTGGGCTTCGTAGACGAGGGCCCGTTTTACCTGTGGTACGCAAAATCATCGTCTTCAGGAGGTTGCTTAACTGGACAGAGACAAACCGCTACCACGATAAACTCCGAGAAAATGATGCGACGATGTTGTAGGATTTTCTTTTCATGTACTCCGCTCTTTGACTCTTGGATGTTCTTTTGTCACAATTCGCGAGCCTTTCAACTTACACTATATACTTATCTAGTTAAACCATGGAATCATATTTGTTCGGGCCACACTTCCAACATTTCCAACTATCTTTTATGGCTTAAGATGAACGCTGTACAAACCAACATCAACCGTGTTTCTCTTTGACTTTATTAGTATTATTATTACTACTCTACTAATACTACTTTATTAGTATTAGTATTTTAACGTATTGCAGATACGTATATCAAATTCCGTCAAATTGATCATGATATCACATTGATGCTTAAAAGCTTGTTACTCGGACATTGGTAATTGGTAATTTACTTTGCAAAAAAATATATTTTCCTTGCTTCTACAATTAATTTTTTTACTTTTTATCTCTTATATTTTCGAAAAAAGCATTATAGTATTCAATTTTACCTAAACTTAAAGAATTTTATTTAACAGGATTATCTTCAATTGAATTTCATAAAATTTATTTAAATGTATATTTGCGGTTATTTCATTTTCTAAATAATCAAACAAGAAAAACGAGAATCATATATTTTTTAGAAAGATAAATTAATACAAACTTTATAATATTTATTACTTTTCATTATGTATAAAATTTTATTCTAGTTTTAGTTTTACAAAATTTTTCATACATATAGAAGTATATTACGTTTATAGAAGTCAATAAGATAACTTATTAGACAATAAAATAATAATCATGCCTTAGTTTAATTAATCAATATTCTTATAAATTCAAAGATAATTTTGAAATTAAAATTATGTAAATTAAATATAATCAAGAATTACAATAGAAATAAAAATAATGTCAAACTTATTCTATTGATTTGAAATAATACATTTATCTCATTTTTATGCGTAAATTTATAAATTATATAATACCTTTTTGCAATTTATTTATAAAATTATTAAAGAGAATTATTTATAACATCATTGTTACTATAGAATACAGCAGTTTCTACTTCGTTTTTAAAAAATATATTGTAACAAAATAATTATTTATTGTAGAGAATAAAGGAAAGTTTGTTTTTAAAGAAGTTCAATTATTAAAGTTTACTTCTTCGTGCTTAATCTTACTTCAAAACTTTCTACTTCAGGAATACAAACTTTAATTTTACCGTATACAAACTTCAGATGAATTACTTCGATTTAATTTGTGGTAGAACATTTTTTAATCAAAGAAAATATTTTTAATATACCTTTTAATTTAATTATTTTTAAAATAAATTTGTATTATTATTAGAAATATATTGAAATTTATAATTTTTTGACTTAACAATTGAAAGCTTCAAATAATTGACCGATAATTGTTGTTTTTAATATTATTTAAAATTAAACACATTAGCTAAATCCATTCATACAAGAATCAATTTTGTGGTAAATGAGTATGTAACGAACATAAGTCAATTGCTGTATGACAATTCTATATTTCATTCTTATTGATAAATTACACGAAATAAATAAATTTTAAAAAATACATAATTGTACGTGTATTTTCAGGTAAAAATGTTGATATATACTCTTTAAACGGATTGAATGTACCCATAACACACAGTCAAAATTTAATAAATATTAAATTAAATGTTTGACATTAATTTAATTTGAGTTAAACTAACCATCTGGAAATTGTTAAAAAGATAAACAAACAAAATAATAGCGTATCAGAATAATGCAAAATAAAATAAATTATAAGAGCCAATACAAGCGTAACTTATCTAAATTACATAAGCAAGTCTATTTCCGGACAAAAGAAAATCCCTTGCCCGGAAAAAGGAAAATCCCTTGCGTCCAATTTTTTGCGTGAGAATCGAGCATTTTGTCACCCTTTTAGCGAGGCGTGCACATGCATAGGCTACATTCCCAATCTCGTCGAAAAGTGAATTGAATAAAAGTCCAATGAACGTTTGCACCATTCTAAATATATGGAAGTACAAGCGGTACTAGTTTAGTAATACATTTATTTTAGGTTTAATCAATATTTCTTGGAATTTTCTTTTTTGAGTTAGAGACCAATTTTTCGTTTAAATAAACGATTTTTCAAACTTAAATAATCCTATAGATTTCCTAGATTTGCTTTGCAAATCAAATATACACATTTCTGTAGACTTCAATATTTAGGAATGTCTATTAGATATTATCGATTCATTAAAAGCATAATATATCTAAGTAATCTATATACATTTTAAGTTTATGTTTTTAATTAATATAAATTAATTTAAATATTTTTATGAGCAGTTATAAATGAAAGTTGTATCATCTCTTTATTATTACTCTTCTTAAAGAAATTAAATGCTGTACCACTAATGACTAGTTTAGTTACTATATCAAATAATTAGTGAGTTAAAGCAATATTGAATAATTAATATTAGAGTGGAAATCACTTATTAATTGTCCAATAATCGACTAATATTATACTAAACTACTTTTAAAGATGAATTAAAATAATCATTAATTATATTACCTGTATGATTATGTATTCACTAGTTTATCATCTTATTTATTTAAAATTTTAATTTTCAAAACAAATTTCTACAATCTTATTCGGCTGATCAGACATTTTTCTTACAGGGTCAATATCTTTATTTTTCTGTATTTATCTATATATCTTTATATCTTCACGCATGAGCGCGTATACTTTTGATTACTTTGTCTAGTCAAAGAGTCTAGAGAAGCGAATTACATTCATTTTAAAGGGAGTGCATAAGTCATCCTTACAAAAGAAACATATTCTTCATCTTATTGAATCTGTACAATAAAAATACAATATCCGAATAATAAAATGTAATCATTGAAAACCTCTTGATTTGGGTTTACAGGTAATATTTTCCTATGAATCATACATGTCATATGTATCGAATAAATTTTATATTAATAACTTTTTATTTATTGAAGTATTTTCTTTTTGTTTTTAGTCGTTGATTTGTACAAAACCATACATTTGAATTTTTGTTTTAACAAATCCGTAATGTTTCGTCGTATTTCGTTATTATCAAAATGCATAGAAATCTTATCATTTAAATTCATTATTCTACTTTTAATAAATTTTAAAGAATTTCAATAATAAGTAGCTTAAGAAATTACTTCAATGTCAACATATTTTGAAATGTAATTTTTTAATGTCCATAAATACACAATATGAAATTTAAGTATTTGTCTTTTGTGAAAATTGTGTCTGTTAAACTATCAATTATAATATATAGCATATTTCTGTCTAAAAGATAAATATAGATGTAATAGAACCTGGTAAATGGACGTAAATAAGGAAGAATAATTAATGGTTATTTGATTTGATTTATTTATTGATACATAAATACAATTTTGTTCATGAATATATTGAATGCGCAATTATCTGGATATTGTATTTCATTTGAGTATTATTTTCAAAAAGTTATTAGTTAAATTATACTTGAAGACTAGGAAAGCACGTTACACCATTCGTTAATTGTAAAATGCTGGAACAAATTTTCAGATCAAGAAAAAAAAACTATAAGACGATGACACGGTACATCTTTATTAATTATATGCGGATGCTCTAGTTGGCCTCTCCATGTCGAATCTAATAAATCTCAACAGTAAATGCCGTGAAATTCTGAGCGGAAATCACTGCCAGAGTAAACCTTTATGGCTCTCTTTCGGCTCGCTCTCACGGTTCACGCCCGTGCATTTCACGGATTTATGCGAGTTTGGCACCTCAAATGGTGCCGCCTTAACGAAGCATGTTAACAATTCTATAATTTCGTGGAAACGGACAAGGCATCCCACTGAAATAAGCAATTTCTGCTTTTCGCGCACGCGTATTGACGAAACAATTATAGGGTCCACAGCAAATCTCTCATATAATCCGAAGATCGAATATCCTGAGCAAATATTATTGGTAGTTATTTATGCAACTATCAATTGCGAACCGCTTATTCATAAATCATAAATTTCCTCTCTTTTGTGTCTGTGAACTTCATGTGCATAAACGTATTTATTTTCTGCAAGATATGTTGATTTATTAATCAGAAGTTCATCGATGACGTGTTATTTGCTTTCAAATAAAAAATAAATTATACGTTGAAGTTTAATTCTATTTAATATACTGATTATAAGATCGATTATAAGGATTTATTCCACATTCATTGTTCACTATACAAAACTTACTGAGAATAAAGTGTGCAGTAAGAAATAGGATATTTATTTCTAATCAAAGGTTAGAAATAAATGTAATAAAGATATTTTCGCATATAATTACAATGATTTTTACACAAGAATCAATTTATCTGATCATGTCTGCTGATTAATCCCGGCTATATAGAACATTACAACACTAATATATTAGACGCGTTTTTAGTTATTAGTTCTTTTAATAATACTTACTACCTTTTGTAAACTTGCAAAGTAGCCTATAAAGTAAAATTCAAAAAGGGCCAAATAATGTTCACTCAACATAAAAGATATAGAAGTTACGTCACCTATAAAAGAAATAAGGATAAAACTGTCATGAAAACGGCAGGATATTACTAGATAGATTTAAATATTCATCCATTTTTATTTTCAAAATAGCGTTATACATTTTTAATTCACATAAATTTTTAATATCATATTAATTGCATACTACATTAAAAAATCGATAGGCTTATAAATATCTTTTTCTTATATTTTATCTTTAATAAAATTCTCATTTTATTAAAATTAAATTAATCATTGTATTACTTTTATTACAAATTTCTGTAAACAAAAATACTATTATAGTTTTAATAGAAACGATCGAAGTCTGTTTATAATATTTAAAATAATTTGCAGTAAAGGGTCTGGAGTGCATGCACGGGTGTGTGCAGGTGTTACGAGCATACATGCATGATCTTATAAATAAGCAAAAATGTTGTACCTTATCAACTAGTTGAAGTACTATAAATTTTCGAGCGAGACATTTTTCATCAGCCAAATCATTAATAGTTGCATATGGAATTTAATCAACGATTTGATCTTTTTATGTGAAAATACAAGGTGCAAAAAAGAACAAGATTATTACTTATTGCAGAAAAAGTTTTTTCTACTGAAATAATTATTTAATTCATAATTTTATTAAATAAAAATTATAAATAATTTTAACGAAACATTATTCATTTGAAAGTTAAAACTTAATTGTTGGTTATTATTTATAATGTTTTATTATTCAAAAATTATCGTTATTTCGTTGAATATGTTGAATTTTGTTGAATATGAACAAAGTTTGACTAGTATAAATTCTTATTATCTAAATATAATACATTAGTATATGTCATTTTTCAAAAAATGATCTAGATTAGTACATTATAATTAATAAGCGAACTAAATAAAATCTTTACTTTATTCAAATTTGAGTTGAAAATAAAGAATTATCATCTCAACGCGAAATTTCTTTCAAATTTAGATAGGTTAATATACATAATTATCATTAATATATTAATATTCATTAATATACATGAAATTTATCAATATTTATAAATTATTTGTTCGATTAGACCGAATGCCTGTGTTTCATTAATCCAACGTCGATTGCGGGATAAATATCTCATTAAATTTTATATTGTTATCTATGTCGTGAGAGCGCAAGATAGATAGATTCGACCAAACGGAGATCCTTCTGATATAATCAATGAATCAAGCCAGTCAAAGTATGAAGCCAGAGTCACATGAGAATCATGTACACTCGAAAAATGTTGCGAAACCGTTACAAAGGATCGTCAATAACGTAAAGTCCAGAGACGATAAAAAAATAATCGCAACATAATGGTGGAATGAGTAATTGCATGCATTACGTCGAATCGTCGCGGCTTGTCGACTCGCGGTAGCGGCACCTGACCGAAGGAAGACTCGCTCGCTTCTCAAGCTAAACGATGTTTTCTGATAATCGGGGATAATCTCTGGGTCTAATGAGGGAACTTGAGCACAAACCTCTTTCTCTCTCCCTCCCATCGCATTAGCTTCTCCCCCCTACAATGTCAGATCGCGCGTGCTTTCTCGCAGAAAACAGTGGCTGCACGCGCCGGCACGCGAGTCCGTCCTCAGACCTCCCCACCACCGACCATGACATCTCTCTCTCTCCCTCCCTCCCAACCATTTCCTCTTTCGCTCCCTGTGCATGCGTTGCGGTGCGGTGCTATTTTTAATTACGCTCCAATTAATTAACACGGATCTCAACTACCCACTTGCATCCCTGTACTCACGCGCGCAAAAGAGACCGTGGAAAAGAAAGATAATAAGTATATGGACGCAAACGTTTGCTCGATTTCTTCGGCATTTTCTGATCGCTTGTGATGTGACAACACATTTTTTTTTCATCACAATTTTTTTAATTTATAGATCAAACGGATGAATTAGCAGTTTTTTATTCACTGCGGTCTTTTCTCATCCACCAATACAAATATGTATAAATCCGTACAACTTCAAAACGCGTATAACGAAGTCATTTCGTAAATCATTAGCACGTTGAGATATTTAAAGCCAATTTCTAGTTAAATTTCATTTATTTTAATGTAAAAATATGATCCACGAAAACCCGCTCTAACAACTAGATTGAATATACCCGTAAATGTTTAATTATTAAATCGAAATTCTATCTTTATTTTACATATGCTTTTCTGTATAACTATTCTTTATTTACAATATTCATTAAATATTATCTTTTTTTTTTAACAAACAATTGAGTTCCACGTCCAATTTAATTAGAATTGTTGTCAGTTCCAGCGTGTTGATATGTCGCATTTCTACTTTTTTTCTCTGAAACCGGTATAACTTCACAGCACGGTTTTGTGAGTTTCACATTGTAATTTACTATGACAAATATGCCGGGAATCTTCTCATCATAAAAGAATTCCTCTTCAATCCCACAACCTATTTCACTTTAGACAGAAGACAAACTCATAAGTAATATTGTGCTGTTTTTGGAAAATGATTATCTGATGCAGAATGAAATGTTGTGTGTTAAGTTACTTTATGAAAGTGTAAGTATTAAGTCTCCCAGAATTTATAATCGTTAAAGATAAATTACATGAATTCCATTATTTATTTATGTAGTTTCTATAAGTTTGCAATTTCGTGTACATAGTTATTTTATATTTATTACTTTGACTTTAAGTTTCTCTATCAATTTACATCAAATATTTCTGATTAAAATATATTAAAATTAATCATTTAATTTCAGACTAGATAGAATTGTATTCAATGTTCGAAAGCAGCAAAACCTATTGATAAAATAATAGACTGCTCTAATAATATTAAAGAAACTAATCAAGAAGAATTTTAAAAGTATGTTTGCAATTAAATCTTTATAAAAGAACTTTCGAATGTTCTTAAGTTATTGAAATATCTAGTAAGTACTTCATTGTATTCTATTTTGCATCCCCGTATTTCTGGAATTATTTTTAAAATTTATTTTTTTAATTTTTTCAAGAATTACAAATTACATAAACTTTATCAAGACTGTATGAACAATTACTGATTTAAAATATGCCATATTTCGTTACAAAACCTTGGAAAAAATAAAAAAATGAATAGGTAAAAGTATTTATGTGAAAGCAGACAACACATTTTCACAAATAAAGTGATTTCAATCTTACTAAATTCCATAATTTTATAAAAACTTGTACACAGTATCGCCTATTCATATCTATTTTAGCAGAATGTATCCACGATAAAAAAACTCACGTAGTCGTAAAATGTTTAATATTGGCTTCATATTACTTCAACTTTCACGTATTTTTTTACACTCGTTCGAATGGTGTCTTGAACTAAGAATTTTTTTTAATTTCGTTTAATAATGCCTAATTATTTTGAATAATTGCTATTTAATAATTACTATCAAATTACATTAATAGCTGCAAAACAAATGATGTATTCACTATAATTATTCACAACATTTAAAAAAAAATTTAAATATTTTAAAGATATTTTATCTCTTATACAATCAAATGACAACTGTTAAATGTAATTTAAACAAGTTTCATATTTTTTGTATTTTTTATCGCTATAAGTCTACTTTGGTATTTTAACCTTTATTATTCAAGTAATAATACTTTCATTCTTGAATTATATTTTTAAACATACTTGGTTATTATAAAAAATTAGAATACGGTTACTTATATTTTCGAACCATTATACATCTACGTAACATTATTAATTAATTGACTGCATGTTCATATTTGACAGAGCAATATATGAAAAATCAAGTAAATAGACAAACTCCATATTTTTCGAATATATTTAGTAAATATTTATCATCTTGATTATTGCCTAAAATATATAAAAGTATATGCTAATTTTTACTATTTATGTTTTAAAAATAATAAGTATGTTTTTCAAAGGACAATTTATAAAATCAATTAAATAGAATAGATATTTATTCATATCAAGCTCCAATATATGACGATTTATAATAAAAAATAATATTTTAGTATTATAAATTAATGTTTTATTAATTTTTTAAGCACTAAATATTTATCTAACTGGATAATTCATTTTTGTTTTAGGTATGTGATCGGTTAACCTTAAATTCATGTTAATACTAATGGACTTGGTAAATTTTGCCAAGTAATTAACATGCAAATATCAAACAAGAGCTTTATAATCTGAGGTAACGATTAATTTTTTTTTATTAAACATACGTTGACGTACGAGACGTTAAAAAATCTTCAATTCTTATCTAAATATGGATTTAAAGGTATTGATTGAGTTTTTATTTTTAAATATATCATAATTTAATAAAATATAAAATTATTAAAATATATTACATACTATACAATGATGTACATGGACATGAAAAGTCTGTCATTGATATCATCGTAAGCTTCTAAATACTTACATTAATGGGATTCCTTGAATCAGTTCTCTCAAATAAATTGTACAGGATCATTATCTGTACAATGAAAATAAATTAATAAAAATTTAATAAAAATGATGTCTTATTTTATTAATAATATCAATAATTTATGTATTTCAAAGTAATTTTAAAGTAATAATATTATTATTCGATAAAAATTGTTATTAAATTAAATGTGTCTACTTTAATTGAAATAGATACACCAAACAAATTATTTAGCTTTATTAGTAAAATATGCTTCGCTATAATATTTTACCGCACTACTTTCATTTTCAACTAAATTAGAAAATAACGTATTCTAACCAAGAACTTTTTCAAACGGTTAAGTAAATAACAAAATGTTTTATTTACTTTGTTATTTAAAAGAATAATTTTTTTTATTTAAATACTTCTATATTAAGTTTTAAATAATATTTTGTTTTTTGTATTTTATTCATTTTAATTATTAAAATAAATCATTAGACTCTTAAAATGCATTACACAAAAATTTCAATGTAACATTGATTTTAATAAAATAATGCCACACTGAGGGTCAGTATAGCTTGTCATTAATCATGCCTAAATAAATATTAATTTATTTATGAATTTAGAAGTTTTGAAAGTTTACGTTAAAAGTTCTTAAATTAATTATATTTCACATTTAGTAAATAAATACATTTATGTTTCTAAAAGTAATTAAAACAAATTATGAAATATACAATTGCTGATAATTGCTTATAAAAATATATTGTAAAAAAAAACATTTTCAATTCCTAAATTTAGTGCATAGAAAATAGTCATATAATTTTTATAATGAACTGATATCAAGTAAATTAAATCATCTTTTAAATAAGTGATAATATTGGCGTGGAATCGCAATAATGCTAATAATTTAATTAACTTGAAATACTTGAAGAAAATGTTGAATGCTTGAGGACAGCTTAATTCGGGCGCATTTAGCTTTTGATCGTCCAACTACTTGATATTATCCTTATCATTTGTTAAAAACTATTATAAAGTGAAGAACGCGCGCTAATTTAAGGGATGCACAAAACTCGAGTTTAATAATGAAATTAATGAATTTTAATAAAGAGACGCTCATCTTAGCATTTACGCATTTCATCATTGTTACTTAATAAATGCCGCGGCCGCGGGGGGCTTTCCCTGAGCAAGTACACTTTTTTTGCGTTATGAGCTATGTAATTTATTCGGAAACGCTCGCAAATAGTATCTTTTGCGCCGCCCTTCCTCCCTTTTTCTGATTTTCTGCTGTTAAACCAACTCTTATCGCTCGTATAGTCAAAGGAGGTCCAACGTATGAATGCGAACGAGGCTGTTTTAAAGAGATTACGGACAACTATTAAAACAGCTTTTGCTGCAGTACCTTTTTAATTAATGGTTAAAAACGAGAAAATCTAAATTAAAATTAATTTATTACAAAACATATAACAAAAGTTTAAAAATATGAAAATTTTTCGGTAGAGCATTGATGTCAATAATCAAATTAAGGTGCTATCGACTGTAGGAGTTACCTTTATTACCTACCGTTTACAATCGTTAACATTTGCATGGTAGGATATTTTCTATTTTTACTTTTCTCTGGTATATTGAGTTGAGAAATAAACGTTAATAGCTAAAATATAATTTGTAAATTCATCAGGTTATATTCAACGTAATTAAATACAGCTTTATATTCTAAAATTTTTATTTAAAATAAAAATTCTGAGAAACATAATTTCTTCTTTTTTCACGTTTATTTTTGTTTTTTGTTGTTAGTTTTCTTTTTCTTTTATTCTTATCTTATAAGAGTAAAGTATCGTAGAAAAATTTTAATTCTTTATACCAGAATATATTTTTCTGAATATGTACGTACGAAAGTTAATATTTTTGTGATTGTAATTTAAATATGCAGTAAAATGTAAAAAAAATTGTAATAATTACAGTTTACTATATAAAATTTGCACGGTATTGCTTAAAATACGTAATGTTTCTGAAATATGTTAATTACCAAATATGAGAAAAAAATTATGGAAAAGAGATTTTTTGAATATTTTCTGGATGGAAATACATAATATAATGAAAATAAAAACTAATTGAAATAGTATATTAACATTAAAACCAAATATTAAAGACAAATTTAATTTATCTAGTAAGGGTACTTACTCAAGCAATGTACTAACAATAATTCTAGTTAGTATAACATTCAACAAATTTTCATGACTACTTTCATACAAATTTTTTACTATTATTTAAATAATACATACGAATGGATTGGATATTATAGTACTTATCAATTCTCATAAAAGATATAATTTTTAAAAATACGACTATACCCTTATTTTGTTATGGAAAGTTATTTTCAAGTTTGAACCCATAATAAACTACTATTTTCATTCCGAAAAATGAAACAAAATCAAAAAGTAAAATCCGATGAACAGTAGCATGCATATTCAAGAGTTTCAGTCAAAAACGCGATGCGCTTATGCATTTCTGAATCAGAATTGTGTTAGGGTAAAGTTCACTTGCTTTGTACTTGATACTGATGACGAATTCAACTATTTCGAAACGATAAAGACTTTATAATATTAAGACAGTAGCCACTATTCTCAGATACTGTTTTTATTTTATTTTAATACGAATTTTATAAATTTTTGACTTTTTTCTCAATTAACTCATTTATTATTATTGCAAAATACCAGGATTTATAAAACAATTATTATTATTCGAAATGTGTATATCTTTTTACAAAAAATTAGAAACTTTTTTTTAAAAAATGCAAAAAATTCTAACACAAACCTTTCGCATTTTCCAGTCATTTAAAATTCAATAAACATTTATTTTCTTGATTTTTAATAATGTAAACTTTGAAATTTTGTAGCCAAGGTAATGTGTTCATGAAAATTAAACTATTTTAGGTAACAAAAAATAATGGACCTTTAAATTTATAATTTAACTAAAAATTGAAAAAATTATTTTTGGCATTATTTATAAAAATATAGAATTGAAAGATAAAAGATAAATAAACAATTTCTGAAAAACTTAGAATCTTAATTCATGTGAAGAGTGAGGTTTATTCATAATGTAAATATATTAGAATTAAAAAAAAATATACGGTGAACTTTATACTATTCAATACTCCCATATATTTTATCTTAGACTAATCTAATTACGTTTAATAAATTTTAATAAATGATGTGTTTGATTTTTGAAATATTTGTTTTATATAAAATATTTCAGTTATTCCTATTCGATTTATTTAAAAAAAATAAGACTTTGTTGTTTATATACCTATTTTGAACGGAAATATTGCTATCTTAATTTAACTTTTTAGTAAGTTAAAATATCTAAAGATTTATGAATTTCTTATAAAATAAATACTGTTTATTTAGATATTTTATCAGAAAAATTTAGTTTTTTAACTTTTCATGATTGCTTATCACTTCTTTATAGATAAAATACTGACTGTTTTATGCATATGGCTTTTTATATTATTTTACTTATTTCAAGTAGTGAACTTTAAAGGTTATATTCATAATTACATTTTTATGGTATACTTTCTATATTTATTGAAAACTTATTACTTGAAGTTATATTTTAAGAAAGGACATAATTTATTAATTGAAATGGATTCGAAAGCAGCTAGAAAAATTTAGAAATTAATGAAGTTATAGAGAATAAATTTTGTAATAATAATTCGAATATTGAGAAATAGACTAGGAATTGTTTTATTCTAGCTTCTCATCAGACTTTAATCTATTCAAATTTCAAACGTATGTAAAACTGGTTCAGTATTGAATCGAACTTTTTCTAATTTAAAGAAAAAGTATAGAATAAACTATTTCATCGCATAAAATTATGTTGCTTCTTTCTTCTTCAAAAGTTAATAAGGCACGAAGAAATGCCAATATTAATTTTTAAATATGCGAAAGGATTTAATGAATCTTAAAGTTACACAGGTATACATTAGAAGAAATAAATTTGAAAAAATGATCTTTTGGAATCTATCATTTTGTCAAGTAAGTGAAATATAGCTGCCACTATTTTATAAAATATATCGACAAGAATAACGAAACTTCTAATAGATACAGTAAAAAATTTATGTATATTGTAAAATAAATAGTGAAAACTACATTGAATAAAAATAATCAAAAATTTACTTATGATACCTCACTTTATCAACGATTTTCAGATAAAATTCAACTAAATCGATAATCGACATAGTTATTGAAAACTCAAGAAAACTAATAAACGCGTTGAAAAAATTCATTCAGGAAAAATCAAAAGTTGAAAGTCGAAGATATTCCAAGTATTTAGAACAAAGAAAATAACTCGTGACTAGTTCGCGTGCTCGACGCGTTTCCACGTGTCTTCGATCGCTCGAACCAGAAGCAACGCTCACATATTTCACATGGAAACATTTTATGGTATTCCACGTGCGCGAAACCAATGGGAGACAAATAGTTAAGAGAAGCGTGGAGTTCCGTCCCGCGGGCAAAACACGAAAACAGAACAAGTTCGAGCTACCGGTCGCAGCGTAACGTCCTCATTACCTGTAATTCGCATTGAAGCTGCCCCTCGGCCCCGTTGTCGCAGCGTCCTCTACCGATCTGTCTCTCTCTCTCTCTCTCTCTCTCTCTCTCTTTTTTGCACTTGATTCAATAGTAACGTCAACCGAGGGAGAGCGAGTCATTACGAAAGCGACCGTAAAGTGTACGGATTTACGAGGATTCGATGGCTCTCAAGCACCTCCAAGGATCGCAAACACCTGGAGGATCTAGCTCAGGAGTTTCCATGTTCTGCGGATGTAACTGCTGCCGGCTTTTATCGCTGAAATCATTACGCGTTGGAACGCATTGAGCGGTTGAGCGCCTATCAGACAAATATTGTTTTTCGATGACTCGAGAATCCCGGTGAAAACAGCAAGTGATCGGCCTCTAAGCAAATGATTAATTTATACAAAAATTTATACGATGACGCAACATTTTTATCGTGGTTATTTGCTCTTAGCGTATTTCGTATCTACGTACATTTCGGTTGACTTTGCTAATTTTATTATATTACTATTATTAAAAGAGAAACTCTGGTTCTCGGACAACTTTTTATTTGACAAAGAGATATAACAATTACAAATAATTAGATTTTCTTAGAATTATAGGATTGTTATATTATTACATATTTTAATTACATCAAATTTTATATTTAGTAAAATTTTCATTTAACGTAAAAATTAAAATGTTCATTCTACATTAGAGCTAATGTTTCGAATAGAATATTAAAAATATAAAAGATACTTCAAAAAAGTTACCCAAAATAAAAAAGTATACATCACTTTTATGCATATATATTTTCTCTACAAACTATCTAGTCGAATTAATATAATAGAAATATAAAGAGTAGTAAATGTCAATTAATACTTTGTAAAAAATAAATATATGAAGCAGATATTTAAAATTATAAACTTTGGTAAGTTAATATACGGATGGATGTATAAACATTAATATAGTTATATTCTCCACGTATTGTATACATTTATAAAAAACTAAATATTAGTTGTACCTTTTTTATACTAAATCACAAATAATTTTTTTTAAATATAAGGTTTTTCATTTAAAATTATTATATGTCTCAAGATCTAAACCAAGAAACAGATTTATTTCAGATTTAATAAACTTAAGATAATAACAATTCGATTTTTCTTTTTAATATTTCAAACTATAAAATAAAAAATTATATTCCTATGCTACGAATAGAATACATACAATTAAATTAAAATTAAAATTAAAATTAAATTAAAATAAAATAATCAATTAAAATAAAAAACTCTTCACATCTTATACAGTGGTTTACACGATAAATTATGTGAAAATACTGAAAATATAAGTAAATAATAGTAATAAAATATATTATTATTAAGCAATCATACATATTCATTTATTAATTTGAAATATTTATCTATCTTTAAAATGATTTTCTTATATAAGTTAAAAAAGTTTATAACGCAGAAAATGTATATAAATTACGAACTAATTATTGACTTCATTTATTTTATGTAATGTCTCATTTACATTAATATTTCTGTATGTTTTAATTGCGTCATAATTTTAAAAATGACTTGGTGTTTTAAGTCTTCATTTTATACATTATTTTACTTGAAACAAAAAAGTCAATAAAATAATCATATTTTTTTTAAATAGTGAGAATGTTAAAATAGAAATTTATCTCTAATAAATATATTAATTTTGCACGTTTATTTATTAAATTATAAACTCATTTATTTACTAGATAATTATACTAATAAGCTAATATATAGACACGTAATGAACATCCAGTCCTTTGCAACCGCATGTTTATTCGCCTGCATCGATCAATAAATTAAGAATCACTTACCATAGATCACATAAAATTTTAATGATAAGCAGGTATAATTTCTAAATAATACAATTAATATTATAGTTATTCAATTAATATTTTTATCCAATTATTAAAGATACATTGAATTATTAAATTTAAAACAAGTTGCACAAAGGCTATTAAAACAAAGATAAATTGATTACGAGAAACACGTAGTATATAATTATATTGTTCATTTAATAATATTGATAAAAAAATTAAGAAAGTGTATGTTTCCAAACTAAAATATTTTCGTAAAAATAATTTAATATGTAACAAAACTAAAGTATTACACATTACAAGTGATAATGAATTAACCACATTTGATGTTACTTCCTTTAAATTGCATATTAAATTGTAACGATATTTTAAAAACAAAAATGCTTTAAAATTATCATAAATTTATTGACAAAATGATATAAATAAGATATTATATCTTGTATTTAAAAACATTTTTAGAAAAAATTAATATTAGAATTTTGTAAAGTAAATATTCGAAACCGTGGAATACTTAAGTCATTTGTGCTTTGTGAAAATTATGTAAGTAGTGCTTAAATTTATAGTCCTGAAAATTTTGAATCTTGAAAAATAGATCTAGCTTCTCAACTAATAAAGGAAACAGGCAGAATGTTATTAAAAAATGTTTTAAAAATCAATATATTCTATAAAATATTAAAATGAATGATTAAATCACTTCGTTTCTTATAAGAAATAAAAAATTTATCAAAATATAATTTTGATAAAATTATTAAGTTTTCAAATTATGTTCATTGAAAAACTTTTTAAATAAATTAAGATACATGACTAAGAGTAATTATTGACTCCATTTAAATAAAAAAAATATATTTAAAAAATGTTAAAGAAAAAAAATAATCACGTGAACTTCTTTACGGAAAATCGAATAATAAGAAATAAAACAATGTTATCATTTATTTAACTTTTTCCTGACATTTATGAGAACTTTCAAGAATACAATACCCTTGGTATAAATAAATAATAATAAATTTAATTGAATTATAGTATTAGTCAAGGCAGAATAATAATATTAAAACATTCGAAAGTGCTACTTATATTTATTATAGTCGATGCGTGGTTATTTTGACTAAAGTATAATAATCGTATATCTAATTTACAAATCGTATATTGATTTTAACAAACTTGCCGTCCAGGCTGCGGAAGAAATAGGCAAAATGAACTTTCAGAAATATTCAATGTACATAAGATACGACAATTCTGAGAAAGATATATAGGAATTCTTTGAACGTATTAAAAAAAATATATAAACAATCTTATATAAAAGTCTTATATATTTATTGTTAGTAAAGAAAAAAGTATGCTATACTTTCAAAAAATATCTTCTACGCACTACACATTTAACTTGATCTCCCAATTCCAATAATCTCACAGTTGCTTTGAATCCGTGCTAATTTTAGTGTCGCAGTCATATTCGCTTCGCATCGGTGCATTGGCTTTGGACAACAGTCTGCAATAATTTTAAAATAAAATGCCCGAGAATGAATAAAATTTATCCTAAAAATTGTATAGTTTACATAATTCTTAAGTTTAATATACTTAATTAGCACTAAATATTAAGATGAAACAATTAATATTTAATCTGTAAACATGAAAAAGCTATTGCTGTGAATATTAAAAGATAATATTCTACAAATTATAGATTTGTAGAAGTAAATTTAATTTATCCTTTTGTATGCTAAGTTCTTTACTATTGGACTGACCGAACTTAAAAAATTATGAATGAAGTAGAACACACAACAAAAAATTGTATAAAAAAGTCTCAATAAAAATAAGTCTCATAAAAAAGTCTCTTATCTTGGACTGTGACGACATCGTGACATTTTTACATTGTAATGTCATACTTTTAAGATTTTTATATGTATATGTCTCCTTCAAAATAATAAAAAATGTTTAAAAATACGTTTGAAGAAAAATAAGAAAACGTATAATCCCAAAAAAAAATTGAACAGCTATTACATAAAAGGAAGATTCGTACTTTTATTAAATACTCGTAAAATTACAAATAAAGAGTTGGAAAATCTGTTTCTCGTCCATACGTTTCTACATCCATAATCTGTAGAGAAAACGTACGTATATACGCGGGCAGGCGTTTCGCCCAGCTTCAAGAGTTTTCAGCCTCATCAGTTTGAGCTCTTCTCTTTCCTTCTTCCCAGTACCCTCACGACCTTCTCCCTCCCCCTCTTCTCTTCTCCTCTCTCACGTTCGTCTTATTCTCTGTAGTCATAATATCCCGCACAAGATAGTTCGGCTTCGGAATCCAGTCGAGAGGTTTGAGGTTAGGACTCGAGGGTTTTTTTCTCCCTACTCCTCTCACTCCACTCTCCTCCCGCTCGTTTTCTCTTCCTCTCTCTCTCTCTCTCTCTCTCTCTCGTCTTCTTTCTCAGTCAACCGCACTCTTTTACTCCTTTTTGCTGCGTGTCCTTTACCTTACCTCCTCTTTCCTCTGTTTTTCTCTCTTCTCTCGCTCTCTCTCGACACTTTGCTTTCTGCGCTCTATGCCACAATCTGTCCGTCTCGCTCTTCCTCCCTCATTCTCCCTCAGCTGGTTCTTTCGCTTTCGCAGCGACGACTCACAACGAGGAAGAAACTAATGTCTACATGGATGATTCCACAGCCAATAGCACTCTTTTCCTTTTCATCATTAATATCAACGTGCGACATGATCGTCGCTCTGTATCGATAATTTTCGAATTTTCCTTTAAAATGCAACCGAGTCATTTTATTTTTATTGCATTTTCCAAATATTACTTCTACTGAATAGGCGTTTACAAAATTGTTTTAATACATAATACCAACTGTATAAAATATCCATATTGTTAATGTCAATATAAGCATTGTCGCGTATGGGCGAGTTAAGAGATCCTTGTTTAATTTATTTTCTTGCAGTCGATAAAAAAGTTATCCGTATATAAGAAAATTATATAGCAACATTATATTGCTTTTTTAGAAAACATTGTGTTTTCTAAAATGATATTTCTTCGTAAAACGATATTGCTTTTTAAGAAAACATTGTATTTTCTAAAATGATATTTCTTCGTATTTTCAGTTTTCTTCAAAATTTGAAGATATATGTCATTCTCTTCAACACGGTCGTTCCTTATTGTTCAACGAAGAGTAAAAAGTCAAATTTTTACTATTTTTCTTTTGACTAGACACATTGAACGCCTTTGTAAACTCAAAAAATTGAAATACTTCTTTTCATTTATTCTCTTGGATTGACAGCGCGCGTGCAGTTAATATTTTATGTATAATCGTTATTTCTCCATCGCATTTCCAAAAGGTAGTTTACTTTTGTTATTATTTTAATTAATTATAGAAAAATAATGTCCATATTGTGTGCGTGCAAGCACCTGAATATTTAAAAATCTACGATATTTCCACAATTTATTCAACCTATTTTCGAAGTTGAGAATCAGTTACTTTGAAAATTCGTCTTACAAGTTTTCTCCCAAAAAATCTAAAAATTACTGGATTCGTACTTGTGTGCTAAATCTTCATTATGAAAATATGGAATTAAACAACGCGAATATCGAAGAATTGTATCATTTACTAGCAAATCAGAAAATAGCGATCGCTATACTCCGAGCCCGCGGCAAATATCATATTTAAATGAAAAGTAAACGTAGGTGGGATAGTAGATTCGGGGTTGACAGTTTTCGTAGTCGGTACTAAGTTATGCGAGCCTCTTATCGAATAGCTAGAGTTCGCTTTTGGTTGTAATAACTGAAATCGAGTGTAGAACCGAGGCGGTTCTATGCTCCAAGTTGCGCGGTTCCAGCTAATTTTTTTTACTAAAAACCATTCGGTTAAATTCGTAGTATTTGTACATACTGAAACAGCCATCCTGACTATTTGCGAGGCTACGGGAAATGCATTTTAATCCGTTTTATTTTTATTTTTATCTATTTTATTCGTTATTCTTCGGTCTTCTTGCATCTGCTTCTGAGAAAGTTGTTATTTCGCTCACATTATTGAAAGTAGATGTTTATTCAGTAAATTCCTTTAATGTCAGTGTAGATATTACTTTTATTTAGAGTATATATCAAGATTTAGCCATCGTAAGGTATAATGAAATTGGTTAATATTTAATTAATCTTATCAAAACGTAATGCTTAATATATAAGTTCTATATCAACAGAAAGGTAATCTGTTATATTTTACTCAACTGGATGGATAATAATTATTCATAACATATTTTTAATAGTTATGTTTTCATTCAATTCCAAATTAAAAATGAAGTGATTCCAATAAATATACTTATAAATATTTATAATTAATAATTATACCCGTAATGAAATTATGAATTAAATCAGATTTTTTAACGTTTTTTAATATTATATTAGATGGACTATGCTTTATTTTGTAATCAAATGAAATATGTATTCAGAAACTGATATGCTATTAATTGTAACTGCGTTCAAATGGAAGATGTTATTTAAATACAAGATGATAATAAAAAATAAAAAATAAATTTTGAACTTTACTCTTCAATAATTTCAGAAGTTAAATATTCCGAAATAAGTACATATTTCCATATTATAGGAATACGTATTTTAAAACGCCTAATAGAAGAAAAGTAACTCGCAGTCAGCAAGGAAAATATTCTGCCTTTAAACCAAATTTTTGTATTTTTTATGACTTTTTTACATTATACAAATATTCGGCTACGTAAGATTAATAACTTAACATGTAGTATGAAATTAATATAATAAATTCAAAAGATACTTGTAAGTTATGTTTGAATTAAGTGAAACACAATTTCTTTGTTCATCCCCTACTATTCCAATAAAAACTGTATATAGACCTTTTGATTTTCTGTATTTATGTACAAGGATTCAAAGCATCGATTAAAATCAATTCTTTTTGATAATATTTTCTTTTAATTGTAACGTTTTATATATTACCCTCTTTATTACCAACATATAAATACCAATTTTTTATTATCTACACTAGAACAAATAAATATGTTTGTTTGAAGAAAAATAAATGTCGCTATCATTTTTCTTTCGATGCTTATCGAATACTTAAATATTTTTTACCGATCGGTAATTTCTGATACATTTTCACGTATATATTTTTAAAATAAATTAGTAATATTTAAGTTTGTAGTAAGTAATATTTAATTTTAAGCATTTTATTCTAAATAATTCACACCGAGATTATCTAATACAATCTAAACAGTACACTGTGTACGGGTATGAAATCTCTAACGTTGGAGAAGTTTATTAGTAACGACAAACGTGGGGATAATTTATTTTATATCAGCATAATATTGTAAAAATAGCCCTAACAGCGTATCAATTTAATTTCATACAAATTTTCTAAAAATACTTGTACAGTCTTGTTTTTTATCTTCAACTATGACTCATTTGCTGGTAAGCTTATTTCACTTGATAGCACAATTTTCCGAATGACAACAAGAACTTTTGTAGTTACGTTATTATTTGTATTGTGTGTAAACACACACAAATACATTACAATAAAATATAATGTAGTATAATCATAGTCTAGTTGAACAAATAAAACGGTTATGTTGAATTTTTAATTAACTACATAAAAAGATCTCGAACTTTTATGTGGTTAAAATTTAATCACCAAATAGAAGAACGTATGAATCGAATGTTAAAATTAGCCACAGCAAAATCATGACTTTAATAGATGGATGTTTTTATTACTACAATAGAGCGAGTACTGGAATTTGGTATAAAAAATTATTGCGTATTTACGTAAAGAGTGACTAAATTCACAGTTTGATCATTACAATTGCAACTTTAATTTGTGTCAATCAAAATATTTGAGAAATTCACTGTTACGGAAAGATCGTCAGCAAGTTTACGATTATTCTTGTATATTATTATAGAAAGGCTAATTTTCAAAAAAAGATAAATATACATTACTTATACATATACAAAAAGATAAATATACAAATATACATGCATGTTAAGTAAAGCAATGAGGAAGGGACACTTACATGAAAGATGATATAAAAATTTAGACTTCGTACTTAAATTAAAATTTACTTTTTAAAAGTATGAAATACCTGAAATAGCGTTCCAGTATTCTTTACATACCAAATGAAATTATTTTTATAAATAAAACCAATAATTACTATTATTTCAAGGATGAAAAAACGAAGACAGTTGAATCTATTCGTAAATTAATACTGCATTTAATATAGTGAACATTTTTTACGCCAACCAAACAATACTCTTACATTATAATACTTAAACAATTAAGAATAACATATAAAATATTTTTTCATTAAAAGACTTTCATTAAATTTATAGAACTTGAAACTCAGAATAATAAAACTCTGTTTAAGTACTTGGTTATATTGTTTATGAAAAATATTTTTTTAAATAATCAAAAAAAAGCTTAGACGTTTCTTGCAAATAAATTTCATTTTCCTCATGTGTCTCACTCTACAGATAATCAATCTAGATATTGTTCTAAATATTTAAACGCAATAAAAATACTCTACTCATTCTAATTGTTGACTGGATCTGGAATCATTCATATACAAGTCTACGTATACAAAAGTCAGTTGAAGAGTGAGAAAGAGCATGTGTGTATATAGGAAGGGAATGGTGAGTAAATGCTTTCTCGCTCTTTTTCTTGCTGGGGGTCAACGTACAGGCGTGCGGCGTGACCGAAATCACACACCGCGCGCGCACTACAAACCGCTCGGCTGTGGCTTTATGATCTCTCTCTCTCTCTCTCTCTCTCTCTCTCTCTCTCTCTCTCTCTCTCCTCTTTTTATATACCACCCTTTCTCTTCTTATCTTTATAGGAATATCGAGACGAAATGGTCATAACGTTTGAAACAGTCCACTTCAAGTATTTTTTCAAATAATCAATTCTAGCAAGTACACAAAGCCTCTAGTAATAAAGGTACTAATAATTTAAAAAATTAACAATTGTCAATTTGTCGTAAATGAAATATGTCTGTATGTATATGCTTAATTGTTAATGTATTTAACTAAATAAATATTTATTTACATATAAATAGAAATTTACGAAGTCTTTATTATCTCGTAGTTTGATATTCAAATTTGATGTTCTTTATCTCTTATTGTATATAAAATTTAAAAATAAATTTCTATCTTTTATAATTTTATTTTCATAATTTGTTTTATTTCAAGATTCATAGAATTTTCTTATCGACGTGGCTCAATTGGAAGAAATGTATCAAATTAATTAGTCTCAGGTACAGTTATATAAAAATATGTTTATAATATGGTTCCCCCGATACAGTAAGTTAAACTTTTTACCAGTATCTTAGTTACGTACAATTTTTATCAAAAAAAGTAAATTGCCATTCATCAAAGGTTTATGGTAAAAAAAATATTTTATCTAACTAAAAGTAAACCAAAATATTACTTCAAATAATATATCATACGACATACCAAGCAGTAAATTATTGATAATTGTTTTGAAATCACAAGATGGTCTTACGTATAAATTGCAGCAACAAAACGATTTGGAGGCACTTGAATTCTTGCACCTAATTTTTTTCTATAGTAATGTGGAACTTTGAAGTTTATTATCTCATTAACGTAACAATCCCTTCATTGCTGATTTATTAAAACAAAAAACATTTAATATATGGAATGAATTTTCTGTTAACTGTTTTCATCAAATTGTTTTATTACAGTTTATAGTATACGTATATATGTACATATGTATATATGTATATATAACATAATTATAATTCAAATCTCATATTCGACATTCATGTTTCAACTTGAATTGAAATTTGATTTAAATAAAGAGAGGAAGAGATAATAAATATCTAAAACTTTAATCATTAACTTTTTGTTCTCGCATTTATAAGAGGTCGTACGTAGTTCGTGCGTATAATCCTTTCAACGCTTCTCCATTTACATGTCTAATACAAGCTATATTTACAGTAATTTAATAAATAACGGAATAAGCAGACCCGAAAACGAAATATTTGAGTGCAATAGCGACCCTGGTACCGACATACGCAACTTTGACTTTTATCTCTTTGCATAACTCAGCTATCCAGTAGATAATTTTCTGGTACATGTAGTTTGTTGGAAGTTCTCCGATTGGTTTTACAAAGCTCTCTATGTCGCAGTCTGGAACCAGTGCACCGCTCGATAAGGAGGGGCAAATGCATTCAGAGGCTGGTGACTTCGGCGAAGTAATTGCGCACCTACACAATCACCCGCACAACCTTCGCGAGTTTGCTCAAATTTGAAGGTATATGCATATAAATTTCCGACGCAACATATATCAACATTTGCCCAATCGTTAAAAAAAATATTTGTACTCATTTATTATTCTTCAACCCTAAAAAGATTAATACATTATTACAGTCAAATGATTTGTGAAGATTGAAAAGGTATTTTCTTTATTAAAAAATAGGTAAGTAAGCAAATTACGAATCATTAAAATTATCATTAGAATCAAATTTGTTTCTTAAAAAACAACTTTTAAATTAATGAATAATTCCCTGTTAATTCAGAATGGTATTTTAAACTTTGGATAGTATTTTAAGTTTGTAATAAATTGTACAACATTCAACAAAACTATTTTATAATCTTTCGAATATTCTACTTTATTGTTCTAACAAGTTTCTTTTACAAATTGACTTCTAACTTAAGGTACGAGTACACGATTATTATAGTTAGCATTTTTCAATATTAACTATACATTTATGTAATAGCATGCTGTTTACCGAGAAATATATTCATAACTTCAGCATAGTGTACCTCTACTTCAAAGAGTTTGCATATGTTGCGTGTTTTAATATTAGTTTTCCTATTCGCAAAACATTATTTTACTTACATCAGTTTCAATTATTTCACAGGAATACATTTATCAAGAAAGATTTTATAAGAAATTTTACATAGTTTGATATTAACAATAAATGAGTTATTAACATCAAGAGTGCTCTTCTTGTAGAAACTGATCATTCTAATACTAAATTTCTCTGTATCGTTCTAAACTTAGTACATGTACAGCCGAAGCAAGCACTAAACTAGTAAAAATGATTCTTTTTCTCACAATTACAAGTGTGGTATTAATTAGATTAAATTGGTCAATTTACAATAGAGTAGATTTATAGTATTTTGTCGGAATGTTTTATTAAAAAAGTGACCTCATAGAATCAAATTAGATATAACGAATTGAAAATTACTTCTCTTCTATAATTCTGATCCCAAGTTGTAATGAACGTCATATCTTCATCTTACACCAGACGCAATTGGCACTTATTACTAATTCATCAATGGAACTTCTTACTGCATATAATGTGGTATTAGATGAAAAACTCGCCTCTCGGTTACTATTAGATGAAGTGCTTTTGAACCTAATAATATGATTAGGGTTAAAGTGCGTTCATACACATATTTTCTTAAACATATTTCACTTTTCATATACAAGGTAAGGTTTGTTTATAATACCGTACTAATGAACTCAGTTATTTGGCTGAGGATAAAGTGTACTCTAATAATTTCTTTAAATGCGTATATATTTAAAGAAATCATTTCATTCCAGAAATACTACAATTTTGAAAGAATTGAATCAGTTGCCAGTTATTGCTAATAACTTCTAACACGTTATAGCTTATACTTTACCAGCAAATACGTTATTATTATTTGTTAATGTTCATAGCTATGTTTTTTTTAAATGTCTGAATAACATCATAGATCTTGTAATAGTTAATTGAAATAGGCTCAATTATTTCAAGCAACTTTGAAGACACTGATTTCCTTATTAAAATCAATATTTAATCAAATAATTGACCGAAGTAATTAATTCAAATTAGAAATTAAATATAAAATTTGTTATACGTAATTTAAATAAATTATATTAGATATTAAAATTAAATCAGCCATCCATCTAAAATAAATATAATACTTTTTACATAAAAAATTATTGATTTTTCTTTAATGTTAATATTTGTTAATATAATGAAATTTAAAATAATAAAATAAAACAGTATCGTTAATGGAGGATGTTCTTTTTCGTCAATAGAACAAAAATTAAAGAAAAAATAATATCACTTACTCTTAAATTAAAAAGCTGAAGTTTATCTTTATATCTTCAATAAATAAAATATAATGGATTCTAATACAAAATTTTATTAAATAAAAAAATGATAATGATATTTTCAAAATCATATTGGGATATATGTTAATCCAGAAAATATTCTTTATGAGTGTTATAAAATATTTTCTTTTATAAAATTCTAGTATCGAAACCGATTCTCTGTTACCTTTACTGCATGCACGTACGCACTCACATACACAAGCGCAATGGTTGATTATGCAACGGTTGATTGCATAATTACTCAAGAGAAGATTATGCAATAAAAAAATGAAAAAAGAATAATAATAAATATTGTAAACAGAAAGTTGTACAACTTGCATCTGCCAGAGTCGCACATCGACCCATTTCTTATTTTCTTACCCTAGTAAGGCAATCAATAAATCAATCGTTCACATTTAAAACATTTACGGTATCCTCTTTCACGCGTCCAATAATCAACCATTCTATTATTTAACTGTTTCTATCGACGTTCTAGATTATGTAAAGGCATACACGCTTTGTGAAAGTAAATGAAATTACTAACAAAAAAACACGGAGTGAACAAATTACAAAAAATAACGGTGGAGATTTTACAGTATAATTTTTTTTAACAATGCTTATTTTTTAAAATATGCGAAAATATGTCAAAGGTAGGAATCAATGGTTGTTGTCCATGAGGCGTACGAAACTTGTATTAAAAAAATCTGCTTTTATTGTAGATAAAAATTAAATATAGACATGTGTCTTAGGTTTCATTTATTACTTACAAAAATGAAAAAATAAAATTAAGATTAATTAATGATATTTAAAATTGTTGTTATACTTCTGTTATTAAACGATTATTTTTTAATAATGTAAAGAAGATTTTGTTTTAATTACTCTATGCGAATACACATCCATTTATTATATGAAATTTTAAAAATAATTATGAATTCTAATGTTCTGAAAGACATTGATGTTTTGCTTGGAATTTTATAAGGCCATATATATGTATATATAATATATGAGGAGACTATAATTTTTAGTTTATTTACCTACCACGTATACGTGTACGTAGCATACTATCGGTATAGTAAACGATATAGATTATGTGAAGATCAAAAAAGCATTTTTTTTAACCCCGATAGAGGTATGATTTATTTGAAGAATTACGCGGTATAATTTGTATAAGAAATTGTAATGTGTTATCGAATCTTACAAACTGAATTCATTAAAGAATGGAATAAAAGTTGATAATTTTAAGTATGCTATAATAATTTGTACATTTGACATTAAATTATTAATATTTTATATTATAAATATTTTATATTTTATAAAAATATTTTATAAATTTTATATTTTTATAAAAATATACATCTTTATAATTGAGTAATTGTTTTCAGTAGTTTCGTAGAAAATACAGTTATTTAATGCTTCGAAGCATACAGGCGCATGTACTGTCTTATAAAACGGCCTACATTCTTTACTACTAATAATGGGCGCAATCTCCCTTTAAATTTTTTACTATATTCATGCTTTTTTCATGAAATTAAATAAATATTGATATTTACTATTTTTAATTTAAGCACCTTTACTAAGTTCTGAGAAAATTATTATTCGAAATTATAATAATATTCATTTAAGACTTGGTACGTCTTAATAAGTAAGGTAGCCTAGTAGCTTTATTAATAAGTTATACGGCCCTTATTAATATGGAAACACTAGGTTTTCAGTCAAATTAACTATACGGAATTGCGCGCTTTGGCATACCGTTCGTGCTTGTACTTGACAGGTCACCTTGTCGCCTATTTATTTATTTCGATCCTCTAATGCTGTTTATCCTTTGCAATCAACTGCAAGTGCACAAGGGAAGGGAAGTTGTGTCTATTCGCTTACGTGAACAACAGTAAATTATCATTTTTTCAAATAAAAGTTTATTCAATATTATATGTCGTGTCAGTATTACCGATCAGCAATTATCTGCATAAAAGGCATTGTAAATTAATTTTAATTAATAAATCAGAATTATGTTTTCATAGCTCGCTGAGTTGATTGATAATACGGAAAGGAGTAGCATAGACGTCTACAGTTAAAACGTGAAATAGAAATGTTTTTGCAATTCTTTCGTCCTTTCATTTTCATTATAATAAAATGACTGAGAAGTTAATTTAGTCCAATATATAATTTCGGTCGAAAATTTAACTTTTTGTTAACAGTGTTAAAGATTTTCTTGACTTTGGATTATTTAATTCAATAATAAAGTAAGCTCTTTGATCATAAAATCAATTATAATAAAAAAATTATTTAATATTCTTTTATCAAAAAAGAAAATTTTGAAATTTTGAACAATCAGAATGAAAATTCTTATAAATCGACGATCTTTAATCAATAAGTATATATCTGTATTTGAAAGAGATGTTACTAATATGCTCTATTAATGGTAAAATGTTGTCACTTTGATTTAAAAATAGAAATTATAGTTTTCGTTTGGTTTCATTCATCTATCTGTAAAATATATTACTTTATAAAATTATTCAATCACAATCGATTATTACGACAGTAAAATAAATTGTATATATACATATAAATGTATACATAATGCCGACATCTATTGAAAAAGTATTTGATCTTATTTTATTTTCCAACTAGTAAAATAGTTAAATAGCATAGTTGAATTTATATAATAATTATGTTCATTTGGCCTTTCATCAGTTTGATTAACGCCAAACAGATCAAATTTATTTGGATCAGTTTCATGCTCGTACTTACAGTAAGATGAATAAAAAATTAAGTTATCGTTATTCTCTTTTCTTTTTATTGCAAAGTTTTTTTTTTAGTGCATCGTGAATGTCTCCTAGAAAACTTAAATACAATTAATAATACCGAATACAATGTAAAACTTCTCCGACGTTTTCGTGATGTTGCTCTGGATAAAATACCGGAGTTGCAGAGGTCGCGCAACTGGTAGGTGCATCATAACAACGTGTCAGTTCGGTCCATCAGATCCACGATTTCTTGGCCAAGTGCAAAGACCTTCGCTAAATTCTTCAAATTCGCCTATCACCATTTTCTCTTCACATAACATTTTTTAATTTCTGATTATTCCTCGAGTTGGGTATTCGATCGCAAGGATCTCGAGAATCGAGAGGATATTATGAGAAGTATTGTAACAGTGAAGAGAGCGATCTGCAATGAAACGGGACTTCCAAAAAGTATTCTCAGTGACGAAAGGAGCCTGGATTAAATATGGCCTACTTTGAAAGAAAATCAAATTACAATCGAAAAGATCAACTGTAATATTTCTCGGTCCAAAGTTCAACGCTTACGAAGAAGCCTATAACAATTATTCGTAATTGATAAGAGTATTAAACGATTGTACTCGATGTGGTTTCAAACTACTTTTTGTTAATTATACCTTTGGGTAAAGCAATGTTTGTTAAAACGAATCTAATCGTCTATAATCTTAAGCCGAAGTTAGATTGAATTAATGAAAGCAAAATACAAAAACTGAACTGGATAGAAGAAATGAAAACAAAGGATTAAAGCAAAAATTTGAAAAAGTAATTAAATTCCAGAAAACCTTAAAGCAAGAATGCATTTGGAAATAAATAAAAAGCGAAACTGCCGGATCAAGAGTAGAATGACAAAGACGAGAAATTCTTTGAAAAGAGTAATAATAATAATGGGAAGAGGAAGCGTAGTATAAAAAAAGAAGCTTGCAGTTAAGTGAAATTGGGGTCGATTTGTCGCTCGTGCCCATTCGCTTGGCGTTTAGCTCGAAATACAACGAAGAGGCGTCTGTGCACGGCCTCTACATTTTTTCCTCCGATAACGACCGCGTCTGTGTGTCTCAAGCCGTCGATGACAAGTACGCGCGTCTTTTTTGTGTCAGGACACACATCCTTGCCCGCTCTTATCGTTAGCCATATAGGTTCAATCTCTTCCATTCTTTACAGTATCTCCCCCTCCGCTCTCTCACTCGCTTAACTACGCACTAGGCAATGGCCATCACGCGAGCTCGAGGATCTCACTTAATGGTGGCTCAATTACTCGAACTTTGAACAATACCGTTACTCCCAGCCAAACCCTAGCTTAAAAAAAGAGAAGAACAATAAGTGGAGAGAGAAGGCGCGTAAGCTTCTCGCACTACCTGGACGTATGAATATACGAGGCTTAAATTCCGAAAAAAATATTATACAGACACTGTAAGCGTTATCGTGTACTTCCTAACACAAGTTGTGTATTTAAAACCGGTAGCACATTCTCTTTTTCTTAAATAAATACAATTTTTCTACAATTTTAATTGATATTTCAAATACAAATATTTGTTTGTGCTCACATTAGAATTTTATATAATATAAAATACCTTGCCATTTTCAGTAATATATGTATATATCGATCATATTCAATACATGTGTATAGATATGTAAAGAAAACATGAATTCACAACAATGAATTATTAACGGTATTATTTAATTATATTTGGATATAATGTATTCTTTAATTACAAAGTATCCACCGAAATTCATAAAGTTTATGCTATCATAAATTTGTGGCTAAATTTGAATTGAAACCAATAATCTAGTAATGTACAATATTATATCCAAAATAAAAATGGTTAATCAAGGATCAATTTATGTAAAATTCTTTAACTTGTCGAATCTATGTGAACTTTTAGATATGACAGTAATAAATTTAGTCGTAGTAAGTATAAGTCCTACTTTATGTAAGAAGTATTGAACTTAAAAAGACTTGCATACACGTGCTCTAATGAAAAGATATTTGCATGCAAAATGTAAATTCATATAGTTTTCCTGCTATATTAATATGCATTGTTACGCAAAGTTTCGAATAATATTTCTATAATGTTGATGAAAAGGTAGTGAAAAAATACGATACTATTCTTTTATTTTTAAAAGCGTTGTTTCAAATGTATAAAACCGTTTAAAAATGTAAACGCAATTTTTTAAGTCGATAGATTATCGTCAAAAGAACAAGCGATTCTGTTTATTAAAAAATTCGAATTTTTTGGCAATTACAACCTACAATTACATTTATTGACGTCAAACATTTGTAAATAATAAACTAAAATTTTATAATTAATTCCTTGAAATGGAAAACATTCTAATATTATCTTGTAAAATGTGTGAAATCTGGGCTTACAATAGTATTACAAAGTGAATTGCGAGTTTGTATGAACAATTTAAAATCATTCAGATATTAAGAGATTACTATAAAAAGCTAAAAAATTATGGTTAAATTGCATTTTTCATATTTGATAATTTTTCATATTTTTATATACATATACTTCTCGGAGTTAATCCGGATGAACAAAATTACATCTCTCTCTCTCTCTCTCTTCCTCTCTCTACCTCTCTCTCTTTTTTTGGTTCACTCCCTTTCTCATTCAGCATCCCACTCCTAAAGGACTTTTTAAAAATCCAAGAGTAAGAATAAGATAAAGCAAGAGCAGCAGAAAAGCAAAAGTGTAAGGGTCGAGGGCATGCCTTAGAGAGCATCAGAGAGAGAGAGAGAGAGAGAATGAGCAGCGAGCAAGTAAGTTACAAGGAGGGGCGGGAGAAGCACCGGGTGTCGCAAAGACCAGATTAATGGCTTGGGGAATTCTTGGTAGTCTGGGCCGGTTGCAGAGAGACAGAGAAAAAGAAACAGCGGACCGCGGTGACGGCGAATCCATACTTTATACTTCGGCGAGGTTCGCACCTTCCTTCCTCATCTCGAAGAAGGTCGTTTGAGAGTGCGTGCTTACAACTTCGAAGAGTCGCGGGAAAGTTGATGGATCCCTCGTAACATAGACAGCGCGGTCACTCGATCCCCGGACGATACTACGAGTTTCCAAATTTACACCGTGTGAGATTACACCGAGCAACTCGAATCGATGCTTTTTTCTTTTTTGCCATCTGCCGTCGCGTTATCTCGGCTCCGGATTTCGGTGCTCAGATTTATAACTCACCATCACCCAAACCGCTTGTTAACCATAATGTGGTTGAAATTACGGCTAACGTGCCTATAAGTTACTATTTTTTACCAGTGAAGCAAAATCTACGCTTTTATCTTTTCCGCGCAATATGTTTACACTGTCTAGGCTTTTTTCGCGGCCGAACGACCCTTTTACTACAAAAACGGTTGCAAGGATAATAGCTGTCCAGACGAATTCTACATGAAAGGCAGCAGTGTAATTGTACAAGGAAAGTTATTATCCTCGTGAGGAAAGCAGTTCTATTTGCCACGAAATCGTATCCTTTGCTAAATAATCTATTTGCTTCATTTTCTGAGCTTAATCTCGCATATGCATTTCCCCAGACGCTAATTATTAAGCATGAACAAATATAATAATGTCCGAAGCCAATTTCTGTTGCCACGCATTTCATACCGCTGTCAGCGACTTTTAAAAGACGTCATGAAGCCGAATATTGTTATAAATTTTCAAAAATTCGATTTATAATTTTCTCATGTATATATATATGTTTAACTACGTATATAAAATTATTGCACTAAAGCATATTTTACTTTTATTTATTACTTTTCTCGTTTAAATAATTTCATGCGCTTTACTATCTAATGTTTTTCAGATAAATGTTTATTTAATATGGCTTATCATATTTAATAATTTTGTTTCGTATAAAAAGTAATAGCGCAGATAGATTTGAACGTAGCGATTGGTTTGAATTCGAAAAATCCCAAACATTCGTTCTATTATTATCCGTTGTACTTTGCTGTTTCTTGTGCATTTGCTATAACAAATATTATTTTTTACATATTTATCCATTAAGAAAATTTAAGAAATATAATAATAAATAGACAATTCAAAAAGCTTATATGAAAATGTTGTTATATAAAATATTATATAAAATAGTATTACAACGAATCTACAAAAAATAGCAAAGTATAATTAATAATTATTTGTTTTTGCCTATTTAATTTATAATTAATGAATACAAATATATTTTTTTACTAATAATATTTATAGATTTGTGAAATATAAACAAATTATAAATTAATAGTCAAGAAAATTTAAAGTATAAAATATAATTATAAAAATTGTATAATGAAATATTGAAAACATAAAAAAAAAGTTCCTAACATTTAGTGGTCGACAATAAAAGAGCACATTCATATAAGTAAAAATTCAAAACTTGTAGTAAGAACAAAATTGAATCTTTCAATCTGAACTAAAAATCTAATGATTTCATTTCGAATAAATCTTCGAATTTTCTTTTAATATGCAAATAATAACTAACTATTTTTGCTAATAATTGCCTACTTTCATCGCGCAATTCAAATGCATTACAAATTTAATTATATTTGTTATAAAATTTAATATTAATTGACATCAACTTAGGTATTTCTAAAGAATTTTACTGAAGTCTTTATATTAATAATTTTTCTGGAAAACTTTTGAAAAGAACAAAAAGTGACGAAATTAGTAAAACTGTAAACATGTTCTAAGAGCATAGGTAACAAATACCATAAATAAATTACAAAAAATATTTTTTTCTAGTTTTCTAATCCTAGATATATTATGCAGTAATAATATGCATTATAGTATCTACATTGATAATTGAAACACTTTTCTAGCAATTACGATTTCTAGTATTTTCTACATCATATAATATCATAAGCAACTTTCATTACTCTTATTTTTAGTTTTAATATAAAAATATTACCTTTCAAACAATATTTTCTTTTAGTTAAATATACAATGTGTATAATAATATACCAAATCTAATTGATTTATTGCCTAGAAGAAATATGATAGCATTTCAAAGCTATTTTTTGCTCCGCAAGAATATAATTATTGTTTATTTAATGCAAAACAGCTGAAGTTATTTTATACTACATTTAACTATTATGTGCTACAGTTAACTATACTGCATATATGAAGAAATTGATAATGGTGTTAAAATGAACAATGCCAACAAATAATCCTGTTATATGTTAAATCGTTCTCCTAATGGACTCAACTCTGCGTTTATTCTGTAGTCCAAAATTAGAATAGTGTATACTTCCGATACAAGGAAATTTAATTATAAAAATGTTGTTTGATTGTTTAGTGTTAGCGATAAATGCATATAAAATTAGAAACATCGAAACAGGTATTATAGAAGTATCGTATGATCGGCATTGTAAAATGAAAGTATAAAATATAAGATAAATAAGTATGCGCGATAACGTGAAAATCTGGGCAGCTTCAAATTAATTGCAATTTAATTATTTTGATTAATCAGTAAGTAATTGTATTAATTTAACGTGGAAAGAGTTTTTTATTTTATTTGTAAAATAGGGATGACATTTTGTATATGCATTGATTTAATTTTTGTAACTTTACCGATAAGTGATAGTAAATGACATCTGATAATTAAACTGGTATCAATTAGATCGACACTAATTGCTCCAAGAAATAATTTTTTATTTATATTTAGTTTTAATAAAAATTGGTATTTTAGAACATGCTTTTTTATTTTTGTTTTTCAATAGTGATAAGAATAAACGTATAATTTTATTGAATAAACATAAAACAATGAAACAATCTTAATCGAGAGTTGTTGGGGTAACAGTAATTGGGTCTTTCATCCAAAAAGATTATAAACTAAAATTTTAAGTAGCTTCTCTGAGACCAAGATTGTTATTTGTTCACCACAGGTTTCTAAGAGTACATAATACACATAATAGCTCAAAATGAGATTTACGTTTAGCATCTCTAGTTTTATAAATTTTAAAAATAAACTTTAATTGAGTTATTCATATTGTTGAAATATATATTTGATCACAGATGCAAAATAATAATTTTAGTATTTTAAAAGCTACAACTTTTCAAATTTATATAATAGAAAATGCATTTTAAAATAAATCTCAGTGTATTTAAATTCTGCTACTGTACTCTTGCAACCATGTGTTGAGCAAACAAAAGCTTTGACTATTAAGAAATCAATTTATAATTTTAATTTAAAATACAATGATCTAGATATATATATATATATATATATATATAAAGAAAATTTTAAATAACTTCTTTTTACGTAAGTATTGAACACCTGATAAACGCGTCAAATTTCAAATCCATAAACGACTGTTCAATTAAGTTTATTAAATATTTTTATTTATTTCATTTGAAATTAAATTTGAAATATTATGATTTTCATGCAGACATATACTTCAAACATTTGATACCTTTATGATGTAGTATTATTTGTGTCAATTTTCAAGTCTAATCAAAATAATTCAAGCACAAAATAATTCTTTTATACTTTCAACACTGGGAAAAAGTATATTTAGGTACTATCTTGATTGATTGCTAGAACACGTAACAATGTTCGTATTGTCTTCATCATATGTAATTAAGTATCAAATAAAATAAGAATTTGAATTGATTATCTAAGTTAATATGACATTTTCAATTGCATACAATTTATTATTGTAAATAACATCATTAATTTACACTAAACCTTTAAATCGTATTGTACAATACTTTTTACGTACGAAACGTATGAACTACATAAAATTTATTATATCGACTCAGCGTAATACTGAGTAAATGCAATTAATGTTCACAATAGTAAATTGATTTAATGTTTTGATAAGTATTCAAGATGTTTACATACTTTTAATTTTTGCGAATTATATGTAGATTTATGGTTGATGCAGATTATAGTAATAAAAATTTAAGGTTATTTTGATATAAAAAAAATATTGCACATGAATTATCACCTACCGTATCACCACCCACGTATCACCTACCAAAATATAATAAGCGGCAATCGATATTTCCATTATATATATTAAAAATGATCAAGTATTAATTATTATTCAGATAATAGTTATAACTTTAGCTTTCATTACAATTTCCTTATTTTAAATATATAATTAATTATTTTTTTATTCTCATAAATAAATATTTAATAATGATAAATCTGGTGCATCACGCGAATCTCATTTTTATAAGATTATTTGATAATCTGACCATTCTTACGCGTTTTGTACGAAAATGTATCTACATTTTACTTTAGCATAAGCATTTATTAACTATATATATAGGCTTTAATCAATTTACCGTCTTCTCTTCATTTTATATCTGTATATATAGAGCACATTAAGTAATGATATATACAGTTATTTTCAAATTAAAATGACTAATAATTTAAATAAATAAGTTAATTATCATGCTAAATAATATAGCCAGAAATTAGTTGGGACCAATCTTATACGTTTTGAAATGTAGAATATTTTTTAAATGAACAATAACAGGATAACTATTAGTCCGTTTTATTATTTAAATTAAAATACATATTTCATCATTATCCACATTGATGATGTATTATTCTATAAAAAAGGCGTCGATATTATAATAACCCTATTATAGATGTTTTCTCAAGTTGAGATTTCAAATTGTTTTCGCTGCTTTCGAACGATTAAAGGTTTCCAATTCGTAAAGATAAACAAGTAAGAAAGCAAAATAAATGAATTATTATGATGAATTAGAATGAATCACTCGATGACTGTCCGCAGAGTTAAGCAAGTACGTGCGACCGAAATTGCCTTACAAAACACGAGGTAATGCGTCGACGCGTGCGCGATCATATGCTTCATACTAAACCAGACGAAACGGATTTACATTGTAAAATTACAACGCTATCACCCCGTCGTCATTCTTTTTGGCCCCATGAGAAACCGTCGAGGAATCATGGAGGCGCGGCAGACGAGTCCTCTTCCACTCTCGCTTCATCAAAGCTAAATTAACGTCGCAGCAATGATGAGAGGGGCGAAAGGAAAAAACACATTGGAGATTTCGAAGTGAGAAAGGATATCGCATTCTTAGCGCTCTTCGATGGGGACGCGAATGCACGTCGCCAACGGAAGAGACTCGAGTGCGATTTAATGAGGTTGCGGGGTACAAGGTGAACTAATGCGCGTACGCGTATGTTTCCTTTTTTCTTCCTTCTCCCATCTCTGTTTATGTTTTTTTTCCTTTCTCTTTGCCTCCGCGCTCGCAACGCCGCACATTAAGACGCGTGTAAACACTCGTGATTCTTGTCCGTCGCGCTCAGGGGGATGATGCCACCCTCCTATCGGTGCGCCTTTGCGATTTCGTGATTATCTGAGAGCACAACTTTGCGACCCTGTCGTTTTTGACTTTTCGAGGAGGCTCGATGAGTATTGATTAAAAAAATATGCACGAGCTCGGCGCTTCTACACCATCGTGTTTATTTTTCGTTTCGAGGGAGCCGAGTAATTCAGAGTATTTTGTAAGCGGATACATTGTGCTAATGGAACGTGAAATATGTGTGTTTGTTAGGAGTGAATTCGATTCACGAAAGTCTGTTCGTTCTTTACAATAAAGCTAGGTAGAATTGGCTATTATTTATTAATTGCGGTTGATTTATGAATAAATCGATATATTCCTTTTAATATATTAATTTTCAATAAGAATAATCTACAATTATAATCTCGGCTATTCCTATTACTAATAGTAATGTTTTCTTTAACTAATTGATAATAAATATAAAAGACACTTATATCTTTTTAAATAATGTTGTCGTTTAAGAGATTATCGATCTAGAATAATTTTAAGTGCTTAAATCAAATCGCCGATCATATCGAAGTAATTACTCATTTATGATCAAATAATTTGAAAAATAGTGTAACTCTTAAACCATATGTAAGAATATTTTTCATTTATACGTTCACCGATTTACGCTTTCATTATTTAAATATGTATACGATCAAATGAACATAGTATATAAGTCATTGTAAACTAATTTACCAATATTTTTATTATGTAATTATTTATTTCAATTACTAAAATTAGTTTGAAATGTTTGACTGATGAATATTATAATAATAGAATAATAATAGATAATTTGCAACTAGTTCGAAATCATATTAACAATCAAATTATGAAAAATCAATTCTTATGTGATCCCAATCTCACTTACTTTTAAGCGATTTTAAAAGTAAGAAAATGAAAAAAAAATTAACGTTTACATTGTATTGCAATAGTCTATGGTAATTTTATAAATAAAAAAGTGTCAAGAATTACTTAACTTTTGATTATAAGAATGAATATATGGAATTTAAAAGTTTTTGTATTACTTTGTATTATATAATATTAATTTGCTAAATATTTTTGCTTTATTGTTCAAATGTAATATATAAAAGTCTTACAATTATTCTTACAATCAGAATAATTTTAAGTCTTTGTCTAGGTTTAACATTTTATTTAAACATGTGTGTAATAGCAAAATCAGTTTCACTCAAAATATTGAAATAACATTTTATACTAAATTTGTTAACTTAAACAATATTGTTATACTGCATTACTTTATGATTTGAATTTTGAAAAATTCTTTATCGTGATAATTCAAAACTAAAATGACAATGTTAGATGATTAATTAATTTAATTGTCATTTGCTATGCAAGCCTGCATCGCATATGTTTTCAGTAATTCTTATAATATAGTTTAGGTCAATTGTAAGTTTTTGAAATAGCATCCTTGTTATTGTAACAATCGCCGTGGATTACCTACATTACCGACAGCAGAAATATTTGTAATATTTAAAATAAGAATTTTTCTTAAGGTAATAATTTACAAGTTATGCTCCAATATGAATGATGCGCTATTTAAAATTAACGTAATTTAACGAATAAAACCTGTTTCGTAGTTAAATAATAAAATATAAACCGATGTGCGCTTAATAAGTCGCGCAAGCAAAGTATTACATTATTAAATTACATAAGTGGTTAGGTTAGAAGACAAAACTATATCAAAAATTATATCTCAGGTTGAAAGTCTTTCATAAAGTAATATCAGCGCAGGTACGCTAGTAGCGTCCACAGAGGTATTTTTTGGGCACAGAAAACTAAAATAAAAAAAAAGAAAATGTACAGGACGACTAGAATCAGAAAATTGAAGTTATAGGCAATTGGCATGGGATGATCGCGCTAAGGCCCGTGTACGCACAGCTTCTACTCCAGCGTAACGGAGCTATCCCGCATCTTTCCTTCTCACTCCCTCTTCTTCTTTCGAATCCTATACATTTGTTGCGGGTATATACGTGTATACATATAGCCATCTCACTCGGGGCGCCCGCCGATACCTGGAATTTCTTGGCTTTGTAGAAGAAGCGCACGCGCAAGACTTAGGGCCATCTGCCTCTAGGTCATTCTCTCTCCCCACTGGTAGTATCGCTTCTCTCTGCTCCTTTGGCAGTGATACGCGTCTACCTGTATTCTGTGTTTATCTCTCTCTCTCTCTCTCTCTCTCTCTCACTTCGCTCATGGTTAGGCGGTAACAAGAAGCACCTTTGCAGAGGCGAGACGTACGATGCGTTTACCTGCGCGCGCCTTCAACTCGTTTTCCCTCTTGTCGTGTGTGCGTCGTATGTTCTTTCGTGTGGATGTACGCACACATGCGCATATTATTTTTGTGGTCCGATTCTCGTTGTCTCGGCTCTGCTTGGGGCTGCCAACGGGTTTTCACCACCGCTGCATTGTGCATCGGCCCATGATGTTTTTCTTGCAATTGCAAGTTTTCCTTTTTCCAGGCGCACCTCTACCTTTGTACATGCGTATGTGTGTGTGTGTGTGCGCCATGTCACAAGGTACTTCCGTGTGGTTTTTTAAATAAAATAGGACCCGCATCACTTTTTGCAAGCTACACATACAACTTAATGTAGATCATCCATAATTGGCAACGTCGAGCAACGTAGAACTACTACACCTTTCATCACGACTTGCGTGCCTATACAAGTCTTACTTAACTTAACATTTTTCATTCGAAACTTAAACAAGTTGATTGCGCGCCGACTTTCTTTACAAGTAAAACAACTAAAAAATATTCATTTATTCATGGATAACGTAACTATCCATTTCTAACGATATCACATAATTCTGCAAAATTATTTATAATATAATTAATATGATATAATTTTCTTATAAAATCATACACATTATTCAAGCAAATTATATTTTTAAAAAACAAATATTTTCTGAATTTGTAATTTATTTGTAATTAATGGAGAGGTACCAGCGCATCCAAAATTAAAATAATTAATGCATGAAATTTAATAAAAGTTACTTTTTATTTATAATGATATATATTTTCGTATATAACTATATACATATATAAAATAAAAGCGAAAAAACTTATGTCAATTAATTATCGATTAAATACACTCTTTTTTAAAAACATTTGGTATTTTAATAAATAACATTTATATGGATTATTTTTATATGGATTACTTTTTATACTTACCTAAAGTACGCAAAATGGAAATTAAAACAAAAAACCACTGAAATATAAATGTTATTTCTGTAATCTATTTTAGGAATTTATTTAGGAATTATGATTTGTAGAGTTGCTAGATTTAATATACCTAGATTCAAATAATATAAATAGAACAGTTACCTAATAATTTGAAAAAATATAAAAATTAATTATAATAGATAATACTATTTTAGAATTATCTTATAAGATGATATTTTATTAAAGATCCTTTGAAATGCTTACCTATAATAGCAGCATATGAAAGTACGGATAAATGGAAGTATTTCGATTAAAATACTTCCGGTCTACTTTAGAAATAAAAAAATGGGGACCGTGAAACCTTAAATTCATAAATTTTTTTTATTACGAATTGATTAAGGATTGCTTTATAAAAAATTTCTTCGTTGGTGGTTGAAATCTGTCGAAAAAAGATGAAATACTAAGGTTATGTAAAAATATATTCCATAAAGAAAGTTTATAGATTTTCTTACAAATGCACTAAATGTTTCTATTCTTTGCATTAAGTTTACCGATATTTCTTATAAAGTAATTTAAATTATATTATTTAATGTAGTAATGTTTGTGCCCTAAATGAGTAAAATCATTTGCTTATTTTTGTAAAAATATTTGAAATGTAAAACATAAAAGCCACAATTAACTTGAATTTGTATTTTAAAATATGTACATATGCTGCATGTATCTATCCAAACAAGGCAGACTTTATTTTTTTATAACAGGTATTACTTTTACAAATTTAGAAAATGTTTATTTGAAATTAAAATTTGATGTAGTAAGTCATATTTTAATTAATAATTTTTAAGATAAAATTTTACTTAATATTCTTTTAAATCCTTCCCTTCAAAATTCAAATAGAATGTTTTATTTTTAGTAGATTTAGTAGTGATTAAAAGAAATGTATAAATTCGTTAGGTTGGAGAGATTAGATAGAAATTGTAATAAATGTCTTGGAACTTTCATCATCCTGCAAATGTTCAAAAATTTACCGGATGCTTACATAATCAATCTCTAAATCTTTAAATCAACTTTCAAAATTAAATAAATAACGAATATGAACATTTAAATTTATTCCACATCTCACGGTCAAGTACAATAATAATCACGTAAGAAAATCCACATTAAAATTCAATAACAAAGCGATCGGCCCTCGTTTACTTCGAATAATCTTCAGCGCCGCAGCTTCGTCGTCGACATCGGAGCCTGTTATTATCGTAACTCGTTATCGTCCTGCAGCGTCGTACATATGTCGAAGGAGAGGGCATAGTTTATAGGCCAATGAACCTCACGCACTTGTTCATGCAGTAGCAACCATAACAATCGACTTGCTTTCTGTCTCTTACTCTCCCGAACCCAACGTTTCATTATTTTCATTTTTTTGGTTGGTGATATATACGATAGACCCTTTTGTTAAAAATAATAAATTATAATTAAAGATTTTAAATATTCGAGTATTTTTATTTTGTTGTCGTTTTTTTAAATAATTCCTACATTTAAACTAATTTTTTTTTAAAGTTTAATATGACAATTGTTTGAAATTCAATATTTAATGCATAATTATTTTTTAAAACATTGAATATTTAAAAAATTGTTATTATTGTTATTAATTGTTTTTCCTACATTTACACAAAAGTTGTCAGTGGTATTATTTTTATATTAAAAAGTAAAATTTAGGGATAGTAAGTCTAATTTTATTATTTTATATGTTTCAAAGTATGCCTATTGCTATTAATATATTTATATATTAATTTATAAGCAAAATTGATAATTGAATTATGTATAGTTGAAATATTGTGATAGTTATTAATTTTCAAAATTATATTAAAAATTAGACAATGATAACGAAGCACAAATTTCTTTTTACAGTTTAATATGACAATTGTTTGAAATTCAATTAAAATACTGATAAGTTCACAGTCTAAAACTTGTTGAAATTTTGATTAAACTCTAGCATTAATTATCATTACGGCCTAATTCCTGTTTAGAGAGCTGTTTTTGAACGAAGAAAAAATATCATTTTAATCCAACATGTTTTAATGTCTTCTTTAGTGTAAACACTATGTATTATAAAAAGTAGTAATTATAACATAGCATTTTTCTGTAAATTTATTTAGAATTGGTTTTATATTATTTAAATTCTATATTATTGGTTCTATATTATTATTTAGAATTACTGTATGTAGCATCTAGTGTCATATATAATTGATATATTTTATAGAATGCTTGTATTTTAAGAGAAATAAAACTAATAACTTCATTTGTATTTCAGAAGTAATTTTGAACAATATATAAAATACAATTAATTTTTAATATATTTACGACCTAACTCACTTATCAATCTGTTTTTTAATTTAATTTATAAATTCATAAATTTAATTAGAAACCGGATCATGTTTTGATTAGGAATTGATTTCAAACATAAACTTGGTAAGCAAGAATTATCCCTCATACGTTTCTATGTGAAAAACACCATTTCGTTATTTATATGAAGCAAAAATGAGCTTTTCAAATACCTGTTGTTGTTATGTAACTTACAAGTTAAAATTTATAAAACAATAATACACCCGTAGTCCTTTATGAACATGACATATGAGCTCTTATGAAATATAAAAAGTAAATTAGCAATGTTCGCAGATATTTGAAATCAAAAATATTTGGAAAAGGGAAGAGCTTAAGAAATAATATTATAATTAAATTCATTTACTATCCTATATGTAATTAAATCACAGATTAAGGGTAATCTGACATAGGACGATTTGAACATATAGATAGAATGGAAAGTATTCGTACGAATAGGGAAAGTATAAAACAGGATGATAATCTAAAAATTTGTACTGGAGTAGGCTATTGCTGAATATTCTGAATGGATCTGTTTTGAAATAATGAAAAATTTTAAGGATGAGAAAAAGTTTCGCAATTACATATTTAGCTACAATTTGTCGATTTTTGCCAATCGTTAATTAAAATTTACACCTTTAAAAACAATTCATTTTATTTGTAATTTCGTTCCGTTTTAAAAGCAATCTATCGAAATGCAAACGATTATAAAAGAAAATGACAAATGGAATACTATCTCATAGCTCTCAAGGAAAATCGTTTATGCAAAATGATCGAAAATACCATCCCAACTGATCACTTACACTTTAGCTGCGATTGATAAAAATTAGCATTACCAAATGACAAATGATTAGCCATTCATACCTGAGTTAAAAAATTGAACACTAACAATACATAAAAATATTAAAAATTTAATTTACATTATATCTTACTAATAACTTTAAAAGATTTCGTATCATATAAAGTTAATAGTTTGATAACAATAAACTTACTAAATATGAATGTATGAATTATGCAAACTTACCTGAAATAAAACAAATAAAATAATATTAAACCACTACTTATATAGCGTTGTATTGTATTATAAATACTTTAAAGTACTAAATACATGAGGGGCGTAATTTGTAATCAACAGATTATACTTAATATATTGTAAGTCAATTATTTGAAATTATAAATTTAAAAATTCGGGACCAAATACATATTAATGGAGTATAATACAATTTATTAAACTATTACTATATTGCTCTTAAAAATTAACTGGTTTTTACGGATTTTATGATATTGAATAATTTTCTCTCTTTATCATGTACATTTTTGTCATTATTCAAAATAAAACATATTATATTTCACGTATTGCACACTTAAACTTATTTTCTTGTCATTTTATGATTAGTTACTTTTTAATCATTACCAAAATATTTATATGCGGACTCATTTACTTTGTTAAGTATTTTTATTTAAATAAAATAAAAAAAAATATTTAAATTATTTAAACAAATAAATAAAATTTTTTCAATCTTTGCACATAGTCGTAGGTCAAATGTTGGCCTTGAAATGCAATTATAGCTGAATTAATGCTTTTGATGGATTATTTTCCGATATTTGTGAAAAAAGAAATTTTTAACTTGGACCGTTAATTTCATTTATTCTTTGATACCTTTGGGAAGTACGCGTAGTTTGTAATATTATTGCTGGACGAAGCAAGTACATTATCATGACATTATTGTCTTGAAGTTATTAAACATCTTTAATATGATTAATAAATTTACTAAAAACTATATATTATTTTTATATTAACTTTTGCAACTGCAAATATATTATTGTATATTATGTCAAAAATTATGTGTAAACATTAGTAATATGTGTATTTATTAATAACTTCATGTATAAATCTAGTGTAAAATAATATTTTTCTTATAGGAAGGATAATTTTTTTTTTATTGTTTTGTGATCTAAGTATATTAGAATTCTTCTGAAATTATTTCTTAAAAGTGCTGATTCTTCCGCATTCTTCAGATCGATAATAATACAAAAATGATTAGTAAATTTCAAGTTGTTATTCTTAAAATTAAAAATATTTAAGTCAGAGCTTAATTTTATTTTTTTTTGTTTCTTGTTGCTTCTTATAACGTTCATTGTAATGGAACTTGATATTAACTAGAAATAACTGAAAATACATTTGCAAATATGAGGATGGGATGCGAACCAGTGTTTTGTAAAGAAATATCGGCATCGTCGAGAAAAATCATATCTTTGGTGGTCTCTGTCACATTGTACAGTAAATGGACAATCTTTGAGTTTTTGGAAGTTTAACATTAATGGAACATTGACGCAGAAAGTGCACCAGACTGAAATAGTTCATTTCTCTTGGCTACGAATACCATTGTGAACTATATTTTTCTTATTTATGGATAAAATTGAGCATTTTTGTTCTTTTAGGAGCTATAGTGTCGTTTGTGTTATCGCATGATGAAAAGAATGTGGGCAGAACGTAAAATTTTCTATTCATCACTGAAAGTTTTCTAGACGGGAATGTTCAATAGAATATAAAACGGAGAAAAATAAAAAAGATTTTCCACAAAGTTTTAGCAGCAGTTATTTATTTACTGGATATATAACCTGTTTCGTTGCTTTAAAAGTATATTGATGTTAAGTAGTTCCAGTATCTCAACAGATCAGATTGAAACTTTCCACGCGGACATACTATTTATTACTGTGAAGTATACTTATCTTAAAAGCGATAAATTGTTTTCTTCCTTTTTCCGCAAAAATCATATCAAATTTTTAGACTAATTTCTTATAGGTTCATACATAGCCAAATATTTTTAAAAAATCTATGAAAAGAACGAAAATCCAAAAAATATTAAACTGGTCAACTGAATTAAAGAAAAATCTGAATTAAAAAAATATTTTTATATTATCGTGTAATTAGTTTTTCATAAGTTTGAAAGACATATAAGAGATTAATGTAAAAACTTTTACATTTCTTGTTTTATTTCTTAGTACTCTTTGTATGTTATATGGGTATATGCTTTGACATTAATATTTTGACGTATATAAGAACTACCTTTTATAAAAAATTGAAAACATTTCATAATTCTTTATATTCGGAGTAAAAAACTTTATGTGTAATGATTTTATATTAAAAATAGGTGCATATTTTAATTAATTATTATTATTGAACTTCATTAAAGTACTCTATCAATAAAAAACGAAACTCTTCTGAGTTTTAAATTAATGTAATAATACGTAACTAATTATAAATTCATATATATATATATATATAAAATTTAAAAACAACCAATTATGATTTCTTTAAAATTTTTGAAGAACTATATGACATAATCATTGTAGAAATATTGGTATTAAATAATAGATGGTAAATACTTTAAATAAATTTTAATTTAAAGTTTTATTTATGATTAATCATTAAATTAATTATAATTTGTCTAATGAATAATTAAATTTGAAAGTAAAAAATTAATACTTGCATATATGAAATTAGTTAATTGAATAGATTTTTAATGTAGAAAAATAAAAGGTTTTAGTGATTTATACATCTCTAGTAGAATATTACATTCAAAAGTTATATTATTAGTATCGTATTGAAATAGATATTATTTACATCGTTTACATTGTATCATTTGGTTAGCATACTCGTGCATTGATGAATTTATACATTATTCTAGAGTTGAATTAGCAATTTTTATGTAATTATCGTAGTGTAATTGTAAAAAAATGTGTGGTTCTCGTATTATTAAATAGTATGTATAAAAAATTTTACATAATGAAGTTAATAGCTAGTTAATACACTATACTTATCTGACAATTATCTACAGTTAGTTTTATTTACAATCTGATAATTGAAAATGAAACGAACATTTATTAATTAAAAATAATAAATAATGGGTAAGCTTGCAAAAAGGATGAACTATCTTTGTCTGCAGGTGTAGAAAAAATGGAAATCTTCTATTTTTAAGTAACGACATAGACCTATTAGAATTTGTAGTAAGTGCCAAAGCACCTGAAAAAAAGCTTGTGGCAACAGACAATAGGAGTTACCGCTACGCTAATATCTAACAGAAGTATCTAACAGAAGCATCTATCACTCATTCTCTTATATTGTGCTCTTTGAAGCATCTTTATTGTGCTCTTACGGCATGAATGTTTAAAACTTTTATGGTATTTCAGTACACGTTTATTAATGTAAATGATACACGACATACTATTTAAAGTTCTTATTAATCGTTAAAATAGGTATTATCATTTTTTTCAATTATAATTTTCTTTACTTTTCCTCTTTTTTACAAAATACGTTTAACACTTACACTCTATCTATTATAAAGAATAAAAAAGTTTTCTTAAAAAAAACAGTACAATATAAATAGCAAATTTAAAATCTTGAAAATGTTTAGTTGAATAAAACAAGTAAAAATCAATTTTTTAAATCATTTTTCAATGAAATCCATTGATGTTTTTATTCCGAATCACTTTCGAGTGAAATGTTAATCTAAAAGACTCTATTTTTTATATATTTTTTTATTTATTAAACTTTTAATCAATTCAAGTTAGTTAACTTGATTTTTATTGGTTATAAAACTTTAATAGAAAATTCAACTTTAATAGAAAAATTGAATTAGCCGTTTATTAGAAAACATGTAATAATTAGAATAAAAATATTTCCGTAATTAAGTTGAACTTGGCAATTAAATATTTGAAAGCGAAATTCAACAATTAAGTATTCAAAAATCAAATGGAAAATATACTAATTTTAAGAAAAAAATATATATATATAAATGAATTTCGGCTGGAAAATATTTCTATTGGCATTTTCATATTTACCTGTAATTTTTATAAACTCAACGAAAGATAGGTTGGAAAAGGTGTAAAAAAGTCTGACCCGCGAGTGATTTAAATGGCGTTCTTGAACCTGTAAATTAGCATTTGAGCTTGTCTTGCATAAGAGAACTGACGATGTAGCTCGATTTTTTTGTAAACAATTGACGTAATCGCCGTTTCGACGGGGAGATATTTACGTGGCGTTAAATAATCTTGCGCAGTCGCCTTTTTCTTTCAAGATTGGCGAAATTCTTTCGCGTACGTGTAAAAACTTTCGCTGCGGTGTGTGAAAAACAAAGGACGTCGCTATAAAGCGGATGTTCAAAACTCCAACGTAGTTGTTAAGTCACAGATATTCTGCACTATCTTTTTTTTTTTGCTTTTCATTCGAAAGCAAGACCTGCACTATTAAATTGTGAAATGCAAAGAAGTTCATTAATTATCAGTTCTTTATGCACGATTTTTCGCATAAATAGTTTTAGTGCAAACGGTAGACGATATTTAATATGTAAACTATAATAATAGTAATGACTATTCTTTTTAATCGAGAAAAGATGTTATAAAGAATTTTAATATATAGATGTAACTTTTAATGGAAAAAGAAATTATAAAAAAACGATTGCTGTTAGTGGGATAATAATTATTCTTATATAAATATAAGAATTACATAATATTCGTTATTTAGAATGTTCTAGTAAATGACTCCAAAATGAGTACATCATCTGCTTTTTGTCATGCCTTATGTTTCTCTTGCATATCAAAGATAAATGACACTCATAAAATTGTATAGTAAGAATAGTGGAAATTTAAATATATATGTATGAACTTTTTTGGAATGGCCAAAAGAAGTTGTTTGCGTAGAGAAACATTCTATGTTTCCACGTCAGAATGTTGCAGAATTGTTTTCGTTACTTATAATTGCAATTTTATCAAAGCATCTATTGTATAAGATATGCTATATAAGATAACTTATATAAGATATACTTTTGCAATTCCATCGGTACAAATTGTTTGTAATGCAGCTACAATTATATTTTAAGTTAGTTATCTATAGACATTAAATTTATGAGAAAAGCTTACGAGAGATAAAAAAGGGCCTTAACGGCTTGTTTGACCTCTGTACAGAGGCGTATAAATTTCCAAAACAATTATTCTTACTCATGAATGTATATTAAATATATCATGTACACTTTAAGAGATGAATAACATTTATTTATAAGAATTGTTTGTACGAAAGATTCTTGTTTAATGAAATTTTAACAAATTTCCGAAAAAATAATGCTTATTGATATAAGAGTCGTAATAATGATAAACTACAGAAAATTATTATACTAAATTATCGTTTAATTAATATGTGATAATGATCTTTTTACATTTACATAGAGTTTGTATTTTGCAAAATAATTTTAAAAAATTAGAGCTTTTCTTGTATAATAATAAAAATAAATCCAATCAAATATATAAGGAAATATGATTTATGATGTTTTTTATTACTCTTTATGTATATAAAGTGAAAATTTACATAAAATTTGTTTCGTTTCGATATTTGTCCTGTAATCCGATAAGAAATTATTGCACAGCGTTTCTCTGATAAACATAATTTTTTAAAAGAAAATTGTTACAGCATCTAAAAAAAGTAAATTTTCTTTTTAATTCCAACTCTATTCGAATAATTTAAATACACATCAGTCTTTATAGAACGAACTGCCTCAAGAAAGCTACGATTCCTTATTTCACTCTTTCTTCGCTTGCTGTAAAATATCGTTGTCCCCGTGAATCGCTCAGCAGTGATCGAATTTCCTGCGAGCTACTGTTGTCCGTGCGTATTCGTCGGCTCTTTGTTTAGTGGCAGAAGTATATCGGTAACGCCAAACGCGAAGTCACTCTATACACATCCGGGCTCTCGAATTACAAGCGAACTAAGTGCGCAGGATTCTTTCAATATCGATGCTGCGCTGAAGTTTGCGCGTCTCAGTACAAATATGAAGCAGAAGTTTCCTTATCCATCGATGCTTGCAGTGTCTTCCTGACTCAGATAAAAATACAGGTGTCAATGTCATATTAATTGCGGTAACAGAAGCAAAGATTAAAGCAGGAACTCACCCGCTGCTAGTACGAAATACTGATATGGTAATGTTATTGTTCGATCTATGGCTAATTTAGGGCTCGATGAACCACCAATTTTCTACTAAGAACAGGTACTTCAAACATTTTAGCACAATACGTTTTTATCATTCCTTGTAAATACAAATTTGAAATATATTTTAAGGGATTAGAATAAAAGTGAGGCGAAGTACAGAAGAAATTTACCAAAAATTTAGAAAATCTTGAAAATACAATTTCAGTTGTAAATCTAAAAAGAACTAAAAATCACATTTAATGCTCACTAAAATGCAATACAATCAATAAAACCTATTAGTTCATTTTAATTCACCGAAAATAAATTTCAATTATCTTGAAGTAATAAAAGTTATAATTTAATTATGAAAATTATAAGACTAAAAATTAAGGTACTTACTGTTATTAGAAAAATAAAAACGCATTTTAGATTTATAGTACAAAAAACTTTTCATGGTGAAAATTAAAAATTCAAGACATTTTTTTTTCCTTTTAAGCTTAATTCGATTAATTTTATGTAATTAAAATTTAAATTAAAATAAACTAAAATAAAATAAAATTACAAGTTACTAAAATAAAATCTTCTTAAAGTTAGTGAAATTAACATTACTTGGAAGCTTATATCATCATTATTTATTATACATTGTATTTCATTATATAAATTGCATTATATAAATATTAGTAATACTAAATTCATATTTTACTGAAGAAAAGCGTTAAATTTTGATTTTGATAAACAAAACATCTCGTAACTTTCAGATTTCTTTATTCACACAATTATTAAGCATTTCTCGTATAGTGAATTATTTTACTAATATTTTACTAATACTGAAATAAGAATAATTAAGAAAGGTTAGAGTAAAATAAGTATTTTTACATTTGAATTTCTTTAATCTATGATTTTTTATAAATGAAAATGATGTATTTGTGAAAATTTTTTTATAATTAAAACGTAATAAGAACGTATATTGATTAAATATAATTTTTAATTCAAATGAAAAGTAATATTTTTAACTTTATTTATTTAGAAAAAATTAAATATGTTTGGTTGCCAAACTCAACTCCCACATTACCAAAAAAAATGTATCCTTATAAACTGTAATATATTTTAACTGATTTTCATGAATTAAACAAGTCCATAATTTAATTTAAATAGACTTTATTTTGTACATTATTACATTTTCTAAACAGAGTTCATTTTATCCATGCAGCCATTATTTACGACGCCGCTGTCTATTATAAAATTGTGGCTTCAAATAGCTTATGAATTTTGTATATTTTCCTTTATAAAACAAATCATATAGTCGATATAAAGGAATTAAATTTGTTATAGATTTTGTTATGATCAGAAAAGGGGAATTTTATGGTAGAATTAGTAATATTTACTTGCGTGCCCTATAAACTATACTTTTATACAATTTATTTTATCATATTAAATATTGTTGTCATTGGAGAATTTTTGTAAAATTGAAGAAATCAACAGTTAAGTTTTATTTTTTGGGTCTTTTGTACTATAATATATTGCACATATATTTAAAAAATTTTTTTGCATGATTTACGTTTACTTTGATAAAATATGTATAAAGAAATGACATGATAACCGTGAATAAATATTTATACAAAGTTTTCTTACTAATGATTGATATTTTTAAGCTAAATTTTATTTAAATAAAAATATTTAACAAAGTAAATGAGTCCGCAAATAAAAATTTTGGTATTGATTAAAAAGTAACTGATCATAAAATGACAAGAAAATAAGTTTAAGTGTGCAATACGTGAAATATAATATGTTTTATTTTGAATAATGACAAAAATGTACATGATAAAGAGAGAAAATTATTCAATATCATAAAATCCGTAAAAACCAGTTAATTTTTAAGAGCAATATAGTAATAGTTTAATAAATTGTATTATACTCCATTAATATGTATTTGGTCCCGAATTTTTAAATTTATAATTTCAAATAATTGACTTACAATATATTAAGTATAATCTGTTGATTACAAATTACGCCCCTCATGTATTTAGTACTTTAAAGTATTTATAATACAATACAACGCTATATAAGTAGTGGTTTAATATTATTTTATTTGTTTTATTTCAGGTAAGTTTGCATAGTTCATACATTCATATTTAGTAAGTTTATTGTTATCAAACTATTAACTTTATATGATACGAAATCTTTTAAAGTTATTAGTAAGATATAATGTAAATTAAATTTTTAAAATTTTTATGTATTATATGATGTGATATATTGTATAAGATTATATTCTTACTAGTTATCCAAACAAGGTCTCAAAGGTTTAAATTCAGGATGTTAATCGTTTCCCCAGTTAATATTTTTACATACTAGGTATTAACATTTTCCTTGTCATTTAAATATGGACTACAATTATTATAATATAAGAATAATTATTTCCTTCCTGACTTTTCACAATATGAAATTATGATTCAACAACTTGAACACGGAAAATGAAGTAACGAGGAATTGAAAGGAATTAGAAAAATTTGGATAACGGTGAGTATCGTTATATCTCATAATACAATTTACTATAATAGAGGTTACATGTATTTTTGTGGGACTCGTCATATTAAAAGTGAGCAGAATAAAATTAAATATAAAGAAAGAATATAATAGAATTTCTAAAGAAATAATGATATAAATACGTAGTGGCCAGCATATATACTTTCAGGCAGTGTTTGCGTATATTCTTTGAGTACATAAAATGCAAGAATTAAGTGTACTTGATAAAAAAATGATGCATGCACACGCTTGTTTACACGTAGCCGTTGTTGGCGAGTGTACTATTATATAGTATAATAATTTCGTATTTGACGCATTTTTTTATGGAAGAGCAAAGGGTAATTTTGTGTCGATGAAGCACGTCGACGTCGAACTAACAATATTCTGTTAAGGTTAAAATTTCGGTCAATCAGTGTCTTTCTCCACTATCGTTCCTTACTGTCTCGCGTACAGAAACGGCGCGAGGGAGCCGCGAACACGCGCCACCTCGGCAGGAGAGACGCGCTCGTGTACAATAAAAATAGGTTAACGCCTCGTCCCTTGAGAGAACGAGTCCCAAGGAGTTTCTAACCACCCGCAAGGGATAGAAAATAGGAGGGCAAGAAGACAGATGAAAAGGGCGGAAGGATTGAAGAAGGGAGGAGAATCATCGAAAAAAGAGGAGACTACTTGCGTCAGTGGTGCAGTAGAAGGGATGAAGGCGAGGGGTGGGAGACTGAACGAGACAAAAGAGAACTTATATAAAAGATAAAGGTGGATAAAAAAATTTAATTAACTAGTACAAATTTAACCTCAGGACGCCTGGAGTAGTTATGGAATGAAAAGAACATTAGTTCAATGAATCAAGCAATGATGAAGTTTATAACTATTTTGATTTGTTGTTTTTGCAAATACCAATTTTCACAAAAATATATTTGCCACAACTTAAGTAATAATATACAATATTTTTACTTTTTTCAATTATACAGCCCTAATTCAAAAAATCAATTGTAGAACAAATTAAATCATTTAGTACCCAGCAAATTTCGTATTTAATTTGGCTTCCAAAAATCTTTTTTATCAAGTATTTTATCAATAGTTTATAGTATTTGAATCGATTTGAAGCAAGGTGCTCGTTAATTACATTATTTTCTATTTGATTTCATAAATTTTGATCAAGAGATACTATCTTAACCTAAACGACTCGGCACACGCTTTATTTAGTAATAATAAAAAGTTTCATATCTACGAGGTTTTTTTTTCTTCAGTTTAAGTGTTTTAGTAAGCGAGAGGTCAGTTTCTTGTTTTACGAAGGATTTGCTGTGAGGCCGCGATAGAAGAATATTATCTTAATAAGCGAGCGAATCATTCAAATGACATAATTGATAATTTACAACGTTAACTGTCAATTATAACATTCAAATGTTAAATGATATTAATCAAGTATAATATACTTGTATCGACAAACATCACATCGTGGACAATGAGTGGATAAGCGGAGCAGAGATCCAATGCAATCGGGATATATAAGTGAGATCAAGCTTTACGATTGCGTCACGGAAAAAATTAAGATTCGGAAAAGGGTTTCAAAAGACGAGGGTGTCAAACAGGGCTTGAGCGAACAGCGACTGCTACATCGACTTCGAGACCCGGTTAGGCGGTGCGACACGCGTTCGTGTGGACGACGACGTCGTCCTTGTCGCCGATTGGTCTTTTCTGTTCAGCTGGCAGCGAGGTGTACACGCGCGTACTTTTCTCTTTATACCTATCTCGCTCTCTTTTCCTCTCGTCCCGCACGTCGTTCACCCCTTCGCAGAACTTCACTCGACAATCCAACGCGTCGTGCATGAAACTCCCTACTTTCTCTATCGTGGCGTCGTGCTGTTCTCCCACCCCTCGGATGCCGCCAACCAACGTCCCGCTCCAACTCATGGAGCGTCGCTCTATCTGTTCTATTTCTCTCTCACTCTTGATGTCCGGATCAGCGGCGGTGGCGGCGGCGGCGGCGGTGAATCCAAGCGCCCGGCGACACTAGCGCCGATGTGGCGGAGCACCGCTACGCTCCGAGGTAGTAATGCGACCGCTTTCGAGTAGTGTGTTTGCGATAGTGTTACTCTTCTCTCTTTTGTTCGGTTTCTTTCCTCTCTCTTGCTTCTGCCGCTCTCATTGTCCCGCTCGACACGGCATGACTTGCGCTGCGTGATCGTCCTCGTCATCCTTAGCACGGCGGAGTGCGACGCGGCCGCGTACCCCCGAGGATCCCGCCAAGGAATGAAGCCACGACGCATCCCCTGCGGCGACTGACTCCCCTTTCTCATTCCTTTCCTCTTTCTTTCTCTTTCTTTCTCACCCTCACCCGGAGGAAGACCATGAGTCGACGGTATTGAGACTGTCTCGTGCGCTCTTTACTCAGACAAGTAGTGGGAGGACGCGGAGTCCAGCGACAGGCGCTCGAGATCTTGATGCGATCATGGTTCGTGCGCTGACACGAGGACGGCAGCATCGCCGAGGTGACAGCCACGTGCTTTTCGTAGCGAGCATCGATCATCGGTGCGCGTAACGTAGTTCCACGATAAGCCGCGTCATGTGAATTTCGTGTGAGTGATAAACGAAGAGGAGTGCGATAACGTCACACCTTGTATAGTCGAATGCGCGAGGTACGAGTGCCGTAATTGGGAAAACTAGGGACGATATAAGGTTGTGTTTGCGAGTAAACTACAGCGACGAAAGTGCCGCGAAAGTATCGTTGTAATCGTCGTCGTCGTTGGTTACAAGAGTGTTTTCATTGAGTGAGGAGACGAGTGAGCGGTTATTATTATCATCGGTGACCGAGCGATATGGTACATCTGAAGTACAATCGAGCGTCGGAGGAGAGCACCTAAGAGCCAAGAGCAACTCAAGGATCCAGAGGTCGAGACCTCGGCGCCCGCATCCTTTAGTCGCGGGCTCTCGCGCCACTCCGTCCAACGTCATTCTTTCAGCCCTGTCGTGCGGCGGCGGTGGCGGCGGCGGCGCGAGCCAGAGCGATAGCGTGTTCGGCTCGAGCCTCGTGTTCGGCGAGACGGGTGGCGTCGTGGAGGGGGGAGTAATGCCGGTGAGGTTGGCGCAGCGCCCCCCAGGTGGACTTCTCCACGGCGGCGTGCCGGTAGCGCCTGGTGGCGTAGCGAGCAGCGGTCCGGGTTCCGTGTCCGCTACCGCAGCGGGACGTTGCAGCCTCGGCGGGCCAGCGCCGGCCGGTTCCCCCCCACTGCCGGCCTCGCTCGGCCTCGGGGCCGGAGGTCCCGGTGGTGGTGGTGCGGGCGGCCTCGCATCCGGAGGAGTCGCCGGGACATCCGGTGGGCCCGGAGGCCCTGTCAGCGTGCCCAACCCCCTACAAGCGATGGCCTCTGCCGCGGCTTCACTCACCCAGCTCAATAACATGGCCAACGGGCCTTTGCCGCCCCTCGGTAGTGGGCCCCAGGGACCGCCGAGTTTGCCGCCCCCACAGCCAGCGACCACGCCAACCCACGGCGGACCACCGACGCCCCACCAGGCTGGAGTCGGTGGACCTCACCTCAATGGCGCCTCACCCAGTCCCCACTCCATGCCCCATGGCCTGATGAGCGGCTCGCCCCACGCGGCCCATCCACACATGGCCGGCAGTGGACCCTCGCCCCATCCGCATCATCCGGGCCCTCACTTGGTCGGCTCGCCTCATCACCCGGGACCTCATATGGGGCCCGGGGCCATGATGGGCCCAGCCGGAATACAGCCCCAGCCAGGCCCAGGTATGTGTGGACCAGCGGGACCCGCGGGCCCCATGGGACCCCACAGCTCGCACCCACAGGGACCAGGAGCTGTGCCCGGTCAGCCGCACATGCACAACGATCCGTTTTACTGTTCACCCTTCGGATCGCCCTACTTCAGGTAAACTTGCTTCTTCCCATTATACACACTTTTTCCACCCTTCTACCGCAAACATCGTGTTCCACTCTTTAAAACGGTCTCTTTTTTATTGCTCAACGTTCGTCAATGAAGCTGGTGGCTACTCTTACATTTTTATGCAGCGAAAAGGCGCATTATTATGGAATGCCAATAATTACGCCCAATCCAGTCGAAAATACCATTGAGATACGAGAAACGTTTTTAGTTTGTTTTTCGATAAAAATTTTACAAACATGCAACTGAACAATTATTGTTCCAATACCATTTGATGACGTAGCGTAATTACTTGCATAGCCTTCCCACTTTAGAATTAATAATTTAGAAGAAAACATAACCTTGGAGTGATGAATGGAAATCTTATGAAAATGTTGAAGGAAGGATAAAATCGAATAGGTGACACGATGGTTATAATACACTTGTCGAACGCCTTATGAAATCTGCATCTTGTGACTGAAATCAAACCGACTTGATGCTAATGCGCATGTCATCGACGCAATATATCACAGCCGATCATTTAATTTGTGTCTTGCGAGCCGTAAATGTCGGGATAAAACGTATATCTCAGAGGCGCTATAGTATCCTCTCCATAAATTTTGGCGCCCGCGACTTTCGCATCGTGTCCATTATGTATGCATGCGTTCTCGCAATTAACATTATATGCGATCTTGTACTTCGAAAATCTGAATTTTTCGACTTTATGGAAAATATCTACGTTCTTAGCAACGTTAATTATTATTTCAGCCCTCTCTTTGTGATTCCAATTTTTCATTTACCGACCCTTAAAATATCAACTCAGTAATACCTATATTACTTAGTGGAAATTTTTAAGTAACAAATGAAGTAGAAGTAGTCGAGGGTTTAGGAACACTATGTTGGATGACGGAATTATTGAATCATTTGGTATTACTTCAATAAACGCGTATTTACATTTTATATTTGGAATTTAAAATAGAGTTCTCACGACCCATCGAATCATTGTTTGATTGAAACCTATCGGTGTAAGCGAGGTAATGTTACGGTTAATGTGCTGCAGAATTTCTAGAATAAAAATAAATCAATATTAATATTACTCTTTCTAAAAAACATTCTTTTCTATGTGCATCTACTTTGCCAACGAATCATTCGAACTCTATTTTTTAAATATATTCCTAATTCTATAAATATAATTACAAGGATCAATTACGAAGTTACTGCAATATTTTCGTAAATTTATCAAAGTATGACTTTTCATTTATATTTATGTTTTCTTCAAAATAATCTTATCAAGTACAACTCCCTGACACTAATGTAAAGTATTTCTTTGCACCTTCTCTCTTGTAATTTTTAATTTGCTTAACGAATATTTTAGAAATACCGACTCACAAATAACTTCGACATTCTTTTATCAGTAACTCGTTAACTTAGTAGAAGTAAACTTTTTGACAGCTTATTTTTTTCAATAAATCTTACCATTATCTATCACAAGTCTATGTGTCGGTCCAAATTGCTCGGTACGATGTTCATAAGAGGGTTGATGAATTTTTGAAAGTGCTTGTACGTTTGGACAATGTGTATTTATTTTTGCATACCGAAACTCCTATAAAACTTATGCAAGATTTTTCAAATGCTAATAAACTCAATTTCATTCATTACCATAAATATAACGAAAAGGTCTTGATTTTCCATTACAAAGTATTGCATAATTTCCAACTAGGATACGATGCATTATACTCGCTTTGTTGTCAATTTAAAACTGAGTATCTAATGTGTGCACATACGCAAACTTATGTAAAAATTGCCTTTCGTTATTACATAGCTTGTAAATTTGATTAAATGACGAATAATCGATATAATCTTAAGCCATGAGAGAGCGTCATTGCAAATGACTCGCGTTATGTGAATTCTTCGTTCGACTCTCAGACACAGTTATTTTTGTGTTCCTACAAGATTCGGTGATATTTTTAGTTTGTAAGTACCACACCGAGGCAGGGAACTTGATGTTTTCGTTGCAAACTCAAATTTATTTATCATTCACCATTTTTGAACGAATTCCGCTGTCAGATCTATTGTCATCGAGCACTTCATTGTCGACATTAGCTTGCCTTTTCTCCGCACTAACAGTATAACTCGAGAATCCGTTACCGAGCACATGCGACTCTTCTACCAGTATAGCGAAGGAGTACAATGTCAGTGGATCCTCAACTCCGTGAGATGAAGTTGTACACATACAGTCGTCAGAAATGAATAAACCGAGAAGAAAGTTATGCACGTCGTGCTAGTGCGATAGGAGATAACGGTACGGGAAATTTTTTATCGAGAAAGACGCGAGCGTGATGTCGATTACTACTTGACATAGCGAAATGTATATTGGTCGAACTGGTTATGAGCTTGTATTAATACATATTGGTATAGAAACCATAGATTAAAGTTCGTTTGTCTTTTTCTTAAATTAATCATTACTATGTGCTCTCTTTTTTATTTTTTATTTATCCTCATTTGCTTCCAAAAACAAGTATCATAATTATTCTTTTACTGTTCGGAAAAGATACACCACTCTCTTTCGTAACATGAGTTATCATAAATTCTCCTCCATTGTAAGTTATTGGGTTATTATCTACTCGTAGCGATATAGTACACGTAAAAATTACTGTAATACGTTTATAATCACAGATTTACGTTTCTGCAAATTCAAATGTGTAACAGTTGGAGTAAAGTCTCATGTACTTCCGAAGTGTAATATGTAGAATTCCTATACCTAGCGGTATCAAGCGGTTGACTTACATCTTTTGAAGGCAGTTATAACCCACTCTTTATCGAGGAAAATCAATAAAATGCTTGTAACACGACGAATAAGCTAGGAAACTTTCAAAGTAGGCTTGAACGTTGCCTGTGTTAAAACGGGATTGTTGAGAATCGCGTGAGGAAAATATAGCTATTCGTGCCGATTTTATAGGAATTTATATTAATGGAGCGACATACTTCTTCGCATACTACATAATCTCGTAATTTTATGCTAATTTTATCTGCATACGTAGATCCCGCTTTATCACGTTCTCCTTGCCACGATAGCGAGTGGGAGTAGACAATCATGGAGTCGCCTGTCTCTAAATTAGTGCTACACTGGATCAGCAACTCTTCGCGTCGTCTTTTTTCCGTCTTTTGATGAGGATCATGCGAATCTATCTGGAAGAGTCTTACTTATCTCGTCGCATACCGAAACTACTGGTGTGGTCTCGCTCTTGTGTCCTTGAATATGTCCAATCGAACCGGCGCTTATGCTATGTAAAATAATTCATTCCTTCTCATTTTGCTTTATCTTCTGAATTTTTAGTCGTTTTTCTGCTGAACTTCGCTTAGCCGATCATTTATTCAGGCAGCTTCCTGTTTTTCGTAATTCTTTCGAATTCTATTTTCACCAAGTTAAACAAATATCGATACGATTTTCTCAAGTTACTATTAAATTCTTTAATTGATACTTTATATTATTTATCAGCTCGAGATTTTTACATGCTTCTTGTCATTTTAGGATCTTTTATTACGAAATCGTTTTAACCAGCACTCGACATATTCTTTTAAACAAATGGTTTCTCTATAATATGATATACATTATTTTGTAAAACATAAAATAAAATAATTTTCTTAACTGCATCAAATAGAGCGAGTTGCATTTTATCGACATTAATGTAATCTCAAAAACAACGAATTTTTCATGTTAAACAAATTTTAATTTCAAACAAAAAACAGTACATCTTTTTATAAAATCAATATTTATCAATGTACACCTAGCAATATATTACTGATACAATGATTTTTACTTAAAGCACAATTTTATGTGACAATTATTTGGTGAAATTGAAAAGATGAAATAAGTGAAATATGTTGTTTTTGACTCCTTACTTTAAATAAAAAATGTATTTAAGTTAGTTTGGAAGTATTGAATTTTTATAAGAGTGAATTTGCAACGTAACAAGAATAAAATTATACTCTGAACGTATATTATAATTATCGTTATTATTTCTGTATCTAGTGATACAATACATCCGTGTCGATGCACCAGCTTCGGTATAATAATTCTTAACATATCTCATTTTAATATATTTAACCCAATTAAACTTTGAGACCAAATTCATCTAAGTGTAATATTTATTTAAAAAGTTCTTAATTAATGTGTGAAAAATGCATTTAATACATTAACCGTTGCGTTTCGATAGATTAAATGAGAAAAGGAAAAACAGTAAGTGAATAAGTGCGTTATTAACAAACTTTTATTAACAAACAAAGTATAAGTTTACGTATATTATGTTAAAATTGAAAATATGCACGTTAATAGGCAATATACATTAATTAAAAAGTACCAGTCTTATAAAAATTTAAGTCTTAATTTCCTGAAAGATGAACGTGAAATTTTACGTTGCCATTATTCATCGCTACCGGCTAATAAACACAAGATAAATATATACCGTTAATATACAGTAGTGGAGTGTCTAACATATCAGCAAACATATAGCAAAATAATATTCGTCTACTTTTCACGTTTGTCATACTTTGAATTTTTTGATCGAATTATCTCTGCTATTCGATCGCATGTCAATAATTGTTACGCGTATCTGTGCACGTGTCGACAAGCTCAACTTTTCGCAACAGTTCACGATCATTATACACTTTCGAGGTCATTTTGACAGTTAGGTGCTTGGTCTTATATACGCATCATCTCTCAAAGTTTTTCAGGCTTTCTTCATTCGACTTTTAAATTTTCTCTTTCAAGTCGTTTTTCATCATTTATGACGAATCAAAAATTAGAAATAGAAATACTCTTTGTCAGTAGATTTGTGCTATTTTAAGAATTAAATCTTTGTCACTACAATTTGTGAGATTTCTGATTCTTAATAATGATTGAAAATATAAGCAAATCATTCTTTTCGAATTTGATTTTCAATCATCTATTAAATTATGACTATAACATAACCTCAATCATTTTTACATATATATGTATAAGATGAAACATTTTTTGGTTTTTAATTTTTGTAGCAACAGAACTTGAGTATATTTTAAATAATGGTTACGTGTAATGTTATTGGATATACTTGAGTAGCACTTTTTCATTCTAATTAATTAATAGGCTCGATGTAGTATATTTTAAGCAGAAGTCATAGGTATCTAACAGTCTCGATTTTTTAATACAATTAAGAAATAGGAATTGAATTTTAGCATTTGATTATAATTTTCGAATGCATTATACAGTAGCATTATATTATGGAGTTGATTCCTTTGATGTTTCAGAAAATTTTTATATAAAACATTACGTAACTTCAACTTACCTGTACGCAATATTTACGTAATACCTTTCAGCGAAAATACACAAAGAAGAAAAAATAAAAGAATAGCGGACCAAGTTGCAACAGAAATATTTGTCGTTATAAATATTATCTATGAATTTTTAAAAAGTTTTCTGAGTTTATCAACAAGTACCGATTAAAAGGTAAAAATACACGAGCTATTAAGCAGATCGATGAAACTTACGTAAAAGACAATAATTACACTTTGAAGTATTAAAACTTGCTAAACTACAAACTTCTGCAGACGAGGCATAATACACAAAGCCATACATACAGGTGCTTTCTGTTTTTTGATCGCAAGTGAGAGTGGGAAAGAAGAAACAAGAAGAACGAGCAGGTGTTTCGCGCTATTCTGGGTTCCATGCAGCCTAAGATCATTTAATAAAATATCGTATTGGCCTTTAAATATATGAATATGAAAACAATCTATGAATATTAATAATCTTTTCTCGACTAATCATACTTGCTTACTAATTGATTTCCAATGTTATTGTAAGACTAGAAGCTCAACCGCTAATTAAGGGCAGTGATAAGAGCGTTACGCTTGTTTAAATTACTTTATATTATTACTTTTTATAAAAGTATTTTTGTAGTAATCTCAGCTTACGATACTCCGTGGTGCGAAAATGGGAAAATCCTGGCGCATTTTCTGAGACAAATTCTTCCATAAAAAAAGAAAAATTATTACGGCGCCAATTAAACGTTGGGATGCGTCGCGCAACGCGAGAAATCGTGACACTAGTTAACGAAAGCGTGAAGAACGTGAATAGTTCTGTTGGCTGCCGCAATGTTTTTAATTAATAGGGCCATACTTTAAATGTTTGTACATAATTGCTTTGTATTTATCTTGGTCAAAGGCACAGTTATTAAATTGTACTTATACGGTTAAAGATGTTAACGATTTTTATCAGTTGCATTAAATTATATCAAAAACGTTTGGAAATTCTCATTTTTTTAACTCGCAAGCGATAAATTGTTCGGTGAGGAATTGTCCGCAAAATTAATTGGTGTTATAATTTAATTTATTAAATCGGGTACCATTGATTTGTAAATCGATTTGTAATGCACAAAAAGTAACTGCACGATTGTTTCCTTTGTTGCGATGACATCAATCATTTATAATAATTTAGATACGTTGTTGATTAATTGTAGATTTTTTATTTTCTTTTTCTTTGGGTAAACAATTCTTTACTGCAAGTCCTAATAATATAAATCTTAAAATAGTATAAGCCTTAAAATTTAGTTATTCCGAAACAATTTTACTTAAAATGATGATTACAAGCAACGAAGCTTAGAATTTATACTATTATTATTAGTATTTTTTTATTTAGTCTTTATATATAATTTAATTATATACTAAATTTAAAATATATTTGCATAGTGATAATTACGCCACTCTTTGTTCATCATTGCATCGCATAACAGTTTTAAATATTTTTAATCACTTTTTACATTTGTATTTAGATGTTATGAATTTTAATTTAAATAAAAAACTATAGTGAGTAAAGTTGGAAATTATAATAAGAATATCACGTGAAAGAGACAGTACATAAATTTGTGTTCAACTTTAGGAATAAAAAAAATTTATTTTTAAAATATTATCTAAATTAGAATTAAATAAATGACAGATCTTTCAATAAATGTTTATCATATGTGCTTTATGGAAAACTTCAAAATGTGTCGGCTCGTGTTCAAATGCGTGTTCATGCGATCTTGTGTATGTATGTTTGAGCGCGTGTGTGTATAACATAAGAAGCTCAATTTACACCGAAAATTCAAATATATTTGTATTACATGAGGTATTATCAAAATCTAATCTGAAATTTCGTTACTTTGAACATATTATACTGTATAGTTTGCATATGTATTTATTTTTTATTTATTTGTCCATATTTTAATTAATTATTTAATGCAATATAAGAAAAAAAGTTAAATTCGCTCTTTAAAAAAAGTCTTATTCCATAATCAAAAGCAGTATTAATTTCATAATGGTGCATTGTTTGAAAACGAAAATGACAACACTTGCAACACTGTTTTAACTTAAAAATAATAATTCAAAATAAAACATGCATTTCTCTTATTATAGCATATAAAATATAAACAGCAGCGATGCGATACATATGCGGTGGAAATCCATTATTTTATTAAGGATGTATTTAGGATTTATTTTATTAGAATGTAAAAATATTTTTATTTTTACACTTTACTATTTAGGTATCGAGTATTTTATCGAGATAAAATAATCAGAACACGATAATGCACATTATCTTTTTCCGATGTGATTTCTGTTTGAGAAGTGTTAGGATGATCGTAAGTAAAAGAATTTTTTTCAAATATAATTCAGAGTTTGCTACTTTGTTTAACAAAAAATATAAGTCGCTTTGTCACATTTAATAAACACTGAGCCTGTCTAATTAAAAAAAAATCTTATGAACATTAATTTTCAGTATATAGTACGCATATTTCTCTCTTTGTGTATTCAATTATTAAGTATTAACTATTTTAATATGGTTCAATAATTATTTATACAATATCTAGTTAACATTTTCGAAATTTAAAGAGTTATCATCTGAAATGTTAAAGATTCATTTAATAAAGTTTAAATATACGATATATCATTGTTTCATATTTTAAAATTAGTAATAGTTTGAAAAAGCGTTATATAAACTTAAAGTTTTTAGTGCATATTTCAATCGGGCATGTTTCATTTTCCGATCACTTTGCTTGCACTTTTTGCAAAGTCCGAAGCGCTGGGAAATAAAGAATTACAAGAGTCGGTTATGCGCGAGGTTAACTTACGTTATTAAACCAGCCACGGTAACTCTTATCTAATCGCTGCCACGGCGACGTTGACTTTCCATAAGGATAAGAAGGACCTTGATCATAGCTTGACAGTCGATTTAAACATTAAAATAAAAAAAAAAGAATGATGAATACGCGGTTGCATTTTGCGGATGTTATCGTTGATAGGTATTTCACATTTCGCGCAAACCCATTGGTGCAATTCATAATATTTATAAATTTGATTTTATAAATGTAAAAGTAAGTAGCGATTATGAGTCAGAGTGACTCAAGATTTTGACGCTCGAGGAGCAAGTTCTTTTTTGTATAATATTACTGTCATATTATTAGAGTTAACAAATTTTATGTATAAATCATTGTAAGTGCATAACATGGATTTGTTTTTTTTTATACAAAGCGAATGTTGTTTTAATAAAATTATTATTCATAAGAATGAATTACGAATTTATACATTCTTTTCAAATGTGTGAAGTGTAGTGCATATAAAGCTGAATAATTATTAATAAAGTCAACATTCGTATTTTGCATTCTTTGCATGTTTTACGACCAGAAATTTATTTTAATTTTTAACTTTGCATATTATTGTGTATTTAATCAAACAGTCATACACACGATAAAACAAAGAATTTAAAAAATTTTCATTTAATTTTATAGCGTATTTAAAATTACACTAATAAATCATTTTATGTTCATAGTTCCTAACAAATTGATTTTAATTTGTTCTATTGTAGTACAGAGATAAAGGTTTCTGTATTTTAGAGACTAGTTTAATGGATATTTGAGATTAATCGAAATTTCGAAGTCACATTAGATTAGTAAACATACATAGTATGTTTATTAGAAAATGTATGCAATATATTTCTTTATATTACCGTAATGTTAATTTTATTTTTAAAAAATAATTGGCATTTTCTGAAGGATCATACAATATTACAGAAAAGTATTTCTTCTGAAGTTATAAACAGATTGTTACCAATTTTTATAATCATTAAACTATACAGAAATGCTATAGATTTATTTTCAAATAAAAAAGTAACTTTATTAAAATACAATATTTAAATAATGTATGTGTATTTTGTATCATTCATAGTAACTTATATTGAAATGTTTCTCAATAAATATTTCACATTTTTACAAAAAAACTTTTACAAAATTTAAAGGTGTTTCATAAAACAAAGCGTACATTAAAACGTAATACAAAATTTTATAATTTTTTCTACTTATGTTTGAGTATTAAATAAAATTTTCTTTTAATTTATAATTTTGAATTTTAGTTGGAGATGTGGAGAACTAAGAGGAGTAACTTTCTTATTCAACTTTCTTATTCAAATTAGTAAAATAAAAATGTAAAAATTAAATATTGATCAATTGTCGATTATAAATGTATATTTAACTTAAAATTCTTAAATACAAAATACTAATCTTTTGAATTAAAATATTTCAATAATTATATATATATTTTTTATAGTAAATTAATGCATTTTCAGAACATTGAGTCGGAACTTTAAAGGATGACAAAAATATTTTATTTTAAATATAATTCTAATTTTTTATTTTTTATACATCAATAATACTGTATGTATTTATGACATTTAGAAAACTAGTAAAACATTTATATTTCAGAAATTATGTATTGATATTTTTTAATTAAAAAATAGCGTTTTAAATATAATTGATTTATTAATATTATAATATATCTTTTATGTGTTAGAAATGCAGAAAGGGTAAAAATATGATGTTTTGACAGAGCTTTGTCTATAGAATTAACACTATAAATGAATTTCATTTACATTATTGATGACCATTAGTTTGTCAGCTTGAAAAATAAATTGTTATATTAATAGAAAATTGTGACAAATAAAGATATTAACTATTTACACACCTAAAATTTGTTCCATATTATTTTGAATGCAAGCTTTACAAGAATTCACACAGTCTTTGTGAAGGGTCATGTATTAGCTTTGTTTAGTATATTAATATATAATAAATAATCTCATGCAAAATAAATATTTTACTTCACTTTTCGACTTGAAGTTTTTCTTTTAAAAATAATAGGTTATTACAATCTTACATTTAAGTTAATAACTATTGATTATTAATTATAAAGTTTTCGTTTGAGAGGACACTTTTTAAATTTAGTTTACAATTTATAAGCTTACAAGATTAAACTGATGCGTTTTTATGAAATTTAAAAAATGTACCGTTACATGAAGTATTGCTTTATCTAGTATCCTTGAGATAAAAGTGTATACCAAAATTGAAGAAATTGATTGATTAATATGTTATTAAAAGATGCGTAATTAAACGACTAACGGCGTTCATTTCTTAGTATAGTATATTAGTGCAGTAATATTTTCTTTCAAAAATGAAAAGATATTTCACGAAGAGCAAACTCACTGGCAATTTTAAAATAATTATCAAATATGTCTATTTTACAAAGAAAGAAATTTGAAAGTTCGTTGTATATAGTATGAAAATAAGTATCAAAACAAAAAGAAAAAAAAGAAGGAAAAGGAGATCTACAATTCGGTACGGATTTATCAAATAGTTGTCATAAGTTTCTCAATAAGTATTTAACGCATCCTAAATAGTGTAGTAATAATAATAGTTACTTTGGTAGCAGATATGGTAAATATCGAGATAGACTTTGTATAAATTTCCGTTCACATTATTCACACTCATTTTCCGTGTCCCTTGACTAACTGCCCTGCATTTTTCAGTAAGGGAAATGACAGAATATTTCAGGCCTCTTGAGAGTAAATCTCTCTCAGGATCGAGGTGAGCTTGGGCCCGTTAAGGTACTCGTCTCTATTTATGACTGCTGGAAAACAGAATAACGGGAACGCGGAGGAGTAAGCAACGTTAGACACGAAAAATCGAGAGAAAGAGTGACTAATTAGGGGAGGGGGAAGGATAAGCCGCGAAGAGTCGACAATAACCGCCAAGAAAAAGGAAAGAGGGAGCGTGCAAGGAAAAGAGAGGGTACTGAGTCACACCTTACCTAGAAAAACTCATCCTTTTCTACTAGTCGGTCGCGCTCAGGTGCCATTCTTCTACACGAACAGGTGTAGAAGACAGGTGTATTTTTCGCGAAACTGTTTCTGCGCGTTATCTATGATTGTTCCCCGCTCAAATTACTAAATTTTGGTCCCCATATTTATTTTTGGCCCCAGATCCCAGTGCATCTTTTGGGAATATGGATTTTACTGTTCCGTAAATATTCCTACAAATATGTCGGTGATTTTACTGAGCAGCAAGTTTTGGACGATACATGGACAAAATCACACTTGTTTCGTCGCTAAAGAATTACAATTCATAATGCGTAGTCGTGAAATGATAGCTTATTGTTACTCATTTCAGAGGAAATTTTCGGACTTCTGAGCTCATTTATCTTATATCATTATACGAATAAAGTATCTTTATGCGAAAAAAACTTTCATATATAATAATTTTGCGATCATATTCCGAAAAATAATTAGTTTTCATATACTTTCTACCGCAAACTTTTACATCAGAAAAACAAATAATGGGTTGTCATGTTTAAATTTCCTGGGAATTGTGCTATCGTGGAAGTAAAATTCTATATTACTGTTATTTCAGAAAATTTAGACGATTTATTTGAAAAATCTCTATCATTTGAATTTTACGCGCCTTTGACAGCATTGTATTTATTAGAACCTATAAATAAATAACTAGATATTAGTTGAGTTTAAATAAATGAAATTTTGCAAAATCAATTTTTTGTGCACATAACTTCAACGTTTAAGTTTCAAATAAAATACACATAACGTGTATATTGGAAAATATTTTGCAAGTTACAGTAAAGTTCAGAAGCCTGCAATCGAAGAATAATATGAAAATATTCTATTTAACGAATAAATACAAGCAAAAAAGAAGTCTGTTCATTAGAAAGGTAGAGCTAGTATAGCGTTACAATCAATTCATATTTTTGATTTACTTTGGAACGTTTAAATCTCGATGCATTTTTACTTTTTTCTCTTTGTAGTAGGAAAATCTTGTAGAGAAAACAGTGAGAGAAAGAGAGTGAGTCTGCTACTGTTCATCATAAAAAAATGGACGATACACACAGCCGTGATAATTGACGATTGGATAACCGAGAGGTTATCGGTCTCTCGGTTGCAGCGACGGCGGCTGCTGCGACACACTGCACGAGAGGAGAAAACGTTCTTCTCCGGTCCATCATTATTATTATTGTGCGCACACGTACGAATGAATGTACGAATGAACGTACAAGTACGTGCGCAAGGGCGATACGAGTTTTTCTGCGGCGCAATTGCGATTCACTCGGAGGCTTATTTAGGTTTGGCGCAAGAGCGGCGAGTTTTTCAATTACACTTCCTTATCAACCGTCGATAATAGCAGATGTCGCGAATTTTTACGACCGGGGATCATTGACTTATAAGGGATTACGTAAAAAAGTACCTTTCCCGTGCCGTCACTTTCCGCCTTCGTTTATCTACTAAGATTTTTTTGCTAAGCATTGCCGATGTAATACACCTTCGGCCAGTTTTTTTTTTGACTTTTGTAGTAAGAAAAGCGCGTTCGCTGTTTACTGGATAAAATTGCAAATGGCTTGTACCAACGTTTTAAGCATGTAGTGGTTTTGTTAAAAATATCGGTTTATTATTGTTTCTATCACATCCTTATAAGGAATCTTAGTTAATATGTCCTCGCATAACGCATTGTTTATTTCTGAAATAAATGAAAGCCATCGCAAGCATTCCGACATAACAAACGAAATTTCATTTTTAAACGAGTAATTTCTTCATTATTCTGTGGAATTATGTGAATAAAAAGAACCTTAATAGACTATAGTTTCAGTTGTGTAACGGAAAATCTTTTTGATTTTTTGGATGCTTTTTTTTTGTATATCGAGCATCGGATGCTCGATAATATCTCGATCAGAAAAATCGTGTAGAGGACTCTTCTTGTCTCCGTATAGCAGCGATGAGAAAAAATCACCCCCGTCAGATTCCTTAACCAGCAGACGTCTTTATAATAATGTACGTGGTGCTTCTCGGGCCCGCATAGATGAACGCAAAAGGCTCGCCACCTACATTTTGCTTCTACAGCGGCGACCGCGACGACGGCATTCCCCGACAGAGTGGCGCGACGATGTCCTTCCGTAAGAGCCTCTGCTTCTTGTGTCATCGCTTCAGCCGCCGCGCCCCTTCTCATCCGACGTGGAACTGCCCTTCGGTGTGTCACAGCGACCGGCGCTTCCTCTACGAGAGTAAGAACGCCGAAGAGCATCCGTAGGTTTTATCATGATTTCTCTTAGCTTCTTTCGGACGGTACTACTAAGGGCATTGTTTGCTTTTATTGTTAATTGAAGTTTTCTAGCAATTGGATAGTGAACACTCTCAAATGTTCGGATATTTGGTACATTTACAGCTCACACTCTGAGGTGTAAATATTAGTTTCTGTAACGCAAAAAGAAGTACTTGATTGTCTACCTACGTAAGAAAAATTATATAACTAACAGAACCGTACGAGAGCACCTTCCGCCTTTCCATTTTTATTTTTCGAATCAAAATGATCTGTTCTTTGCCTCTTCACGAACATCTATTTCAATCGGTAAAAAATATGTTTTTAACGAGTGACAACTATAGAAATTTATTGCGCTGTTGAGGTTTAATTAAATTTTAGGCACCATTTGATCCTGTTTATTCTGAAAATACATGCGCACTTAAAACCGTCTTGTAAACTTACTTGCGTGTTCCGTCGCAACCTGGTGACTTAATTGTGACTTATACACGTTTTCCTTATCATAATACGAAAGAAGGGAAGTAGAATACGTGAACGTACATTTTTAAAATACGTTATGTCTCAGTTTCTGGAGTCCTTCAGCATAATTCTGTTGTGCTATATTTTATTATTTATTATACAAAGCAACGAATGAAAATAATTTTATTACCTTGCTCGTGAAATAGTTTCTTGAAAGTCTCAAAAAGAAACCATGTAACCTTTAATACCCTTGCTCACCTTTTTCATGGTGAATCGGCAGATTGTACGGGTCGAGCTGTTGGTCACAGCCAAGGAATAATATGTAATAATCAAAGAAAGATGAAATGCGAAATAAAACGGCTTCATCTAATTGTCGACACACTAATTTTGTTTGCGCAACTGAACTTTGAACGTCACGGTACCTCACACGACGAATATAATTCAGGCGTTATTTCATTTTGTTTTTTCTCTTTACCTCAACCAGCGTCCAGATATTCTCGCTACGTGCTAATTCATTGAGAAACTTTCGCGATCTTCTCTTTTATTCTCGATATTCATCGAGAAATTCTTTACGAGTTCGACGAAAATTCAATTGCGTAAGAAATTATTGAAATAAGCTCAATTTCGTTTATCTGTCACATATTTAGAGTTCTTCATTGTACCATAAGAGTAGCAACGTCGTACTTTTGCCTTTGTGTTTCTATTGCTCTTAAAAAAAAATAATAATATAATAATAAAAATAAAACAACAACAATAATAATAATAAAACTACGAAAAATAAATAATCATTAAGGTACTGCAAATAAGTTAAAATCAAGCTCTATAATAAATGACGAGTTTTGAAATCATTCTACTGCTTATATCTCATTATCCTTGCATTAATTCGTATCGCATGAAATTTTTACGCAAAAGAACCTGTGCAAATATGATCTCCTGTTAAGTCTACTCCCGCAAATGTATTAACAAGAAGGAAGCTTATATCTATTAACCTTGCACTTCTTTCTGTTTTTTCCCAAGCTATCATCTCCATAAAAGCGTACGCTACACGCCAAAGTCCTGTATGTTTAGAGTATTCGATTATCCAAAGTGGAAAAGTATTTATGTAACAATTAAAGACAATTTCAAATTATAAGAATTTCCAATTTGTCTAAGCCAGATCCACAAGGGGCTTTTAACATTTATAGACGATCTTAGCTACACCTTACGCACGCTTTCACTCCAAAGCTAAACAGTAAGAACTTGGGGAATTATTCGGAGGGTGGCATTAAAAAGGCGAGACCATTTGATGATACGTCGAAAAGAATCGAATACTTCGCGGGTAGATTGTTCTACCTGTACTCGCCTACCTGTAGTTGCGCTCGCGCTTTCCCGCCAGAGCCGCCGCATCCAGTGGTGCTTTTACCAATCCCTTGATCCACCACATGCGGCAGTAACTTGATCCACCTAATTCACGCTTGTCCTCGGACGTTGTTTGGAAAAGTGCGAGTTTTCCAGTTTGACGATCAGCCCTCGAACAAGAGGGAACAAAAGAGAATATCCTCTTGTGATTTGCTCCGCACGACATCGAGATATTAGAATAAGTTATTTTAGGAAAATATTATGTATTCGAAAAACGATGTGGGCAGCCGATTTTAATGAATTGCAATGGAACTCTATGCTGAGATTGCGTATTGCATGATTAATTAATTGAAAGATCCTTCTTTACCTAATTTATTAAAGTAAAAATATATCTTAATAATATATATATATCTGTTTGTGTAAAGTAGAAAAACTAGTATTAAACCATAAAAACATTATTATTTAAAAAATTTAAAAATATAAAATTGATCTTTATTGTAATTCAAGTAAAAAATTTTTATTTCGCCCTTTAGTAATAATACTAAAATAAGAGTAGCATAATAATTGTATTACCGTCAGACATTAGAATTATGACACTTAAAAGATCCAAACGCATCTTTCAAATAAAGATATAAAGTAATTGTATTAAAATTATTCGATTTTTCATTTATCTTTTAAAGATATGCCAATGTCATCACATTAATTTAAGCTTGCTAAAAATTTGGAGTTCAATATTTTTATAACCATTTATAGCCAATATATTTACCGATTCTTGTGAATATAAGTAAATATTTTATATCAGATTCATTTTGTAATTTTCATGTACGTGTAAATTAGTAAACTTGTACAAGTTTTTATTATTTGGTTAATTTTATAAATATTCTATATCTTGTAACTTATTAAAATATTCGTAAAATATATAATCATGCGTAATATCTACGTATTTTGCATTAAGAATAATAATAGTAATAAAGTTCATAGAACAAAGTTGCTTATCAAGCAACTAAAAATGAAAAAATCTAACTATTTCTATAAATAAATATATAGATAATAAAAAGAAGTGAAATAAGAAATTAAATTGCATTATAATTTCTTTTGTAATTTTCTCCTTGAATGAATAATGTATTAAAATTTTTACTGATTACAAATGTAATGTACCAAGTTGAAAAAGGTCGAGCAATCCATTAAAATATTCTTTCGCGTTCATAAGCATTTATTTCTTAAACAGAATCCTCGAGTAAAAATATTAATATCATTCAAGCTACGAGTTTGAAAGTTCACTCTCGCAAAAAGTTTTACTTTCGTTTGCCCTTCGCAAATCAATTGCAGCGCTCACGCTTTCCAATGAAAGCAGGACAGTCCTCCCAACGATTCGTCTGTAAAAAACTATCGTCGCTTCTTAAAAACGAGCTCGTTCGAAAGTACAGTTTGTGCACTGGTACAAACCATTTTTTCCGTACCCTCTCTTTTCTACACTCACTGAGTGTTGGACAAGATCTAAACGACTGAGTAAAATGCCGTGCAAAAATAGCAATCTCGTCCGGAGTTACAGGAAGAAACGACGAGTCACGGGCGAGTGCAAGGTGATAGTCTGTACAGTCGCAAAAGAAGCAAAACGGTAACGGGATGAAAGGCGCTGGAAGAAAAAGAATTGAGATTCTTTGTCGTTGAATATATGAAAAAAATTGCTGCATTGAAATTTGGAAGGGATAGCTGCCAAAAAGGTTATCATAATTAAAAAAGCAAAACGAAGTATGTATCAATGGAAGTGCAAATTTTTAAAACTTATATTCGATCATTCGCCCTATATACGTTTATTGTTTGACCTAATAAAAAATTTAAATGTTTTTCCAAATAAGTTATACTGTGATAAAAAATGTGAGAAGTATGATAAGAAATTGGAAACGAGATTCAGGATTTTTCTACATGGCAAGAAGCAAATTTTTTATTAATTTTTTGGTATATTCGGTGAAAGTGTTATTCAGACTTAAGTTACATTATTATCACAATGTTAATGTAAAAAGAGCGATTGTGGAAGTGTTTTAGATACATAACAGAATAAGTTTCAAATTTATTTTCTTATCTTCGGTTGCCTTACAATCTATTACAATAAAAGCTGTACGATAGCGTAAAACACATTTTTGTTTTTAGTTCAGTCGTAGTCGTAAACGTTGCATTTTTTCGCACCAAATCCATAAATTTTTCCTTGTATCACGCGTAGCTGAATATAGGAACGAGAATGAGAACCGTTTGCTATTCGCCAGTGAAGTGGTTCTCTTGGAATAGAGTTTGCTCGGTTGGTCAACTCGTCTCTCTATCTTGTATTCTTCATTCTCTCAAGGCCGTCGATCCTCCGCACCTTTTCTTTCTCGCTTGTGCACGCGAGCGTTTCCCTTTTTTTCTCTTACCTCCGGCGAATGAGCATCGTACCTTCGCTCTTTGGATACGGTTACTCTTCGATCGCAAAGGTGCAGAGACAGGAGGAAAGTTTAGGAAGGTTGTCGGTTCTTAAAATTTTGAAAAATCAATTTGGTTTTTATTGTTCGCACACCAAGCAAAATGCAAATAAGAAATGCTAATGATTTCAAACGAACCGCTTCAACATCTCAATATTTTTTTATTCATTACGAGATCTTGGGAGCGCGCCATAGTTGAATTTATATTAGTCGGTAGCCCACTTTCTTTATAATAACATTCTTTATAATTTGAGCACTTCAAATTATTCAAAAGTAGTTTCTAACGAATACAGATTATATATAAAGGCTGTGGGTAAACGCTATAACTTAAATATTTTTTTGGATCTAAAAGAATCATTATAAATAATAGTTATTACTATGAATATAATTAGCATTAATAAAACGTTCTTTTATGATTTTTTATCAAATAAAAATTGTGAACTTTGAAGGAATAACAATTATTTTTATAAATAAATATTTAGGCTTTATGCCTTATATTAATTTAATAAAAAAAACAATACATGCATTAGAAATAATAATAATATAAGCACCCAAAATCGTTTACAGTTTTTATTCAATTTAATAGACACATATTAATATTTATTTACTAACTCATATTTTATATATTATTAAAGAACATGCAAACAAATAAATTTTTTTAACGTTTAATTAATTAAAATCAGTTGTATTCCACTGTTAAAAGAATAAGAAACGGAATTTGAAAAGCAGATATATTTACTTCGAATTTATAAACAGCCATTGCTAAGGATTTACGAAAGAAGTTTTATGTTCTCTTAATAAATTGATGCTCGATAAATAGATATATACATTCACTGGCTGAAATTCATATGCAAGTCATGCGTACGACACCACACACTCGTTTCTCCCTTTCTCCATCGTACGTCACTTTTTCTTTAGCCATCTGGTGTCGCACTACCAATAGTGACCGATATAAGCGTACACACCACCCGTGATAGAAAAAACGATCTAATGCCTCCTTGCTTGAAAATAAGCTATTCGCTTAAACATTTTGGACAACATTTTGAGCTTTCGTTTACATTATTTGATTTTTGTTCTCTATCTGTAGTCATTGTTATGTGCTTTATTACCCAATTATCGATCAAGGAATTCACTATTTTGTATCACTTCAAAGCAATCATCTTTATGTAAAAATCGTAAGAGCACCGAGCCATTGAATTGTTTTACTAACATTAAATAATTCTAACTGATTAAAATATCAAAAAAGCATCATTTATATTGTATTATTTTTAATTTGAGTAAATCGGCATATGCTTGATTTACCTCATATATTCGAGATAGAATATATGAATTGCGTCGATAAATAATAATAACAACAAGAACCACCATAGACTTTTGAATTTTGTAATTACATTGTTTTCCGTTGACTGTTAACAATACGTGTTGCGCATCAGCATTTTCTTCCATTTACATGAGTTACAAAATATAGTTAAAAAAATTTATGATAAAAGTATAAACTTTCATCTCTGCAAAGAAATCCAAGAATTTTCAGTCATTTAAGACAACTGTAGTTTATTAGAAACCGAGAATTGTACTACTCACATCGAGAATTTCATCCACTGGTCGCTTCGTTTTCATTGGGCTTGATTTTAATAATAGTCAATAAAAAATGCCATAAACCTTTCATTAATATAATATTTTTTTCAAAAAACATTTTATTGGTATTTCTGTCACATTGAATACTATGTGCGGAATTTACGTAGATTCCACATATTGTTTTACTTTGATCAGGTGTTTTCAATTTTCGGCTCAGTACTAATATAAAAATTTTTAAGTTCTGTATTGTCCGGATCTATTTAAAAACAATTTGTGTCGACTACTCTACGCTTATAATTATAATTGCAATAATTCTTCCAAATCTTCTTGTTCGTGATTTTATATGTACTTAATAATTGGTTTTCCCTATTGTAACTTGAATTTTGATTCACTAAAGCAACTTATTCAATGTTTTAATATTAATTAAAGACTCTTCACCATTGCTAGGTAATTAGACCTACATCGTCCATATTCCTCAAGCTTGGCTAGAACCTTCTACCTGATCTATATAATTGGCATATAAAATCTTTTTCGAATCTAATGTTTCATATATCTGTTGAACAGCAAAAGCAAGGAATACTATAAGTGCCGATTATTATTGGCAAAACGATGAAAATACGGTTATACTTCTCGATTGTTCTCTAAAGATTCTGATGCTAGTCCTTCGTGAGTATTCATGTTGCACCGTGTAAGCAACTGTCAGCGGCGATTTCCTCTTCTGCGTAAGCTCATATTCCAACTATGTTGTTTACTACAAGGAAATCCAACACGTACAAATATGATTTCCCTGAATCCCCGGTGGTTTATAATGCAATTGTGAATGTTAGAAGCTCTCACGACTACTGTAACTCTATATTCCACTCGATTTCACTGAAGACTTTTGAGCTGTCCTTTCTATTTACGTGAATCCATTATGAATATTTCAGCCAAATACAAAGTAAAATAAAAGAATAATTTTTGTATTCATTTTTCTTATGTCGATTTTTTTAACTTCCATATGCTTCTTTACTTCCATCACTTGCGGATCAATTGGGATACTTATATTGTCACGTAAATTGTATATAGCTCTTGTTATGCACCTGACCTGCTCCACATTATGAGTGCTGCTCTTTACGCTAGAGTTCGTTAGTGATATGTGTAGGAGTGTATTGGGTAAAATACAAAGAGGATCGGAGAATAGTATGTGGGTAAGCCTAACGTATGTTAGGACTAGAGCCCTCCATGGCCAAACATCCTGTAGAGTATATATATTTTTCACTTTATTCTTGTTTTAGAAGTAGTATTTAGATAATTACTAGCAAGCGAGTTATAAATTTTTGTGGAAAATTAATGTAAAGAAAACACGTTTGTTTGCTGTTTTGCAGTAATTATCATAATGCTTAACCATTATATACAAAATGTTTTTTAATGAATGTCAAAATATTATTAGTATGAAAAGTAAACGTATGTGATGTTCAACCTTTCATTTTGTTTTATGTTACAAGTAAGCTATGAGAAAATGTTGATTTTAGAATATTTATATTCGCAATAAGAATGACAAGTTCGTATTTGGTAAGTTATCTTGATGTATGCAATTGATGAATTATTTTAAATAAAAACTAGTAGATTCTATATGAAGATGATAAAATATATTACATGAAGTTAAATTAGCGTTTATGATAAGAACTTCGAAAAAATGGAATGTAAGATTTTTTAGATATAAAAGTAAATATTTTTGTATAAAAATAATTGTATACATTTTTATAATTGATATTTAACATAATAAAATGAAATGTCTATTTCTCTTTCATTTATTGACGTAATGGAGAAGTGTTGAAGTCAAGAAAATCTTTTCATATATAATTTTTAATAGTTACTAAATAATTTTTCAATTACATGTATCAAAATAATGCAATTTTAATAGTTTTTTAAAGCACTATATAAATGGTTTAAAATCTGATAAAAAGTAAAAGTGCTCTTTTATAGTAAATAAGAATAATATCTTTATAATAATAATGTAATACCTCTGCTATATTAAAAAAAGCGTTCGTCGATAGCGTGCGTTTAAAGTGATCGATTATCATATTTAACGTTTGGTAAATATCTGCGAGTTTATTGGATTTTTCATTGATTTTGAGATTATTGATTAGTAATAAATTCAACGAGAATCTGCCAATGAAAAGTTCATATCTGAGAAAATCTTCTTAATTATCACAAAAGATTAAGATATAAATGTAGTCCACATAAGACAAGAACATTCGATAATTTTAGAATTTATCTCGTTGAGTGTGACATGCAACTATGTCTCACTCGCTTACACAAGCAGACATTAAGATTCTCATAGAAAAGTGTCCCAAAAAAACATTCATAAATAAATAGGCCCCGCAATTTCAACGGAATAACATTTATGGTAAGAATTCCTTTTTTTTTCAAATTTCCACATCTCTCATTTCCAGATTATTTTTTTAATTTATCCGTGATCTCGAACGGCGTTGAGTATGTACCATTGCACTTTATAAGTTTCCCTTCCGTGCACTCAGAGTAGAAATGATCCAACGTAAAATAAGCGAAAGCGGTGGTGTGCCGGGCGGAAAAGCTGAAAAACAAGAGAATTGGCCCCTACATGCACCAACGCCAAACCGTGAACACGTGTAATGGATACGCGACTGTGGGTAAAAGTGGCATGCGCAATTTACATGTAAATTCACCCTCCTCGTTTTGCCGGCGTGTAGCACTGAAGCGATTCGGGAAATTTATATGCGCCGTCGCGGTCTAGCCATCGACTCAGCAGCGATTCGCTTGGGCTCCTCTCCTCTACCTCCTCTACTACCGACCTCCGAATCACCGAGGCGTGTTCTTGCGGATCTCGCACCACACTTGCACGTTCGCGATCTCCCTCTCTGTGAGCACAGGTTGCTGACTTTTCCGCGGCGACTTTCGACGCTCACTGAAGGAAATGATAATGCGGCATTTTAGTCGGTAACTTTCAGATGCTCCTCGGCCGGATGTCATTTTTCTTCTTTAACTAGGCCAGATCGCCCAGTCCAGCGCGACTTAGTTCAGCTTAGTGTCTTCCTTTTTACGATTAGGCGTATAATTACGTTTTACACATTTGCTAGGTATTCGATGTCGTTAATGACGGTACTTAAAGTATTCGTAAAAGCCCAAAAATTCAACGCGTGAAGTCCCTCACCGACATATCCCAAATTTAACGGCAGCCCTAGAATGTCGACGGCCAGATTTTAAGCAATCATTTGGCTAAATCGAATTGTTTAATTGTTTTTTAGCTGTTTCTCTACATCGAGGTACACGACCGGCTTTTTGACTGGTTTTTCTCAGTTTCTTTATTTTTTTTTATTTGCAAACATTAACATTTTTAGTTATTCGATTATTTTTAATTATTTTTTTCGAATCATTACACAAGTACTTCAGAATTTTTTAATGCCATAAAGATAACTTGAATGACTTTACGGACATTTTTTAATTCCCTTAATTAATTTCTAAATATTTCTACACTTTAAAGTTAGATGCACTTTACCAACGCGAATCAAGCTTTTCAAGTTAAAATAACGGTCAGATTAACATTTACAATAGTGTAATTTGAAAAATGAATTAATGTCAGAATTTATTTTTTAAAATATTCTATTAGACAATTATCGCATAATTGAATGAAATTATTAAATAAAATCTTTTGCTAGAAGTCGAATTTAGAATTATTTTAAATATTTCTACATATTTTGTAATACAAAGTAAAATATATGAAAGTAAAGTGCACTGAAAATGGTATATTAAAATTAACACAGACACATTATGATAATTAATACAAATGAGCATAATTAATTTCTTAAAAGTTGAATAATTAAAGTAGCGTATCTTTGGATAAAAATTATCTGAAATTTCAAGATACGAATAAACGCAAATGTATTTTAAATTCCGAAAAATTCTAAAACAATCGTTATATTACAAAAAACAGGATTCCTTGAAATTGTTATTTAGAAAAGGTTTATTTAGGATTCAATTATTTTAAAAATTTCTGTTAATATATCAAAAATGTTATAATGCATTCTTACAAAATATGGATATTAAAAAAAATTTGATGTATTTAAGGCTGAGCAGTATTGTAAAGAAGGTAAATAAATTTACCTTAGTAAAAAATAAATTTTGCATTATCAAAACAAATAAAACTTGCATTTTGACATTGCACAGTAAAATTTGATGGTTGTGTACGACTATACACAACATTCACGAAAGAATTCGTTAGCGTTTTATTTTAAAGTATATTATTATACAAATAACTAATTTTATACATTTATCGGTTTCTTTTAGAATTCTAAAGTATAAAATTAAAGAATTTCACGAATTAGTCAGTTTGTGAAAAAAAATGTCTCAGATCATGGGTTGCGTTAGAATTTACGTGAGACAACCAATTTATTCAATAAAATATAGTTGCACGAAACATACTTTCTATAACATTTAGAAAATTAATTTATTTTGAATCGATTGCTTTTCATCCATGATAACAACAACAACAACAATAATAATACATATAAAAAGGCACGAGATTATCCATCGAACATGAGTTTTAAAAACCGACTGTGACATTAGGATACGGAAATCATGTATGGCTAAAGTGCAGGTTTCACACGATCGAGAGTTGGTCGAGACTCAATTTATGGCTTGTATATATTAGGGTAAACGTTGCTTTGCTTAGACAACTAATAAAAGAAACTGTTGGCCAATAAATTGAATTGTACAAAAGAAGGCGCAAAAGGAGTGAGTTTTATTTTGACTGTTGCAACGAGCAATAAATGTCTCGACTTTGCCTTTCCAAGGCGCCGCGGGGTTTGGAACAAAGGTAAATTAAGCACGCCGTCGACGCCTTTTTTATTGACACGAAAGTCCGCACGGGTACCTGAATTATACGCACGAGAAGACGCTGCGTTGTCGGCGGGGCGACAGAGGATACGGAACGCTTTAATGGAGGTTTGGGGACTGTGCGAGAGGCTCTTTAGAATCGCGGGGCAGCGAGCAGACGAGATGGACGGGACGCCGCACTCGCCGCACCATCATCGGAATCGTCGCCGGGATGAGAGAGGTGGAGAGCGATTGGCGCCCGAAGGCGCGACCCTTCCGCACATTTTCTCCTTTATTTTTCAACTAAAGCCCCCTAATTTCTGTAATTTCGTCCTTCTCAGCACACGCGGCGATTACGGGAATTAATAAGCGGCACACCGAATCGAATCGATCTCGCACTGTGCAAACGACGCTCACAAGGAAAAACAAGACGGAATTCTGACTGCGTTAATTGAAAATTACGATTCGAAGAATTGCTTGGTCTTTATTTATCCCTCCCCTCTGTAATTACATCGCGTTCCTCCTCGTTGCGAACCCACACTCCATTATTCGTAAAGCGAAGGACAGCGAGCAATTGCTGTACACACAATTAAATTAGCATCGAAATTCTCTTTTTCCGATATAGAAGACTTTTTAAAAGGAACCTCTAACGCTGTATTTTGCGGCACATTATAATAAGTCAGAGATAATTGGAAAGTTTCAAAAAAAAAATAAGAAACTTCAACGTTTATTACAAATGTAAAAACGTTCCGAAATTTTGAACAACGCTTCGAAACGATTGAAATAACGATGCCATTTTTCAGGATTAGTTGTATTGTTTATGATTTTGTTAGTCGCTGTTGTTTGAAAAATGAATTATGCAATTATTCGGTTAAAATAAATGTACGTATTTTATATGTAAGTAACAACATTCAGAGTTACGCAATATGTAGCTTACGGCCTCTAACTTGTAGTTGACTTTTGAGTATTTGCACAGGTGTTTTCGGAAACTGCGGATGTTCCTTAGTCGGATAAAGGACAGTAAGTTGTATCCAGCTTAAAAGTTATTATTAAACTTCCAAACGAAAGGTTGCGCCACGGTCTGTACAGGTGTTAGCCCAACTCTTACGGCAAGTCGAAGCTAAAGCAAATCGCTCGTCGCGTAAAAAATGCTAATACCCAAACGCGTATTTCCCGTTTTGGTCCTTGCGTCGCATACCATTTACGTGTTAAGTTCGTGTTGTCGTAGTGGCGTCTTAAAAGGTCTACGTGCTCCACATCCTAAACGTGGGCGTATCCAGAAATATCATGCACCGCTCTCTCATTATCCCACGCTTGACTCTTTTTAACTTTAGACTAGTCATTCCCCTTGTGCTTCTTCTTTATTTTTATTGTGCGATTTGCTTACAACTTTCTTTGCTTACAACCTACCATTTTTTTTGCGAGTTGACCGTAAACTGGAATCAAGCCTTGTAACTGTTGGGAAGCGATTAAGTACTTACCATTACCAAGTGATAATTAATTGGAACTGTGAAAGGAATTTTGTAACCCACCAAATATAAATTCGAGTTAGTAGAGTTGTGGATCACATACAAGGTCTTTTCTGGATGATTTTCATCATGCAACGAACAGCATTTGATATTCAAACGAAGTAATATCAAGTAGGATGTAAATTAACTTTACCGTAAAACTTTACGAGCATTTTTGAACTGTAACAAAATGACTCTACGAATCTTCGTTACACTATTGCATTGCGATTAATTATGAAAAAGCATTGGATAGACAAGTTCTCAAAAATGTAGCGCAATCGCATTAAATATTAATCAAACGTATACACAAAAGTGTAAATCATGAACATATCATATGTGTATTAATAATTCTACGTCAGTGAAATTCCTCTCAGTTGATGTTTTGCTTATTTTACGTACATACTTCAGCTCAGACCAGTCATCTATTACTCTCTCCATGTGTATTCTTTCTTTCTTTTTATACTCTACGTATATTCCCTTCGTTTTTATAACTCTTTTTTTTACGTATATTTTCCGGCGCTTTTTATAGATGAGATACGCGCGGCGCATTCCCGTGACGTCAGGCGCGACAACGACGAGGTCAATGAGACGAGACGATAGGCGGCTATGCACATACGACACTGGAAAAGACTGAATTTTTGAACTTCTTCGAAGGCGGTTTCGTTCAACTGTTTCGTTCAACTGTTTCGTTCGCATAAAAAGTGTCGACGGAGCAGAGTTTCATAAATTCGTTTGTGAAATACGAACGAATTTTACAAAATACAACACTTTTAACCTGTGACTTCATAATTACACATAAAAAATTTAAATGAAAATTAAACAGCAGTTGTAATAGAAAAACAATGGCTTATAATTTTAATAATACTTACGGATACATTGTTCGACAAATACAATAAGTGCCAAAAATATTGCTATTTGCAAGAACTTGAAAATACGATATGTAAATTGCACCATTTCTTATTATTTTTCTTCTTCTTATTAAGTTATACATTATACAAAGATAGATATCTAATCGAAGAGTATTAATAATATTTACGATAATAATATCGATATAATTCATTTCAGATAGCATCAAATCGTAATGCTGCATTATTTTTTAAAATAATCCACTTTTACAGTCAAATAAGGCCGCCCTATTTTCCAGACCCATAATTACAGCGGAATCTTATTATTGTTATATTAAAACGCGCCTGATTTTTCCTAATGATCTCCTTAAAGCTTCGTGACTGACAATGATTAAAAGGATATGCGCGTCCTGTCGGTGGGTCAACTTTTTCATTTTGATTCGGTGAAAAGTCTCGCTTAAATCAAGAGCAAAGCAACAGTTCGTCAGCTTAGAGTCCCCCTCCCAATTCCACTTCCACCACACTCCTGCGAGCTCAGCCTTGAAAGGCGTGGCGGCGACTCGTCCTTTTTCGGGAAAATCCCTTTATGGAGTTCGCACAGCAACGCGCATTTAAAGTACGTCGGCTGCGTGATTTTCGCGTGCCTGCGTTACCACGTGTTCTCCTCCGACTGCATCGTGTCCAGACGCTACAATACAACGCAACTTCCTGGCTCCGTCTCGCTCGCACACTGAACTCCGGACAGCAGCTCTGGCCTTCTTCGAGGGTCTTTCCCGGGAAACGCACCGCTTCTTTTTCATACGTATATTTCCGGTGGATCCCTGCGTTCGCAGTTTTAAACGAGACAGCGTTGCGAATAAAGGGGGGCACATGGGATAAGAGGTATAACAAGGTTACGACAAGGTTATCTGGAAGTGAAGCGCATTTGTTGATCATGCAGTCTGTAAATGTTCAACAATTTTAACGATGGATCTTTCATTTTGCAAGATACGCCGTTATCGAGATTTCTAATTAGTATCGTATGCTGCCTTTGATATATCCAGCTGATTTTCTTTTCGAAGTTTCTGGAATACTTTTCCAACATTATGAATAAACTTACATAAATTTAAGTAATAAATTATACTCTGTTTATTATGGAATTATCGATTGAATTGTATTCACATGAATCACACTTACATTTTCATATGAAAACTTATATACCTTAGAAAGACACCAAAAAATGCTTTTAATGTGCATGAACTAATTAAGAAATTTAATTCACAATATATTTTGACGATGAAAATATCGCTTAATTTCAAAAAGTGTAACAGTTAACTCGGGTAAAAACAGAAACTTAAACATTTTATTGCAATGATAATAAACCTAAATATATTAAAATATTCATTTTTAATTAAGTTAATATAGTTGATTAAAACTTAGATGTGTATTTTAATTCTAAATTTTCATAATATTTAACAATGTTAAGTTTCGAACAATAATAAATTTCTAATGGGTTAGTGGAATTTTAACTTTTATTAAAATTTATTGATTTTGATTTAAATTCTATTTTTAGTGTTTGATTGCTGTGTAATGTTTTCATTCGTTCAAAAATGTATTACTCATGCGAAATTTAAATAACAATCTTAAATTTTCTTCTACACTGCATTAAGTAAGATAATATGATTATATTAGTTTACTTTAAGTTTACTACGTAAAAATAAAATTTGTAGGTTAATTTTTTATTATTCCAAGTTTGCATCTTAGAAAATTAAGTGACTAAGAAATCCCGTATCTTTATTTGATATATTAATAAAAAATTTGAAGAATCGTTTTTTATTTATTAGTAGTTTGATAATTGATAAATATTGAAAATTAGTTTAGACAGATATTCAATGCATATATCACTTAACAATCGATATTTTTCTGTCAAAAAGTTTTATTGCAATTTAAATAATAAAAACTTACTTTTTTAGTTTCTTTAGAAACTGAAAAACTAACAATCATTAATATAAATTTAATAACTTAATTTAATAGTCTTGAATTATCAATCTTCATTTACTCCGAGAACACAATGACGTTGAATACGTGAAATGAGAATAAACAGCGAATGTAATTATGTGTCGATCACACTCGATAAATAAAGAAAACGTAACAAAAATTGTAAAAATCTAGGAAACGAGAAAATGAGAAGCGAATATTTGTACTTTCCGGAAAGCATGTGGGTGCGTTCTCATGCTTGCGACCTCGAGGTCAACTATGCCACTGAGACCGTCTCCAGGGGGAAGCAAAGAATGTTAAAAAAAGAACTTCACGACGATTCAAAAAAGTTTTTACGCAGTTTCCGTTGTACTCTCCATCTTTCCCAGTTTGGCCGAACAGTATTGCGTCAAGTCCTCAAGTAGCAAACATGACGGGATTGCAAGAAACTTCCATATTATCGTTTCCGAACAAAAACCGATTAAGAGAATGAAAGAGGGAGAGAGAGAATCTTACGTAGTAATGTGTGTGTTTTCAGTAATACAGGTCAGAATAAGTTTGACATTCAAAACTTGTTTACTTTGTGCATGTGGGCAAGTACTCGGATTTAATTATGCATGGATTTTCTTTGCTTTGAGGCGAACAAGCGGACTTTAAATTAATTGTTCCTGAAGTGAATTATTACTTTCCGAAAAATTGATGTACCTTGCTGCTTTTTGAAAAAGCAACTGTTTTAAAAGTTTTTATTAAATAAATTAAACTAAAGCAAAAAATACTTTATCCTTTGCTTGTTAAAATATATATCATTTAATTAGCAAGTCTTACGATTTTTGAAAAATTAATTTTTTATTCGTTTCATAATATCTTAAATAAGAAAAATCAGTAAATAATTTTTAAATAATAATAACTATATTGTAACTATATTTAAAACGTATATTTAAAGTACATTTTTTTGGATTTTTATCAATTAAGTTGTAAAATTTTATCAATATTATAATATTTGAAAGAACTTTAGCAATATGTAAACTTTAACAATAGGTAAATATAATCGATTTAAATTTAGTTTAGAATTATGTTCATGCGTTCACGGTGTTTGAAAAAAATATTTAATTTTTTAACAAATTTATTACCTTTTCAGTCGTTACGTACGGTCTATTTATGGAATTTTAGTGTAATGATGCATTCTTCCAAAAGTAAATACATTAATTCTTATTTATAATTATCATACTCGATGAATGTATTTTTAAAAAATAAATGCACATTTAAACAAAAAAATGTTGTTTGTTACTAACAATTGAAAAATTAAAGAACTACGTTTTACCTTTCCCTTTGAAATATAATGAATATAATTATTTTACTTTAGTTGATTAATAAAAAAATTCTAAATTAACAAGCAACGTATTTTAGTTATCAATTGTAAATTGAAAATACTTAATCAATAAATATGATTAAAATATTTGTAAAAGATTTTGGTAATAAAGAAGTCGTAAAAATTTTATACAAATATGCCGTATAATAAATATTTTTCTTGTGTTAAATCCGAATAAAAATATATTCCGTTTTCTTGTAAATAAATTTTTCATATTAATTCTATACTATTAATCATGAATATATTTAATAATTCATTAAGCACAAATTTAATTTGTTAGGCCATCGAATTAATTTTAGTTGCGTATCGCTAAGTCATTGGCGTACATTTTAAAAATATAATACTGCAAAATTGGTTGTTGGAACAACCTCATCTTATGGGCTAAGGCACGAAAGATATTTTTTTATTGAGCAGATAAACAAAAGTAATAAATACACTTATTAATTTTGTATATCTATTATATATAGAATTTTGTATTCTTGATAATTGTAAACATAATTCAATGATTCAAGTAATTTGCGAATAGATAACGCACGCACCTACCGACTTGCATGTATACCGAAATTTTCTAAAATACGACGAGTCTAGTGATTTTATATTTTGAGAAATTCAAAATAAAATTCAATACATATTACAAGCAGATTTTCAAGTAGTCCTTAATTCTCATCTTAAGGAGCGTCGCTTCAATATTCATTGGTACATTCGTTTATCGATGGCAACGGCAATGTCCAAGACGTTGACTCAAGGTCAAGGATTGCGTTCATCACGATCAGTTGACTGATGCTATTATCGGTCGATAGATGCCTCGCGGTTGGCTGCATCCACATGTGGAATTGCCGATAACGAGAGTCTCTATTTTAACAACAAGCCATCGTTACGGTTCTTTTTCTTATTCCATCAAAACGCAGTTGTTCATCGACATTGGTGCCTTTCAAATTTTTCAAAGACATCAAAGACCGAAGATTGTCTTGGGTCACATTTTCATGGAAGGTAACATTAGAGTGCATGCATAGAAAAGCAGATAAATATACGAATTGGTCGGATAATTCTGTCAAAATTGCACATCTGAAGGAATTTGGAAAACGCAATTTATTATTAAATACTGTTGGGTAATTTGAGAATCTGTAGTCTAAGATCTTTGGAAAATATGAATTTTGTCTTTCATCTTAATTAATCTGCTGGCTAAGGGCTTAACGACATGAAAACTTAGAATGATGAATGTTTGTGTTCGCGTTAAATATAATGGCACCTGCAGCGAGAACATCGCAATTAGTTCATCGGCGAGGGGAATTACAGGACCAACCAACGTGGCCAATTACTCAAATAAAAGCAGTAAATGGTTCGCCAGGGTAAAATATAGGTTTACATAAGTAAAAAACGGAAGCTATGGATTTGTAACATCTTTATCAATGGTTTGATTAGAGAACACTCACGAATTATGTAAAGGAAAATAAGCGTTAGTTAATTGAATTGCACATTAATGAACTTTTCATTTAGTCTGTAAGCTAAAGCTATAACTCGAGTGAAAATAAGGTCGAGATTTAGAGACGAGAATTGATATTTGGCAGCTCTTGCTCGAGCAGTCCAGCCAGCGATTTTCCACTTCGCTGGTATTCCCATCATGTCATTGTTACCCGCGCCAATCCCAGACTCCACCAGCTACCGTAATATCTGCGTGCGTAACTAAACGACGTTTATCTCAGATGTGGGGCCGATCGCTCAAGTCCTCCAATGCTTCATTTGCTCGTCCTTTTTTACTGGATTGTCGATCGTTATCGGAACAAGAACACTCTTAATTTCTCGTGTCTCAGGTTTATCGATGTTTCGCGCTCTGATCGGGCGCGTACTACAGGAGTCTACGGCAACGTTGGGGAATCGGCCTGGACTTATTTCGGGATCGTGGCGTCGCACTCGATCGAGGAGAAACACTACGTCTAAGTGGAACCAAGTCCGACCGAGGATGGGGGGTCTCGCTCGGTTAATGCCATGTAAATCTCTCTTCCCATATACGGATTTTAATTAAAAAATTATTCTACGCCGCTGCGCGTATAGGTGCTTATCGGTCGAGGGTATAATGACGAATTTTCTGTGATACGGTTTCCTATGACCTTGCTTTCCCAACGTCGTGCCGAATTTTACGAATAACTCATATTATGGTTAGATTTAATTTAACATTATACTTTAAGATTAACTTAGGAACTTAAATTATATGCTACGAATATTTCAATCCTTTTTATGGTCTGCTGGTAATACGTGCCGTTTAAACGAATGTAATTGAATTCTGAGCTTTAATCTAAGCTGAAGCTCAGCGAACTTATACAAATAAATACTCATTTATAAGACAAAATGAGATTGAAAAGATAATTATGTGGATCGGATACATTCTCATAAAATATGAAATCTGTTTGTTCCTGAGATCTAAAATAAATATTTAATAATTATTATTTATGTGAAACTGAAACCTAGATTTAAATAGAACTCGTTTAAAATTATATACGCTATGTTTATTTGTTTTCGATGTAAATGAACCTTTGAAACACGAAAGCACAGGAATAGTTTACACTTATGTATTAAATAAAGTGTATTGCGTAAAATTTTCATATAAAATAATTTCTGAAAGTTTCTTATAAGATTATTCATATCATTTTGTGTGTGTGTGTGTGTTGTGTGTCAATATTACGAAATTATATCGATTTATTAGCAAATACGCTTTAATCACTAACTACATATTTTGCCCACAACTTTAATTTCTTCGCAGGTGTCTCGTAAGCTTTTTTTTTATTATGTATATAAGTTACTACAGAAAATAAAAATCGACTTTTTTAATAATACAACAAAGAATGTAGTCTTTTTTGTGTTAATTCTTTTGAGTTATTTTTATTGCAGTAGATAATAATCGTTGTTATCTTAAATATTTCTTTATCGAATTTTGTAACCTGAAAATCGTATTGTATTACGTAGTTGTAAAGGTGAATTCAGGTAGATAAAGATTTTTTTTTATACAAGTTAAAAATTATTCCATTTCAATTCTTGTGCTAATTGTGCCATTGTAACTTAAGGCAATTTTATATATCTTCATAATTTATTTCTTAAGTTTTAATGTACTTAAATTAATCAACAAAGTTTTATTATGAGTCGATATTTTTTTAGTAAATAATATCAAGATATTTATTAAAACGAAAAATTATGAAATGGTAATTGTCAATTTTATTTCTCTCAATATTGATTAAAAAAATACTGGTATATATATTTAATATACATGACAAGACTCATTATGTAAACAAAAACTTATAATACGATAAAGTAGGATTTAATTAACTTTCAATTTTTAATTTTATTATTGATGTATAAAATAAGCGATCGCTTAAAAAATAATATTCCAGATATTGATAATATTATAGATAATTTAACATAATTTTACGATTTCATTTATTTTAATTTATAACTTAGCACTAATTTCTTTATTAATCAGTCGACTTGTTTCCTTTATATTCGTATATTAATAACTCATATTTAAGAGTTCGACAGAGTATTTGTTGTTATAATAATTGGTATTTTTTGGGGATTAAGGTATTAATTATGCTGTTACTGGCTTTTCATATTTAATTAAAGAATTATGGGTAACCAGAAAATGTTACAAATTTAAGTTCACTTATTACATTCTAATCAATGGTTTTATATAATTTATTTGCATTATAAACAACTTTGATTCATATATAATATAAATTATCTCACATGCATGTATAATTATACACGCGTGTATATTTATATATTTAACGAAAATTAATTTTAATAATGTAAAGATATTTAGGTAAAAATGTATCGCTTTATTCAGTTTCAGCTCATATTGAGGAAGCAGTTAGCCGCATATTACGTAAACTTTAATCATTGTCACATAATGGCAGATTGAAATATCGAGTAATATGAAATAGTTTTATTCGCGGTGGAGCACAATCGCGTAACTTGACCACAATAAGAAACGATAACGGTATTGTTGTGCTATGGTATTTTAAGTATTTGCTTTACGTGTAACTAACGCTACTGCGTATAAGACTATCGTTTGAAAACTTAATTGCATGTGTACATATAGTAGATAGTATTAGTATGCTATCCGAAGATTAAGTTTTGAATTTTTAGCGTTCGTTAAATAATTTGTTAAGTAATTTATTTAAAATATTTTAACTTTATTGTATAATATCTATTGCAAATATAATATATTTTTTAATATGACTATAGTGTTATTGTATAGTATTATTTATTTAAGCTTCGTTGTTAATTTTTCTATTTTTTCAAATAAATTTAAGTTCATAGTCTGCAAAAATTTACTAACAACAAAAAGATATGATTTTTAGTAAATGTAATAATGTGGTTAGAATAGAGAAAATGTTTAAAAAAAACGTTTGAATAGTCTCATAATTTTTATACGTTTCATTATTACTCAAAAATTTTTATGCGTTCTTTCATATCTTTTGTAACGATATTTAAAATCATAAGTATCAAGTATCTCTACATATAAATGGCTGAAAACATTTTTTTCACGAGTGTTTAATTTTATATATATCGGCATCTAATCTGCGCAACGTTTATGATAATACATATCGTGTTATAATTTATTTAAAAGAAAAATTTTAATATATTTAAAGCATAGTGTACAATACGCTTCTGAAAATTAATTGTTTTATAAGAAATTATATTAAATAATATGTTAGCTAAGCCATATAATTGTAAATGCGCACCTACGTTTTTAATGTTAGATGTTATCTTTTTAATTTATAAATACATTAATAAACAAGTGAATAAAACTGTTTAAAAAATACATTAAATTTTGTATTGAATAAAATTAATATTTTCTTATTAAATAACGTTTACAAAATTATCTTTTGATAAACTATATACAAGTCTCTTTGAATAAAGTTGTACAATTAAAATTCTTACCAATTTAAATATTTTTTACTAATGATTATTAAGAATTACACTCAGATATTGTAAACAATTTAAATTTACCCTATCATTTTCACTTTAATCAGAATGAAAGTTATCATTACGAGAATTAAGTAATAGCTATTCTTTCAGGAAATTTAAGAATTTTTATTAGAACTGAGTTAATTTAAATGCAGAAGTATTTATTTTATTAAAAAATTAATAGAATAAAAGAACACATTCTAACGCAGAGTAAAATTGAATGAAAATTGAATTGAAGTAAAATCTCTTTGAACGCAATGTTTTTATTAATACACGAGATAAAAATAAGGTAGTTTTCACATCACCCCGATATTAAATCAGCACGCTCGGCTGTACTGTGAAAATTTACTTGCTTTATGCAACTAGACTAATACTAACCCCGTCATGTTTTCCGCGAAATTCTGTTCAGAACGAATCAAATTTCTAGAAAAGGAAAAAAAGTATTGAATTCAAAGATTAAAATGGAGTTTGCGTTGAGTATCTGCAACTACATTCTTAATTCGTGAGTGTACGCATTAAACGGAGATCGTTGAAACATTGCACATATTGGCTTCGTGAATTTCCTTATAGATCTGAATATCTAAGGAAATTATTGCGCGTGTTGCTATTGGAAACAAGAGACAGATATCTTGGATAATGTTCCAAGGAACTTGATCTTTAATTCTCGACTTGGATTAACTTGGATTAAACTTATTGACCTGAACAAATAATCGAAGAATTACGTATCGCTTAGGTAAATTTTGCTTCATCATGCCGTGGCACTTGTTTTGATATTTATATTAGTAAAAATTTTTTACTATCGAATTTTATTATTATTAGGTCCTATAAGCATTGATGATTAACGCCTATAAATTAACGTAGTGACTTACTGTGCAAGCGAACTTTAAATTTGTAACCTTATTCTGTTTACATATTACTTGGTGTTTAGCTAGTATTATGATGTTTTTTCTATTAATTAGAAAAAATTTATCATATTATTTGATTTAATTAGAAAAAATTCTAAGTTACAAATAGTAAAATATTTCGATTGTTGTTATTGCTACACATGTACTTATTAAGATTATTGCCCGCATATGAAAGTAAACTAATAGTATATCTGAAGTGAAAGGTTTCAGATTTAAAAACAAAGCACTTTACAACTATATATTATTATTAGCGAATAAAATTATCTTAAAAGTAAAAAAGTTTGATTTGTGTCAATCATATTTTTCAAACAATACATTTCTTTCTTTATTTTTTCTTTCCTTCTTTTGTGTCTTACTATTTGAATAGAAAAGTATAATATATTAGATAGTAGCACAGGTTCAACTTTTTATCTTTAATATGATGTATACGTTCCTTGACAGTTTCAAAATAAGATTTTTAAATTGCATATTAAATATTATCTTTTTAGAATAATTTGTTGTTTATTATTTTCACAACTTTGGGACATTATCCGCATAGACAAGAAGGAAACAAGTTGAATTAATGCACTACCTATTGCCGCTTGTATTGACAAATCTCTGCGCTAAAGCATACGTCCGCATTAACATTCTCGATGTATTAAGGGCTTTAGTATAGAATTTCTAAATATAGTTCGTAACGCTACCTATATATATGTAGAGAGAGAGAATATAATTAATAGAATATAATAATTCTTCTCTAGATGCAAATTTAATACTTTTATACAAAGAGACAATTTTGAGAATATCTATACTTGGAAAAAATTAATTATATTAAAAACTTAAACTAATGAGTGAAGAATTTAAAGGTACATTTGATTACAAAAATAAAAATTTTAAATGAAATCAATGTACATTTAAATAGTTTAGTACATTCTTAAATTATCGTTATGTTGATATTACTATTCTATAAACTGACTAATATACAATTCTATTATGAATAATTATTTTTATTGCAATTGATGTTTCATAATGGACTAAATAATATCAAGCTAAATTTTCAATTTATTTATCAAACTTTATTCAGTAACAGTACATACAATCATATTTTAAATAGAAATTCAGATAATTTTTTATAAACATCGGCTTGTATTACAAATTTCATTATAAATTTTTATTAAATACATCTGTATTTAAAGCATATTTTACTAATATTATATGCTATGTTTTTAGTCAGAACTCGAGTAAATAGAACTGCGATTTTTTATATAATTATTAAAATATGTAGTGAATAAAAAAGATCCCATGATACAATCATGAGCAAAATTACCATACACTTTTAAACTTTTGATGAAAATGCGTGAATGAAGAATTGAAAATTTATATTCACAGAGAATCTATTCATTTATCTTTGTCGCACTAGTGGCACTACTCTTCAACATTGGTCAGAAATACCACAAGCACGCGAATGTGAAATAATTTTATAAATTGAACCAAAATGACTTAGTCTTCGATATCTTATGTTTGCATGATGTGCATGGTGAGTGAGATTAATTTTATCCCCAATATGTTGCATTCTATTTTGTATTTTTAAGGATAGTTATTTATTACTTTTATATACTTTCGAAAAAAGATGTTACTTGTATATTATAATCAGGATATATTATAATTTATAATAAATTGCTTTATTATATTAGTTACAGTATTGGAATAGGTTTTTGTACGAGTTCTTACTATTTTTAATCATAATTTACTCAAATTTGTTATTTGTTGTTGTATATTTTTATGAATTAATATATTAAATATATTTTTATAATTAGGGAAAATGTTCTGTGAGCATTTTTTATCAATTGTTTATTGGTTCATGTTGCAACATTCGGTCAGAGATAACGCGATAATGATACTGCACACACTGAATTTACTGGACATCCCAGCTAATTTTTTTTTTATCAAGAAAACCGTAAAAAGATAATGACTTGGAACCATTGAAAGTATTGAATAAAATAGCTGAACGAATCGATAGTCGTATCTGAAATTTCGAGTTATATTTTGAAGATTAGAAAAAATTTTAACATAAATTTATTTTATCCGGTCTGGATAATTTTGAAGGACATGAGATAAATATAGATAAATATATGAATTATCGGATACACAAGCACTGTCGAGAATATCTTATCAAATTTATAATCAAACTATATAACTATGATACAATATTAACAAAAAACGATATAACCCTAAAAACATCACGCAAAACAACCCTTGTTAGGGGATGAAAAATTGAAAATTTTCAAATTTTCATTAACTATCATAAACAACAATCATTATCAACCACTAAAAAAAATTTTATTGCACATAGAAACTTATTATAAACAAATAGAAGTTGCGGCACTTAAGAATACTTGCAGAAAATCACCTTGTTCAATAGACTATAAATACAAAAATTATTAATATTTTAACAAAAAAATTGCATAATTATAGTATCCAAGCACCAAAGATAGAAATAACAATAAAAAATCATAAAAAATATTTAGCAGTATTGTCAAAAATATCCGCAAATTAACATGTTCAATACGCTACTGATAAGTTCATGCGTCTACCACATAATTGTTTAACAAAATCATGATGTTAGGATTCGACAACTTTTTATCCATGAATTCCGTTATAGATATCGCAATCAACAAATAAGTAAATTTTTAAGAAAAAAAAAGAGATATTCGTTATAGTTTAAACATTGTTTAAATGACTCCATATATATATACCGTATAACCCAGCAGTTTATTGTTAATAAATATGTATTTTCTGCATATTACAACTTTTTATTTATGAAAATCGTTGGACATATCAAAATGAACAAATAACTCGAATAGCAAAAAAATCAGAGATTCTTGTCATAGTTAAGCATTGAAATAAGTGACAACGTGTGCTTATGTCATATGCGTTTAAGCGGTTTATATATATTTGTTTATAATCGATTCTAAGTTTTACATTGACAATTATTGTATCTTTTTGAAGTTATTTTGTCTGCTGAAATCAGAACTAGTTTATTGTAATACTTATCGTTTAAACTTTTTATCTGTTATTAATTTGATTGACTTATTTTTAGAATATTTACTTTTATTATAATTTTTATTATTAACTGACATATATTTTAAGTTACAATTAATCTACGACGAGATTCTCTGGTTTTGTTGCTATTCGAGGTGTTAGTTAATATTGATATGATCAACGATATTCATTAATAAAAAGTTGTCGAATGCCTCGGGAAGATATATTAATTAATAATAATCCGACGCGGTATACGGTATACATATACGGACCGAGTTATTTAAACAATGTTTTAACTATGACGAGAATCTGATTTTTTCTTGAAAATTTGTGTGTTGATTATTATATCTGTAACGGAATTCATCGATAAAAAGATGTTGAATCCAAATATCATGATTTTAAACAATTATGTGGTAGATGCATGTCCTTATCGGTAGCATATGGACGTGTTTATTTGCGGATGATTTTGGGAATATTGCTAAATATTTATGGATGATTTTTTTGTTGTCCTTATCTTTGGTTCTTGTACACTAGAATTATGCAATTTTATTGTTAAAATATTAATAATTATTGAATTTATAGTCTATTGTAGCAGACGGTCTTCTGCGAGTACTCTTACGCGGCGCAAGTTCTTTTTGTTTATAATAAGTTTCTGTGCTCAATTTTTTCTATTTTTTGGTCGTTGATAGTGATTGTTGTTAATTCGTAAAAATTTGAAATTTTTCAATTTTTCATCCCCTAGTAAGAGTTGTTTTTTTGGGTGTTTTCAGGGTTATATCTTTTTTTTGTTAATATTGTATCATAGTTATATGGTTTTAAAATAGTACGTAATTTTTTTCAAAAATTTCAAGTTTTGAAAAATATTATTTTTTGTTGGAGTTCCAACGTTGGAAATTTCAGACTTATTGTATTTTTATGTTAAATACCTTTAAACGTTTGGTTTTTGTCCTTTAAATATTTGGTTAATTGAAAACATTTATTTTTTAGAAAGGTTTACGGAAAGAATTAAATATCAGTATTATAATCAAATTTTAAAAAATTCAACAGACTTTAGTATTAAAAAGCGAGTAAAAAAATAGGCAAATGCGCTTTTCAACTAACTACGCACATGTTAATTGGATGTGGTAATTCTTTTAACATTTTCTAAATACAATCTGAGTGCTACCAATTTTCATATAAACTTAATATGTTCATCGGCAATGCTGCTCTCTTCTTAGATACATTGCGTGTATGTAAAACAATTGCATAACACGACAATACCGGTTGGACCGAATCTCCAACCACTACTCGTCACATTGCAATTACAATCTCAGCATGAGGAAGAGGGGTAAGAAGGCTGTAGGAAGGTAAAAAGATCTCGAAAGTGAAAACGAAGCACGAGTCATTATTGGTCCATGTCCAGAGCCCTTGATATTCGTGGGTATATTAGAAAAGAGAAGAATTTACGCATAATCCGAAGGCGAAGTGATCAGTGACTCGTTTGTCCGATCGAATCCGTACGTGCAGTTCGGTCTGGACCTATGTAAGCTGCTGCGGTCAGGTTGCACGATACGGGTCACCGCATCTGTACTGCCCGTGTGGTGCCCCTTAACGAGTAGTTACATGAAGTTATGCGGAGTTGTGCTTCGCGAGGATCGACCCCAGTGAAACAGAGAGAAAAAATGCCAGGTAGCTTTTTGGTTGAGCTTCGTCTAGCGCATAGTTAGCCAATTATTTATAAACAACTTTATAAGTGATTTACATTATGTGATGTTATTTTATGAATTAATTAGTTTAGATCATTAAAGATTATGTAATTTATCCTCCAGCTATCAAGCTTATATGAATAGTTTGTAATAAAAAACTTAGCATAATGAATGTTATACTTCAAATTAAAGTGAATTTTTAAAACGGAACAACAAGAATAAATTATTTAAGAATTTATTTGTCGTTTACGTGTGTATATTTAGTTACGTATGAATAAGCTCTTTTTAGTGAATCTTCACTATTAATTCAAGTAGCAAACATTTTAAATGCATTTTTTTATTTTTACAGGTAAGTTCACAATTGCAATCACTGCAACACTGAATAAACTATTTTGTGAGTACATTAGATGTAAGTTTTTTTTTTCTCGAAAAGATTCAACTTATTACTAAAAATATGAATAATTGAAAGCTAAAATACTATTATAGAGCATCGATATTCGCAAAAATGTAATTGTATTTCAGCAAATGTTTCAGCTTAACCATTTAACAGCCATTGGCACAATTATTTTTTACACGCTGCAATGAGTAATGTTTTATTTTTAAGTTGAGCTTGAAAAGCCATCATGAGTTTATTCCAATCAATAAAACATTGACTTATAAGTACACCTAGTGCACATAAGCTGCATGTAATAAGCATTACATAAACGTCGCAAGCGAAACAGGTCAGCGGTTAGTATTTTATGCGAGTGAAGGTAACATCTGAGAAATCGTCATATGCACGCCGATTTCGTCTGATTTTAGACCTCGCGACGAGGGTAGAAGAAGAAGAAATAGAAAGAAGACGAAGGAGAGGTGGTAGTGGTAGAGGAGGAGAAGAGAAGAAAAGAAAGCGTGCATTTTCCAAGTACTATTTCGTGACTGCAGCCTCCGTTTCTCTGAGCGCTATTTTCACACGAGAACAACTTTCTCGAGACACAGACCGTTTAAAAAAGAGAGATAAAAAAAGCGCAACAACGATGAGCGGCAGCTTGGAAGTAAAAGAGGACGACAGGCGTGGATCTTGGGTAGAACGAGGAGAGGTCCACGGTTATATTTAACTTGATAAAAATACTTCATCGCACCTCCCGCGCGACACGCGGCCTCCTGGTCCGCCAATCCCGATTTAAACTCGCGACGGCGTTCGTAGAGCCCCGACTTTTGGCTCTAGACAAGCTTTTCCCCAGCCGCTGAAATGCGGATTTGCCGGGATGAGGCGTGTCAGGATTGGAGGCGATCGGGACTTCGCGATTTTCCTAGTTTCCCAGTTACTTGCGGTGAGTACATAAGTGCCTTCCGTTCGATCAATTTCTCAAACAACTGCACCGAGAATAAACTACAAACTATCCACGATGCTTTATTAGACTGATGTACATACTAACGGACTGTCGGTACGTGATGCGGAGGAAATTACGGGCAATATAATTCACAATACGAATCGCCTTTGCTTATTTTATGTCTTATTAAATGCATTATTTACTCAAAAGTACATTTTTTCTCTTGAAATTTCTTTTTTTTATGTTCTTAACTTTTTATTCTTCAATATATTCTGCTGTTACAATATTCTATTAACATAAAATCCTTTGGTTTTAATTTTTTGGATTGGATTTAATAAGTTTTACATAGAAAGAAAAAATTGTACTCTAAAATAATGTGGTTCATTGCATCAAAGAAACCTAGTGGCAGTAATCAAATGTTTTTTTACCACGTTACATAGTAATTAATATCCTCCAGTTTTTTCGATTTATATTATCAATTCAGTTAATATTCATGTTGGTTATGTTTCTTCTTGCCGTGTGTCGGTTTTACTTAATTAGCACGAGTTTGTCATGTTAAAAATTCTTGCGCATAACTATGAATTATTATAAATATTAAAATTTATTTCTGATACGACTTTTTCACTGTTATTCAATAAATTTTAAGAAGCAATTTTGATTATTTAATAAGTTCGTATATTATACATATTAAAAAATTTCAATTATCAAAATCTTATAAAATTGCTTTAATACTATTAAATAAATATAACATTTTTTAAATTTATTTTCTCATTTTATTTTAAGATTTTAGCGAAGAAAGAAAATATATCAATTTTTAAAAATATATATTACGACTTAATACTATTCAACATTCATTAATATTAATAACAAACAAAATAATAATAATGAGAAAAATAATTATCATGGAATAACAGCAGTGATAATAATAAAAAACTACAATACTCTGTCTTCTGCTTTATGCATTAACTGTATTATTTTATGAATACTATATACCGAGCAACAGTCATTGAATACAATTGCCAGTTATTTTATTTTGCATAATTTCTTTTTAATATATAACTGATTCAACCTGCTAGTTCCATTCTTATTCCTATTTTTAATAAGTATCCGTTATATAGCGAAAACATATCTTATCGATTCTGATTTACAAAAATTTTAAAATCTTTATTTATGAATGTTTTTATCGTGTTTTAAAAATTGTAATGAAATTATTTTAATTAAAAGAATTTTGAATTAAAAAAATCTTTATGGATTATTCATATTATTCATGCATTTTGAAACATTTAATATAATATTTTAATGAATCTTAGTTGATTTTTTATATTTGGACTAAGATCATATTTAAAATTTTTCTAAAATGACTAAAAATTCATTTATTTCTAATTTTTTAAAGCTATCTGATAGTTGACACGTTATATATATATATATATATATATATATATATATATATATATATATATATATTTCTTTAAATTAATACATTGAAAAAATATAACACTTTTTTAATTTCTTCTATATTTTTGAGTTAACTAAGATAAAACAATATTTGCGACTTTTTTGATAAATTGTGTACCATCTTTAAATCATGTATAATATCTCTCTTTATAATTGTTCATATACAGTTTGATAATTTACCACCGGCAAATGTTAACGAACAGTTAACGTAATAATGTATTTATGATTTTTAGAAAAGGTTGATTAAAAAATCATTATATACTATTATGAAAGTTTAATGAAACAAATAATTCGAGAATTCAAATGTTGCATTTGTATGAACAATATGTAAAAGAATTCAAAAAAAGAAGTAGGAAATCGAGCACTAAAAATAGCGTAGAGTTAAAATAATAAAGGGTTAAGTAAGAAAGACGATTAATTCAAGTGCTTTTATGAGCGAGCGATTTTCTTTCGATTAGCGTCACTTATGTCAATAAGCTTTCGCAAGACGAAGGGACAGAGGAATATAGTCTTCGAGGAGTTTGAAGCTGTTTTCGAACGCGTAAACTCTGGGGCATAATTGTGAGTTTAACGGCAAAATCTCTGCGTGCTTTCAAAGATCACGTCGGATTCTTTACTCACATGCCTTTTGAGAGTCCATTTTATTATCGTTGTTGTCGTTGTTGTTATTGTCATGCAACGGAAGCTTGAGACTGTGTCGACTATGTTGGTAAGGGGAGCGATCGCGCATGCACGTCTGACACGGATGAACAGTCTTGTCTGTTACTATGTAACTCGCCAACTTGGATCTCATTAGCTAACCTCGTGATACTTGTTGGCCTTCTTTTTTCCTTCCTTAAGCTCTGTTGCATTAATGATCATGAGGCCGATTTTTTCCCGTATATTTTTTCAGGAAGATGCAAATTTATTGCAGTCTTTTCAAAGGCTCTACTACTTTCGACCAATTTTCACAGTTACGATTGAAATATTAACACATCGATTTGAATTTGAGGTGAAACTACTTATTACTTATATAATTTAGTCTAATTGTTAGCCAGTTTTTACTTATTTCAAATATATGGGGACAATATTTGCAAAGGTACAAAAGTTCTACTGTTATTATGACGCTAAAAAAATGATGCTTTCTAAATTTTATCTAGTAGGATTTTTAACATGATCAAAACCGAGTGTTAAAAATTTTATGATCAATTAAATTACTAAAATATAAAAACATAATTCGAAACAATTTCTTTTTGAATTAGATAAATGTGGTGTACGAGTGTAAAAAGATTAGCAAAACTAAAAAAAGTCAAAAAACTCATTGCTTAATATCATATGATCGTTCAATATGATAGATTTATAAAGAGTAAATAAATCGTTAAAGTAAATATGACATAAGTTTCTCAGCCCAGTACTGTTATACTGCAAATGAAAAGTTATTATAATATATTTACTTTCCATTAATATTAAATTGTTATATTTCTATGCTAATCTTCAAATTGAATATTTTAATCCGTTAATATTTTTTATTTTTTTGAAAATTTACATTTTAATAATTTCCTATAACAAGTAACATACTTTTTTTAATTATGCTTACTATTTGTCGATAGTAAAAGATAATATCTTGCAAAAAATAAATAAATAAAATGAATTTTTTATACGTATTTCCATAAATAATCTCTATTAAAATGATATATTTTAATTTATTTCAATACATCCTCGTAAATCATTTTCTTTAAATACATTAAACTCAATTCCATCACTAATAAAAATATAAATGATTTTTACTTATTGTATTTCTAAAATATTTTTCAACAATTTGAACAAATTTTATATCCTTCATATATAGGAATTTAGAAAAATAAACGGTGACAAATATACAAATGTTTTTTAAATTTAAATATAAACAAATAACAATAGTACTGTTATCATTGATATAAAAAAAGAAAAGTTGAATTGCCTAAATTTTATAAATTATTAAGATTTGAATCATATAGATAACATAATAATTTATTAGTCCATATAATTGTTTTTTGTTTAATTATGAAATGTATCAAAAATAATATTCATATCATATCTTTCATGAATCTAATTAACATTGCTGTCATTTAATTTATTGAAAGGTCTTACTTCTGTGTTTTATCCATAACATTGCATGTTCTACTTTCCGTTTCACTTGTATGCCTTGTTCATATTAATTAATAATAATTTAATTAGTATGAAAGTATTAAAACAGCTATAAAATATTCTTATTTTAAAATGGTGCAATGATGCAATTTTATACTATTATTAAATTTCTGCTTAGTGTCAAATATTTTTCTGAATTTTTCGAATAATAATAATAATTCGAATAATGACAACTCATAAACTTATTCAACACCATTTCAATAATAACAGTTCAATAATAAAAAATAAAAAATATATTTTCTAAATGTAATTTCTTTTATATTTCGCTTATTTCATTTAAATTATGTATTACATTATAGTTATTATAATTTATATTTAAAATGAACAAAGTCCATTTTTGTAACTTTTAAGTAAACATTCTCATTTTTTTTAATTTTATTCTACTGGTTATCATTTATTAATTTTTTTATTTTTTTACATTTATTTTTCTTAACTTACAATTAATTTACTTATTTACTAAGTCTACATTTCCAATTTTAATAAGAATTGTATTTTCATTTACTATTTATTTTCATCTTTTATTAAATCTAAAATATCTATGAATAGTGATCTCGAGTCAACCCCTTTTAATCTGTGAAAACATGTTCCAAAATTAAATTGAACGAGAAAAATGATATAGTGTCGCCTTATTGTCATATATTTTGGAATTTTGATTGATTCTAAGAAATTATTTCCTGTTTGTACTCTTCTAGTAATGTCGTACAACCAATTCGAATGAATTAGTTTGAATTTTGAAATAATTTGTAAATGATTAAATATTAGGTGACGATTTGAAAGAGATTGTCTTGCATATTAGTGAAATAAATATTGAAAATAGCACAATGAATGTTTACTGTATATATTACGTTATTATACTGTTAGAATTTTATATAATAATTGGAAATTTATCAATATTTTTATTAACTTTTATCACTAATATTAGAGCAGTAATTTGACAAAAATTTAAAAATATAAAAAAAAAATAATCATTAATAGCAGGAAAAAGCAATTTTTATGAATATCTTTCGATCTGTCTTAAATATCATTTTAGGATTGTGATAATTTTATTTTTGTGTAAAAACTGATATTATTGTCCATTCCTCTGATAAATTAATTGATATTTTCTTGTAATGATTTTAGTGATTTTGACCTTTAAATTAATAACAAATTTATACTTTTATTCTTTGTGTTTGTTTATTAATATTGCAGAAAAGGATAATGGGAAAAATTTTTTTTGACAAATTACACTGTAACTTAATTTTATTTACATCGTGGCATTTTTAAACGGTGTGACTGAATGTACCCTAAATTTGACAATTAATATTTTTAAAAGGTTTCGAGTTTAAGCTACTTTTTCTAGAATATGGAATAATAATGAATCAGTCGCTTTGCAAAAGGAAATGTTTTAAAACAATATCGTCAAATGAATAATAATGTTAAATCTGTGAACGTTGTTGCTTTCTGCCGATTTCGTATTTCCATAGCCGTTGTTAAAATATTGTGTTAATTTGAGAAAATTATAAAGGAATCTAATAAAGACTGTTTTACTCAAGGGCTTACAAGTATTATAGTATTATTTATACATTATATTATAGTATTATATATTATACATAGTATTATAGTATAATATTAGTAATATAGTATAATATTAGTATATCAAGAATACATAATATATATAACAGTTTTAACTTTATTAGAAAGAAATTAATTGTAAAGATGCGATTCTAAACATTTATGTTGACAATATATTTAAAACAATTTTGTATACACAATAGTTAGTGCGTGTTCACATGCTCGTTTGAATAAACTATTAATGATCACGAAAAATTATTTTTTGTTTGAAAAATATAGTACTTCACAGATGCAACCTGTATAATGTTGAACGTCCAAACAGTACATTAAACATCATAAGATAGCCGACAATAATTCACCTTAACGTTAAGCAAGTTATTACGGTATTTTTTCTGCAACGTCGGTTACAGTGACGCTCTAAGAATTTGGCGCGCGGAAGCGTGGGTACGCGTGTAGCTGCGGTGCGTAGGTGTGTACACGATCGACCGGACCATCGATCCGCGGCCTATTGTCTCGTCTCAACCTGTAGGAGGCGTTGATTGACCACGTCAGCAAATCATGGATATGAGTATAAGTACGGAGTCTGGTAGCGGGAGATTCAACGAGATTCTCTCGATTCGCAGTGAAAATAATTCCACGCTGGTTTGCTTATTGCTTGCGATATCGAATTCTACATTCATTTGTTGTTGATGATTCCCTCGAAAGAGATACAATTTTTCGAAATAGCATATGTAAATTTCTTTCTGCAGACTAAAATACCAAAACGTGTGCCATCTGGTGACCGAAATGGACGTATTATATATATAAATTATATATATATATATATAAATACATCATATTCGTACAGATTTTTATTTATATATCGCTAATTGTAATGTCAGTGAAATTAATTGAGTAACAAATATTAATTCGAGAGCAACTTCATAATTTTCAATAGCACCTAAAATTGCAATAATGGTTATGCAACTATGGATCAAAGCCAAACGAAAGCTTACACTATACCTCATTCTTATACTATAAATGTAAGCATTGAATTTAAATGCACCGTTGAAAGTAGCTTTTAATATCTTTAAAATTAAGATCTCTTGCTAATATTATTTTAATTTGGCGTGACTGATACGCATAGTACAATGCTTTCAAATTAGAAATACACAAATATTACAAACTTTGTTGATAGCAACTAAAACGACTGTACTGTTGTATTTTGTACGGATGTAATTTAGAAAAACGAAATACCTATATTTAACTTGTCTGAAGTCTTAACCGGTTAGGTCTCAACAAAAATTGAAGTTTTTTAAAAATGAATATTTTTTACAAAATCAAGTGGAAACGCTTAATCATTTCATAAAATAAACTAGTTATATAAAAAAACCATTTTCACCCTTAAAAACCACCCTTACAGAAGATTGAACAATTAAAAAAATTATAAATCTTAAATTATTAGGAATCCAAAAACTTTTATTTTTGATTAATATTAATTTTCATATCAAAAATCCATCCGGAACATTGTTTATAACAAAATGATTCCGAACGCCACGATACGAGTCTGTAGGCGCACTAATTCTTATGCGCATAACAATATATCTATAACATATTAATTATTAAATTAATGTATATCACCATTTCTCATTACAGTATAGCGTGACTCATATAAAGTACGATATATTCACAAATTTTCACGTAAAAAATCTATCAACAACAATGTCTAATATATTATTAAACAAAATCATATGTAAATCAAATTTACATGGAGTTTACTAAAATGTTTATAACAATTACAGTTTCTGATATATTTTTCTAATATTAAATTCGATCCGAAACATTATTGTACAACTTATTAAACAATTTATCCGTGTATCTACAACAATACATTTACAGTTTTGGGATTCCACAATTTTATTCCATAGTTTCTAGTGTCTTTTTATATACTAAACGTACACATAAAATTTCATTTAGAAAATGGGCGCAGAACTTGGTGCTCGTTGCTTTTGAATGTTTAGGCACTCTTATACATATTTCGTTTACGCGGGTATGCATCGTTTTAGACGTACGTGTTCATAGGCGAAAACAAACACGTTACGAATAATCAAGTTACATGTTCTTCAAATTCGTTTGGGTTCTCCAGAAGAGTGTGTAATGGATCAAACTTTTTCAGCTCCTCTACTTTGATGGTGGAACATTAATTAATACTATTTTGATCACAAACGTTTCAATTTAAGCCAACATACATTTGAATATAAATAACAATATTAAATATTATAGTTTAGCTGAAAAATAAGTCTAAAAGCATTCGTTACTTTAAATGCTAATGATATTATTCGTATTTAAGTATTCAGTATTAGTAATATTAATTGATTTTAGCTTCTATAACACATGTAGGATCATGCAGAATTAGGACCAAATTTTTTTAGTTTTGATTTGAAATTACTAATATATTATAGTAAAATTCTTGTCTAGTATAAGTAATTAAATACCAGCATTTTTAATTTGGAATATTATTTAAACAAAATATTTTGAACAAAACTTCGTTCTGAACATTAGTTAATATAGTAATTAAGATTTTCCACAATAACTGAATAAACAAACGTCTTGATTTCACTTCGTGTTCACTACATCACGAAAAAGTATAATCATAGTATAAAAATACTGATATACATACTATCTAATATTCAAGGATTCAAAATACTAAAAATTTTACGAATAATGTTAAATATTGTACAAATGTAAGAATTTTAATCTGACATTTTTTCTCATTTCTCTCTCTCTCTCTCTCTCTCTCTCTCTCTCTCTCGTTCTGTCTCTCATTAAGCCATTGAGAAATTATCTAAAGATTAACTCACATGTTCTTTTATTTTTCATATAAGAAATCAATATCAATACATAATAAATATTTAAAATATACATAAATAAAATTATTAACAGATATAAAGTTTATAAATTATACTGTTTCATGATAACAGTTATAATTTTATTAGAAAGAAATTAATTGTAAAGATGCGAATCTGAACATTTATGTTGATAATATATTTAAAACAATTTTGTATACACAATAGTTAGTGCGTGTTCACATGCTCGTTTGAATAAACTATTAATGATCACGAAAAATTATTTTTTGTTTGAAAAACAATCATTAATAAAGCAACATAAATCATTAATACAAAATTGTAGAATCCCTATTAATAGTTGTTATAAGCAGTAACGTATACGGCGTTAAAAGAGCGAGTGAGAAAGAGAGAAACGGACAATTGTGTGCTTCGAAATATAAACAAATATTCATTGATTGAAATTGACCGATGATTTTCTATTACTAGTCGCTATTTTTATTACAACGTTTAGTGAAGTTCTCACTAATCCAAAGGGATGATAAAAAATTATTGTATATATTTTAAATTGAGTAAATTAGATTAGATAAAGAAATTCTAAAAATAATTTTATAATTAAAAACCAATTTATAGTTATAATGATCTAGCAATATGTATATAAATGTTTTATAATGTAATATATAATATATAAAATATAATATATAATATATAAAAATGTTTCAAAATATTATGATTATAGAAAATATGTAATTTTTTGAAATATTATATGAATAATTACGTTAGTAAATTTTATGCAAAATAACTAATTATAACGTAAAGATACTCAAATTAACTATGTTGAATAAAATAATAAGATTTTGAGTATATATACGATATTAACTATTGATCAGAAAATTTGACTATAAATAAATTATAAATTTATAAGAACTTGTTTAAATAAATTAATTATTTGAAAAACTGTAAGTAGCCACTTTAATACTACCAAAATATCCGATAAAAAAGATACAGTTCGTAAATTATTAATTCATCATATATATTTCATATGAAATTTTATGAAATATAAGGAAGTTGAATTAAAATAATACAAAAATAAAATAATATTACAGTATGGTAAAAGTTTCTGCATATATAAACGATACTTTCTTTATTTAATAATGAATTTGACAATGTTTCTCAACGATCATAATATTGAAAATATACTGGCTCTGTTTGGCTTTATATCGGGATTGATAATCTAATAAAACATTTCTGACCTAAGTAAAACTGTTAATGTTATAAAAATTTTAGTAAACTCTATGTAAAGTTATTGATTCGCATATAAATTTATTTAATAATGTATTAGACATTGTTGTTGATGGATTATTGACGTCAACATTGGTGTATATATACTACTTTAAATGAGTCACGATATATTGTAACGAGAAATGGTGATATATATTATTTTAATAATTAATATGTTGTAGATATATTGTTACGCGCATAAGAATTGGTGCGCTTACAGACTCGTATCGTGGCGATCGGAATCATCTTGTTATAAACAATGTTCCGGATGGATTTTTGATATGAACATTTTTTTACTTATAGTTTTGTAGGTATTTAATATTAATCGAAAATAAAATTTTTTTGAATTCTAATAATTTGAGACTTATGATTTTTTTAATTGTTCAACCTCCTGTAAGGGCGGTTTTTAAGGGTGGAAATGGTTTTTTATATAACTAGTTAATTTTATAAAATAATTAAGCATTTCGAATCGATTTTTAAAAAAACTTGAATTTTTGTTGAGATCTTACCGGTTGAAAGTTATATTTATTAGAATGGTAATCATGTACACGACCCGTAGAAGGCGGTTGGAACCTGATAACGTTTTTAAATCCTACAAATAATTAAAGCTGCTAAAATTTATTCTAATGAACGATTTTTTTAAATAATTAAAATAATTATCCGATAGACTGAAGCTCAAATGTAAAAGCGTTATGATATTGAATGTAGTACACCAATTAAATATTGGTGAATGAATTTCCATATGCCTTAAATTAATTTATGTTGATATTTATTCGTAATGAATAGCACAGTTTTTTATTTCGATTCATATATTTTAATTGAAAAAATTTTTTTATATTTATTCGAATATACTTCTTCTTTTTATTAATTATGTAATAATAAAACATTTTTTCGATTCCTTGCAATATAGGTATTTTTTTATAATATTAAAATTAGAGTGCATTTTTTGCACACACTTTGTTTAAAATGACGCGCAATCGTTATTATAAATCGCACACACTCAATCTGGTAAATTGTATAATTTAAACGAAATTAATCTGTATGTAAGAATGAAAATACTACCTTTCTAACCGTATATAGTGTTTACTTTATTTGAGTGAATATTTACTTTATAAAAGCGAAAATTCACAACTATAAATTGGTAATTTATGCAAAATTGATGTAGTAGTTTTACTCTTTAGGATCGATAGACCCATTTTAATGAATTTATGATTCTATTCAAACATTTGTATTAGAATAACACAATTTTATATTACAGTGTAGAAAAATATTATCAGTACGGATAAGAAACCTTTCTTTTTGCTCAAGTTATATTTTACCGGCTTTAAGTTAAAACGTAAATTTTATGATTTGTATACACGCGAAGACAAGGAGTCTTGTGTGATAAATTTGACATTTTTGCATCCTTACAGACTTGTTCGGTTCATAACTGTTTATTTGTTATGTATTCTTATTACTGTTATTAATTATTATATTATTGCTATTAATTATTGTAACTGTTTATTAAAAAGTCTATTTAAATATGGCTTTGAAGTTCGGATGAAGCTTCCAATACTTATTAGAAGCATTCTTGGATTTCTAATAATTTTGATGAGCCAGTTAATTTTACAAAAAAAATTTCTTAATTTAATTAAACTTTTAATTTAAGTTTTATTCTGAATGTATATTCAGAATATGTCTGATCTGAAAATGTATATTCTAAAATGTATTTACATAATGTAATATTGAGTTGATTTTTTAACAAAAGAAGTAAGTGTCCTTAAAACCATTAAAAGCAAATGAATTAATAATATCCCGTTTGAATTGTTAATAACGAACGTTGAATAAAAAATCTTTGCGCAGGTAACAATGTACACCTTACACGATTAAAAGCAAGGTCTAATATTTTAAAAGCGAATAACTAAATTCCATTTTTATAATATTATAATTAAAATAAAATAATAAATCTGAGAAAGTAACAGTCTAAACTCTGCGCATAAAGTCTTCGAACAAAAGCATTCTCGAAAAATACGTGAAAACAAACCGCACGATAATATAAAAAATTAAAGAGCTTTAAATAATGCGCGCATACACGCGGATACACTTGAGTTTATGCATATCTCGTTACCTTGGTTGCCTATGTTTTTCGCATTCGCATCGTACGGCTCTTGCACACATGCACACAAAGCACTAACCTCGCCAACGTTTTATTTTTAGCGTTTAAGCTTAATATTAGGAGCGACTCACGAACACGATTATTTCATGCTAAATGATAACTTGGGTCGCAATGACAATTATTGACCGAAATTCGATATAAGCCTGTTGCGAAACTATTGCTTGAACGCGGACACGTGGATTTTTATGTCGAAGAATGAACTGAAATACGCTCCAATTTTTTCTTACTTTTTTCACTATTACTTTACGTTCGTTTACTCAACTTTTTTACAATAACAAATTCAAGTTTATGTATTTTAGATATTGAATTTTTAAATAAATATCTGGCAAAATAATGCACTCATTTTTTTACTGAATAAATACACGAAATTAAAAGTACTGCTCCCAAACATTCATTTGAATAAACAAATACTTTATTCAACGCACTGCATACCCATCAATAAAGCTTCGTTTTTATCAAAAATGTTTTTAATCTTTTTCGTAGTCGCAGATTTTTAAACTGCATTCGATCCATAACTGAATAATATCAGTAGTTTTGTCATATAAAATATATTTTTAATGTTAGGTAATGATAAAGATTACATAAAGATTACAATATTTTCATTTATTTTAAAGAAAATATGGACAATGTAGTATACCACTGTAAGCCAATATTTAAATGGGAAGGATTGCAAGTTCAATCCGTCACCAAACAAGTTTGAAGGCGTTTTCCTCTATTTAATTGTACTGTCGTACAATATTAAAAACCGAAAGACAATTCAGTGGAATTGGATAAAAGGTTTCTTCTTTAATTTCAAAATAAAATTTGATTCATTAGAGGTTAATCTAGAGAGCTGAATCCTTTCACATTTAGCGAAGATAACACAAGGATGCTGTCGGTAGCCAATGAGCCACACCATTATTATCACGCCGATCTTAAAAGCTATTCAATAAAGCAATCAAAACAATGTGTGGAAAAAAGAATGGTGGTATGGGGAGGAGGAAGTCTGTTAGTTCCTCGTGACTGGCGAAGCGACTTAATTAAACGTTATTATTAATCCGGAAAAAGAGAGATGTCGAGGAAAGCATTCTCGTTTTGGCGGCGAAAATACATCGAGTGGCGCTTTACGCTTGTCAGATTCATAACTTGGTGTCTTGTCTTGAGCAACGCAAAGACATCATCGTTATCAAGGCGAGTACGGTCCTGTTTGTTCCCCCACAGATCAGCTTTACTTGCTGACTTCATCTTTTTCCAAGTGCATCAAGCCACGTGTCATATATACGCCAGTGACGGAGATTATGAATTCTCAGGTGTCAGGGGCTTTGTTAACATTCGTTTAAGACCGTCTAAATATTTTAGCTCTTGCACCCGCGGCGCTAACTGGCGATCATTTTGATACGTCTATCGAGGATTGGAGCTTTTTTATGCTTAAGAAAGCGCTGAATCAAGTCTGACGGATATGTGGAAGTTGCGTAATCCATTCCGGATTTTGATATTTTTATCGAAATGTCGCTGGGACAGAATAACGTGCCACCGAGACCCAAGATATACATCATACATCAAGATAGGTTGCCGAGTTTCTCGGACAAGATTGAGCACAAATATTGGAAACAGCATCCGGATTTTTAAAAAATTACATGAAAATAACGGTTAAATAATTGACTTGGTGTTAATAATCAATCGAGTTTGGCATTTTTAGCACCGTCTTAATTTAGCAATTCTGAAATTTTATTACAATATTTCAAAAGAATCGCAAATTTTTAAAATAAACAAGTACATTTGCTTTTGGAAGAAGTGATGGGCATAATAGATGTACAAGAATTTGTAATTTCACATCGTCTATGGCTAAATCGCACTAAAAAAAGAAGCCCTTCATAGCAAGTAATATAATAAAACGATCTGAAATACGAGGGTAAATATGATATTCAATTAAAGTGATGCTAGGGATGTCGCTCGAGAATATAACAAGACCCATGACTCCTCGACGTCGCACTAAGTCGAGACAATTGCTTTTCTCGTTACGTAAAAAAATCGCAATATTCAATTTAGTCATTTCCTTGTAGTGTTGTTTGATAAAAGTGTGAGCGTTTGTAAAGCTCTCAACAAATCTCTTATCTTGATTTAGTCGTCAAACGAGGCACGATGAAGAAATCGATCGGGTGAAGATATACGCGTTTCGCGTCATGTACATGAAGATGATGTGAGAAGAATGTACGTGATCGCGCGCCTCTCATTGTCCGTGTAATAACGAAATCGCTCGTACGCGAAAACAAGGATCACCCTTCGTGTGCAGACAAGTTACACCAAAAGTAGGTGCTGCATTATTTTGACTGCCTTTGAAAAGTGCCGGAATGAGAACGAATAAAGACCGGGTATATGTTTCCCCGATTACTCGCTGCGTTAAGGACATTATCGAGCTTTCGTTATAAATATGCCTGCGCGTGTTAAGGCGATAATCTTCAAATACCAGAGCAATAAGTAAATTCTTGCGGTTAAGTCTTTCGCAGACGTTTAGTCAATGGGCATTGCGATTGTTATCTTCTGCAAACTTAAAATGAGATTAAAATGTTCGATACGGCATATATTTTTTTCGGATGTATCACCACCAGATTAGCGTATCCAGAAAAATTTTGTAAAATCGATAGATGTATTTGAAATTTCAAATGCTCAAAGCTACTTGAAAAAATATAAATAAAAAATTAGGAATGTAGCTTATGGTATCTAATAAAAAATACCAATATACTTATCAACAATGAATTGCTATTAACACTCACTATTGTGTTTATTACATGTTGCGATGCAAAGGTTAGCAATTATCAGTATTAAAACATATAATATTAGAATTAATTATCCAAAAGTAGTAATTAACGAATTAGAAGTCTACATAGACAATAATTTATTTTAAAATAAGATTAATTTTTTAATTCTCCTCATCATTATTGAATTAATCGAACGAAATATCAATTAATTTTTTGTTATTGTAAAGTTATTAGTAAAGATTCATATGTTAATTATTACATTTTAATTGTATAGGCATTCAATGAAATTATTATAATCATCGTTTATCGAATAAAAGAAATCAGTAGTTTGACGTAACGAAGAAATATCCATATATAAGCCACATAAAAAGCTCATAAACGAGGATGCATTATTCAATCGCGATCGTAAGAAAAGAATTTTTTTTCCGCATATATTTTCCACTTTTCAACCTCATATATAATACGCGCACGCGGAAGCACGAACAAATGCGCCAACCATCACCGCAGGTGCCGAGAAGTGAAAGGTTTCGTTGTTCTTTGAAAGAAGTTCCACTATCAAAATTGATTAACCAGTATCGACATTTTCTCCTCTTTGCTTCCTCCGACTCCCTGAAAACGAGAAAATTGCACAATGTACGACACAGCGTTCGGCTGGAATGCAGTGACGATCAAGTCAGCTAGAAAATTCTCGTAACTCGTCACTTTGGTTTGTGAATCGCTCTCTCCCTCCTCTCAGAGTTATTACGTCTTTTACGACTCGACGTTGCCAGATTCCCCTTTTTCTTTCCTTATTTTCACTCTACTAATTTTGCTGCACTACGATTATGCAACGACGAGTTTGCGTTTTCCAACTCTATTCATGGTTCGTAGAGAAATTTTAATTTTGAAAAGGTATGATAGCAAGTTATCTTTTTATAGTACCAGGAAAGTTTAACGTGTGAAGCAAGTTTTAGAAAGTATGTACTGTTTATTAATTAGTCTTTCGTATTTCGTTCTATGATTTGCAAATTCGTTAATAAGTTTATTTGTTAATTAGTCATCGCTATATTGTAAACGATATTAAATTGTTTTTAATAATTTATAGTAATGTTTTATAACGTATTGTAAAAAATAATTTTAAATCCATAAATGAAATATCATTAATTAAAATACATTTTATTATAAATGTGCCTATCAGTTAGTTGTGTTGTAACCGCTTAACCTTTCAAAATAATGCAACAAATTTCCAAAATATACTTAAATAATTGTTTAAAAAATTAGAATATTATCAGAACTACATAATTAATTCGTGTAAATGATTTTATTTTATTTATATGTACATATTTTTAAATGTTTGTGAATTTTTTAGATATACTCTACAGTGAAGTAAACTGTTAATGTGAAAATTTCATATCGACCGCGTTGATTATAAAAAAACTCTGACCAATGAAAATATATCTAAAGAATAGATCTAAAGACTTCAAAATTTTAATAGTTAATTGTAAGTTAAATTACTTTTTTATAAAGCATATACGAATATATTAAAAGTGTTATAACATCATCGAAACTATTTTTGTACCGTTTTCATCATAAGATTTTACAATTCGCAGTGACATCCATAACTTATTTTGTTTTTAATTTTTTTATTTTTTATTTGAAAATTGTCATTATTGCATGAGTATTAAAAGATTTTTCTTTTATAGTGAGCAAAATATTCTTAGCCCATTACGCAAGAATGATATATTTTCAAAAAACCTTTTCAATTTGTATTGGAGTAAATTATTTACTAATTAACGGATTATATAATGATTATAAGAATATTTTATAATGATTGAAGAGCTTCAAGCGATATGTATTAATTATCTAAAATCAATCTTGGAAGAAGATCCTTATTATCTGCATACTACATATAAATAACATTTTACGGTACGAACACTCGAATAATTTCGGAATATTTATCAATTTTTACAATCATTTCTTATATAATGTTTTATAATTATGTTTTGATTTTCTGCCAAGCTTTCCTATATTTTTCATTTTTTTAAATATTATACGAATTTCGTGCTCGTATAATTATGTACAGTTTTTGAGTCATTACTATAAATTTTTAAGATTGTTACGATAAGTACTCTATACAAGAATCTAATTTTAAAAGATAAATTATTATCTATGATATTATTGATTTTCTGGAAACTTTTTGTCATTGCACTAAAATAAAATACAGTGCAGTGGTCAAAGTATCCCGCCATATAATAGGTCATTCATATTAAATATAATACATTATTTTCCCCTGTTATCTAAAATTAAGAAACATAATGATGATTAGCTTTAATTTTTACTAAATGAAATAAATCCTTATCAAGTAAAATATTGGAATACACGCTCGAAAGAATCTTATCGTAATCAATAGCTATTAACGAGTAAATTAAATATCATTTTATAAAATCGAGAAAGAAACAACAACAAAAGCACTCAGACGGAGATGTAGTTGAATTTTCGCAATTAATTAGCAAATGAACATAAGCAATTATCGCGAAGTACCCCTGTATTCCATAAATTATCTTATCCAGAATAGAGACGAAAACACAGAGCATATCGCGCGATCTAAACGACGCGCGACGACTCGGAGCGTCTTCTTTCCTCCCTTATTTTTAAAGAAGTCCAAGAGGCGAGAAGAGTTTTCGTCCCGGCGATATATCTTCTCGGCGTGCGGGAGAAAGGACCCGATATCTTTTCGATGTACGAGTGCCGACTTATCTCCTTGATATAAACTACCGATAATGCAGGGATGCATTAAAGCGCGCACGTGCCTTGAAAAGGGAACATCGCAGCTGTCGGTGGTGGCGCCGCTTAATACACGCGCACTCAATTTTTATTTCACACCGAGTCCTGTAACTCTTATCCTTCGTATCGTTATTTATCGCGCGTTTAGACTGTAAGACGGTGTATAGTCTTTACAGGAATAAAGCCATGTGATTGTTCGGGACTCCCTTCCTAGGTTTCCTCTATTTTTATTTATTTTTTAACGCTGTCGGAAGAAGAATCGTATTGAAAATAAGGATTTCTTTCCTTGCTATATGTATCCACGTTAGTTCTGCATTTAACGTCGAATAAATACGCGCGCGCTGCTTTGGTAATGAGCACTTCAGATTATTCACCGAATACATTCAAATATCACTACTTAACAAATAAATCAACTACTATAAATTTACGACTGCTTTTTAATGAGATTTATACACATTAATGTACTTTTATTTTTATGTTTCAGGTAAGATTTTGAATGCAGTAAATTATAACAACATTTTGAAATGACATTGTGAAACTGACTAGTCAATATTCGGTGAGTTACAAATTAAATTTTTAAGTGAGAAACAATAGCTTGCGTAGGCTGCAAGGTATTTAACATTGGAAGTATATTTAATTTAAGAGCAATTATTAAAAATAAATTATAAAGGGTTTTTTTTATTAATAAGTGTAACAATTATGTAGTTGATTTATATAGTAGATAAAACCATTTTTAGCCAGATTTAATCTTATTTCATAGAAACCCACAATAGGCATCTTGAAACAGGGAAAACTGATTTTAATTTTTGAGATTTTGATACTTGTACTTAAAGTAAAAAATATCAAGTTTCATAATAAAAACTTCTTTTAAACATTATTGAGAAAGTATTAATAAAGATTACATTTATTTAAAACGAGGAAATATTACTGAAATCACGACTTTTTCTCGTATCAAGTAAAATAATTTGTTTTTCGACGTATTCAACTAGAAATGTTCTTATCTGTGTAATTGAATGACACAGAAACATGTCGGTGTGAAATTTTTCAGCATAAAATTCCTTCGTCATAAGAATCCTGTATTTGCCTCGTACGGTTATCAGTAAAACTGCCAGTAAAGAGGGACTCGTGGGTGACGAAAATGAAAATCCTCTATGCTTCCACGTGGCTTATGCACGCTTTTCCGAAGTTGACGAGTGCAATCTCGCTTTTATAAGCGATATCGCGTTTACGCCATCTTACAACTTTACTTTTGTGGTGGGAGTCCGAATGTATTCACCAGGCAAACAGATTCTTTATTGTAAGGTATTTCTAACTCTGTATTTCAATACTAACGAATTCATTGGCACCGGAGCGCGAACAAAATTTCGTAACTATACCTTTGTGAAAATAACAATCAGTTATCTTCTTAAATCGCGTGTATCCGGATAAATATAGTTTTACTTAACAAAGTATAGGCCTTTTAATATAACCCTGATACGCATTTCTGACAAAGTCTTAGATTAGGATAGAATTTCATTAATAAAGTATCTTAACTTCAATTTTGGATCGGTCAAGCTAGTGAGACAATCGCCTTGAAGGTTCCCAAGAAAGTTTACTGACATGTGTTAAATTACGCTTGCGCGTACAACAAACAAAAAGTCCTAATATCCAACAAACACGAAAACCAAAATTCTACATCCCTTAGCTTCGAAACGCATTTTCATGGGCTTTTTAATGAAGTTGACTGGAATTATCGAGGTGCTTGCATAGGTTCTGGATGATATGCAAGTAGATATACGAGTTCAGAAGATGTACAAAGCACGTTGAAAATCAGTAATGCTTAATAGGCACGCGTGTTGCGTAAGCGATATACACAAGCGCCTACGCACGTGTGCGAGTTCCGAATTAGTTAAACTCCGGGTTTCTCCATGCCTCCCCCGATTAAATGCTACGAGTGCGTCGACTCCGCCGCTCCCTGATCCTCTCTGTCGTCTAACACACCCTCAACTCCTGGAAGAAAAGGAGAGAAAATAAACATGACTGACTTGTGCTTTTTCCCTTGAAGCTTAAAAGGATGTCGGAACACGCATTGATCCCCACCTTATCTCATCTGGTTTTCACTTATATTTCCATCTTCGCTGATCTCGCAAGTGAATACGTGGCGAACAGACGTTCTAATCAACAGCACTTATATTTCACTTTAAAGAAGCGTTGACGTTATTGTATTTGAAAATTAATTTGTCTTTTATTCATATGAAAAAAGACAACGTAAAAATCTTAGTTTGTTCGTAAACATTTTTTATTCATGAATTTTTTAAATGGTAGTAAATATCTTAACTAAAAACAGCTTTAAATAATATCGATAATTAAATATAAGTAATGACTAACGATTTGAATGTAAATTTAAATATATATGGAAACTCGTTTTACATTTGAGAAGAAAGGGACGGATTAATTTGTCAAACACAAAATAAAATCGGTATAATTTAAGAAAGTTTTGTATTTTACTAAAGAAAACGCAAGACATAGAAAATGTTAGAAATCTTATCATTTTGAAAAAATTTATTTTGCGTTACTCAGCTATGAGTATTTTATCTTTGTTTTATTAGAATTATAATCTTTCTTTAATATAAAGTAATTTGCACGACTTTATCTTCGACATGTGATGATTATCTATTTTAGAAGAATGTTAAATTAAACATAATGTTGGATTTACTTATAAAATGTGACATAAAAATAGAAACTAAATGTTGACAAATATTTTGAAATATTACAAATAATACAGTGATTAATAAATGTCATATAGTACAAAATAATATTTTAATTTTTGAAAAATTATATTTAAATAAGTTTTTACAAATGTTTAATAAAAGTTAAATGTTTAGTTTTATAAATGAATAAAGATAATCTTTTCTTAGAATATTGTATCATAATATTAAATCTTATTTTTAATTAATGATTATTTTACAGACTAGACAAGTTTTATTACAGAATTTCGAACAAAAATACTTGGTACATATTTTACGTAAATTTATCATTCGGAAAATGTTTTTTTGTATTTTACTTCTATTATAATTATTTGACTCTATTAGTCGGTATTTCAATTTCCTATATATTTTTATTCTATGTACTTCATAAATGTATTACTTATCTTTCTTATTCGTAGTTCTTTTTCTCTTTACTACTCCTCTTGTTTATATATGAGCCTTCTTATAATATTCTATTATTATGTTCAACGTCGTAGATTTGTATTAATTTCTATTCGCATTTTGGAAATAAGTGGGGTGTATTTGAAATTCTTTGAGAATCGCAATTATTCAAAATTTTTTCAGTATTTTTTGGTAACCATTTACGTTTTTGAATCTTTTATAAATTATATTTTTTATTTCTTTCAAACTAAAATTATATTTAATAGGTATAATTAGAAATTGACAATTGTTTAATTTTATATTTTACGGGATATGACATGTACATTTTAATACGTAATCTGAATTGATTTTTAATTATATTTTTTATTATGTAATAATATAAACTACAGTAATAAAAATATTCTTTAAAAATAAAAATTTTGATTGAATGAATTATTAAAACAATATGTAGAAATACAAATTCATTAAATGAATTCTACGCTCAATATTAATTATATTAAATTCGAACAAACTAATGTTTATCTACTTTGAAAGCAATGTATTCACAACATTGGTACACAAAAGTCTACCATTAATTAATTGAAATGAGTAAAGATTACTTTATTACTTTACTTTATGATTAATCAGATGCTAATGAAATATGTATGCTTTAGTACGAACAAATTAATAAGTATTAAATGAGGGTATAGTAAAGTATAAGTATATATAAGTGAAAAAAAAGAAAGTATATTTTCAGCAAATGAACGTTGTGTTTTTAAATCATTTTTCTAATGAAACGTTGATTTGAAAATTTTGAAATCAGTTTCTTCCAATTTTCGGGCTTTAAATATTTTTATTATATTAAGAGTCGGTAATTTTTAATTCGTATTCACTATCAGTGCATTCAGTATTCACTACGATTATGTCGTACTCAGTTTGTTACTGGAATAGAAAGAGGAGCAATAGAAACAATGAAGAAATAGCGAGTGTCGTATTAGAGAATAAAAAATTTGATGTATTTTCAAGATAGAGAGAGAGAGACAGATAGACAGACAGAGATAGAGAGAGAGAGAGAGAGAGAGAGAGAGAGAGAAGAGAAGTTTTACCTTGCGGGAATAAGTGCAATTATAATCTTCCTGTGGTTAATATACTAGTTTGACTCAGAAATTTTTTGCTCCATAATGGAAAGAAAAAACTACAATCAGCTCGCGGTAGCTGTAGATTAATTGTCATGGACGAGCGATCGCCGATCATCATCTGGAAGATGCGATGCGGTGTGGAAATGATAAGCAAGGCCTTATCCTATTTAAGGCCATTAATGGCTTAATTTGGATCGAAATCGTTTGACTGACTATAACATTCGAAGTAGCGCTTGACCAGATTGCGCAATTCACTTTCCCTCTTTCTCTCTTCACTCTTTCCTCTTGACCATGCATCTATTAATCCGGTGAATCATAATGAAGATGCTTTCTACTCGGTGTTCTTTATCATCCGCTTTCTTTCGTTTTTTCTGTCATTCAACTTTAATTGCCAAGGGCGGGCATTAGTTGCTGGCAAATTTTAACGCGCAAACATGCATGTTATTTCGTGTTGCTAATCTTTTCTAATTGGCTAACTTTGGCTTTCAGCGCATTCTAGCTCCTATTAATAGAGGATGCCAATAGTACGCCGAAAACTCGTTTAAAGTTTAATCAAATCTCTATTAATCCAAGTGTTCAATTTCTTAACTAAATATTTGGTTGTTTCAAACTCTATTGGAATGTTACTTTAGTCAATAATATGAAAAAAAAAACTAAAATTTGAACATTATTTTATGATACAACTTACAAGATTAATCTAACATATCTGTAGATTAATCCGTACTACGATAGTGATTGAATCTTTAATAAAAAAATCTTGGCAGATTCGTTGAATAAGAGAGCAGTATTCATTACAAGGTCTTTTATAGTGCTGCCACCAGTAAATTTTCGAATTTAAGAGCAAAATATCGAACATTGACTACTTGACTAACCTGATTTTATTGCTTTTATAGGTTGATTATGTTTTGTTTCTTTTATTTAGAAATTGCAATAAATAGAAGTGCAATAAGCGAGATATCATAAAATGTATAAAAAAATTTGTGCATATATGTAAAAAAAGAAAAAAGAAATTATTATTGGGTATTGATATATAAGTATTGATAAAGAGATTGTGCATTCGATGCAAACAAGTACTGCCTTCTGGACGTTTTACACGCGCATGTGTGAAAGTAAAGATGCTACGTCGAGTGTCCAATTCTTCTGGCCACGAATCTAAACACGTCCTCCATTATTCTTCATTTATTAAATACTTGAACGATCGTTTCTACTTTTTCTCACAGCCTGGACAGAAATCCTCGGTCAAGGTAGCGACGCAAGCGACGAAGAATTTTTGGTTAATCGCGCGCGCATCGATCCGCGCGGTAAACGCTGAAGCCACAACTTCCATTGTCACAGCTGCCGAGTACTTCAACGAAATGGAAGAGAAAAAGGAGCTGAATTCTTCCTCCCCCACTGAGCAACGCATCGAAATCCGGTCCACCCGTTAAAGGCTGCAGTTCACGCGCCGCGATCTGCGCGAAAACCGTCTTATTGTTCTCTGCATGGGATGTGGGGAGGCTTGAAGGCAACTCGTGCACACACAAACGCACGCGGCAGTAATGCTAGCCGGTTTTGCAATGTATACGTGTGAAAGGGGTGAAGGAAAGCAAAAAGGGACGACATACGCTTTGATTTTGTGAACTTTGGAAATGGAGTTGGTTCCTGCAGCACTGGTCTTTTCCTCGCTGTCACTTAAGTGCTCCGGACTCGGATTCCAATTCGATTTATCAAAAAATAGTGTGTGCGCTTTTTGATGCCTCTACATATTTTTTTGTTTTTCTTGTCCAGGGACAAGTGACGTTAAGGCGGTATAAATTAGCGGGCCTCCCACACGCGTCAGCGAACTAAATGAGGATTCCCCTTTGTGGAACGCACATCGATCCAAAAGGAACGCGCCCGCCATAAAACGCGAGGCGTTAACCCGCGAGAAGGAACCACAATGACTGCCCGGATTACTTGCATGTCGACTCTTAGAAGAATGTTACTTCTTTGGTTTGAAATTTTCGTTGTTTTACTGCTTCGCCGATGTATGGAAATGGGGATGTATTTTCTTGTGGAACACTAACGAGTGTCGCATAGAAATTCGGCGTAATTTAGAAAATAGTGGAAATAAAATCTGTCGATGAGGCGATAGATTCTTGAGCTTCGAACACCAGTTGATCAGTAATAATAATATTACAATAATTATTATTGTATTCAAGCACAAAGGAGCAAAATTGTTACGAGTCTCATAAGGATAACTATCGATGCACGCGTAGCTTTCACTTTGCGTTAAAGGATCATATTGCAAAAATGAATATTTATTTTGAAGTTTCGCCACTAAATAGTATTTCATATGGCAATATATTTGAATTTTATTGTTTTTACTATAAAGAATCTTTCTGTGTGTATTAGTAGTAAGTTACTTATCGTGCTATTTGGTGTAAATGTGAAATATCGTTACTGTTTTTCAACTCTTTTTAATTAATCTTAATAATAGAAATAAAATATTCTTTTCGATTAAAATCTACATATGTTTACTTTGCTTGTATTTTAATACTCGTACTTACCTTGTATTTATTTTGAGACATTTGTCGCTAATAGAATTTAATACAATAAAACACAAAGAATCATTTTTAATTTACCATATACTTTTGAAATTAGAAAATTCATACAACTTGTATGAATTTTGAAATGTTGAAATATTTTTTGAAATGTTTTGATATGTTTTTATATAAATATTAAATAAGTTATTTATTGAAAAATAAAAAATAAAAATAATGGTTTAAAGTCCAGTACAATGTCTTTATAAAATTATCTGTTTATGATTTTTTCCAGATTTATCAATTATTTTCAAAGTTCTTTTATTATTAGTATATTAGGAACTATATAAATATAAATTCAATATCGTAATCAATATAATACGAAGATATAGAAACTATTGATATTTGGTTTATAACTCACTTCTAATAGTTTACATATATTTATGGAATATTAAACTTGGATCAAATTTTATTCACGCATGCATTTAAATAAAATGCAAAATGTCCATTGAATCTTTTAATAAAATAAATAATATATTTATATTCATAATAATACGAATAAGAAATAAGAAATGCAAAATAATAACTCATTTTTAGCAGTTTAAGCATCTAATTTAAATGAATGCGCAATTATAATGATAATGATCGTGGTAAAAACCAAGATTTTTCGAAAATTTTACTAACTCCTTAATTCATAATTTAAAAATAAGTCAGAAACTCTATTAAAATCTATCTAAAAATCGGTCAAGGTTTCTTAATGAAAATTTAACACTACAATGTAACCTTAAAAAGTCTTTGTTAAAATGGATACAACACAATTGCAAATTCTTTAATAATTGTAGAGTTTAACTATTATGCATTTAGGATAATAAAATCCATCAATATAGTATTTTTTATTAAACTTTAAAAATCCTATAATATCAGACAGTTTAGTTATGTTCCGCAATTTTAAGAATTCAGAAATTATACTCTTATTATTTATTCGGCTAACTTCCATATATGTGGGAGATTACCTATGATCAAGCCCAGATGAATCATTCTGCAATTTTGCGAATGTAAGTACGATATTTGGTTTAAGTTGACATGTACGTATAAGAAATCATTATGATAATGCAAGCATATTTTTCAATTTGAATATAAGAAATTATAGCTAAACGCGTAAAAAACTCATTATGCAATAAAGGTAAAACCTAGAGATATTTTTATTCCAAAATTATTTTAATTTTGTTACTTCTAATTTTCTGTTAAATATGAGAACGACTCACATAAGTTCTATAAGAAACTAACTATGCAATATTCTATATTCTTAAGATCGAAATATAAATTGTCTTTAAATTATTTTGATTAAAATTTTCGCTTACTCAAAGTCTGTTAATTTCATTTTAATACCCGAAGGTATAGAAGTATTAACAAATTTAAAAATTTTATATAAATGCCTTTATTATAGAGTAGCTAAGAAATAAGCGGCATTTTACTGTAAAAAATTGTAAGTAAGCAAGTGAGGGAAAAGGTGGAATACAAAAAAAAAAATGGTAAGAAAGAGAAGGCGCGAGAGGGAGAGAGAGAGAGAGAGAGAGAGAGAGAGAGAGAGAGACAGAGACTTAATAGCGATTATCTGTCTTGAATAAACTGAGTTTTTTATCGCGTGTGGCAAAAAAAACGAATAAAGACGGGATCGTGTCGTCGAGCTTATTTTACACGAGCCGCGTTCATAAGTCCTCGCGGCAGATACTATCATGTGCAAACATTGTCTTTCGCTTTTGTGATTATGTGTGTACAGATATGCATGTATGTATATACTTATGTAGTACGAAGAGAAAAATTATAGAAAAAATTGGCCTCACTTTGTAATGGCAAGCACAGATTAAGATGCATGAACGTCAACGAAGCGATATAAATCTTCGCGTATCTCGGTCGTTTTTTCTCTGGCTACACTTTCAGCAATTTTTTCTTTATTGAAATAAAGGTGAGAAAAAGACTGTCGATTTTATTTGATTTCGTATTGAATGCCGAAACATCGAGTTAAATGATAACAAACTAAATAAAATGGGTAATGAAGACTAAAAATATAAAACGAAGTAAAAAAAAGTACAGGATGGGATTTTAATAGGATATATATATTTGAAGGAAACTATTACACAAATGTTCTAATCATAACTATTGTTTATTTTATGAAATATAAAACATGCAACATTTAAAATAAATAAATAATAAATAATGTTTAAAAAATCAATAGCTTAAAAATGCGAGATATTATTTTAGTTATCTGTAGAATCCATTCTTCTTTTATATTTCAGTATTATATATTAATAATGGAACAAAATGAATTAATGGAATTAGGAATTTTTTTTAAAAAAATTATAAATAATTTTATATTATTGTATTAATTGATTAATAATTATCAAATTATGTTTATTTAATAGTCATTTATATTAATTATTAATTATTATTAATTATTAATTATAATTTAGATAATATGCAGCTTTAAAACGAATATTATCATTTTACATTTTTATGAAAACAACGTGTAATTTTAGTAATTTTATAACTGTATACATCATATTTCTATGTGTCCTAAATTTCGTCGTTATTAGTTACGAAATATCCATTCTGTACTATGTAAGGTGGTATTAGCTGCATAAAATCATAAATCTAACGAAGTTTTGTATTAAAATATTCAAAGCTACGTTTTTGTTGTGGGGATATGTATGTTCAGTGTAGTATTGAAAAATACTCGACTATACTGAAACGAAACAAAGTATTAGGCAGCTTTTTGGACGAGGAGCCGTTCGACCCTTCATTTGTGCTACTCTTTCTCTCTCCCTCTCTGTCTCTCTCTCCCTCTCTCTGTTTTAGTATATTTCTTGTTATGTATGTGCACACGCTCAGAGAACGATTTTAAACTTTGCTTTTTCATAAATTTTCCTTTTCTTTTTCATTATGTAAACATTCGTGTAAATATGTTTATAGACGACTACATAAACCATTATAATTGTGGAGTATTAAGTTAGAAAAATATTGCTTTAAATAGGAATTTCTTTACATAGCTTCAACGAAATTGGTAAAGTTCAAGTATGATATTAATAAGAGGTGTTTCGAATGATTTTTATCCGAAATGAATAAGAATGAACATGTTTATAATCAAAAACTTGAAAAAAGTAGATCTTAGATACTCGCTTAATAAATTAAATGTAATAAAAGAGCATTAATTTAGGCGTATATGATTTTAAATTAATTTCAACTAGCTTCTTGGGTAGTCTAAACATGAAACCAATCGTTAGAAAAAAAAATGCAAAGCTTCCTGAAAGAAAAAGTAGTTTTTTTCATTTAAGAAAATCATTAATGCCAGAGTGATGAATGCTCGTTTGGCTGCCATGCACACAGTTGATTCGGAGTTCGGAATCGAACGAACGCAATCCAGTCAGTGTCCTTCGAGCATCAAAATCACAAGGAGCGAGGCGACCTCGGGTTGCAGTTCGACATAAAGGTCCGGAGGATGAGTTGCAGGCGTGGGCCGCTATTGGGCATCGCTTGTGAAAGCAGAGTGGTCGCACGCGTGAGCCTCGTGCACCACGTCGTCGATTTACCATGACCCGCGTGACGCCGTCCACGGAGTCTTCCTTTCCGGACTGCCCCTGTGATTTTGCTCGAGATGGGGAGATCGGCATCTCTCGTGCGGCGCGCCGATTGATTTTCGCGGGGCAGAGAGCGAGAGGGAGGGACGGATGGCCACCGAGGAGACCACATTGTGCGCGACGCTGCTGCGGAGAAAAAATTAAAGCCCGCCCTGAGCTTCGCTGGGTTGAATTGAAGGAGCCCCATAAAAGCGGTCCTAAATTTTGACTCTGCGCGGTTGACATGCCTCTTTCCGATATTCCTGATTTCAATAAGGCCGTTTTGATCCCGGACAATTTGCTCTTACATTTCACTGGTTATTAAGCTCTTCTCTAGCCTAATAAATTGCAGAGTGAAAACAGCTTAATATCACAAGTCAATAGCTGGACGTCGTTGCGGATTTGACTTCTTATAACACATCTACATCGTTTACATAAATTTATTTTTATAAATTCTAAAAAAGTGCGATTTAAGAGTCTTAGAGTTCAAATTTTATAACTTTGGCTGTAATTATCCAAATCGTTCGCGAACAAAGTATTGCGTGAATCATCAAGTCAAGTATATCGAGCTAGTCTATCAAATAACTTTTAGAAAGTTAGAAAATCATTTTATAATATTATGTTTAAAAATATTTCGATTTTTGTTGATTTGATATTTTAGTTTATTCTTAAATCTATCAGAGCATTTGTTGTCTATAATATTTTTTAGTAAACGATTTATTCCAGAAAAATAGAATTTATTTTTCTAAATAAATTTTATTCGTATCGACGGCAAAATCGTATCAATTTGTCTCTTTTTTGTTCTAAAGAAGCTTGTGGTAGAATTCGAAATTAAAAATAACGAACCGTTGAATAATACAAGCTATCAACGATCTTTGCTTCTTAAGACATTTAATTACTACTTTTATATAAAGATCTCTTCGATCATTTCGACATAAAATGAAAAAGTGTTAAAGAGGTTAAAGTTATAACGCTAGATTCTCATGTACATGTTTATACCAGTTTACGAAAATTCGACAAAAGAAAAGCGTCCAATTGCTCACGATATTTTATCATCTCTTGAATCGGCTAATTACGATCAATCGCAGCATTCGGGACATTTAACTCGGTACACGTTTCGAAATATGATTACGCGCGTGCATTCAAAATTAATAGAATATTCGAATATAATGAAAAGTTCTTTACAACTGATAGATTTGTTTTTGGGTAAAATATCGAAATACTACAAAAATTTGGAGCTTATTTTCTAAATGAAGAGTAACAAATTAATTTCATTAACTAAATGAGATTAAATTAGAATAGTATATTAGATTTTGAAGGTAGATTACAGAAAAAATTGGACATTGAAAGAAGGTAAGGGCGTGTTAAAAATGAAGCTTAAAACTTATATTTCCTCAAAAAGCGAAAGCAATGTGTTAATTATCAAGACAATTTGATTTGTTTAATCCTCTTATATATGCAGATTTAATGTATTACAAGCGAACTTCAATTTTCTGCACGATGGGTAAAATTTCTCGAATCTACTTTCCCATGCTGTAATCTCATTACAAACAATAGGAGATTAGAAAAGACGCCTTACTCGAAAATTTTCGAAAATGCATTCCAAACGAAAACGTTTAGTATAAGGGCTATTTTATAAGCTTCTATAATCGAACGACTTAAACAATTAATCCAAATGATTTAGGAACTTTCTTGTACTGAACGTTGAATTCAACTTACATGCGATTACAACATAGAAAAATACTTGCCGGTGGATGCAGAGTGTATCTGCAATCACGGAACCTTGTAAAGTAAAAAGGAGGTACGGCGGGAATGTAGTTTTTATCCGCGCAAAACGATTATCCCTCGTGTGGGTGAGGTGGGGTCCATTTTTCCCTGGCGACGAGACTCGATATCAACGGGGCTGCTACGCGAACGGATTCGATCGGCGTTCCGCACCTCTCAATTTCCCACGATATGTCGCCGTGTTTGCTTAACCTCTCTCTCCCTCTCTCCCCCTTTCACTTTTTGTCCTTCCGACGCACTCACGGCAACTTCTCCTTTCTTGTGAAACTCGTGGAGACATTATTCGTTTTTAGTTAGTGAATTTCGCGAATACAGTCACTCGCGAGGGAAATGTTTGTACGTTTTTATGTATTTTTAGGAAAATCGACTCCTCCTTCCTTCATTTCCTCTTCTTTTTGTTTTCTTTTTTTTTAAATAATATTCCAAAAGCTGTTTTTTAACATTTTTAATCTACAAAATATCTTTTTTTACGGCACGAATAATTAGAATGTTTGATAATTGATATAAATGAAGTCAGCTTTATGTTTAGAAATGTTTTTGAAATTTGATTCTGTGATATTTTTCGAGACGATATGGAAATTATTGTCGAATAATCACAATATCAAAAGTTTTTTTACTGATTTCGAGTGTCATATTATTGTTTAACTAACTTTGGAACTTTGTATTGTTAATTAATATACTTTAATTATTTATTTTTTGACAATATACACCTTTTAAAAATCTATTCGTTACAAGTTGTAAAATTTATCTTATTAATGTAAATGTAAATGTAACGAAAAAGGTGGACTTTCGAATAAAATATCGTTGATAAATCAGTTTGCATTTTAGGGATAAGCGCTTTGAACATATTTTTTCGATTTCTATTTCGAGCTAAATTTTATACGGTATATTTTGGTCTATTTTGGTACATCTGTGTATATATGCTCTACTGCTACTGTTAACCTAAACTAATAATTCATTTTTATAACGTTTTCATTTTTCTAATTTCAATCCTAAAAATATTGTTTTGCTTTCAAATTTTCTAAACAAGGCTTTCCAAGCTAAAGTAGGCATAGTGAAGAAGTCCGTACAATATTTGTTGTATTACACTCATATTCGTAATTGAAATAAACATTGGGGGATTAGAACTAAGCTTTTAGAGAATTCGTTGCTTTTTGTGGCGCTATTTTCGCTACGTAAGTACGTATTTAGCAGACTATTTTAGGCCTCTCAAGTTGAAAGCAGTCGATGGACGTACGAAGGATCGCAGCAATGACGAGATCCTTGAAAATAAAAAAGACCGAACCGAAGAGAGAGAGTTATGGCGACGGATCGATGATGTTCCTAGGAGGTTTCAAAAATTGAATAAAAATTTCTTCTATGGTTACTGGGTTTGGTTCGGTGAATGTAGGTCGGAGGCTGAGTGTGCAATCGTTAAAATTGTACGGTCGAGTTCGAAAGACGTATTTGTGTGCGTAGTCGTGTAGTGCGTCGCAAATGCACTTTCCTCGAGAGCGAGAAAGTTTGTCGCGCTTGCCCTTTGCGAGAAGCGTGGAGAACTCTGTGAGCAAGAGCTGAAAATCTGCTAGATGAAAAGAGCTTAAGTTGGGTCTTGTCGCCTAGTGGCAACAGACGAGTTTTCAGAAATTACGATGATTCCCGGTACGCATTACCGAACACACGCTCGCTGTTCAATCGTAAGAAAGCAACTATTTGCGGTCGATATCTCGGCTTCACCGGGTGTTGGTATTATACGCTTTTCCAAGTTCGCTCAAGAAAGTTTTTATTCAAGCCTTTATCTAGCATGACGTTATAGCATCGTATGACGTGTCAATTCGTGAATTTAATTTAACGTATTTATTATTGCTTTAGGAATATTAAGAAAACGAAATATTTTATATTTTTCAAATATTAGCTACGATAATGTTAGCCGACTTAGAACTTTTTATTCGAATATATTGTACGAAAAGTATTTTCTCTTTCTTTTTTTCTTTTTAAATTAAATTCAATGCTAATTTATTCGCAATTTATTGGGATATTTAAAATGCGTTTCTCTTTTTCCATTAGAAATTTCATAAGATAGTACCCTCGATGCTCTTGATGAATTTAGGCCAAATAAATTGACTATCTCGTACACTTTCTAAAATCCATTTTTTTATCCATATATGACTAATGAAATGAGAACATTTGAAATTGAAATGATCGTTTTATATTTTTCGACATTTTATTCACTTAAACTGATAATTTTTCGTCGAAATAATAATTTTAATAACAATATTATGTTTTTCGAAAATGTACAATCTTAGACAAATGAAAGGGATTTCATCGCAAAAAACTGGATGCAATAATAAAATGATTATTCCATTTGCGAATCAAAAAAATTTATTCGAGTTGGCAAGGATTCAAAACTTCTATTTAACATTTATTTAATAAAATAATCATTTAATCTAGTTAAATTTAAGAGAGAATGAAGCAGCAATGTAATAAAAGTATGTCAAAATATTTCAATTCTCATAGATCGAATAAGTTTTCGAAAATAATAAGATCACGAATTTTAAATATAAAACTTGAGGGAAAAAAGAAAGCAAAGAAGAAAATTCCTTGTGCAATTTATTTTAACGAAAATTTACCATTGAGTTCATTAGATTTTGAAAGATAAATTTGTCAAAGAGGTAAATGATAAAGTATATGATAAAGTTGGGATATATGTCGTGAAATAAATTGTGAGTCATTCATTAAACCTAGAGATCTAAAAATATAACGATATACTTTGTAATCGGTGTATCTCACTTTTAAAAACACGCAATTCTTATCACACGAGTTATTTAGTAGAACTTCCATATATTTGTCATAAACATTATTAAAATTCCTTTACGATTATGAAGCAGTTTGTAGAAGATCTACTGGTTTGCAGTTGAAAGTTCTCAACCAAGAAGAAGCAACAAATGCGTTGTCGTAGTAGGTGGAGAAGTAGAGTAACGGCAGGTCTTTAAAGCAAGTGGAAAATAAAGAGAAAAAATGCAAGCACTCTGACTTTCAGCGATGGCTCGCTCGAACAAGTTCGAAGGGCGTTCGACTGCGGTCGAAGTTCGGGTAATGGCAACTCTCGGCTTTGTAGGTTAGGAGTAGTACCGCAACATCCGGAGCCGCACGAGTGGCCTACGGAAAGATGCGCGTGATGTCGACGCATCTCGTCTAACCGCGAATAACTCTGGATAAAAGGCGAACCATCTGATATGAGTAATAAGCACAGTACGAATCTACCAATTGAAATTCACTAGTAATTATGCAATCATGGTTTACGTTTGCTTAAACAACATTAAGTTACTACTTGATATTACACATTTATACTATTACACATTTATATTGCACATTTATACTATTACACATTTATATTACACATTTATATTATTATGTATATTTCTTATTCATTGTCAGATGTCATTATTACTTTTACAAGATGTGCAATTAGTGTCTATTACAAATGTGTAATTAGATTAGTATAATTACAATCCCGATTAACTTCAAGTCTTGTAAGAGGAATTACTTATGAATAAATCGCAAATGAAATCGAGCACATATTTATTAATTGCAAATTAATACTTTGAAAGCATGTTGAAACTAGTTTTTCATCGTATAGATTATTAGTATAATAAATCATGATTGTAACTTCAAAATACCAATATTTAAATTATTGCTGATTAATGGATTTTTTATAACTTACTTATTATGACCGTAGGTAATATTATTCACAAAAATAACCATATTTTAAGAGTCGTTTTAATTAATTTGTATGGAAACAGTTCTTGTTGAATGATAACGCGTCATACATTGATATTTATTATACAGTTTTTGATTTGCCTTTTCTAAAGCAAAAGTACACAACGACTTCACTTTTAAAGATACTATTTTCTTTATAAACGTAATTGTAAGGTAAACTTTGTCATTTTTGCAAGAAATAATACAATTTATCTTGCTTGAAAAGCTATTTACTGCGGCCAATTCAAATTTAATATCCAATAAGTTAGTAAGAGTAGAGCGACCTCGAGATCTATGAAAACAAATGAAATTTTACCTTACGAGTGATACATGCATAATTAGCTATTTGAGCACACTATACATGTAAGTTTGTCACAACTTCAGACTTACGTGCCTAATTTCGTGTTACAGATTTGACATACTTTCATTGCTGTCGCTTTAACTGACGACTCGCGTGCTTTCAAACAACGTATTTCGGCCAATTAATGCACGGGAGCTTGTTAAAATGACGCACGTGAAAGTATGCAAGATCCGTGACACGAAAATTAATACTAAATTTATAGTTGCGAGTCAACTCGTTTCGAGCTACGCACCGAGGCACAAGTGATCAAGAATTCGTTCCGGAGAATCAATTTTGCGTAACTCTTCGCTGTCCTAGGAGAAGGAAGAAGGGCGACAGGCTCGAGTCGACGCAAGAAGATATCACGTGCTCGACTTCATAATGCTAATGAAAACATAAAGACGCTAATTCGAGGATGTCCCGGACTTGGGCGGCGCTTTCATTCGTTAGTCCACGACTTCACGAGAATTTCGGACGACTGTCCTTGCGTTTGTTGGACCTTTGCGCTGGGATATGAACAGCAGTAGAGAAAAGCTAGGCCCGATTGAAGCCGACAGAGTATTCCGGATTCGCCGTTTAAATTAACAGTAGTGAAGCTGGAAAAACAGAAGAATCAACATTTACGCGCTTACTATCGAATTCAGTTCATCGAAATTCCTCTGCAAATCTGAAAGCCTACGGTGACGCTTACGAGCGTGTATGGCGTCCTCGACTTTTTCTGTTTTTCCGATGCTTTTTATTCGCGAATAGTTGAATTTCTTTAGATTCATTTGATGCTTCGATAAGAAAATTTTGACTTCAAATTTAGACCTATTCAGAAGTAAATCGAGAAATGCAAATAGAACGATAAACAGAGTTTAATTTTTTAAATACATGCTTTTCAATTGATGAAATCTTACGGTAAATAAGCGTTAACTTTTCTTTCATGAAATTGTTTCAATAAAACTGGACGTATACAAAATTTACAAGAACGCTTAATAAAAAATAATTACGTTGCAGTCGTAGTCTTATATTGTTGAAGCAAAAATTTAAAGATGTTTAGTTTAATAAATATTTTTCGAAAGTATGCATGGTATATTACTGATTTAAAACTAAGCAACGTGCATTTTTATAATATTAAAAAACATTTTGAACGGGTTGCCCCTCCTAAGACGGGAGTTTCAGTGTTACTTTTATTGTTTCGTACATAAAGATATAGTATTTTCTAATAACAAATAGTTTCTGATAAAACAAATTTTCAAAATACGTTAATTTCTTTTTCGGATTGTATTTCATTGTTCAATTTTAATCAATATCGTAAATTATTTAAAGCTTGTATTAATCCGTGATATTGTTTTTTGGATGCGTCGAAATAGGGTAAATTTTAACTTCATTTCGCTACAAATGATTATATATTTTATTCATGAAATTATAATATAGATAACTGACATCCTCATCGTAACAAGATGGTGTCTAACCTTAAACCATTTGTGCGGGAAACAAGCGCGTGTTACTTGACTTTCATTCAAGTATGATAACGCATACTTTGAAATAAATAAAATTGACATCGCATATGTGGGCTAAATGTTTTTGGTTAATGCTATGCTGAAATTTATATGTTATATATAATACTTTAAAAAATTTCTCTTTGATAGGTTAGACAAATAAACGTAATATTTGTATTTTATTTTATTTTTTAATATTCTTTTAATTCTCATTTTTTTAATTACTTAAATTTTATTTTAATTTGCTATCAAAACTTTTTTAAATATTAAGTACTTTCAATAACGTATTTGTACATATTTATAACATTGAGGCAACAGCAAGCCAGACTAGATTATTCATTTCAATGCATTTGATGTACGAAGTTTAAAGTGGAATAATTTCTGCGTGCTGCATTCGTGTTTGTTAGTTTTCTGCAAATGATTCGCGTTAAGTTTTGAAATAAGTTTCGAAAATCAGCTTCTTTTATTATATTTTTATTATTGTACGAGCAGATTTATAAGTTACAAACATTTTACAAAGAATTCAATTTACAATAAATACTACTTTAAGAATTTTTTCACTTTTTATTTAATAAAAGTAAATAAGTATCGATATAAAACGAAATTGAAATTGTTCTGCTTTATTTGAAATTTTCACAAAATAAAGCCTATCTAGTAAAGAATTATAAATATTTAAGATTGTAATCTTATTTACATTAAATTTGTAAGGCATTATTGAGATTTAAATCATAGCGTTATTTTTTATCATGTGATTATTATTATTTTAATTAAATTTATTGACTCTCGTTTCATGAGACATTAAACGGTTAGAATAGATAAAATAAATAATGTTACTTTCGTTTTTTCAGTATATAATACAGGAATCTCAGATCTTGGAAATGTATAAATATACTTATAAATAAATCACCATAGTGTTGAAGGTACTCAAAATATAAGCTTCGAAAGTACTTATTTATAAGCTGATTTAAACGGTTGAAATTCAATGCTTGATCGAAGTTAGTTCCGTGTACTTGTTTATCATTACATAATAAATTTTTTAAGCTTTCAGTTTAAATGGAAATTATGATACACTAATTATTTGAAGCATAAAATTGCAATTATATTTTGTGCTTAATGCTTTCAGGTTAATACGTAATTATAGTAATAATTATTTTACAAATTTTTTCAATTGGATGATTTAAGGAATACAAAACGATACAATTCAAAAAGATAAAAATAATACAGTACGAATTAGAAACTCCTTATTATTTTAACATGTGAAAAATTATGTCAAACAATGGATGAAAATAGGACGGGAGTGAGTTTTAGACAATTTTACGGACCCCATGCGAAATATCGATGAATAAAAAATAAATGAAAAATTAATGTAACGACTCGAACAATGGAAAACAAAATGTTACGAGAGAAAAATAAAATGGCTACTTATTGTATACGAGGATCGTACCGTCGACGATAGATGAATTATAAAATTGTTGGATGATTCAACGGTAAAAAAAATATTCGGTCAAAGTATTCGAGATAGGCTATCGAGGGCAGCTTTCGAGGGCAGCTCTCGAGGGCAGCTCTCAAGAGAAATTGGGCTCGGAAATGTGTCCACGATGACTCCAGAAGCTGCAGATACGTAAATTGAAGGTCGGCCCGTGGATTGTGGCGTGTCGATACTCGCGGCTCATCATCGCACGCACATCCGTGCATGTATTTTCATCATGCCGGCATACGCGTACATACGCTATCGCAATATTGCGCCGAATAGAGAGAGAGAGGATGGTGAAAAGTAGGGGAGAGAAAAGAACCTTGGGCGACACTCTCTAGCATCGATCGCAATGCTTCCACCCCATGAGTAAGCCGTAATAACGGTTTCCTCGATCTCTCTGTGTCGTCCTCTTTCTTTCTTCCATCCCCGTTTCATTCGCTCTCTCGGGTCAATTGTGCCCTACGGGCTCGTAGTCTAGGCGCGCACGCGTCGAACGGACGTTGGTGCAGACAGCAGCTCTCAAGCTCGGGGACCTCGGGGAGCGCACCAGCTGTTCGATCAGCTGATCTTGGTGAGGGGCCAATTCACGAGGTGCACGCACCAGGGGAGAGCAACGTGTGCGTACGTGATCTTGGCGATGGCGCGGGGAAACTATTAGACTTGCTAACCGAGTCCCATTAAAGCGGGACTTGGGTAACGCACGGACATTATACCTTCTCTCTTGCCCTTTTCCGCTGCCAAACTCATAATATAACCGCGAGAACGATCATCCATTCTGGGATTCTAAGTAAGCGAAACCATTATTATTTCGGAAAATATGTGATATTAAAGTAGCGTGATCTGCATCCATGAATTTGTCTGTAGTACTTAATTATATGTCGAAGGAAATGGAACACTCGCTTGTAATCGTGGGATCTGAAATTATATTAATGCTGCTCCTCTGGAAAGAAAAAAGAATCTCTGAAGAAGCAAAATCATTACTCTCTCGTGTAAGTAGAAACATTCCATTTCGAACTTCTTAATCCTAGTCCGCAAATGGAAATGTCTTTATTGCTCGTTATCATCGAAGGACGGTCTTCGTCAGTGAAAATCGTCTCGGAAACGACTCGATATCGTGCACTCTTCGAGCTCCTTTATCGATCCATTCGAGGTCCCGTTGGACATTATAGTACTGTTCACTCGACGCTCATCCGTATTCGTACTTGTACGTTCTCAATGTAAACTCGTGCTCCTATGTAGTTGTTATTGAGAGCTTGGGTGTATGAAGCTAACCTTGGTTCTGGATGGAGCTTGAAATGCGTACAAGGAAGCTAAGTTTACCTGGATTATTTGCGAATCTCTGTTGCGCTCGAGTGGTTTATCAATCGATGAGAAGAGAGAACCTCTCCTCTTCTTACGATAGGCTCACCTTTGGTTCATAAATTTCGAAAGCTGTAAATGCGATGTACTACGAGAAAACTTTCTATGCGCACAGAAGAAGACCCATCTGTAAATATAAAATACCAGTAGGGACTCGTTCTTCATCTGAAAATACCTTTAAACTTCGGAATTTATCGAGAAGCGAAATGAGAGGGGGAAGGTGATTGCGTTTGCCACGGTGGTTTTTGTCCGAATTTTGACGGGCTTGGCGGAGCGATCACCAATCGTAATGGTATTTTAAGTGTTGCTTGCAACTCACCGGAGAATGTGAGACAGAGAAAGAGAGAGAGATGCTTTTTGATTCATGACCACGTATGTGTGCCCTGGCTGCGCATAATTTTGAATGAGCAAAAATTGCTCTTAAACGACTTTAGAGTAAATTTAGGTAATTGATTAATAGTGACATAACGACAATTATGGGGGTTGAGAATTTTGAGTTTGTAGGATAACTTGAGATTCGAATTTATTAGTATTAAGTCCAATGTTTGATGGAAGCTTCATTGTTTGCGTGTTCTTGCACGAAAATAATTTCTGCCTATTAAATTATCGCTTTACACGGCAAGTAAAGAGCATAGATAAAGAATCTTATACAAATCGTATTTGTTTATTTTTACACAAAGAAATATCTATTTCAAATCTAACCATTATTAGACAACTTTTATTAACTAGAAAATTATTAAAATTACTCGGTAGTTACTTTTATATTTTTTAACTCAATATAAATGGGCAAAGAAGTCCTTTGATACGATTTTAAATAAACATACTTATTTACTTGAATATTGGTACAATTTTTTTCAAGAATGAGGTAATACATTTCCTGTTCGAACAAACTTACGTTAATAACTAATCAATTTCTTATTTAAGCTTGCTATCTTTTTATTATTGAACGCAAATGCATATTTTCTTATATGTTAATTGACCATGATTACTCATTTGAACGATCGTTTCTAGCTCATCAAGTTGCATAGCCTATGAAATTCATTAGAATTTAAAAAGGTTAATTTACTTACAGAAAAATGTTGCGACTTAGAATAACCAAATATTTCATAAAATTCTTCAGAAGTAGATTACAATTTAAGCACTTTCAAAAGAAAATAAATACACGAGCGGTTTTTTTTACGTGTAAATAAAAATTTATCGTAGACATTAAAATCACTCTTTGTGACTCAAATACACACCGTAGAGTTAAAGTGGGTATGTGCTATTAATTCGTATACTTAAAATATTCCTTACGTTAAAAAGGCGATTGAATTAATTGTACGAAAAAATAGAATCTCGTAAATGTCACCAAAAAGATCGTTCCAGATTACAGCAAACAAATCAAAACATTAACGCACCATTTTACCCTATTTACAACATATTATGTAAGATAAAGCCCTTTGATAAAGCCATTTGTCACCGATTGCGTGTCAAATCCAACACGAGCAACACGGGCGACAACCGATACAATCTTGCCAATATTTGCGAGTATTACGTACGCTCTTTCCATAATTGACCCCTTCATATCGACATTTGGTTACCTTCGTAACCCTTTGCAAGCATAATCACATACTCCGAATATTCAGTGCCCCTCGACTTTTTCCGAACGGACCCACGCTTTTATGTATTCCGCTCAGGACATACCAAAGACTCTTGTTGCACCGCGGCCTCTGAATATTTCACAATGACTCTTCAAGCCTATTCTTCAAATAAAATAAAAACGACTCATATATTCGGTGCTATGATGCTCTGCGCCCTTAGGGATACTTAATGCACTCTTTTGAATCCTATCGCGATATATTATTTTTGCCATTTTACCCTAGAAACTTTTGCATTACATAAAATAATCTCTAGCAATTATAAATTATGTCGAATTAAAGTAAACTAAAACTACTTATTTGTAATGAAATTAAAATGAAACCGTGCCTGTAAATTTTAGAAAAAGTTGATACTTCACGACATGTTCAGTAATGTACGAGTGTAATAAATTATTCATTCTGATGTATCGAATAGTCGCGCGCTCAGCATAATGAATATTCATAAATATTTATGCAAATTATTAATCGATTCTTATATTTCTTATATCTGTTATTTCAGCTATAAGCCAGTTTTAGTTTATCCGAATGATACTAATGATATCAAATTACGCAAAGATATTATTTAACTGCACGAGCAAATGATACAATAAACAGCACAGCGACATTCAATCTTACAAATTCTAGCGTTATTCAATTAATAAATATCACAGCAACAATTTTGAATTACGCATTTTGTATCTCGGCTCTTTAAATGACCACAAAATCCAACACTACTGACAAGAGTCATTAGATATACAGCGTTCAATAAAAGTCCATTATCGTCTATCATTCGGTAGATTGAATTAATTAATCTCCCGAAACGATAATTTCGAAGATTTAATAGCAGAAAAAAATGAACATATATCAACACAACGATTCGTAACCTTACGATTGAAATATAGAGGGCAATCAAAATTATTACCATTTTCTCTCTTTCTTTTTCCATAACTTTCTAAGATCGCTATGCTCAATTATTTCATTTAAAATTTTAAATGAATTAATAAATAACCCAATTACATTTTTAACATTAACCGAAGAATTAATTGACATATCACGGTAATTAAAAAAACCTTTCAGAATCGTAATAGTTAAACGTGTGATACAACGATTGTCAACCCACACAAACATTTAAAATTTAGCTTCGTATCTCATTGTAATGCAATTTGTAATACACTTATTTCAAATGTAATGAGGTCAACATAAAATTAGAATAAAGATAAATTTAAAAAGAAAAAATATTATGGCTAAAAAGGTAATGCAATATTAAAAAAAATTGATAATTCAATAACCGTAAGACGTTAATCATTAATCAGAATTATTTATAACGCATATTCAAGAATTCTTGGGGCTTCCTCAAATCTAATATTTATTCGATATATAAGAGGTAAGAATTGCCTGAGGGTGTTATTCATTATTTAAAAATCCGAGTTCAGCTAAGTGCTTTGGACATAAAAGATGTGCAAGATCCAAAATAAATTTAAAAATTCGTCAATTATTATTCTTGTTAGAATGCTAGTCAGAATATCAACAGGATGAAAAGCTAATAGAACTCAAAATAATAAAAATGTCTATGAGTCTTATAATTCACTTTCTAATTTCCATCCTCTGCGTCTAAAAAATCATTCTCCTGAAATTTCTCGGAACCTAAGCTACTTTCCTTCGAGAAAGTCACATCACTGCCCACAAGGCGCGAATCATTTTTTCCGATAGCGTAGGACGTGGCGCTCGTCATTCAACAGGTTTTGCATCGAGCGAGACATTAACAACCGCACCGCATCAATCTCTCTGGTAGCATCCACCGAAATAAACACTCCCGCGGTGATTTTGAAACAAACGGCCCCGTAAGCGCCGGTAATGGCGTGCGTAATGGCATCGCAATCCCTCTCCCTTTTTCGACGCTCCTTCAATGAACTCGCAAAAACCGCGACGGCAGTTATGGCCCCCGATCAGCACTCACCTTTACGTTCGTTACCTATTCGTTATCTCGCGTGCGCGTAATCGTATGGCTGTTGTGCGCTTCAACCCATGATGATCGTCCGAAACTGTGCGCTGAAGTTTAAAGTAAGTTACGGTGAAAAGCGAACCGCTACGAATCGACGCTCCACCCGGTAGCACGGGATCGTTTATCAGTTTTGAGGAATGTCGAGGGTTGATCCCCAGGCTCTTTTACTTACTTAAAATTTACAATCTATTTAGTTTGCATCCATGCTCTTCTGTTTGTAATAGGAGGCTCTGTTACAGGAGGTTACGGTATCAACAGAGATTTTCTTTCGACGTTACTGTTGACTTTACGTAAATTATTATTGTTACGTAACATTTATTATTGGCAATTTATCTGATATTTATTATTTTACGCATTTATTTATTATAAACTGATCACCGATTCAATTATGATGTTGTGTTAATATCTTGAGTATTTTTAAAAACACAACAATTGTCTCGAAAATAAAGTTGCTAACTTTTTTCTATCTTTTCTATTCTTGGAAAATATTCAGACATATTTTCATAGACATTTATTAATGTACAATTTGACTTATCAGACAATGAGAAAAACATTTTGAAGTATATTTAAGACTTAGGTATTACTCATTATATTAACTTTTCTATTAACACTTTTAGTATAACATCACAGTTTTGTTATCTTTTATTTAAAAAATGTTGAATAAACAGTACATTATTTGTTGAATGCTAATGAATTTACAACTGAAATAATTTATACCTTAATCTCGATTTCTTTATGAAATAATATACAATATAAGTTTTAAAAAGCGGCTGTCTTATCGATGTTGAATAAAACCATTATTTATATTTATCAAATTAATGTTGATAATAGTAGCCTAAGACGATAAGGCAGCAAATACAGATTATGGAAAATATATGCTGTTTTGATAAAAAAAGAAAGCATTATGTAACGATACTATTAACTATGTCTTTTTGCAATTTCATACATTTTTAACAGTAGCTATGAAAAGAATATTAATCACAAAGTAATTGTAATAAGACATATTTTTGATAACTCAAACTGTAGATTGTTAGTCTTACATATTATATTTTCTATTATTGCAATCTACTAACATTTTGAAGTTAAGAGTATATTTTTAGTAATAACATACTAAATAATTGTAATTTATATATAATAAAATAAAATAAAATATTTTATTTGAGAGGGTATCTACTTTTTCCTAAGAATTAGTATTGGTAATAAGTAGCATATAAAATATAAAGACATTTGTGGTAGTAATCGAAGACACCATAATATACAGTATTATAAATTACAAGACTATAAAAAAGGGGCAGAAAAATCTAGTAAGCTTTTTAGCTAGCAAAGAAAAATTATTTTTGAGAGGAAAAAAAACTTCCTGAGCTTTGTAAAAATGTAAATATGCATTTGATAATTGATTCAGTATTACTTTTGAATTAATAAGTGAATTTTAGACCTGCTATACATATTATGTATAAGAAGCATTTGCTTTATTCACTTAATGTGAAATTACCGAAACATTATATTCGCATTTAATACGTACAGAGATTTTCAACTGCATCGATAATATCTTTGCACGTGTGCAGTCGTATAAAGGTACTTCCACGCTACGATAATTAGATTGTAATGTCAGATGCAGCCATTGTTGGAGAGTCGCTTCTCTTAAACTACATACGTACACACAAGAAACTGACGGTGGCTTAAGAATTTTCACTCGCTAAATTTATCGGCCTTCTCGCGCACCATCAACTTTACATACGCGCATACGTACACACACATGTAGATCGATATCTATTATACCACGGTGGACTTTCGCACTTCGTTCACGTTGGTGAACGTGGAGTTGTGTTCACCAACTCCTTTATTTTTGTCTCATTATATCTGAGGAGTCTGAAGACGGCAATGTCCTGTTTTTTTTAAAACAAATATCTAATGTGAAACATTATCATGTATACAACAAGCTACATTAAATGCATTTGAATAATAGAAGAATTAAGAAGGCATTATAGTAAAAAGCAATTTTTTTAAATTTAATATATATTCTATACAGAAGCAGTACAATTAAGTATTTCTCGATTTCATCAATTTTCTAACTCATTCAATGTTCCCATAAATACTTTCGTTTCAATTACGCGAATCCGCAATATTAAAGACAATTTATAAATTTATTTATAATTATTACACCGTTTTCGGGCCAAAAATATATGATTGTATTATAAAACATCTTTAACTACAATTTAAACAATTGCAAAAACTAAATTCTTTTGAATGTCTTAGGGAAATTTGTTATTAACAATCTAAGTGGAGCCCATATACCCACGTGTATAAGACTGCGAGTGCATTAAAGTGCAACTAACACCTCTTTCCACTCCGATATTGATAAAAAAAACTTTTTACATGTGTTTATAATGTAAAATTACACGAATAAATTGTGTCAAATGTTCGAGGGGAATTTGTTATTAACAATATTATATAGACTGTATACGTGTACCCATATGAGTGCATGTGCATTCCAAGACCGGCTATTATCGTTATTTTCAGAATTTTGTTACCAATTTTACAGAATATCTTCTTTAACATATTATTTCTTTTATTCTGCAAAAAAATTTTGCCAACGATAAAATTATTCGTTTTATAATATTTTTTGTACAATAGTTTGCTCATACGCGTAATTATGTATGTACTGAAAAGGTATGAAAAGTCATGTTGCTCACCGTTTTTTTTTTCAATTTTTTTGTGACAGTTGTTTTTTATATAAACTATTTTTCTGATCAATAATGTTTTTAAAAATAATGAAATTATCGAAGTTACGATTTTTAGAATTTTTCACCCTCTTATAAGAGTGGTTTTTGAGGGTGGAATTAATTTTAAATCTTTTATTTTATCGTTTTCTGTTCTAAGTAATAACTTCTTATCATTATTTTAAAAAAGAAATCGATTTTGAAAATTTTTAAATTTCGTTGCAACTCCAACGTTGCAGATTTTAGACTCCTTATACCTGACTTATACAGAGCCATTCATCGCAGGAGCCGATAATGTCTCTCGCCTTTCTTGACCAGGTGACAAATTTTTTTCTTTCTCTCCCTTAGCGCTCTTTTTCTCTCAGTTTTTTAATGTTATAATGCAGTGTTTCACATATGTTGTACGAAACAAGTGTGCGCTATATTCAGCATTCTTAGGATTCTTCAGTACTATCATCGACAATTTTCTCTTTTTATTTATTTCAATACAACTATTACCAATCTTATCAATGCATCTCTATTCTATTTATATATTGTAAACAGAGTAAAAATGCACCTTTACAAAATAAATAAAAATAGTTACATTTAAAAATTTTAATTATAAGACTTATTCGTGAATTGGTAATTTTAATAACTATTTACCACAGAGACTATATACAAAACTGAAAAGCAGAGGAAAACGGAAAACAAAAATATCTGAAGTTTTAATTTTGCATCTATTATGAGCATTGGGAAAATAGAAAATCATTAGACAAAGCCCTGTTTTATAGCTGAGTTATTTTGAATACGAGTATAATAATGAGAGTATAATTCAAGTCAACATTTTTATCTATTTAATTAATAGACAAATGTTTGCGAACCATAAATGAAACTGTAAATGTACGTAGACTAACTTTTAAAGAAACGTATGAAAATAATCGGTAAGGATTTATTATTCGTTTTAAATAGATAAGATCTATTAAATGGTTTTCCGTTAATAATTTTCGTGAAACTAATTTTTACTTTTATTATACTTATGAATATATTGACTTGTCAGTTTCATACATAACACGATAATGTAACAATATTTTAAAAGAATTGGCTTTATTTAATACACTTGAATTTACACGGTACACTAAGAATGAAAAGAATAAACTGAAAGGTGTGTAAGTGGTAATACAATAAAAAAATATCTATTTTTCGCATACCTTCTCAAGTAAAATCTTTTCATCTGAACGCATAAGGCTGTAAAGTAACCGATGCCGTGTGTTATGAGCTATTCTGTTGTAATGGCATAAAATCGCTGCCCTTGTTCAGAATTGCGCAATTACCTTCATTATCTGGAATTTCGTCTCTCTTTGTCATTAGTACAAGGACGTGTTACTCCAAGCTTATGGTACAGCCTATCATTTTTAGCCTAAAACAACACTCTTTATTAAATTACTTTTTCTTGGGAGACAATATTGTGAAAGTTGCTTTATCTCAATTATAATTAAATGTGGTTTATTAGCAACATTAATTAATTTCTTCAAACGTGCACTCCTCCCATGGCTTATTATCGACAAGAATGAGAGCGATTCCTTACAAATGAATGAAAATGGTAAGCCAGTATGTTTTCGAGATTCTTATACTTGCACATATGTTCTAAGGTGACTAGGCGCTAGGTGTCGGTTACGTTGCAGCAGCATATACTCTCCTTGCATGTTCTACTATTTAGACACTTAAAAAGAAAAAAAAATGATAAAATAGAAAGAGAAAGAACGAAATATATGTATGAAACACTATACACGGTACCCTAACATGACCGATCGGTCTGATCTGACAGATCATCGTTGCCTGTCCCCAGGAGGCACACTCCATACTACGGCCAACCGGATTACCGATTCTACGAGCTGAACAAGAGGTTACAGCAGCGCACCGAGGTGAGTCTTTTAAACAAGTTGGTTATTTCTTATTGCATTCCTATTACATTTTAGTTAATCGTCGATTGTAAAGCTGGTAAATCCGTTCAAATCAACTTGCTTATTATTCATGCCTTGGATAACTTACTCGATGCTACTTTGGAATTGGTTGACTGAGTTCATTCATTGCAAATTTCACTTTTTTTTATTTTTCATTATTTTTTGTTTTTATTTTATTTTTTGTCCCTTTAAGCGTTAGTCATCTCGCGATAATTGGCTAACCGTGGATACCACATTTTCACAGGCGTACAATTGTACAAATGTACAATTGTAAAAGAAATTCATGTATTTCCACGAGCAATTAAGCAACAGCGATATTCTTTCTCTTGTGATTCACTTCGGGACATTTAGAGATTAGCGAGATATTTCTCAAGCACGCGATTGCCTTAGGTTTTTTATTGAAATAGGTCCAAAAATAAAGCTGCGATACATCCTTAGATAGATTCAAATTTGTCGGTTAATTGGTTATTGAAGTATTTACAATAATCTCCTTTACGCTCATTGCAGATGCAGCAACGATTTTGTACGTCAGAACTAGTAGTTAAAATTAGTTTCAAACAGAATCAACGAAGTGTACAGTTTTTTATGGAATAAAAAAACCATAGACTCACCTCGCAAGAACGGAAATGTCCGCCCGTGATGACGACGTTACCTTCAGAATCGGTCATTTTCTAACCGATGATTACTGCAAGTGCAACATTAGCGAGCAGGGGTTAAAGGCTGGAGATCCTTTTATCTTTTATTCTCTCCTATGATATAAAATTATAAAATAATCTGGCCTAGATAATGTTTATGTTTGAGATTCCGGATGCGGAAATAAGATATACCAATAACCGACGAATGACATGGGAAGCATATGTCACCGCAATCACATAGCTTTCTGATAGAGCAAAGGTCGCGTGCATCGACCTTTGATAAAACACGCCTCGCGATCGATTAACCTTCACACGATCGGCATATTCGCGCCGCGCGTCATCGTTGGCTTGCACCACGCGCGCACGCACACACGTACACATACAAACATCGCTGCGCTTACTTTAGTTGCGGCTACACTCGCGATAACTGCTTGCCAATATTGACCTTTGCGTCGGCTCTTTTCGCCCGTTCCGAGAGACTCGATTGTCATCGGGCGATTATTGCCGTGACTCCTTTCAAAGGTAGTTCGACTATTTTTTTTCTTTCGATGCCTTCGGTTCGTTTAACATTATTACCAGCGAATACTTGTTATTTCAAGCATTAAAATTTCGCATTTCTTGGTAAAAATGACACGATATATTATCCCATTACATTTCTTATCTCCTATAAATTATTATTTAATATTATAATGTCAAAATTTAAAATAACTTTGGAATAATAAAAAACTACTAAAGTTATTGCTTTAACTTTCAAAATTCCATATAGAATTCAGTAAGCAAAAAGTATTTAATGTCCGATCTATTTTTAGATACTTTAAACTCTAATAGTTTATATAATGATTCCAACAATTTCAATTCACATAAGAGTTTAATTTTTCAATTCCAAACCTGCGTGTAGATAATTTTCTTTAAATATATCGAACACAGTCTAAAAATCATGAGATTTTATTGGTACTCTAAAGATTAGTATGATTACTTTTAACTGCTTATTACCAGAAACCTCATTTTTATGGCCAATATTACCGTGATACTCATAGGTTAAGTATAATAAAAATGAAAGCAAAGAAATTTCTCTTTCCATATTCAATTTAGTTTTACTATTAGGATTCACTATACAAAAAAAATAGTCTTAGTTTTGAAATAATATTTAATATGGACAGTAGGAGATTTTTATTTAAAAAGGATAAATATTTTCATAAGAACTTAACAGTACTTTTTAAAGAAGTTTTCTTTAGCTTATTGTATAATATTTGCATTTTTCAAATAAATGGTTATTTTTCTGATACGATTGATCGCTTTTTACAAAATCATCCTTCTAAAGAAGTTAGATTTTATATAAGTTTCTTTCTGTTGAATATTTTTTATCAATCACTTAAGATTTAGAGAGAGAGAGAAACTAAACGTTAATGATTAAACTAAGACCATGGAAATAAATTGAAGCACAATTGTGCCCAACAAATGTCAATAGAACTATTGTCATGCTGGAGTTAATATTTATTTAAATTGATTTTCATATAATACATAATAATAATAAAAAATATAAAAAATAAAATAATTATAATAAAAGAAAAAAACTCTATAATCAGATAATACAAATATAATTTTGTTTTTTGTTATTTATACGTAGCTCATTGGTCTTGTTATTCTATGAAATATCTATTTAAAAAGGGTTAATGTAAGTAAATTTAATGGCGCTTCGTCGTATGTTTAAATCTGTATCAAGGTGAATTAAATCAAATAGAAACGCGTGAGCATTTATCATCTAGAACTTGGATTTGTATAAAAATGCTAAGGTTCGCTCCGATGTAGGAAGGAAAAGGGTTTATTGCGCAGTCAGACGTATTGTTGAGAACGGAGTCGAAGCAACTCTTCGAAAATAACCTCGAATCAATGTCCGGGTAATAATCCCACACCCGATCGCCTCTCGCTGTCAGGTCAAATGGCGCCTCGATTCGGACGATTGATCTCGGAAGCAATCACGTATGATTCGGTAATCAGTTTTTGTCGGTCACGCTCGAAATTAGCAAATGTTTACGAGGAGGTCATCATGAAACTTCGAGGCGCGCATAGTGGGTTCAAAAGCGCCTGCTCGCATAATTACTCCTCATATCACTCGAACTTATTCCTGAAAGACCTTCTTTCGGTTGATGCGCCGTTTTCGCTAACGATGACAGATCTTAATAATGATACATCCACCATTGACGGTCTTCGCGAACTTACTTTGAAACTTTTACGAACAATAAAGCTCATTGTATTCGCGGTTCGGTGGTCTATTGTTCCGAGGCCATTCAATTGCTACTTTTTAATTTTAATAATTTTATAATTTTAATACAATGCAATCGTCAATGATAATTGTTCTAAATGCACTTAGATTATTCAATATTTATAATACGTTCGTTAGACTATCGACATTTCTTGAATAACGAACAGCTGCCTGATATTTACATAAAATTGTATTTTTTGTGAAGTATGTTTGCCGTAAAAATAGAGCAATGGAATAGAGATTTTTATTTATATCTAATTTGATTGAATTATCAATTTAAAACATAATATATAAATGTGTTTTTCTTTTTACTAAAACAAAATCTTTACTAAAAAAAATTTTTTTTATTGCATTATCTTTCAAAAATTTCAAATTTATATTCAAAATAAAACAAGATCTTTGTGAGGATTTTTTGTTTGTTCAAAAGACATTTTTTTAAAAATAAATAGACGTGTAATTATATTTAATAATATTAACTACTCTGCATTATATTTAATAAAGCTAAATCTAAATTAAGGTATAGTAACATTTTTATTATAAAAACATGAATATTAATTAATATCAATATTGAATAAAGGTATTGTTAAAATCATTAAGAACTTAAGAGCGAGTTATTTTTAAATATTTAAAACGAAGTTAATAGTTTGACCAAAATAATGTAACATTAGGGTATAATTTACAATTCCTTTTTAGCATTTAATGATTTAAATATTTGCGACAATGCTATTTCTCATCTCACTTTTCGTATATTAACAGACAACCGTCTATCTCAAATTCACGATTCGCGGCTTTTTCTCGGCAGCGCTTTAATACTTTAGACGTGGCGTGTCCACCACCCATAAATCATCTTCGTTTCTCATACGCGGTTGTCGTCGGATCTCTCTCGGACCCTGTCAGCGGCGTACGAGCGCTACACTTATTCATACGTACTACTCCACACCCAATCACTCACTCCAACTCTTACCCTGCGTGCAGCTCGTTTGCATTGTGTCTCTTATCTAGAAGCCTTATTCCATACGAAAATTCAAACGTTTTAAAGGAATGATAATCTAGATCTTTATTTTACAAGGAATTTCTGGAAGTTGTGTGTAACTGTTGTGTCATAATGAAGAACCGCTTTGGGATGACACATGTTTCAATAAAGATAGTTTTCATATTATCTTATTTATTTCTCGATTGTATGGAATTTATCGTTACATTTTATTATGCGTGTAATAAAAGCTTATAATTTAATTTACACGTATATTAATTTGAATGTACCAATGATTGTAATTATTGTTATCTATTCGTAGAATTGAGCAAGATATGTAATTATCAATCTATTACTGAGTATAATAATTTTATTCTTGATAACTAAGTGAATATTCATTTCTTTCTCAAATAAGAAGCTACAGCATAATATATAAAATATTTTTTTATACTTTTCTTTGATGTATTTTTTCTTTTTTTAATCATATCAATTTAACATCTTGAAAAATATTCTGTGCTACTTTAAATAGCAAGTTTTTTTATAAGGTAAAAATTTAAGTAAAAACTGAATTTATATTTATTTAAAAATAGTTCTCAAATGCTAAAATACTAAAATTCACCTTAAAATTATCAATTATAAATGAAAAAAAACAAATAGATTGATTTTTTAAAGAATCTCAATATTTTATTTACTATTAAGAATCAAATTAAAAAATTAATATTTTTTGTGAAATTCTCAGTATTCCTATTAAAATTCCTATTAAATTCTTCAATAGACATATTCTTTAAATTATTCTTTAAATTAAATTCTTAAATAGAACTTATAAGAGTTAGTGTAGTGAGTACAAGTGCATCACTTTATTCACTGGTAGAAAGAGTGTTTAAAAATAAAATTACGGAATTAGTGAACAATTTCTGAATAATATAGCGACATCTACAAGTAATAACTGTTTTGTATCACTCGTAAAATATACCTTTATTTTAAATTTTAATTAAATTGATAAAGTTATTATAATGTTTTTTATTTATTAGATGCATTAGTTATATTTATGAATATTAAAGTTCCATATTAGAAAATCTAAGAAAATCTAAGTGTTATCACTATTCGTGATAACACTTCTTAGAAAAAAGAAAAATGTTGTATGAATTCACACTACACAAATGTAAGCTTTATTTTGTATAAAAAGAACTCAAATGTAGATAGTAAATTAAAAATAAATTTTTTATTTCTATACACTTACGCTAAAAAATCTCATCATTCCACCATGTATTCGATACCCCTCAAATAATAAATAAAAACGTTAACACATTTGCACTTGCAAGAATACCTTTTCAGATTACCCAAATCTCTCGGAATGTCGAGAAAAGATCGTCCAATCTGATAAAAAATAAGGGATAAGATCTAACTGTAATTGTAACGCTTGATTTTCAGTTGTTGTGCATCATTATCCGATAACGCGGGCAAGAAAAACAACATTGATATTTTAAATTTTGAACTGACATTATCATAATTCCGAGAATCACAAGAGGTTACGAAGAAATTAATTAAGTAAAGAAAAATTAATTATATATAATATTGTTTTGGAATACATTTTAAGGGATTTTTATACATTCAATTATTATTATTTTGGCATCAGCGAATGAACACAAGAGTTCTGAATTATTTTGTAATTATATTTTTAATGCAATTGTGATTTAAAAAAATTTTTTTTAATGATTATTTACTGAATCCTTTATTTAAGTTTTATTTTATTATCATTAGGATCTTATATTATTTTTTAAGAAACATCTACAGTAACTAAACGTTTAAGAAATAAACATTATATATTAAGGAAAATATATAATCCTATTAAATCCTAAAAATCCTATTAAATTTAAACGGAATGTAATGAAAGTTTTAATTTTCAAAATATTGATCTATTTGAGCTCTAGAATTGTCTTTTATAAATTAGAAATTTTTAAATTCAGACATTTGATTCTTTTTAATCATTTTCATTTGAACAATAAAAATTCCATTTTTTCATATTTTTTGCTTTCGTAGTAGTATTAGATTGTTAGGTATAAATATTTTTCTCACGAAAAAATATCGGAAAATTTCAATTTTACAAAATTCTAATTTTAAAAATAATATATAATAATTCCTAATAGAATAAGACAATGTATATTCGAATATTTTTGGTAAAATTTATTGAAACATAATTTTAAATCTAAAATATCTTTTGTCAAAAGTACTTCAATAAATTATTACTAATTTAACTAATTACCAATCTCATTATATTTTTAAACAATGATAAGAAAAATAAATGTATTCATTGACGAATATATTTGAATATAATTGGATACATGCTATTATTTATTTTTATACTTATATAAAATGAAATATCTTGCAAAAATATCAATTTATTATTATAATATTTCGTACTGTAATAATGTATATATTAATTATTAAATAGAAATGTGAGAATTAATATACTCTATTAAAAATCTCTTGAATGGTGTTATTAGATTAAAAGAAATTAAATTCAGTTTGAAAAAATATATCAAATAAAAAATAATATGAAATAAATATTAAATACTCATACTGTACATGTTAAATGAAAATATCGAAGTAGAAGTCTTATAAAGTTATTGCACGTACACGTTTAAGCCATGACGTAAATATCTAAATACAAAATCAAATGACCTGATAAGATTTGACAGCTTATCTCGTAAAATCAGAGTTTCGCTAATAAGTTCAATCCCAGATTTATTTCCTAATTTGTTAAAACAAGGCTTAAAAAAAAAAAAGGAACTTGTTTTCATTTAGTTGATTAAAATTACACCTATTTTCTATTATTAAAACATTAAAAATACAAGAAATTGGAAAATTAAAAATTTGTAAATATAATGTAAGAGATTAGTATAACTATTGAAATTAATAAATTTTTACATTAAAATAAATATGTAAATTACGAAAGAAATTTTTATTATATATATTAATTCAAGTATATGAATAGATATTTAATTAAATATAAAAATAACTTGAATTAGTTATAGATCTAAATTTTATCGCATTTAATGAAATAAATGCACATATTCTGAAATAATAAATAGAAAATTGTAAAGGTTTCTTTATTCAAGAAGCCTATTTTAAGAGTTAAAAAAATATTTAAAAACTTTTTACTTTAATATTCTCTTATTATTGGGGCAATATTAATTCACTTATATTCAGACTAATTTACGAAAAATGAAATTTATATGACCAAAAATATCAGTGTAAAATTTAATCAGAATAGATCGCGCTACAGATATGCACGTCATAGCTATTTAGGGACAAAAGTAATATAAAATTAAAGTATCTAAAAAAACTAACGAGATAATAAATAATGTTGCTGTGAAAAAAGAAAAGTAAATAAAATTTCAAAGATTCGAAATTCGCATATTTATCAATTATAAGAGAAGATAAAAGGAACCTGCAACAATTTTCTCCCCCTCTCTCAGCTGCGTCAGGTGGAGTAAAATAATGAGAGGAAGAGGGAGAGAGAAAGAGAGAGAGAGAGAGTGGCCTAGCGTGGGACGCTGGCAAGCTACAAGGGTAAAATGAAAGAAGACGCCTATCTCGAGAGAGGCGGAAGAGCAAAAGGAGAAAAGAAAGGTAGAACGAGAGAGAGAAAAAAGGAAGAAGTAGAAAATGATGGCGGTTGAAGTAGAAGCGACTAGTATTAAGCAAGAGAAAAGGAAGAATGTTGAACGGAAAAAATCGCCTCGCGCGTCGGTTCTCGCTGATCCAGGGACGTAGCATCAAGCTACTGGCGCCCAAGTACATCCCCAAGGATATAGAATTGCTTCTATATTTAGATTTTTCTCTTTTGTTCAATCCTTGATAATTTTAAATGAGTGGCCAAATTTTTCCAAGATTATAAAATTTCGATACGATACATCAAATAAGCGAGATGCATCACTCTTTTACGAAAATGTCCATCTTTTGTGCATGTGCCTAGTATATATTGGATAGGTATTGTTTTACATTTATTTCCGGCAACGAAAATTTTCTGCAACCATATAGTGAAATCCAAGTTGTAGTTCTGAGATCATGAGCATTCATAGTTGAAGTTATCGAATTATTCACATAGTCAAATTATTCTAAAGATTCGTGTGAAATCGTAATGTTTTCATTGAGAGTTACGTTAATATTTACCTATCGCTATAAACCTTACGATAATTTTTCTAAGAATATTCCTTCGGCATCTTGTCGGTATTTTCATTTGAATATGTAGGCTGGAAATGAGCTTTCAACAAATCGTTTTATTTAGTTTCAAGCGATCTTCACACGGTAACTAGTATATGTCTAAACTGGTTTGGCACAATTTTCTGCCTTTTTTCTAATAATACGGATAACTTGTTTGCGTTAACTACGCAATAGTAATCATGCATCGAAATCGCAACATCTTCTTTCAAAATATAAAATCGCACAGTAAATGAACAAGTAGAAAAGCCGATGTTTATTCAGAATTCCTATTCTTCTTCGTCAGTCACGAGATTAGCCACTTTTACCCGGAGTACGTACACGCTGAGCCTCGTAAAGGAAAAACGAAAGCAGCTCAACTGAAAAGAAATAACAGAAAAAATGAGCAGCAAGGAATCTCCCTTGTGCAAGTGGAAAAACAAAATCGATTTCCCATAATCTCTGTCGAATTTTTTTCTTTGACACGCCGATGCCTAACTACGCGCAGAAAAGCGAGAAGCGCTTGGTCCTTTTTTCCGGGGTTGAGAGAAAGAGGAAATTGTTTATTGCGCGGCATCGATCCGTGACCATTTGTTTTCTCAGGTTTGTACGTGTCAAACGCTAAACGTTCACGAGGACATCCGACAAGGAGAGGCCAAGACGATATGATGCAATTTTGCGGTCCCCAACATTTGACATTTTCAGTGCAACTATACGCTCCACGTATGCTAATGAGGCGAAGCGCAACTAGAGGTCTTAGCCTCCTCCGGTACTTTATCCTGTTTTTAAAACAAATTTCTTATCTTAGGCGGTGGTCACGGTAATGCATCTTTTTCGATTGCTCAGAAAGAATGCATGCACATGCTAAACGGTATGTTGACAGCGCGAAACGATCTCCAGAATTGAAATGACCAGAGAATCGAGAGAATATTAATACTAAAGAATACAACGACGCTTGTGTAACAGATTGAAGCTTTGGTATTAGAACTCATATACTATTTTACTACTTTTATTCTTTCATTCCTTTCATTAAATAGGCTTCTAATTTAACATTTTTTTTAAAAGTTATTAAAAATAAAACTTGTTAAATATTTTGACTTTCATATTTATATATATTTTGTAGACAATTCAGTATTTAAACAATTGTTTCTATTATTTAGGTGTTAAGTATTAGTTAAAATTTTCTAAAACAGATAACATGCTATTGGCAATTTCACTAGTTACAATTTTTCTGATACATCGTACATTGTGCGTATGTAAAATATTTTTGTCATTATTATATCTTACATAATGATTGCTCTAAAATGACTACAAATAAACTAATTATGAAAATATAATATTTTATTTAATGCTTAAAACATTTTAAAGCATAAGAAACATTGATTAATCGTGTCAGAATGCAAAGACACATATAGAGATAAAAAAAATTGTTTCGCGAAGATCGATTGCCATTCGGGTAATTAAAATAGATATTAAATTCCGTTAATTAAAATAGATATTAAATTCATGAAGTTGAGTGCCAACTCTTCCAGGCATTAATATTTTGTCATTATTATTTTTCGTTGATATTATTCTTAAGTGCTTTTTAATACTTAAGTCTAACTGAAGACATATTTATTGTAAAGATTTCAAAGCACATCTATCACTGTATAGTTTTTGCACGAACCCTTTCATAAGTAAAAGAAAAAGCTTCCATTTAAGAATAAATAAAACTCATATGAAGAAAACTCCTAGTATGTACATGCTTTCGAAAAATATCGCGTAGAAGCAAAGTGCGCATACCTTTCAAGAAAGTGCGACCATACTGCGATAAAGCGCAAGTAAACTATAAGAAAGTCGGAAGTACATGCGCATTTGTAAGAAAAGTACGCGCAATGAGTGATCGATTCAATATTCATTTTATTTAATTATAAATGTTCGTAATTACTTTGAATTAAAGTGATTTTTACTACAATAATATAAAATTTAATGACGCATAAAAAGGCTTTATCACCTTAACGGCAATATTTTCTTTAATTAAATTTATTTTCATAGAAATTTTTCACAAAATTTTCACACTTGAAACAAATTACGCTATCTTTAATCTTCTTTCACTAAAAATTGTACATTTCATACGATAGTATGAAATAAATATTAAAATTATTAAAATAGATATTATCTTATTAAAACAATTTGAAATGTTTTAAAATGAATGAAATTTTTATTTTATAAGGTTATTTTATAGAAAATGCATCTGTTTGATAAAAGTGGATTTTGCTTTTCTTCGGCTAGACATTTATCAAGTGAATTTTTCTTCTAGCGTAAGAAAACCGGTTTTAATAGTACCTTCATATATCAAAGAATTTCGCGATATATTTGACTATAAATACATTGCTTTACCAAATCCTTATAAAATTAAAACGTTATATTACACTGTAACAAATTTAACTTAAACTGAAATCAAGGGTATCTAAAATTAAAATCTGCAAATAGATTCACAAAAGAAAGTCAATATATTTTTTCTATAAGTGATTGTAATCGTTGTTATTGATCAACTGCAAGAATTTGAATTTGAAAGAAAATTTTTGTTTAATTTGTGCATCTATTTAAAGAGCGGCGCAAAATAATCTTTTCGACGGCACGATTTCGCAAGTTCATAAATAAAATTGAAGATAGGCATCCGGAGGCGAGCGAAGCATTTTACATCCATGTATAAAAGTAGCGATCGAATGCCAAACTATAAATTTGATTAGTCGATGATACGGGGGTCCTTGAAAAGAAAGCTTGTTTAATTCCTTTTTTCGTATCCCGACATATTAAATTACAATGACAGAAGAGCGCAGACTTTTTTCCCTTCGCTGTACCAGTTCGACGCTTTTTTTCATCTCATTATCGAGTCTGTGACCTCCGGCTACTGACGCTACGACGCGACATCTCCGTGCTGATACCGTTGACGCGATCGACGTCCTTGGCGATTCACCCGCAGGAACCGAACGATCGGCTGCAAGTTCCACCGTGAACATCGACTTCCTTCTCCGGTAATATTTCAAAGCTTCTTACTACGGCAAAATCTAATTTGCATTGACTTTTCGAAATCGATGGAAAACTCAATTATTTCCCGGCAATGCATTTTCTTTGAGCGCCAATAGAACAGGTTAAATGTGAACGAGAAAGGTAGATTTGCTTTACGGAACAACTGCTCTCAAAATGAAAATAATGCACATGTGCGTCATCGTTTTACTTCTCCAGTGTAAGACGCTAAATTTAGTACAAGTTATGTAGTTCTCCGACGCGTTTTATAAAATTTTCATAAGAAGGAAAAATTTTAATAAATTGAGTATCATGTACGAAATAGTTTTTTTACATTTCTACTGGATTGCATATAGGTAATTACTAAAAATAATCTATAAAATATTTCAAACATTTATTTGGCATTAAAGTATTAATAAATCAATAAAATATCAATAAGAAGAGTTTCAAGCAGATTACAACTAAACATCTGAGTTAAAATTCAAAATAATATCGATTAATTTAGAAATAACTTGAAAGAATTCGAAAACAAATAGTTCTCATTTGAATAATGAAAACTGTTAAGTGATTCAAAATAGATATATTATAATAAAATTCAAATCTAGAAAAATTAAACGTAAAATTCAAATATTTTACTTTTTTATTTTAATATTATCTTTCAAGAATACAACATGTTAATGTATTGAATTTACTCCAAAAAAATATTAGAAAAATTAATTGAAAGTAGAACATGCGAAAAAGTCGAAGCCAGGAAGTTGTGGTACAAATCTTGAACAAATTAAATTACTTAAAGAGAACTGCATTTTTATGACTAGTAAATAAAAAAAATACGTATTGAATTTTAATATATTAAAATTATATTTTAATGTAATTTTAGTATTTCATTTTTATTTAATGCAATAACTAAATACCTAAAAACAATATTAAAATTTACAATGCAAAATTTTTTAATTTAAATTTATTAATCCTCTAGTATTCTTTAGTTGTATATTTATTTATTTTATAAATGTCATTATCACATTGTACGAATACTGATAAAACTTATAATTTCTGTTCGTATTTAAATAGAAATATAATATTTTTTTTCAAAAATAATTTCGATTTACCCAGAGCAGGTAAATAATAATATTATTATATAATTCTAATGAATTTTTATATAACTGACAAAAATTTTTGAAAAAACTTTAGAAACTTTTTATTATTATTTTAAATAATCACTAAATAGCTACAACATAATTTAGCATAAATAATTTGCTTGATTACTTTTTCTTTAAAAAGTATTAAAACAATTAAATTAATACTCACACATAAATTATTATTTGAAACGCATGAGTTTATTTATAATTATTTTTTAGTGAATTGATGGGAAACTGGTTATCATTAGTTATGCAACAGTAGTACGAGAAACGTATTAATAAAGTTTATAACTTCGTTATTATTTAAAATGGTGACTTGTTACATATTGTGTCAACATGTCTGTTGATTCAAAATTAATAAATAATTAAAATGCTGAACAAATAACAGAAAAATTACCGGTATTTGCTTTTTTATATTAAATATTAATATATTTTTATCCTCGCTTGGAATATTCAATACTACTCTTTAATTTAACATGTAACATAATTAGTACATAAAAAAATGATAAAACAAAATACAATAATGCAAAATAATATATTATTTTATTTTATGGCACAATAATATTTTTTAATGTAACACGTTCTAAATATAATCGAATTGTCTTTCCAACCATTATTTTTTTAATAAAACTCAAGATCTATTAGGTTTATTTCGAAATTTCCATATCTACGTCTCATTGAAATATATAAGATTGAAATTTGAATACCTTCTTATATTCCTTATATTGAATTGATTTTTCTCAAAGAAATTATCATTATTATCCATACAACATTTTTATTATTATTTAGGTGAACTAAAAAATTATTTTATAATATAAAGAATGTTAAACATGAAATATATGACAATTTTTGCTTAAGATTATTAATTTTGATCTTGAAATTTGTAATTAAGTTTCATACATTCAAAAGTAAAATTTAACAGGTATTTAAAATTGATATAATAAATTATTTGAATAATCATTTTTTCGAAATTTATACATTATGTTTCAATTACTTGTATTATATAAATAACGAATCTATACTTTGTTAAAATAAAAACGTTATCTTTTATTATAAATGAATATAATAAAAATAATACGTAATAAATATATTAAAATATTAGATGTTATTTAAATGCAGCAGTAATACAATATAGCTAATAATACAAATAATACACAATAGCTAATAATACAAACAAAATCTTTTCACAAACTGAAAATATAGCAAATTCAAATTCTTTACAACACTAAAAATGTTTACTACAAACTTTACTTCAACAGGAAATATTTGGAAATAAATTGTAGCTCTTTTATGTAAAATATTTTGTGTATGGTAAAATTGGTACATATAAATTAGTTGATGATATATTCTCACTAATTAATATAAAATGAACGTAGAAATCAAGTATAATTAATTGCGTATCTTTTTTTCAGTGTTGAGCATTATATTTGTAATTAGTTTATAACCTTACTTGAATTTCAAATATTTTACCAATTTTTTTTCTTAGGATTTGTTTAATGTAATACCATGCCACTATACAAATTCTTAGATAGATATTTTAGAGATACCTTTAAACGTTATTGGCAGAAGAAACGTTACTTTGGTTTTTTAAATTGAGTTAAATATTTTGAGCGATCATTATTAAAATGATTAGAGAATAAAACTAAGTTAGTTTTGTTTTTAATTACAGTTGCATGTCATGCAGTTCAATATCAAAGATCCGTGTAACATTAAAGTAATAATTTATTGAACCTAACGATTGTTGTGTTTATGAAATTAAAAAACTCGTACTAAAATAGAGTTACTAATTTTATTAAACGAATTAGATATTTAAAATATGAACATAAATTTTATGTAATTCACGTAATTTTAAACAAGTATTAAGGAAAGTTAGTAAATGAATTAAATCATTAACAAACATAGTATTACAATGGTAGAATAAAATTATAAATTAACGGTACACGAGCCTTGTAGCATCGTCCTGCTGTAAAGTGATCAAACAAATCATAGAGCACGGCAGCATAAATTTCACTCATATCATATATCCGGCACAGAATGGCTATAATATCTGACGGCGTCTCGCATATAAATGACAAAGTTTTAATATTAAAATTTGCGAGTCTGCCAAAACGCGGAAAAATGAGTGTCGGTGTCGTTGATGATAAATTTTTAGGTCGCGCCCGTGCGCCTATTATGAGCTCAACGGTTTTTCTCTTCGACGCGTAATGTCGCGGACGAAAGTTCAGCATTTATGGGACTTCTCTATCTCGGCCGGCGTAAATCACGCTTGTGGAATCGTTTTGGCTAAGAAATGGTGTTTGCCGCTCGTGTTTTTCTTTTCGCTGGACCGATGCGATGTAACATTTGGATTTTGCGGATGTGATATACGAGGAAAGTGCGCGCTAATGCTAATGGCGCTTCTCCAGGGTGGTCTTAAAGAACCGGGACTATCACATAACCAATATCCAACCATTGCAGTCCCGCTCATACAAGAAACGTAATTTATTTATTTTTAGATCATTAATTACGAACTATTGATGTTATAATTATTATAGTCAATACAGTGCCTTTACCCGTGTACATCACTTCTTTTTGTTATAAATTACGGAAAATTATAATCATCCTACGTTTCTCACTTTTGACATGATAGCAAATTATTTTTCTGCAAAGTATAATTTATTCCAGGCTTTTCGTCGAACTAAATATTTAATTCAGTTGGATATTTTTTCAATTTTTTCTTATATATCTACTCTTATTCTTGTATATAATCTTACTGCACAAAAACTATGTTTTTTCATTGATCACGTAGCCTTTCAAGAAATTACAATATTTTAAACACTTTTTAGTAATTGTCACATCATTCGTCATACGTATTCATTTAACGAACTTGAATAAAATAACTTTAAAAATCTTATTTTTCATATTTTATAGAAATAAACAAAACATATAGATATATATAAATGTTTCATTAATAACGATAAAAAATTGTTTATATATAAATAGGTGCTCTTCTAGAACTTTGTAATACTTATCATTGTCATATGATTTACTATACGAGTTACGTATGAATAGAAAATTTAAAAATTAAAAAATACTGAAATTGATATGCTAAATCGAAATTTACTAACGTATTGTCTAAGCAAATATATGATGATGAACCTCTAATTCAAACGTTATTGTTCGAAAAATCATTATGAATTCTGATTATCATTTTTTTCAGTATTATATTTTAGCATATTACTATTGATATATTTCCCTTAAATATATATTGTTAATCTATAAAAAGTCGATAAGTTTGGATTTCACATGAATTAAGATATTCTATAATTTAGGATGTTATGTCGTGAAAATTCATATTGCATACATATTTAAATCATGATTTTTACTACTTAAATGATTAAAAGAGAAAAGTTTTAAAAAATTATTTGATAATGCTTATAAGTAAATATAAAATATTGAAAAATTCGTATAAGAAGAGTAAAATTTGATCATCGTTTCTTTTTATGTAACATTTATTTAACCCGAATTCAGTAGTAAGACATACTCCTTCGCCATTCAAATTTAACATTCATTTTATTAATACAACAATTATTTAGCGGTCAGCCTTTAAAAAACTTTAAGTATCAGTATAATTTATAATTGAGTGTTGATTTCACAGACTTATAAAGTCTATCATTAATTTAACTACAAAAATGTGTACTTGTATGAAGGTTTGAAAATATCTGATAATCTTGGTGTTATTTTATGTCGCTAATAAATTAATTTAAATGATAATAAATTTTATATATTATAAGTTTTATGTGATTAGTTCTAAATTAAAGGAATACTTTTGGAAAGTTTAAATTTAAAGAAACTCGGAATTTTTTGCCATAATGATACTATTTAATCAATGAGATATGATCAATACCATAAATAAATTTACAATTTTATTTTCAATTTTATTTGCGCAAAATATTAATTTTAAAAACATAACAAATTTCTACTTTGACATTTAGTTTGAAATAATTTCAAGTAATTTAATTCGAATTGTAAAATTATTACGCCAGATGAAATTTCACATAAAAAATACAAATTCTAGTGATCTTATCACGTGAAAGAATTGAAAATTTGGATTTATTTTTTTTTATTTATGTATAATTGAGTATAATTTATTTTACTTTTCTGTAATCTGTTACCGTCTCAAGTTTTATTTAAAAAAAAAATAATACTTGATCGAGTAATTGTTGTGTGCCAAGTTTCACGATGTTTTTCTTTGTCGCATAATATACCTTAAGATCGACCTGTGAAATTTTATGAATGTATGCCGAAATTGACTGCGATGAGTACGATGACTCGTTGATGAAAGTTGTTTCCTAAAATTGTTGAGTTTTGTTGTTAATTCTTGGAGGCTAAAAACTTTTATAGTATCTTATGGATTCGATTATTTTCAGCGAGTCATCCGCTCGGCATGGCTGAAATATCAAAGGTATCGGAAGTTAATGTTTATTTTTTATATTAAAATTATATGCGTTATTTCACGTACTGCATGCATCATGTAAGAGTGCAATGTTAATTAAATATTTGAAAATATAAATTATGTTGAGAACTTAGCTTTAAAAATTAGTAAATTATATTAAAGTTATATAAATGAAGGAATTTATTAGTTTTTAGTTTCCGAATTAAGTTTTAATATATTTTAAATTAAATTTTCTAACTCACATTTTCGTAAATCTATTCTAAATTGTTGTAAGCTGCATTCAGCTTATTTTCCTCAGGCTTTTGTGAAATATTCCGCAGGAGAATTTGCAAGTTATTAAAGCATTGAAATGGTATTTATCTACCAAAGAGAGATCTGAAATATTGCAGTGGAAATATTCGAGTCTGTGTCAAAATTATTTTAGAGTTTAAAAAATACATTTTTAAAATGTATAATGGTTAGAGAAATTATTATTGAGTTTCAGTAAAATAATTAAAGCTTATATAATGTAACTCCAGCATTAAAGGGATCCGGCATAATAAAAACTCATTGCAAGATATAAAATTTTATATACTTGAATCATTAATAATCACTACATTAAGGCTTAGAGATTCGTAATGTGCTAAATGTAATTAAAATTAATAGAATATATATTTCAAGTCTTCAACTTGGTACTGCTGCATTTTCTATAAAATTAGTATTTCGTTATTCATTGTATATACTTTATAATTGTATAATTATAATGAATTATGCGTGTAATGATTATATATTTTATATCGTACAAGATTTTAAAAAATTCTCTCTGCACCACAAGGCCAATAACATCGTTCATGGTAGACAATGTAGTATCCTGAAATAATAATTTTCAAAGTTGCCTATTCCAGATTCCTTGATATCAAATTTCACGTTCAAACGATAATGAGAAAGAAAATCATGATATTATTAGTCAAATAATAAATAATATCTTTTATTTTCAACAACTCTAGTAGTATTTTTCTCTATTTTCTGCAGGAAATTAATTATAATACTTTTCTTTGTTGGAGCTGCCTTTATAAAACGTGCATCAAATCCAAATCAATCCCTAGCTTTCGAGATGCACAAACTTGTCCAATCATGTAGAAATTCTTGTTGTTCGAAATAGAGAAAGAATCTCTTAACTCTGTCCTCATCGAGCAAACGTTTGTCTTGTCCACATCATCATCATCATCCTATCGCATATTTTCATCTCCCTCGAGACGTTTGTTTTTTATTTTGCGTTTCCTCTCGTAATTTCTGGCTGATACTACATCTATGCGAATGCCGAGCTGACTAATGAGTCTCTACTGGACTGATACTCGCGTACTATCATCACCCATATTTTACTCAAAAAAAGCTATTGTAGAAACGCTCAACTAATTCATTAATACGAATGGCATTGTTATACGAAATGAACTTTAAATCGGAATAAGCTAACAGAATGGAGAAAATATGACTGTAGAGGAGCAGAGTATATTTCGTCTGCAATAAAGTAAAATCGTGGTTCTAAAATTTTGAAAAACTAAGCGTCACTTCCTTGGAATATTAAAATAGTAGTCCATTTTCGACAAGGAAGAGTCATTAATAAATAATTGAAAAGTTGGCGACAAGCAGTGCTGCTCATTTTATTAAGTACGCGAATGCTTTTGAGCAAGGACAACGATCTTTAAGACAAAAAGAAGCCGAAACAGACTGGTAACTATTATTTTGTGGTGGTAGTCAATAGTAGAGCAATGCTGCGAAGGCCCAATAAATATTTTCTAAATCGTAAAAATTGAAAAAAAAGCGCGGACAGCGTTTTAATGATTACTTTCGGCGCAACTTTGATCGAGGATTGTCGGGCTCCACAGTGGTGTGTTACCCGCGTGTGGGCACCGTGACAAAAATGTCCTCCGTGGCGGCATCGCCGCACTACCGCTCGGCCATTCTCAACTTGTCAATCCTCCATACACCGCTGATTCCCGAATTAATATTCCACATGCACATTGCACAAACATGCACATAAACTGGCCGAGGAGGTTGAGAACCTCGACTGGAGCTCGCATAATAAAATGAGGGCCCCTGTCCTCCCCCGGGGGTGGGGCCCCCTCGATAACCCATATTGTACCCTCGTCCCCCACCGCTCTCCTGTCACTCTTGCTCTCTCGCTCTCTCCCCGCTGCTCCGGTCCCGCGTTCGCTCGCTCGCGGTGCCCCCTGCCCTTCCCCCGCCCCTTGCGCGCGCGACGCCCCTGGCCGTATATACTCGAGGCGGCGGCGGCGGCTCCACGTGGCCGAGTTCGTTTTGTCCAGCTCTTCCACGGCCAGAGAGAAATCTTCTGCCTTTGATTATCAATCGAGGCCAACCATGTAAATTCGTCGAAATTGGTGGCTATAGGGCCCTGAATTTTTCGCGTTTTTTGGTCCCACTTGCGTCGCATTTGGTGGCGGGTTGGAGGTCTACAAGAATTTTTTCATGAAAAACCAAAGGTGGAGCTCTCCGACAATACTTTCCCAACGGCGTATATACACGATCATATACCACCCCTAGTCTCCCCCCCTAACAACAGTAGGGTGGTACAGTCGAGGCTGCAAGTCTAGGGTCTCGACGTGGTACAGTCGGGGCAAAAATTTCGACGAGATTAAAGAGATGGTTTTTCATATTTTGGTGATTTTTCGGATCTGAAACGCCCGCAACGACGCTTCTTTCACGAGGATGGGCTACTGGCTGGACTTCAGCCAACGGCACCCGTGGGATTTTTCCATTTTCGACACTTCCCGAGGTTTTCCTTGGAAATGCATGGGATGTTCGCCTTTAAGCTGGGTTTTCGAGTTTTGGTTTAATTTTCGGAGATCAGGGTAAATAACTATTTTTTTAAGTTTTGCCTCGATAACTACGATGAAATATTCCATCTTTTTCTAATAAATTTTTTTAATGTTTATAATTATAGTTTCGCTTTAAATTATATATCGGCGCGATGACTCATTCAGTCTAATTTTGTCTCTGGATGTACTAGATGAGTATTTGTTATAATCGTTAATTTTTAAATTCAACTGCGAGTTGATATACTTAATATGTGTAATTGACGTTATTATAGTCTTAAAATATTCAATTTCATTTGAATTTTTAATTTAGAAAATTTTAGATGAATTTCGTTTATCTTAATGCATTTTATGGAATTAAACATTTTGAATTTACGGATTCTGAAATACCGAGGTTATTGATGTGACGTTAACGTTCCACATGAATAATTTTTCAAAGCTACTTTTTTCCACTAAAGTTGTAAAGTAGCATCACTCGTTCTTTTTAAACAATATAAGTGAATTTTGATAAATCGTTAATGCCTATAATTTCATTACTCTACTATGTGGTACTGTAACTAGATGTTTATAATTTGAAAATTAAGACACTTACCTTGGAATAAAGATTTTTGATAGTCTATGAAGCTCCAATTCTAAGGATATAAATTATGCTATTAGTAACTTTTTATCTTCCGCGACAAATATAAATTTTTGACTACAAGTAAGTCATTGTATCTATTGCAAATAAAACTATGTTTTGAGTAGATAAAAAATAACCATCTATCTAAACAGCGAATTATGATCAATAAATTTCATAAATATCTTCATAAAACTTTAATAACGCCATAGCTACTATCTAAACAAAAATACGATACAATTTCTATTCTTTTTAAAATCAAGAATGTATTATATTGTTGAAAAAATCAATAGTAATTATTTTTATAAATCAACATTTTTAATAATACAACCAGTTGGCACCTTTATTAATTAATTTTATTGCTTATATCATTAATAATAGACAATTCTAAAAAGTAGAAATATTTTCTTTTATATATTAAAGTTAATAAATTTGATTAAGTAAGCAATATGCATAGTATATTAACAATCAGTAGACTATCTTATAAAAATTTAAACATTGTATTTAACTAAAAATATATCGCAGCTGTATTATTACAAATCAGCTATATTGCCCAAGTATAAATAAATAGAGAATAATTATAATAAATCAAAAAGTTTATTCTCAAATGCTCCATAAGTTATACAATTAAAATAATATATTAAAAGTATATTATCGTGTATAATTATTAATGTATTTTGTAAGAAAATCTTTAGTATATTTGTGACAACAGTTTATTAATTTCATTGAACTAAGAATTAAACTATTGTATATTAAAGATTAATTTGAATATATAGCTTATGTATTCAGCATCAGATAGATATTGCATATCTGTTTATATAGCTAAAATTCATATTATATGATGCCTAAAATAAATTGATGCAATATAAATATGTAAAGTTAGAAGCTAGCGTAAAATTTTATGTGAAACTTAAATTTCTGTAGAAATTATACAATCATTTGTTAATTCCAAATGTTCATCGATAAGGAAATAGAGTATAAAATAAGTGATTTATGCTTCAAATAATATGAAAGAATACAGTTTATGTTGAAAATATTTTAAACACAGTTGACAAAATTCATTATTTATTTGCTGGCATTTATGCCAATAATGTTTTGAATAAAGTATGCTATTAAATTTAACTTTTCAGTTACTTTTGCTTTATTATAACAAGGATTATTGTAATATGTTTAATTGTTTAAAAATTCCAATAAAATAGCTTTGTTATATCGAGTTAAACTCAATTAGACGTAGTGACTATCAAAAAATTTTATGTTCGCAATCATATCATATGACTTAGCCACTTAAGATAGTAATAATGCCAATATTATTTTAATTCTCTATGTATTATATAAATATTTATTATAACGTTATAAGATTATGTAAAATGAGATTAAACTTAAATTTTTGAAAATCATTGTTTGATAATATATGTCTAACATTATTAATTTTTATATTGTTTTACAAATATAAGGAAAGTTTTTCGTATTCAATAAACTTGTTCCAATGTATAATGTCTGGATTGTTTAGGAATACTTAGTAGAATAATAAAATAGTGTTTGCATGAGTAGTGTTGTTAATTATTATATGTATATATATAGTACACTTATGCTTATACTTTTACGATTTAGTAAATATATTAAAAATAAACAATTTTATATACTATAATATTTGTAATTACGAATTATTCTGGTAAGTAGTTTAAGAAGTTTAAATTTTTTTTTACGAAAATACACTAAATTATAAAAGAAATATTCGTATAATCGTAGAAAATGAGAAAGTTAGCCAGCGGAAGATAATTTTGAACTTTATTGTGTTTAGTAAGTAGCTTCTTGAATTGTTAAAAAATTATAACATTGCCGTTAGAAACTGTTTTTGTTATTGAACATGATGTTTTTATTATTGAGATCGTTAAATTTGTTTAAACATTCTAAATTTAAAAGAAAATATTCGTGTTCAATACTGTTCCTAATAATATTATACCTAATTTCTAATAAGACTAAAAAGTTATGTGATTTTTAATATTCTCAATTTTGTTATATTTAAATGTATACGTTTTAGTAGTTAAGTAATAAAAATGTTATTAAGCGTAATCCTCAATACTATGATAAGAAGGTTAATTTACTTGTGAAAAAAAATTTCGTCTCCAGTTATATTAATATATATGATGAAACGAGTGTTCTCTTTCAGGTGGTAAATTATTAACATTAGACAAATAAGAATTATTGTCCAAACGTTATAACTCTCTGAAAAACGTGAAGAAAAGTAGAAGTTGAAACCGCCTTTTCTGATGACAAGATGCTGTTTCTCCAGTAAAATAAGGGGAAAGCTGCTTTCTTGCGAGCTCGGACCGAATATAATTTATTAAAGAGAGTATCAGCCTTTTTTTTCTCTTTGCGTAAGAAGTGGCGCCTTAATCAATCAACTGTCCCAAAACAGCTTCTCTCTCTGTTACGATGATGCTTTATAGTTGAATAGTTTTTCCATTGTATTAGAACCGCGTGCTACACTTCGCGAAAGTATGGATAGATCTGGGCTAATCTGACGAATGTCATCGGCGAATCGCTATAATTGCGAATCGCACCGTCTTGTTCTCGTCCCCAGGGTGGCCGGTCGAATGGAATAATCCGGGTGCTGACTATTAGTCGCGTCCGAATTACGACTTGGGTAGAGACGTACTCGTAAATCACACGTTAGCGACTCCCTTAGCTGCGTCCCTCTTACTCATAAAACCACGCGCTAATAGCGCCCGCGAATATTTTACCCTACCGATCGCAAAAACGAGAACGGATAGTCGAGCTGCTACGTGAGACGATAATGCTCCCGCCGCTGCCTCTGTATCTTCGCTCTGCGTCTGGAGTGAATTAAAACTGAACTGGCTGTTAGAATCGATACATAAATAGTAGACCATTTATCTTGTGGAATAATTTCAGCAAAGATAATTATAGTAGATACATGCGCTTTTATTCAAGACCTCTAGTGGGTATCAAGATCTTCATTGATGGCTCTGAATTTATTAAGTATGTAAAGTCATAATAAAATTTATACGATTTTATATTTTAAAAAAGTAATTTTGTCCTATTTTTATATCTTTTTCACAATATAATCTTTGAACTAATCGATACATTCGTTGCTAAAGCATTTCAAGTAACGTTTGTAACATATATTTTTTTATTCGTCCAAATATTCTTCTCTTGAGAATTTATTACCGATTCTAAGATATTTACTTTCTACATCGTAATTATTAAAGACTCGTTAAACAAATTACGATCATTATGTTTCGTTATTTGTTACCAAAAATGCCTTACGAAGTCTGAAAGAAACAAGGCCTTAGAGAGTCTTTGTCCGTGGTTAAATGTGCAGCTTATATTCTTGAACAAATCAGTTAATTACTAACCATGAACTACGATTGATGTAAAATAAATTTTTAACATAAATGTACATTCTTGTATACAATTGATAGACATTTATTCATTAATCCAATAGTTAGTCGTATGTATTGATGCCTCAAAATGATTAATATTCGTCTACTTAATTGTTTGTATAATGTTGTAAATATTTTCAATGATAAAAATATTTAAAAACAAGAGGCGCAGATTAAAATGATTTTGTCCATGCAGTTAAAGGATCAGTCTTTCAATAAAAACGCAACGAAGTAGAAGAATAAGTACAGGGGAAAAGGTCGGCTAAATCGAGGGGATTCGTCTTTTTCTTAATTTCGCGGGCTCAGCACCGTTGCCAGAAATATCAATTTTGATGGCTCGGGCAACAGTTTGCCCGATTCGCAGAGACTAGCTACTTTGTATGTTTTTATGGCCCTAGATAAATTTCGACGCACGATGTAAAGACGCTAAGTTGACGACATCAACGACTATGCTATAGTAAAACGTTCACTGACATTCAGACGCACATACGCTAGTTTTCGATGACGAAATAATTTTAGTTAAATGGCCTTTACTGCATATCGCCTTTTAATAATATTGTGAGGTATTCTTCAAGGCTTATGGAATTATAAATACGAGAATTGTTAATTATGATGACAAAGTTTTGATATTTAATTTAAGTATAACATCAAAGTCGGCATTAAAATCGAACGTGGAGCCTTTGACTGTCTCGTTACTTCGAAATTTGTTGTCCACTGTAATAAACATTTTATTTGAATAATTAAATGCCGTCTAGTGTGAAGTGTCAACTTTTGAATGCTATTAGCAGTGTACTTATTTTAAAGTAATTTTTAAATAAAATTTTCATTTAAATTAATTCATATTATACATTTAATCACTTAATTATTACAGTATACACGTTGTATTTTAAATAATAAGTCAATTAAATTTTTACTTCAAAGCGTAACTTAAAATTGATTTAAAATACGAATTTCAAATTTATTATTCATTCGCGTTAGATTCTCGTCATACGACATATATACATCAAAAGCTCATAAACTTATGCGAGGCCATTTTCATTTATGATCTAAAATTCAGTGAGTAATCTGATTTCAAAGTTGGCATAACGAACTAAGATATTTTTAAGGTTCAAAGTAATAAATAAATACAGCTTAGAAAATTCTCAGCGCGTTACATTCATCTTTGGCGAAATTTATGGTTTGTATCTTAATAAAATTCTTTATATGAAAGTGTCTTGGATTTTAATTTAGTAAATCAAGCTACAGTAGCAGCTCGAATAAAATATTTTCATTTTTCAAGGATTACAAATTTTTAATTTTTTGTAAATATTGGTCTATATTAAGAGGAATTAATATTTTTAATTGTAAAAATTTGTTGTATAATTTGACTATGTACACAAAATGCAAAGTATAAAGGAAACAAATTTTGCTGCACACATTATGCAGATTAAATAAAATGCTTTTTAGAAAGAAATTAAAATTATATTAAAAAGTAAAAAATAAGTTTTTTTGTTAATTTATGTTCTTTTTTATTATTAAAAAGTGAATTTTTACGAAGTATCAAAGATTTTTTTTTTAAATGAAAAACTATACATATCTACATGCACGCGAATGATGAACATAGAGTAGCATTGCAGCTGCATTGTGGAATAGCGATAATAAGTGAGTCATGGAGCTTACGAAATGAATGATGTTCTGTCTCGTCAAACAAACGAATCGCGGTCATTGTATGCTGGATTGCAGAGTATGGAAAATTCGTGTAATAATATCAATCTAACGTATAGTTGAAGATTTCGTTAACCGATGCATGTAACAAAAAATTTACGCTTATCGCTATAGTAACCTAGTACTATGTATGCGCATAAGAGCTATTTTATTTTTCATGGTATATTATTTAAAAAATAATTGATTTCAAAGAGCAATGTTTTTACAATCATTATAACTTCTATACTTTTAAGTAAGGGAGTTCCAAAATTTCTTTGAATTCTAAATTTCTAAAATGTAGTCAAATGATATTTAAAAAAATGGTAAGAGAAAGTTCTTTAGAAAATTCTCTTGTTCATAATTTAAAATAAAGGTCTATTAAGTATTTGTTTATTATATATATGATTTTAAAATATTGATCCTCTGTTTTGTCACAATAATATTATATAGTTATATGACATACAAATTTTGTACCATGAAAATTAATGCAAAATTATTATTTTGATTAAGAAAGTTATTTCTCAAGAAATGTATTTAAGCATATCAGGTGCATATAAAGCTTTGATTTCTCGTAACTGAACAAATTGCTTTTGAGCCTTGTATGAAAATGTCATATATCATATTTAGCATATAATCTTCGTGAAGTATTTGCGTATATTGCGTATATAATAAATCTTATTTAGTCTTATTTGATCGAGTTATTTTAGCCATGTGTTTCTTAAAAATCCATTTTAATTGAAAATTTTGGAATTAATCGTAAGCCAGTTGAAATTTATATTCCAAATGAATTTGGAATATTTATCTAGATAATAAATATATCTGTTTTACTTAGACCTTTCATGTTTTTTTAATAAAAATTCTGTTTGGCATTCATAATTAAAGATTTAGATAAGCTGCTTACAAATAAGATCTGCTTAGCAGATAATCATTACTACACCGAGTATCTTATAATACTACACCAGAATCTTATAATTAATAGTAATGGTAATAATCGTATAGAATTTTAAAACGATTTGATAAGTGTGGAGGTAGTTTTAGAAAACTGGTTGTTGCTCTCATTGCGCTCTTCTCAATAAGTAAATTTGTTTCGGCTGATTAGTTACATGCTGCCATTGATTATTTTCCAGCCAGCGCAACGAAAAAAAGAATAAAAGACGACCTTTTGTTGATGCGTTCGATGTCTGGCTAAGCGAATACATCGACAGCTTTAAAATGACGAGAGCCCGGAGTTCGACTCTCGTGAAAACCAGTTACTGTAGGGCGCGTTCCACGTGTTGCAAAAATTCAAAATACATACGCGGTCGTCATGTTCTCGGAAAACGAGTCGCTCCGAACGAACGCACCTAACCTACAACTCGCTGCCATTAAATGCAGCGATCTTTTGATTTCACCTCAGAGTCGAGATGCATCAACTTGCGCGGCACGCGACTAAACGTTCGCCTGCGGGTTAAAAATCTAACATAGACGATGCGCTTTTAACATCAGCAGCGGATTTTCAGCGAACGAATAGAAAAGCGTTTATGATCTTATGTTTTATCTTGACAAGCGTACTCGTACGTACACGTACACGCTTACGTGCTGGCGGTACTCGTTTGGTCTTCCCTCTCCTTCTCTCTCGCCGTCTTTATCTCCGTCTCTATCTTTCTGTCTCGCGTGCGATGCGTCGGTTCTGTGGGAACGCGTCGGGACCGCCTGTGTTGTGTCTCTCTTTCTCTCTCTACGCGCGCGCAGTGTGTGTGTGTGTGTGAGCGAGCGAGCGAGCGAGCGAGCGAGAGACGTGGCGCGTAGGACTGTAGCAAGGAGTCGTGGCACCTCACTTGTCTCACGTCCCGACGATTTCTTCGACCTTTATTCCACGCGCTGTCTGCTGTTGTCTTCGCCAGCCGAGCAACGATGAAAATAGCTCTTATTATATCTGATTATATTATTATTGATTTTCAGGCTTTCTCTAAATTTACGAGGCCGTCTTAATTTCTATTCAATTTTTGTACTTCTATATCAATTTGTATTTTTTCAGTTGGTACAACAAATTCGAAAAATCTGCTCACTCACGTCCGTCGACTGTTACAATTGTCGCTTGGAACAATTGTCAATTAGACTATTTATTATTTTTTTTTATATACGATGACTTGTATTCAAATTGCAACGAATACAAGTAACTCAGACTTGTTGAAAGAAAGTTGAACTTTCATTATAATTACTTGCGAATTCGCTATTGTTTTTAATAATATTTCATAGGTAAGATTTTCATCTTAAAGTAGTAAAATTGAACTTTAAGAAAATTTGGCGCATATTTTAAGATCATAAATTAGTTACATAAATTAGTTTAAGAATACTGGAATTCTTTTAGAAAAATTTAAAAAGTGATTTGTACACGTAGCGGTTTGCAAGGACTTAGAATGCCCCAAAATGACAGAGTAGAATTTGATTTGGTTGAATGTCAATTTTATCTAAAAAGTTTAGAATTGGATTAGGATTTTTTTAGACTTCTCTAGAAGTGAGAAAAAACTTCACATTATTAGCACGTATTTTACAAATATAATTTCAAAAGAAAATTCTCGTGAAAAGGTTTAATAAATGATCTTTAATAAAAATAAATAATAGAGGCTTGTATTTTCTTTTAACAAGTATATACTGGCTAAATATACATTTATATATATTTATATCCCTTATTAATAGGGAATATAAATACCTATATTCTTATAAAAAATTGATAGATATCTGTACTCGTTTAATATATACCACTTATTCGGCTTAATTTACATAAATGTATATTTCATGACATTCAATCAAATGTAATCAAATAATGAAAAAAAAACACATTTTTGCATTTGTAACCATATATTTTGAACAAATATATAATTAGCCTGGTAGATGTCCTTCCGAAGTATTCTTATATGAATATTGTTTTACACTTTATTATTTATTTTACTGAATACGAATGCAAATGGTATGTTACTATTATCGAATAATAATGAAGATTTTGTACATCACGTCTTATAGATTTCGGATAAAATATATAGTATAAATGAAAATTTATATGCGTATATGCATACTTATTACAAGGCAAAATAGATATCATGATATTTTTTGTGGTTTTAAACTTATTAGACAATTTAGTATTTATTGTTTTTCAGTTCTATCTGTATAAATATAAATTAATACTAATATGTCAATATGGTACTTTAGTTATTTTACATGTGATACAAAAAGGAAAAAAAATTGTGAATCGAATCGAAGCTAAGTATTTTATTGTATAGTTTTCAATCAGGAGAAACAAATTATAATTACGAAAATTATTATTAATGATGAATTGCAGTTTTTAAGTTGCATTGACTTCTTTAAGTTTTTACTCGTAATGCGCTTTAGGATTGAAAAATTTAATCCATTTCATAAAAACATTCTAACATCTGTTAAAACGTTACACCGATTATTCTTCTTTAAGCTCTCGATCGCCTCGACTCGCTACGAGTATTGATTAAATGATTATAGTTGAAAATAGCTCATCGCCTTTTAATCTCATTTTCCAAACTCTAAACATTTCGAAGTGAAATCTGTTAATTTGCATCAGAGTCGTTTTTCACTCAACGATTCAGAATAGACATCTGTAAGGCAGCCCGAGAAAACCGGTTAAAAATGGTTCCCATTCTTTTGGACGAGCATTGCCAACCTGTTTTGTCTGGGTTGAATAAAAAAAATCCACTCCAAGCATCGCAAGAACCCTTCATGAGCGCAGGAATATTTAACATGTAGGTGGAAAGAAATGAAACGAAAGTCCTAGCTAGGATGGAGTGGCACCATGACTTGTTTACCGTCCGAGCTAGGCACTTCAACTGCTGGGATGACAAATAAAAAGTCATAGTAGAATCAGTGCATCGCACTCGTCTATTTTCTTGTCTGTGTTGCGTGGCTGTACGCGTCCGAGTCGCCTGCGCAAGCATAGCGAGCGGATATCTCGTGTTGCTATTTGGAACGATGCCCAGCATCGTTGTCGTTGTTGGCGGCAACAGCGTCATCGTCGTAGCTGGGAAGAAAGTGCACCGTGCCGAAATAATATACTGATAAATTCTCGCGAGAATTGATTTATAGACGGTCTAACGGGAGCCGCACTGTACTGAGATCAGCACTGATTTAAGGGAAGCACAAGAAAAAAATGTCGCCTTAAGAGGATGAAGGACGGGATAAGTATATTACACATTAAGCTTACTGTTTCTTAGGGATTGGCGGAAGTCTCTGTTTCTCTGGATACAAGCTGCGATCATTTTATTCTTGAATGCTTTTTAATGTGAACACGTCTAATGTGCATAACTTTGTGTGAGTGCGCTCTAAGGCAAGGTATGAAATTAAAACTTGGGTACTACCGATAATGAATCTGGTTGTAACTGGAAGTTTGTTGAAAAGCCGTGTTAGAAAGCTAAATGAATTCCAAAATATTATAATAAAACACCAAAATATTTCAGAATATTTGTTCTTTAATTCTTTTAGTTTTTATTCAAAAATATCGCTTTGTAAAGAAATAAATAGTTAAGAAATTTATCGAAAATATTCCATGTCGTTGCATTGGATCTTTTTTTCTCGTTCAAAGGTCATGAATTTGAGTACATTTCTTTTTAAATTTATATTTATAATGTATTTATAGTATATTTATAATTCAAAGTTTTTTTCAAACAATTTTTCTGAATTAATGCAAGTAATAAGCTATGAGATCGTTTTAAAACTTTTTTCTTATCATTCAGTATTCATTCATCATATTCGACTTCACTTACTTCACTCTAGAGAATATAAAATGTTGCAAATTCAATACTGCACATTCATTCATACGCAATTTCCTGTTTGCGTATGCTTACAATGCAATTTTGCGCTTGTGTTAAGTGCAAATATATAACACAGAGCATAATAAAATACAAAATCGAAAGAATAATAAACCGTGAAAAACTTGAATGAGGACATCGAGTTCTTGATATTCATAAGCACAAACATCGATTTGCTCGTTGTAGATTAAACTCGATTTCGAAGCTTCATATTGAAACATGAATTACAACAAAATTACGGAAAATTGATGCGAGTGCCTCGAATAATGATAAGAACAACTTTACGGAAATAAAAAATTTATAATCTTATTTAATACAAAACGAGATTTAAGAATTTCTAAAATAAAAAATGCGCTGTAAATTTCAATGCCAATTTTGATGTGATACTAAAATTTAGCGTCAAAATTTAGTTACGGCGTTGATAATTTTAAAAATATACTATGAAATATTTAAAAATTGTTTTCAAATAAAATTTGATCTTAATAAATTAAAAAATTAGATATGAATAGTTACTATTTTAAAATATACACGCATATGTATATTGTATTGTAAGTAGTTTTTTAACATTATAGTAAAATGCATTTTTAATTTTTGCAATTCGATTATAAGCTTAATCGTATTCAAATAAGCTACTTGAATACATCGTTTTCATAAAGACAACGAATTAACCTCACATAGTATATTATAATTTTCAAATACAAGCAATGATTAAAAATTTCTGTGTTTTACTTTCCATATATCTCATATTTATTAACTCATTAATACAATTTAGATTGGTTGCATCTTTTCACGTATAATTTCACTTATCTCTGAGTAATGTTTATATATGTATATATGTATGTATATATATATATATATTGATAGTGTATGAATATTTATAATCTATGCTTAAGATTCTGTGTGGAGGAAAATTATAAGTAATGGCTAAGAAAACTATCTTTTTTCTTTGTATTTGTTGAAGCGGTGAATAGAAAAAATCAAGTTCGAATTGAAATCTAATAGAAATCATTTATTATATTTACTTTTGAATTTCGAGAACCTTCGTTCTGAACTTTATCTATGTTTGTCGCTTATGAAATTTATGCCGATTATTCTTAATATATGAATTTCCATAATAGAAGCCAATAATACTTTCGGTTTAGATTTTTTATCAGTGAAGAATGTAAGCAGCAGTAGAAATATAAAGGAAAATGCGCATAATTGAATGAAAAGGCGATGCGAGAGCAACAACTTTGGTTTGGCCATTCCGGAGAGAGAATGAACGCGGGGTTGCGCTGAAAATGCCATAAACATAAATAATTTTGAGTCCAGGTTGCGTCATGCGTTATACAACGACAATTCGGTTTTGTGTACATATGAGGTCGTGTACATACTTTTTCAGTTATTTCGTCCTTCGTCCTGAGTAAAATATATATGTTACGAAATATCTTCGAGTTAAATGTTGGCTTAGTTTCTACATGAGTACATGAGAAGAAGCCCTTATGACTAACTTATGGGATTTTCAAACATTTTACATTTGAACATTTTAGATTCCTTAAAGGTTTCCAACTGTCGATTATCTCTCAATTTTTTCATCTGAAGATGAATGACTGTAGTGTGAGTAACAGAATGTTTATCTTCGTATTTTATGAATTAATTTTCTGTACAATTACATAAAAGTAACTACATGATATTTCTTAAATATTTATGAAACTATTTCTTTTATTCTTATTAACAAAAATGTTATCGTATACCTATAATATGTACCGATTAATAAAATAAAATGGAAAAAACAATCAATTTATATCGAAAACTATATTGTTAATGATAAAGTACCTAACATAAAAAAAATTATTTTTTAATAACGCTTTCAACAATTTTTTCTGCTTTTAATGTAGTTTATTTTAAATAATGTAATATTTCTGTATCAATATTTAAAAAAGGTTCCGTATTATTTTGTAAATTTACGCTGATTATTAAGATTGTGAAAGGACTTATTCGTAAAGTTGTAATTATTTTAATATAAAGTAACATTAAAGGAATAATGCATACTTATAAAATAGATTGTAAATAGATTGTAATAGGCTCCATAATTTATTCAACGTTAAGCATTTGAAAAAATAATTTTACTATAATTATTTATTTATAAATGATAATTGACATAATATAAAGCATTTAATCAAGTACTGAAAACATGAAATAAGACCTTTTAAAATATAATCTTGCAACGGGAATTTTAATGTCCAGGAGCTTATCCGGTATATGTCTGTAATTTTACAGTCATGAATCTTGATTGTTTACCTTAATTGCAAACATCTCTTCGACTTGTATACAGTTACCTTCTTTTTCTCTTCCGCATAGTTTTTAGTGTGTGACTTTTATGACTCGATGTTACCAGGGACACGTGCTAAAAAGAGCCAAAGTTATATCATGAGCAATTTATGTAGATTTGACTATTTTATAGGTAAGCTTGTAAAGAAGATGGCTTTGGTAGAAGAAATTCTAAATAAATCATTTATATATAGTTTGTAATTAATGTTTTTAACAGATGTTGGCATAAACAATTTATTTATATAAATGAACATTTTTTATTAATTAAATAATCTTGTTTGTTATAAAATATATTATCACAAATAGAAAGTAATCGTATGCAGTGGTAATAGTTTAGTACTGGCTACTGCTACAGTACTAAAAGCGAAATAAAATAAAACTGAAAGTTAATTTTTTATTTTTTTTTAATTTCTGCCTCGCCAGTACTTAAAACTTTATGGCCTTCGTTATTTCTGTTCGTTAGGTCTGGTCTATACAGTACCTCGGTACCAATTAGCAGTTAGTATTGGCTTGATATTCGCTCATTTGTTAACTTTTATATAGAGAGAAAAGGAAGGTAGCGATTTTAATGAATTTTTTATAGAACATGTTTAAAAATTCATTATTTACTATATATAAAAGAAGACCGTATAATATTCTTTAAGTGTTTCAGTATATAAAAATATAAATTTTATATTTTTATTTTTCTTGCAGGAGAGCGACAACCTTTGGTGGGACGCGTTTGCGACTGAATTTTTTGAAGACGATGCATCGTTGACGCTCACATTTTGCCTAGAAGATGGACCAAAAAGATATAGTAAGTCTTCTCTATATTTTTATGTAAATCAGATAATCTATTAGTCGATGGAAATACATAATTTCGAACGAAAAATATTACATTAAATTTACATTAAATAAAAGAAAAACGCTAAATAAAAAATTATGTTTTGTTATTTACTTTGAAAGACGTTTCAAATTAGCAGTATTTGTTTGCCTTATTTAACTTAACCTTATTTAATACCTTATTTAGCAATCTAAGAAATAAAATGTTCAAAGACATTATAATTTTTCAAGTATAATTTTACTTAAATATAAAGATATAACAATACCAGTGTCTGAAAAATAACACTTATGACGCATTCGAGCAAATACATTAAGTTAAATAAAAAAATATTTTATTCATGATTTGTCATACGAATGAATGAAAAAACATATGAAAAAAAAGTTATAAAAATGTTTAACTATTATGAGATGTCGTTCAAACTTTTATTCGTTCGATTGTATTTTTGATTATTCAAAAGATATATATATATATATAGAATTCATTTGAAGTCTTACGATTTAATTATACATTTATTTTACCATATTTTACGCGTAGCTCTTCTAGAGTATTAAAAATTTTGTTTTTCAATAACCGCTAGTAATGTTGTTGTAGTCTTTTACTAGAGTTCTCAAAGTTTTTGTACCTCAATGCATATTTTGCACCTCAGGAATAAACAGGTATTAGTAGCGATTGAGTCTAAAACCAATTGAATTTTTCATTTTAAGAACTCATTTGTAATTGAAAACATTATAATTTTAATTGGCTTGTCGGTATAGTAGCGGATCGGTGTCGATCTATCAATGCCGCATTGTAATTTATAATTTTTCATACAAACTTTCCCGATTCTCTGCGCGTCGTTTCTCGGATTCTTATTTAAGACACGTTGTCGATACCAGGAGATCAAAGGAAGTACATATATGCGAATAAATCGCCTACGCGCCCGTCCGCGCACCGACATTATTCCACAGGAGATTAAACATCGAACCTCTTGTTCGTTTTTTTCAGCGATAGGAAGGACGTTAATACCAAGGTACTTCCGCTCGATATTCGAAGGCGGCGTGACGGAGCTTTACTACAATATGAAGCATCCGAAGGAGTCCTTTCACAACACCAGCATAACGCTAGACTGTGATCACTGCGTAATGGTCACGCATCATGGGAAACCGACCTTTACGAAGGTAAGCAGCTTTCGTTTTAAATTTTTTCTCCCACATTTTTACAGACACCGTAGTTAACGCGGTCACTACTTCGGTAAACTGGTTGGGTCGAATGGAGAGGGAGGGATAATGCTTTGAATTTCAACAATTTCATCGGTCGATCCTTTACCTTCGGAACTCATAATGATGAAACTCACATGCTCACAATATCAAATAAAGTACCGTCTAAATAAATGAATTTCATATTATTAAAACCAAATTACTGTTGCAATTGCTTTTGCTTAAATTGACTGGATATTCAATATATTATACTTTTGTATACTCTTAAATTGTGGAAAAATCTTTTTAATCTTTAATATTAAAGCTCTTTTTTCTTATAAACGATATTTTATGTACAATAATATGCATTTACATTTTTAAACAAATCTACATCTTGTCGAGTGAAATTATTCAACATTTTTATGCAGTTTTGTAATAATAATATTGTCTTTAGAAAACCTGCTGTAATCTGTAATGAATTTCTTTTTTTGTTTTTTTAATAATAAATAAACAGAGTTTTTTTTAAATTTTATCACTAAATAATTAGTGACATTAAAAGTAGTAATTGTCTTAGAGAAATAAAATGCTTTCACTTCAATATCTTATAAAAGTAAAATTAGAAAGACATATGATTTTATAAAATCATCATTGTATGTAGGGTTCAAACTAATATATTATGTATTTAAATATTGTTTAAAATAACATGAAAAAGCAACAAAAATTTTATATTAAAAATTCTCTTTTTCGTACATCATTCTTTTTGAAGGAGTAAAAATTTGATATATTTATATACTGGATGGTAAAATTAGCAAACGAAAAGTCTATTCAGAAAGGAGAAAGTTTGGTCCGAAAATGGTAACTTTAGTACCGATTCGATTTGGATTTCTGCGCAGGTGTGTACGGAAGGTAGGCTAATTCTGGAGTTTACTTTTGATGACCTTATGAGGATAAAGTCTTGGCACATGGCGGTGAGGCAGCATCGGGAACTTGTGCCAAGGGCGATAGTCTCCATGACGCAGGATCCTTCTGCGCTTGAACAGCTTACCAAAAACATTACGAGGCAGGGCATCACCAATTCCACTCTCAATTACCTTAGGGTGAGCTGTTATTTCTTAATTGTTTACTAGATTCAAAAAAACAAAAATATTCCAAGGAGTTTTCTGTCTGATAGAAACTAGATTTTGAGTAACAACAAATGAAATAAAAATAAAAATAAAAAAATAATAAAAATCTTGAATCCTGATATTACACGTAAGTAACGCGTAGATATTGAAGCAGCATCTGTTAATCTTAGTTAATTACGACATACAATCACATCTAGGAACTGATATCATACAGTATGTAGAAATATAAACTAGAATTAAATTTTATAAAAGTACCAAAATAATATTATTAAAATTTAATATAGTCCACTTATGCATACAGTCATTTCTATTCTATATCATATTATTACTTGTGTGACAGTTAAACAATTTGTAATTATTTCAAGACTCGCGAATGATCTTTATACCGCGTTTGAATTTTATTATATTTCTTTATTGTTTTTAATTTCTTATTCTGTGAATAAAGAAAATAGTCAATTAACAAAAATTAATCAGTACCAAACAAATCTTCGACTTCATAATAATTTTCTTTTGCCTCTATGTATTCATTAACCAGGATTTTCATTCCAGTTCATTACATAATTGATGTTATAAGTCATTGTTTATTCATTATAACACATGTTAACTAGAAACATCTACAAGGCTAATTACGTTATGAATATATTTGCAATAACCTTTCATAACAAACAACACAATAAACAATGAAATCTGTAAAATGAAGTTATCAACAAATTATTTCAGTTTACACTTGAATATCTATAGACAATTTATATTTTAAATATATTTATAGACAATTTTAATATACTTTAATGCTTTTGTATATAATAAAAAAAGTATCTATTTTTGACAATGAAAGTTTGGCTTACATTTATTATTTCTATTGGATGCTTCACATAATTTATGATAATAAATTGCAATATTCGAAGATTTAATTTTCATGGGTTCTTTTTTAAATTTCAAAAGTTCAAATTTTATTTGAAAATATATTTTCTTTAAATTATAAAGATACATTGCTTACTTAACATTGAATATTCATCTAATTGCATTCATAACGAGTGATTAAAAAAAAAATTATGTAATTTTTAATAAATGCAAAAAAATGATTAAGAAATTCGCTTTTAAATAAAGTACCATTTTCTCTCATGCTTTTTATATTTCAATGTTTATTAATAAAAACAAATTACCTTTTAAAATATATTACAAATACAAATCAACATTACATTAGATTTAGAAGGAAATGTTAGTTCAATTCTTTTTATTTGTTTAAAATGCGACTAGTGGAAAGAATTAATTATTTAAAAAATTTATCGACATCATTTCCTTTTGATAGTTTCAATAAAATGATGTTGCTGTATTTATGTTAAAGAAATGAAAGAGTATTTGAAACTTGAGTAATTAGAATTTTGTTCAATAATAATCTTATCTTGTAAATAAAAGTTATTCTGTTACTTTCTTGTAGAGAGTGAAAAATACATGGTGCAGAAGTCCTTACAATCGAATCTCACACTAACATCTTCTGATTTTCTATTGCAGTTATGTGTAATCTTAGAGCCGATGCAAGAGCTGATGTCGAGGCATAAAGCTTACGCACTGTCGCCGCGAGATTGCCTTAAGACGACGCTGTTCCAGAAGTGGCAAAGGATGGTTGCCCCGCCGGGTAAGAGAGGTAGACGGACAGTTGCTTTACATGAGAACCACCAGCCAGTGGATCGCCAGTCAGCAAAGCCGGGTCTACTACGGTTCAGATGACTCGCGAAAGATATTCTAGACCAACTTTTTTTACTATTACCGGGCTTTTTTCCTTAAATTTTTATTCGGTCACTTTTCAAACATGCATCATGCACACTGAATTATGAACGGCGAAGCTGCCTCTACATCGACCACTTTCTACCTTACGTTTTTCTCCTCGGTGCGCCATAACGATTTAGCTTTCGTTTCCTATTTCAATTAGCTCATCCTGTCATCAGCCAGTTTGTTCCTAATGCAGACCTTGAGCAGGAGTCTCCCAGTTGATGAATGCTTCTTTTAAATTACTATGTATTAAGGAAACCTTATGTAACGTCTTTTCATCTTGATAAATAAGCTAGACGGACCGATTATTGAATACCGAAGAACTTAATTCAATCGATATTACATACTCAATCGACTATCTTATAAACAAGCTTAATACTTGGAGCTCAAAGTTATCCGGTTTTCATTTATTTTCATTTGTGCATAATAATAATATTCACTTTCTTTAGTGTATTTTACGTAAAATTACATGAAAAGAAGTAAGAAGATTCTAAGAAAATACAAAACATTATAAATATAATATTGCAAGGAACGGAAGTTCTGCTTCGATTGGATTTTTATAAAAATTTACTGTAGTCAAATTTATTACATGTACCACAAATTAACAAATGTATTACATGTATATTTAGTACATGTATTATAGTAAAAAAGAAAGATATTAAAATTTAAGAGAGAAATATTAGTAAAAAATAAATTAATTTTTTGTCAGCTATATAAAAATTACTTTGTTTCATAATTGGATTTCGATTTAATCTTCTACAGTATTTAATCTCGTTTCATGCGTAAATTCGAACTGCAGGTGCAGTAACTCATAATTCACAAGTTCTAAAGGAGTTACAGTTTCGCAGAAAATTCATGCATTTCAAGAGCTCCGTTATAATTGTAAAATCAAACCCTATCTAAAGCTTTAAAATCCCTCAAGATTCGTATCTTGAAGTATTACAAATGAAAAAGCGCAGCGCCAATAAGAAATAATTAAAAAAGAAGTTACGCTCGTTACCGCGCAGCAAATTCGTGATGCACTCTCGGGCCAAGTTGTAACCTTGAGTTCGAAAACGGCGCGCAGCTTACCTTCCTTAATCACTGAGGCAGAGCAGCTTCGCGCCCCTATCAGAAAATATGTAAATAATCTCGAGCGCCGATGCGGCGCTTTTTGCGGTCATTATTTCCTTGCGCGCACTTTTGAGACTAGTCCCCCAAAGCATAGCTTCACACTTGGTTACGCGTCTCGGAGAAGCGCTTCTTATCCGGGCCGCGGATCACATGCGTGTTCACCGCGCAATGCGCCTTTCCGTTGCCACTCTTTCCTTTTTCACACTGGCCCTCGCTTCTTTTCTCCTGACCTATCTTTTTCTCTTTTTTTTCGTTTTACGCAACCGTTGCGGTCCTTGTTTCTGTTCGGTGCACGATTTCGCTAATCAACTACTAAATACATAATCTTTCGTTTACCAGTGTCAGTACGTTCTCGTTAATGTATTTTAGTTGGCCCTTCTAACGCGTATGCTTCAAAACTTTTTATATGCTCGTTACCATGAAAAACGTTAGCGTTTAAATGTTAATAATTGATCGTGTCTGGCATATAAAATTCATGTATACTTTGTTGGCTCAAATTTGTTATAAAATCGAATACATCCGCTTTTACAGTGGGAATAATTTTTAAACTAAATATCAGCTTCGATTTTTAAAAATTTGATTAGATGATGGTATGTATAAAGGCATACGATACGTATGTGTAGTAATTACTGAATTATATATATTTATAAATCTTTTACCTTAAATATGATTATTTAAAGCTTTTAAATTTATAAATATTTGATGAATTGCTTGAAATAGTTATCTTTTGTAGTGATAGGTACTTTAGGAATTCATTAATTTATCCAAATTTTTTTTTAATAGATTCAAATTAAATATTAATTATTATATTTTATACGCCGCGTGCTTAAAAACACTTATTTTTATACGAATACTGTCCTGGTATAAATCTTGATATCGTACTCTTATTTATACGTAGTGTTTGAAAAGCAGGCATACAATTTTTCCAGCTTAATATATATTTTCTGTGCATTATCTCGTTCACGAGCCTCTTTGGACATGTATTAAAATTGCATGAAACATTCTTCATTAATACATAGTAATAAATAAAATCATGATGAATAGTTTAATAAGTCCAGTAATTAATTTCCGCGACTTGTTAATAAAGAAATTAACATTTGGCCTAAATTTATGTTCTAATGCAATTGCAACAGAAGAAGAACGTGTAAAACAATTACGTTCGATACCTATCAACTCACTTTTTTTCCTTTCGGGCGTTTGAAAAGTTCATTTACTTTATATTGGCCTCGAAGAGTCAGTAAGACAAAAAGCCGATCGCTAAAAAGCTTAAAAAGCTTAAAAAGAGTCAGGCAAGTCTTAAGTTCGAGTGTGATCCCCAACCCTTCTTTCTCCAACTCGAGCGCTCGTAAAAACGCGCAAAAAGTAACCGTAAGGGCCGCGCGAGCGAAGACGCAATGGTTCTTTCACACTCGAGCTGCTGCCTACGACCGTATTTTCATTACAAGGTCAGTGGAGCCTTGGAACCAAGCGTACGCGACATTGTGCAATACCACGACTCACATCCTATACATGTGCGCTAGTTGCATTCATGTCTTACATCGAACGAAGTTCAGACTGTTTATTTTCAACTTATTCAGATTTTCGAAATTGCTTTATGTTACATCTTTTCTTATTTTTCTTCATTCGCCTTCTTATCGTTTTTCGGAACATTTTTCAATAATCTGTCTTGTTTCGTATTCATGATTTTAATCTAATGTTTAATAGTAATTTGGATTGACGAATGCTGCTGCTTTATTTTTTTTGGAAAAGTTATTGTTGTATTATTCTTGTAAATAACTAACAAGAATATACTTCATATAAAAAACACTTACATTTTATTAGAAAAGTAACACTGTTTAAATATCAAGTAAAAATAACATATTTGTTAGTTTTTTTATTGATTATCTTACTCTTGTAAAATTATATCCAAACAATTGTCATTTATAATATAAATATTATGAGCGTAAATCGCCTACATTTTTAAATGTCAAGTTGAATAAGACTCTCGTTAAAGTTAAAAACTCTGACAAATACGTAATAAATAAACAGCCTGTATTCTTTATGAATATAATTTGATATCGCCTATTATTAGTAGCCTTTTCAGTTATCAATAAGCGAAGATCGATGAATTTGGTGTAGCTTTTGTTTTATTTGAGTTTATCATTCTTGTACAGTTTTTATATGCCAGAATTTATTGTTTGGAAAATAAAATTTTTTATGTATGAACAAAGGAACAAAATGACAGTGACAATGACGCTTTGTAATGATATTAACGAGTATATTATATAATCAGCCGTATGCATGCGTTGCCTGTATATAAACTTTATAATGTATATACGTAAGAGACCTTTGATACTGAGAAAGGTCCACAGCTGGGTAGTTATTACTAGCTGAGCTTATATCAATAACTCTGCTTGATTCATTTTCTCTTCTCAGTTGTTTTTCCTTTTATCAAACGTATTAATACTCTCTTATTTAATAAAACATATTCACTGTGCACACAAGGATTATACTAATATAATAATTATTTACCGATTGCATATACAGAGTATGAAATTTTATACAAAATGATAGAATCGTTGCATGTATCAAAAAGTATCATCTAATATCGATAAGGTTTAAATTAGTATTTCTAACTGTTTTCAAAAAAGTATAAGCATTTGTAAGTTTTTAAAATATGCTTATCGTTGCAAATGAAGTTCCTGCTATTAAATATACATATATTTATATTACCACAATATATAAGGACAAATGCGTAAAATATATAGATGAAATCTGGAAATTGTTAAATTTATTACTACATTCAAATTTGCAAATGCAATATTATTTCTTTCTTGCGAAATTCGAGAAAATTCATTATAATGATATCGTTCAATTAAAAAAAAAAGTTTTCAAATGCAGTGCAAAAAGTTATCTTTTAGTTTAATATTAATTTACTTACCGGTATAAATTTTGCATTATAAATGTTGTAAAATATTTATAAATAATATTATAATAATATATTAGTATAAAATAATATTACTTAAGTAAGATATTTAACTTATATCGTTTCACTAATTACATCTATGATAGATGTAAGCTCAGCTCGCTAAGAATTTTATTTTTTGTTTTTTGCACATGCTAAAAATTTTGTAAATCTTGAATGAAAGTCATCGGCATTAAATGAAATGCATCATTTTACAGAATCCCAAAGGCCAACCAATAAGAGAAGAAAGAGAAAAGGCAGCACATCGGGTCCAGGAAACAACGCTCCACCAGCGCCCAGTAAAAAAAGATCGCCAGGACCTAACTTTTCCCTTACGACTCAGGTGAAAAATTGTTCCCATTTATTTTTTTGTTTGAAATTTTGTTTTTCAGTGGTGAAAATTTTTTTCCTTTCAACGAAGTAGCGATCTTTTATTTCAGTTTAAGATTTTTGAAAAAGTTTCGTTTTAAAAATATGATTTTATTAGAATGTTTCCAAAAATTAGAAAATCATTTTTAAATTTTAGAATGCTTTTTTTCATCAAATAGTGTTCAATGATATAATATTGTTAAATCAAAATAACTTATAATTATTTTTTATAGTTATTTATTTAAAAAATGTTTATATTAACTACTTTTTTATATTATATTTGCTATAATTATAATTTAATTTATATTATATTAACGTACATATGATTAACATTGTAATTTTACACAGTAATACATTCACCAGTATTGTATTTATAGAAATTGAATTAAATAGGAAAAATGCATGGAAAACATTTTTTAAATATATTTTCCTGAAATTTGACAATTAAAGCATTAACGAGATTATAAGTTTTTTTGCTACTATTAAAAATCCGAAAAATAATAATTGTATTATAATTAAATTTATATACCGCCTGTATCATTAATAAGTATTTTCGATTAAATTTAACAGAACTCGGTCTAGGTGCTCATGAATTTACGAATTGTGTTATTAATTACGTTTAAATTTCTTATTTTTTTATTCTGGACATGAAATCATATTATTTTATGGTTCAGTGGAAATAACATTGATTAATATTTTCATTCAATTTAAAATGAAAAATTGGTTCAAATATCATTTTATAAAAGTAAATAATTTGTTTTTGATGCAACGATGATGGTAAATGCTTCCGTTTGCTTTGGTCTATGAATCAAACTTGTCAACTCGTACAACTTTAATCGATACAAAGTAAAAGAAAAACATTTACCGTGATAATGTAAAAAGTAAAGTCCTGGACACATTCGGTAGAAATGGTCGATTTGGCCAAGGAAAAATGTTCGAGCGATCGTTGAATAATTATTGCTGTATTCAGGATGTAATGGTGGTGGGAGAGCCGTCACTTATGGGTGGCGAGTTCGGCGACGAGGATGAGAGACTGATCACGAGGCTGGAAAACACACAGTACGACGCGGCGAACAGCGTCGACCCCCACAGTCACGATGCGACTGGTGGACCGCCACCCCATCCCCATCAATTCCACTCGGAGCCGCAGCCCGGGAACTCCTGGCCCCCAGACCGAGGCCCAGGCCCACCCCAGGGTGGACCAGGCAACCAGGTAATTATACGCGAACGCTCGCCATGTAATTCACGAGGGATTTGTTGTCAAAATCTGCTCTGTTCGAAAAAAATGTAATAATTGAATCGCCACAAACTGCTTAACGTTTTTCTGTACAAATTTTTGGTTGTGAGTTCGTGAAGTTCTTACACCATAAGAATTAGCAAAAATTAGAGTGAAATTTTTTACTTTTGTTCGATAGCCTGAAAAATTGAGATTTTATTAAAGAGTCAAATAAGTCTGTTGAATTCTTGTTACGTGTGTCTTATACAAAATAAGTTTTGATCAGTTTCGATGAATTTTTTATGTCGATTTATTTATGTACTATTAATTCTTGCTCGAGCCAGCAAATATTCATTTTAGTAAAAATAATAAAAGTAAGTTAAAGAAACCTATTGTCACACAAAAGCCTCTGCTCACAAGTAAAAATTTTCTCTAATAGTGTAAGCAAATTTGTTTTTGTAAAACAGAGTGACTTCATACCAAAATGTTTAGGAAGTTGGATCACAGATTTGGACAAAGTTCTGGAAGGTATTCTCTAGCACCAAAAGATTAAATTAAAAACTTGCAGTTCCATAAAATAGAAATTATTCCTAAAGTATATGTTGTAACAGTAACAACTAAACATACTAGTTTTTGCCTTACGTTGAAGTAGCATATTTTTGCAGTTTAAAGTGAATTGATCAATTGATACATAGGATGTTTTAACCAAAACATTTATAATTTAATTTTTTGTAAATATGAATCTTGGCAATTTTAGCATTAAAAATAGTCTCGTAAATCTGCACACAATAATAACAACAACAATAATAAGAGTAATGATAATGATAATGATGATGATGATGATGATGATGATGATGATGATGATGATGATGATGATGGTGATGGTGATGGTGATGGTGATGGTGATGGTGGTGGTGATGATGGTGATGATGGTGGTGATGATGATGATGATGTTGGTGGTAGTGATGACGATGAAAATAATAATAACAACGATAACAGTGGCTTCAACGACACCAACAGCAACAATGATAATGATAATAACAATAATAAAAACGATTAAAAATAAGATAAAACTGCTATTGGCGTTAATAAAAGAAAATGCTTGAGTTGAAAAAATAAACGATAATAGTAAATGTACAGATGAGTCTCTGAAAAAGAGTCGTGTAGGAATGGCATCGATCAGCCGATCATTGCGGAAGGCTGTTTTCTCGAATATTGAAATAGAGAAAGGTACCAATGTACGGGTTAACAGCGCAGAATCACAATGAAAACTTTCCTGACTTCATAATTGCCACAAAATTGCATATCGATTTCCTTTCGCAGGGAGTGCAAGGAGCGCAGGGTGGCGCGGGCGCGGGTGTGCAGGGTTCGCAGGACGCCGGCCAGCAACAGCAAGACAAGAAGAGCCCCGCGGTGAGCCAGTGAGGCCAGGAGTCCCCGCGCCCCCCTACCAGGGGGCGACGGGGGCGCAGGCCCAAGAACGTGGCTCCCTAGCGGGGCGAGAACTCTCAACTCCCCACACCCTATCTTCCCGGCGCCTCCTCGTCGATCGCCTCGTCCTCCCTGCCCTCCACTGCTGCCCGGTTCTCCCAGATCGGCACGCTACCTCTGCCCCCGACGTCCCATCATCTGCAGCAGCAGCAACACACGACGCCCGCCCATCATCACCCGATGACCATGGAAGCTTTGCAACAGCAGCAGCAGCAGCAAACGCACACCTCAGGGGGCTTAAGCCAGCTCTTGCAGCATGGACAGCAGGTTCTCAATGCCAGCGGACAAGGACAGAATCCACTGCAAAGCATATTGCAGCAGGTCTTCTATTTGCAGCAGATCGAGTATCTGCTCACACAGCATGGTCACATCTAAGATTGGCTGCCATTTACTTCGTTCTTCGAAGATTCCTTGCGCCCTACGCGAGGGCCGTTTGCGGCGTATCGTGCGATTGTCGTCGAGTCGGGAACCGAGGGAGACCGTGCGCGTTACCGACCGAGCTACTCGCTTTACCGACCGGCGCAACCGCCATCGATTTTTCTTTGGAAATGATTTAAGCTGTGGCACGTGGAAATTTATATGTATCCTTTGTTACTCCATTTCTGCGTCTATTGCGATTTTTAAAATTTACTCACTCACTAGGCTTTGACGATGTGAATTCTTTCGAATCTTAGTGCCGATCATGTCCTTACATAATTTTCAAGATTTATGAAGAAATAAGTTGTTTTTCAACTGATAGTCGTTTCCAAATCTACCGTCGTACAGCTAGTGTTGGTAAATCTTAAAAATTTCTTATAATCTTAAAAGTAAATTTTAAAAATTGTCACGGACGAAAGTTATTATTTCTTTTGATCCGATTCTCACGTTCAATCGATATTCATACATTCCCCAAATGAAAAACAAACTCACTCAAATTGACTCATCTTAATCTGTCATTAAGTATAGTTTAAAAGATATTGAAAATATTTCTGTAAAAATTTGTTGATAAATGTATTAATGTTCGTTCCGAGTTTTAATTTCCTGTAGAAATAATTCATAAAATTCATTTAAGCTGGCACAATTATTTTCCTTAGAACACTGAACTCTCGGTAATTACGTTTTACTGTAATACAAATTATTATGTGAAACGAAATTTTATAATACCGGTAAAATAAGAAGAATCGGAGTCGGTATACGCTGTTTGCGACACTCTCCCTCGATATCAATTTCACATGCGCGTATAAAGGGTTGCTGGTGATTAACTATCATACTTGCCCACCCATGCACATCTGAGAAAAAAGAGACAATTGATAAATAGATTTCGTGCGAATGAAGTGAGTATTCGGTATGTGAATATACATATACATATATATATATATATATACACACGCAGGTAAAGGGAAATATACATAAATTATACAAACAAGAAATAAATGATGACGTAAGTGAAGAACAAAAGGATGAATATAAATAGAACAAACACAAGAAGAAAAACAAGAACGAAACGTGTGAGACTCTTTTTTTTTGTGAAAAGTAAAAAATAAATAGAAGAAAGCTTGAAGATTTTACGAGTTAAAATATAAAAATTATCGCCACACGCGGCATGGACGATTTTATCCGAACGCTCTGGCGCGGAGCTGTGAATGAATCTCTATCCGTCAACAGTATTGATATAATTAATAGAATAAATGAAATATAATATTGTAAGGAGAATTTAGCGTAAAAATGTGTTGTTATAAGCGTTTGTAAGTAAGGGGACAAAAAGTAAAAAGAGAGAATGTGAGAGAAAGAGAGAGGTGACAAAAAAGAGTGACAAACGAATGTACGTGTAGGTATATAAAATAAAAAGAAAGAAGAACACGGAAAGAACGATAGGCTAGATGATGAGGGGGAGAGGTGTAGAAGTAATCTCAAATTTCTCGAGTGCATAATCCAGTTGGATTTGAAACGAAAAATTCACCTTTCTTTTTACTTATTTTATTTTATAGATAACACATACTTTTAACTACAATTATTTTTCAAACAAGAAAAAATTATTTTAAGTTAGAATCCTTCTTAAATGTTCTAATGATAAGATTTTTGTTAAAAAGTTATGTAAGTTCGAACATCATTTTTATTATACTTTATAAAATTATGAAGTAAATATTAATTACTTTAATATTCTATGTCAGAGAATAGCATTACACAATGCGTCAAGCTGGATGAAGAGTTCTTGAATGCGGATCTAATTTTATTCATACATCTTCTATATAAAAACTGTTTGTTTATTCGTATATTTATACATAAATGTTATAAATTACAAATATAAAACTTCTAAATACTTTTCGGAACGATATATTAGTTTATTAACTACTTTACAATTGTGTGGAAATCTAACATTGAAAAACTAATTGATAATATACCTATTTCTTTTTCAATTAAACTCTGAACTTATAATAAATTGAAATAAAATATCTGTTGAATAGACTTAAAATTTGCTACTTTTTCAGTTACGTTAACGCGCGTAAAATTTTGTATATGCTGCATAGTGTAGCACAATTCGTATTTTGCGATGACATTTATTCATTCAACGTTTAGATTTAACTTTGAAAAATTTTTTAAAATAAAAAACTTCTCATCCTCCAAAAATAAGATCTTTTGAAAAATTAACGAGCTTATGAATTCTTTTTAATATATGGTGACTATTGTTATCTGAATGGTAATGATCATTAGTAACCTTAAACAGCATAGAGATTTTAAATTTATACAGAGTTTTAAGTTATTTTGTCTTTTAAATATTATATTAAAGTTAGTATTATATCTCAGCTGAAGCAAAGTAAGAAATTGTTTCAATTAATTTTATTAAACAAACTTTTGAATGATAAACAGTAGATTGAACTCCATGTATAACCATTTGGTTGGACGTTTGACTCTAACTGCTTGATTGAATTTGTTATTGTGTTGTACTGAACTCTCTTTATACTGTGTAATGTTCTTCTCTGATAAATGAAGATAGGAATTAAAGTACTTTATGGGTTTCACTAATAGATTGAAAGTGGCAGTAGGCAATATGTATTTTTAACCTAGAATATAATAGACAAACTTAAGATACAAATTTTATTAATAATTGATACACAATATTTAATTACATAGTTAATTTGATTGAACGTGATTATTGCATATTGATGATCAAACTAGAGATTTTATTTATTCATTTATTCGAGTATTATTTGAGAATTATTTGAACTTGTTAAAATTGAAATAATAATAATAATGTGCATGGTACTTTCTGCCAGACACGGAACGTCAACGTTGTGTATATTTTCTCTTTTTTTTTTTTTTATTAAGTTATCTAATGTATACATGTTCTTTATTGCATTTGTTCCTATACTTTTTTATTTTTCGTACACGATTTAATCACTCTATATACTTATTACCGATTTATTTTATTATTGGTATTGTGTGAAAACAGGATATTAATTAACTAAAATATTGAAATTAGTATTTTATAAAAAATCAATATGCAAGTAGAATCGGGAGAAAAATGTTTCATATTATACCGAATTATCTAACTTATCTTTGAAAATTATAAATTAACTTCACTCTTAATCGAAGCATTGAAAATTTTTCAGTCTTAGGGTACATAAAGTATAATACAGTAATCATGATTTTCTTCTTGCTTCTGCCATTCGGCCGCGAAAATCATAAATTATATATTTAAACACTTGACACATATTCTTCTTTTTAATTTTAAACTACACTCTGAAACAAATGTTCACGAATGCAAAGTGCTGTGTGGGTAACTTTTTGTTTTAAGAATTTGCGTTCTTTGTTAATGATGTAAAAGTTGTCACTTCATTAAGATTTTAAATACGAGTAAATTAATATGAATTTATCTTTGTTGCAAAAAAATTTTAGATAATTTTCAATTTGAACAACTTTTTTCGTTCACCGGTCTGAAAAACGTATAAGAAAAAATTTGTTCAAATTACAATGTAAATTTTTTAATTTTGACTTTTACATCTTATCCCGTAGAAATGGAAGTATTGGAAAAAACAGAAAGCATAAATCGTTTTTGGCAGGGATATTGAACACTGCCGAAAACGTCAGTGTTGTACTCGATGAGAACAAATATAAAAGTAAAAACTCTCCCCTCATCGTAAGGCTGTCATTTACAGTAGCGAAAATGCCTCGTTCTTAATTCATTACATGTAAAAAGGAAAATTATACATACGAGCCAATTTAGTTAGTAGTAAATATTTGAAACATGAGTGAGGGGATTTTCAAATGGGGGGGGGTTCGTCGAATGATGCAGATTTGTTTATACGCCACTAAAGAAATCACCGTTCAAAGAAAAATAAAAAAAAATCAAGAAAAATATACACCAATCAAGAATTAGTTGACTTAAGCCACGCGTAAAGAAGCCAGTACAGTCCCACAACGCGATATTTTTGCGTGAAAGTATAAAAAGGAGAAAAAAACACGCGTAAGTGTGTGTATCAGATAGAATGATGTGTAAACGTGAAAAGGTTGAGAAAGAGGGAAAAGAAAGTGTTGGAACATTACGTGGGTTTTAGGATAAATGATCTATTGACAAATGTTGTATATTATTACGAATTATAATGACACTATTATAATTAATTAATTATTATACCCTAAATAATGTGAATTGAATTTAAACGACAAAAAAATACATGAAAGATAAGTAATAGGAAATTTTTAATTGTTAGCGAAGCACACAAAGTCGCATGGCAAATATCGATCTGCTCGAGAATAAGAGGAAGCGACAAAAAAAATCTTTTTAACACCAATGATGATGACGAAAGTTAAACTGTGGAAGATGGACATCGAGCGCCTAAATTATTTTTTTTATTTATTAGATATTAATAGAAGTGCATTATCAACGATCATTCGATGTAGGTTATTAATACTTGACGTCATCGACTGTAAATAAATCAATATAAATTATTCTCTTGTGGTATTTTTTTTATTCTAGTTGTTTCGTTTTCTATTTATCTCTCCTTTTAAATGTTAACAGTCGAAGATGTTGAAAATGCATTTTTTACGCTAGTACTGAACATTTCTCATGTTGCAAGACAGTTTTAATATAATAAACAGATTTTTAGAATGTATAGATTGTGGTGTTACCAAATTTTTAAGCGTCTCCTAAGGTAATAAAATTTTGTGCAGTGTATTACTGACTTTTTTAATTTACTTGCCTTAATTGATTTTATATCTTTATCGAAAGTAATTGTTTAGTAAAATATAATTAAAATTTGTATTACATAAAATGTTTATTTTAATATTTTTGAAGTTTGAAATTAGCTATGTACCTAGAATCGATTGACAATTTTTATCTTTGAACTGTAAGGATTTTCTACTTTGGTAAAGGATGAAAAATATTTGTAAGTCTCTTGTTATAGCTGAGGGAATAGCTGGATAAAAAAGATGTTTTAAAAATTTATTATTAATGTTTAAATCTGAATTTTAAGAGCGAATCTAAACACGATAAAAAACAGGTTGTAAATAAAGCTAAAGCCAAAAGAAGTTTAGATCTTTTAAATAATGATTTGAAAAGTCAATTGTCAAGACATCGAGACTTCTAGATTTGGTTTTATTTTTAAAACACTTAAAGATAAATTTATTTAGCTTTTAAATAATATCAAATGAATCTGGCAAATGAAGCTCCATGTCTGTAGTCCAAGTTTCTTTGTCAGTGTGTCGGTCGGGCGATGATTTTAATAAGACCGATTAATGATCGACGAATGTGCACCGACATAGTGTATAAAAATACTAGCGAAATAGGGGCGATTATTGCGTGCAAGGATATAACATTTACCCTTTAAGTGGAAATGGGTCAGTTCGGTATATTATATTAATATACATTCAAAGTTGACTCGTTGCCATGACCAATAAAGTAATAAGGAAAGAAAATTGTCATCTAATTACATTTTTACGCACTCCCCAAAACAAATTTTTATCCTTGTCATTTGTATTATAGCAACATGTGTTTAAAAGTCCACCATTATATGTATGTAATCAAAATTGTAACTGAGAAAACGTTAATAAAAAAAACGATATTCCAAATGCAAGTCTCTTTATTTTTTAAATCAGTGTCTTAATCTAACATCTTTTATTGAGTATAATACATTTTTTAATTTTTTATAATCAATTTATTAAGAAATAAATGTACATTGAAATATTTGAAATATTTCTCGGTTTATTTTTATACATATATGTTTATAAATTTGCATAGATAAATAAAAAACAAATTTTTCTAAAAAAAAATATAAAATTTTAAAAAGTAAGAAACATTCTATTTTAAATTTTATTTATATATAAAAATATTTTATTGCTTTACATTTTTGAGCTGCTTGCAGTAAAATTGATGGTATTTAGTGACAATTTTTTATTTACAAATTGTATTCTAATTCATTCATTTTATTTTATATAAATAAATGTATGTATTAGTAATAAAGTATTCCTTTTATAATTATCACGTATATATAATTATGAAAAGTTATAATTTAAAAAATGAATTCTCATATTCTAAATATATATTTGCTTTATTGTACAGTATTTATCTTGCAACTGATTCTTTAAATTATTTTTTATTAATTCGATTCTAATAAGCTTATTTTCTTAATATTTTAATTTTTATATTAAGATTTAGGTTTCCATGTTTGTTAAATTTTTATTACGTCAATGATGATTACTTTGAAAAACATTTGTTCAGTTCCTTTACACAATAATTGTTATAATAGTAATAAAAATATATTAAAAATCTAGAATTTTACGTATATTATATCTAATTGAAAGTATTTTGTTGTGTTGTATAAAGAGAATTTAATTACAATGAGCGTTTTTATGAATATTGAATATTTTAAGATGATTATGGATTGGATACTTTTTCTACCATTATTCTCATTCACTAAGATAATAATTTCGTTGGATCCATTGAATTACCTATGATAAGTATTTATATCTTTTATTCTAAATTCCTTTTCCTTCGCTTAACCTGAATATTTAATTTGAAAATTTCTATGTATTATTTTTATTCATATATGTCTGTTCATGCATTCGAACTATAAATTTCTGCATTAATATGAAATAATATAATAGATATAAGAAATAATAAATTTCTTGTAAATGATTGTATACTTTATCAGTGAGTCAATATTTACTGTTAGACATGGTTAGAAAACTAGAGACAACAAAAGCGTATTATTTACTATTGAATTAATACTGTCACATATAATAAAATATGTTTTTTAAAAAATTCCGAGTAATTTTTATTTTATATGAAATGAGTAATCATGGACGAAAAATATTGTCAATGTTTAAACGTTTTCATTAATATGTAAAAAATCTACGTAAATATAATGTAATAAGTATGCTATGATTTGTCATAAAAAATGGATCTAATAAATACTAATATAAAATAAAAATTCTTAAATTTAATTGAAATCAATATAAATTCTGTTAACTCCACTTAAATTGCATCTATTTAGTTCATTATCTTATTAACCGAAAACAACTTTTAAAAATATTTGAATTTTTTCAGATATAATAATATAATACGACAGCATTATTTTGCGACGTTGTGGCAAATACAGCAAAAAGAATTACACATAATATAAAAAGAGATGTGTAAGGACTCGTATGTTGCGTTTTAAATTTAAATAATCCACAAGTAGAATACCTTGCTTTAAAATACATTGAAAATGATAAGAAAAAATAATTACATAAGACATGAAAATAAACTACAGACAATAAGAAAAAACTAATTACGTTTGTATTTCGTTCCGAATGAATACGATATTTAAATATTGAACTGCGTGTTAGTCATAAACCAAATTTCATATCAACCGGAAGTCATGTGCATTTGTGCCTTATGTAAATAAATCAAACAAGCTTTTTCGATAATTTTCATTACGGAGAAAAGTGAATTCTGATACGAACGAACTGTTGAGTATTTGAAAAATCTATGCCTTTGAGTAATACTATAACGTTTAATCTTTGTACCTGTCCTTCCGAAATTCACAATTCTACGCTTCATCAGCGTAGTGCTGTAGAACTTTCGCGACGATTCCCGAGACTCTTCATACCGGCATCCAATCGTATATTCTACTCCTATTCACTCGTTCGTGCATTCTTTCGAAACTGATTCACGATTGGTCAATCATTCTTATCGTGCGCACGCACAAGTACATAGCGGCGAATTGAGGAAAGGTTGCATCACTACATGTGGATCGTTGGTCGTCGTTGGTTTTATTACGAGTCTGCTGCCGCATTCTTAATTTTAGGATTTTAGGAGTTTCACTTGTTGTCCAAGAAAAAAATTACAAGAAGAGATTAAGATGTTGACTGTTGCAGGATTTTTCAGCCGTCGGGCGACCGCAACTACTTGCGATATCGCTAGAAGACAACGGTTCAGCACCATTCTCAGAAATGTAAGTTTTCACTTCGTTTTGCTCGGATTAAAATTGTAATAAATTACCTGTAAAACTTTGCTATTTGTTATTCCGGTGTAATAGGTAGTTAATTTCATGTAATGCATCCCGACATCGAGAAACTAACCATATTACAAATTATACACTGGTACATTTGTTTTTCGATTTGAGGCTAGTCAATTATGTTAGATTATTCTCAACCACGTTTTTCTAGATTTTAGGTTAAGGTAGCGCGAAAGGCTCGTTCTGGCTCGTTTTATTAAGGATTCAAGACTCTGCCAATGTCCCACTCTCGGTCATAAATCCGAAGCAAACGCATTCCGACGTAGTTGCACCGGCACGTGTTAAAAAATCTGTATTATAACTTCTTATTTCTCACGTGATTATTCAATGCTTTCATGACAGATAACGTGCAAACGGTTTTTCTTAATTTTTACATGATATCGCGTATAAAAATATTATTGCTGGGATGAATTAAGTAGCTCTTCGCGATTAAAACTGCTTTAGAATTGATGACCGACTATTTTCAAAATATTTCGCATTGAGCCTTTTCTCTTTTATGTTTTATTTATTTGTTTATGTAATAAATGTAAATCGACTAATTCAACAAATATGGGATTCATTTTTCTTAACTATATTCATTTATTATAATTATATTAACTTTATTTAGAACACAAGAGGTTACAATTTAACTTAAGAACTTACGTAAAATGATTAAAAATGTATCTTGAACAAGGATAGTGCTTTTTTTATTTTATTGAAAACAAGTATTGTTTAAGCTCTAGGCTAAAGTATTATCTATACTGATAATTATTGTAATTTTTTCTTTAAAGTATGCCAAAGTTCGATTTAAAAAGTATTTTTCTAGTGTGAAAGCAACATGCTACTTTGTATTTGTTACTTGTTTTATTTTCAATTCTATTTTATTAATAATTTATTGAATCAAGGTATAATCAGATTATACAGGTATAATTAATTAATTTGTAACCATGCGTTTGAATTTTTTTATATTTTATTACAAAAGAAAAAAAAAATTTAAATCAATTTGCAGATAATATCAGAAATTATATGTTTGTGAATGTAATTTTATTTAAAAATTTCACTTTATCTTGCATAGAATTTTTATTAATTTTTTCTCTTGGGTTACAAAAACTTATCAAATAATTTAACATTTACAATACAAAAATATTATTTAAATAGATACAAATAAGAAGAAAATGTAAGATAATATAATATGATGATTAAGTATTTATATATATTCAAATATTACAAGTTCCTATTATTGTTTTTAGGTTGTTGCACCACCAGTTGCTTTTTCTCAGCGAAATGATTTTCAACAGTATCGTTTCAAGTAAGTTTTCAATTAAATTTTAATTTAAAATTTTTAACAAATAGAATTATATTTTTGCCTACATTTTATAAGCCTATGAAAATTATACTTTAATATGATATGATTATATATGATATGTAATTTTAATTATTTGGTCTCATATACACATTATATATTAAAGTTATTTTAAATAAAAATATATTATTTTGTTGTTTGTTTATTGTGTGTTAATAATAACATTTTGCTTAAAAAAACTACTATTATATTTATTTTATATTAACAGAACTGAAGGTGTTAAAGGAGCAGTCATTGGTATTGATCTTGGAACAACCTTTTCATGCGTTGCTATTATGGAAGGAAAACAGCCTAAAGTTATTGAAAATGCAGAAGGGTCTAGAACAACACCATCCTATGTTGCCTTCACAAAAGGTTTAAAAATTAACTAAATCTATTACACATTTTAATTACTTGCAATTATATAATTTTTATACATATATAGATGGAGAGCGTTTAATTGGTATGCCAGCAAAACGTCAAGCAGTTACAAATTCAGCAAATACTTTTTATGCAACAAAACGTTTAATTGGTAGAAGATTTGAAGATGCCGAAGTCAAGAAAGACCTGTAAGTTTGAAATATAATTTTAATAATAAACTATAAAATAAACAAAATTTTTTTTTAGGAAAATGGTATCATATAAAATTGTTAAAGCATCAAATGGAGATGCTTGGGTACAAGGAAGCGATGGGAAAATGTACTCACCGAGTCAGATTGGAGCATTTGTTCTTATGAAAATGAAGGAAACTGCTGAGGGTTACCTGAATACACCGGTGAAAAATGCAGTTATTACAGTTCCAGCTTACTTTAATGATTCTCAGAGGCAAGCGACAAAAGATGCTGGCCAAATTGCTGGTCTAAATGTTCTCAGAGTAATTAATGAGCCTACAGCAGCTGCTCTTGCTTATGGCATGGACAAAACAGAAGATAAGATGTAAAATTTTATTTAAAATAAAAAGTTTAATTTATTAGTCATAATTTTAACCTTTAAATTTGTATTTTAGTATTGCTGTGTACGATTTGGGAGGTGGTACTTTTGATATTTCTATTTTGGAAATTCAAAAAGGAGTTTTTGAAGTCAAGTCCACCAATGGAGATACATTCTTAGGTGGTGAAGATTTCGATAATTCATTGGTTAGCTACCTTGCTGCAGAATTTAAGAAAGATGTAAGTAATGTAACAATTATGCAAATATTCAGCTAAATTATTATTAGATAAATAATTCAGCAAACACATATCCTATTTAAAGAAAAATGTTACTATTGTTAATAAAGATTTCTGTAAAGTTGTTAAATTGATAACAATTGTACTATGTAGTTTAAAAAAAATATATACGCATAGACATAAATAATTTAAGATATTGATAATATAGTCTAAGTTTCTTTAAGCTGTAAGGTACTTTTACAGCTTATTACATTTATATTGCACCTGTTCTTACTACTACTACTACTACTACTTCTACTACTACTACTACTACTACTACTAATAATAATAATAATAATGTTTTATTTTCATTAATAAGTTATATTATGCATTAGCATTAAAATGCATTTGTTATCAATAAGTAGGGTTTTATGTTACATTTGATGTTCAGTTAAATTTAATATACTACTTTTCATGCTTACGAGATTGATATATTTCTTTTTTATTCCATAAATTGCAGCAAGGTATTGATGTAACTAAGGATGCAATGGCAATGCAGAGACTAAAGGAAGCAGCTGAGAAGGCTAAGATTGAATTATCCAGTTCACAACAGACTGACATCAACCTTCCTTATTTAACTATGGATGTCAGTGGACCAAAACATTTGAATCTAAAACTGTCAAGAAGCAAGTTTGAGTCCCTTGTTGCTGACCTTATCAAACGAACAATCCAGCCTTGCCAAAAAGCTCTTAGTGATGCAGAGGTAACAAAATCTGAAATTGGTGACGTACTGCTCGTTGGTGGTATGACAAGAGTACCAAAAGTTCAGCAAACTGTACAAGAAATCTTTGGTCGTCAACCATCCAGAGCTGTCAACCCTGATGAAGCTGTTGCTGTTGGTGCTGCTGTACAAGGTGGTGTCTTAGCTGGAGATGTTACTGATGTACTGTTGCTCGATGTTACTCCACTTTCTCTAGGTATTATAATTTATAATTTTATGATTTTTAATAGAAACTTTTGTATTAAGTTAGTTCGATGAAAAACTTGTTCACTAAAATAATAAGTTTTTAAATGTACTGACTTAAATCATCAATTACATGATGTAAAATAAAATAAGATACCCTTACTGTAAGTAGTTTTAATGCTTGATTAACTAAAACTTTAGGTTTTAGTTTTATTATATTAAAAATGATTTTAATTATTTAAAATGATATAATTGTAAGTATTAAATGTAATCAAACATGACTATAGTTTTTTTTTCAGTAAGTTTTGTTATAATAAATTTCAGAGCCCAGTATAAAAACTCTTTATAGTATTATATCTGAACTTATTAGTATTTTAATTATAAAACTAATATATACTATAAACTATAAAACTTCATGTCTTTAGTACATATTTTGAAAGTTAAAATATAAATCAAAATTATTTTTTGAGATGAATTCTCAAATTTTATTTTTAATTTAGATTAAAACATTTTTATCTAAAATTGTTATGTTTATTACAAAAAATACAAGAATCATTACTTTTACTTTAAAAATGTAACAATGATGTATGACTAATCTTCTCTCTGAAAAAAAGAGGCTGAGAATTGTGAATCTGAGTAATAATTAAGAATAAAAGTTAATGTAATGAAGGATTACATTGTATTTTATCACATAAATTACGATACATTTTGCTTACAGGTATTGAAACTTTGGGTGGAGTTTTTACAAGACTGATTACTCGTAATACAACTATTCCTACAAAGAAGAGTCAAGTATTTTCAACAGCAGCGGATGGTCAAACTCAGGTGGAAATCAAAGTACATCAGGGTGAACGTGAAATGGCTAATGATAACAAACATTTAGGACAGTTCACTCTTGTTGGTATTCCACCTGCACCAAGAGGAGTTCCACAGATCGAAGTCACATTTGACATAGATGCTAATGGTATTGTTCATGTTTCTGCTCGAGACAAGGGTACTGGCAAAGAACAACAGAGTAAGATTTTTAAATATTTATTTAAAGTAATATTGTTAAATATTATTAAATTTATTAATATTTAAATTATTAATAATTAAAATATTTGAATATTTGACTTAGTAAAAGTAATTTTTGTGTATTTAAATTTTAATTATAAAAATTTTTTTCAAAAAAGTTTTAATTTTTACTATGATGTATATATTTTTCGTCTCTTAAAGTTGTGGTTTGTATGTAACATGTGTTGATAGAATTAACTGAATAAAATTTTAAAGTAATTAAATAATCTTTTCTTTTACACATTTCTTCACAATAATCGATTTTTCCTATTGCAGTTGTTATTCAGTCTAGTGGTGGTTTAAGCAAGGATGAAATTGAAAACATGGTTAAGAATGCTGAACAGTATGCTAGGGAAGATAGGATAAAGAAGGAGAGAGTAGAGGCTGTCAATCAAGCTGAAGGAATCGTTCATGATACTGAAGCCAAGATGGAGGAATTCAAGGCACAGCTTCCACAAGATGAGGTATGTACTAAAAAGATATTTCAATTTGAAACAAATATGTTGTATATAAATTATACGAACTTCATGAATGTATTTATAGTGTGACAAATTGAAGACTCAAGTAACTAATATGAAAGAAACATTATCTAAGAAAGATGAAAAGGACCCGGAGGAAATCAAGAAACAAACGAATGAACTTCAACAAGCTAGTTTGAAGCTCTTTGAAATGGCATACAAAAAGGTATTTTTTGACAGACTTTTAACACAACTAGTTAGTTATTGAGTATCTAAAAAGGTCCATGAAATAACTTACTTGGACGTACTAACTTTATCAATGGGGATAAAATAATTTAAGTATGTTAAAGAAAATTAAAATTGTAAATTTAAGAATTAGAAGTAAGACACCGATTAAAAGAATAATAAATTATTATATTTTTATTTTTTTATTTTTTAAAATTACATTTCTAAATTTAGATAACTTAAGAAAATTATTGAAAAATTTAATACAATTTTAAATGTAGGTTAATTTTAATTTATTTTTAATAATATTGCAGATGGCAGCTGAGCGTGAAAGCAATCAGCAACAGCAACACACGCAAGAACAGTCTGAAAGTGAAGAAAAAAAAAAAGAAGAAAAGAATTAAATGTAAGCATAAATTTACATAATTCACTTCTATTTAAAATTGACACTTATATTTAAATTTACATATTTATGTTACACGTCTAAGATCTAATTATTTGTATTTCAATTTTTTTCACGTTATGGACAACAGTCTTACAAAAAGGCAATTCGAGAGTATTATGAAGATATAAGCAGTTGAAATTCGAATCTCTGACAGTTCAATGATTAAAGATCAGTAATTTCAATTTTATAATCAAGATTACATCAAGGGCAGGGCTCTCTACCAACACATAATAATATACTTTTGAATGGATCAGTAGCATGAGCTAATTTGAGCTCATAAATAATCATATATTTTTACTTGCACAAAAACGAATTTTATACGTTAGGCCAAAAAACTTAAGATTTTTTTATTACGTTGGCTTCTTCTGATTTCCTTCGTATATTTTATTTTTTCTTATTGATGACAATGGTAAATCAAATAGTTTAAAATTGCTACTTTACCACTTTGTGGTTCCATTTTAAACCAAAGCTCATTGTATAATTCTCTTAAATTAAGAGGATACTATAAGGAAGCATACATTAAGTAATAATTTAAACTTTACTAAGGTTCCGACTCGACATTGTTTGAAGAAAACGTAATTAGTAGTCTAAAATATTCATCTCGTTTATAACTGATTTAGAATGCTATGAAACAAAATAAATGATTTAATATGTAAATTGTGTACATACGTGTTCGTGGGGTTTATGATCACTTATTCATGCGTTGAAGTCTTATGAATCATAAATGATGCATTTTTAGCAATTATTCTACCGTTTCAATTGACGGATCAAAATGTTAAAAATTATTATATAAATCAATTAAAATGTCTGTAATTCCGAAGTAAAGTCGTTTCGCATTTCTTTGTAAGCATTAGCGAATGTGTTTTTCATACCATGTTAATCGAAGAAAAGTGAAAGAAAGTGAAACATCTAGTAAAAGTTTAGTAAAGCAAGTGAAATTATTTAGTATAAGTCGAACACAAATTATATGTAGATTAATATAAGTACTAATATGTTAAAAAACAATGTAATTGTATACTTCATCCAAATTTTTTATTTGAAGAACTATTCTTAATCTTATTTTACATGTTTCTGCTGTATTTGTTCAATAAAATTATTTAAAATTATAAAAAGTTGATACATTTATAATTTTTTTATTTTGTCAGTTCTAAACGAGGTTGGACGTTATTATGGTATTTTAATCTAGTTAAGATTGTTTATGAATTTCAGTTTGTATTTATTTTTTTAACAATTTCATGTAATTGTTAATTATGAAGCTTATATACAAGATTACCATGCTATATCTGGAATAATCAGTTCTAGGTCTTATAATTATATGTAAGGTAATTTGGTTAATTAACAAATAATTTATACTTATGTTTAGCTAGATATAGATTTATATTTATGTAGATATTTTTTGAACATTAACATTTGAAGTTTTAAAATAAATTATTTTATTTTGTATTATTTAATTACTTAATAACTTTCAGGTATGGTAGTAATAATTGAATACTCTAAGTTTCAGTTTATCTTAACTAATATTTGTAGAAATTCTTAAAATAATTACTAAATTTAGAATGTATACAGTTATAAAATTTATATATGATTGATGTATATATTGAAATGAAAATATATATAAAAATATATATATTATCATGATTAGTAATAAAATTTAGTAAAAAGAAAGCAATTTATAGATTATATTTGTTTTATTCAAAGGGGTTTCTAATTTATCATATAATGTGTAGGTGTTGAATTTAAGTTTTTTATCTCTCTTAAAAAAAAATATAGAATAATCAAATGGGTATTAAATTAACGGTATACTAATTTGGATTTATAACTAGAAACTTTATATAGTATAAATAAAATTAAAAAAAAAATAGATGGTTAATGTTTGGAGTGAAAGTAGAATAATCTTTTGTAATTACGTGAATTATTTGTGCTCTTGGATTTATCTAATTTTAATATTCATCATAATACGAATACAAATCATTCATATTTTTATTATCAAATTCAAATAAGTTCTAATATAAGTAAAATGAAATGAAGCATTTTAAAATAGTTGAAATAATTACAAAAGCAAATTAACCTATGTAATATTCGTTTTTACATTAAAAAATAGTAACATGGTATACGTTTAATTGTAACATAAGAATCCTTTACATTTTATTTACAAGTAGAACATATATTATACATACTGCTAATAGACTTAGATTTTTCATAGATTTCAATATCATCGTTTATTTGTTGTCATTGTTGCAAATTACATATTTTCTTGAATTTATATTTTCATTAAAAAATGTTTAAATATGTTTATTTTATATACTGTGGTCTAATGTTATAATTTTTTCAAAAATTTTGGTCAATTGAAAATATTTTTTAAACAATTATGTATACAACATTTATGAATATTAATTTTTAGGAAAAAATTTTTTTATTTTATGTAAGAAGTATAAAAACATCTGAAAACTTAAGTATTCATAATAATGTCTAAATATGTAACTTTTTTTTATTTAACAACAAATAATATATTGATAAATCAGCTATAGTTATATATTTTGCAACATATTTTATTTATATTGCGCGTAATATATTCTAGTTAAAATAATCCAATTTTTTCAAAAGCTTTGCATATTATGAGAAATACGACTTATAATTAAAAACAGAAATTTGAAGTATCACAATCATATTAATATTAATTAATTACTTCCTTACAAATACAGCTATATTTTATATGTATTTAATATTTATTTTTGCTGAATGAAATATGACTATTATATGACTATTATAAACTAACAATCGAAATTTGAGAGTACGGTTAATTAAGGAAAAAAATAAACATTGTTGCACATGCAACAAAATATTTTAACATTATATTACTTTTTACATGATTATCATGAAATATTATAATAAAATTTATTTTTAATATTTCAAATAATCTATAATTTCCACAAATTTATAGGTAAAGTATACTATATAATCATTTGATAATTTTGCCGATAGATTCAGTTTTGCTTGGTTCTAGATATCAGGGTACACGAATACAAATATCTTTAAATTTTAAACCATTGGAAAGGATGAAGTATTAATTACTTATCAACAAAAAGCGTATATTTTGCAGTAATTTGATAATATGAAAATCTACAAAACGTTATTTAGTAATGTTTCTCCATAAACTTCATATTAGGTATATTAAAACTTTTAGTCTAAAAATTTAATTATCGATTTAAGCAAATATTTGATATTAATTGTGTTTCGAGTGTTATTTGATAACAATTAATGCTTGATACTATAAAATTGATATTTTTAAATTTTACGATGTGTAATAAAAAACTATCGATAAGTTATGAATATCTATGTAGGTTGTAGGTTAATGAACAATTTTACTCATATGAGAGCTTTTGAACTTCGTTTGTTTACAAGACTATGATATTATTATTAAATTAATTAAGAGATTGGCTTGAAGAAATCCTAGGATTAATTGCTATTTATCTTAGTAATAAAACTACTTATTATTTACAAGGATTGTGATATTACTTAAAGCATCACTTAATCATGGATATGAGAAACGCTGAAGTCTTAATAAAAAAACGTGTTATTGTAAACAGTCAAAGAAAGAAAATTCCTATAAGAAAGATGCTGATTCAGTTGTTATAAAACTGAAATTAATATTTGGTAACGAATGTCGAAATGTTAGAAACGTTAGAAAAATGAATTAAACTATGTTTGAATATAAATAAATTTAGTAAAATTAATATGAAATATAGAACAGAATCTAGACAGTAATACATTATAAATAATTATGTAGTTTATTTAATGATTTTCATTACTCGAAAAAAGTAGTTGAAATTATTATTAAAAAAGACAGCGACAAATGAAATGAGCGCCTACTAACAATATAATCAGAGCTAATAATTTTTTTCATTTATTATTTTAAACTTATTAATATATATAACATAAATATTAGATACTATATAAAATATTATTAAATATTTATTGACAGATGTCTGGTATTATTTAGTTATGAATAAAATAAACACCTTTCAAAGATTATAGGATGATAAAATACAATAAAAAATGAAAAAATACTTTATTTAAAATAAAATAAAATATCTGTTTATATTTCTAAAATTTCAAAAGAATAAAGAACAAAAGTGACATATTAATATTGAATCAAATAAAAATTTTATAAGACTTATCAATATAAAGTATATTTAGCTTAAAATGTGCTATTTTCATAATATTTGTAGAAAATGTATTTTAAATACATAATATACTGTAAGTAAATATTTGGTAGTTTAAAATAATTTTAGAAAAATAATTCTAAGTCTTTTAATATATTCCAAGCAATACTTTGAAACTGAAAATTAAATACAATTATTAAAAGTATCAAGAACATAAATTTTTTGTAGATATTTATGATTCAATTTTTCTTTAAACTTGTTTCGTTATTTAATAAGTATCATCTTTAATAGTAGATGTTTTAAATAGATAAATTATTTTCAGTTTCGTATATTTGTTTGACTTCATTAATATTAAAGTTTTTCATTAATATTAAAGTTTGAGCTTCGTTAATATTAAAAATAGTTTCTTTCATACTCGTAAGACTTGTGTTAAGAAAATAAATGTCGAATAGGTGCATTTAATTACATTTAATATAATCAGAGATTATATCAGAGATTACATTTATCATAATCTATATTAAGTGTCGACTTGGAATGTAATGAATTTCAATTTAGAGAAGAGACGATTAAGTTTTCAATGTCAACATCTTATTGAAACAGACTTGCACCTAAAGAAATAAAATTTAGTATTAAATTTAATAATAATAGATAACGTATCTTAAACATCTGCAGTTATGAAGTTAATTTTTAATTTTTTGATAGGATTTTGATTTCATCTTTAAACATTAAGTTACAACTTGTATTTATTTGTAAGTATTTTGAAAATAAATAGTTACTAAGTCAATTGTTTGCCTTACATTAAAAATCCACACCAATTTAAAAAGTATTCACATGATTAATTCATTTTTCATGCAGTAACTTTAAAAATTATAATGAAAAAAGTTTCGGAACAATTACTATATAGCCTTTAACATATTAACATTGAATGTACTTCCATAGTTTATTTCGATTAAGTAAGTTATTTAGTCGCACTGATAAAAGATGACACTATGTAATATATTAGTATCATCGTGATAGTTTCACTAATGGTCATTTGGTAGTCGCATCCGGTAACACCTACACTAGATATATGGAACACAGCGTCCAATTTGTAAGTACATAACGAGTTTAGAATTTAGTTAACTTTGATGTTCATGTTTATCGTAGCACTTCGTACACAGTTAACTTTGTCGACGATCATCTATGGTAGTACGTCTCACGTATGTAATAAGTATATCATTGATTAAAGGGCATGTGATATTACTTAAATTTTTCTTGAAAATTATTGCGTTGGTCTCGTACAATAATCACTTAAGGTCAGTCGATACAAATACTATAGTTGAGTATGATTCATTGACGATACTGTAGGATCTGAACTTGAAATTAAGATAACAATATTTTAATTTATCAGTAAAGATAGGTAAGGTAAGGAATAAAAGATGATTATGAATTTACTTTAATTTTCGATATTCTTTTTCATACTTTTTAATTGTGTAACATTTTTGAACAAATTAAATCAGAAATTTCATTCATTTTAAGTTTTTTTGTTTGAAAAATTATTCGCTTTTTTTAGAACGTTGTAGTACTTAATTTATATTTTACTAAATTTGGGAATCGATGATATGATTTTTTTTAAATTTTCAAAATTATCTACTAATGCAAGATATTTAATAACTGAGCTTTAGTATTTTGGAAACTAGGTTGTAATACTTCTTAATTCAATACTCCAAAGTATATAATGATGATGATGATAGTAATTATTTGTATTTTTCAACTAGTGTATAAGGTAGATTTTTTAAATACATAACTGAATTTCATCAAATTAGTTTTGTATAAACAGTGTTTATGAGATTAAACCGAATCGTTAATTTTATTCGTATGAAAAATATAGATTTATTGATAATTTTTAGATCACTCTCATTAACGATATAAGTAAATAATAAATTTACGTGATAAATAAAATAATTAAATAATTATATTATTTTAGTTATTGAATGTTCAATCAGTTCTAAGCCGTTTTTTAAATAAGTGTATATTTTGCACTATTTTTAAGACTGTTCTAATTCTTATGTTCAATATGCAGGTAAATTTTTTTGCATTACTTATAATATTTTTATTTAAAAAGGTATGTTTTGTTCTAAATTTAACAAATTTAATATGTTTGTGACGCCTGCATAATTGTATATCTGTAAGTATACCCAATGGTTTGTAGCTGGAATTTTCGGTTGCAGTACGGCCGAGCCTCAGCGACGTACAATAATTAAACGATTTTTTTTGTTAAAATATAGATTTTTATTTGTTATCAAGTGGTATGACAATCGTGAATAAATTTTCTCCTCGCACTTGTCGCTGCATATATATTTTATTTGTTATTCTTTGTAAATAAATGTTAAATAAATATATATAATATTGTTTTTAATTGCTTGCACCTTAACGCACTTTATGTCAAACAATATGAAAATACTTTTAATTTTAGAACATTAAAATTTTCTATATAAAGGTTTTCTTAACTATTAATTGAGTTAAGAAAATATTCTAAACCAATATGTAGGTATATCTAGAAAATCTTATAATGTACTTATTAATAAAAAAAATAACGGGCATAATTTATCGGATATATAAAAGTTTAATAACAAATTCAGTTTGTATGTAAGATTGCAATTTGAATTCTTTTAAAAGATATTTTTACATATTTTAATTCATAGATTTATAAAAAATCATTCAAACAACGAATTTGTTTTTTTTTGTTTGCAGAAAATATAAACAAGTATTGATATTTAAAAAGTTGATTCTCACTGACAGAAATTTCTTTTAAAAGCCCGGTTGCAATATTTACTACAATATTTATAGTCATAAGTTAACATTGCCTGTAGCCGTTCTATTTCGTTATAGAATATTCAATCCTAAAATAGGTATTATAGTGTCACTACAATTTTTAAAAATACTTATTTATTTTAGTTAGGTATAATATAATTCTTGTTCATTATTTACCAAGTTTTTTACTATGATTATAGTAACCTGTTATATTTGAGATTTTTATTCTTACAATAACGTGTAAAGTCGTTATTCAATAATTATAGAGTCTAATGTATTTATTTGCGAGTAAGACAATATGACTTTTGATAGTACATTACTAATATAGTATTGTAACTATTAAACCCTTGCTAAGCAGTGTATGGATTTATAGTAAGTGTTAAGAATGCATAAATAATCAAAGAAATTTTATTATAAATATTATATTGCAATTTAGTTTTCGTGTTATTATCCTATTAATTTGTGCTTGATTTTATGCATGTAACATCAAACATATTTAATTGATAATAAGAAGTATACAAAACTTAAATTCAAGTATTTTGTTTTATTTTAATTGATTTTGATTGCTTTGTATTAAAAATCATTAATCAAAAGTATTTAAAAAGATTTTGAAAAGAGTATTAAAAAATATCTAGCCTCGATACAACTCTAAAATAATAAAAAGTTAATGAATATTTATAAAGGATTCTTGAAAGATCTCTGCTTTTCTGCTTCTCTTTATTTCAAGTTAGAAAATAAAAAATTATAAATAAATCTTTTTAATTTAATATTATATATTTTACAATAGAAAGTACTGTTTCATTTTACACGTAATATATTTCCATTATTTTAGAGTAATTGATTTACATTTATTTTCGAAACAAAAAGTTTTAAAATGTATATCGTCATAGTTGTTAGTTATTTGACCCATTCATAAATTTAACATTAGATAAGAATAAGTATAGAATATCAATTGATTTAAAATACTTACTTAAAATTTTATTTATATTATCTTGGCTTTTGACCGAGTAGCTGCATCACTGATTTCACTTTGAAGTTTTCTGATTGCAATTTCAAGACGATTTCATCGTATAACTTGATCAGTTATTTTTTAATGATATTAATTCTGTTGGTTTTTTGAATGAGGTCCTGGATTCAGTAGTCTGTACATAACTTAAATGGTAAATGTTAAAATTGCATTCTTATGTACAGTGAGAAACTCTCTCTTCGCTGTTTTCCAAATATAATGAAAAGGAGAGGCTTTCGCCACTCTATATGTAGTAATTAATCTTACTTCTATAGTAAATTTTTGTTATATTTTTATTATTTTAAATAATTTTATGGAATATTATTAACACCATTTTCATAGATTTAAAATAAATATAACATTTTGGTGAGCTTAACTTTTGTCTACAGTTACAGAATATTGAAAAGCAATTTAATAATATATGCTTATATTAATTTAAATATTATATTTGTATGTAGCGTAGCTGTGACAAAGAAAAGAAACAATTATTTATTTGTTTACGATTTTAATAATTTTTTGTTAATTTAAGTAATAATTCGTTTTGATGATAAATTAAAAAAATTTAGAAAAATAAAATAATAAGCAAAAATAATGATTCACAAAAGATTATCTCATCATGAGACTCAATTGTTTAGAAAAGATTCTTGAATTTTGCATACTTTTTAAAAGGTGATGGAGCTATTTTTATAATAAGATACAGATTGAATTAATGACAAAAATGATTGAACTTATTGAATATAAGCTTATAATAGATGCTATATAATAGATAACTACCTTCAAAACATGGGTCAATTAATGTAAATAACACACATGATTATTATATTCTTATATTAGGTATTATTATTGAAAGTTTGAAAACACCTTCCTGTATTATTTTGGAATTCCTATTTCGATAATTATTAATGTTGGGTCAATGTTGTTACTTATAAAAGCCGTTAAAATATTTTCCATAAAGTCATGAAAATGGAATAAATTATGTTAAAAAAAGGCTTATAAATTCATTTACTAACAACTATACCGACACTCTTAGATAAATATAATTATATTCATTGTACACATGAATTAAAAATGAATCGTTTTCATTTTGAATTTATATACGAGCTTCTAACGTATTTCTATGATCTTATATAAAATCTTAATTTAATGTGTTCTCATACTTTTATGTATCAAAATATAATATGAATATAAAATGTAAATGTAAATGTAAATGAAAAATATAAATGTAATCTTACACATTTAAAAAATTCACATAATAAATCGTAAACTTAGATATTATTCACATATAAGCTGCATTATGAACTGTTAAAAAATTTAATAATTTCTTTGAAAATTATCAAGTAATTACATTATTAAATTATGTAACTTAGAGCAATAAAAAATTTTCTATTATAAAAGTTAAGTTTAATCTAAATCATAGGTATCTTTACATTTCTAATTAATATCTTTATTATGTATCTAATTCTACTTAATAACTTCATCTTTGTCTTATAATAGAATATAGATTGATGCATATTCAATATTTAATAAATTATTATAATATTATTTGGGAATTATAAAAAAAATTTTTTGTAATAATTATAAGCATGTAATTTTTAAATTCCTAAAAATTAAAGATTATTAATAAAGAAATTATTTTAAAGAACATATTAATAGTATTAAGTTGATTGAATATACTTTTTACATTTTTTTATAGATGTTTATTTATAATTTATGTTCAAGTTGTAAAAATAATATATTGGTTAATGATTAAAACTTTTTAAAACGAAAATGAATAAATAAAATCAAAATTTGAAATAAGATATTCGATTGAGTTGTTTTTGACAATTCACAACAATACCGGCTAGAAAGTAAAATAAAAGAACGTGGACGGAATGCAAATTAAAGATAGCGATCTGACAGTAAAAAAGAATTTAGAAGTAGAATAACTGTAACGAAGAATTTTCTTTTATTTAAGAATTACATTTATCATAACTTTCTGTGATATAGGAAGTACTTTCCATTGTTCGCTACATTTCTTTTTTTTAATATAGTATTAATTTTACATATCTCTCAAAACAATTTATTCGTTGTCATATTAAATTTGTTTTCATTCAACTTAGAAGGTACTATTACGTTTTATAATTAGAGTTTTTCATTCTCATTTTGATTATGACACGTATGTAATTAGTCATTAAAAAAAATAACAATCAATATTTTATGATTGTTATGTAATGAAGCAATTTAAGTTTATTTATTATTAAAACAATTTTATAACTTTAAAGTTCAAAAATAATTATGTGGGTATTTTTAAAATGTTTAGTTACACAAAAAATAAACGATCGTAGTTGTATAATAATCCAGTTATTTTTTCTAAAACTTATTTCTTTAATCATTAAAATATTAAATACATTGAATTTAAATTTAAAAAAATAATTTCGAAATTTTATTAAATTTTTAATTTATAATCTAACTGATGCAGAAAATATAACTTTATAGATAATTATGAGCTTATCTTCATAAAATATAGCAAAGAACAAAATAAAATTTATAAGATCATTGTACGTAAGCATTATAAATTCTTAAGGTTACATTGTAACTTATTTTTGAGCTTAACTAAAATGTTTTTTAATTATTTTTAGAAAATTAAACATTTTCAATTTCTGAAATAGCCATATCTTGAGACTTATATTTTTAACTATAAAAGCTTTTTTGGTTTAAAGACGCAAAACCTATGCTCTTTAATATACCATTTCATGTTTTAGTATTCTATTTTATCTTAAATATTGAAATATTTAAATTGAAATTTGAAGATTCCTAAAGCAGATAAAAATAAAGGTCATAAAAAATAAAGCTAATTTTAAATAATTCCCAATCTAAAAACATTAATACAATCGTTTTATATGTTACCAAATAATATAATTTTTTAGTAAAACTATATTTATAAAGAGTTAAAAAACATTTCAAACTCTTAAGTAAACACATATTTGGCACAATATTTTTTTTTAAAAACTAGATTTTATTTGACTAAGTAATAAAAAGAGATTTACTTTTCTTTAATTAGAAACAATAGGAAATTTATGTATTAAAAATACAAATTTAATAATTTTACATGTTAGTATAATAACACAAAGATGTGTAAGAATAAAATATTTTTACTTTTATTTTAAAAGTATTACAAATTTAGTAAAAATTACGTCGAGAACAAACTTAGAGTGATTATTACTCTGTATTGTAATTTTTTATTCAAGATATTTTTAAATAAGATGAAATTATAAATAATAATAGAAAATAAAAATTGTACAGTGCATACATTGAATATTTATTTGTGAAAATATAGAATAAATGAATAATTAAGGTTTCAATATATGTGACTGATTGGTACAGTTAGCAGTCACGCAACTTTTCTTTCACGCAAAAAATTTAATATGTGGTTGAAAATTATAGTACGTGTAGAATTTTATTACTTCATAGAATATTTTAAAGATCACTTAAATAATTTTAAGAAAATAATAATATAGGAAACATAAAAATCATACTAATAATTAGTTATTTATTCTCTTGTTAATATATATATATATGAAAAATATAAACAGATATATAGATCACATAATATTTTTATTTCCTTTTCTATTATAATCGAAATATTATAATCCTTATATTATAATCCAAACATTTTTAAAAATTCAAAGAGATAATTTAATAAAAAATATAATAATAAACAGATATATAAGTAACTTATTTAAATAATAACTTAACAAATTTGTTAAAATTGTAATTGAATCGTCAGCTTGTAAATGTTGTTTGAAACTCTTATAATAAAAGAAAAAATTTGTTTAAAGATAAATTTATTGCAAGATTATTTAAAAAATATAAATTTCTAAGCGATATTTTCATTTTGTATTGATAATATCAATATAATATTTATTTTTATTTTATGTACTTTGGTTACAAAATTTTTAATTACCGGTAATATTAATAAAAGTAAACTAAAAAATCGTTAAAATTACCACTGGATAAATAATATTATTTCATATATTATAGAATAGTTTGTTGAATTAATCAAAGAAAGAATTAAAATTTGCAATAATTTTATAAATTTGATTGAATCTTATTTAAGAATATAGTTGTAATCTTAAAGTTGAGCGAAAAATTAGAAAGTTTTTCAAAATATTTACGTTAATTCAAAATTAACATAAAGTAAAGTTTAAGTTTTTAAGCGAAAAATACTCTTAAGCTTTGGAAAGATTTCAAAGAATTTTTTATTTCATAGAATTTTTCGAAAATTTTAAAATATCAACTCGATCTTGATAATTCATTCAATTTCAAGTGTGGAAATACTTTAAAATTTATAACAGTAGCTTGTAATCTTTTAATTATATATATATTAGTTATATATATCTCAAAATTTTATTGCAGTTGAATTTTCATTTGGAGTTATTTTATAAATCAGATTATTAAGACTTTTATAAGTACTCGGCATGAAGCCTCGAATGCATCCTGTAATAAGTTCTTTATCATTTGCATTTAAACTGATAAATTGGTTAAGTATCTTCTTATATATTACTAAGAAGTAAAATTTAAAGTTTGGCATATTTTAACGTAATTTATGTCTTTCAGTCTAAAGGAACAATATTTTCGAAAAATAAAAAGAAACTATAAACTCGAACCTTTAGTCTTCATTTTAATAGGTTTTAGTTTTATGTAATCATGAAGATTACTTTTTACAGTATTACTTTTCGTTTTTAAATTTTTAAGCATTAAATTCATTATAAATCTTTATTTATTTTTATCCGTAATTATATTTATAGATATAATGTATTTTTTATAAATAATTATATTTCATTATTTTATGCGCCGCCAATAGAAAATCTATTTTTACCAAGTAAGCAGGACCTGATCCTTAACTAAACATCGAGAGACGCGTTACGTTAGTATCATCAATTATATTTTACAAGCAATTATTTTGTAAAAGAAGCTGACAACTAATTTTATCTGAAATAATAGTTTGTTGATATACATATCCAAATAAGGATAATAAGGATATTGATCTATTTTTCGATGTACGTATCGTATTTTTAGTTATTTCTGTGTTCTAAATCCTTTCACTCGCATTCGCTTTTTAATTATAAATACTATGAGATTTTTCGACGTGCTTTCGCCTAATTTTTTATCGATCCGGAAACAATATACGGAAGCTAGTTAGGTTGACTTTTTCCTTTGATTTTTTAATTATAAGCTAATCCATTGTTTAATCTTGTCGGTAGTATTATACGTTTACTTACAATCAAGAGATCAATTGCAGCTTCTTGCAATTATTTTCATGACAAATTATCATTTATTAATCATGAAGATTTCTTCAATATTCATTTATACAAGCATAAAAGCATAAAAATATGTTTTATTATTTCGAATATGATTTTTTATAATTATTAAGTATCTTAAAATGATCTGGATAAGTGTATTAGAAAAAATGTAAAATTGAATAAGAAATTCTTAAAATCTTCTTTTCTTGATAATATAAAATATAAAGAAACTTGAAACTTTACAACATATACATCACATCTAATTTGATTAAAAAAGAAAAAAATACTCTAAATTAATTTAGAGTAAATTTTTTTGTCTTTAGAAATTATCTTAATGATATTTATTTATATAAACATAATACATAGCATGATTTGTAAAAACTCAATCGATTGAAAGTACGAGCAAAGATTTAAGATAATCAGTTAAGATTAGATACTCTAAAGATTTAATTTATAAGGCGGAGGATTTAGAAAAGTAAATGATAGATAAAGAGGTAGAGATATTAATTATTTATTCTTAAATTAAAAAATTCGCAATTGAAATATGGATTCTTACTTATTTATAAGATTTTTATTTTAATCATAACGAAAATTATATTATTTTATTAACAATATATACATTTAATATTTCTGTAATACGTATGTTTTTTTTAATTTATTCAACAAATTAATTAACGAATTAAACAAAAATATATTATTGTAATTTATCTGTTCTAATTTTTTATATATGCTGATGGAAGTTTATGATTATATATATATACACACATACACACACACACACACAGATACATATACTTTTTTAAAATATACCTTAAAGAAAAAACTTGATTTGATTTTGACGACACAATATACAGAAGTAGACTTTACCTGTATCAATACGAGATTTTTCAAGTTTGCTTTTTCTTGCGCTTTCACTAACGATCATTTAGATATAATGTCGTTCAGACTTCTCATCAAGTATACGTACACTTATTTTTTTTATCATTTTTAAAGAAAAACCTTGTTGATTATTGTAGCTTAATATAATTGGTATAGCGACGCAAGATTTCATATTCTTTAGATTTAAACTGAATTAGAAAGTTTACTTTTTAATACTTTGAATTAAAATATGTTACATATTTTAATATGTAATAAAATATATGTAATATGTAACATATTTTAATAATAAAATATGTTACATATCAATAATAAATACTATATCGTTAGTGCATTTGTAGCATTGAAATAGAAATTTCATTGATAATAAAAATGTTGTTGAAAAGATAATCTTTCATGAATAACGCGAAAGATTATGTGTATAATCTGATTATGTATAATCTTAGAGTAAAGCACAAAATTCTCAGAAAATGCGCAAATTACCAAGAGAGATTTTTCGATTTTTGACTGATTCTGCTTTGTTTGCATCGTACCAATGTACCAAGGAGTAAACATCGCAAGCTCGTCCTCCGTGGTGAGAAGAAAGCAGTCGCTGAAACATTTTATCGCTCTACTTGAGACGCTTCGTTTTGACTTGACATTTTGAACTTGCGGAAAGGATCATCGATCGCATGCGGGCGGTTCAACGAACCCGCGCGCGCATGAGGGGAAAAAAGGTATCTATCGGTGAAGGTAATCTACCACGAAGTCGGAAGTAAGTGTGCTTTCTTTCGCTCGTCAAAGATAGAAGAGAAGCTAAGCGGTGGAGACTTCGGTATATAAGTCCGGCCAACCGTGTCGTTATTTCCAGTTTGCCTCCTTTACTCAATCGTAACTCGAAGATCTTCTTACAGCTCCTTGTCGTCGCCTTCGTTGCCCATCATTGTCGATTTTTCGAAGATGTTTACAATAGTAAGGTTCTTTTTACTTGACGTATGGCATCCGAAATACCAAGAAGAAGATATGTATATTTCATAGAATGCGGATTATGGAAATCGTACTTGATGTGTCACTGACAGTGCCACTCATTTGCATAATTGTAGATTTATCGACTTCGATAGTGCATTGGTGAATGAATTTAGGGATCAATGTTAGTTCTTTAAAATAATTTCGAGTGCTTAACTCATTTAAACTCCAAATATTTACATAATACTAGTGTTAAAATGCCAACATTTGTTACAAAAAAGTAGTAATACATACATGCAGCTCTCGTTTTATAAGGTCTAAAATATTTAAAAAATTTAAATTCCAAGCCAAAGTTTTTCTCGAAATTTATCATAAGATTATAAAATAATAAAATCTAGATTTTTTAAATCATGTATACTTAAATCAATAATATACGTAATTTATTGATTACATAGATTTTTAATCGGTACGTAATATGGCACAAAATTTATGTTAATTCATTTTTATAGTAGACGAAGAAATTGAAATTTATTCAACGCTACCATTTAAGAATTCAACATATACTCGTAGGAAGCACTAATGCAAATTGAAAAGTAAATCATCAATTTAATAGTTTATAATACAATATATATAATACTATAATATATTTTAAGTCAAACATTTTAACGATATTAATGTTTATTTAAAAACATTAGTCTTATAAAATTACTTTACAGAAATAAAATAATGAAATAAAATTTTGTAGTTTCGTAAAATAATTAATTATTCTGAGAAGCAATTAATGTAAATATTAAAAATAAAAGTATTTAAAATTTTTTCTATAAACATTTTAAATAACAGTATTAATTTGGATTAATATTGCAGCTAAGAATAATTACAATGTTGATCATTTATTATACGCTATCTAATAATAAGAACAATAAAAAAGCGACATCAATTTTTTATAAAAGCAGGTCTATATGTTAGTAAAAATAACTATTTGGAATGTAATATTCATTTAATTGTATACTAAATCAATGGTCCTATTCAAAATAAATTAAAAAATCACGATTAATAAAAAAATTAATTTCAATAGTTCTTTTTCATAAGATAAATGATTTGATTATGTGTAAATATTTATATTTGAATCTAGTTACCAGATGCGATCTGGTAACAGGCTTAAGCAAATACTCGAATATGTATTCATTAGTAACTTATGAAAAAGTTTTTATATTTAAAAATAAAGATTTTTTAAATAATGTAAGCATATTTGAAAATAATTATTTGATTTTGAAAATTGTACAAAAATGAATGCTATTTTAAGTAGAGGATCGTTACAAATTTAAATGCAAGGAAATTTCAGTATCAAAGTTAATAAACTATGATATTTTATAAATATAAACTATAAAAAATCAAAATAAATATATTTTGATAAATATATTTATCAAAAAATATATTTGAATAAAAAATAATTAATATAAATATTTTTTTCAATCATTCTATGTTCTTTAAAAACGATTTTCTAGCTAGTATTAGTGGCGTCCTTGGTTATGGCGACAAAGGCCTCGGAGCATTTTTCATACAGCAATGCGCCTCTTTATCCCATTCATCCAAAGTTAATCTCACAGTCGGTGCACCTGAATGAGGTACCGATCAAGATCATCAAAATCACCAAGACAGTCGCAGTTAAGGTTCCGGTCCCATATCCTCTTAAGGTGAGTAAACATTGACGAAATAATTTTTTATTTTTATTATTTCTACCGAATTAGGTAAAAATTGTGATTTTGGGTAATTATTTAGTGGATAATTTAATAGTGAAATAATTCGACTAATATCGCATCACTTAGAACAAAATACGTATGTTAAACTTTAAAGTAAATTTGAGAATTGCAATATCAAGTAATATTAGTTATAAGACTGTGAATACTAGTTTTGATAAATATCTGATAATGTTATGTGTAGCATATTAGCTTTTATGTATATTTGTACACTAAAATATTACATATTTTTAAGTATTTATTGATTACTCGTGAAAGAATTTATTTTGAAATTTTTCATATGAACTTGATGATAAAATATTATTTTCATTTAATGTAATTACTTAAATATGTTCTATTATTAAAAGTACTAATTATTTATGTAGTTATTAAGAAAGAACGTTATCGACATATTTCAGGAAGATGTTATTGTATATTTATCTATTAATAGCATTTTGTAAGCGTTTAAATTCCTGTTTTTTATTTATTTCAAGTCTTTTATTTATTTCAAGTCTTTATTTATTTCAAGTCTTTTATTTATTTTTCAGTGAATATTTTAGGTTTTTTGAATAAAATTATGTAATATATATCAATGGGCTTTTTACAAGAGAACTAGGAACAGTTCCCAATATCGTTTGCAGTATTTGAAACTCATTGTTAAAAAGTTTGTTCAGATAAAACTAACAGTAGCTGTAGAATTTAAATTCATATTATAAAAAATATTTCTCATTTTATGATAGGCTAAAATAGATGACATTTATATTTGCAAGATTATATTGCATATTTTATGAATAAGAAACTATGAATATTATGAATACATTTTAAAATATAATAATTTAATGTAGGCTTGATTTCTATATGTAGTGTATCCGCAAAGAAGTATTGCAGGCTATTATTTTTTAATTCTATTCTAATTTTCTTATTTGAAATTAGAGCTATCTACTCAATTTATATTAATCTACATGATCAAAAAAATTCAATAAACAAAGTATACAGCTTATTAACTAATGTAATGCTGTATATTTTATTCTTCACTTTTTCTCAATTATTTCCATTTATTTTTATTCTCCAACACTTCACTTATATTTTCTTATGCTATATATATTTTTTATTTATGTAAGGCTTTATTCATCATTATTTTATTGTTATTATGGAAATTCCTAAATTTGATATAATTTAATAATAATAATAAGTATTTTAAAGTAAGGCTAGGGATATAAAATATACATTTGTTGAATTAATTATAGTAATTTATAAATTTTTTTTAGCTGTTTATACTTATTCTTAAATTGTTATCAAATATTATGAAATACAAATTTTTAATAATTATTTTTGATCTGCTAGTACCTACATTTTCTGCTTTTTCTGAGTAATTAACATATTTTATGATTTCTTGATAATTGTCTAGTAAGTCTAATTTATTTACTGGATTTTAAATATTTTTTTCATACATTTCTTGAAGATAATTAATACTAATAAATAATATTATTATTATTAGTATTAATACTTATATTGTATTAATACTATACAATATAATTATATTGTATAGTTACATAAATTACAATATAATTATATTGTATAGTTACATAAATTACAATATAATTTATTGTATAGTTGTATAATTATATTGTAAAATAATATGTTTTATTTATATGTGATTAAATTGTAAATTCGAATTTTATTTTTAATATTAATTTGAAAAAACCTTTTTACAAGAGTATTTATCAGAATAATTATGAATCTATGCTTTGATTGTAAAAAGTTGTAATTGAAAGGCTCTTTATATACTTTTGATATATATTTTACACTTCTTTATATATTTCTTTTCTTATTTAGTAAAAAACATTTTTTTAATTATATCATTTATATTTTACTCGTCTATTTTAGCATGCTGAATTACACTAAATATTGAGCTATTTAATTAAATGGCTTTATGATTATCACTATTTATTTTTCATTTTTCTGCGTGTTATATATTTTATGTAATATTTTGATAATTAAGTAATTAAATGCGGCAGAAAGTTTTTAGTAAAATGTATTATTATTAATTTATGACATTTTAATTCATACGAAGCCAATTTATTTATTATATAACTCTTGTTAAAATAGATGTCTTTTCTTCTACTGAAAATTATTATTCTATATAAATCTTAAGTTCAACATTAAAACATATTATTGTTTAAATCTAAATTTCAGTTAATTAATTAAACTTGAATAACATACAGTTTTGAATTATTTTAATAATTTATTTAAACTTTCAATGTTATATTATATTTTGTGTATAATAAAATTAATTTACGTTCTATTTTACTGCTAGATCTATTATCGTTAGCAAACTTTATAAATATTAAAAATTGGAAAACTCAATTTATTCGACATAAATTCATAGTATAGATTATATTTCATTTTTCTAAACTCAGTTTTATTATCCAATTAAATATTTATTTTTGACGATTTAATATTAATTAATCTTATGTACTTTATAAAAAATTTATAATAATAAAAAAAAAAATTTTTATTTCATTATTAAAATTAAAATTCTTTATATTAGTCAAATTACAAGTACAATTAAAATATTTTCGAATTCTTATAAGAACGCATTTTAATCTACAACATAGTCTTCCTCATTTGATTCACATAAATAAATTATATTGTTGGTATATTACGTTAGTTCAATACAATGAATTATCATAAATCGTTAAGATAGATATTTCTAGATAGTTGATTATCAGTTGAAATTTTTGTTATTTTACGGTATTAAATTTCACCTAGTATGTAAAATATTATTGTGATTTTTACACGATATAGCAGTTTTTGTGTACTAAATATCATTATTATTTCTGAATTTGACTATTTAAATATTAGAAAAATCTAACGTTATTTGTGTTTATTTTTTATTTATTAACTTGTCTTTTTTTTAAATAAATTTTGAAAATTATATCATGAATATTAATGATATTACATTGAATTAATTACCTCATTTTGATAATCAATGAAATTCAAAAGACATTTGTTTAATTATAGAATATAAAATTTAATAACGCAGTGTTTATTCATTCTACACTAAAAAAACGATTTATGTAACGTTAAATACCATTAATTTCTTATTTTCTTTGTAATTGAATCGAGTCAATTAAACTTAATTAATGGTACCTAATAATTCTAGGTCACTGAAATATAAAGAAAATGTTCTTACCTTATATTTAGTAGTTGCATCACAATAATTCATGCTCGTTACAGCATCTTTATTATAAAGTTTATAAATAATATAAATATATTTTCCTTCAATTAGAAGATACATTTTAAATAAAAATGTTTACTAAATTATTAGAATAGTTTTTTATCTCTGTAAGATTCAGGTAAATGTTAAAGTAAAAGATAATGAAATTCGTTACAAAAACTGTAACTTACCAACAACTAATTTACTTTAAGAATTTAATTGCATTTCTTATTTATCCATACTGTGGTCAATTTTGTGTATAATTTAAAAAGAATTATCTTATATATCTGCAACTGGCATTAATGTCCGGAATGATCACAGCTTTGATATTTATTTTTATAAGCAATGAAACAAATTATTTATAAACAACAAAATTAAAAATTGTGTTTAATAATAATTTCATACAATAAAAATAAAAATCTTATTATATGAATAATGAAAATTTAATTATAAAAATTCGTACTAAGATAAAATTTTTACTTAAATAACTAAAAATATTGTATATTTACTTATTTAATAATCAATTAAAGAAATTAACTTTTCTACTTTTTAGAGTATTATTTTCATATGTTTGTTGTTTTCTATTCTTAATGTTTATTTATCGTAATTCATAGAGAAAATAGTAATAGTTGCTAAGATATTATTAATAATATGAAAATAGATAATTTAATCTAATATATTTGAAAAAACATTATTGTAGGCACATCTTTTGACCAACCATAGTATAAGAGGTTTAAATTGATATAAAAATTTTTTTCGTTTTCAACTACTTCCTTTCGATAAATTTATTATTTTTATTTTTTTTTATTTAAATTAAACTCAGATAAGCGATAAATCTTTCAATTCGTAATTATTCAGTTTGAATCTTAATTACACAAAGTTATAAAACAAATAAAATAACATTTACTTAAGAGTACCTGACAGTATTACTCCTGAAATATTTGCTTTTTACCAAAATAAATATCATTGTACAAAGTTTATCAGCTGAGCTAGTACATAATAACTTGTCTTAGATTATAAATCTTTGTAGGTACCGCATCATATACTAGTACCGGTACCAGTATACCACCCGGTTGCTGTCCCTGTTCCTCAGATCGTGAAAGTTCCGCATCATGTGCCAGTCGAGGTTCAGAAACCGGTTCCCGTGGAGCTTCCTCAGCAGGTGCCGCTCTACCTCACCAAGCCGGTGGCCCTGCCGCATCCGGTTCCGGTGCCCCAGCCGATCGCCATCAATAGGCCCGTCTATTATCCTGTGCCCCACACCATCGCCTACTCCTCTCATAATGAACAAGACGAATACGAGAACCAAGTAAGTCAACTGATTCGGTAATATGCATATAAATAAATTGGGAGCATTTGCTTCTTTTTCTCTGTATTGTCGAGTTCCGCCAGGATAACGAAAAACTTTTCTCTTCAATCGTACCGGTTTTGAGTCATTTCCTGTATAAGCTCGTATATCTACTTTGGATGTGCAATTACCAATAATGATGATATTTTTGTAATTTATAGAAAAGTTTAAAATACGTAGATAATAATTAATAGTCCATCATCGGTTGATCAACTTGAATGTTCAATCCACAATTATTATTATCAAAAATGAAAGCGTGTAATGCAAAACGTAAGTTACGTGTGTATAATATGAATGGTTACAAATTAAACATGAATTTATATAGAGTACACTTAATGACGGTGTACTATCGATTAATTTTTTGTAGTTAACAATTAAGCTTCGATATTGACTATTAAAATTCAATAATACAAAAGATCTATTTGTATATATATACCTATATTTCTTTTTATTAAAATTTAATACGATTCAAATTGAACAAGTGAAATTTTAATTTTGTAATAGTATGTAACAGTAATTGTATAGGGATATTAATTTTATTATATAATTGTAATAAATTTTTGAAAAATAAAAATAAAAATTAATAGTATATCAATAGAAACTTATCAATCCATTTAGAATAAGATTTTTTCGTAACTTCTTGCTGAAATATTTGTTGCAAAGCTGAATAAGATCATATAAAACTAATGAAATACTAAATAAAAAAAATCAAATTATTAACGAAAAGTATCATAATCTCTTGTAATGATGTAGTATTTCTTAATCGTATCTGTAAAAAATATTTTTTATGCCGTAATTAGATTAAGTTTAAAAAAGAAATAGATAAACTAAAATTAATGATGACATTATTCACAAAATAAAAATTTTTATTTTATTTAATAAAAATTATTAAATAATAATTTTCATAATAAAATTTTGTTACTGAACTACTCAATATGTATTAGAATTCGATTTGATATATTTATTTTAAAAATAAGATTTGTATAAGAAATAAATGTATTATGGCTATGGAATTTACTAAGCGTTTGAAAAATGTTAATGTTTTTTTAAAACTACATTATAAAATACTATAGATTTATAATCAATATATTATAAATCATAAATTAGGAATGTCAAAACAATAAATTCAAAAGTCATAAATTATGTTTGTCATTTAAATACTGGTTGTGCAATATTAAAAACAATGAATTCTTTTTTGTCTAAAAATTAAAACATATAAGTAACAATCATTATAACTAAATGTAATATACACACATATTACTTACGAATATAGGCAAATTAAAAGAGAATATAAATATGAAAAATATAATTAAAAAAATTGTGCAATAGAGAATGGAGATGTAGCTATTATTGTTAGGTTAAATACATAAAAATACCAAATAAATTATTATTAAAGAAAACTGATACTAGACTAGTATAAGAAGAGAAATTACTGAATAAAAATATAGGGAAATAAAAATTTCTTATGATTACTTTAGCAAAATGTGGATTTTTCATGACGTATATATTTCGAAGTTTGAATAACTCGTAAATTATTAATGAATCTATAGCTGAAGTAAATGACTTACAAATTCATACCGATAGTAGGGAATACAGATGGTATACATTAGAGTATGATTTACATTGATTTGGTTGCTTTTGATTTTAAGCAATTTTTAATTTGTGACCAATAATTATATGGAATTATATATGTAATTCATGTAAAAAGAAAAAAAAGTTTTCTCAAATGTAGATTTACATTTGATAACTATGTTTATGTACAGAATAAAATATACATGATAAAATATACAAGATGAAACATTTCTTTCAGCGGACATATTAGTTTCTGAAAGCGAATTCAATAGGCGATAGTTCGGGTTTTCGAAACTCGGTTATAAAGACGTAAAAGTAAGCACCAAAGAAGTAATTGATTATTCTTTTTCTTTTTAGCGCGAGGTTCACGCAAGTCTATTTGCCAAGACCTCTGATTTCGACTCGAAAGACGAGGTCGAGAGCGAGGTCGATGTGGAGAAGGCGGAGACCCAAGAGTCGTCCACGAATCAATATAATTTTGGCTACTTTCGGCCCTCCCAGCCGGATTATACTTCTGAGCATTAATTCTAGACACCGGTGTCGAGACGCGCTGATTTGGCTTGTCTCTTATCCCCGAATCGATAATTGCAACGGAAATTGACGAGTTTTTTTGGCCAAACGAGGCAGTCCGGGCAATCGTCGTTGGATATTTCATTCAATACTGCCGCGAGTGCGCTAGACAGAAGAGAAAATTTGGAAAATTTGTGTTACGTGGAGAGTTTGCGCCCCAATGTTTGGTGAAACTTGAGCGCTCTTTCGTTTTAAGAAAAAAGACGTGATGCAATTCTTACTTTGATTTTCGAGTAACTTATTTTGAAAACTCCTACATAAGCTTTGTTGTTGAACAACATTTTTTATAATATTAAATTGAACAAGTAATGTTATGTAAAAGGAACTGTCGTCGAGAAAAAAAATTACTGCTTGGCGTTTCTTTTTTATAATCTTTTTTTGTAATTGATAAAGTTTTGCTTATTTTCATAATAAGATTCATGTTAACATCTTCTTTTGATATTTCTACGATTATTGTCTAGGTGATTTTATGTTTGTACATAACAATTTTTTAAATAAAATATTAAAAAAACTTTCTTTTTTAACTTATTTAAGTCCTATGAAGGTATAAACATTTTAAATATAGACGAAGAATTTAAGTACATTTTATTAAATGAAACGAAGTTTCCGTCGTATTTACTGATGTCATAAGTAAGAAAAACACTAGAAAGAAAATAATTATTTTGAGAAAACAATAGACTATAATCTTCTGCAATGTAAGCTTTACCATGAGTGGTAATTTATTATGTAATTTTAACACTTCCTTATCGAAATCATCATAAACCTTATGTTTATATTTAATATGGTATTAAATTTTTCTCTGTATGGCACTAAAGTGTGCAATATTTATTTGTGCAACTTATCCGCATCCATTTGATACCATTAATGTTAGTTACAGCAAATCTAGTAAATGTGCAATTTATTGAGAATAAATTAACAAAGAAATAAAAGAATTCTAACCAACCTATAAAATAAAGAAAAAGAATTAGCGCAAAAAAGAGAAAGATCGCGTTTTTCTTTTATTCAAACCTCAAAAGCTACAGCATAAATTCACTAAAAACATCGATCGCAAGTAAGGAAAAGATAAACACACAGAACCAGAGAGAGAATTAAACTGAGAGAAGTCGAGATAGAATGAGTTTGAAAGGAAAATAACGTCTTAAAATTATATAGGTACATGAGTATAATCGTTAACTTTATCATTTTCGTAATGTTGAGCGCAATATACTCCCAAGCTGACGTTGCCTCAGCTGAATTTTGATCGATTCTTAGAGATAAGAAGCGGGGAATTGTAGATCTCTTGCAAAATGTTAATACAAAGTACGCGATGGAATAAAGTAGTAATAAATGCAATTGAATATCTTTAATTCTTTTCCTTTTTAATTTCAATAGCTGTATGTTTTTTTATCTAATCGAAACATTAATGTTCCTTTTTTGTAAATCTTTGTTATTTAAGTATTTAAACATAGGTGTAACTTATATGTAGTTTTCATCAACGTATAGACAATTTAATTCTATTTCATCCTCAAATTAGTACTTTATCAAATTATTTATTACAAAATTTTTATTTTTCATCAAAATTGTTTCCGATAAAACAAATTATATAACTATACAATTTTATTTTTTCTTATTGATAAGTGTAATTTAATTTAAGTGAAACATTAAAAGCAGTGTACGTTCTAAAAATTTCTATGGTAAACTTAAGATAATACCTATTTTCTCATTTTGTTCGAATAAGTATCTACTAAGTTTGTAAATATATTATTTTTAAGAATAAATAAAAGTTAGTAATATTAATAAGTAAAAAAATAAAATTTTAAAATTTTGTTGTTACACTTTTTTCAGCTTCTCTTTATTAGTAGAATTTATTTATCTTTACTGATATACTTTGAATTGTCAAGGTGCTCTTCCATTTTTTTCTATCATAATCATTGATTACAAGTCGCTAATGAGTCAACTCAATCTTCACTACGTAGTATTACTCTAACGATATTACAGGACGTGATTAGTCCAAGCTTTTCTTTCTCTTACTTTCTCCTTATCGGTAATCTCGTTCTTATTTTATTCATTCCTACTATTTATTAATTACCTAGCTTCATAAACTTCTAATTTTATTTATTACATCTACTTTCTTTCATCGATTTAATTTAATAGTATATATAAGCCAATGATATATTAACTGCAGCAATAGTTCTTCATGCGGAATTTATTTGAATTTGCAATCGAATAATTTTTATTCAAAGCGTATTTAAAAATTACTTTAGACTTCTTCTAATTTTATATTGTTTACTGGTAACTATGAGTTCCATGTCTATCCGATTGTTATCTATTTCTATTTATAGAATTCTGCTCAGCTTTTAAACAGTTAACAAAGAGAGCAATATTTTATAACACTTCATGTAATCTTATAATATTTACAATTTTTAGTTTTAATATCTTTTTCACACATGTACATTAATTTTATTTTAGATAATTTTTTACTTTATTTATGAGCTTCTTCGTTAAAATGCTGAATAGACAAAGTTATTCAAATTTCAAGTACTTTCAAAATTAAAAAATTTACAATATAGGTGATGTTTTTCTATAATAAAAGTCATTATCGTATTTTCCCTTTGCAATTGTTTATCAAAAAATTTTTTTCATCAGTATAATTTGGATTCTCATGGCTGATTTATTGAAACATAATATGAGTGATTGAGGCTTAATTAACATTTTTGGATATCCATTTAACCACTTGAAATACCTCTAAATATCTACTGCTTCATATTTAGATATACACCAACTTGGAAAATATTCTGATCTATTGTGAGTGGTTCAGTTAAACTGTAGCATAAAATATTTATAAATGTACAAATTTTAAAGTAAATCTTCAATATTATTAGTGATAAGACTTTAGTTAATTAAAAATCTACATATTTCTAAGTTGTAAGTTGTATGTAAATGAAGTTTTGTTTATCTTAATTATTAGGTAAAAATATATAGGTAAAATCTCTTTTAACATTATACAAATAGTATTATACTTTTTACAAACACCAATACCATTATTTTCGTTAGCCTTTTTTTGTCGTTATTTTGAATTACCAAATAAATTTTTGCTATAGATTGATAAATTTAAAATTTTTTTTATTTAATGTTATTTTTAAAGTAATTCTTTAGTTATAACATTCAAGATGAAATATATTAACGAGCAGTTATTTAAAATATATCCCGTAGAATTTTTAAGATCTTTTCAATTGCATGTAAACAAGTTTTTTAGCGTAGTTAAGAAAATCATTAATCATTCGTTATTCCATATTTATATTTTTTTTACATTCAGAAATATTTTTTAATTATTTTTATTGTTTTAGAAACAATCAATACTAAAAAGCTGAAAACTAATATAAAATATTAAAATTAAATTAATATTCAAGTCATTTTAATATTTATCATTAATAAATATATACAATATTTATAAATAATTATAAATTAACTGCATTTTATCTTGCAGTGATAATTCTTTTGAAACATACTAAATAAAAAGTATTTAAAATTTTCATTAGTGTATTTCTTAGAATGTTTGGATAAATAATGTGAAAAATTTTTCATTTTTATTTTAAAAATAATAATAAATAAAGGACAAAATTTAACAGGATCTAAATGAAGGTTCCAAGTTTGACTTAATCCGATATTTAGAATTATTTGAATCTAGTATCTCTCATTTATCATCGTTTCATGTTGTGTGGATATCCTGTCGTTTAATTTTTTTAACTAAATATTTCATGATAAATTAATAAATACAGATTATAGTAGGACGGTTACTACTTTAATTAATAAATCTGCATAATTAGTACACGAGAAAAAATATTATCATTAAATTGAATATAGTGCTTGAATAAAAACAAAATATTGTTTATAATTTAAAAGAATATGTACATAAATAAGTAAAAACGTATTATGTTAGTAGTTTACAAATACATAAGAGGTAATTGCAAAGTAACGAAATATTAATATTTGAATAATATAATGTTGGATTTCTAAATGAAAATCTGTATTAGATAATGTTACTACATAAAAATTTTAATCTTAGGTAATAAGACCTAATTATATAAGGTAACGCACTATTTTTCATTTAATTTAATCCACGTCTTTGATTTATTGTTATTGTGAAATATTAAGTTTATACATAAAATAAAAGACTTTTCAGTATATTGTCATCGACTATTAAGCAAATAATAAGCAATCGACAAAAATGAATTATTTTAACTCTAATTTAAAAAAGAACTAATAATATATTCATAACACGTGTATCAAAGTGTTGAGCACAAAGTAGCAAATGTAATTTTAATAAGTTAAACAATCGTTGTGTTGGACGTATGTTTTTAGTTCCAGCATCTAGTTGCTCAAATGTCTAAAAACTGATCTACACCAAGGAATTTTAAAATCTGATCGTCGGAAAGATCTTTTGACTGTGAAAGGAGGTTTGTGGCAACGCTTACTCACAGGCACACCATAAAAAATTTTTTGCTTTTGATTGTACCCACCTTAACTCATGTGACGCAATAATACCAGGCATGCGTTCCTGCGTAAAAGCGCCAGCGAGAACGAAATTTTAATAAAACTTTAATATATCGCTTAAGCTTTCTCGCGGAGCAGTTCCCCAGGAGTCCCTCGTTGCTGCACACGTAGAGCGTATATCACACTCGGTTAGAAAGTACTTGTGCGTCGTCCCGCCCTTCGCTTACGGTCATTTCACGCGTCGAAAGATAAAGCGCAAGCACTTTAAACGCAATACCCGTAATCGATTCGTTGACATCCTCCTCTCTTCTTTAAACTTTCGATTCACGTTTTCATTGATTTCGCGCGCTCAAATAGTCGCGCGGCTTATTCATGCTTTATGTAGGTAAGTGTTATGAGAACGTGTGTTTCTATTTTGTATCCTTTTCTTTATTTCTTTTATCTTCTTTGATTTTATAGTTTAAAGTGTTCGCAGTCGATTCACACAATTATCCATTCAACGATTAAGTCGTTCTTTTTCTAATAAATATCGAATATAAATAGTACTATCGAAATATTTTTAATTATAAAAAAATTCTTAAATTATATACAAATCTGTTGAGATTATTAAAAATAATCTCAAGCTTTTAAATACTATCGATATTTTTCATTAATAAAATATACAAATAATAATATATACATGATATTCATTTCACAATTCAACAATTAAAAGTTGCCATTATTAATAACTGTCGCATAAAATGAATTTGAAATAAGAATAGATTAAAAATGTAATTAATAATGTTGCGCACGTGCAATGATTACAGAAAAAAATTAATCCTGTAGGTGTTATACACCAGCATGTTCACATCTAATAAAATGTGAAAACTGATACAAACTAGTACTTTCGTGAACAAATTGTTTATAATTTAGATTGTTATGTAAATTTTATAAAAAAATGTCAGGTACGTAAGATTTAAAATATTATTTAACCAATATATTAATTGTAAATATTACACTTTCATTTTAGAAAAATATTAAAGTTTTATCAAAATCATTTTAGTACATAATTTTTTATTCAAATTCTGAATTAAATCAATATAGTTATATATTTTAAAAATGAATTTTTAAAATTCAGTAAACTAAAGTTTTGAAATGATAGAAATAATAACAATTTATCATTTAGTAAAAAATACATTTATTGAAATAAAAATAACATATCTTCAAAAATTCAACACAAAATACAGAAAACTTATATCTACGATGAATTCAAGAAAAAAATTCAGAAATCTTTAATAGGATCTTGTAATAGAATCTCATTTTTTCTTGAATAAAAAATGATAAATGAATAAAAAATGAAGAATTCGTCGATATCGTCAACATCTAATGTACTAACATAACTAGACTCTTATTGCGAAAAAACAGTATCCTTGTTATAATATTTTTTATAATAGTGAAATATATATACAAAATAAGTACTCCTCTGAATCTGCGAAGATATCAACTTGAAAAATGATAGAAATGACGAATGTATTTTTCATGGAATGTTAATCCTCAATTATTAAAGAAAGATCGATATCCAAAGTAAAATATTTGATTAATCAGTTTCTTAAAATCCCAATTCTTCTTTATTTAAATATAAATGAAGAGTTTGCATCACTTTAAATTTTATAGTTTTCATTAATGTAGAATGTGAAATCTAAATTGAGATTGCAACGATATGACTTTCTATTAATAATTCTTGCCCCGTACAATACTTTGGTACTAATATTCAGTAATGAATTTCGGTCATTCACAAATCGATATTTTGTACTATTGCAATTCATAAATTCATGTAAAGCATTTTCCCGTAAGATCTTCTAGAAGGCGTAGGATTTTTGTTTCTCTGCAAACCCGCTGAAGACAATTCCTCTACATCGAGCAACTGAAGTAATGTTGAGGCTATTATCACCATCTGCTCTGACGATTTACCAATTGTTGTAAGCAGAGATTCTGGGATACTTGTCAACGATAAAGGACTGGGAATAAGGATAAGCTACATGCTTGACAATTGGTACAGCGTAAGGCTGAGGTACTTGAACTGCATAAGGAGCAGGAACGTGTTTGACGACTGGCACATGAACGGGATATGGTACTGGACGATCGACGGGAACAGGTACAGGCTTGGTTACCTCGACGGCATAAGGTTTTGGCACTGGTACAGCTACTGGACGATCTACTGGTACGGCAACCTTTTCAAAAAGAGAGAAGTTTTTAAAATGAGGAGAAATGATGCGGATAAATTCATGTAGATATTCTTTTATGCATTTGAGTGCCACATAGAGATATCTATAATGACATAAGTATATGTAAGAAATTTATATTAAAAATTAATCTGAAAGAATTTACATAAAGAATCAATTAATTGTAATAAATTTGGTTGCTCAATGGTTAAATATGTGAAATAGCATAGAAATATAGTAACGTATAAAATAATGCGACAAAATACTTAATATGCATTCATAATAGTTATATAATTTAATCATTATTTATAAACTTAACGTGAATTAAAGAATGTGATAATTTATTTATTGAAGAAAATGACTAATATTTTATTATAACAAATAATTGATCAATGTTGGTGATAGATTTGTTATGTTCACTTAAGTCTTTAAAAAAAATTGACTGTTATCTGGCTATGGACAGCCACTAAAACAACTTTAAATGATTAAATACTCAATCGAATTTTAGCAGAGGTAATTTATTAGAATTAATTTTTTGAAGCTTTTAAATAAGTGATGTTGATCATCTTCATTTTAAATATTTGATTATTCCAATATAGCTATTACAATGTTTATTATACTTTTATTTAATTACTAAAATAAAATTAATAAACATTTTATTTTTACATTAAGATAATATTTTTATACCTTAACATGATCTCAACGTTGACACATATTGATTTAAATTATAACGTTATATTTTAAATATAAAGCTTAAATAATATAAGATTTATAATTCAAATGTTCTACTTTTAAATAGAAAAGTTTATTAATTTATGTAGTAAATATTTGGAATTAATAGTATAAATTAAAAAACCGTAAAAATAAAAATATCTCAGATTCATATTTCTTTTAATAACAACAAGAAATTTGACCTATATTTACGTTATTCTGTGGATTGAATAAGCTTTAACTCCTAATTAATTTTTAAATTTAGTTCAAATAATGATTAATATGTAAATATTACTCCTCTGAAAATATTAAAATGTTGTTATTGTGTAGATAAAAATTTGACTTTTTATCTGAGTTATCATCTGGATTTCCAGATAACAGATCACTTAGATCGATACTTGCTTTTTGGATGACGGGGTAGGGTACGTGCTTTTCAACAGGAACGGCAACGGGATGGGGTATCGCGACCGGAACTTCCTTTGTAATTACAGTGTTGGTGTGAACACCATGAGAATACAGTGATGGAGCAGAAAAGGCGGAATATGTGTAGGGCGAAGCGTAGCCATAACCCAAATCGAAGAGACCGCGCTTGTTCTTCTTTGCGTCATTGATTTTTATATCAGCAACTTGGAGATCCTTTGGACTTTTCGCAGCTAACTTGTACTCACTAGCTACGACGGCGATTGCCAGGGAAAACAGAATAAGTACCTAATATAAAAAAGAAAAAAAGATGTTTGTCATGTACTAGTGTACACTTAGTTTATTCGTAAATCCATCAAAAAAATTAAATACTTTTTAACAAATTTAGCTGCTGTAAGTTAAACAAATGATTAAACAAGGAAGTTATTTAGACCAAATGAAAGGTGCAGATAGTTATATGAGTGCGTATGTGTGTATAATCTAAATAAAAAATAAAAAATGATTTGCATCGATGCAACTGATGAAAAGGGTTGTGGAAGAATGTCACTCGTCACTATGTCAACTGCATAGAAGCAATCTCCATGCAGGTTTATGAACTTCACCACATTTCCTGGTAGAGCGGAGCTTATCAAATGTACCAAAGTAGTCAAAAATTTGTTGAAAGTTACCTTGGCCTGCATGTTATCCTTTATTTAAAAGCGTTGGCTCGCGCTGGATTGACCGTGCGAATTACTAACGAAGATGCGACTGAGGATGTCAGAGAGCGCGTGAGCTTTTATACGGTAGGAAGCACCGATTTGGCGTGTGTCGGGTGGGTCCGATGGTGGTGGGTACGGCGTGTCGGTTGTGGATCCGAAAGAGTAGAAGAAAAGAGGAGATGGTGCGGCCCCGAAAAAAAAACATAAAAAAAGAAGAAAAAAGGAGTCCGAGCGAAGGCTCGCTTTCTTTGCGCAACGGAGTCGTGCGCCGGATCCCGGGAGCGGACGCGACGTTTCGTCTTGCCTCTATCCTCCTCCACGGTTAAGAAAGAGCGCCTTACGTTACATACGAACGTTCATACGAACGTTCATAAATGTGCCTTCGGATATTTTGCGGATTGCGCCAATAGGCAATAGACGCGCGCTATTTCGGAAGCGGATCGACTAAGGCTAATGATTCATTCACGTATGTCGTATCAAAGATTTCTTCATTCACTGTCAGAAGCCGTATCGTGAAGGTGGACTGCAACAAGTTCCAAATACGCCCCTGACATAAGTGCGTACGAGAATTCGAAAATTTTACGTTAGGGCACTTAAGTTATAGCTGATTTATACGTTTATTTATTAAGAATCAATCTTAATTAGAAACACTTACTTTTGTCGTTTTCATCTCCTTTAAAGACCATTAACAGAGTATGCAAGGAGTATTATGAATTCAAAAATAATAATACCTTCTAATTTTTTCCTTACGCATTCTGTTTGCTATTGTAAAAACAATAAAAATTTGACGTTTTACAAAATTATTAATTAAAAGCATTTTTATCGATTGATTCCTTAAAAAAACTGTCTTTCTTGTAGGAGGTAATGTCTTTCTTATCTTAGGTAATATGTTTCACCTTATAATTGAGGTGTTTTCTTATAATACGCGTCGTTTTTTCATGTTATGTAATTGTTAGTTTACTTCATTTTAATTTATGGAAAATTATTATGTTTCTAACAGTACTTTTATAAACAACTAATTTAGAATTTAATATTATTAATAAGAAATTTTTTTATATTAAAATATTTATTAATAACAGTAAATATTTTTTCAGTTTCTCCTGTACTAATAAAAAAATTTATCTTGACAAGAATTTGTAATAAAAGTTATATTTCACAAATAAAAATAATATAACACTATTAAATAAAATATTTACATCAACATTAAAATTTTTTAGCATTGGAATATGGAAATAGATAAATAGATAGATAATATTTTATATCTCTTAAAATATCATATTATATTTAATACGAGTTGTATTGACTCGAAATATAATAATTAAACGATTAAGCAATATATTATTAAATAAAGTTGGAAAGTTTATCGTTCTGATTATTTAAAGATCTATAAATTTACAAAACGTTTTAGTTTATAATGTAAATATTAAAATTAATTACTATTAATGCAAACTATGTATAATTATGCAAGTAAAAAATAAACTAATTCAAAATGTAATACATATATTTAATACTATAAGTATATATACAGATATTTAATACTACTACTATATTATACATATGTATCAATAGATTAATAAATAATTTATTACATACCTAAAGATTTATTAAACGAATAAATTTAATTTTTTTATTTATTGAAATAAAATAATGTAAATGTTCAGAAAACTAAAGTAAATGGTTAGTAAGAAAAATATATACTCAATTAGTTTTACACTCTAGTATATTTCATTTATTATAAATTTTAATTTAATAGTTGCATCATCTTTGATTTTAACTACTTTCAAGGCCAATGAATATAATATGATTTATCATTTTAAAATCAAGATTAATAAAAAAATTATTTGTTAATGATACTTTAGTGCTACTTGCTTACGATACAAATGTCGCCCTATTATAAAACAAATTTAATTTTTAATATAATTAAAATCTTCGGTACAGTTTTAGTTTTTCACTAATATAGTATTAGTTTAATCACTTTTCAATACAAACAGAAAATTAAAATAATTTTTTTACTATGCAGATTTCTAATTTTTATCATAATCCCTAAATAATCCAATAATTTAAACATAATAATATTAAAATATTATAATAAGTTAATAATAAGTTATTTAAATATCAAAGAATTAATAATGACAAAAACACTTGATCCAAACTTTATTGGTATATATTAAATTAATAGTACGAAGCAGATTTTTGATTGTTGTTTTACGATAAGCAATTAGTAATTTTTGCTATCTAAGACAAAGTAGTTATGATTAATACTTTTTTGCTAATTTAAAGAATATTTAACAAATATCAACAGGAATCATTCACCAATAGAGATTTAATAAAAACATTATATATCATATTTAAATATTTGAAGATAAACATAAAAAATTCAATCTCAATTCTTCTCAAATACGTATGTCAGTAAAAATAAGCATTTTTAAAACTTTTTCTTTAAATATAATTATGATCCATTATACAAAATTTTCTTTGATATATGATTTTTGTAACAAAAGAAATCTTATATAGCACCATGAATAAATATTTAAATTCTCTTAAATGTAAAAAAAATGTTTCTAAAGAAAAATTTGAGCAGCGGCAGATTGCCTCATAATTTATATTGATTAATTTAATCCGATGCCAAATAAATAAGATATTAAATCTTATCCAAAAAGATTCCTTTTTAATATTATGTAGAAGAAAAATTCATATAATAAAGATAGCATTCCAATTGTCATAATCGATTAATGCTATTATTTTTTTCAATAGTAAATATTATTCTGTTAGGTATATAATTTAAAAAAATATTATTTTATGAATGAATTGTGTAATTTAAAATTGATTTAAGACAATATATATAAAAGAAACAAATTGTTGATAACATTATTTTCTTTTAATTTTATTTAAAAAATTTGAATTAACTATAACTATTAATATCTATAAAATTATAAAAAATAAAAATTAATATTTCGGATGAGAGTAACAACAAGTTTTAAACTTAAAATTAAAATTGAAAAATGTCTGATAAAATATTAATCTATTTTTACTTTGAAAGTTTATAAATAATTTTATAAGACTTATTTAAACTGATTCTGCCTTAACTAATATAATTTTTTATGTGCATTTGAGTAATTGATATTTGATTTAATTATTAACAATGTAATTTTAAAATTCAACATAGCGAGTAGTCTACGTGTTTCAATTCGATTACTTGCCTCTCCCTCCTTCTGAAAGTATGTTGAGTAGAAAGTATTTTGATTTTAGACATCACCGAATGAGTCAAACCAAGTTAGCATTTACATTCATACGATAATAGTTTTTTGAATGACAAATCTGACCATTAGTGTAATACTTTAACTATGCATAAGTTTTCACTTTCTAGATTCACGCGAAAACATGTTTATTGTAACAGAAATATTACGTCTACAAATCATAATTTTTTCAGAAAAATAAAATAATATGTATTTAAATTCAATATAAAAGGTAACTAAAATAATATATAATGTCATTATTTTTAACGTTTACAGAATAATATTATTTATTATGATCATAATAAATAATAACAATATATAAATAAAAAATAATAAATAAATATATAAATAAAAACAAATATATGTTAAAAAACTTGTAATTCATGATATCAAACTTATTATTTATATAATTTCATTATATAAAAGAAATTAAATTTATAAGAGATTTAAAAAATATTGTAACTTTAAAATTTATAGTTAAACTTTTAATACAATAAAAGTATAAATATTGCTATTTACAATTCTTTAACTTTGAATGAATAAATAAAAATTTTGAAAAACATTTACATTTAAATTTTTCTCTAATAACATCTAATGGGTATATAATATTAAAATATTCATAAGACAGTAAGTTAGTAAATAATTTCATAAATTAAAGTCTTCTATTTGATATATCCAAAAAATTTTATTTTTTATAATCACGATAAAAATTTAACATTAATTTAACAATGTATGTTCAACTTCTATTGCAGAATTTAAAAAATATTTAAATGCGATATATATATTGACAAATAAATAGTTATGCAATAAATTATATTAATTTATGAACTCAATATACTGTTGTGAAAATAAATGAATAAATAAATCTATAAGTTAGAAGAGGGATGAATCTATTTATAATAATTAGAAAGTTCATATGCTTATTCATTTCTGTGAAGCTGTAATTTTCATACAAACTTAAGAAATTTATTATAAATAATTACATTGAAATTACTAATGATATTTAAAAATATCCGTAATTTCTCTTAATACGTATGTATTCTTTGCGTTGAAAAATACGATGAAAAAGTTTCTATCACCGTCTTTCTTATTCGTTTGGTATTACCGCTACAAGTGCGAAACACGAATCTTGAAACGTGTACGCGTTGGCTTTAAGGTCGATCGCGGCATAACATAAGTGCGTCACGGGATTTCGTTACTTCGACTCCTCGAACGAAAACGAAATGATGCAATTTGAATGTGGTTCACTTTTGCTCCGTGTGAACATTCTCGTAACGGATTCTTTCCTGTGAGTTGCGGTGGGTGTTTCAACAGTTATCTATCCGATCAACCATTTGATATCGTGTGGCACGATAATTTCAATAGTAAGTTAACCTTACTTTCAAAAACAGTTTTAACAAAGTATCCAATTTAAAGTTAAAAGACTTTACGAGTAAAAAAGCGATTTTTAAGCACCTAATTGATTATTTGTAATGGTAACTTATCAGGAGTTGATTTTGAAGGATAAAAGTACTTTCACATATAAATTTACAAACTATCAAGAAGTTGTTTCAAATTAATTTGCAATAAATATATATATACATGTAATATATATTTCGATTATTTTTACATTATTCATCTACAAAAAATTGTTAATTCTACTGAATTCTAAACATAAAGTAAATAATAATTTTATTTCCTTAAATTAATGATTATATTTTTGCACAATTGACTTATAATTAAAAAAGTTAGTTTAAAAAATTAGTGCATAACCCAAAAACTCGGGAGCATTAGAAAAGTGTATAACGTTCCTATATTTATATGATAACGTATTTATTGTTAAATAAACATTGTTCATAAAATTTTTTTAATATGTTCTATTGTTATTTCCATTTAGCAAGGACTAGCTTAATATCCATCATATGTAATACTTTAGTTTCATACAGCCATGATGTAGTTCATCAATCGACAACGTTGTTGTTCTAATAATGTTCTATAATCTAATTAGTACAGAAATTCCTAATAGTGCTGATATATTTAAACTCTATATAATAAAAAAGTAAATAATAATAAGGTTAGAAAGATCTTTATATATATATATATATATACACACATATATTATATATTTTATTCTAGAAAATAAAAGTTTGTATATCAAGAATCTTAAATATATTTTTTTAATTTTTTAAAATATTATTTGTAAGTGACAGATAAAACAAAAAAATATAAAAATTCGTGAAAAACAGTTAATGAATATATTATATGAGGTGTTAAGGTTAAGTAAACAAATTAAGAGTCGATGAAACGATCAGAAGTGTCCGTCTAAAATTCACTTCTCTCTCGTACGTAGAGCTGAATTCACTTGATAATCCGCACGCGATATTAAGAAAATTAGAGCGCAGTAGAGTTGCCATTAAGATCTATTTTGCATTATTAACGTATGTGAGAAAATGCAAACACTTTTTGATTTATGATGAGTACACAGATTGATTTGTCGACATTTTATCAGTGCAGTGAAACTATTTCTTTCTTCTTTTTATCTTTTTCTAAAAGTAGAATTACATACTATAAGTTTCAGACACGTAGGATGGAAACATCGCGACCTGAAAAGTATTTGGTTTGATTTGGCATATCACACACGTGCAACTTAAGTGAATCGCCAAATTCAATTCGTGACTGTATTTTAAGTTAATGTATTTTTTTCCACTATCGCTAAAGTGTAATTCGAAAAACCGTTGGATTGCTAATAAACGCACATAATTAAGAACATCCGGTGCAGTTCACAATTTTTTATTTAACTCGTAACTTCATACTTGACATTCTAGCTTTGTAAATAATCATGTCATTGAAGTTGACGAGCGAACAAACTTGTAATTAAGAATAAAAGTAAAATACCGAGCACTTATTTTAACGCAATCATGAAATCAATACCCAATGAAATCTTTTTTCAAGACACGACCAATCTTCGTGGTCCGATCAAACGATTATGTGAATAGGGTGAAATTGTAGAAACTTTTTATGAATGGATTCGTTGTTTTTGTTTCAACAAAAATAACGAGAAAATGAATTTACTTTTGACACTTTTCAAAACGTTAATACAGACAGGAAAAATCAGCAGGGTTAAGCATAAAACGCCTCGTCCTACCGTACTTATTTGCATATAGGCAAAATGTATGAGGAATAATGATCCATTCAGTCATGTGAAATATCGAAATTTTTCTCTCCAATGATACATTGATATATGTGTACATTGATAATGTGTATTGACATTCAGTATTACTCTTCTATACCTAATGTATAACGACAATAAATATGTTGTAACGTTGCTTGTATATCTGATATTGAAATATTAACTTGTAATAAAAAAACAATTCAATTAAGATAAAAATTATTTATACGTTACTACTAGTAATCTGAATAAAAAAAATGACAAAAACTCATTTGTAGTTTGTACTTTTACATAATTATTAAGATATTATACTTAGTTCAAATCTTAGATAACAATAGTGTATAAAGAGAAGAATGCAAAAGAATTATTTTTTTATTAATTAAAAAAAACAACTGTCAAGTTTTTCGCAAAGTAACATTGAAAAAATGAATTCGTCGATTTAAGTCTCTCTCACGATTTGATAAAAAGAGTATTATAATCCGAGAAAAATTTAAAAAAACAATCGGTAATTAATAAATTACCGATCAATCGCTTCTCCTGGCGTCACGAAAAATTCCAAAGTACATATATCAAAGGTGTCATTGTCCCGACCGCATTGCAATTCAGATTTCAAATTTGTCGCTGACAAAAGCCGTCTCCTGTAACGCCTCCTCGTCAAGACACACAGCCTCTTGAGCAGGAACGAGAAAAGGTACGAAAGGAGACGGAGGGGACCAGGACGAAAAGGAAACAGAGAAAAGTGGATCCAGACCGCAATTCCTCCGACGATTCGAAAAACTGCAAGAACCTACCCCTTGATGAAAAACATTATTTTTTTATCTAATTATGTGTATAAACTTCAATAATTCATTTAAATAATTCACTTAAATAATCCAGGAAAAAATGAATTTTCATCGATTTACGAAAAGTATTAACTTTTGCCTCTTCAAGAAAAAAATTGTTAACATGGAAATATCTTTTTCCATTAAGCAAAGATTGTCAACTTATTAAAAAAATAAACAATTTTCGAAATTTCATAAAATCTTTAAAAAGAATAGTAACTTAAGAAAACAAATTTTGATGTAAATTTTCAGTTATGGTACTAGAACTTACTACTGTACTTACAAGTTAAAAATGAACTTTGAATTACTTCACTATAATAAAGGAAAGTTTACTTATACGTGATGTGCGTGATTTAACTTGTGTATTTATGCATGTTTTCGTTTATACAATAGAGTATATTGACAGATTTTAAAGTCTTTATGTGCGTTTCTACTCAAACCTTGAATTCTTTTTTATCTTATTTTTAATTTATTTATATTGAGATACATGTTTGTAATTTAAAAGTATATTTTAAAAGTATATTTTATAAATTTTCCAACTTTTTCAAACGCTGTAGATTTTATTTACCCAAAATAATATTGATCATTATTATCGTAGAAATCAAGAAGTTTTGACTATAGGAAGAATATGATTTTGTTTCATAAAAAATTAAAAAGAAACAGTTTATTTGAATTAAATTATTCTAAACTCAAGTAAAATTGGAAAGCTCTGAGTTGATTGTACAAAAATATCTCTTAATTACAAATACTTTAAGATATTATTGTTGAATACGATTATGTTTTCAAAAGTTGTATGGCTTATTTAAATAATTTCGTATGCTACAATATAACAGATTAGTCAATAAATGTATTCAATTTATAACCACTGAGAATTTAAAAAAAATAATAAATCAAAGTTTATACTCGTTACTAAAAGTTAAAATAATTAAACCTTAGGAAAAATTTATATTGCTCTCATGTACCTTATATTCAATTCATTAATTTGTGTATGGGTAAATACGTTTACATCAGTCTTCATGAGGTTTATCACGCCATTGTACATTTATGTTGTTGACCAGACACGAACTTGAAGCAGTTTTAATGTAAATTTGATCAGTTAATCATTTTTATAGAAAGAGGATAGCAATGGAAAGAGAAAGAGATCATAAATTTATATATATATGACAATTTAAAATTAATATTATTTTAGAGTTACGGTGTTAAAATATTATGCAAGCTAAGTTACGAACCAGCCATCGGTACAAGATCAAGTAAGGGCTCTAATAAATTCCTTGACACATATGTAATAAATCATTAATTTATATAATAATGATATTAATAAGAATCATTTAACCTTAAAAATTTTATTTTACTACTCAAAAATAAAGTATAAACTATATACTGATGTAAGTAAAATATGAAAAAAACAAAACTGAAAGGCTCGAGTAAGATATTTTTAAACAGTTTTTCAAATATATTTAATAATAAATACTTTCTTATTTTACTTGTATATAATAATATAGCTCATTTATTTATTAAGGTTCGCGATTTCATTAAATCCAATTTTTCATCCCTTTCATTGTTATTATTAACATAGAAAAATGTATGATCTTATATTTAATTCCTTTCACTTATATTTAATTCCTTTCCTTTTATTTATAAGCATTATTAAGGCGTAGTAAATACTCTAAATTAATTAATTAATTATTAATTGCCAAGTCTTGTGGAAGAATTACATTAGTGATTCTGAAGTTCTTATTCAGATAATAATATAACTTTTCAAAAATTTGTTAAATTATATCTATTGTATTCTTAAGAACAACAATTATTCACGTTTATTATAATTTCAAGTATTCAATTAAAATTTGATATTTATTTTATAGTTACAGAATAATTTATTCAAGTCTATATATATAACATAATAGTTTTTAGAATATATAAATATTAATATAAAATATTATATCTCATTTAAAGTTTTTTTTTATAATATTGCCGTTCTATTGTTCATTATAGAACATCGATTTAAAGAGTACTACAAAAAATTTATGAGTATATTAACTTAAATAATAAATTTACTCAAATTTTGAAGTAGATTGTATTAGCGAACAAAACTAGTTATATTTATGAGAATATATTTATGAAAAATTTTACGAAATACAGGCTAATCTGAAAAATATATAATTTATTTATATTTTAATTTATTTATATTTTAATAAAATAGATAAGTTCAATAGTATTTTATGAGTTAATAAAAAATTAGAAACACATAATGAATTTGCGTAATGATTATCAATTTTTATTGTAATTTTAATTACATGTATGAAAAATTCTCCTTATTTGTAGAGTTAAAATTTAACATTTATAGTTAATTTACAAAATTAATTTCTAACTTCTGGACTTAAAAATGAAACTGTTATTTTTGAGAGTACTAACTCGAAAATTGATATAATTTTACAGTATCGTTTATTTACAGTATCTACAACTATTTATAATAGAGGCGAAATAGATTAAATAAAAAGAAATTTTTAACGTTGAACTAGGTGCTATCATTATTGTATAGCTTTAACTTATTTTACTGAATATTTTATTTATTTTAATGAAAGTATTTACAAAATTGAGTACAAAAAGTTTAAGTTCAAGTATTTTTCAATGCATGGCAAATTATGAATAATAGGTGTACAAAGAAAGATAACTTCATAAAACGATTGCAAACAAACTTACCTTATTTTTTGAATTTTTATGTAAAGTTTATTTTTATAATTAAAATAAATCATCTGTATATATACCTTTGTTTTATAAATGTAGTTAATTTAATGGTTACGTGAATTATGGTAGTAGAAATTATTCTTGCTAATGTTAAAATGGTGTCAACTTATCGATTGAGCTATTTTTATAACATTATTTACATATAAATTCAATTGGATAAATTATAAATTGGATACAAAAATATATAATTCAGAATTATAAAACCCTTCGCATTGAGTTTGTTCTTCTTTTAAGTATTGTTACAAAGTGGATGTTTAAAATCTGAAAATGAGCGAACCTTACATATCCAGAGGTTTTCGTTTCTTTTTCATTGTGAATGCCAACAATGTCAGCTTGCTTGTGTGGCTTCACACTTAATTTTAATTGTAAATCTTTCATTAGAGGATTAGGGCTTCGATAGAGCTTATATATCTCTACATGGCGATTGTTGATTTGTATCTTGAAAAAAGCTTTTAAGACGTTCCTTCTTTTAAGTAATATTTAGTATCGACGATCTTAAATGAATCTACAATAATGACTATACTTTTTAGCCTGAACAACTAAGATCGAAAGGCTTATTTGAATTTATCTATACGTTAAAATTTCATTTTGCTTACGATATAACAATATTTAAATGGTATATTAATTATTTTAAAAAAGGTTATAAAATAAATATAAAATAATTATAAATATCTTTCAATTGTTAGAAAATATTTTAGTTTTTTCTGTATTAATTGTATACTTTCTTTAAACTATTAATAATTTATAAAATCAGAATGTTTTTACATGGTTTTATATTTATTTTTCAGACAATTTCTTTTTTTATATTCGATATAACTATTTACAGAACTATTTGAAGACTATTTACTTTGTGTAAGAAAAATTTGCACTAGTAATTTAAAGCGTTAACATTTATAGAAATATTATTGTAATTATTACCATTATTATAAATATTAAATGCAAATAATTAATTAAATATATTATGTTATTTCTATATTTAAATTTATTTTTGAAAGAATCTAAAATAAAGTTGCAAAAATTTGTTTTTACAGTATTTCAAAAAACAATGTAAATAGTACTTTATTGCTTAAAATTTAACAAAAATAAGTATTATAATTAATGAGTAGTGCGAGAATTAAGATCAGACGATGAAATAAAAAAGCTTCTATAAGCACAATAAAAATAATGGGGATCGTAAAACACTTCATATGCATTTAAAATCTCATTATGAAACACAAATACATTCTAAATGTGTTCATTTGCACCGATTTGAGGCATTCAGTGATTTGTGAGTATATGGTGCAGGTCATCATAATTATCATTAATATCAGCATCGCCAATTTCGATAATTAACTATTTTCGTATTTTGATAACATTAGAAAATTCAGTGTGTATTAGTTTTATTTTGGAGTTTGATATCATTATTTATATAGATTTTGTGTATACAAAAAAGAAAAGCGATAATTTTTAAGTTGAAATTATTTCAGTGTCATGAAAACAAATTTTTCTTTTTTTTTAAGAGATGTATATACAAAATATCGTTTGAATTAATGTAATTTCAAATTCTTGAATCCTTTCATGAAATAAGGTAATTATTTTTCTTTTACTTTATGTATTTACTCATATATCAAATTGGAATCGAGGACTCTTCTACTTTTTTAATGTTAAAATATTTTTTACTTTTTTGTAACTTATTATTTAATACCTTTTTTAATTTCAAATATACTTCGAAAAATTATATAAAAGAACCATTTGAAACAGAATTATTTTTTTACACTACTTTTGACTTTGTATTAAAATAAATGTTTACAAATATTCAAAGATAAGTGCTTTTTTATTTCACGTTATTGATTAAAGAAAAAAGCAAAATATATTTACTGATGAATGAAAATATTAGGGTTTTACAAAATTTGACTGTGAAAATTTTTTATTTTTAAAAGTGTTAAGAACCAAATTAATTTTAATATACAGCTCAATCGACATTTCAAAAAATGTTTTTAGTAATTTTATTTATTGTGTTAAAGGTAACACGTTATTTCTTAATATTTATATATGTGATAATGTTAAAAATTAAGTTATTGAATGACAAAATAATGCTATTAAAAAATTTCAATGAAATAGTAGTTTAGGTTAAATAAAATTTTAATTTGTAATTATTGATTATAGACTTTAGAAAAATAAAACAAGTAAAATTCATAGTCATATGTAGTATACATTTTAAAATTATGTAATTATCTTCAAACTTAAGTATACATAATTGAAAAATATAAAAATGAAAAACTATTTTGATTTTAAGTAGGTTTTTGTGGTTATTTTATTCTAAAAACAATAATATTACTGTAAGAATTAAAATAAATAGTTCTGAAATAAATTGGTTTTAACGTCCATGGTACTGTATAAATGATGTAATTACACTTATAAGAAATCATATAAAGAAGATATAATCATTTTGGTAATCCTCGCACGAATTGTGAAATCGTTGTAAATAATAAACTGAAAATTGTCCTGAAAATGCAATCTTGGTTTCGTTGAAACTAAATATATTATAAATGTTTGCAAAATTTAAATTTTAATAAAAAATAGTTGAAGATATCATTGAAGAAAAATAAAAACATCCTTTGGCAATCAAATTGATTATAAGAGTACGTATTTTAAGACTCGCTATAAAAGTATTTAAATAACTAGCGATCAGCTATTTCAGAACGTCGTCAAGTAAATATAAAATTTATGTGAAAAATGAATTCAATTTTCATTCAATTGAAAATATAAATCACTTGGAAAAATGAAATTTACTTCAAAATTACGTTAACTTGAAATAGAGAATATTTAAATTACTTCGATTTAGTACAGAATATATATTGCAATAATGATTGTTTCACTTATTTTATTTTTTGTTAAAAAAATACTTACATTTCAATGCAAAAGCATCGATTGTACTATATTAAAAAAGGCAAAAGTACTTCGATTATTGAAAATGTATTTTATGAAAATATTATTAAAGAAATTATTCAAAATTTAAACAAAAATCCGTTTTATATTTTACCAGATAAAAGTACAAGTAACTTGTATACTTCTGTACAATATTTCAATCTAGACCGAGGGAAAATTATACCTCCTGCCAACTAATAATTATCTAAGGTAAAGTATTATATGCTGCAATTAAGATAGATGTGAATATATATGATTTACTACTTACAGGATAAAATAGCTTTTTTATCTATAAATTTAAATTATCTATTATTCTAAATTCTATAATTTTAATTATCTTGTAAAGAGAAGAGTCATATATTTTATTAGTTTCAAAGAATTGAGACAATTTTATTTTTCTTTGACGAATTACTTTATTTTCTTTAAATTTATTCATGAGATTTCTTTGTTTTTATTTATAGATTATTTATTTATTTATTATTTTTAGCGTTATTTGTGCAACCTTTTGAAATATTTTGTTCTATTGGTTGCAGCATTTAGAAGATAATTAATCGCGATAAGAACCTAGTAATGATGGTTTGAGCTATTCTTTCCCTAAACCTTTCTTATTGATCAGTAATTTACGTAATTATACCTGAGAAATGTTTAGCTATATTTAAACAGCATTTGGAAGAATAGACTATAGGACTTGAAGCAGCAGACAGGGATTGCACTAACTATTCAAAGCTAGTTTTTGGAATGGTGTTAGAATCGTCGAGGCCTTGTAACCAATCACATTCATCGTCGATATAACATACGATCCGTTAATTATCTATATTAATACTACATGAGATATCGGATTTTAATTTTTTTATCATTTTTTGAGCAATATAAAAAGTCTTCAAATATACTACAAAGGTATATATCGAGACATAGATATATAGAATTCAGATAGAATTCGTGTTAATCCAATGTGTCTCTGATAATATGCGTCCATTCTTGGAGGATAGTTTATAGCTTGGGAGGTAATGATCGATTTTAAATGTAATTCCATAATTAAGTTCTACATTGGCCAAGCCTGAAAGGAAAAAATCAAGAACTTGCTAAGGTTAATAATTACACATTTTCACGTTGTCTACAAAATTTCACACATCGCAGCTAAAATTCACAGATGTATTTAAGTCGTATAAGCGGTAAAGTATTAGGACTGTAACGTGGCAATCGATTGATTCGGAACATAACAATGATATCTGTCATTTTCTTATAACATCGCAAAGCTCTTCAATCAGTATAATACTTAGACAATCAGGATATAAATTTAATGTAACTGAGATGGACTTGTGAATTTCGTATGTGTGAATCGTTATAAAATACTTTAATATATCATTTTTTTATACTTGCCCAAGTTATATATGGACTTGATCATTGACACTTCATTCTAATTTTTTATCTAGTTAATGGAAACTCGTTATTTTAAACAATAATAGTAAATGTTACTTTTAAATATAATTTTTTAAACACACCTAGTTTTGATATCGAGATTTCGATATCTAATTTGTTCGAATCAGCTAGCAAATAATACTTTAAATTATAAAATGAGAGAACTAAATATGTCTTGTTTGTCTTCTATCTTTGAATTTTTTCAAATTTAACTCAATATTTAACATATATAAGTCGCATTTATTTTTCAAATTTGTTAAATTTCATTTCAAATACATAAATTATGATAAATGTATATCATTCGCAGTTTTAATTATTTATTTAGATACTATATGGATCATTGATACGCATATATTTCTAAGCAGGAAAATACGTACTCTACTATAAGCACTAGTTATTCTATATGCTCAGTAAAGCCGGTATTGAAGGCAAATAAACGAGTGATTACTAAGAAAATTCTTTAACGACAGAGAGAAAAATCATTATCTCCGTAAGATTTAAATGTTATGGAATAAAGAAAATTTTTTATATAAATTTTTACAAATTTATATAAGTAAAATATGTAAATTTTATTTATATATCCTCATAGAACCTATTACATTTTCATTTCATCAGTATATATTTCCAAAAAACAACTCAATTTCTTTTTATATTGCTTTCAGAAATTTGAACTAAAATTTATTAAAGCATAATTACTTTACAAATATAATGCTTATGTAATCATATTATAGAAAAAATAATATATAAAAATTTTTAACTTTATCTTTATAAATATTTTTAATTTTGCCCTCATATTAGATAAACATAAAACATCGTCAATCTAACATAAAAATAAGATGTTAGTAAAAAATAAATTTGTAAAACTCAATTAATCATTAATTATTTTAAGTATATATATTTGATATTTTTGAATATGATTGAAAATAATGTGGAGAAAGGGTGATCGAACTAGGGCATAATAAATAAAAGAACTTTTCTGTACTGGTTGTTAAAAACATACCATCACGCAAGGGCGCTGATGCACGACTACCTTTGCCTACACTTTCGAGGGCAAAGCTCTTTTCATCCCCTTCCTTTTTCAACGAATAATGTGACTCTTGCTTCTACTTGGAATTATCACTACTCTGATGTTCTTTTTAACCGTCAGCTGTATCTACACGGTTGTCTTCTTTCTACAACAATATCTGAAGAAAAATCAAAGTGATATAATTATATATATTATATATTAATTATATATATGATATATTAATAATAAAAGTGATATACTTATGTAGAAAGAACTTATCTTTTATACAAATAAAAGTTTCTGTATGTACAGAAGATTATTAATGAAAAAAATTTTTATAATATAATATTTAAAAATGTGTTTTAAACTATCTGTATAAAAATAAAAAATATATAAATTGTGCAATGAAATCAAGTATAATATTTCAAATTATTTGAAATATATTTTATTAGGAAAAGGTTAGCATTTTAATAGTGTTTTTAATAGTCTTTAATTATGATTAGATTTGAAATTTTATTTACAAAAGTCTTGAAAATTTATAAATAAGAGTACTAACAGATTTTCGTGTTTAAGCATGATTTTTGAAGCGAGTAAGCTATTATTATGCAAAGATATATAATTTTTAAAACATATATGGAGATGATTATAAGACGTCAATATTACGAAAAATTTTTTAATCAATACCAATGAATTCTAATTCATTGTATTGAATTTAGTTTATAACCGGCAAAATAATATTATAGAAATTTCTTTTATTTTATTTTTATCAATATACAGAATTTTTCTCTCTTAAGAAAGTTTGTTACACCTTTCTTTTGTTCTTTAGTCTCGGATATAAATAAAGCTGTGTATTCAAATATAATTTGAATTCATCTCTGTTTCTTACAGAAATGTTATTAATTATTGGTATTTCATTAATATTATTATTATTACGTTATTAAGAATTTATATGAAAAATTTAAAAAAATTATTATTTTTAATTTTTCTTAAATTTTCATTACATATATTTTTAAAAATTTTAGTTGAAATTTATTTTGTATTTTGTATTTTGAAATAATTTGTTGGATTTAAAATTATTTTATAAAGTAATTATAATATTCCGATTAAAAATATTTTGAAGAGTTTTTGTAAGGTAGCAATTTATTGCGTTGTATATATTTAAAAAATATTAGACTTCATAATTGGCTATAAAAATAATTTTCTGCAGTTTATGAAAATGATAGCAAACTCAAATATATAAATTTGCCATTAACTTCTATTTTCATAATTGTAAAAATTTAATCAAAGTAAATTACAAAGTTTTCTTTTATTTATTTAAGTAACTATTTTAAGTAGGCTGTAGAATAAGTAGATTTCTAAATAGTATTTACATAGAAATGGCGAAATTTCGTGATGATTTTAACTTATGTAAAGAGGGAACTTTGCTATTGTAATAATAATATAAGTACTGTTGCAGTACTGGAACTTTTCATTGCCTTGGTAATTCAATGAAATCTGAATCATGTGCTATCAGAAAATTAATTTCTCTTTATCATAAGCGAGTACACTGAGAAATAATAGTAAATAAACTTGTTATCATAATAATTTAATATTTGAAAAATATAAGTTTAAATTTTTTTTCACAAGCCTATCTGCAAATTACCAATAAGTAAAATTTTTATTTTTATAACTTAATATATTTTATGACTATAAATAATTAAATAATTTTTTAAAAAAGGGTCATCATGTCTTACAAATAAAAATAATTTTATAATAGCAATATAAAAACATTCCGTAAAGTATGATATTTTTGTTTATTTAATAAATTATATAAACAATTTTTGAAATGATTATTATACAGTCCATTAATATACTATTTATTTTAATAAAAAATAGTAACTTAATAGGATTACTTTTTATCGTGAAAGTATTAACTCAGTTTTATTTATAAAATTTTACCTAAAATCTCTAAACTGCTTTTAAATTAGTAACGCATACTTTCATGCATATAGAGACTTGAGAAAAATAAACTATTCTGAATAAAATAGTAATAGCAAAATGAATATTTAATGGTTCTAGGCAGTATGTTAAATGAAAACTAATTATAATAGTTTAAAATGTAAAGAAGATCTACTTATTAATTAAAATGTTAAACTCGTTTCAATAATTAAAATTTTTTTAAAGAAAACTTGAATTTATTAAAAATTTATTGTTATATTATATAGTTATTCATTCATGAGTTTTAAGTATATCCATTACAAAGTTCGAATTAAAAAAAATTATTGAATCATTTGATTTACAAAAGTTACGCAAATATAATTAATTATACTTTCAGTAAGAATAATTAACGACAAAAAGTTTATTAACATCAGAATATTTAGAGTACATTTAAATTATAAATTAATTACAAAATAATGCACATAAAATATTCTGGAATAATTAAATACTAAAGGATACAAGCATAATCGGATTAAGATGTATTGAAAAGTTATTTCATCACTAAGCGTCACAACGTAATCATGATTATGTGACTCTTGCAAAATAAACTTACCCATTTAAAAATAATTAGTGTTCGAAACGTATCACGGAGCATTTCCTAATCGAAAGTAAGATTATGGTCTTTGACTTCATTAATAATGCACATGACGTATATGAGAATCTGTAAATCTCGGACGATCACCCGCGCAATAATTCGGTATTTTTTATTATAATTTTTTCTTTCGCATTTCATAGCTCTAGTAAGATGTTTAAATAATTCTGTTTACTTTGCTTTATTATACTAGTTCCATTCGGACTGTATGATTTAGAATGCAATCGCTTAAAACGCATACTCGTAACTGATTACAATGTTTCCTCAGAAACTAGAACTAGCAAAGAAAGTAGTAATCGTTTATAACGAAATTGCATTCGATTGTAAGTCACAGATGTTATCACTTTCGAATTAATTATATAATTTTCTGAATTAAAAAATTTAATAATATTTTTTAATCGAGTTCATATGACAAAATATTTAATATAATCTAGCAAGGACAAATAAAAAATTCATTAGACTGCGAAATTGTTTTTATATATATTCATTCATTTTATTGCATAAATAAGTGATTAAGTTCTGTTTTTAGAGTCACAAACCCTTTAATATCATGTGCATCTTTATTGGACCAAAACATCAGTCGACAAATTCTATGTAAATTCGTAAGAACAATAGGTAAACTAAATACAATTAATAATATTAAGATAGAATCATGGAATGATAATTATTTAAATAAGTTATTAGGCTAATAAGAGCTTCTTTAAACGAAGCTCTAATATTTAATTGTGCATCTTCACTTTAATATACTTTCATATTAATTCAGAAAATTTATGTATATACACCCATACGTACCCGTAAGAAAGATACATGTCAGAGAATATATATAATATGTAAGGTTAATATTCATTATTAATCAACTTAATTAATAAATTAATGACTTAATGATCAATAAATTATAATTAATATTTAATTAATATTAATTATAATTAATTATTAATATTAATTAATTGATTAATTAATTAATAATTAATTAATTAATTAATTAATTAATTAGCTTTCCAATAAAATTTAAACAATTATTAAATTAAGATTATAATGAATTAATGACACAATATTCGATATTTATCAGTTATTAACTTTATTGTTTAATAATTTTCTGTGAAGATTATTCATTTGTATTCTTCAACTTCGCATTTTTCTTTAAGGTTGGAGATAATTAAAGGTTAGATAATAATTAATTGATGCATAAATGCGAATTGCAAACAAAAATTTTATCTTGAAGTATAGGTAAGTGAAATAAATTAAAAATGTCTCACTGAAATTTCATTTATATGAAGCAAATATTACAATTTTGAAATTAAAAGAAGAATTTTTCGTCAGTCTAGAGATGAAGAAAATTTCATAACACATTTCATTATCAGTCGATGACGATATAAGTTAACAGAGCTAGTCAGAAATCTTACATAAAACCGATAAAGACTCTTTTCATTAACATTACGCTAGCAACGCTATGTGGAACATCGAGTCAATCAGAACATTAAAAAAAATTTTACCTTAAAGAAGTTTCGCCATGCTTTATTCAAATCTGTAGGTTGTTCTGTACACAAATGCATGAATTATAAAATATGCGTAATAAAAGACATTCATTTTTAGATGCTGTGCCTTTGTCGCATTCACGGTATAAGTGACGAAACCTTCCCTGCACTTGCGCTTAATTTTCTTGCAAAATCGTACTCCTTTCGACTTTTTTCAATATCGAACTATTGTCGTTATTATTCTCTTACGCGCGCACATACCTCTCTAAAGATCAATACGTCGATTACTGGCGAGCTCCAGAGCTAACAGCCTTTACTTACATTTCTTGCAAGTACTTGTTGTCAGATTGAATGTTAGTTTTGTTTCGTGAGAATAAGTAAGGGATTGGCCAAGATTGTTTTATTTAGAGGATTGGCTTTTTACTGTACATTTGTCAGAATTTAAAAGTCAAATGAAGAAATTATGCAGATGGGAAAACTTTATTTTTACTTAAATACTATTAAAATTTATTTCTTCTTTACTTATATCTCGAAATTAAAGTTGTACTTTTATACTTAATTATATCAATTAATGCTTAGTTGTAAAAAATATTGGGTAACTTATCTAATTAAATGAATTAAGAATTATTTACCTTACTTAAAATCATTTGTCATTTGCAATTAAAGAAATTTTATATTTTTAACTATCTAAGCAATAATTATTCGAATAAGACATTAAAAATTCTATGACATGTTTTTATATTCATTTGCATTTAAAGAAGTAAATTTATTCTAAAAAGTAGTATGATTTTTAAAATGAAACAAACGAATTATTAAAAAGTACAATATTATAAAAAATCTATAAACTTATAGTTTAAATTTTTGAAGGATTAAATATTCGAAAACAAAAATTTCGAAATGTATATATTGTGAAACATCAAATGTTCTCTACAAGTGATTTCACTATCAAAGTAGAAATCTTATTGCGTGTATTACTAAGCATTTAAAATATTTTGCTAAATTTTAAAAAGATAATTTAATTGTAAAATATCAGTGAGGCATAAATAAAGATCATGTAGGACAAGTTATAATAGTAATTAATTACATGCATTGATTATAGGTATGCATTTTTATTGTTTTAATGAATTTTAAGCAGTGAATATTATTCGATATGTATTGCCACAGCAGTTTGCTAAATTTTATTTTATAAAAAAGTATTTATTTTAATTATCATTTAAATATTTAATAGACGTTTTAGAAAATGCAACTACAAAAAAAAATTATATTAAAAAGCGTAATAGTCGAAAAATGTCATTACATATGAATTATAAGTACATGCGATAATCCAAGCTATTGACAAAAGTGATCAAAAACTTATATTAAAACGTAAAATAAAAGAGGAAAGGATAAGATTAAACAAGCAAATAATTTAAAAAGAAACTTTACAAATTCATTTTATTATGTTATCCTTTCATGGCGCTATAATTACAATTAATGGGGCATGTTTTGGTAGATCGCGTATCGCGATATTTTATCTACTATCGCAACGTCTTGCGTGCATATTATTTATTGGTGAGTTGATGTATACACGCGGATTCATCTGTCTGTATAGATTTTTTTAGCTGCAGAAGGAATTACCGCTTACAAATAGTCGTAACCGTGACCCAGGCCATAGCTTTCGTGTCCATGCTCCTTAACGTAAATGGGAACCTTCTCCTTGACGACGACTGGGTGACGCACTGGAACCGCGACTGGGACTGGGTGTGGGACTGCAACCTTTAAAGACAAAAAATATTTACAACCAAGACTGAGCTCATTATAGAATATAAGTAAATTAAGATTACGCTGATCTTATCCTGGCTTTTCAGATCTGATAATACCATTATCTTCATTTACCTTTTTTTTGCTTAAAAATCTCTTTTATTTTGCCTATAATATACATTGTTATATATCATTACATTTATATTTACTAATTAAAACAATTACATTATTGAACAGAATCTAAAAAATGTAGTAAGTATTCTTTTAATAAAAGAATTTTTTATGAATATTTTATTAATATGTATTGTTTATTAACATTAACAACACTTGACAATTATATAAGAATAAAAATTCAGGCCTAGGTTTGTATGTTACAATTTGATGTCGAACCATCGGCATGAAAAGTTAATAAAAATATTTTACAATGACAAAAATCATTGATTACATAAATTATATTTATAATTAATTATAACTATACATTTAAAAGATAAGTAATGTAATGTAATCAACTTACGATTAATGCAATATGGATCAAATAACCTTACAACAGCATTATACGCTCTTACTTAGATTATGTCAGCGTGCATTTAAACTTATTCAGAGCTTTAACATTGATATCATCACATAAATAATTTATTATGTTTAAAAAGCATTTTGTAATTAATTTTCATGTTAAATAAATGACGTACTGAATTTCTAAATTCTTATTAGTTTAGTTCTCTTTAGTTTAAAAAAAATATTTCCAAAAAACTTAGTAAATTAGTTCATGATAATTAGATTTTTTAAATTTCTTTAATTCTGATATTAAAAATAATTTTTATACATATATTAAATAAAAATTAAATTCTGTGCGATTTTAATTTTAGTATATATTTGTGATATAAATATGAAAAGAGTAACGAAATAATAAATAATAACATTAATTTATTTACTTGTAGTCTGATTGTAAATATTAAAAAGAAATAAAAAAAACATTACAATAATCAGTCTAGCATATAAAAATGTAATTATAACTGTAAATTACTTAAAAGTAAAGGAAAAGAAGAGCTAGCGTGCATTTGTTGTTCTTTTTCACACGCGAGTTCACTCACCTTGACGGGGTATGGAGCTGGCACATGAACAGGGACCTTAACTGGAACTTTCACTGGATATGGCCTATCAACTGGGACAGTAATAGTCTTGGTTTGGACGACGGGATAGGGTTTAGGTACTGGAACAGCAACTGGATATGGTTTTGGTACCTCCACGGGAACCTGTACATAAGAAACAAACCAACTGAATATTTAAAAGTACAATACAGTTAATGAATTGAAATGAAAATACGCTTTTGAATCTCATCAAGATAAAATTCAGCAAATACTTAAAATAAAATTTTATTAATCGTAAGTATTCTATTTTTAAGTGTTTTTTTTAAATTACGCTCATTTTAATTTCTACCATAATGGAAGAAAAAAGCAACGGTGTTCAAGGTAAAGCTTTTTTAAATTACATCTGTTGTTATACGTACCTTAACAGGGTATGGACGATCAACGGGGACGGTGACGGGGTAGGGTTTGGGTATGTGGACGGGTACTGGCACGGTCTTGACGATCGTATGTGGCTCGTGGCCAGGGTAGTCACCATAGCCGCCGTAGTCGCCGAGATAAAGTCCGCGCTTTTCCTTCTTAGATTCGACAGCTTTCTCGGCGAACACCACCGCCATCACCATCATCAGGTTTATCTGAAAAAGATATATATTTATGTAATTTGCACCCAGCCAAAGGGAAATAAATATTTATGAGGTTTTAAAATCGATTGTGATTTATGTGCGGTTTTCCATTCTTCTAAATATAAAGAAACATTAAATGCACACAAGTAAGTTTTAGCCAAACGCTATTAAATACTTTCATGTGATTCGAGATTATGGAGACATTATGGCTTTTAAACTCTGAAAAGATTTTATTTTAAGGTACTTCTGAGAATTTATTTTTAATCAGTGAATTTGTACTCCAAATTTATTTTTTATATTATATAAATATAATCAAAGCGTTGCTTGCTATTTCTAGGATATTTTAATTTATTTTTATTACGTATTAATCGATGTATTTGAGGTTCAAATAATGATTAGAACTAGTTCAGTTGTAATACAGGTAACAATTTGAACACTGCATTTGAAAATATTTCTAATGAAGATAGAATATATCTGATATTAAAGTTATTTTCATTTATTTTTCTAGGAAGAATTAATATACTTATTTATTTTACTAACTAATTATAAAATTTGTCAACTATTTTAATAATTACATGAAAATGATAAAATTAACAATTCCTGTCTGGTTATTAAATAATCATCTTTGTTTTCATATTACAAACCTTTTTCAAAATTTCAATTAATTTTAATTAATATAATAATATATAAGATAATAATTAATTAGATTTGTAAAATGTAAAATAATATGATTATGATAACTGTAACTAAAAATTTGATTTGTTGCTGCATCTGGAACAAAGTCAGTCTCATAAATATTCCGATATCTACTGGAAAATATAAAAATATTACTGTCTGTTAAAAGTATCTCTAAGGTATAAAAATGACTTTCAAATTTCTGATTAAATATTTTTTCAGCTTTCGATTGGTCCAAAAACTTTTGCAATTAAATTTAAATAATTAATTCAAGAGTACGAATTTCAATGGCGCACTCTATCGAGGTGTTCCATATGAAAAATAAAGGAGAAAGGAAAAAGCATATAAAGAGGATATTCACAATTTCGTTTTCACCCTTTTATGGTTGATTAACTGACGAAAACCAAAACAGATTTGCGTTTGGGAGTATGACGTATACGTGCATATACGGATACGCATAATTGATTATCACGGTTCATGTATACATACGAATTAATTATTATTATTTAAATCCAGTATCGGAATTTAATAATTTCCCTTTGGCACATTTTGGTTTAACGTACGCAGATTATTATTCAAAGGAACTTTATCGATTCTTAAAATTGCAATGTTCAAAGACTCAGTAGGTAAATAATTTTCAAGTGGTTAGAATAATATATAAGTTACTACGAATTACGATCTTACGCTTAAATTAACAAAATTTATAGAAAAGTTATACAGTAAAGCTGATATATAATGAAATGAACATGTATTTATTTATTAATGAGAATATCATATAAAGGAGAGAATATAAAAAATAATATATTATTTTTTATGTTAATTTTTATTTTCATAATTTTTCTTTTAAATTTTATAGCTAATTTTACAAAAAATGGAATGAATTAATTACTTTTATAGAAATTTAATTTAAAAGCAAATAAATTGCAAACAATAGTTTTATTAATAAAATATTTCTCAAGCCTGAATCTAGATTCTTATTATGTATTGAATAAATATTTATTTTGTGGTAATTTATTGTGATAACATATTATTATTTCTATTAAATAAATATTTTACAATGTTCAAATAATTATTCTGTATTATTATTTATAATTATAATAGAATATAATTTTATTATATGTGCAATTTATGCAAAATTGAAAAGTTGTGTTAAACAAATTTTTCAAAAAACTTTTTTACTCTACTGAAATAAAGCCGATTAAATAAAAATATGCTGTCTTTATAATTGTATAATTATTATTTATTCAAACTAAGATACATTCTCCATAAAATATAGTAAATTATAAATATTTATTAAAACATTAAATTTATTAAAATAATTATTGCATAAATAATATGTTGACTTTAATCAAATCATAAATTTTCATATACAGAGAAATATCATTAGTGAAAATAGAAAACAAAAAAGTCATTTTCACAAAATTTCAAAGGTCTTTACTACTTTCGCACATGTTGTTGTTTTGATGTTTTTTTTATGTTGGAACACACCCAGGATGCACTTTTACACCGATTACCCAATTTTGCGCTTGAAGTAACAAGCAGTTTTAGCGTTTAAATGTAAAAAAAGCCGAATTTCCGATGATGACACATGTGCACTTTTTAAAATCTAGAAAGACGAAAATGAGCTGCGCAGAAAGAAGAATAAGAAATGGAAGGGTAAATTATAATGGTTCAACGATAATAAAGACTTTGAGTACTGAAATATTTGATGTGACAAAACCCGATAAATTAACTGAAAATCTTGAAGAATATTTTGCTGGTAAATTTGTATTGCAGAACTTTTTTCTGAATTACATCTTTAAATGTGTAACAGAAAACAGTTTTGGTTGTAATACAAAAAAATATTGTTATATATTTTGAAGTAGAAGAAGTGTGGATATCTTTTTATATTAATGTAGTATTATAAAGTAACAATAATAATAATTTTTTGAACTAATTGAGAATAAGTAGAGCAAAAAATTAATTGAACGCCTGATTTATGATATTAAAAAACACATCTCACACATTTTAAGTTCATTTAAATATTGGCTTACACAGTTTCTTTAAAATTAGTTCGACATTACATTAATTTCTTTAATTTCAAACAATAATTTTAAAAATAGCTAAGTTAACTTATGTTTAGTAAATTATTATTATTCCTAGAATAAATAAAAAATAAATGACTAAATGTTACAACGAATGTATATTTATTATCTTTAGCAATAGCAAGCTTTGAACTATCTCAAAATTTGAAAAATTCTAGCGCTAATAGTGTTAGAAAACAAACATAACAAAATAGAAAATTAATATATGTATATATATATCTTGAACTACTTTTATAAATATTAATGAAGTACGGCAAAATTATACTTAAAATTAAAACAGTATATTTTGCTTTAGTTTTACTGTATAAATGCACAATTCCTATTGTGTGTGTAAAACTGAAATATTTCTAAGTTTATGTAGAGGTAATAACACACACACACACACACGCGCGCATATTATATTCGGAAAAGTAACGGATTGAAATTAATTACATTAAACGAGTAGATAAAAATTCGTAATTGAAATAGATTAAAGTCAATTTTGTATAAATTTATTTCAGTTGATTGCAGTAATAAATTCTGTAAGATAGTGAATTCTATTTAGTTGCGATTCATATAGAAATCACATTATAATTTAATTTAATTAAGATGTACAATAAGCGAATGTCGTAGTTCGCTGGAAACTATATGAAATAACTTTAGTAAAATTCGAGTTTCTTTAGGTCGTTTCGAAGTTTTGTAGGTATGCTTACGAAATCTTTTTTATAAAAAATTAAAATTTAGCAAATTAAAGAAAAAACTCAAATTACTCAAATGATGTCAAAATTTTAAATTGTACACGAGCTCTAAGCAGTTTTAAATAAAGCGGAAGTATCAGTGGAATAAAAAGAAGAAGAATGGCACACGTACCAGGACCCTCATGTCGGCCTCCTAATACTTCCGGCGTGTGTGCTTAAACGAGTACGACGTAATGTACACAAAATTATAATCTAGTATGAACTGCGGCAGCTGAAAATTCACCCTTTATATAGGTAATTCACTTTCATTTTGCATATAACCCCGCCGCCATCACCACAAAGCCAACGTCCGAGCTGTTCCAAGCTATTCCTAATGCCACACCTACTCTCTCGCTCACTCACACAGATAGAAAGAGAGAAATAGAGAACCAGGAGCATTATAATGTATAATGCACTTGCACGGATTGTATAACGAAGCAATTACACGAGGCCGTTGGTTACGGGCAAGTCTGCCTTGGTAGACGACGGCGTTCGTCATGGCTATTTTTTCTTTCTCTTCTGATTTGTGATACGGGGACGCGATCGAAATTCGACTGCATAAATTTGGCGATCATCCGTAAGCTCTATTTACTGAATCCGGGTTATTCCTTCGCAATTTTTACACTGCGGACCGAGTGTTTGCACAAACATTCGTCACAGCTTTAATATCGATTCTATACATGTACATTCAATGCACTAATTAATCATATCAGGATCAGAATATTTACTCATTATCTGTTAACGATTTTCAAAAAATGTTTTCACCAAGTAGCTGCCAAAACCAAATTTGTCGTTTCAACTAAATCATATTTTAATGAATATGAAAATATTCATGTTCCGAAATTGCCACTTTTCATTGCTATTTGTCTCTCAGGCTCTTATCATTTTCACAGATAAATTGTTATTTATCAATTCTGATATTACACTGATGATTCATCAATTTATCAACTTATCTACATTTTTTACGACGTTTTACATGATTGCAATTTAAGTGTAAAAAAGGAAATGCTTAAAACTTGCTTTACTTTTTTTTTCATTAATATTTCTACATAAGTTGTATACCAAAGTTATATATACACTCTTTCAATTCGCAAATCTTTTAATTATTGCTAAACTCTATAAGTTTGTTAACTAATTTTACAAATAGTAGTTCGTATAATTTATTAAATTTTTCATTAAATAAGAACTTATTATAAGTTTGAAAATAAATTAAATATACAAATATTTCATCTTGAACCATTTACTTAATTATAATTACGTAAAATAATAATATTTATACATTATGTATATTTTCAACCCTCATTGGATACATACGACCATATTGTATGAATTTAAAAATTAACTTGTAAAACAAATATGTATCAAGTATATTACAGTATTTTAGAATAAATTACATAAGTTACATTGTTGAGGGTTAATAAATAAAAAAACATAATAATATGATTGATTATCTTATATAGTTAATCAATGATTAAGTGTTAAAGGCAAGCTCGTGATAAGTAAACTGGTTTAAGTAAAAAGTGAGATTACATAAACGCTTGAATATAAAACACGCAAATTGTTTTATAGTAGCAACAGACTAATTATAGGTATTATAAAAATAATCTATAATATTATTGACTTTAATAGAAAAAATAAATGCAAAGAAAATTTTAAAATCACTAAAAAAAATTAATACAAAAATCATAAAATTAAGCACAATTTTTGTTTTCTTTGTTGCTTTCTCAAAAAGGATTATCTTCTTATTTAAGTAATCTTTATATCCATTCTTTTTTATAAATTATACTAACTTGGAAAAGGATTCTCTAATTTTGTCTAATCAAAAATTGTTAAAAAATAATAAATTCACATCATATTAAATATTTCCAAAACACATTAACAAATTTCTATAAAAATGTGCATATAAATATTAATAACATTAAAAAGAATAAACATTAGATTAAAAATTATATTATGTAAATATTTATTTCAATACCCTTAATAATCACATTAATTTTCTGAATATCTAATTTTCAGAATAAAAAAAAAATTTAATTCGAAATTATGTAAAAATAAAAGATTTTCTGAAATTCTCTACAAGCTAATTATATTAAAATATTAATCTGTCATAAACGTGATTTAAATAATCTTTATTTACAATTATTATGTATTCAAAATAAATTATTTTAATTTCATAGAAACTTGATTAATTATCTGTTTGAAGCTTTTGTACGTATATTTGATATATATATATATATATATTGAGTGTAAACTGCTTTTATTCTTGTGATTGTGCAATTATACATATGATATAAATGTAAATAGACATATGTAGTTATTTTCAATATGAATTTCTTGAACTGCAGTTTTATTATTGAATCAATGAATACTTATTATCTGTATTAATAAATATCAGAATGAAATAAACCAAACAATTATTAAGTATGTTGTAAAAAATAGATTTAATTCAATAAATATGTGTATATTTATATTTATTTAATTGTAATAATGTTTAAAAAGTGTATTTAAAAAATTCATATAATTATAATAATAAATACGTATAATTTGCAATATTCACTAATAAAATAATACTTTGAATTATTTATTCAGTAAGTTTAATACGATTTTTTTTTATAAAAAACTATAAAAATTGTTTTTTTGATTTTATTATTTTATAAAATTCATTAATTGTCCGACCAACAGCGAACACTTTTATATAAAATATTTAGCTTATGAACATAAAGGCATTTTTTTCTTTCTTCATTGAAAGTTTGATAAATCATAAAAAAACCTTTCATTTTAGATAAATAGAATTGTTTCTAAAAATAGTCTCTTGTCTACAGTTATTATTTATACTAAAATATCTAGATATACTAAAGTGTATCTAAAATATACTCTAGACATAATTTTACTTATTCTTAACCAATTACATGAGCACAAACTTTATTTACGTATTATACTAAAAGTTCATAGTATAATACCTTATTCTATTAGGTATTACATTATCTATATCACAAAATCATAGTTAAATCCAGTTTTGCTACATTTACGAGACTTATAATAATTATAGATTCATTCTATTTGCGATCTCACTTTACTTGTATCTCTGTTTTGTTAACTTAATTATCGAAATAGATAAAACTTAAGGTTTTTAAGAATTATTTTTTTATATAAATCTTATTTTCTATATATTCGAAGCTATTTATGATTAATTTTAATAAGGTATTTTTGAACTTTTTCCCCTCATATTTCAATAAGAAACCTTTCAAATACTAACATTTTTATATGAAAATAAATCGATTATTAAATTGACTAACGATAATTGTCAAATCTCTAATCAGATCATGTCTAATAAAAATAAAGTATTAAAATATCTGGAATCAAGAAATCCATGGCATCTGGAAAAGAAAAAATGATTAGTTTGGAAACAAAATTTCTATATCATACTTTCGTATTACAGTTTTAGTTAACAAAGTGAAGTAAACAATATATTATAAGCTTCAAAGTACTTTATTGCACAGAATACGAATGAAAAGAAATTAAGTTACTTATCATATATAATATATTATATATATTATACTACTTTATTTTATATTATATTTATAATATATAATATATAATATATATTATATATTATACTACTTTATTTTTAAAAAAATCGTTGTTCTGACATAGTTGAGAAAACGCTATGTATATTCATAAATCTTTGAAATTATATGATAATATAAAATAATCGAGTATTGCGTTTGTTTTCTTTTTTAACATAAAGTAATTTAAAGAATTTGCCATTGAAAATGATAAATGTAATTGATTAATGGTATTATAGACAAATTTTGTTAGTTAACAAGCCACAAATATTAGATTTGATATTTGGAGATACTCATATAACTTTTCACATATAACCATAAATGAATATGTTAGCCGGTACTTTTTGTTTTTTTAAGTTTTTTGAGTATTTTCAGACATATTCAAAAGCAATTTAATATTTTTCTTTAAAATAAATTTGTTCTAAAGATATGCGTATTAAGAATGCGTACATGTGTTAGTGAATGGCGTCAATTCATACACGCGACGTTGATCCTCCCGATCAAGCAGAAAAAAGTAAGGCAGTTTTCTAAGGGAGGGAGTATAAAAGAAAATTTAAAAACCGTTTTATATAGTATGTATTTTTTATACTTCGAGAGACTGAGAGACGAGTGAAGGCGTCTCTACGTAAGATCGGTAAATCGATTAACAAATGACAATTTGAGAATTTGAGAGCCTCTACTGTAATCAGAAGAATGACAAGTTAGTAGCGTTGGAGCTGCCTAACAGAAAGAAACTTCGTGGATTTGAAAAAATGATGAAAAAAATGATATTCTACAGTAGGATACAAAAATTTATAACGACGAAAATGTTACTGTATATACACAAATTATAAAAATTAACGAAGTAGTAGCGCAATAAGCTCCCATTAGCAAATGAAAAAATAATATAATCAAACTGTATTTAAAATAAGTACCTCTTATTATCAGGCTTCCGAGTAACAATCAACGTGCTTACTTGCCACAAAAACTTAAAACACTTAAATAAAAAAAATATTGTAGCAGATATTTAGTAAAGAATTAGTTGCAGATCATTCAATTTCAATCATAATGAACTTTTGCGATGTGTCCCATATTGTATCTCTATGTTCCTTTCTCACTCTTTATCTTATAAGAACAATGATAACATTCGCAATTATAAAGATAATTTTATTGTAAAAATGGTTAAAGCTTTATAAACGTACAATGTCAATATAAATTTCGAAAAGAGGGCTTGAACATTAGAAGAAGGTGCGTCATATTTCACAATAGTGTAGAATTTAAAGAGAGGATTGAATTCGTCTTTAAAGTAACAGTGATGCTAACTACTAAAAAAACGACGCATCTTTTAAGAATAAGAATTATCAATACTGAAACATAAAGCAGCTTAAGACCGCGCAAGCGATCTTTTATTAGTAATGTACGAATTACTAATATTTATAAAAAGAGTCGTGGTACAATACATAATAAATTTTTAGTAAATTAAAATTTTTCTGTTCCTTTTGTGAAAAATGTAAATATTTCGGAAGTAGTTTGGCAATGGGTTTAATGATTTTTGCAAAATCTTTAATGAATTGTGCATACTGTTAAGAGTTATAATAATGAAACGAGTACAATCTTGCAAGAATTTTCTTATACGTAGTTTTAATATTTTTTAGTTGTTTGGACGATGCTTTGTCATACTACAAGTTTAGACAATAAAAATATTAGGTTAAGACATAGCAGATGTTTAAGGTATAATTAAGCGTACCCTGTTTCCTCATACATTCTTCTCCCTTCCACTCTTCCACCTATACTATCTACCTGTTCTAAATCATTTATAGAATAACTACATAAATGTAAGGTTTAATATGTAAAATTCAGATATATTTCTGAGTTCACGCGAAGAAAGCCATCAGTTTTCGAATTTTTAAAATAAAATTCAATTGAATAAAAATGATAAGTTTCACTATAAAAATATCGAAAATAGTTTGTTATACAATTATAAAATCTTCTATTATATCTTTGAAAATATTTTTAAGAAAATAAATACATAAAAATTATAAAATTGTACATAGTATGCAATTGTAACGCATTAGTTAAATAAATATTAAATATCGAGGTATCTTAAATAATGTATATATAATAAGGAAATTACAAATATACATGCACAATAGAGAAATTATATATTTAGAGTACAGTTTAAGTTCTAGTGATATTTAATCCTATTCAAAGAAAATTATTATTTTTTAAGAATTCTTTAAAAAAATGATAAAAACATAAAGAATTTGCTATAACTCACCAATTACGAACAATTTATTAAAGTTTCTGTGGAAGTAATTATATTAATTACGTCCTTTTTGTCAAGATATACAATTTAAATGGAATAAAGGTTATTTGAATATTTATATTGTAATTAATTAATTCAAGTTTTGTTAAAATATCTTGATTTTATTCAATATTTTTACAGAACAATTGATATATTATAATAAATGGTATATCGACTCATTAAAAACTAGAATATGATTCTACTTTTGTCATAATGAATTAAAATATATATTTATTACAGACTATAAATCTCTGGTAAGAGTAAATATGTAAAATTTCCAGACTTTTTGTCAACTTTATTTCAGTGACGGACGTTTTACTGAGGTATATTTCATCATGATAACATTTGATCAATGAGACATTTTATGAAACAAGATTGAGATAAAAGAAAGAGTTACAAGCATATAACGATAATACAATACAATTTTAAATATATAATTCTTTATTTATTGAATATATTATTATCTAAAAGGTTCGTTCATTCGCAGTTTTAATATTTAATATTTTTCAGAAAATAATTTATTCGTCTAGTTTTATTTAACCACTAATATTTACTTAATAATAAACAAAATTTACTTAATAATCTTTTGAAGTTTTCTGATGAAACTAAATTAATTTTTTTATTTGAGAATTAAATTTAGAGTTTTTTTCAATAAAATATTAATCATTTCAACTTTCTCAAATTTTTTTTTAAAACTATGTTAAATTTTTCAGTCAATGAATAAAATTTTAAAATCACGTACAATTAAAAATTCAATTTCAGAATGTATTAAGTATAACTACAAAAACTCGTGTATTAGAATTAGAAATTTCTTAAGTTTAATTTTGCTCTGACACAGCATTCAAAAATTTTAAACATACATTCTTGTTGCTAACAGCAAATTTTCAATTTAGGTATTTAGACATAATTTATCGTAAAAGAAATTTTACAGAGTATTTTAGAATGTAATAAATTTCATTTTTAAAAAATTACATTAAATATCTATTGCCTCTTAAAATATATAACATTAATACTTTTGGAAAATTCATAATCTTTATATTTTTTGTATCATATTTGTAGTTTTTTCTTAGTTCCAAGGATAAATTGTAACGGTAAGAAATGTGACTAGTAAAGGGATAAAATCGCCTATTTGAAAACCAGTTGCTTGGGCAATAATGTTGTCTAAGCTCACAATATGATTTTGAACCGTACCACACATTTTATACTTAATTTTCATTTCAGAGAAAGTTATACATTTTCAGTAGCTAAATAAAATACAAAATATTATATTACAAATATAATATAATAAATATTTATCATTAAAATATTAACCTTTGTAACAAAATTGAAGCACAAAATAAAATATTTAATTATAAAAAAATAAAATTTTAATAATAGGTTTAATAATAATCTTAACTATTTTACAGAAAGCTGTATATAATATAAAGATCAAAGATATTAATGATAAATAGAATATTATCAAGAAAATGATGAGAAAATTCATGTGTTTAAGATCTTCAAAATTTCGTAAACAGGTATATTAAAAAAAACAAGATTTACTTTTTTCTTAATGAAATACTGAATATGCCATCTGTCTTTAATAATAACGTTAAATATAATCATTAACAATAAATATTTAATTTTTAGAATAATATAAAAATGTGATCTGAAAATTCAATATTTTAAAATAAATAGAGATTTTAAGTTTTATTATTACTAAGTGTTATAATGTAATTTTGTTTTTTGAAGTAAATCAGTTTCGAGATATATGCAAGTCTAACGATGTAGATAAATATCACGTTTTAAAACTGTGATGTTTATAACACTATTGTTTTTTATAATTAATGATTAAAAGTATATAAATACAATAGACATTTGAATGAGTAAAATGTATAAAAAGGCAATATTTTTGAAATGTATTAAGTATTATTTTACGTTGTTATTAGATGTCTAATGTAAGAAATTACATGCAATTTGAAAAGAGTTAAGAGTTTTGATCATTAGTGTTTACTTGATTTAATATAAGATAAAAGGTTGCAAATTTTAATATCATAATTTCGATTATTTTTTTATATTTGCTGCTACTTTATCTGATGCTATGCACTTTTGTACGTAGATTTATTGGAATATCTTTACTTATTTAAAGATATATTACTAGTGCATCTGTAAACTTTAGATTGAACAGGAGATTAATAATAAAATAATTAAAGACTAATAAATACAGATAATTAAAATAATTACTTATTCATTCTAAAAATGTCTAATTCGTGGACATAATATACAAATCTACATCACGATAGATAGTCGTAGCGACTTCTTCGCATCGGCATCTAAAGAAAAAATGAAATTTAACTTTTTAACCATTTCAATTACATTCAGAATTCAAATGATCGGACTTCTCCTTATTACTAATCGTTATCGGATCTTTGAATTCTTCGTAATCGATCGTACAGTTCAAAATTCACAACATATCTTACGATTGACTCTATTCCATCAAGCTGCTGGAAAGGGGGAAATATATCAGAGCCACGAAGAAGAGACGATTTCTGTCACGAGGCACATGCATATTGCGCAGGCAAGAGAAAATCGTAAATAATGCGTGGGAATCGCACAGTCACAGTTCCATGCTATAGACAATTGACTACTTAAATTTTAAATAAAAATTTCCAGCTGTGGTCGATCTCGTTCTTATTCTGATCGAACCGCGACCGTTTAACTTCTCTCTCTCTCTCTCTCTCTTTATGTTCCTGTTTTTATGTATGCATATTCATTTCTTTGTTTTTCTTATAAATATATCAACAGTCCGAAATGACTTGAATATATTACGATATTACGTTTTACTTATTTTTTCAAACTTTTCTTTTCACTAAAGTCAATTCAAATAATAATAAGTTTAGACATATATGTGTAACTATTTATTATCTAAATCAAATTATATACATTAAGAAGCTTTGTACAACTGTATGTATGTCAAATATACGTGCATTTAACACAGATGAATTAATTGAACATTGAACTAACATAAAAACGATATAATCACTGTGTATACGTGTAAAAAGTTGTTGAAAATGCGAACATCGATGTAAACATAACTGTACATAAATTCATGTGCAATTTAACATACTAATTTTTTAACCAACTCAACCTTTTTTTTGCCATAGCTACATAGATTGTAAGCTTTTCTTATTTCTTGATGACCTCATATTTTAATAATCTTAATAAGCATATGAATAGCAATGTACAGTAAATATAAATTCTATTTATACAAAAACAGTTGTAAAAACAAGGAACTTAAGAAAAAAAAATTATATATTCGATATTTCAAGAAGCAAAAATTGATGTATTTATTTTGTTTTGATATATGTGTGCCTGCATGTTCTTTGCGTGCATTTACTTGTGCACGGACGTATTGAAATATATCGTTGAAACCAATTTAATATATAATGAGACTATCGATATCAGACTGTTATCAGATTTTTACTTCGTAATGAATTTCTATTTTTCAAAGAGTTTTTTTGTGAAAAAGTAATAAAATAATCGATAATTTTAACAATAAAACTTATGTACTTATTATTGTTATATAGGAAAATACTACCCCCTCTTGAAGAGAAAATTATCAGCTGACAACAATTTTACAAGTTGAAAAAATTCAGCAATATTCAACATTTCGGCAATTCATCGCAGCTCACTTAATTAATCAACAAGCCCACGTATTCATTTGACACATGGGTGCTGAGCATAAAACGTCGAGAATTAATCAATTCTTAATCGAGTCATTGAAAATGCATAACTCTCAAGATGCGATAACTCTCGATCCTTTGGTTTTTAATTAGCGTCGATGGTGCTTGTAATGCGCTTGTGGCTGATCGAAATCGAATTTCGAACACAGAAAGACTATATACTTGCATATAAGACTTCACATGCCAATGCAATCACAGTGCCAAAAGCTTCGTACATATCGAGGTCTAGAGCCTAACTTTGCAACGCATATCACTATAATCGGTCTATTTAGTTTGTAACTTTACGAAGCTTACCGAAAACTTATCGAGAAAGAAAAAAATGCAAGTTATTAAAAGTCAAAGTCTTATTGTTGTGTTTTATCAAAGGAAAATTTTGAAATTTCTTATAATAGAATTATTTTATTTTACAAGAAAAAGAGTTTGTACTTGAATAAATACGTGGCTTTTTATTTAAAAAATTTAAATTGAAACGAATTCAACTGAAAATTTTATTATTACAATAATACGTTGCTTATGTACTTTTATAAGTATGCGTTATTTTATATTTACGTAACATTATATACTTTATATTACAATCGCGTAGTTATTCTTTATGTAAATATAGATTTAAAATGCTGTACATTCTGCAATTTACGCTTACTAAAATTTTGTTAAAATTGCGTCAGTCTCTAAATTTTTCAAGTGTATACACCTTATTCTATTTAAAAATTGGTGCAGCAGAGTAATATATGAAATACAAATAAATATATAAAACATAGTGCAAGAATAAATATTAAATAATAATATTAAATCGCATAGGTTGTGAGTAAAAAAGAAAAAATGGGCAAAGAAAAAACAAATAAAAGAGATGAGATATGGCAAGAGAAAAATTAATTGCATTAAAATACTTTCAGCAGTCAAAAGTACTTGTCTAAGAAACAAAATTACAAGTTTTGGGGAGAAACGCGACATTCGTCGAAATCTCGCACGGCTATTTCAATTCCGTAAACTATACGTCAGCTTTTTGTGTATTTAAAAAACTTTTCAATGCGTTCATATATAAATATATCACACGTCAATTTTTTCAACGTTGTTGTTTTGCCTTGTTTCGGGTTGCAAATGTGTGCATAAATGGCTTGCATGTGCAATCGCGAATCAGCTTATATATATATATGTATTCTTTGCAAGTGCAACCGCTTGAAAAACATCGTCGTTTTCTCGTGTAGCATAATCAATAGTATATCTGAGCTTTTTGTCGTACTTTTTCTATTTTCTCCGTTTACTTCCAGTTCGTTTTCGATAACCGATTGTGCCGCGATAGGTTAACTCAATGGTGTAACAGCGATTTGTATAATTGCTTTGGAAATGAAAACGTGAGCGGTGAATTGCTCTATACGAAGAGAACGTATGGTACATTTTTCTAAGATATGAATGCAGAATGTTGACACTTTGTGGGACTACAAGCTGATACTTCGAGCTAACGATGATTTTGTCATTAATTTAAATGTAATATCATGAAATCCATACAGTTATTCAGTGGAAAAGAATTTAATTATTCAAATTCATTCATTAAGAAAAGTACGTGATTCAATTTCACAAATTGAATAATATTAAAGTAAATGTTATTTCTTTAATGTATTAAATCATGGATTATAGAAAGAAAATTAATAAAAAATAATATACTAGAACTTTTTCATAACTTTATGTAAAATTTAAAAAAGATATTTGTTAAAATATCTACAAACATACACGTATATCTTCACACACGCACGCGCATTCACACACCCGCACGCACACACGCACACAAAACAAATTAAGAATGTTAATAAATATTTATTAGATTTAAACAGAAATTTTCTAACGTTTTTAAAATAAATAATATACTGATATTGTTTAATCTCATTCTATTACATTTTATTTATTTTAATTCATATACACTTTAAATTTCATAATGATTTTTACACATAACCACACACACACACACACACACACACACACACACACACACAACTTCTTATTTTATTTTGTAAAATTCCCAAATACATTTAATTTGAATAATTTATCTATATTGAAATACTACTCTAAATACTAGGATTAGTATTATTTATAAACGTTTTGCTACTAAACTATTGATTTCAGAGTAAATTACGTATCTTATTTTCTCTACAAATTATATAAAAAATTGAATTCGTTCAAGAAACTACTTTGTCATCATAAAACAATCAATATATTTAGTTTTATTATAAATCATTTTTAATATAAAAAGAAATTTCAAAACTATTGAAAAAATCAGAATTTTTCTCGAAAAATAAATAATAGTTGAGTTTGGAGTAAATGATTTGGAATATATTAATGACATGGTTGAAATCTAACTAAATATATATCATAAATTTTTTTAAATGTAGTTTTTTTCTATGTTTAAGTATTATGATTATAAAATATTTAAAGACTTAATGATTTTCTAATAACATTTTAAGTTTGATCGTGAATTAGTTATTTAATTGTATATATTAAAATTATTAGAAATAAGTACTCAAAATGTAGATATGAATTGTCTTATTAAATACAGGTTTTAACGAAATATATCATCTATACATTTAAAACTGAGTTATTATTAAATAAAAATAATATTATTAAATAGAAAATAAAAGTTATATAAAAAATGAAAAAATTAGATTGCTTACAAAAGCGTTATTTAAAAGTTCTTTTATAATAAAATTAATTTTTAATAGAATTTTAATAATTCAGTTAATAATTACCTTATAAAATGTTTATGTTTTGAACTAATAAATATTTCAATTAAATAATTTAAAGCAATCTTTTTAATATTTTTATCAATTTCTGTTTTACCTTAATAATTTCATATCATCTTAAAGGATTATATATTATATATTAAATTATATATTAGAGTATATATTTCAAAAACTATTTAATTTTAATTTCACGAAGAAGAACTTTTAATAGTATCTTAATGAAAGTTTATTAAAGCTTCAATCCTGTAAAAATAAGAAAATATTACATAAAATATACGATAGTTTAAAAAATAAAATAAGATTAAATTTCTAATCAAATTAATTTAATTGCAGTTTTTTATTAATTGTTCTCATTCTAAATTACATAATTATTTTCAATTCGGCTAAAATAAAAATTGAATTGCAATTAATTTACACAAGTTAGTTGATTTAAAAAATTAGTTCATGATTTATTTAGTAATTCAATTTAATTAGATTATGGCTATCAATTCATTAACATAGTTTTGTAACTATCATATTTTTTTGTACATTAAAAATGCTTATAACTTATGTTTTTAAAACTCTTTTATAATGTGATATTATTTTTATAATATCAAGTACCATAATCATTTTACTTATTTAATACGTTACGGTAGAATTTTTTCCATTATTTAATTTTAATATTTTTATATATAGTAAGTTTAAATAAGCATGAATGCATATTATGGAACATTAATGTTTGTAAGAATAATGTAATCAATAAAAAATATCACTCAATTTTACTCAAATATTTTTCAGGTTAAAAGGAATTTTATAAGATATACTTTACTTATTATAATTTATAAACGCTTTAAAATTATCAGAATGAATTTTTTTATATTCAGCTAACATAATTTATTTATTACGATAAATAACTTTTTTCTTATTTAATTTTTAATAACTCTTAAATAATTCTTAAATAATATTGCACTTGAATTTACTCAAAATGATGGATAATTTTAATGTCAAGGGTTCCAAATACGTTCAATTTACTCTTTATATTTATTGCCGAGTAATACAATTTAAATAAAACTTTTACCAATACGTCAAAATAAATAGACAAATAATACAATTGATTTCTATCAAAATATTATATCTTAAAATTTAGATGGATTTCTCCAAATTATATTATTTACCTTAAATTCATAAAAAATTTGAATATTTTTTGTTCAAATGTAATTTCAGTTAATTAATCTAAAATAAAAATTTTATAAATTATTATTATTAGAGTTATTCTAAATACTAATTTATTTTACACGTATTAATAATAATTATAAAAATTAATATTCATTGTAAAGTTATTAAGCCACCTTAAATAACCTCATAAATCAAAGAAGAAAGAAAAATCAGTCTTTATCATGTACATTTTCATTTGAATACAAAATTGAACAAATTTAATTAAATAATTATAAAATGAGACAAATGCACATTCAGAAACTATAAATGAAATGAAATGAAATATTATATAAATCAAAATGGTTTTTGTTTTCAAGAAAATTTTGCTCAATCTTAAGATTTAAAAATTTTGAATTAAATTAAAACATATATTAATATATTGCATTAATAAGATGTACTCCTTTTTAAATAAATTAATATTATTTAAATTTCATTTAATTATCTCGAAGAAAAAGTTAGAGAAAAAGTTATATTCAGTTGATATATCATAATTTATAAAAAATGGATACGATACATTTGCAGTTTTTAATATTACTCTTAGAGAAAATAACATTCACATTTAATATCAAATTCGATAAAGTAATCTTGAGTAAAGTGAGATATTTTATTAGCCTTTGAAATACTCGTTTATTGATAAGTCTTTGAAATAACATTTAAATTGGGAATTTTTCTTAAGAATATGAAATTCAATAATTATCATATTAAAAAAGATGGAATTGTACTTAAAGACATTTTACTAAAAATATATTAAATAAAATTTAATGAGAAATGGAAAAAGAAAATTAATAATATACTGGTGTAAAAACATATTATATTTGGCGGTACATCAACTATGAATGACTTTCAACTTATATTAGACATAATTAATATAGGTTAATTTATTTAATGTTAATTTATGCTAAGTTAAGTTATGAATAATTTAGGGTTGAAAGAATGAAAAGTATTTTAATATACAAAAAATTTAAAGTGAAAGATTCTAATGTATAAATGTAGCTATTTTATTGTAACAGAATTACTCAAATACATTTTTATATACTAATAAATATAAATATTATGAAATGCAAGTTAAAATCAATATGATTGATATGAAATAAAATCAATCGTATTCAGGGAAATTTATCATAGATATATTAAGTAGAGAAAAATTCAATTATAATCGCTCATAAATCAAAATAATATTCTATGATTAAATGTTTTACTTACATATTGGTATTTAAAATTTCCATTCCATAAAAGAATATTTTATTTTACTATAAATATCAGTATAATATATTTTTTATTATTACATTGCTTTAATACTTCAAATATAATGATTCAAGAAGCTGTAAGAATTTATTTATTAACTCGATATAAAAATCTGCACTATTATATGCAAAAAATAACATCTAATTTTACTACAAAAAACAGTCTTAGATATATTTCATTCTGAATATTTTCTTTTAATAAAGTAAAATTAAAACAATTTTCTTCGGTTTATAAAAATGTAACGTAAATAAACTACATTTGTTACAAGGTTTATACAATTGTTTCTCATATTATAAAGTCACAAAAAGTTATTAAAAATTTCTGAAAATATTTTATAAATTAAAAAATATCTGATATTAATGTAACATAATTTTTTTCTAATTAGTTATTGTGATTAAAAAGTGCACTATTACGATTTTCATTTGACGATGAATATATAAAATATTAAAATTTTAAAATAAATATACAAAAATTATTTTTCTATTTTAATTCTACGTAATCACCATTTCTAGATGTTTTATTCAAATTTTAGTTGTATTTCATTGAACTTTTATGTTTTACATAATAAATATGAATTCCTATAATATTTTAAAATTTTCGTTATTCCTATTTTTTTAGTTTTAGTAGTCTGTAAGTTAGGATGATTTATAAAAGGATATCTCACTATAGTACTTACGATCTTCAAGGTCGAATGTATCCTGCCTAGAATATTCTTTACAATTTGTTAGATACTATTCATTCGAAAATTTAAACTTTTTAATATTTTAAATAAATTTTTGAAGTCATATTTTATACATTGATTACTTACGTTAATTGTTAAAATGTATAAATCTAAAAAGAATTCAATTAAATTAATTTCTTAGAATATCTTTTTTAAAACTTATGTTGTTAATGAAAAAGAAGTTTATATGTTTATAAAAATATATAAATCATAAAAGTTGGTGTGAAATAAAATTATACATTTAACTTCTTTCAGAGTTTTTTATATATAAAATAGAATATTATCTTCTTTGAATAATCAAGTCACTGTCACAAAATATAGATTAATTGAAATACCTTAATTAATTTTAATCTCGAAAATATAACGTAATCAAAACAAAATTGTTTTGTAAAATTTTAGTTAATACTCAAATTTATGTATCAAAATTTGTAATATTATCATATTATCTTGTAAGAAATATATATTATAATGAAAAATTTAATTACCTAGATTATATATTATGTTTTTAGTTCACGTATTAAAATACAAATATACTTAGTAGTAATTAAAAGATATTGGTAAAATTGATTAAAATATATTTAAGTCTTTGTGATTTTATTCAAATATATATGTGGAAATATAGACAATTTATAATAAAATTCTTCTCTATTAATAAATTAGACTTAGAAAAAATATTCTTTTAGGTTATAATTTTAAAGATAACAAGGATCGAACTATTTGAAGGCTTGTGTTAATAAATATTATCAGTTGTCAGATAGTATCAGACAGTTCGACCAGATTTCACGTTAACTTTCAACAAAGGTGTTCAAGAAAAAATCGCCAACTTTCACATTTTTTGTGACTAGTAAATTTAAATGAAAAAATACAGCAAAAAACACCCAGAGATAAAGTTAACACGAATTTCAAATTTAAAAATTAATGATATTGTTATTAGATCATTTCTGAATATCATGGAGTTTACAGGTTTTGAATTTTTAAACAATAAAACAATAATTGAAAATCTAATTATATTAAGAAAATATCATTTAAATTCTTAAAAAATATTGTGAAATTAAAATGTCAATATTTTATTTGAATGCATTATTGAATTTTGAGATTTATAGTTATTTAGCAGTTTTATAAATAAGTTTTAAATTGGAGAAATTATATATATAGATTGATTCAATATTTGATTTTTTCAATTTTTATTCTTAGATCAATATTAGAATAAATAAAGCATTTGTATACGTGCTGTTGAAGTTTTTAATTTAAGATATAAATATCTTTGTTTTTTAAAAATAGAAAAATGTTTTCAAATTATTCTCATATTAATCATAAAAAGTAGTTAAGAATTTATGAAAATATTTTATAATTATTATCACAAAATTATCTGATATTAATTTAACATGACTTTTTTCTAAGTACTTCTAGTGATTAAAAAATTTTTGTTATGTGTTAAATTGTATATATATTAGTTAGATAGTCTTAATATTAAATTATTTACTTTATTGAACTTTTCTTTTTTAATTATATTATGAAAGAGCTATGATTTTTTGGTTTCTTGTTTGACAAATTATGTGTGTACAAATTATGTTTGGAAAAATTTAATTTCGACTTATTTCATCTCCAATGTATAGTACAAATAATTCATAATGCATTTTCAGATGTGTCAGATATAACATGGAATATTTGATATTCGAGATTCGCTGTGATTCTTCCTTCTGGTTTCATGCTATTAGATGAGAACTATTGTAGAAAAATATACGGTCAGATGACATTATCAAGATTTGAAGCAAATTGAGACTTTAAACTTCTCAAACTTAATTATTCCAGCCTTTTATTAACAATACCTTGCATTATCCCCACTACCAAGAAGAATCGTAAAAAAAACGAAATAGAATTTTAAACTTTTTAATCACAAGATTACTTTTAAAAGCTATATAGCTATGGGAATCAATAATTTACAAATAATTAAATCATACTTAATTAACGGTACAAATACTTCTTTATAACAAGTATATAATTTCTTCCTGCGAAAAATTTGTCCTCAATAGTTTTATAATTGTATTTTACTAATTGAGATTAAATATTTTTTAATGAATAAAATAATACGCATTATAAATCATTCGTGTAATTTTAGGTTTTATTAAAACAGTTTTAATATTTTTGTCTTTATTGTGATTTATTATTTAATTTATTATATTTTAATATATTTTATTTTATATTATATTATATTATAATACAAAGTATTTTTTGACTTATTTAATTTTAATAAATATAATTATTTACTCGCTAGCAACAAACTCTACAAATTAAACGAATAACTATTCATTTTATTGTTTACAGATATTAATATTTGTTATTATATCGATCAATAAAAAAATTTAATTTACACAGAAATAATAAATCATAAAAGAAATAGATTACATGCAACAATAAAATTTTTTATTAATTTATTTCATAAAAGATGTCATCGATTTATCAAAAAATTATAGTTAATTAGGTAAAAATAGTTGTGAAACATGATACAAGAACGATAAATTAATATTTTTGTATATATAAAATATTAATTATTTTTGCAAATTCAGTTTGTAATCTCACTTTTAGATATTTTACATTAAAATACTTTTTAATAGCACGTAAATGTGAAAAAAATTAATTTTGTGTCTATTTTGTACCAAATTAGATTAGGATACATAGATCACTATGCATCAAATTACGATAAAATATATTAAATTTATTTGATTCCGTATAATATTTTAATATGGAAAACAATTTAATTAATTTCTCATAAAATTAGTATTATAATAATTTAAAAATTATAGGCAGGTTATGTTGAGATATGTAATTCGACTCTTATACTGTATGAATTAAATTTTTATTACTGATGATCGTAAGATTAAGCTTATAAGGTAAAATATGAATAATTATAAACCTAAAGTGGTAAAATTTATATTTACAATTATATATTGAGATTAATGTAAAGACTTATGAAATAATTTATTCCAAAAGTTATAACTTTAGGAATATTTCATATTTTTTCAATTTAATTTTTTAATTTTAATTTTCAATAATTCTTTTTATAAAAACTAATTTTATTATGCAGATTTTATTTATAATAATAAAATGTACCTCATTTTAAATATTTTATATTAATATTACCGATATTAAACTAACTAACCTTACATTTGTATTTATAAGATACCTTAATTTATTTGTACAAATAATCCTCATTTAAAAATCTTTTCTAGACAAAACTATATTTTTTTAAACAAAAAAATTCATTAAGATATATTTTTAAGAATTAGATTTTTAATAATATATTAAACATAATAATTAATTAATACATTTGTAAATGTGACTGCGATATTAATCACAAACATAAGATTCTACGTGAACTATTTTAGACAATCTAAGAGATATTATTTTCATTCTAATTAGATTACATTGTATTTTGTTAAGTAAGTGCAAAAATATCACAGATTTATATTCTTGTTGCTAGTTTTGTTGCGGAATCGATTTATTTTTAATGGATTAATTTAATTTTGATAATTGCATTTTATCTTCAAATAAATATATTGTAAACAAATACTATATATTGAAAAGACGATATTTTCTAATATAAATACAGAAGTACAAATTAAAAATTTGACAAGAATGCAAATACATTTATACTTATATAAATTATCTTATTGTATTATTATCTTGAAACTAATTTTAAATAAAAATCAATAATTGAACATTAATTTTATTAATTTTTTAAATTGTAGAAAATAAAACAATGTTGTTAATGGTAAGTTTCTGTAGAAGTTAAGTGATATATTCAAATAATCCTTTGTTCGTAAAACAATCAGCTTTATTCATAAAAATCTAATTTTGAATAAATAGATAATTTATATTCATAGTAAATCGATTTATCAATATAAAAATCACTTGATATAATATCACGAAAACATTAAAATATTCTAAAAAAGCGAATAAATCATTAGCTCCAGCGCTGTTTCTTCATTTATTCACAGCTCCATTAGCCCTAACCTTTATTTTGATTACATTTCATTGATTCGTATATATAATTTTTATATCAGATATAGTTCAGACATAAGACTCCACTACACTTTGATTAGATATGAACAAAGATCCTCATATAATTTATATGACAATGAAGATAAGTTTTACAAAAAATTCGAAATACTATAGTACTTGCTGAAAAGATTCAAGCCGTGATAAAATTAGTTAAAAATGTGCAGTCACGATAAAATCGTGATCGTCGTATTGAGTCAGCTCATATACGTTTTTAAAAGCGTATTGCTTTTGTTTTTTATTATATACATTTAGTATCAATTTTGACGAACATAATGGCGAAGATTCAACAATTGTGCTTTTGTAAAATACACGTGATTCTTGAAAATTTATCAGTTACAATGCAATTGATATTTCAAAAGTTTATGGCACAAGAAAGTCACTACTTGTGGCACACTTTTTCGAGATGTAAATTGTAATTTATTACACAAAACTATTTATATTTCGCAATATTATTATTAATATTAATAACGTTGTATATTAACGCAATTTTATCGTTGGAATTTCTTGAACGAGGTCATGCATCTTCCTGAGAGCTTTATTAAAATCCAATTCGAAAAATAATTTTATAATAATTACATAAATATAAGCATATTTTCTTTTATATTTTTAACAACTTTCTTACAAATCTATTTAATCTAGTTTTTGTGCAATACATAATACAATATTTTTAATTATTGTATTGAATTACTAAATTTTAGATAATATTTTGAATCTAATATTACCAATAGTAATAAGACTGATAGTAATAGAAAATTCTATTATGTCTATAATTAAATAAGAGAATACGAGATTAATTATAAAATTTATTAGATAAAGCGAGAGAGAAATAATTTTCTAAGTGATAATATTCAAGAGTAAAAATCATTTGTTCTATGCTTTCATTAAAAAATAATAAAAGATAATCTGGAAGTTCTAAAAATTTGTGTTACATAAAAATTAAAATGTCAATATAGTTGATTTACAATATTAAAAGTTCTGTAATAAAAATGGAAAGATCCATTTTCGATTATAAAAGTATATTATTATTATAATATTTTTTAAAAATATTTTTAAAAATACTCAGAAATAGATTTTTGAGTATTCAGATTTTTCATAATATTGGAGTTTTTTAATATTTTCATTTTTACAAATACATTATGTTTACAATTTTTACATTTTTACAATTACAAGATTTTAATGTAGAAGTTTAGAGTGTTTAGAAGAAATATTTTTAAGAAAATCTGATAATAAATTCTATAAATATTTATAAATAAATTCTAAATTTTATAAAAACATATAATATTAAACTACATAAATTTTACAAAAAATAATTTGAGTAAACTGAATGTCTAGAAAATTCAAAATAAACATATTTGTTAAGTTACACCATATTATAAGGTTACAGTTCGATTGTCTTTAGTAATGAGATTTTCTTTCATAACTCCCATAAAACTTCTTCGCTTTTATTCGTAAAATTTGCATTGATTTTGTATGGTAAAGTCGCTCGAATATTTATAAAACATTAATTTTGCAAAACTTTGTAGAGACAGTTTATATATATATATAGGCATATTTGTGCAAACAAGGATAACTCAGTTGTAGAATTTGTTGCAATCCGACATCACCAAAAACGTACACTGTACTTATTGAGTTAGACACCGTAGTTAAAGAGCGTCGTGGAATCTCTTAGGACGATCACAATATAACTTTCTTTCCTCGGCGGATCATTTGATGCGTCTTGAAACGAATCAAATCGCGTGTTTAAGGTCTTATTCGAATCGGGTAAGACCAGTTACTTAAACGCGCAATCGGAAAATAAATTGCAAAATAAATCGGAGTTCAATGTCACTGAAAATAAATAACAACTGAGGTTGGATCCTGGCGACGTTTGGGAAATTGGTTACGATAAATAATAGGGGACGGCAAAATGAGTATAGCAAAATAACGTTTAGCGATTGTGCAATACGTGTAAGCTTCGGAATTTCGGGAGCAAATTATGGGCATCGACAGTCCTGTTGAAATAATTATCCGCGATTATATCATAGCCATGCATACGATATTCAAGAAATTTTCTCTGTATCTCTTTTTTTCTTTCTTTTGAAATACGGTTTTTTAATTGCTATAAACACTTGTCAATGCGAATCATAAGGCGCTTGCTATTGAATCGTTTTCTTTATTTGCGTCGAATGTTTTTGACCTATTTGGTCCTGTTTAATATCTTTTACTTAACTTACAATAGCGATAAATTTTTTTTCGTTTTCTTGTCTCATAAAAGATTCTTGAAACCATTCACGCACTTGATATTCATGCAATATCTAGCAGACTTTAACAACAACTTATATCAAGTTGTTGGACTATTTATCCTGCATATTGATATATATAATAAAATACAATATTTTACTTTTAAATTTCAATAAAAAATAATTACAAAATTATAAAAATATCTATTTAATGGGTCAAATAATATCATTACTAAGAGTTTGAAAATAAAAACTTTGGTTCTATTAAAATATCTAAGGCCAGAACGCATTAGAGTACTTAATATTATACTCAAAATTCGAGTAAATATTTTTTTACGCTTAAACGAACCTATAATGTATAAATTTATTGCTTCTATTGCGTTTAAAAAGGACTCAATCTATAATTTTGATGATATTTAGGCAAAATGCTAATACTATTCTCTTTGTTATTTTACAATATAACACCCTTAACAGTTAAACGACATCTTTGAAAATACGCATTAAAAAAGTAAAGATCCTTTACCGACATTGATAAAAATATTATAAATATTAGTGTAATATTTATAATATTTATAATAGTATAATATTATAATATTATAATATTATAATTATTATAAATATTATAAATATTAATGATAAATATTATAAATAGCTCTAGTAAAGCAAAAGACTCTAAGAATATTTATTCGCTAAATATTAGCATATTAGAATATCAAGGTCTGAGCTAATTAAAAATATACTTATTAAAAATGTTGGATTAGTTGACAATTACTGAAAATCTTCATTCCTTGATTTTTCTTTTAAGTCGATGATTTTGCCACAATCTTCGAACACAGCATAAAAGCTCAGTTATAGTTAGCATCGCCGCGTGAACCATAACAAGACCGATAAATAATAATGGTCTTGACCACACGCAACCGTTCCTTCTCTTTCTGTTTCTCGAACGACGCTCTCCTAGTGAAAGACCTGCTGGTATGTTTTCTTTTTATCATGCGCATTCTCCTCGCAATCAAGGTAATGGCAACAAATCAAACTTTGTTTCATACCCGCCGAATGATTTATCGAGCAGCATTTTACGATTCACGCGGATCTGTTTCTGTGCACAGCGCTTATATCGAACAATTAATGAGTCGTATGGCTGTATAAGGTTACAACGTATTATCGATATCTAAACGATTTTTGTCGGTTTTTATCCAAATGAAGTAAAGCAAAAGGTCTAATAATATAATAGCTTACATTATATAATATTATCTGTAGATTTATAATCAAGTTAAACTCGATAAAAAATACGCATCGAATTGTTTTCTTAAATATTGATATAATACCTTATTTTTCGATAATAAATAATTGCATACACACACACACACACTATGAAATATATTAATGCTTAAAATTTATTCTCAGTGAAAGTATTGTTGTTTCATATAAAAATTAATGTATTAAACATTAAATAATGGTGCTTTATAAATTAGCCTATTCCTTCAAAATTGTAAACACATCAAAGAATTAATCAATTTTAGAATAAAAGTAAAAGATAATAAAAGAATGTTAGGTCATGTATAAAGTAAAAAATTCAGTTTATTTATTTTAATTGAAAAAGTGCCTATTACATTATGAAGAGCAAAATTAATTATTTAACTTTATTATTTCTATATCTTAATTAAGTAAATCTTATAAATAGTACTATAAAAATTTTATCTAATTTGTATACTAAATAAAATACAAAATTACGGAAACTAACAGACTAATGCACATTTTCGAATGCTACTGATCAGTTTTATTAATAGGCAGCACTGAATCGCATTTTATTTTATCTGTGAATAATTTCAGGTAAAAAGCTATAGATATTATTCATTGATAATCAGTGAACATCAATCATCCAATAGATTATTTATAATAAATTATTATAATAGAATATATGTTTACAGTACATTAGGGACTGTATAAAAAAATTGTTAAAATTTAATTAATAGTTAAGATTTGTATATTGGTTCTTCATGATTAATATTAATGTGAAATGCTATTTACAAAAAATCTAATGAATTAATTGTTAAAAGTCTATTGTGATTACTTTAATTTTTTTTAATTTTCTTCTAGAATTTTGATTAAGTATATATAATAAATTAATATATATAAATATTAATATATATAAAATTTATATATATCAATAAATTGGTTTCTATAAATAAATTAAATGTTAGCATTGCACTGACATTTATCAATTCAAATTTATTAGTAATTAAATGAGAAACTTTCTGTATATATATTAACAACTTTAATATATATATATATATATAATTTCTTATTATTATATAAGAACATCACTCCAGACGATGCCGTAATCTATATATTCCTTGCATTTCGATACATTTTTAGATACTTTCGCGCAACTGCTGTTTTAATCTCAATCAGTTTACTTTGGTACTGAACTTCGGTTAGCGTAACTTTCTTATGCACTGACGTTTGTTATTTTTTATGCAATACGATAAAATACTTGTAGTAAGTTCAGTGTACTGCCAAAGTATATTGACGGAAGATTAGTGTTTGCAAAGTGCAGAAGCCTCGAGCAACCGTAACTCATTTTGCGAGACTAGCGTTTAACTCTTAAGTATACGTATACAGTAGACTTTAATGCCAAGAGTGCGAAAATGACTTTCAAAGATTTTATTGTGATAGTCGTATGTTTGTAAACCGTAAAGTTGCTTTTTATTATTTTGTGAATTCTAGATTGTAGCAACTGAACTTAGATTGCTGTTTTACTTAAGTGTTTAAATATAGTAAAAAGTAATTTTATTTTAATATATATATATAGAACTTATTTGAATCGATTATACTAGATAAAAATTAGTGTTTATAATGATGATTCTTATTTATAAATTACCGATGTAATAATGTATATTTAAAAAAAATCTTAATAAACAATTCTTTAATTTCTTAATTCTTAATAACTTCGTTCAAAAAATAGACATTTTACTAAATAATTATAAAAAAATTAATTTAATCTCTTATTATTTTCACTTTTTAATCTATTTCATATTTAAATCCATAAGAAGATTTTCATCAAGATATGTATGTAACCTATAAATTTATTCCAAAACGCAAGATTAATGTATATTCAAGGTCTTAAAATTTTTTGGTGAATAAATTCTTCTTGAATGAACTATAAGTATTATACATTTATTAGTAAATAGGTATGTACATAAATATACACAATGAAATCAATGATATAATATTAAGATTGAATAAAAGTTATCTATTTTATGTACAAATTACAAAATTAAAATTAACGCATTTGTTAAATTTCCTTGCATACGCTTAAATATTATGCGTAATATTAGTACTATATTCAAATAAAATTTAGTTCAACCTTTAAAATTTATCTTAAAAAGTTATGTTAGAAAAAGTTTACATAAATTACATGCTTTCGTTAACAAATTAAAAAAATATATATATAAATTCACTACTGATACTGCATACTAATAAAATTGTTTATAGTTAAACTATTTATAGTTTATAATACTTATAACAATAAATAGTTTTTTAGTTGAAAATTTTATTTTTATCGTTAAAAAAATTCTACACTTAAAATGGCATTACTCATCATTTTAAATCGCTGGAGATCAAATTCGGTAGGCTATAACTGAGAAATCAATTAATTTTCTATTTATTAAGATTCAAAGCTCACCTATTTTGAAGTGATTGATAGAGATATTTTGAGTTATAAAATATTAATATTATCTATTCATTTTTTAAATATATGAATTTCATATCAACGTCTGAAATTTTCTGAAATTTTCTACACTTCGACTACATTCTAATTGTTAATTATTATATTTATTTTTCAACTTTACAATATTTAAAAATAAAATTTTATATTTTATATCATTAATTATTGATCTATTTTTATATTTTAATGGATTCTCTAAAAAGTTTCATAAATATTTTATCTATGATACGTACCAAAAATATATCTAAGCAAACCAATTAAACAGAAACATATTGTAAATATTTTTTGAAAATTAATACTTTGAAAATTTTATAATTATATATGTATTAAAAGAATATCTGCATTTATATTAAAGAAAATTTTATTAACATGGATTAAATGAAAATTATTAATCAACATTATTAAAATATAGTATTTTACAATCGTTTGTTTTGATTCATGAACATTACGAGAAAAGCACTTTTAATCAACATCTGCGTTGAATTAATATACATTTATAGAATAAAGTGTGGATTTTGTAATGTGGCATAGCTAAGAATTTATAATCATACAGTTATAAAGGTCGATATACTAAAAGACGAAAAATGGGCTAATATATTGAATTACATTAATTAAATATTAATATCATTTAACTATTACAATTATTAAATATCACGAATCAAAACTGGATACAATGAACTTTTGATTGCTATATATGGTAAAAATTATTTTGGCGATTATGTATGAAATAAGATTTATCTTTTAAATTTCTTAAAAGATAAACAATAGCAATTTTATTTTTAAAATATTTAAGAACAAAATTTGAAGGCATACGCAGTTCCGTAACATACATATATATAATATCGATCCGCAACGTAATTTTGTGATTGTTCTTGCAACTTAGTGTATTCGACAAGGCTATATTTTGATATTTTGAATGATTAGCGCTTGTAAACGAAAAATCTTCTTCGAGTAATTTTCAGGTAAAAATCATTCATTGATCGAATTTAAATTGGGACGCCCATTTGATCTTTTTGGGGTATCTATATAAGGTATACAAATAAACACATGACGTTTATTTAAATAAACGCATTTGGCCGACTGTGCGTCAAAGCGTCGTCAAAAACAATCCGAGTGGTAGTAGCTAGACATCGTACATCACGAGAATCCCAGGTTTTATTATTATAAATCCATTATTGCGCGGTTTATTAAAAATTTAGTGGTGCGTGCAAGTCACGCGCGAGTCTGCGACTAGGAGACTAATAAATTAGGAGCTCATCATTACTGGGTCGCGCTGCTCGATATAAAAGGATGCTTCGAGTGCATCAGCGAAAAGTCGAGGACGCATTTGTTAATCAAGGTGCAACAGCAGGGTCTCCCTGAGGATTCGTTGAAGGAGTCACTCAATTTATCTTTCTCGCCATTAGGGCAGCATGGTTTTTTGCCCTTGCCCATACTCTTCATTTTTTTCTCTCAACGAAACTCGCGCGCCCAGCTATAATGAGTGTTTGGTATAGATATGTTGATTGAATGTGTAAATCAAAAGAGTTATGCTTGCGGTTTTATTTATTTTCGTTCTTTTGAGCGAGCGCCTGTTTCACATAAATAATCGTTACATATTTAAAAAATTGTTTGATTCTCTTTGATGAAAGTCCTTACATTTCCATATTAGATGTTCTATTTCATTTATATACTCGCATGTAACACGATTGTTAATAAAGATGTTAATTGTATATTAATATTGTAAATATTGGAGTTACTTAAGAATTAATTATGCGAGTATTTTGCTGCAACATGTATTGCACTCTTCTTTTTTTTAATTCAATTGCTCAAGTTAAGTAATAAAAAATCAATTTTTCATAAGTATTCTGCAACTATATACAAATTTTATAGATACATATTTAGTAAATTAATTCTTCGCGCTTATGATTATTGTATAAGAATGAAAAAATGTACTTATTATAAAACGTTCTTGTGAAAAATATTACTTAGTTCGGTCAATTATATTCATTACATTGAAATTATAATTTACCATCTGCTTTGTAATTTAATACAATTTTGTGGATTTAAAAAGTACGATGAGCAATATAATTTATGCTCCATGTCTGACTACATGCAAGGTAACAATATATAAATATCATTTTTTAAAACGTGACTCATAATTTATATCTTAAGAGGCTAGAATTTCTTCCTTTAATAAAGAGATACATTTCCATATGTATATTTACCTTTTATATATTTGCATAAACTTGCGTTACGTCTCGTTTACAAATATTACTTTCACTAAATCAAAAAACCTTTGTAAAAATAAAATAAAAATTTCCTCTCTTTCAATTGAAATTTAAAAGTTGTTAGTTCTAGTGCATTTTGTTATGTAAAATAAATTTTATTCTGAAATTAATTTACGCTAAATAAATTTTTTTATTTTCCATGTTCTGTATTAATGATTAATAATTCTTTAAACTTTACTAAAATTCTCTTAACTATTTTGGATTAATTATATTTAACAAATAAATTTGTAAAATAATCGGTGTTATGTTTTCTACATAAAAAATACTGCCCATTTACATTTTCAGTACCTCTCATTATCTCTTTTCGGACAATCACAGTTTTCTTTTTATATATAACATATTTTACGATATGCAATAAAATACGTTACGTCTTTATTTAAATATTCGATGTACTGAATAGTAATAAAATATATCATTATATGTAATATTAATACTTTATCGAATTTAAATAAAAATACTATATCCATTCTAGATTAATCATGTTCGGTAAAAGAATATTGAACAATATATAATTTTAAATATTTTTGAATTTATGAACTAAATGAGCTGTATAAATAACTGTATCCGAGGCTTGATCATTAGATATAAACATGTCATATCTTGACTAAGTTTTACTGGAAATATATATAGTACCGTCAATTAGAAATTAAAGCTGCAACGTGTAATTTGCAGTCAGCGTGCTATTTTCTTAAGAATATTTCCTTGATATGAATATAAAATATACCCTGAAGGTTATTATAATAAAGTGAGAAAAATGAATAGCAATAAAAAAATAATTTGTAAAATTTCATTGCACTTTTTTAATTTTTATCTTATAAAATGTTAAAGTAAACTTGCATGGATCGAGTACTTATATAGATATATTTAATGATTTATATCATATCATATTAAAAATTGGAAACATGTTTTAAATATTATTGTTATTAAATAATTTTTGCTTTAAGGATAATTTTAGAATCTAATTTTTTTGTGGTGATATATCAAAGTTACTTAAATTAATTGTAATTTTATGTAAAAGATTGTTTTAATACGGTGGAATATACGTAAAAGCGATTTTCTTGAACTCGTTCTTATAATAAACTTGGGTAATTTTAGTAGAAACTGCCCTAAGATATTATCGAAAATATATAAGCTGAATGCTGTAGATCAGTTTGAATCGAAATATTATCGCTTTGCATTAAAAATATAAATGAAATGTAGTTTGAACTGCGGATACCTTCCCTATGATCCTCTAAGTCGTTAAATTGGCAAGTAACAACTTAACTGCATAACTATATGGTATATCTGAATACATTCCCATAATCATCATTTGTTTCACATGTTATCAGCCATCGAGATTTAACTCAACAATCCATTCGTGCCAATAAGTAATGGCTATATACTGACCATTTCTTTACTACAGGTCGGTGTTATCAAGTTGAAGAAGGATACAAAGAATTATAAGTCATAACTCACAATAACTGAGATACGTATTTAATCAAAAGAATCATTAACAATAGTAATATATTCGATAACAGTGGCAATGAATGTATAATACGTTGTTTCCGTATTCCAGGTAATCTCGAGTTTGCCGCAAAGGGACGAATTTTAATGCACGCGTAAATCAAAAGTTGTTGCACTTGCAAGAGAATAACGCAACTGGGACTCGTGACGTAACCGCATGAATACAGATTAAATCACGTGTGCGTAATGTTGCACTGCTATATTCGTATATTTCAGTTATTTATACTACAAATACGAGCTCCGTCAGTACGTTATTACGATTATGAATGAATCTTATTTACTTATGTAGTAGCGATTCTAGAGCAATTTTGACATCAACAAGATCGTTTTTTTATTTTCATGTTTTTTGTTTTTTTTATATTTATGTAAAGTAAACAGTAAAGTTCAGATATTAAATTTTAAAACGTTTAACTTAATCAATAATTGAATATTTGAAGTGCTTTATGATCACATCGTGTTCTGTGTTAATGAGAAACTACTTGTTATATAATTACATCCATTGTTTAACTGGAAATTCAATTTTCATTAAGTAACTAAGGTATTTAAAGATATTTCAAGCTCACTAGTTATTATTATTCATGTTTGATATAAAATTCAAATAAGGAGAAAAGTTTGAATTAATATAAAGCTTGGTTTCGTAAGTTTGAAATAAATCTAGGTATTAATCCTCCGCAAAATAGGTGCTTCGAAACTGGTTCTATTCGCTATTTTTCCTTATTCCCTCCTCTAGCACGCAAAACGCAATATCCGATAGAGTTAATTGCGCTATATGGTTAATGTTCTGTGCTTAAGACTCCGTGGCATAAAGAAACAGGCGCGAAATAGCTCTAGTATACTCGTTTAAAGTGAAATAATTAGTTCAGAATGTGATCAACACGGGATCTGGCTTCGAAAATATGTTTGTGTTGTTGCACGAGCTAATAAACAAATGTCGCTAAATTACGATATCACGTATACTGTCTTATGATTTTCATGAACGTGTTCTTTAATTAGTTAAAGCAATTTCCTTGATTGACAGAGTAACCAATTAATGAAAAATAAAATATTGCATTACCTTCCAAGAATAATTATCATTGATAATATATATTATTCGACTAAATTTTTTGTTTATAAAAATAATTAATTGTTATCTTAATTATTGCTTCTGAATGTAATGCTTCTCAATATTTTCTATGAGAAAAAACATTGTGAGATCTTCATATTTCTTTGGTCCAAGCCTTTTTCATCTTTCCGTACAACATTATTAAGCAGCAGAACTTGGTTAGTTAACAAATAGTGCAACTATCACTTTTCTAAGACAGTTTCTCTGTACATATATTAACACTCTACGTTTCTAAAAGGCATCAATACCAGAAGTACAAGAACAATACAAAGAAAAAATCTTGACTGCTCTAGATTATAATCATGCAAATAATTTCAGAATTATTTTTTAATTCATTGTTATTATAAATTAATCACTTCCATTACATTATCGAAATAATTGTACAAAAATAATTTGATATGAAAATATGGATTTGGGAAGAAATCACTTTATCTGATAATAAGCTTAAAATCATTCTATTCAAGAGAACGAACTTATATTGAAACGCAAATATCATATCAGATTGAATAATGTACAGATTTTAATTATTCTTCTTACAATGCATAATTTGAATTTAATTAGATTAACAAAATTGATTTACTGTTTATTATTATAATATAATAAATAAATTTTACCGTATTTTACGAGAGTTAAGAAATTATTCGTTTCGCTATTTTATTAAAAAATTTTATAGTATTCGAAATAAAATTACATTTTTTACGAATTTGATAAATTTATTAGGATTAAATTATTTTGTTAGGGAGTTTTACTAATATTTTTAAAAAATGCTGTAAAATTTACAGTTTAAATTATTATGTTAATGATATGTGTACAATTATGCTGTTCTAAGAAATATTATTAATCATGCCATACCATATAGTAATGTAAAATTATTTACCACTGGATGAAATTTTGATCATATTTCTATCAGAATCTTTATTTAAATTTTCCAATTAAATTATGAAAATTCATATATAATAAAATATATATAATAGCACCAATGCGATAAAGTTCATCGCAAATTTTTTTAAAAAATGTATTAATAAAAACTGTTAGTGTATTTATATATATTTATTTTTATAATATCATGTAGTATCATATTATTATTTAAAATGCTTTTAAATATATTTATTTTATATTAATGCATTTTATAAAATATTTTATACCTTTAGCAAAACTAATGTACATATTACCTATTTTTCCTATATATTACTATTTAAAATCATAAATTTAAATGTGTGTGCGTGTGGATGTATGTGTTTTGATATATTATAACAGTTTTAATATATCGAGACATTTAATTCTGTGATTATAAACTTCTATCACTTAAATAAGTATACCTTATTATAATGACTTTAATTTAAATACAATAACATTTTATGCGGTGCAATATTTTACATCATTAAATTAATAAAGATTTGATTTAAGGGAAATAATTTAGTTTAAAAATTTAAAAATTTTAAAAAATATTCTAAATAGCATTAATCAAAAAATATTTTAATTTTTATAAAAACACTCGGATGATACTTATTAAACTGTTACGAAGAGTTTCAAAATAACTATTTTTATTCCACTTTCTGTATTTTACATATATCTTATTTTAAAATTTTATTTATTTGCAAAACAATCGCTATTTAAGAACAAGTTACTCGTTGAAAACTAATATAATTAGAAAGTAAAGAAAAGACAAAGTAGAGATTTAATTTTATTTTGAAGCATTAGCCATCGCAGAATTTAGAATGTTTACATACAAATATTAGTTAAATTAATTATTTACTGTATATTAATTTTAAAAATTAATACAAAATTTTTAAGCATACAAATTATAGATCATGTTGATATTAAGTTTAATTTTATTTATGTTACATACTGAGATATACTACTATACATGTATAATATATTTTTTAAATTAATTCAAGTATAAAAAATATCTATATAATGAAAATTTAAATACAAAACTTTTTTTTTTGAAAACATAATTTAATAATACTAAAAAACAACTTATAAACTACGTTATTGACTTATTTATCTAATCACTCGAAAAATCACTATTTATTGTAAAGAAAGAACTTGGTTAGACAAATTGCGGCTACTCAAAACTTTATGAATCGTATTTGAATTACGGTATAATTTAATTCAACTTATTATTTATACGTGATATCGAAAATTTGAATACATAATAAATTATGAATTATAAATATTATTCCAAATATTACAAATAAATTTTTATTAATTTATTATTCTAAATTGAATATTCACTCATTTTGTAGAGCATAATACTTTTCATATTTCAAGTGAAGCATAAAATTTATAATTTTCAATAAATATGTTCTAAAATTCTTTCATTTATATATAAAACTTAAATTTGAAATTTGATTATTTAGAATTAAACTCGATTTAGTTTTCACATTTTCTTGATTTATCAGTAAATCAATTTGTTCATAATTACAGACTAACATCATCAACTAAAATAATTAATATTTCATTCACAAAACGCGTGTGAACATATATAGTCATTAGACTTTACTAAATTTAATGAGAAAAATAAAATGTATATTTTTTAGGTGTTTGTGAAAATTAATTTAAAAAGAAAATCGATATTGCTCAGACAAATAACATGGAAAAGATATGGTGTTATAGAATTTTTTTCCTGGTGTAGTTGTAAAAATATAGGGAAGAGAGATAGAGAGAATAAGAGAGATAGAGTGAGAGTGTGAATAAGTTGGTGATTTAGAGAGGGAAGGGAGATAAGGTCGATATCTATTTCAATTTTGTTATGAACTTAAAATTTCAGTTTAAATTGCTTGCAACCAGTTATTAATCTCAAAAAAAGTATTATATTTTTAACTATGATAAAAATTAAAATATTTTTACTGATTAGTATAATAAATATCTAAATAACTTAATTCTAAAATTATTAATAAAATAAAAAGGAACTCGTATATTTATTCATTTATATTACATGAGTAATATCCTAATATGGTATCCTATAAAATTAGGAGTAACTTTGCGTTTTATTTCGGAAACGTAACAGAACACATTATGGTCTGATATTGTTATAGATAACGTGCACTAATTAGAATTTGGCATTATCATCATGGCTTATACTAAATTTGTTACTCTACTATTAAGATTTTGATCACGTTGCATTAGTTTTTCATTATGAATTCTTTAACGATTTAAAGATAGATTTTAAAGAGCTTTTGGATTATCTTTAGTAAGCTAATTTGACTAAAAATTATCTACCATTTTGTTAATCGATTAGTTGAAATTTATTCCATATCTCTTTAAAAAGTAAATACTATTTTTTAATTTTTTTTTCTCGGAATGGCAGTAGCTTGAAAATTCAGTTGAGTATAATTTGAATAATTATTAATAAAAATTTAAAATTATATCATTTATACGAAAGTATTAAATGTGCTATAAACTTATAAATTTGTATCAAAAAATAGAGCATATGTTAAAATGAAGGCAATTTATAATACATTAAAAAATATTTTTTTTAATTAACTAAGTAATCGACGAATTTAGAAAAGAATTTCACAGTTTAAAATAATTTCATGTACTACGAATATGCGTATGTATATACACATATTTTATAACGCTAGAATGACGGATTGAAAGAAAATGAAATTTATTAATTAATTTTACGAATACACTAAACTTTTTCTCTAACCTACCTTTGAAACTTAGTGTATAAATCACTTGCTTCATAAAATACTTAAGAAAATTAATTAAAGCCATTGATTATAAAAACTGTTCATGATTAATATTTGGTAAAAAAATTTTAATTTGACATAGATGCAATATTTGTTCATTTATTAGTTTGAGCTTTCATTCCTTTCTACGGTGAGCATAAATATTTATGATTTATGCAATTAATTCGTTTTTCTCTTTTTTCGTTTTCGTAAATTCCTCAGTAACAACGGATAATTATCAAAATAAAATACTAGACAAAAACGAAACAAATACGAAAATTTTCCTATGAACCACAGTAAACATCTGAGAAAGAAGTTGCTTAAATTTATTGAAAGTAAAACAATTTTACGTGTTTATCCAGTCATTTTGTAAGCCAAACATGAATAACTTCTACAATTAAAGTATCATCACGTGGTGAAGTGCACAAGCTTCGCTGAAAGCTGCGACCCCGCAGAGGAGATCGCACGGAGATCTTTCGATTGTCCGTGAAATCGAGCATCCATGGCATTTATTAGGAAAGAAGGTGTGTGTAATATTCCTCTCTCACGTTGAAGGAAATGCGATCACGTGCCGTACGCGAATGCGCGCGGCGGCCGCCTTATGGTACGTGGGAAAGAGGGGCTGCAGGGGATTCGCTTTATTTACATCTCGACATCTCGATAGTTTATCGAGACGGGCATTCACGGAGCGTTCTAAGGGGGACGTAAAGGATCTACCGAGCGCGCTAAGGTCCCCGGCTCTTAAAGGGGATTGAAGAACCGGCTTTACGGAGATCGATTTTCATCGGATACGCGATCAAGAGAAGCGAACCTTACGATTATCATTGACATGTTATACAGTACGAACGGGATGATTTATTTTTCGCCTTTCTACGTATTTCATTATAATAGCGATTCGCTATTGCACCACTAACGTCTGATGCTTGCTAGCGTATTATGCTGGGCGTTTAATAAGAATTGTTCTTATTATAATGCGAATTTCATTGAACTTTCGTTTGCGTTTAATTAAATTTTCTTTAAGTTCTTTAGTTTTAAACTTCAGATAACAATAACAACAATTTCTTCTTCTTTTAAATAAATATAAAACATCTTTATTATATATTATTATACAAACATATTAATATTTATGCTAATTTATTCCGTATCTTAAATGTAAGTCATTGCACGTAATTTACAAATTCGCATATGATTATTTATGTGATCTTGTACATAATTATAATGAATAATTAATTTCCTTTAACCTCGGTAACAAAAAAATATATTGAAAACATTTACATTGATCAAAATAAAACTTTACAAAAATTTTCATTTTTCGTAATTACGTTGTACACTTATATGATTTTTCCCAGATTTTTATTTCTATAATTTTTATCAAATATATTAAATTTTTACTAAAATAATATTCCAACGATAGACATATTTTAAATTTGTAATACTAAATTTTATTTTCATGAATTATTCATTGAATTACTTATTTTAATACTATATTGTAGTTTTAAATTATTTTGTTTTTAGAAATAGTATTAGGTAATTAGTTTTCACTTATAGTTTTCACTTATTAGTATTCAATTATAAATCTCACAAAGCAATGTAAAATAAATTAATTTATTAAATAATTAATTATTTAATTATTACTTATACTCCAAAACTGGTTGACATTGTATTAATTTATACTAAAAACTTTTATTTTTATGTTAAATTAATTACAAGAGATTTATTTTAAATTATAAAAAATACTTTATACTTATTAGCATCGATTATACTTCTAGTATCTGTCTAGTAAACTAGTATCATCTAGTAAACTGCTACATTTTTATTTCATTTATAGTAAAAAATTTATAAAAAAATTTATAATAAAGTGTTTAAAACTAGAAATAAATTTTAATACTTGCCTACTTATTTTCATTTCAAGTATAATCATACTCTTGTATAAATAATAACAAGTTTTACTCTGTTTTTAATTAAATTGGTTAAGATTTAACCAATTTTTGCTTTTTGCTTTGATTTTCGAGAGAAAATTTGTAAACATAAAGTTTTTATTAATGATAAAGTAATTATAAATTAGCTACGGACATAAACTCTGTCATTGATTAGTTAAAAGGAATAAGAATGTTTATTAAACATATTTAAAAAACTAAAAATAAACAAAGTTATCACTAATAATTTCTTTTTAGTAATTAAAAAGACAATTAATCATTTATTTATCATAATATATTTTATAAAATTTTAATAATTCATTTCAAAATAGTATTTGAAATGAATTAAGAAGAAGTTATTCATTGAAAAAATTATTGATTACCTAAAATTTATTGATGAGCAGTTATCGATCAGCTAAAACTCCGCTTATTAATCAAAATATTTCATCTTCTAAACGACAAAAATTATATCTAAAACGTACTCTTGTCTATATTTTAATTTATTCAATTAATTAAGCTGTTAGAGAAAATAATATTACAAATAAATATACTAATATTATAAGACAGAATTTTGTTTTATCGTGCTATATTTTATTCACAAAAGATTCTAAATCCATCATGATGAGTTATTCTTTTAAATAATAAAAATTAAAATATTTCATAAGATATAATTTTTAGAGGATAAAAGAAACGAATAATCCTTGGAATATTATAATTTTATTGTTCATAATTTAACCGAAATCGTAAGTTTGTATTTCTGGCTTATAAAATCACAATATTTCATTTCAACTGAAATATAATCTTTTAAATATAATTTGAGTAATAAATTAACTTTTATTTCTTTTTATTCTTTTATGGATTGCTTTTAATCTTCTATTTTTTTCAATTTCAATTTTTTTGTCATTATTATTCTTCTTGAACTGGTTCTTCTCTTTCTTCATGAAATTTCATTTTTCACGAAGAAGTTTGTGATAGACTCTTCGCTCTTTTAAATCACTACAGTTAAGATTTTATCTTTTTTTATTTTAGACGCAAAATAAGCATCATAAAAAGAGCTATATTTCTACTGTTTATGATGGAATAAATTCTAAATGAATTCTCAATGATTAATTGTTTTAATGATATTTTTCTTAAAAACTTACTATTACTTAATATTACTCAATTTAAAATATTTATTAACTGTTAATTACGAGTTTGGTTAACCTTAGTATTAATCTGAGGCATGAATAATTATAATTATTAGTATCAGTTAACATAATTGTGTGATAATTAAATAAGGATATTAACTGATTATATGCTAGTTTATAAATAAATCTAAATATAATTGGAAATCAATCACTTATACTGCTTGTGTATACTATCGAAATATTTGTCAGCGTAAATACATGAGATTAAATATACATATATATATATCGTTAAATTTATTTAAAAATAAATCTAAATACTCATTATAAATTTATTAATAAAACGAAACCGTCTTCCCTCTAAAACGTCTACTATATAAATTTATTTTTGTTTAAATTTTTTCTCCTTTTCAAATTTAATAATCGAGCTATTTCTTTTTTAGTTTAAGTGCATCTAGATAAAAATTATCATATAAAAATTGAATGTACAGAAATTTTCATTTTAATTTTGAAAGATGACGTTCAATTTTAACGTTAAATTTCAAGACTTTCATTGATTAGATTAAATGAACTAAGTTGGATAAAAGGAATCGAAATTTCTAATTAGTATAAAGCTAAAATATTTTAGTTCTAATATTAATTGTAGTGAATATATACCTAGCAAAAAATAATTATGAGCTATAAATATACTGTATAAGAAATATACAAAAATTTTCTGAAATATTGTTTGATGTATTTTGTCATTTAAAATGAGTTAAAAATCAAATTGATAGAGTAGAAGTTAATATTTCATGAGTTATTTCTAGGTATTTATAAAGTATTCATAAATATATATATCACTACAAATATCAAATATCATACAACTATTGGATTTTGTGCTATTTCTAAAGTTCAAACTAATAAGCATTCTTTAATACATGCAATCTTGAGATTTTATATATGTTTTTACAATTTATAGTTCAACGTGACAAACAGTTTGAAATAAATGAAAAGAAAGATATTATGATTAAAAGAAATCATAGAAAGTAGATGAAACAGAAAATGTTCAAATTCAAAATTTTTATTTTTTTAGAATTTTAGTAAGAATTCCAATTCTATAAAATTTTTGAATTATTAATATTAGGTTTATGTAGAAGTTCATCTAGGTTTTGATACTACATAGCGCTGTATCATACAATATATATGTTATAAATGTAATGTTCGATGTTGTTTCATAGAAAGAATTTTAGCGAGCATAATGTATTAGAAAATACTTTTAGTTTGTACCATTTTTATGCTTAAGATAATTTACAAAGTATAATTAAATAACGTAAGTTGCAGATGCAAAAGAAGGTATGTGTTATGTTTTTTGTGAATGACATTTATATAGAACAACATATACAATCAAAAAGAAATTTTTCTTGAACAAATTGAAACAACGCAATTTTCTACCTATGCAGTTTCTGAAATTTCTTTTGGCAAATAACACAAAAACGTTACACGTATAAAATAAATAACATTTCGGCTTAGGAATGCAATACTATTAGCTGCAAAACGAGATGATCTTTTGTATTAAACTAATATTAATTTTTTATTTTCTTAAATAAGTTCTTGATATCTGAAAATTTGAAAATTATAAAGACTTATATTTTATTTCCAAATTGATTACTGTCTATAAATAATCAATATAAGTACCAATATAAATTATAGAAATTGAATTTAACCTATTACCTCGAAAAATGTTGATGTTGTCGTTAAGTACTATTAAAAATATTTAGTGTTTATATTGCAAATATTATTTAAAATGTTTTAATTCCTTTATTAAAGACTTTGCAATATTTTTAATTCTGAATTAATAATATAATAAAAAATGGAATCATATTTTATATAGAATAAAAATCTCCTAAATTACAATAATTTAATGAAACTGATAAATGTGATAGATTTCCTGCTAACTTAATCCCGTAAGTTGTGTTTTAAATAGTATGAATTCAAACTTGTAATTGATTGATATACAAACTAATATAAGATATCAGTGTATGCAAAAAAATCGGTATACTTTTACTTGTAGTGAAATAGTTAATATTCAATCTGCGAATGTTTTTGTACACATTTAAGAAAAAAGCTCTGATTTATTTGCATTTACCCGAGTTCAACCACGACTATAAAATTTTATCAACTACAGATATGCCATTTTTAATAATAAATATTAATATATGTAGATTTTCTTTTATTGCTATACATCCATTTCTAATTATTTCAATCGGTATTGTACATTATCCATTATCCACGAATTCAGTTAAAGAATGGCAATTTTTCTTACTTTTTATCCTCCAGTGTGCTTGAAAAATAGTCAGCTAGTAATATGGGGCTCATGTACCCTATGCATCTTCAGTACCCTCGACAATAAAATATTATATAAAAGAAAAAAATTAGCTCATAAAACTCGCGTAAGCATTTGCAATATGAAGTTTCATCATGAACATTGACATCGCAGGAACTTATAAGTAACTTTCTGTTTAATGCACGCGATATCTGTTGTTATAAGTATGCTGTGTAATTGTGCATTGAATAGTCTGCCTATCTCTAGAAAAATATACGTACAAAAGCACGCGCACACACGCGCAGATGCCTGCGTATAAACTGTTATGTGTCATTATCCACGTTGAATCCGGGGTTTTCAACGGATTACACATACATGTTAAGGAGATAAAGTGACATCGCTCTTTGGGATTGGTCTTCCCCCTCTTTTCTTTTTCTCTTTTCTTGCCGTCGACCCGCATGTTTAGGGTGGAGGTGAACATTCGAAAAGACAAACGCAGGAAAATGAGAGATAACGTTCGTGCAATTATCTTCATGCGCATATATCTCAGCGAAAATCCGGAAACAAATGAGAGAAGAAAAGAGAGAGAGAGTGACAAAGAGAAGGCATGAAAGGCAACTCGGAAAAAGAAGAAGCGATATGCATTCCATGTGCTCGGATGCGTTAGCTTACATCCTTATTATATCCCAGACAAAGTATTTATCGATATTTGACCAAGTGGAAAGTATAATATTTGCCCGGTCGGAGCCGCGAAGAAGAGAAAAACCTTTTTTTTCACTAACTTGTTCATGAGGGATGTGAATGTTTGCGTTTGTCTCACTTCAGGCGATTCGGAAACTTGGTTTTGGAGGTTCCATTGTTTGCATTATTTACTTACGGTAGTTCTCTTCAATGATGCTTGTTTCACACTGGGCACTGTTCCACAGCAGTTTCTTTATTAAGATTTATTAAGAAAATTGCTTGCTGGTCTTTATTTAGATTGTGTGATAAATTGAGAACGGCTACTTTCCCCTCTCGACTTCCCCTCTGAATTTCACATAGCTATTCCAATAAACCATTATGTTTCGCGGAATAATACGCTTCCTTTATCTGGCTTTGCCATAATTGTCCTGAGCAAAGAATTTCTTTCTTTCTTATTTCTTTATTGTTACGCTACCCTTCATATTTATCGTAATGAATAAGGTTTATCGGGGCTGTTCAATAATAAATATTCAGAGAATTTGTAAAATATATCAAGATACCTATCAGTCGTATAAATCTAATACTCTTGTAACTAGATACATATAAAAATTGAAAAATTGCACTCTATCTTCCTGAATCGGTTTATTCGATAGACAAACCATTCAAATAAGGAATAAAAATCTTCTGGATGAAAAACGCTGCAAACATAATTCAGAAAGGAAAATAAACTATTACAATATGATGCTCCTATTTAGGCCGATTATTTAATTTTACCCAATTTCATATCGCTGAGCATTTATGTACATTTTCAAATTCAGTTTTATGTGACATCATTTATGTAAACTGAATTTCTGTAAAAGAAAATGCAAAATTGAATATTATTTTTTTCTTTTGAGACGAAAAAAATCTAAAAATAATTTTGGAAAAGGTTGGGAATAACGAAAATACTGACATCGTAAAATAAAGAATCGCACGCTTGACTGTTTCTTTTTTTATGAATTTCATTTATAAAACTGCCACAGTGTATAGTGCTTATGAAGTGAGCGAAGATTTTACGTTTGGCAACTTCGAATGAATCTCTTCCAATAATAAGACATATTACCAATATTTTCCGTTTCTTTTCTACTTGAGAATCCGGTTTGTTCGATTTTTCATAGAATTTCTTAACTCCTTGGGCGATGTGTTGGTGGTGCCATTTTCAGCTGTTATTACAATGGGATCTGGTATTATGAAGTAGGATTTCTGGCACAAAGACTTGTAAAATTGAATTGAACTGAAAACAGATTTGAATTAAAATCTACTTTACTGCAGCATAATTTATTCAATTAATTTTCACGCATTAGTATAAACAACAGTGTATCATACAAAACAATAATTTTTTTACAGCACTAGAAACAAGAAGCTATCAGTTCTCACGCTGTAAGATACAACTTTGAACTAATGCTAGAATAAAAATCTTAAGTAAGCTTGATATCCCGAATAATTCTTGAGATTTCACCGATTACATGTTCACGTTTGTTGAATAAATATGTGAGAACTCGTTGATGCGAGATAACCGAAAATAAATACGATAAGTGTCATAATGGGCAATGATATTTTAAATAGACACTATGCAGTGAAAATTTTCGAAAAATTAAATCGACATTCAAAAAAATAAAAAGAAATGAACAGTGAGATCACAGATAAGCTTTCATCGACAATCGACTTCTCCCAACACGTGAGAGTCACGACACACGTGATTTTGACGACACAATTGACTGCAAAGTTTGCGCTCGAGCTTCTTAAAAGTGGGTTCAAGACGTCCGACAGGGGACGAGGTACAGCTATGCAAAATAATGACGTTAAATACCGATATGCCCTCGTGTGGTACATAAGAGGAGCATAAGATACACGTGGGTATTTAGATCTCGAGGCGAGGCACGAGATCAAGAGCAGCTGTTACGACGCGTCTCCCGGACGTATCGAGAGTCCAGCTTTTTTTCACCTCTTCCATAAACGCACGGGCTGCAGTTGTCAATTCGAATTATCATTGACTTCGAGTTTCGCTCGTCTTTACTGCGCTTCGATATCCTGCAGCTCAAGCTTAAGATATCGATATTCTCTTACTATACGAGATAAATATCTTGATACCGAAGGATCGACTTTTTCGGTCTTAATTAAAACAAAGCTCTGGAGATAAACTATTATAAATTTTGAAAATACCACTTTCCGAAAATATATAAATGTTTGCTTGAACGCACATGAGTTTGTGTATTAAGCAGTCATTACTTCATATTTTGATTAATGAATTAAATTTAATAGTGAGACTCTCAAATCAATGAAAAGAGATGATTTTGGCTTTATTAACTTCGGATCGATTATATTTTAGATAATAAATCTTAAATTTATACGATCTCAATACATTTTTCTTTTTTTTTCTCAATATTAATTTTATTCTATTATCTCAGAATTATAATCCTTCTCCCCCAATAAACACATTTATTTTTTTACATTTAGATATCTCTTTTATTTTAGTTTTCATATAATACGCATTTTAAAAACAGTAAAAAAATGAGATTTAGAATTTTTGAATTAAAACTTATACCATAGTTTTTAATAAATTATTTTTAACAATTTCATTATTCTGCATTCTTAATAAGTGAACTCGAACGAACCTGTACGGCTTTACATATTATTCATAAACAATATCTAAATATACGATAAAGTAATATTATACCTGATTACGTACAGTTCTGTATGATTATAATATAAACTTACATAATCGTATACTGATGTTTATTTCTCTTACCTGCATATGTAGAAACTGTCTCCATATATAACTATTTATGATATACAGGGTATATACTGTTGTGTATACAGGGTCATATATGAATCATACAATAATATGTTTGAATCACATATCTGAATTACGATTCTATTTGTAAATAAAATTTTATTTGTTTTCTAGAACTAGTCTAGGTTAGGACTAGACCAACTCTAGAACTAGGTTTTACTATTAATGATAAAACCTCTTCTGACTTTGATAGCAATAAATGATATTCTTTCATTTTCTTATGTTAGTAGCTTATTAATATTTTTACATTATTTTTAATTTTACATAATACTATATTATATAATATCAGCCAATCTTTTGTAGAGTTACAAAAGTACTAAATTATAAAAATTTATTCAAGTTAGTTATGTTCTTAATCTTAATTTATAATATATAACATATATCGGTATAATTTTTGTGATTACTTTTATAACTTATATTTGGAAGTATATATATGCATTCATTTACATATTCTTATGAACTCTGAAATTGTAAGTTAAAGTCTGTAAACTATAAAATAAAACTATTTAAGTGCGCGATAATTTTTACCGTTATGAGTTTCAACAGGTTCAAATCTAGAAATTATACAAATTCGTATAGATTCTTGAGTCAATACTTATCACTTTTAGAAAAGAACATCTTTTAAGATATCAAACCGAAAAATGCTAACAATACTAATTTATTATTTTTTTAGTAAATAAAATTTAACAAAAATTCCTAACATTACTACCGTAATGTTCTCTGGAGTCTAATTAAAAATTAAAATAATGGTTAGGCTTCAGCGATAAAGATAGTAAGAATAGTATTGCGTTAAAGCGTAATAAAATTCATAATAACATCTGGCATAAGTATTCCCTTAATGCGTTTCTGTTCTGGTCTTTTCTCCGTTCTCTTTCCAAAGACAGGTTGCCTGCAATCAAGAATGCTGGAACAAATGGAGAGAAAGAGAGAGAGAATACCCACTGTGATTAAGAAGTCCACGTGGGCTCAGCCCGATAATACGCGAGCTTTTCCTCTCAAAAATCTTTTCTAGTTTACGGACGCGTGACTGGTTATAGCATTTGGAAATTGAAGGACAAAAAACAAAAGAGAGAAAGAAAGAAATAGAGAGATCTAACGCAGATAAGAGTACTTAAAACGTTAGTTGTACCTTAGAATACAGTAGTTTAAATCATTGGATCGCTCATAAAGTTTGCTCATCTTCCTCTCTATAAAAAATTTATAACAGCTGATATGATAACAGCACGACTTATTCGAGCTTAGAATGATACTCACTTATTCGTAATTTTATAATACTATGACTTCATTGCATTTAATATATTTCTTCAAACTCCAAAATAAATTTGAAAATGAATATTCAAAACATTAAACGATGTTCCCATGACTTATTTCTTATGTCTTACTAATATATATAATAATCATATAATAAGAAACATTTAATATGTTTATTAATACAATTGAAGGATTTAATCTTTTAAACTAGAAATTTATATTAAAAACTGCCTTTTATTTCAAGTTTATCGATAAGTATTAATAAATTAAATAAATAAATATTTGGTTCATGATATATAATGATCTTTCTAAAATTTCTATAGTTTATATAAAAAATTTATAAGTAATTTCTGACATTTCAATATTATACAGACGTATATCTGTAAGATTGTTTTCAAAAGAAAATTTAAATACAATCATACAATTATATATGTTACTATATTTACAGTATCAAAAATTTATAATACTAATGTATTACATTGTAATGCTATGATTAAATTCTTCTTAGGAAAGAATCTTAGATGTATGAGACTTCAACGAACCATAACGTACGCACATGGTTAATAAATTGATTGTGTAGACGATTGATAGCTTATTTATTTAGTTCAAAGACAATCGTTATAATCTATCTATCTTATTATCTTAATATTGATGTTAATTTGTTAATGTTATTGTTAATGTTTCTTTTATATTAATAGAGCCATAAACGTATTATCTATATACATATTATAGACTTATTTGGATTGAGTAATTAGTCACATAAAAACAAGCATACTATTGTAATTTATATTTGGTGTGCCTCTAAATAAGAAGAGAAAATACATAATTTATTACAAATAAGCAAAATAGTTTCAATATATAAAATCTAATTTCAGCTTAAAATAACCAAAATAAAACAATTAATACGAAGCCCCGGGTTCTACAATCTTAGACAACACGAAGCTTTAGGCAATGCAAAACTTCATACATTATAAATTATGAGTCAACTTGTCATGCATAAATATAACTTTAGCTTAAATATATTAAAACAATTTAATGCCATTCACAATGCATATATTTCTTATGAAAGAAGATCAAAACAATCATTTATCACTTGATATTCATTTTACCTTTTAAATTATCAAAAACCTGTACTTGTATTTAAAATATATCTTGAAATTCAGAAATATAAATCATTTTCAGAGATAATTTTAAGTTATTCAAACATCAATCTGTAATAATAAAAAATGATGAAAGCTTCAATTTGAATAAAATGTGTCCTTAAATAAATATAAATTTTCAAAATACATTTAAAAAAATTTTTTAAACTTGATATGATAATCTGAAATTTAATACTAATTTATTTAATAATAAGTTAAATAATAAATAATAAAATAAATAATAAAATAAAAATAATAAAATAAATAATAAAATAAAAATAATAAAATAAATAATAAAATAAAAATAATAAAATAAATAATTAAATAAAAATAATAAAATAAATAATAAAATAAAAATAATAAAATAAATAATAAAATAAATAATAAAATAAAAATAATAATAATCAGCTTTCAGTGGATATTTATTAAAAGAAAAATTTATTTATTCTAATTATTTAAATTCGTCCCTGTAAATTTTTTATATCCTTAATTTTCAATATACATTCACTTTAATTGCAAATATATCACTTTTCTTCCCTAGGTAATATTATAAAATTAATTATTAATCTTGATTTTGACTTATTTTATTATAATATTAATTAATTTTAATAACATGAATACTGTAATTAATAAAAAAAACTTACAGTTGATTTTTGCTTTAAAATAGAGTAATCAAGAATATATAGAGACTGTATTTTCATATATTATAGGACAAGATTTCAAGAAAACATTTTATATTTTTTTTAGAATTAATAAATGAGTTATTCATTTTAAATAATGTTTATTCAATTTTTTTCATTTTTATTTTTTACATTTTTAAAACCTGTAATATAATCTAAAGTTAAAGATTTACAAGTTTTCGAAATTTAGGTACTTGCAGTACCTTATCTTCCTCTGTGATTTATAACATTTCCATTTTTATATTAAGCACTTTATTGCATTCACACCCATACGTATATGCTTATTGTACATTATAATTTTTTATAATAAAAATTTTAACAATATTTACCAATTTTACAAAATAAAATATTATATTATACTGTTAAAACAAAGTACTATTTTACGTAAGATTTATTATTTAATAATATCGATCGAAATTCCTTTACGAATTTTATATAAAAGAATTGTAAAAATATATTTTTTGTAATACATTGTTCATATTGCTTCAAATTTTTATTTCTATTTAAACCTACTTATACTTTTTCATTTCTGTACATATTTTTTTGTGACATATAATTTTTATTTATATTACTCTATTAAAGTGGATTCAAACTAAACAATTACACACAAGGCAAAACATAAATGAAAAATTTCTATTATATTAAAGTAAAGTAATTATATTAAACTTATTTTATTGATTGTTTACATTAATATTTCAATATTCATTGGGGATAATTGAATATGTAAACTTAAATATACGAAATAGGTAAATTTCTTTTATATTTACTGCTTGAAATTAAGTTGAAAGTTTTATTATATATTTTTAAGTATAGAAACAATAACATTTTTTCATTAAATTGAGTTTTATTCTATATTAAACAAAAGAAAAAATAATTTAAGATAAATATGTTTCTACGTGTTACAAGTTACAAAAACCTCATTAAAGAACTCAGTTTATGTTTTTCAATGTTTACCAAAGCTTAAATCTAATCTCATAATTTCAGTTCATTTTTACATGTGTTGATGTAAATATCATATCGCATATTAATTCGTTAATAACAAATTAATTAATTCGTAGTAATAATAAACATTACATTATGTCACCTAAAAAGGTTTATATAACTGTGGTTTTTTAAATTATTAACCAAATTTCTTAAAGTAAATATTATCGATATCTACCCTATGTACCTAAGGATATTAGACCACCTGGACTAGAATTTGATAGAATATCAATTTCACTTCAAATATTTTCATTATTTAATACAATTTTTAGTGTTCATAAAATTGAGCTACATAGGGATGAAAAGTTTTAAATATAAAGTAATATTTAACGGATAAAAATTTTAAAATGTTTCGAGTCTTCAAATATTTTATGTAATTAAAAATGTGTTTTCAATAATTAATAGACATAATATTACTAAATAATTTCTGACCATTTAGAAGTTCTCACTTTTCGAAAATTTGCTTATTATGAATCTGCATTCAATTTCTTTTCTCAATATTTTTTATAATTTTATACAGTAGATAAAATTTAATGATTAATTATTAAAGTTATTTATTTTAATAAAACAAGATTCTTTTAATAACTTAAAAGAATATTAATTTTTAATATTGCACTTACAGTTATACGAATTATGAATTTTATAAATGAAGCTTAAGAACATTATGTGAATAAGTTTTCATTCTTATATATGATTGTCCAATGGCACTAATCAAAATTATTTGAATTACTCACTAATTCATGTGGAATAAAATGTTTAAATTTTTAATTCACTTAAAAAATGTATTTTATTTGAAAAAAACATTTCAGACAATATATATTACAATTAAAAAATTGAAATTTATATACGCTTTTCTTTTGACATTAAATAAGATTCAGAGACTTGTATATTTATCTATATATTCTTATCGAATTATGTTACTACAATTTTCAGCAAAAAATGAAAGAAAAAGATTAGATATTTTTGTGGCACTTTTTGTAACAGCAATTATATATTCATATAAAAATACATTAATCGTTTTTTTGAAAAATTAAATTCTAAATATTTGAAAATGTAGTAAGATATTTTTCTAAAATAAATAATTAATTCGAGTAAGCATATAAAACCTCAATTTTTGTCAGACAAAAATGTTATTGAAATTATAATTAAATTTTAAGTTTGAAAGATTATAGATTTTAAGTGCAATTCAAAACTAAAAGATGTATAAAATTTTAATTTTAAGAAAGAAATCAAATTACAAAAAAATAATTTGGATAATTTTATATTTTATATTTACTTAATTGTATAAAAATATGTTAATTAAATCTGCACATTACATTTGCAAAAAAATGTTAAATATAAATGTTAAACTCAACTTTAGTATCCGTCATTATTTATAATTATAAAAATCTAATAATTTCTGGGTTTAAAATTGTTAAATCGTGTTTAAACACGTGCGTGTGTTAGGTTTGTACTAGCGTAAAAATTTAAAAAATTCTGTAATAAAAATTTTATTTTGGTTATGAATTTTGTAATTCAAATTTTATTCTTGATTTGTGTGATTTCATTTCTAACTACACTTCGCATCTAATACTTTTGTAAGGTTTTAAATTATTCGATGACATGTCAGTTTAAATAGATTTCTTACTGATTAAAAAAAGGATTAGTTTCTTTGTTAAATATTATCCTTCGTTAATTATAAAGTTTAAAAATAAGTGAAAAGGTTCAATTAAATTGAAAAAAGTTCATTTTTTATAATATTGTTTATATAATGTTTATAAATTTTATAAAATTTATTGATTTAAATAAAAAAAATTCTTAATTTTTTTTAAGTAAAATTAAAATTAAATAAAAACAAATAAAATATAATATTTATTAAGTCTTATCTGATTTATCAAATATGATAATCGTATGTTTATTAAAGCATGGGTAATAAATTAATTATCTTATAAGCACAGGTAATAGTTTAGTATTAATATAATTTTCGTATGTTTTTTTAATATCTTGACAGAATTTTCAATCTTTAAGAAAGTCTTTATAAATATTTTTTAGCTACTGGAATTAATTTTTTTATTAATTCTTAACAGTAGAACTGTTTTATATATTAAAGTAATGTAAATCTTAATTTTACGGATTATGATTTCTAAAAAAGCTGAAAAATATTTAAATGAAAAATAAAATATACGTAAAATAATAAAAAGATATAAATTATATGTAAACTAAAAACTAAGAAAGAAAATATTTACTTTCGAATACATTTAGTATTCGTGATTTTAGAAACTTTGATATGTGCAATAAAAAGTAAATTCTTATCTATAAAAACTACTATTGGAAAAATCATTTATCAACTTAACACCTAGGTCATAAGTAAATTGATTATTTTTGGCATTCAATTGAAATTATTTTTATTATTAATATTATTAACTAATATAATTTAAGTATAATTTGTATAAGTCATTTTATTTTTGATAAAATATAAAAATACAATTTATTAATACAACAGTTCATGATAAAGAATCATTATCATGAATTTTTTAAGTGGACAAAAATATTTAAAATTTATAATTGTATTTTATTATGATAATAAAAAATCCTATATGATTATCGATTACATAGGAGTAAATGTTTTACCTGAAAACGTGGAATCACTTTTTTCTAATGACTTATCTAAAATTTACCGATTAATTTTGGTTTAGATTAATCATTAAAATAAATTTTACACAAGAACTGTATATATTAAAAATGCTATTTTTATATCGTAAAATATTCAAAGTTATGTATTAATTATGTATTAAACATTTATTGGAAATAATATTAAACAATCTTTCCTGCTTGAATAAAGTTTACAATAATACTTCTATAAACTCTTTTCAGAGAACAAATTTTAGAAAATTTATTTAAAAAACAGAAGAAAACTCAACTAGTTTATTAAAAAAATCTACGAACTCATAAATTTATATAATTTAAATTGGTTTCTTTTTTGGCTTCAAATTAGTAGTTATAGATCAAGTTTGTTATAGATAAATATGCTTTAAATAAAGAAAATCCATTTATATCTTCATTGTAATCAAAACAAAATTTAATCAAATTTAATCGTATTTCACCTTAATCATAATTCTTTTTATTATTGATAACTATTAAATTAGAAAAAAGTAGTTTATTATAAATGATATAACAATATTCAAACAATACCAAATTTACATCGTTTAAATCATAAAGTTATTGCAATAACTGAATTTTATATTAGTATGTATATTATTGAATAAATCATTTTATACTACAATAACATAATAATAAGATTGCTTAATCTCTTTATCATTTCTTTTAAATGAATATTATTAATTTGTCCAATAAATTATTAATGTTATATTTTCGTGTTTAATTTACATTCGCTTGCATATATTTGACTTATAAATTTTATTTCATTCATGTGAAGCTTTCATATTTAATTCTGTTGTATCTCAAGTTTAGCTAATATTTTGAAAAGCAAAATTCAATTTACTTTCTCGCTAAAGATAATTTTAAAGAAATTTCATAATAAAATTTCTAATTTCTTTGCAGGGCATCAGCTTTTTTTTAATAAATTGAATAAAATGTCTTTTTAAATTCTTAATCTATAATTTTATTAGTTTAAAATAGATTTTTTAAATTTTTTAACAATTTTATTTGATTTATTTATCAATTATACCATTAATTAATTATAAGTTTGAATTTATTAAATAATTTGAACATTTATAAAAGTTCCATTGAACTCTAATATTATCAATTTATTTTCATTTGCATTTTCAATGTAATATATAAGCTTCTGTGAAGACAGCCATATCAAGATTCTACCACTGACAGTTATCACTATCATGTTTTTTGCGCTTTAATTCGCCCGTATATGTATATACAATTGATGAGCTTATCCAGTTCTTTAACTAAACTTTCTTTTATTTTGTTTTTCTTGCTTTTTTGTTGTTACATGTATTATGTCTATTTATCTTCGAGTACAGTAAGTTAAGTCCCAATTTCAATCTACTGTTTTTCAAAGGATAAGGAAAAATCTGTATATGTTTCGGATAAACACCACCGTATCCTTGTGCCAAAAGATTCGAACATTTTATTTTCTTTATTTCTTTATTTTATTAACTTTATTTCACTTATTAGAAGTTGTTAGTCAACCAACATGACTTTTATATATTTAATAATGTTTTTATGGTAATAACCTACCTTTGTTGGCGAGTTTTATTATTGATAAATTTATTTCTCTACATATACCGATTACTGTGCTTACTTTTAACACATTGAATATTATTTAAACTTCCATATTGTTTATTCGATAAAAAATAGCCTTAATGCATCAATCTGCTGAATTTTAAAGCATGAATTTGTAATGTAAACAATACAGAAATCTAAATGGAGTTTTTAGCGTATTCAATCTTTAGAGTTTTCAGACCTTGTGATTTCGAGATTTTAATTCATAAATACAAAAAATATATATTTATTCTTTATTTCATTACATTTTAAAGAATCTTCTATTGATTATCTTCTATTTAGTTGAATTAGAATATGATGAATAATATATAATATTATAATATATATTGACAAATGAATATAATGAAATATGATGAATAATAAAAAAACAATAAACAATATGTTGAATGCAATTCTTTTCGTAAAGTATTCTTAAGTATAAAATAATTGTTTGATCTCTCTTAAAACTTCTTACTATCAAAGAAAAAAGAAAAGAACTACTATTGAAAAATGAAATTGTTTTCATTGTTATTTTATAATTTATAAAACATTGCTGCAATACTGAGTTAAGTATCTAAACTTAAAAAATTAATATATTTTTAAAATCAGTACTTTTCGCAAATAATAACCATAGACTTTTTAAACATTCTTTATTTTGAACTTAATATGTTTATGTAACAAGTATTTATTTACAAATAATTTTGAAAATACCTCATGTATCAATTACAAAGTATGTGATAATAAAATGATATAATTAATCTTAAGAACGTTTATTAAAGAATCAAAGATGTATTTTTACCGACAACATTTATCGTTAAAAGACTTAACGACGTTCTTGCATTCGATTTTCATGTTGCTCGTTAACTTATTAAAACACGATGCGAATCTTTAAATAAATAACAGATCCCCGAGTAATCTATCTGTCCTTGATTAACTATCGCATGGATATCGTCGAAACAAGGAGAACCGATAAAGTTTCTTCAAAATCTTACTTCCGACCATGCGATTAATTGCACAATATTATGCATGCAATAAATAAGTGAATAATGAATATGTAACTAAGCGTTTATCGAAGAACGAAAGCATGGAAAGAACAACGAATAAAATCGAGCTAAATAAATTCTTAAGCCTCGTTCTCGGCATCGAGATGATGTATGGGTGACTCGGTAGGCGCTTCAGTGGGCCACATGCCGGAGGTTTGGGGTGATTTCGCAGCCTCCGGTGAGTCGGTGACGACTATCGGACCCAGCGGCTCCGCGGTCTCATCCGGGGCCACCGTTGCGTTCACGAGGATGAGCGGTTTGTCACTAGCGACAGACTCGAGCACCTCCGACGGCTTCGGTGGTATCAGGTCGGTCGCTGGGACCTCACTCTCCATCTCACACTGGCGTCCATGGAAATCCAATGGACATACGCATCTGTACTCGCGTAAATAAAATAGACGTTTACTTAATTTTGGTTGTAGCCTTGTCGAACCTAGTTTAACTAATAATTCGACAACAAGATTTTAACGGCGACCTCGAGTGAATATTTCGTTTAGACATGTCCAAATGGTAAATAGTATGAGTTTACTACGTTCCGCTTTTGCTTAAAAAATTGAAAGAAGAACTTTCTTTACGTTCACGTAAAGTAAAAGTAAAATTCTACGCTTTATCAGTAAACTAATCCTATTGATTCTATAGAAGGACTTGAAGGTTGGTTGAAACTGTAGCAGAATAATCGTATTTTACAGGTAATAAACAAATTTGCAAATATATTAAGGTAATAACGTGTAATAATTGGATTGTTTATAATTTGTGTTATTGAGAATAACAATTTTCAGTTCAGAGAATAAGGATTAACAGTCAGTATATTAACTAAAAGCCAATAGTCCATTTCTTAATATTATCCAATTATTTATAATTACTGAATGCCTTATCATGATTATAAATTATTTTAATTTTAAAATTATTGGTAAATATTTACTTATGAATTTTGCAATCTAAAGACTCAGTTTATACATTTCGAAATTCTATGATTTCGAAATTTGTACGTTTATTTGTATTTCATTTGTACGTCAAAAAATATATTTACGATTGTTTCTTATTTTTTATCGTATTATAGTTTCTCTGAGTTTATTATTGAAAAATAAATAACTTTTTAGAGCTTCGTATATTTTCATTAAGCAGAAGTAAAATAAAATGAAAAATATGATAGCTTTCAATAACATCCTTACGATATTGTCTGCCTTTATTTCTGAACTGTTTGCAATTATTGCAAACATTGGCTCTTATTAAAAATGCATTTCTTTATGTAAAAAATATATTTATATTTGAGTTTGAGTGTCCCGCTTAAAAATAAAGAAGAAAATTTAAAAGTGTTTTCTTTCAGAAACTCGAGATGCAGTTATTTAATTACTTACTTATAATCTAATCAACTATTAAGTTAATCTATCAAGAATGATCAAGAATAGAATGTGATTTTCGTCTTGAGCGAATCATATTTTGATGCAAATCAATTGTTTGAGAATCTTATCAATAACCAATTGATCAAAGAGTCGTCGATCTGAGAAGTCTATTATGAAAATGTATGATAAAACAGGAGTGAAAAGGTCTGCCAATTGTATTTCACTTTGTAGGTATCGGCGCTTTATCCTGATTATTAAATCCCCGTTCCCTTGAATGAACCATGAAGCCAGAGAAAAGGGCACGCCTCTCGGGCTTGCAACTGCTCACCTGTAATCGCCGCTGTCGGGTGTGACGCTGAGGCATGTGGCGCCATTGCGGCAGATGCCCGGATGATCCTCGCAGTAGGTTAGCCGCTGGTCGCATAGCTCGCCGGTCCACCCGGGCTTGCAGCGGCACTCCCAGGGCTTCATGCAGGTACCGTGTGCGCAGCCCGGATACGGCACGCACTCAGTGCAGTTCGGGCCTGTGTAGCCAACGCGGCACCTACAGCTATTCGGCCGACGACAGCCGCCGTGTTCGCGGCTGCAGCCAGGCGCGCAGATTGCTAAGCACGGAACAAGTTGTGTGAGATGCGGATCAGTTTTTCATAAACGAGGTGTTGAATAAGCTAGTTATCGGGCTCGTGCAGCGGTACCAAGCAATGAAAAGAGGCCGAAGGTTAGTTTATGGTCGAGGGCTACTTAGCTATTGGCACATTGCTATCCAGAGGCCCAAAATTAGCCAAGTATCCAACATTAAAAGGATTTGTTATATTCTACAACTGTTTAACTCCTTTGACTGTAAATTCAAATTCTCTTTTTAGAATATTATCGGGGATGGCTAGCTTTTTTGTATCATTAATTAGTTTAATATGCATATATACGACATAACGAGTTACGTCTCCGAGAGAGAAGATAATACCGATTTTTTTATACAAAATCACTTCTTCGCTACGTATTAAAAATTATTATTCTATTTTAATTTAAAGAGTTTAATTTGGAAACAATGCATGTGTATTACCGAGACCACCATCCTTTTCGTTGTTCTTCTACGCTTTTCTCCTATCTGTTTTATAACATTGTTCAGCATTATTTTTTTAATTTATAAGTGAATATAAGTGTTATAAATTATACAATGAAACATATTTTACTAATAAAAGTAGATAAAAAGATCTTTTATTTTAGAAGTTACGAATAATTAAGATTAATAATGTATTCTAATTTCATGTTCAGTATTAAATATTAGCTTTTAAAAATTTAACTCTTACCGTACACATACTTTAATTAATTATAAAGTAAACTAATGTTAATACTTTACTAATATAAATAAATATATTTCAAAGGAATATTAAATTATAAATATTTCAATAATATGAATTGCATATTATTGATGAAAATTATGGATGAATAGAATACAAAGTATTCCATTATTATCACTAAGCTTGATGTTTAGTGATAATCACAGTTTATTCAACATCATTTTTCAATGAGGACAATAATAAAGTAAAATTATTTGCTTCTTTTAATAATTTTTTATCTATAAATATTAGTCACTATAATTTCCGTATAGAAATTAAATTTCGAATTATATTATTGTTTTTTTAAGTTACTTTACTAAATAGAAATTATTTAATTTTACTTTAAAATTTATAAAAATCATGTATCATATAACAAATTTATCAAATGATTTTTTGTCTTCGTTAATGTAACTTGATGTAGTGGTTTTATAAGGCTTACATCTAAAGTTATTCTGAGAAATTTATATTTCTTGTACTTTTATTGAGATGATGAAGTCGATATAGGTTTAGAGGTGGCGAATGATGTAACGTTGTGACTTATCAGAATGAAAATCTGTCTGCGAATGGCAAGTGATTAAGCAGAACTTAAAAAGACTAAAAAATATTTAAAATATATCAAAAATTCAGTGGAGATGTAAAGCCAGATAATTAAAAAAATGAATAGCTGTCTCAGAAATATCTGCGTTAAATTCATTTTCAAAAAGTTTTCTTTTTTTATGTACATAACGCTGATTACGTTAAACGATACTCAAACAGATAAGAAATATAATTTTTTTATCGTTAAACCTTTTTTCAATTTTTACAAGTTTCTTACTCTGTATCGTTGCGCTATTGGATTTAAAAGAAAATTCAATTAGTGTGCTCTCGACAAGATAGACTTTTTCGAAACAAACAAGGGAATATAATTACTTGCAAATTAAAACACTTACGTGTCGAACACAAAAATCCTGTCCATCCAGAGTCACAACGACACTCAAGTGGACCGTGACAAGTTCCATGTACACATCCTGGAAGGACCGCACATTGCTTACACATCGTGCCCTGCCACCCAAGACGACATCTGTATAAAAGTATAAGAAATGTATGAAGCTGTCCGAAAACTAGTGATTTCTTACGATTAAAATCCATGCTGAGTATCAGATTGGCTATATTTTATTAAGATAATATAATTTTCTAATATAAGATTGAAATATAAAATTCAATTCTTCTAGGCTATGCTTGGAATTTTGCCTTTAAAGCAGAATGTTTTACTTTCAAATATATTATATATATTTTTTAAATGTATTAAATATTAATTCATAAACTAAATAAATATTTATTTATATATTAGATATTATTTTTTAATAATAATTATAATTTAAACATTACTGAATTCTGCATACCTTAGAAAATAGATAAATATACTTAACTATAAGTTTAAATAAATAATTTTTTAACCAATTAGATACCTAAATACATTAAACTTTTAGATCTAAGTAATTATTATTCTTTTAGTTCTAATGTTGCTTTTTATTTTGCAAACTTGTACATTCATTGAAAGACAGAGACCAATAAAAAGTTAATTTTGTATAAATAATATTTGATAATAAAATTCTTAAATAAGAATATCATATTATAAATAATAGTAATCACAATTCATATTCTGTGATAAACATACACGAAGAATAAATTCAAAATAAATTATTACATCTTTAAACGTTAAAAATTATTTAAATTTGAAAATATTATAGTTTAATATCAAAGTTTAAAATTATTATCTCAGCAAAAAAATACTTGAATAGAGTAATTTGATGTATGTTTCTGTATTCGTGTTTGTATAAATAATCGAATTATTTAGTGATCAAAAAGTTTGAAGATTTTAACTTTAAATAATCATTATATATATTGTAAATGTTTATATCCAAATAATATTGCTTTATCAAAACTGTAAATATAAAGACATCTATAGGAACACGAATTAAAGCGGATTAGAATTTCGCAGAAAATATACCTGCATTCACCGGGTTTATCGCAATATCCTTGACTCGGATTGCAATCCAAAGCGCAAATGGGTTCATTGCAGAAGAGACCTTTCCATCCAAAATCGCAGGCACATTCGAAGCTTACATTACATCTGAAAGACCATCGATGCATGCATTAGACACACGACAAACTCTCGCACAACTGATGCATATATTCATATCTGTGAGTGTTGATGAGTTTATCGAGTGGAGTGAAAGGCTACTGGGAAAGTCAATATTTGAAGTTCTGGACACGATTGTGCATAACATTGACAACGATGTTGAAATATGATCCACCTCTAACTTTGGCAGTTCGAGCTTCAACAAGGCAGTATAATGGATATTACGAAAACGAACGGGTGAAAGCAAATACTGTTGTCGCAAATATTAAAGGTCACTTTTTCCCTGTATATTTTTTATTTGACTATTTTCACGATATAACATTTGAATAGAGAGTTTATTACGATGGATAAGTTTAGCTCGGTATTGGTTGGATGTAGAATTTTGGGCAAAGAAATTGAAGGAGAAAAAATAATAAACGAAAAATTCAAGCTAATGATTTCATTATATGTAAATCGAATCAAATATACGCAAATTAAATAAGGTTTGAAAGATATAAGCTTATATAGGCCTTAAAATACTATATTTAATTGTAATAAAAAGCAAATTTACAAATTACAAGAATATATTGTTATATTTTTATGTTTCTTAGTACTCCTACTTATCAAAACTTGTTATAAACTCCATTCTATGACTTTTTAAGTCAAATAAGAAAAGAAGAAATATGCATTATTTTAACCGGCTATTTTTTTAATCTTTTCTATTATGATATTTGTATTGTTATTTTGAGTACAGTTTAAGAAATATTTAGCTACATTCTCTTCTCCCGAAGACTTTAAATAAACCAACTAATCGCATTTGAAACAAGTTACAAAATAAATTCATATACATTAATGATAAAATGTAAGTAACTGAGTTTTAAACATATAGATTTTTTACATTAAATGAAACTCATATGTTAATTTTTTATTTTTCAGCCTGAAATTAGCAAAGATCCATTGTGATAAACGTTATGACACTTGTTTGCAGAGTCGATCGTAGTGGCAGTGAAATTGTTGACACGAAGCACATATTTAATGAATTAAGAACTGTTATATTTGTGCGTTGGATTTAGGTTGCGAGAGCATAGCTCCTTTGAAAAATGAAAGTTCATCAGTCGGGAGTATTAAAAGGTATCAAACGTGTTCTTCTTCAGAATGTAAAGAAAAAATTTTATTTTTTTTTCAGACAAAAATTGAGTTTTAATTGTGGAAATTAATTTTTTTTAATGGGAAATATTATTAACATATTATTTCATCTCGATAAATATTATTAGTTTGAAATTTTGTATTAACTGAATAAAATGTTCGATTCCTTTAATATTCTGTATTTTATTTTCCTATTTTGTATATTCCATTAAACTATATAATCATTTATTCAGTATTTGGTAAAATCCACTTCAAACAAACGTAATTCAATAATCGCCGTAATGTAAGTTATATTTATAATAATTTAAGCAAATATTTATTTGAATTATTAGTATAATGCGTATAAATAAATATTCAATGATCGATAATAAGTGTAGAAGTGGTTAATCATTAAGTGCAATTTTAGAAACCAATGTAAAAGGAACAGAAAATATAGTTTTTCGCTTATGAATCTTGAAAGTGTTACAAAAATCAATATATGAAAGTACTTAAGCACTAATTCATAAATGAATGCAAGCAAGCTAAGTTTAAGCTACGAGAAAAGAACATGTACATGAATAAAGATGGCTCTTATTTATGGCCTTTGCAACAAGCATTTCTCAATGCTATATATAAGAAGAAAAAATTATTTAACAACAAAAATATCATCAAGAACAATATGATATAAATATATCATTTTGTAAAATGATATTTTGTTTAATTTTAATCCTGGATTCTTATTGTTAAATGATATTTTTTTTAATGATACTCATTAACACAGAATAAATTCATCGCTGAACATCTTATGAATGTGCAAGCATTGTGTAAATGTTTAAGTTCCATTCTACCACTAGTATTATTCTTTGAACAATCTACAACGTATTCGAACTTACGTAAATATAGAAACATAAATCATTAAATAATCTTGGTATGCTAAACAATTTTTAAAATGTATTTGTAAAATACCTGCCATGCTGACAACCAGGTAGAGCAACGCATTTATCGCACAATTCACCGTAGAACCCAAGTTTGCAGCGACATTCTCCTGGTCTCCTGCAGTATCCTTGAAGAGGGTCGCATCCTTTTCGACAAATTGGCACGTCGCAAAGGTCTCCGGTCCATCCTAATTTGAGCCAATGAATTATTTTGAGCAAAGAAAAATGTGTAGAAAATGTTTGGACTATGTAATCACACGGTTATCTCTGTTCTTCCTATTTTACAAATCCCGACGTAATAGGGTATTGTTAAGTGTTACCGATTGTTCTTCTTGGCATACAAATTTTAATAATCCTTGTTTATTAATTTTTCATTATTATCTATTATTAATAAACTACGAAGAAAGATTACAGTTTACGATTTGATTTAATTTTCTGCACAAGTTTTTGGGATACGAAAATACAATTGACGTTATTATGCACAGCATTTGGTATCTTATTTTGTAGAACAATTTCAAGCAAATTATATTGGTGTAAATAAAATCGTAATATTTTTAGATATTGATTATTATTAATTACGTAAGATATGTAATTTTTTAAGGAAAGTAATGAAAAGATATTTCACATAGTATTTATGAAATTTTTTAATATTAAACTCAACCATTATTCATATTACCAGCATATTACTACAACTTACAATTATTATTTAACAGACTTTTTACCTGGTAGACATTGAACTTCTCCTGCTTCATCACAAACATAGTGAGAACTTGGATGTTGTGTTGCTGGTATTTCACATGCTTGTTTTTTCCACTTTGGAACGTACCTTTGGTAACGAAATTGTTGCTATTAAAATTTAATTTATTTCATATGGTCATTTTTTAATTAAATCAGAGTTTTGAGTTTGATTATATCGATATTATTTTGTAAAACGAAAAGTCCTAATACAAATACGTAATTTTTCGTTTCTTTGATTAACGATGATGAGCTGTCAATTAAATTTTAATATATTGTATTACAAAATTTTAAACCAAATATAGAAACTGCGTAGAAATTGCATTCATACAATTAATAAATTAATTATTAATATAAACCAGTACTAGTAATAAGAATTATGTAAGATATTTTTTATGAATTAATAAACCCGATTCTTTTAATAACTCAATGAACATAATCTGTACTTTTTTATCTTTAATTTATATTCATTACAGTTTACTGTAAACTTTCCTTTAATATCAAGTTTAAGAACGATTGCATACAGCAACTATAAAAACTATAGCATAAAATCGTCGTTTCAAAAATCTAAATTTTAATGTCATTTTATGCACTTAACTGCAATTTGACATCGCATAGTCTTAATACTATAATACAGTCAATTTAATTAAGTTTTCAATATACTACTAATATTATAAATAAATTGCATATCTTTAAACAAATAATAAAAAAAATTAGAAATTTTAAATTGCTCTAAATAAATATACTTCCTAACATAAAATTGATATTAAATGTAACTATTTCAATCCTTGATATGTTCCAAAAATTTATCGCAGCAAAAACATTTTACAAAGTTTTCTTAAGATTATAGAAAGAAATAATAGAAAAAATAAATATTAAAACATCTTGAATTTTTAAATTTATTTTCAAAAAATTATTCATTTTGTTCAAAAATTTTGAAAAATAAATAGAATACCTTCTTAAATGTCGCTTATTCAAAAATTATAATATTTAGATTTAAGATATTTAAAAAATATTGTACACATAAAATTGAAATACTTTAATAAATATAAATATAAAATATAGTTTACAAAAAAAATGGTGGAGAAAGCTCCGAAGCCTGACTCATGGGAAAAAATTGGAAAATGCAGGAGAAAAAGATGCGGTAGTCCATTTTCTCGTTTTGATTTTGTCTTTACAACTCTCGTACAGTTTGTTGGGCAGTTTATGATTTACAGGAGCCAAGACCTTTCCCTGATGTCACTTTTATGGAAGCTTCCTTTAAATCTCTTCCCAGCGTAGTACATCCGCGTATCGCAATAGTCGTTGACACATCTTGGCTCACCTACCAATAACCTACCTAATAACGGCCTCGTCGGAAGTCGATTGAGAATCGATCCGGGGGCCCTCGCGCGAAGTTGAAAGGCTTAAATTACTCGGTGCTAGGTTTTCTCCGACGGGAGATACTGGGACACTGACCTGGGTCCGAGGGCCAATCCAAGGGGCAGCTGCACGAAGCTCAAGCCAAAGACGAGGGCTGCGCCGCTGACTGGCTGGGGCTGGAAGGATGTCGATCGGAGCTGCGCGGGGCTCAGACAGATAGCAAGGAAGAGCACTAGCATGTCGACTTTGTATCTTCTTAGTCGGAACAAGACTGCACGTCCGTCGGCGGCCACGGCCACGGCTACGCGGGATAACGGGACACGGCCCCGGTTGTCGTTGCCTTTTTCGAGGTCACGGCACACTTTTGCGCGTGTACGAGCGCGTAAAAGCGAGTGAGCCTGTGCGCCTATGTGCATAAGTTGCAGGGTGAGCTTGAGTGTATTGTCGTTCTCTTCTTTCCAGACTGTACCGAGCGCCGTATAATGCAAGTTCAATGCACCGACAATACATGCGGCAACTGTTAGAAGGACTCGTGGAGAACGAGAGGAACAACGAGGGGAGGGAGACGAACTGAAGTCTAAAAAGAAAGAAAAGATAAAAGTAAAAGGAAAATAAACATGGCGATGCAGGGGGAATAGAGTGAAGGCAAGAGAAAGAAAGAGAGAGAAAGCAGAAAGATAAACGAGAAAACAGTACAGTCAGGCAATAGAAAAAGACGAAGGAAGAAGAGATACAGAGTGACCAAAAAAGTGAGAGAAAGAAGAAGAACGATGAAAGGTAAAAAAATGAGTAAGATGAAAAGAAGAGTGAGAAGACAGGAAGAGGAAAAGATACGTGCCAATATGAAAGCGCTCACCTTTAAAGCTGCAAATTACTATAAACATCGCACAATTGATAAAATTTTTTATCCACAGCTAATGCTATCTTTTATTAACGAAAATAATGATATTAAAGGTTTTAATTTTTATTTTCAATTTGCAACATCGAAAAACTCCTTTAAAAAAAGTTAATCGAAAATTCAGGTCTTGACATTTATAACTGTATTATGTATTATTTTGATGTGTTTTAAGTTTTGTCTCGAGCATTTCTATTACTTACCTTAGTGTACATATCTATTCTATAAATCTCTCTGACTTAAAATTTATGTAATTAATTACATAATAAAATACACTTTAATATTGAATAATTGACAAAAACCGCGAAAATAATTTCGTGGAGCCGAAGATTTCGATCAGACTCCGTAGGGTATTTTCTGACATAATGCGGATGAAATGCAGTACCCTCAGTCTGTTATTAAATAGACTCGACATTCCGAGGTATAGATTTTAATGTAAAACTTCTGTTATATACCTATCAGTAAAATATGATAGGTATAACAACTGTTATAACTTTGTAACTATTTATCTTAGAGATTGTTCTTTATTTTAACAAGCATAATGAAACTGAAAAATGTAAGATTTTACTGTAAACCTATTACGTATCAAAATGTTGATGTGCTATAAATTTGTAAATTACTTCAAGGCAACTAGTTATAAAAATAAAAATTTCTTGAAGTATCCTGCTGTAAATGTAAAGGTAAAAATTTTTATAAGTTGATAATCGTACAAATTATATACAGATACAGATTATACTTCAATTTTTACGGTTTAATTTTTCATATTACTCGATTTTTTCGGCTTGCAGTATATTAATCTTTTTTTTATGAATTACGTTGATTTTTGAAATAATATTTAAATCTTATTTATTAAAGTAGTCGCTAAGTAAGCAAAATATATTTTTGTTCATATTATAATAAACTTAAACAGTGCTTTATATACCATTCAAGTAAAATTGTATAACTGATCATAGAGTCAAATTACTTACTCGAATTGAAAACTGAGACTTATTATTGAAGGTAAGATGAATCCAAGTTTTAGCTACAAATTATTTACTGCTTCAAGCGATTTTATGATTAAATTATCTTCAAGAATTTAATTTTTTATACTTATTCTACATAGAAGCAAGCCATAAAAATTTTGACATTTACAAACACCCTTCATGAGTATTATCTCTAAAAATAATCTTTTTATAAACAAGAAATTCGATTTTATAACTGTTATGTCTTTAAGATTAGATGTCGTAGGCTTTTCCATTATTAGAGTAGCATTGTTAGATAGTATAAAATAGTTAAAAATTATTACAAGATCGATATCGTTATTCAAATATTTTAACGATCTTTCTAACAAACGGAATCCTTAGATTCATAATGGGATACATAACTGCATTTGGAAAGTTCACGGAGTGAACAAAGTACATCAATATTACTAGAATGATTTATTCTACAGATACGTGTCATCGATTTACATCTTGTCTAATGTTTAAAGATGCACAATCAATATTTATAAATGAGCACGATGATTTAATAAAAATATACATTGAAATATAAATCGAAATGAACGATTAACAATTTTATCAGTAGTACAATTACCAATGACTTATTTGCTTTATTTATAATTCTAAACCATTTATTGATAACGGCATCCATTGTATAATTCACCAAGTAAAAGTTAGGTAGGATAATCGACTTGGTATAACATTATAATCTAAAAATGGACTAAATAATATACCGATTTATTATAAACGCACGAATATCATTTAAGATCACAATAATCCTAGCGTTAGTTATAGTTAACGATCTCGCAACAATCTTGTAATATCATGAGCTGCCAATACCTCAAACTGACACTGCATATACAAAGCTTGTATCGAGGGACTTATGGCAATAATTCGTTGCCGATGTCATCGAGCAGTGTCAAATAAATGGAAAAATCACAGAAAATAAGGGTGTAGAAATATGTATACATCATTTTCAGAACGTGGGCAGGAACGATAGCCAAGCGGTGATTCACTGCACACATATACAAATATTCTGATTTTAATGCTTTGAAGAATGCTCATTCGCACTCATTGATTCTCGGCTTTTCATTTGTCGGATTACACTGTATACATAAACGGCTAACAAACGTTGACTTAGAGACCAATGTGAAAAATATGACAACGTGCACGGAGATTGACGTTAATGCCATGGAACAATTACTCGTGAGGCCCAGAGCAAGGGAGATTTCAAAGAAGTTAAAAGGGCGTAAACTACTTTTGTCGAAGCTTCAGTTTAAAATAATATACAGTTAGGCTGCACGTCAAACGTAATCAGACGTTGATAAATAACGATTCCTTGCATAATTTTATAAGAATCTATAAAATATATGTACTTGTCTTGCATTCAAATTTATTTTTGTCGATTTTGAAAAAACGATCCAAAACTTGCATGAATAATAAATATCAATGACACCTTCAAGGTAAAATATGACTTAAATTTTTCTTAAATAAATACTTCCCAACAGATATTTTTATAAAAATAGCTATCTGTATCAGACTTCAGCATCTAATAAATTTATTAATTTTACTGAATTAATATAAGATGAGGACATTTAGTAGCTAGAGATCCTTTTGATAGTTATTAACTATTTTTGAATTTGAAGCTTGAATATATCGGTCAGTCTTTGTCAGAAGAATCACTGATTAGGCCATTAATAATCTATATGATAATTTACCCTTTTATTTACGGTAAACAAAACTGGCACCAAGATGGCATTTCCAAATCTTTATCGCATATATTGTTTTTTAAGAATTGGAAAGTAGGCAGAGACCCACCAAAATATTTTTGATAGCCCTCGAAAAACTGCGTTCTCATAAATTTAATCCACAAGATGAAAAATAAGAGATAATCGTTTAAGGAGACATTTATTACAAATAAAAATTGATGGTGTAAAAGATATTGGAGAGAAATTATGTACATTTTATTCTCAAGATATAAAAATTAAAAACGTTAAACATTAAAAACATTATTAAAGCTAACAATTTATCTATAAATTCATGAAAGTAAATTTTTGTTCTACCTTCGAATACTTCAAATAGTTTGAATGTACATATTAAATAATATATTTAAACATATTTTAGAAATTTAAATCTAAACACGAATTAACCATGCAAAAAGTAGAAAATTTAAATTTACACAAATGCTTTGACTGTATTTTTTTGACAACATTAAAAACATGTTTTACGAAAACACTTTTTTCGAAAAAAATTATTTTATTATTAATTATTATTGAACAATCACAGGTTGTGTGCCCAGTCGAGCATAGCGCGCTCAAAATATTAGCCACTAAAAAGAAAACAGGTCAGGACAGAAACTATCCCGACCACTCTTGTAAGGCGAGTATTCAAAATTCGCAAAAAGAAAGAAAAAAAATTCCTGGTGGATACGAGAATATAAGTAAAGCACCTTAGAAGAACGGATGGAACATTTTCTTACATTTTTTATTTTAGCTTCAGGAAGATGTCCATAATCTCTTACGTAAGATTGGTTTTTTATCATATAATAAATCTAATCCAAAACATTATTTTTCATTTTTTAATTATAAACTATCGATTATTAAAACGTAAAAATTCGAATTAATTTAAAAAATTATTGCGAAAAGTAAATTCTACATTTATACTTGCACACGTACTTTTACATTTTTATGTAAAGTAGTTGAGAAAATGTATAAGCAGATGAGAAAATAAAAATTAAAAAATTCCTTCCAAGGCTAAAAATATATTCAATAAGTTCACATTATTATTATAAAATAATTTAATAAAGCTATTTAGTCCCTAATTAATATTGATGATTACGTGGTACTTTGCTTTTCTGATTCTTCTCTAATTTCCATTTCTTTATTATAAGTATGTATATATTATAATGTATATACATTATAAGTAAGTATGCGAATATATGTTATTTATTATCAAATTACTATAGTTTATAAATACGTAGTTAGAAAATGTTGTAACATAAATTATCAGTTGTTTTAATTTCAAATTTTAATTTGCAAAGAAAATAGAACTTTACAATTTAGTTTAGCCTTATTTGAATTATGTTTAATAAAAGTACTAAAATAATATTTATAAAATGCTAATATTCACAGTTAATTATACATTTTCGTAATTCGGATTATTTGCATCGGATAAAAGCATTAAATTAGGTAATAGCTTGAATGTAAACAATTATTGTTATTGCTATATATATATGTATATGATATATTCACAATAATTTATTAATGTTTATTATAAACATTTTTATATTTTATTATAAACTTTTACTTGTTATATTTAAAAATATGTATTTAAATAAATTTCTACAAAGAAATATCTCTTTGTGATTAAATTAACACATTCTTGAGAATAAATTCTGTAACATCATGTCGTAAACTAAATAAATATATAATTAGCCCTATAAAAATGTCGATTTTTTCTAATAGTTTTAAATTCTCTTAATAATGCTTATGAATAATAGAGTGTATCTAGTCGGTATCTATCAATCTAGAAACACTTGTAAGGAAGAAAATTTAGACTACTTTTGTAAAAATTCACAAACAAGATTTTCATGAAACTACTGTGAGCACTCAATCTCTCTTTGGCGTTTACGCGATAAAGTGCAACATTTTGTGCACAAGGTAATTTCTATAAAGCCGTAAAATATACTCGTGATAAATCCAAAGCGATTTTATCGGAAAAAAAGATTTCTATGTGTCTTAAGAACAGTCTCATTTTTACATCTTTTATATCGAAGAGATGTACTTCGAAGCTCCCTAATCCCGCTTTATACAAACTAATTCTGCCCGAAACGTCCCTGCGAAACGTCGATTGCTATCTCAAAAAAGACGAATATTAATGCCTGGAAGGGTAAATTTGGGGGGCCGAGCAATGGTCTGTGAAAATTGAAGAAAAGGAAAAGCTGGTAAAGAGGTGCGTTACGCGAGGCTAATTTTCTCCGAGACGTCTAATGAATTTTTTCCAGAGTTCGACCAGAAAGTTCGAAGGTTATTCTTGATACACGATACTTTGCGTCTTGCTGAATTTCACATGAGGTGCGAGCCGCAATGCACTACATTACTACGTACTAATTCGTCAAGTTCTCATGGAGACGGAGTTTATCCTTTTCTTTTTAGAGCCCTTTTTCGACCCGTTTGCCGCTGCTCTTGTAAACTTAATTTCTTTTTATGAATAGTTCAGCGTCGTTTTCATTACGAACACCCACTGTCGATTGTTCGAAAGCGCTCTTTAGATGTGTTTTTGTAAGACCCTTAGCTTCACGATGAATTCACAAATACTTATTAGGTTAACTTAATTATTTAGCAACTCGGTCTCCTCCTAATGAGCATTCAAACTTTTTCATTTTCTTCCCACTTTATTATTATAATCTCCTTCTAACAGAATTAACTAACTTACCAAAATCAAATTATCTACACAATTACAAGCATACATTCTGCAGTTAATCAAGATTAAATATAATATGATTTCGTTGGATTTCTCGGAAATTACTGATAATTCAACGATTACCAGTTGATTGAAATATGAATTCTTGTTTTTCTTAAGTTAATGTGGAATTAAATTAAATTCGAATAAAAAAAATCTATAACTATATATTAAAATCTTCAATAAAGTATAATAAATATTTAATAGCTAATTAAACCTGATTCGATTCCTACCTAATAATTAATTTAATTTTCAATGAGTAAGATGTAGTTTATAATATTAGCCAAGATAAAATAAAATAACAATTATAATTGTATATTCACATATAAGTTTTATTAAATTGTCTATTAATATTTACAAGGTTCGATATTATTTACAAATAAATACAATCGTTTTAGCGCGCGACATAATCAAGTCGTATGCGCTCTCCTTACCAATAGGAACTCTCGTACAGTCTATTCGTTGCAGCTTGAGCAAGTCGCACGGTCAATAATATTAATTACAAAAATATTATACAAAATTTATGAATTATCAAACTAATCGTGTATTATATTAACATGTGTAATGTGTAAAACAAATCACTTCGTAAGATGCACTCGAGTGTTTGTGTTCAATTAATTTTTGCACAGTTAAAAAGGAATTCTATGTAAAATTTATGTGTAAATGAATCATGTCCTCTTGATACGTTTTTCAAGATCATGGCATTTTAATGAATCTGTAACATGTATCTTATACATCGTTAATATGGATAAAAATATAACTTTTTACAGTGACATATAGAAACAATGTCTAGCGCCGACGATAAAAATAGAATTGTTTATCCTACGTGGTTTTACAATTATTACAGATATAATACGAGTGAATTCCTAAGAATGAAGAATTTTCTTCACTGACGTGTACAATAAGACTGGCCAATAAATCTGGATCCAGGAGTGTTCTCACTTTGCCTAAACATCATCCACTGCTAAATTTAAAACTATTTAATCTCTTCAAACCCAATACAATGTGTCACCAATTGGGATGGACTCACGTCGCATTTTGAGTCTTAGATTGAATTACGGACTCGTTCGACATTGACGTAGAATCATTATCGTAACCATTGTTTTCGGTACATTGAACATCTACGGAGGGGATAATTTCGGTTTCCATCGACTACACAACTTCTAATAATTATGAAGTAGGAGGAATCTCGTTTATTCTATCTCTCTTTCTCCCTCTCCCAAAATGATCGTCATACCTCGTCCTCTGGCTCGACCTCCTTGCCCTTCCTCAAAAGCTTGACAATGATAATGATGCAAACGATGATGGCCGCGCACATGCTGGCAGCAAGGAAGGCCCAAGGGTAAATGTTTTCGAAGTTTTTTTTCATCCTGTGTACCTGGATGGAACTTGGCCTTGTATCGACTTCAATGGGAAAGCTTCCCGGTCCCTCGTTTGAGGCAATTCTTACTAAATATTTAGTTCCGGGCAAAAGACTGATCTGTGCGAAATCCGAATCGGCTACCTGATTGCCCATGAGACCACCGGTTTCAGGTTCCCATGATACTACGAAGGACTCCTTAGCTACTTGGGTTTGTTTTCTTTCGTCCTCGCTGTCAACGGTCGATGGTTCTGAGTTCTCATCAATCTGGTGACTCTCGTGATTCTTTCTTCGAAAGAAGAACCTTCGGAATACCTCCTCTGGTATTGCTTGATCCTCGTCTTGGTTTCGCCACTCGAGCACCTTCTCGCCATACTTTTCAAGGAAGAACTGGCGCACTCTGTCGTTGAATCTCTTCTGCTCTAACACCTGCTGGTGCTTCAATTGATTATCAACATCCCGCCACGAGATGGTAGCTTCAAAAAGTGGCCCCTCCTTGAGTGAATCCAGGGTGGGCATCCACTCCTCCCAACTAAAGTGGGTGACGCCACCGTCTTCAACAATCGCAACGATCCATTCATCGTGGCGCAAGGCACTTGGCGTTCGTATTCCTGGATAGTAATCAAAGACCTTCCACTTTTGTCGGATCTTGCGCATCAGAATAGCGACGTCGTTCTTGGCCAAAGAAATCGGTGCTCGGTGTGGCGCTGACAGCATAGACGGCAGGTACTCCGCGACCACTTGACCCTTCCAGTACTCGCAAGCTGTCTTGCACGATGGGCACTGTTAACAGGTAAAGAAAAGTTTTGTTAGTGAATACGCTTGTGCTTGTATGATGAAGTTCCTTACAGGACAGGAAACTTTATGAATTGCAGGAATATTCGAGTGCCTGGAAACGGGAGATTTTCAAGGGCTCGTAAACTACCTGGTCAGTTGCATTTATGAGTACGACAGATTGGCTAGATTAACATGCGAGTCTCGAATGACATTGTTGCGTAATATGCGAAATATTTTGTTATAGTGTGGACTTATTCGTGTAACAATACGCATTCAATAAGAAAGTTTCCCGTCACGTTTTGTTTTACGACGTGATCAAAGCACAAAATGTTGAATAGTTTTGATGAAATAATAAAAGCTTTTTTAATGTTATCGGTACGCGTAACAACAATTCATAGCCCATAACAAAGAAAAGAATTGGCGTTAAAATACGTCTAATAAACTTTTAATCCAAAGTAAAAGATATCACTACATAAATTGAGTAATTCCATTCAGTCTCAGCGGCGAGCTTGGCAATGTGAACAAACGAATTCCCGAAAGGCAATATGTATAAAAGGAATCTCTGATGAAGATTTCGGTTCCGACGATGGCTGAATAACTTATTTAGGCCGTAAATAAATAATTAGTGCCGACGTTATTCCAAGATGCGTAAAAAAACGGTGAGTACTAAACAGCATTGACGATCGTTCATGAAATATTCCTTATATATCGTAAGAAGAGAGTCGTTTAGATGCACGTGTTCGACAGCACATGTATACGCGCACGCACGCTCGCGTCATTATAAATTAAAATGTTCGTACATGTGTGTTAGTATCACTCAAGTAATTTTAGTGTCTCATTTACGACATAGAGTAATTTCTCTTAAAGTGCATCCTCGAATTAATTAACAAGCCTGGGTCTCTTAAAAATTCCGTCTCCAGTATTTGGAGAAAAGGCAGGTATGGCATGTGATAACTGAATACGCGCGTATGCATGGAACATTTGTACATGTGAAGCACGTGGGTGTATACGCGCGTAAGTTTATCTTGGCGTTGTCCGACCGGACCGTGTTTCGCTCGTAATTTTTATGATCTACAGTGTAGAAGGTGAAAGATAAGATTTACGTCCTTAAGGTGGCTGATACTACAAGCACCGTGTTTCTTTCTTTTCATAAATTGTTATTCTGCTTTTACGCTTCATTTTTCTCATCGCTTCTAATGCTTGTCTTACGAGGCCCTACGCTATGCGCGCTCCTAAATATTTGAAGGGCGAGATCTTTATCGCGGTTGCTGTAGTAGGAAGAACAGAACGAACCGAGAAACGATTCTCTTTTCTTCGTTGTTGGACAAGTAAGGTACGAAAATAAGGAGACGAGAAACCGAGGGCACTTCTTCGTTTTTTCATTTTTGTTGTTTGTTTGCAGTGTATGCGTGTAGTTTGTGTGTGAAGGATGTGTATGCGCGCACGCGCGAGCAGAAGGCGAGGGTGCGTGTGCGTACGAGAACTGCATTGTAAAACGGAGGCTTCGTTGCAGCGGTTCAGTTAGACACAAACGAATTCGCGAAATCTGATTTACGGTGTAATATATAAATTTGCGTAATGGAGTGAGTTGAAGAAGAAACTGTCTGTATTGTATAAATTTAGCGATTTGATGGTAATGAATGTGATAGAGGCCACTATAATTATTTAAATGAACAATGACTTTAATTACAAATACAAAAGGAAATGTGACCGTTGTTTGTATTCGAAAGTTCAGACTTATTAATTCAATTGCATTAAGAGACGAAGACGGACAGTACAAAACCGAAACAAAATATTCTTGGTTTGATTAATAAATTATTCAATTTCACTATGAAATAGATCATGCCAATCTAACGCACACAGCGCATTCTCGGATATGCATAATTAACCTAAAAAGTACGCGTTGTAACTAAATTTCTCGGCGATAAATTTCACTCGCAATCTTGCATTGTATTAAGCCTCGGCCAAGAAAAGAAGAGATCGAGTCTAACGCTAAGCCTCTGAATGCGTTCGTGGAAATATTTCGAGTGTAGATCAATATCAAGCAACATACGAAAAGTAATCGAGTGACCCTAACACGATCATGCGTAGCAAACAAAGAGACGACGACGACGGTTCCCAAAATCGCTTCTTCTGTGTCTGCTACTTTTCTTTCTTAGAAAATGCATCCTAAGTAGCCATGGGCTCCTGTTCGGCATTCCGTGAAAATCGGCAGGTAGTGCCCACTTTCCCTCGGGCTCGTATTGCATCGTTCTGTGTAGCACGTTGATGTAAGACGGATCGTTGAATCGAGGCGCGCCTTCTTTCCCGCTTTTTTTTAGGCTCACTCTCTCGATGTACCTCTATTTATGCGGCTCTTTGGGCCTCGACTGCTCGCTCGATCGACGCCGTCGTCGTGGGATCCCGGCGAGAGAGACGCGCGCGAGAAATTTTCTTGCGGTCCAGCGATTTTTTGAGCGGCGCACGCATAAACGAACACCAACAGGCCTTTACATTGTCTGCACTCTTGTGCTGTAATCGACAGCGAGAAATCACTGGAAATTGGAAAAACTGAGTATTCGGATGGGGAGTAACAGCAGCGTAGCGCCTTCATGGGATAATCGATCTCGATACATGCTTCATCATATCCGTTTAATATAATCTAGTCTCCTTGATGGATAGGTTTTATGGGCTTTCCTATATTCAGAAATTATATCTGCTCGGATAAGATGGCTTTTAGATTGAAAAGCACATAATTGCAGTGATCTAAGTTTAATGATTTATTTACGGTATTACAAGGACGATGCGGTAAAGAAATCATTATTTATAGAAATGCTCAACTCGTTGCAACCATGTTAAATAGTACAGCTGGATCATTTAGCTTGCCGCCGTTAGAAAGCACTGGGAGAGGGATTTCAACGTGGGAAAAGTACGTATCCGAAAAGGAGTAAAATAAATCTGACTTGACTGTATTTGGAGAAAATGCTTTACTGATGTGCGTTTTATCTCGTTTATTCAAAGCTAGTGAGAATTAATACGATCGAGGCGTGGTCAAATGTACATAAAAGTACATTTTTACTTTTTTTTAAGTATCGGACACGCCACAAATGGACAGGAGGCAACACGAGACAACCGATCTGAAAAAGAAAATCACGCATTCTTTTAATTGCACGATGTCGATCGATTCAAAATTTTCGAATTAATATGCGGCCCAACGATTCGCTCATGTGCGAAAATAACAAAAACGGACAGAGACGTTGGAGGTACAGAAGTGCAAGAATGCATGTCCATGCGTCGGGGCGATCGAGTAGGCTGAAAAAGGGTCTGTAACTCGAAAAGTTTTCCTTCCTCTTGTTGGCTTGGATCGGCGAACAGCAGCACCAATGCGCACGCAACCCACCGATTACCTGTGATGGTTCTTTCCCGGTTTCTGCTCGCGATTAGAAGTCGAAAGAAATGGCGCAAAAACGAAGAGCCGCTCGTCCTCGGCGGCCAACCTCTAGCGCTCTTTTTATCTTCAACATTTTTCCAAATATTGACTCTTAACGTTGCTTCCTGCTTGAAAATTATATTTGGCAAAGACACTCGTCGGGTGCATTACTTTTTGTTTTCATTCCCCATTAAATGAAAGCAAGACGTTCGAATTAAGAAATGCTTCAACGTTGAGATATATTGTGCAAGAAATAATTATTATTCTTTATTATTACAGTACAATTTATTAAATAATCATCTTTCAAATATTTTTTTGAAGAAAATTAAGGTTATGTGAAAATATTGTCGAATTATCTTGCAAATGTGAAAATATGATTAAAATATTGGAGACTTTATTTCAAAAATTTCAAAATAAATATTAATATACATGAGAGATGTGTAATATAAGTAGGTGTGATAAATTAATGTTATGTTGTACAGCTAACAAATTTTTCGATACATCGACAAGAGACGGACAAGTAGTTATAAATATTAATAACAACTTCTCATTAATATTGCATCCATATCTTAGATATGTGCTGTAAAAAAAATTAATTTACCGCCCTAAAAGTAGTTTAGTTGTTTAATGAGCATTTGGAACTGAGCGAGGACCAAACGATCATTGGTACGTGCGGCGTGATAAATCACGCGCCCTCTAAACATGTTTTCCTCTCGATTAAACGAAATAAATCTTGCTCGTGAGTCGCCGCCTTACGTTTCGGTAAGAAAAAGAGACGGCAAAAAGGACGAAGGTAGACGTAGAGAAAAATCCATGAGAAGCACGATGTAAATTTCGGTGTCCCTGACACGGTATCGGGTTATCTCTCGCTGGGTAAAGCATATCAACTTTAATGCGTTATTAATACGTCGAGTTCCCTTAAAGACTGCGACGCCTGATTATAAATAAGGAATTAATTTAGTCGGTTTACGAAGCAGGCGTCGCACATCATCCATCTCGCATATGTAGGGAAGTTCCCGAACTTACGGCTACTCCCGAACTGCGAAAGTCGCGTTCTTCACTAATCCTCTATGGACTATTAATATCTCCATTGGTGTCATTACTAAAAACAGATAAGTCCAGCATTCTAAGAATAAGAGAGAAAGATCGCATCTTTATGTACCTGTAAGTCAACATATCTCTTCATTTTCTTCTTTTTCTACCACTTCGACTCCATAAAACGAGCTTTTTAACTTAAGTACGACTACATTTTCCTAGACACGTCGAGGATAAGACAACGTGCAGAGATCTCGACTGATTTCCAAGCTCATTGACGCTGATCATTGACGCTTTCCGAGTAATACGAAGGGAGATCGATCAGATTACTCGGGAAACGTTCATTAGAGGTGCGCAGTCGGCTCCTCATGAACAACCGGTGGTTAAAGTAATTCGGCAACAAATCCAGAAAGAATCGCCCAGAGCGTTACCGATTTCTAGAGAAGAAAGAAATAAAGCAAGAAAAATCTACGCTAGGAGATCCAATTTCCCGTTACGCTGTTCGCCACGGAAAGATTGGAGCCAAGAGCGATAGAGGTAGAGGGTGAGAGAGAAAGAGAGAGTCGTATTCTTACCTGCTTGTACTCGTAGTCGTCGCAGCTAGCGGAGTCTCTCGTCGCGGCGGTTGCTTGTTGCTGCGTCGCCGTCGCTTTCCAGTTGCCGCTACTACCCGACTGCCGCTCCAAAGATTCACAGTGCTGCCAACACTGAAAGCAAACGAGAAGACGAATCGCCGAATTTAGCGGGGCTTATTGTGCCGTAGAAAAACGCTCCTCTCCCCTTCCCGTCTTTTTTCTTTGTTGTTTCTTTGTTCATCACAAGGAGCAAAGAGAAATAGGGTGAAGGAGAGCATGTCGAGGGGCAAGGGGGAGAAGAAACGAGTATGTGGTGAGTGCAAGAGCGAGTCAAACGATTTTGATGAAGAACAAAGAGGGACACACACCCACTCATATACACACAAAACCTGAACGCTAAAGATGCCAAGTAAGTGAGATACGAGAATTTGCTGACTGGAGAAAGAGTTGGCATTATGATGATGAGAAGAAGAAATTTTAGAGAGCGAGTGAAAGAAGAGCGGGTGATGAGAAATGGAAAAATAAAACGGAGTAAGGGAAAAAAGCAGAGATGTGTAGAGTGTATGAGAGAGAGAGAGAGTGAAGTAGAAAAAATTGGGTGGAAGGGAGAGTGTCTATTATGCCTGAAACAGGTTGAAAGCTAATTCGAATCCTTCCCTTTATCTACTCTTTACTCTCTCCTCTCTCACGCGCTTTTTCTCTTAGTGTTGTTTAAATATTTATAGGGATACGCGCGAAAAATAGAGAGAAAAATCTGTTTCGTGATTTCTTTTTATACGTTTTTTATTTTTTTCATATTTATTTTCGAAGAGGGGGGCCACTCAGTTAGTTTCGTAGAAATGCCAAGAGGGCAACGTTAATGACGTAAAGGAACTTCAAACTTTTGCTTCGCTTTTTTTTGCACACCCTCACGCACATATGGGTATGCGTCCGTATGTGTTTCGCTGTTTAATAAATTCATAAATCGTCGAATGGTTTCTTCGCGAGATTTGATCGTGTTATGCACATTTTTAACATATTTGATCTATGGCAATTATAATTGTTTAGGTGTACCCAGCACAGCGGTTTCGAATTACTCTTCCACTGCCGCGTCGATCGTCTTACTTTATTTCATCTTGTTTATTTATTAATTCTCCGCGTAATGTTAAGATCACCGTGAACGCGCCGCGATTGGTGATGCTGCAGACGTCGCGGAAGTTGAAGCGTAGGTGAAATTTGTCAAATCCCCAACAAAATAAAATAACATACGCGCACGCTTAGATTTTGAAGTTGCAAGCCGTAATGAACAACGTTGCCATCCACAAGGTAATATGAAAATTTAATTGACTGACGAACCCAAGCAAATATAAAGTCCAAGCGAATATATAAATTTCAAAAAACGTTCTAACACATCATACGAGCATAAGATTATTAGGTCCGAATGCGTCAGTTATTCTGACACCGAGCGATCAGTTTGCGTGTGCCGTATAATCCGAGAGAGAGACATCGACTATTGACTTTATGACAAGTTTTCGTGCGATCAGCAACAAATTATTCGATCGTTTAAAAAAAGCCGCACGTGCATCAGAAAAGTATACAGTGTGCGAGCGAGAGAATCCCTCGTCATTATAACGTGAGCTCCCGTTGCTCCGTATAAGCACAGTGATCAGCCAAGAAACAATTTCGAATTTCTAGACACAAGTAGAACGTGGCCGAACATTATTATTATTATTATTCGGCGACGGCACGAGTGCCAAAGAATTATAGTAACGCGCGGGAAAAATTTGCCGCGCTCCGCAATTTCCCGCGAAAGCTGCGCGTCGTAACATTATACGAGATGCAGGGTGCACATACTTTTGCATTTTCTTTAGCTATGCTCTCCCAATAATCTCTTTTTCTCTTTTTATGTTTACGAAGAAGCGCAGAAGCTGCTGAACCAAACTTTTCTCAATAGCCGAAGATTACTGCTATAATTACAAAAGCTTTGTAAGCTGCGATTTAAAAAACACTTTACTATTCCTCGACTTGTAACTTTGTACGCTATTGTGTAATTTTGTTTGTTTTTTCAATTTAAACTTGATTTTTTACTATTTTCTTTGTAATTTATTGAACCAAATGATAATAAGCTTTGCGTTTTTCGGGAAAGATGAAATATAATTTAGTAGCTTAAAAAGATTGAGAGTTTATTATTTATCATTAATTTTTTATTAATTTTTAAAAAATTGCATCCGTCTTTTAGTAATTACTTAACTTATGTATTTAAATCTGTAACTTTAACTTTTAAATAACATAATGACGTATGTTGTATGATACAATTTATTCATATTCTAATTTATTATGCAATCGGTCTTGAAAATAGTTTAATTAACATTTGCAGCAGCATTTCAATTGCATTAGAAAGTTAATGATCGAATTATGATACTGATTTTAAAAAATTATTCTCTTTTTTTTCTACATAAGGTCTGATAAAATGTTGATGCTAATAATTTCGTGTGAATCTCATATGATTCTAATCGATGAAAAGCCCACTAGGTTTGCTAAGCGCTTGCCATTAGTACACTTATTTACATAATGCACATAGTAGATCAGAAATAAATAAGAAGAAAGAAAATCGATACTCCTTATTTCGTTTTTCCCGAAACCTGTATTTTTTCTATTAACTGGAAAATTTTTCAAAGACGCCCGCAACCTACAACATGTCTTATAATTTGTAACAAAACTAGAAGTCAAAGCTATAATGTTCATTACCTACTTCGCACGTTTTTTTTTCTAAAGGGAGACTAAATGGAAGAACAACTAGAGTCAAGGAAACTTCACCAAATGAGAAAATCTATAAATTCGTTTCTTTGAAAAGAGAATAACAGAGAAATAAAATATTAGAGTTTTAAAGGCGCATTGTATTATTATTATTTTTATTTTAAAAATTTGGCATTTAAGACATTGCTGAAGAAAACATTCTAATGAGAATGTGGTCAAGCGCTATATTTAATTTAAATATGTTTTTTCAATTTTATTAGAGTATTTTATAAGTACCTTTTTTATTGAATTTGAATATAGGGTAATTAAAAAGAAACTCGCCACTATTTTTATTATGCATTATAAATGTAGATCCAAATTTCTCTTGGATATAAAACTACTGAAAAAGACTTGGAATAAAATGTGTAAGAGAAAACGATAAATAAAAATGAAGAGAATAAAAAAAACAGGGGAAAAAATTATGAAGATGAATACAAAGGCTCAGTTATTTTAAATTTCCTTAGAATACGAGGACTAGTTCGTAATTTTTTCAATCTTGCTTAACTGTATTCGTATTTTAAAGTTGCACGCTGAAAATAACTATAATTAAATTAAAAGCAATTAAATGACTGTCGTAATAAATCTCTTCAACAAAGTATTTAAATATTATTTGAAAACAAATCTAATTCCTAGCAAACAGAGCCACCGACATTCACATCGCAAGTCCAATTAAGACAAAAATGGAAGGGGCTTGTGAAAAATAGAAAGCAAGAAAGCGAACAAGAGAAAGAGAGAGAGAGAGAGAGGGAATCGGCTGTTTTACGAGTTGCGATATTCGGTTATCGATGGCGCTTTAGTCCAAGTCTCTTCTCTCTTACTTTCTCTCCCGCTTGCATACACAACGGGAAAAGCTGCTTACGCGCGCATGTGAGTATTTGAAGCTGTAGCATGCGATACCATCGAATTAACGACGGTTGACGTTCAGCGCGGGATCGAACCCCGACGCCCTCGACCGGCGAATAATTATGCTCGTGAATCTTTCCCTCTCCGAGTTACATCGCGTGCATCGCACTTTACTTGCGAGGCTTCCCTCGTTACGCGCTAACGGGAACGAGAACACGCGAGGCGACTCTCGATCGACTCTAGTTTGATTATTTGTTCTTTGTTCACCCTGGACGATAAATTTTGCGACTAATCAAGGCCTAATGCATTTTGTTTTTGCAACTTTCCGTTTCAGTGATGATGTCTGACGCACCTTGCGCCGCTTTTCTTTTCTTTCTTCTTCTCTTCTTCTTGGTTCTGATTGAAATCATAGCCGCCTACGCTACTAGTACGTAACCTCTGCTATTAAATTCACGCAAACCAATTTACGATGCACAAAACATTTTGGCATATGTGTTCATATCATTCTATCCGCGATTGCAGGTTTGAGGAATAAAATTATGAAATTAACTAGATATTCCGTGCTGCATTAATGCGGCTGCTAAATACTTGAGCGTAACTTGAAAATTGGAATATTAATTATCTCGCTCTAAGTTACTACATAAATATATGGGATAAAATGGAAAGGATTACTACTATCCGAATATCAAGCATAATCTCTATAAAATATTACGGTCCTAGAAGAAAAACAGATCACGGGAGTAATTATAAAGCAACCATACCCACCGTGAATATCTTAGCTCGATGGATCCTATCGCGTAGACAAGATCTTCGTTTTATCGATCCTCGGCGTCATCACCGTTCGAGCGACGGCGGCGGTTTATCCTTATTAATTCCGCCGACTTTAGGAGACGAAAAGAAATCGTAAGAAAACGACGTCGAAAATTTTTTTCTAATACTTCGGGACGCTGAAGCTCACGCGATAAAACAAATAAGGCGAATTGTCGCATTCAAATTTTAAAATGCGTCGTGTTGTGTCCGTAACGACGGAGTACCGTGAATTCGGTTTAGATACTTATGTAGCCGAATGTTGTCCAAATATAAAGTAATTTTTATGTTAACGATTGGACCTGTGCACTTCTATGTGTTTGAATTTCCATGAAGTCACGGGTGCGTGAACGCGATTAGATTTTCGATAGAAGAGGATCAAAGTACATATAATTACGTAAAAATATTTTGACGCATATACACTTGTATAACATGGTTCCGTAAGAATTGTTTAAATTTATAATGTACGTAAATGTTATTCTTCGTTTTCGAATCGGACAAATCGTTGTTACCCTGGTTTGTTAACGTTGAATTCCCGAAAAAAATCGAGAGAGAGAGAGAGAGAGAGAGAGAGAGAGAGAGCAAAAGAAAGGAAAACACGTGAGACTTACATAAGTTGTGATGAAAAATCAACAGTACTATCGATGGCTATAATTTTTGAAGCCACTAACACGCACATTCTCGATCTGGTGCGATTCCACTTTTTAATTTACGACGCGGAGAAGTTAATATTTCTTTGCTGTTAACGAATACGACTTTAAGAATACCGCAATGGCTTTGCGTTTAACCTTACGTTTCACAGGTCAAACTTAAATTTCTCGGTAGTCAAGAAACGAAATTTCGTAATGGTGCCGCGAATGTACCAATTAACTTGCAATAACCAAACTCTTTTTGTCGACGGCGTTCGTGCGCAGTGGGTCGCGATGCATAGGAGGGGAGCGTCGGAGTCGCTTTTGAATTTCCGTGGACGAAACAGCGGCCACCGACAACAGAATTCCGAATATAAATTTGAATGGATTTCGATGCAAGAAGCCGAGCGACGAGTTGCATAGCTCGAATAGTTTCGCGAACGCAATATAAATTGAGCGTGCGCTCAAGATTAAGAGGTAGAAATAAAGAGGTAGAATGCTCAAGGGATGATATTGCTTGCGCTAAACCAATCGATTTCCCGGATTTAATGGACTTGCCGCTATTCGTACACGACTCGTGCGTGTGCCACCATAATAATACGTGTTCGCAGAGTCGCTCGTACGCTGCTTGAATACGTACCTACATACGTATTTACGTACTTACAAAAACGTGCACGCCAAATGAGCAACGCCCCCGATCCTTTAATCGCAGTCCCCATCTGCTCTTCTCACGCAGCATCGTTCCCTCACCCCTTATGACGCGAGCGGGCGAGTAGCACAGAGAGGCTGCTGTCGTCCTTTATTCGGCTTTATTAAATTTCTTCCCTTTCTCATGCACTGTACTCGAACGAAAGATCCAAGTTGCACTTACATTTTACGCGTCAAGCTGCGAGCCGGAATTTACTTTCCCGTGTTCGCTGTGTCGTTAATGTTTTCTTCTTAACCTGAGTGATCATATCTCATTAATTTAACTCTAACATGACGAAATTAGCATCGCTACTTCGCTTTACTCTTGTAAACCCCAGTAAGAACTAGCAAACTATAACTTTGAGGTTAAATATATGGTTGCAAAAAGGATCATTGTAAGTCTCACTTACTAAGCTAGCATTAGCTTAAAGCGAATATCATAACTTTGTATTAGCGAAAAAATCCTAATAATCCTTATTTAAGTATGTATCTTTCATATTTAGTATCAGGATCATTGCACATGTGCAGCTGCGTGATTTTCGCTTTCCCTTATACGATGCCACGATTTGGACTATTATTCGAGCTATGCTACAATCGCCGTGGTTCTCAAACGATGAATCTCCCAAAGTCGCTCTTTCATTGTATCACGACTCACTCCGTCGTGGTCACGCGTGGAAACGAGACGATATTTATTAATTGGAAAGAGCACCTTTCTTATTTTTTCAATAGTAAAAACCATTCTTTGTGTTTGATTCATTTCGAAGGCTTAGAACTTTTGCTACGTTTAGAAACTGCGATAATAATCAAAAAGAACACTGATAAAATGAAGATTTAAAGATGTTTTCAATGACTATTACACACTTATTGAAAAGAATTTTCTTTTCAAAGTAATAACGACTTCACATCAGCCGATATTTCATCTGAGAGATCTTACAACTTTCATAAATAAAGATAATTTTTCCCTTAGATTTTATAACATTATAAATGCCAGAAATCCCTACTTTTTACGCACGCCACGTTCCATTGGAAGCTATAAAATGTATATACAAACACGATCGACTTGCTCATTCGAATTCGCCGAAGATGGGCTCGTATAAAACTCCGGTCTACACTACGGGAACAAAAAAGAACAAAAACGTTCTTCGTGAAAGTCAACGAGTCGTTCAGAAAGGGATGCCCGACTCCCCCTTTTATTATCGTAAATGAAAAATGCATTCATTTGACTTCTCGCTGCGCACTGGCATCAAAAGTTAACCTTACACAATCGCAATACCCCTGGGTAACGTTAACAGAAAAAAGGAAATGCGAGAAAGAACGAAGCTCCCCCTCCTCCTCGACACACTAATCGAGCACCCGTCCAATCGTTACCGAAGAAATAACGAGCATCACGAGACGATAGTAATAATGACTGAGAAAAAAGAGACGCGCGAGATACGGTCGTCTCGACGCGGGTGCGCTTTAATGCAGCGTAATTCAAATGATCTAGTGTAGAGCGTTATCGCGCGCATGGGAACGATATCGCGACTCTGAGCCCTTCTCACTTTTCGTCTGCGTTTCTTTCTCGCAGATTTCCAGAGATCGAGCAAAGCGACGAGATAGTTGTTTCTAGCGAGGCACAAAGTGCATCTATACAACCGGCGCTGAATCGCCCGAAAATTTTCTTATTCTTCTCGCCCTAATTGGGCTATTGTTCTAATGTTTACTTTACGTCAGAGCTCGACATTCCTCGAGTCTCGCCTTTATTTTCATATTGTTTGTGTAATTTGTAAATTCATGTCATTTGCTGGAAGATAAGTGTTTTCGCGAGAAGTGCAGGTATAAACTAGGTGTGCCTCCTAAAGCATTTGAAGACAGACAAAATCGCTTAGACCTCCCTACGATGCTCGACGGGAAGGATTATATACTAATTAAAACGAAGACTAAATAACGAAGGAAACGTACTATTCTTTCTAACGTCCTTTCGGCAAATAATGTATTCCTTTAATTGGTCTTTATAATATAGAAAGCTAAGAAATACACAAGAAAAACAAAGGCATGATATATAAAACAATTTTGAAGATAAATATTTCGACACCTGTATACAAAGGCAAATAAACTGTTGATACAAAGCGCCTGTACCGAAGGAGCGAATCTACAGCCCCCCCCCCCAAATACAAGGCATAATGAAGCGGCCAACAATACCCCTTTAATTTAACAAGCGCAGGACCGATCCCTCCCCCTTCTTTGCCGATAAGCTCTGCTGCCTTTTTGTAGCGTGAGTCACAATCGCAGGCCACTTGCGCACTCCATGTATATGGATATGTCCCGCCGAATCGACGACGCTCGTTTCGTTTATTTTAGCCGCGCGGGGGTTATAGGAGTAGGCTGTTATCGAATAATCTCTACATTATCGCGACGACGTTGATTGAGTGATTTGTTACCACCAAGCGCGAATCACGAGTGATTAATGGCCGCCGACTTATTATTCTCCGTCTCCCGCTCTTTTTTCTTTCATCTTATCCCGCTGGCGAAAATTGGACGTTTATATCATCGAAAATTTTGACGTTACGCGACGACCTTTGGGGATATTATGAAGACGTTCCGCGACGTATTTTCTTTTGCATATTTATAGTTACATTGAAATGAGACAAGTGTAATTATAAAATTATTACAACCAACATTTATCTCGTTATCAAATATTTATTTGATATTTTCATGGGACACATTTTGAATTATGAGAACGCTTGCATCTAAAATATATTCATTCGTTTCGCTAAATTTTACCGATATCTTTTGTTTTACTTTTTTATCTTTTTAACAAGAATTTGGAATTTCTTTTCGCTGACATTACTCAAATTAAGAATTTTGTAAAAGCTCGACAAAACAATAAATATTTATCGTATGAAATAAAATAACGATTAGTGTTAGAAAATAAATTTGTTAATGGTTAATATTATACGCGTACTAAAACTATAAGACTGTCTTTGCAAATGCAATTTTCTTTATTAACATTGAGTAAATGATGCTCTTTTTATACCGGCACAAGCTTTTGGTTTATCTCCTTTATCTCTATGCCACTTCACGTGCATCGTGATGTGTATGAAGCCCTCAAAATGAATATTCATATTAAATAAATTTAACCCTGAAAGTTTGCTCGTGAGTGTTATAATACAACAGATCACAAAAGTTAAAATAGATATAATTCAAAATTTCATCGGGATAAGCCCGGCATTTACAAATTCCCCAATAGCATCTTCTAAATGCTCTTGATGTCTGTACGATAAAGTAAAACCAAATGAATAATATCTTCGTTTTCAGTGTTGCGCAACTTAATTTCATTCGCGTAATGAAGGTTTTCGCTCGCGCTCTCTCTCTTTGTCTCTCGGAAAGAAAAGTACACTCGTGTCGGAACGCTTAATTACAAAGTCCTGTTTCTTTTGATTCTTTTTTCTTCGAAATTTTCGCTTTCGCTTTTTTTTGTGCCCTCCAAGAAGCGACAGAGAAGATAGTGCGAGTAAGAGAGAGAGAGAGAGAATGAGATAGGGAGAAAAAGAGAATTCTAAACCTAGTCAGTCGAGGCCCCGAATCATAAATCTCTTTTTTTGGGGCGCTGCAACTGGCTGCCGAACCTTCGAAGAGACAAGATGCGAAGAGAGATGGAATCATTCGTTAACGGACTAAGTAGCCGAACTGTAGCTGGATTAGCTCCCAGACCATCACGAAGGGTTCGATTACGAACTACTAGCTTTCATTTTTGCTTGACTGAGATTTTTAAGATTTCTCTTTAACCCGCAGCGTTTCTTATACATGAAGAGCAGTTAAAGCGTTTGACTTGATTACCAGTGGTGCGATATTTTTTTAATTGCCGCTTGAACGTTTCTTAGAACTACATTAACTATGATCTGTTTCGAAAAATCAAAAAGGAGAATAATGTAAATAAGGTCGAACGTTGGCGCTGCATTATTTTTTACGTTTAATAAAATCGATGCCTTGACGTGGATTTATATTCGAAAGTTTATAATGGCACTTTTAACCCGGGAAGCAATTTTAAATTTCAAGTATTAAATCAAGGCAAAAATGTAATGCTTAAATTAATTTTGTAACGCGTACGCGCGCATTCGTTCGAAAATCTGTCCTTTTTTCTTTTGAATGCAAAGCTATCTCGAGTATTGATCGCAACAGAAAACTCGCAATTTATTACATTTTTCAATCGCATTCTTTTACAAGTAAATTTATACAATATTATCCAATTTCAACATATTTAACGACTTCTTAATTTATTTTATTACTTTTAAATTAAAGGCTTTTTACTCTTATTCCGTTAAAAAGCGCATGCATGCTGCTTTTAACAGCCTAGAAATTTTGAATTTAAATTTATTGCAGTATCTTGAAAAAACACAAGGTAACGATCTTCTTTAATTAATGAATTTAATCATAATTAAAACGTTCTTTCAGTCTCGAGATTATTTTTCATTTTACAACGTTAGGTATGCCATAATTAAAGTAATTGAGGATATGGACAGTAATGCATGTTGAAGTACAAAAGGAAAAAAAGACGATTAATGGAGAATTATAGAAAGAACGATAATATAAGTGTAATTTGAAACTCCTCGTGCTCGTTCCTAGCCCACGGTAATTGCAAAAATTTGAAAAATGTAGTAAAGCTAAAAAGCCGCCGACCCTTTCAGAAATAATATCTACGGTTAGTTACCGATACATAAAGAAATGGACGCGCAGAAAGTGATCCGGAAAAGGTCGAGGGCGAGGAACTTATACTCAAAGAAAAAAACACTTACTTCGTTGCAGCCGGTTTCACCGTGTCGCCACCACTCGCACGAACCATCGACGCTGTGCTTCTTGAGGCACTGGGATCTGCACTGGGCGACCCTGACGATTGGACCGAGATCGAAACTCGCGGCCGAGGTCGCGTACACCGCCGCCACTGCGAGCACCAACCGCAACTTCGACATCTTCTCGCTCACTCCTTGGTACACGGGGCACTGCACGTTCTTTCAGTTGTTCTGATCGCGACGCCAGCGTTCTCCTAGTACGCGATCCCGATTACACGCACGTTCGACGTTCTGGTTTTCCGGCGAACGAGTACTGCGAACGAGAGCGGGTGGAAGAAGTGAGCAAAACGTAAGAAGAACCAAAGCCGAAAACGGGCACAACCCTCGAAATTTTCGAGACGACTGTGACCCTTCGGAGTTTAGGATCTTCGTTATATAGCCGCGCATTCCCCCACCAGCGCACCTCCCAACCGCCGAGAGTAGTCCGAGTCGGCCGGATTTTCGTCCCCACTCCCTCGTTGCGCTATTCTCCGGCGCTGTACGCGAAGAGGCTTCGCTTCGTACACCCGCGGTGGTCGTTCGCCCTCCCTCCCTCTAGTCTCTTGTCCTCTTTCTCTTCGAAGCTGAGGATATAGCCGAGAAAAGAACATCCCTTGTAATTACTCGTCCGTCTGTTTGCCTGTCTCTCTCTCTCTTTCTCGATGTTCCCTTGTGGCATATGGTCAATTGATGATGAGAAGAGAGAGAAATAAAGAGAGCCAAGAAATGCACTGGGCTTATTTTTCGTGCAAATTGTTTTCTCTATCTTCCACATTCCGATCATTTGTTGCGAGGTAGTTTAATTGTAAAAATCAGTTGATTCACTTCAAGAGCTGAGTTTTCTATTTTGCATTACATTCAACTAGTGTTGCAGAGACTGTGGCATAGACAATTTTCGAAACTCGATTTATCCTATTGAAAATCAGTGCTTCATTTCAGTAATGACTCCTATGCGCATTAACAATTCGCGCATTTCAAAGCTACATACTCGAGCTCATGACGACGTTCCTCGACCGCGACAAAATCGACGAACGCAGCGAAGAAATAAAAGGAAAGCTTCTCGTTTGAGGAACGTTGGAAGAAAATTTGCCACGACTCTCCTCCGACACAATAAAACATAATTCTGTTTGTTTCATGTACAAGACTGTGACGATTTGCCAAAGTCACTTCCATTTGTCGTTATCGCGTAACCGACAGAAAGGGTGGCTACGGATTCCTTTATTACATTGTAGTTGTGGAAACTATGTGGCTATTGTAATGCTGCAGATTTTTACGTCCAATTGGATAGAAAATCACTTCGAAAATGCTATGTTCGACCCGTCACTCCAAGCGTTTAGGATGAAATTCAGAAAAATTAGTTTTTTATTTCGGCCTTGCAACTGTGACAGAGGCTTCATTGAATTTTGAAAATAGGATTAGGATGAAATTATTTTCTTTCTTCTCTGTAAGCATTATGTGGAACTTTAAAATGAATTAAAATGAAACTTACACTTTCAGTTTATTACAAGGGAGGTGTGCGAAAGCGGTGCAACTAATCTTAATTACTTTTTTCTTTGACGCAACTTGACTCTAATGACAGGCTGATTTCTTTTATCTACTTCAGAAAAATTCTTTCCTATTTTTCTGCTGTTTCAGTACGTTTAAATCTTTTCTAACATTTTAAATAAACGTTCCTTAAATAAGAAAAGAAAGGATTTTCAAGATTTCAATTTAAAGACGTTAATGTATTTAAAAATATTGTAAACATTCTAATAAAAGCCCATTTATCAAATCAGTCCGTTATTAATTTCTCTAATTAACGACAATAAATTTTTCATAATTTTATATTATTGATACATGGCTTGTATTATTGAATCGATAATTGTATTATTACGAATCGAGCTCCAGTGATTAAATTTCCGGTAAAAAATTAAGGTTTTGTTTAAGTTCTTTAACAAATCTTGCATGTAAAAACAAATATCAGCGTTCCAACTGTTTTTGAAGTTCGTCAAAAGAAGAAAGTCGATAACGCGAGAATCACATATCCCTTTCACTACCCGGACAACAGATATATTATAAAGAAAAGAAGGAAGGAGGATGTGTCTAGACATGCTCGTGTGTGTAACACGCATCGGGTCCGACCCCGCATTTACAAATCTTTTTGGCAAACGCACATGAAACGGCCCGTGATTTCCCACCGCCCATTTCCTCGTATGAAATGAGAGATACACGATACACATCTTGAAGAACGATAACAAAAAAGGGGGCTGGTAAAGAAGAAAACGACAAAGCTCAAAAAACAAGCAAACAAACGCAAAACCGGAAACTCCTGCTTCATGCTTGGCACGGTCTCTTCCCCTCCATCACCACGTATCATCACGGCGGTAAGAGGATTCCGCCGAAAAATCCTCCGTCGATTAGCTTCGTTGTCGAGAGGCTCGCGAAGAATAGGTGCACCAAATTAGACGTCGACGATGATCCGTTGGGCACGCATCCGGATTTCAAGTTTACAAGTTTCACTACACATGGGCTTCGTTTACATCCTGATGGAATCCTTGCGAATCGTTTCAAAACGGGACGAGCACCGCGGATAATGCGAATTTCATGGCCCTTCTGATGGATTTTCACTAGGCCGATAACATGCGTTGTTTTCAAGCATCGCGTTTGATAGGATCGAACTATTTGCTTAACAATTTGCTTCGACTGTCTGAGCATGATCGACGATATCGTAAAACTCTGCTGCGATAATTATCTGCTTAATACACCCTCATTATGATCTTATCTGTAAAAGTATGCCTTTTTTCTGGGCATTAAGTTATCATATTACGCAAAGGTTTTTTGAAACGTGAATATCATTATAATGTTGTGCGTTTCTTTTTCTCCCAATTTTTATCCATAAGTGTGTTCTTGTTTTTTTTTTTTTTTAATGAAAGCTTTCGCGATATTTTTTTTATTACTTAATAAAGTATTTTAAAAAATAAATTATTCTGACAGTTCTGTATGTACACGAATACTAAGCTTTCACTTCCGATGTACGATACTTTTCAGTGAAGAAGAATTAAATGTAATTATAATACATGTTATATGTCAGATTTGGAAATGAATTTTGTAATTTAATAAATGTTTCTTTTATAACGGTACAAAAGTTTTATACTTAGATTGACCGTTGAAAATACATGCATAAAATATTAATATTTTTGGTCCTAGAAATTTAAGACTTTGATAGATTTTTACAAATTTTATAATTAACCAGATTATTTACAGTTATTTCTAATGAATAAACATTTACGCATATAGTGTGCTTGGCTACTTAACACACATATTGAAGTAGTCATTACATCACCGTAATCGGTAAAATAATAGCGTAATACACAACTAATATTTTTCAATGTTTCCAACTACTCGCAAAATCTGACACTGGTTCTCGCTCTAACTCGGAAAAGGTGGATGAATATTATTATTATTAGGGTTCTATAACCAAAAACAGCGAAAAAGCTCTCCCTCTCTCATGTGGATATTCCTAATCGGAGGGGAGTAGGTATGCATCAGGATCCCCGATAACGTGTATCCGTTTCATCTTCTCCGCCTCCTATACATATATACTTTCGACTGGCGTCGCATGATCAAAGCCTCTTGAAACGAAGAGAAGAGCGAGAAACGTAGGAATGGAGAAAAAAAATCATAAGAAGGCGTAACGCGCATATCAAGTGGCCCATATATGCGCGTAACGACAGACCCTCGAAGTTGCGATAGTAGTGTCCGAGAAAAAAAAGAAAGAAAGAGAAGACGAAGCTTACTTTCTTCATTGAAGAAAACGATCAAAAGAAAAGCGAAGGAAAGAAAACCTACCGGAAGCAGATCAGCTCTTATACTCCCTATTTGAAGTTTCATCTCTTCGGTCTATTTTTTACTCTCTCTCTCTCTCTCTCTCTAGGTCGCTTTAACTACTCTACGTCACAATGAACAGGATGTGTACAAATAAGGGTATTTGTCCAGAAAGCTTGATTGTAGGTTGATATATACGTAATGTTAAACTGCTATAGCTCTAACCTCTCTTCTTTTTCTTTTGGCTCATAGGACTCAATCCTCTCTCCGTATATAAGTATACTTGGATCTACGAGAGAATGAAAACCGAGCTATGAAGTTTCTTTAAGTCGATGGATGTATGGGTGCAGCGAGAAACACACGCGCATTCGAAGTGTCTACGACGGTAGGCGACGACGACCGTGTGCCTTACTTCTTTTCTCCCTCTTACTCTCTTCATCGTATGCTTGCGAATGAATAGATGCGTAGTGGACGAAGACCAGACTAATTTCCGACGGGGACGAAACGCGACGCTTCATTGTTAGCACTTTTCTCACACCTGGGCTCGTTTTCACCGAACGCCCGCGGATTACTTCTACGGAGGCTTTGCGACACGTCCGTTTTGTTCACGAAAATTTCCACATAGAGGCTTCGTACGAGGTGTCGCATTATGTGAGAGGCTAATGTTGCCGGTAATATTGGCAGGATTTTCGTACGGGGGCGTCCATGTAATGGAGCTTTTCTTCCTTAACATTTTTCCGTTCAGTTTTGTTGCACTGACGTACTTGCAGGAGATGCCGACTTTCTCTCTTTGCTTTTCTAGAGCTTCTGCGCGAGAATCTTTTGTTGTCGTGCTCATCCACTGGCCACTGCTAACGTTTCTCGTGCACTTTCTCTCGATAGGTCCAAGGGTCGCTTTCATCGTGGCTACCAGTCGTTGCTTAATTTAGTTTTTACTTTTCTTTCGAATTGTTGTATTTTTCCTTTTTTATTTTCGGTCAATGGGGTTCTATTAAGAACTTGCTACGAACTTATGGACTATTACGCTATATGGATGGATAATGATACGGTCAATTCCAATTTTCTAGAAACACACGTCCTCACGTATAAATTTCACATCTTGTACAATTACATATAAATTTCTCAACATTAACTCCAAATACTATTCTTGTTATTACCGAAAAGCTACATAAATTTAATATGTTATAAATTAATTTTTATTTTGACAGTTTAAAAAATACTATAACTACTTATGGTACAATTTGTCTTATAATTTTTCAATATTATAATTTTAAAATATCTTTATATAATATTTATATAAAAAGTATTTAATTATAAATTGAATTATAAAAAAAATCTAAATATAAAACAGAACTTATGTACTTTATTTAAATATTACTGAATTGTAAATTTTGTACGAGATGGGTACAATTTATTAACTAAAGCTTTTGCGGTTCTAAATTGCATATTACTAAACTATTTAAAATATTACACGGAGTATTCATATACGGGAGAATGATGCTACAGGCATTTATTGGCGTATCTTTGTTTTCCATATTTTCATAAAGTCAATAGTAATTGGTTAAATTCAATTTTATAAAATGAGTTTATATTATACATGTATTAAAAATTATTTATGAAGTACCAATGTTCTATAATAATTTTTTTAAAGGTGCTTGATATAAATATTTAAACGAAGCCTAAAAGTAGAATCTTTGACTTTTCTTATTCTTTTATTGTGTAAGCCTACAAAGTGAGATAACATTTAATTTCAACTTTATTCTTCCAGCTAAAAGCCCGATCAGAGCTACGGTCGCACGCTCGCATAATTAGCCCTTATACTTTTAACAATTCATCTCATCTTCCGCAAAACACACATTTCTATCACGTTCTTGAAGTCTAATTATCGTGAAATAGCATTTGGCCTACCATATATTTATATACGTAATACACAAAGTGCTCATTTTTCTTTTCTCTCTCTTTTTCTCTCTCTCTCTTACTTTCAGGGGTGGTATCCTTTAGAGGCATTCACGAAGAAGTACGGCACATTGTGAAAGTCCTTGGAATGTCAATTCTCGACAAACAGACCGAGAGGAAGAGAAAAGACAAGAGGAATCCAGAATGTCCCCTGTGAAGAGGGATATATATTGCCTCGGTGACTTTTCCGTACTCTCTCTCTCTCTCTCTCTCTTTTGCTTCAGACGTCGCTTGGACATTTGAAAACTTGTGTAAATCATAGAGCGGCCTTTTCGGTAAGCCCCAGCCGTTAGTGTTTTGCGTGAAAAGGCTACCGCGACTGCATGTCCGCCGAAAGTCGGAATTCGGAAGAAGCTGGATTCTCCCTGCAATTCCACCGCTAAGCTGTTATATTGCACTAGTAAAGTGCACGTTTTGCTTGTCTTTGTCGGACTCAGCGAGTGCCGACCACCATCTCATCTTCGGTTTGTGCTTTCTCGACGCTGCCGCTCCTTCCTCGAGAGAATTGGGACAATCTTCTAATCGCGTTAGAAAACCTTCAAGGAAAAAATGGCTTCATCCAATACAAACGAGCGAATTGAATCATCCATTCGACAGAACGACTTCGATAGTTTGCTCTTATCCAATTTTTATGGCGAATAACGCGACCGATCTTTTCCCATCCGTACTTCGCCTCTAGGAAAATTTATAAACTTTCCCCGATAGATCCTCGTAGTTTTATGTTCTCTTACTTATTTATGGATGTGAATCTCTCTCCGAAACTGTAAAAAATGTAGCCATTAAGGATATAAAAAAGTTGTTCTTCATGTAACACTCGCTACAAAATTACGAATAGAAAAAATTTGTACCGTGTCCCTTGTCATCGAGTCATCCCCTTTTATTGAGATGAAAACCTTTATTTGGTTTTCGTCGATGGAAAGAAATTTTGGATTGTCCACTGGATGCTTACGAGGTCAGTGAATTTTAGTTTTTTTCCATTGCGACTAAAAAAGTTTTTCTTATTTTATTTAGAAATATCACTATATCGCTTTTTAGGCTTGGATTTTACGCTAGTAAGTCTTTACTTATGGAAGTTTGTTCGCTTATCGGATAAAAAAAATATATAATCCGTTAAGCTCTCGAACAAAATTATTGTTTTCAAGCTGTGCACCGGCATATTAAAAATTGCCTAAACTGCATTTAAAATTTTTACGATGGAATATGGTCAATCCTATCAAGTTTAACTGTAAAATTTATCTTTTTTTCCCTTTCACAAGGAAATTTTGGACTGGGATGCACTATGGTTATCTGTCTTCCTAATAAAAAATATTAGAAATTTTTTTCATGCCCATACTATTTCATATATTTTGAAATACTTTTATATTGAAAAATTTTTACTTCGAGTATTTATAAGAAGAGATTTTAAGCGTTATATAAATATATTTGCTTATATCTTTCATTGTGAGCATTTACTACCGTAAAAAATCTTCAGAGATCGTTTTATCTCTATCACATTATGCATTTAAATGCATAATATTGTGAAAATTTGGTAATTAAAGTTCAATTACTTTAAAGATAAAATTTAATTTGCTCGATGGCATTTATTAATTTATTGGATTTTTAAGATATTTAACGTTTTAATATTTTATTTTATTTAATGTTTTAATGCGAGAAATCATTTCAAAATGTTGAATAGGTTTCATCTTTACATATACATATAACTTAGTATTTAATTACTGAAGTTCAAAAGAAAAAATTTATATTTTGCATTAAACTTCAATTTTAAAACTATTTGAATTTCACCTTTTTTCTGTTTTTGTTTTCTTTTATTTGTATTTTAAATTAAAATAAAACGAGGAAAAAAATTCTACATAAAATAGAATTTAATTATGTTCAAATCGAATTATTATTTGAATTATAATATGAATTATAGGTACAAGAGCAGTTATGATATAAATTACACCTTATTTATTTTATTTAAATTATTTACTTCAATTATTTTAATTCAATTACAAAACAAAATCCGATTCTATTTAATATTGATAAAGAATTAATCCCAATTAATATTATAAGGTTATCTCATTCTTTATGTACGAAATGATGTATTAGCAAGCCATAGAAAATTCATAAAACGCAATTTATTTATTACTAGATATGCGTATAGTAAAATCAATATTAAATATATGTATGATGTAGCATTTTAAATATAACTCAAATTCTGTTTTTATTTTTACAAATATTTTAAACTAAATCAATTTAACAAATTCTTGCATTAAATTTCTTTATACAAAATAGTTATAGGTGGTTTAGATAGAAAAGATCAGTATTCATTTAATAAAGTTTAAAAAAAATAAAATTTGTGTAATTTAAAATTACGAAATGTTTCACATACATTGAATAAAATATAAAATGCTTGGCTGCATGGCATTTGAAAAAAGATTGTAAATTATTACTTCTATTTAGAATATTAATTTAAATAGGTGCAACTTAATTTTCATTCAATTCATGAAAAAAAAAGAAAAGTTGAAAATTAAACGAGGTTTGACTCTTTTAAAACTTATTACTTTCGTATAAAAACAATTTTTTTCAATAAACGTAAGGGAACCGAACAACTTTATCGAAAAAAAAATGAGTTTAGTAGTTAAAAAGAACGAGCTTTTTCTTAATGGTTAAACAGTAAAAATACAGAGAGAATAAGCAATTTTCGAAGAACTTATCGAGAAGATTTTTCAGTTAGAGCAACTCGCATTGATCGGATGAAATTAATGAATCCAGTGCACCGAACTCATTGAAGACCAGAAGACGATTCACGGAACGTCGAGGCTCAGATATAATAATCCAAAACTGGCGCTCATACATAGCGGGCGGACGCTCATCTTTATTAAAACCCCCGTGCAGATCGCGCAATCGTTCAATCCGTGGGAGCTCGTATTCGACTTTCCCTTGGCGACGCTTTCCCATGCCCTGACATCACCTCTTTCCGTCCTTCTCTCGTGGGCATGTGATTCTGTCGGACACATGATTCGAAGGACTGCGCTCGATGCTGCAACGGCCACGAAATGCAAACAATTTAAGTGCGAAGGGCCAGAGGGGAGCTTAAATTTTCAAACGAGTGATGGTATGGTTGTCGAGGATATGATGCTCCATATTTTCAATTCGTGTTTTCTTGTACATTTATGCGATCGCAGCATTTGACCAAAGGCTCATCTAGCGTGTTTTTCAAAGATGAAACGCCTTCGCATATTTACCATATAATTCTCATTCTAACCGTACGTATTCAAAAACGTCTCATTTCATTGTTCGAAATTTAAGATTCGGAATATTTAAGTATATACAATAATAAAATAAATACGACTCGATGGTTCAGCATCGCAATTTCCGTTTGCAAACGTAAGCATTTGATTTAATTTTTCAAAGCTTGCACTTTATGATTTCGAGCCTTTGAAATTGTAGCCCCTCGAAATCTTCGACTTTTTATTCCAAAATTGCAAACACTTGTTAATTCATTTTAATCTCTCTTTTGAAGATGACGTTATGTAAAAATTGTGGAAAAGATATTCGAATGTGCGTACAAATTAATAAAAAGGAACTTATATTTGTGATTTATAATTTAATTAATGATTTTTCCCGTATTTTAAATAAAATAAAATAAATATATTACACGATATCTTACTATATAATTATAATCAAGTTCTTTGTATTTCTTAAAATTCAAGAAAATTATTCTAACATTTCTCTATGAATGAAGAAATGTGCGGTAAAGAATTTGTTTGACGTTCTTAATTATTAATTGTAACAATTAACATTCCTGGAGGTCTTTTTGTATGGCTACTGCTATTATTCATATTTATTTTTTAAACTGATTAGTAACTAATCCTGAAGAAATGGTATATAAGCAACAATTTTTTTAATGTAAAGATTGTATTACAAAAATTATATGATTTATAAAATTATCAAAAGAATAGGTAAGTCAGTCGATGAAACAGAGAATAAAGAATTGTGGTAGTAAAAAAAGAAGATACAGAGAATATAAAGAAAAAATATGCGTGCCGTTCCCGAGAGGATTTCATACATTACTTTTGTTCCCTAGGAACGGTTTATTTTCTTTTTATCATTTTATCGTCTCAACATCTTGGAACGTGATTGGATCGGTTGGGGAAAAGTCCAAAGATAACATTGAATTTTTAATGCCAAGATCGATGACGGCGATGGTGTGGGTGTTGATTAACATACCTAGTGAGTGTTGTTGATAATTGAATTTGAAAGCTTTGATGGATTTTTTAATTTAATTTTCTTTCACTAATCCAAATACGTTTCCGATATTTTTTATACTAAAGGATTTATTGAAGTTAATTTTGGAAAGCATTTTTTATAAACTGTTTGTAATTGCAAATATATGTGTTTTTAAATATAAGTTTTTTAAATTATTAATTATACCGTTATTGCAACATTAATAATATTTAAATGATTTGCGTTACACAGTTAAAATGTAATCAATCGTTATACGTTACATTATTTCGTCATTTTCAAAAATTTCGAGATCGAAAAACACGAATAAATAGGCAAACTGATAGAATGAGAACGAAGCGCTTTAAGTCATTATAATTCAAATTATATGTACGGCATTACTCTTCAATAATCTTTTTTTCTATAGCAACCACAATTTATGTTATTACGATCGAACAGTCGGCTCAAATTCAGCTAAGCTATCGCGAGTCTTCCCAACTTTCGTACGATCAATTACGGGGTGAACAATGAAACCACCAAAAACTCAGCAACTATAAAAATTCGCTATTTAATTTAAAAGGTAACCAAGGAAAAGGAAAAATCTGACGCAAAGCATAGTTACGAGGTGATGATTTCCCGACAACAAATGCACCTCAATAAAATCAATACCTTACCCAGTCATCGCGGACACAGCAACGGTTATTAAACTTGACCATGTTATACGACGACGCTTATTCTGGTCAAAGGTTTGCATTAATTCAACGAAATTATTAATTCTCGCAAGCTTTCAACAAATACGAGCTAACGATGCAGTTCCCTCGACTCCTCATCCTTCCGTACTCGCGCTCTCCTCCTCTTCCTAACCGCGGCTCCAAGTTCATGCAACAGAGCTAAATTTGTGGCATATTTCAATGTAAAATTCTTACGTACTCTTCATATAAATTCATTTGCCGCCTCATAAAACCTTCGATCGAGATGATAAATTTTCTTAATGCGACGTAAGAGGATTCGAACCGCACCGCCGCTGAAAAATAATACAAAAGTGAGTGCGGAGTGAGGCAGGCGAACAAGAGGGAAAAAGAGCCCAGAGAAAATAAGCACAACAGGCGTAATACCACAGATTTTTCAATATTCAGGCATATTACCAAGAGCGGTGCCATTGTTGCGGCCTCGACAAACTCGTATTTTCGGCTTAACATTTTCCGCTTTGTTAAACTGTTCGCGCGCGCCTCTCCCTTCTCCCGTCGCTCCTATTCCTTAGGAACGCGAGCGCGCACTCAATTATTTACGAATATGTTTATTACTTTGTACTTCCTCTTGTTCCTCTTACTTTTCATTTTTTTTCCTTCCGCCCTGCACTTGTCAAATTTATTTGATAATAAAACTCCTTCGAGAAAGATTCGGCAAAGTCCATCACCTGTGCTAGCGTTCGGGTGCTCTATTAATAAGTCTCGCACCGATTTTCAAAACAATCGTTTCAGAACAATTCACCGAGAAAAGCATTCTGGCGATTATTTTGCTTTGCCGTGTAAAAAATATTTCAACCAACTTCAAAGAATTTCGTGCATTTTGGCTGCGTTCGCATGCTTGAGAATCAAAGATCTACAACTCGATAACCGTTGTTCTTTTTGTATTATATACAAGGGTGCTTTGTTACTTTAGTTTTCTTGTACCATCGTGCATTCGCTTCTAAATCTCTGTCTTCGCGCATTAAATATTTCACGTTGATAATAAGAAACCTACCTCCGCATACTCTTCTCCCATCGGCGTAAAAATTTAATAATCCTTATTCTTTTTTATCATCAGATACTATCCTGAATGATTCTTCCTTTTATAAAGAAATATTCATTCTCTTAATTAAACGTATTCACAAGCGTATAAAATATGCATTTAATTTTGTAATGTGCTACCATTAAAGATCCACAACTTTTCTTGGACAATTAATTGTAATTCCTGTTCACATTCGTCATTTTTATATTTAAAGGATTAATTAAATAAATCAAAAAGTTTCTATCTGTAATATTCTATACGTAAGATAACGCTCATTTTCCTTACATTGCGCAACATGCACAGCATGAGCAAACGCTTCTTTGCACTAAAAGTCAGCTTAAAGTCAACCTCTCTCGCATACCATTTGCCGAATGGAAGAAAGCCCGCACATTCCATCCTTGTCTGCATCGATATCCCTTGAATCGACTTAGCGTTTACTGCCTCGTCAGCTTGCGGAAAATGCGCGATGAAAAGCAAAGGTGCGAGAGGCTGCCCCGCTTCATGTTTTCTTAGGACGCTTAATCCGACATTGCACCGCGTGTGTTTCTCTTCGGTCTTGTAGCTCTGATATCTTACCTTCCCCATTGTTGTTTTTCCGGGTACCGCGAGTCGGATAATCCCTTGGACGGAGTATTACGACCAAAGGGGGGTGTCAATTTTCGAGATTTTGCAAAAATGGCGCATTCAAACAGAGACTCGATGAGCGGATCTTACACATCTTCAATAATTTTCTTTGTGCGATCTTCCACGACGGACTGTGAGATAAGAGCGAAGGGGTGCTCGGTCGCCACTTGAGTTTCCCAGTCAATATCCTTTTGAAAATGTTCGGAAATCGATGAAATATTAGAAATACCTTTATCTCGAAAACGACACTTAATATACATATGTATTTAGATAATCTGGAAGTACTCTTGCCATTGGTGAACTAAAGTTCTTAGACGACCTTCAACTACGTCTTTGACTCTGACAACTGCTTTTTCTTCACCTCTGTGAAATACTTCATTAGTACCGAGATTTCCGCGAGAAGAGTATCGTGTGCTTGTACGTAAAATGGCTACAATTCCGAGCCCGAAGAAAGATAGGGAACGAAATTGTAATTATTTTTTAAAAATTCCATGCTTTTCAAATGAAAACAAATTTTCTTTCGATCCATCTTCTAAATATTATCTTAAGTCATTAAAACTTCGTCTATACGTCTGTCTTTCTCGGATTGAGAAGCTAACCTCTGGAATATGATGACGTGCAATTTGATGGTTTTAGTTTCCCTGTGAAATACAATTGTATTGTAACCACGCCAGCTACCGTTTTTCTATCTTTGTACCTAAACTAGTCTTAATATACTGGTGTAATTGTTGAGCTAACAATACTAACGACCTAAGTAATTATATTAAATTATATGTATGATGATAAAAACGTAATATTTATTCACTTTTACCACACTTGAAATACGCATACATTCTTCTTTAATATATAGCTGTAATATTTCATAAATAGGAAAATTATAATAGATGAATAAGAATTATTTTTTTGTATTGTTTAGATAAACATAAACAGATGTACGTAATTTGGGATGTCGACAGAAGTGCATAAATTTAAGAGATATTAGTTAATAATTTACCTTGATCATATGCTATAAAACACAATAAATATAGTTTAAAAGAAAATCGTGAATTTAAATTCTTTAAAACTTCAATGTTAATGTATTTAATTGTTTTCACTGTCAAAGGTACGAAAGAAAAAGGGATAATAGTTAAGTATTAGAAACTTAAATTATAATTAAATAACACTTATTTCTTATGAGAAATTACTAAATATCCCGTAAACTATAAATTACGCAGGATGTTGTGTTGGAATGAGCGAAAATTACAAAACTTCGAGTAAATGTGTAGAATGAAACAAAATATTTACTCTATTTAAAATAAAAATATACTGTTATAAATAATTAAATAATTCTTTATATTTATATATAAAATATCACAACGAAGAATTAGAAACTTTCAAATGTTTATACTTAAGAGAAATGAGTAATAAATGTATTGTTACATCTTAAAATAATATCTTATAATTGTTTGTATTAGTTTGTAAATAAAAGTTTGTTCACAAATTTGAAACAGGCTCATAATTAATAACTTGTTCACCAACTATTAATGCGATATATTTTCGAATCCAATTATATTAGAAATAAAGATATTAATAAATTTTATTATATTTTATATAATTGTACGTGACATAATAAGTTTGCTAGGCACATTAAAGTTTATGAAAATTAACTTAACAGTTTCTATTTGGTAAAAATCTAAGCAACTTTACTCTAATATAAACAACGTCTTAATTATTTTATAATGAATGATTTACATATTAAAATAAAGATTTTATTACCTAATTAATAATATAAGCAGCTCACTAATGTATATATATATATTAAATCTTATAGAGTTTTGTAATATTAATTTTCAATAATATAATTAATCCATTTTGGTAATTTTTACAAAAGGCGTGAATAGTTCAGGATACAACGATTATATATATGATTAGTAATATAGTAAAAAATATTCAATGTTCGATTCATGTTATTAAATGATATTCTTTATAAAATTTATAAGATATATTTCCTGATAAATACTTTTACAAAGTAATCTGAAGTAATGAAACAATAACATTTCCTTTTTCTTGATCCAGTGATCTGTAATGAATATTTTCTAGTTAGATTATTAAATATGTAGCATTTTTCATAATATACATTTTGCAAAAAATATAACATTTAAAATATGTATTGTCATAAACTTAATATAAGAAAATTCTGTATGTTAACTATTCAAATTCAATATTTCACTTTTATATTTACAGATTCTTTACTCTCTGACAGCAAATATAAATGTGAATGATGCAATAAAGAAAAGAATAGGAATATTCTTCGTTTTTAAGAAACATTAAAAATATTTGCAACTATAATGAACGCTTTTGCTTTCATAACTATAAATTTAAAATCATCGTAAAGTTGTTTGGTATAATAACGAAAGTTGTCTGATCTAACGTCGCTTAGGAAATGCAATTTCATTGGCAAAATTACATTCTAATTTTCCGTCAGTTCTATTATTTTTCGCAATTTCCTTTTGTCTGTTATATAACAGTTAACATAAAATGAAGTTCTTTTAAGTAAATAAGGTGTTTTCTTCGGTACCGAAAATATTATTTATAATAGTAAGCAGTTTTGTAATAATTTACGTGTAATAATCAGACAAGTTCGACAAATAGCAATTACTGGTACCGAATACGACATCGCGCAATTCACTTTGTACAGGTGCTACAAAAGCATTCGCATAACATCATTCTAATATTTTGTATTTACCGTCATATTTAAAGGGAAAACTTAAAATTTTAATATAGTCCTTGTTTAAAGTTTTGATTTATTTGAAAACAGATGAAATTATAAGAAATTTATAAGAATTTTCGCCGAAAATCTCTGGAAACTCTGACTGAAATTTCCGTCTAGTACAATGGAAAATCTCGAAAACTCTTGTAGAAATGAAAGCTCTCGATAAGAACAGTAGAGCATAAACAAGTGGAATATCATCCCTCGGATGTGAGGAAGACGGTAAAAGCAGAGAAAAAGCCTTTGCGGTGTCGGCCGTCACGATGGAGGCACATAAGAGTCGTTTTGGATTTTAAGAAAAACATCGCGCAGTACGAAAAATTTCGCCATCGGATTAGGAGAGTCCTAAAAAAACAGGCTTCCAATGCTCTATGAGAGAGGAGAAAAAAGAAAAAATTAAAAGGGAGCGGAAACGGACTGAACGCATCCACGCCCGAGCGCCGAGAGTTCTAACAAAGCAGAAAATTTCCTTGCGCTTCGAAGCGGACCTCCGTCAAAAGCGCCGGAGACAAATTTTCATTGTCGACCGATGGTGATGCACCATCGCGAGTGCAACCTATAAAGGTGGAGCATTCGGAAAGGGAGGAGGAAGGCTTTTCTAAGCACTCGCCCTCGTATAAGAGGGACAGGTGGTAACCGGAGACGCTTTTTCGGAATCGCGCCATTATACGAGTGCAGCAGCAGCATCGTCATCTCTTTCATTATATGCCTCGTTCTCATCTTCTCTTATTCTCATGTCGCATCGTGAGCCCTCCTAAGAGCTTTGGGCGCGCATGCTTGTGATTCTAGCAGCCTGACAAATTTCCAAAGCCGAGAGAATTTATGACCTTTTTAGAACTCTCTATCTTTCTTACTCTTTGGCTGGGGCGTGGCTCGAGTCAGGCGAAACGCAGACAAGCAAATGCCAAGTTCACCGGATTTCAAGTCGTCGTTACTAGATAAGTTGTACTTTTAACTTTTTCAGTTGATTATTTAAATTGTAAGGTCGTAGCTCAAATCGTCCGTGTAAAAGTGATGTAATAAGCTGGGGAGTCAAACTTTCAATTTCAACGTTTCGCTCTTACGAAATAATCGAAAACATACCTACTCACGTTCATTGAAGATGATAGAGCTCTTGCTGTTCTTTTACTTTGCAGACGATCTATTTTTACATAAAGAACATTTTCGCATAGTACGTAAGCAAATTAACCGTTTTGCAGTTTCATCATATAATATAGCTTAGTTCGTATGCACATGTATGTTTGAGAACTGAAATTCAAATGAAATGGCTTTGATTGTATTTTAAACACATTGCACAATGGTATATTTAAATGCATTCGCTGAGACAAAGTTAAGTAATTTATAAATTTTTTTGCTGATTATCGATACTTCTGCATTTTCCTTCTATACTTAATTTTAAAATACTTAATTTTTTTGTAAAATGTCAAAAAATTTGCTATATTTCAAGGATTTTTTGCGAAAAACAGATGTCCACTTATTTTTTCAAAAACTTACAGCGTAATACGAAGTTTCTTTAAAAGTGTATTGCTTTACGTTTTCAATAGATATTTATAAGAAAAATAAGGAAAATAAGCAACTAAAAATTTTGCAGATATTTGTACTCCCCATGAATTCGAGTTTCATTTTAAAATCTATCCCTGCATTTGGAAACAGAAATCGGCTCAGTGTGCGGCCGAGACATTTGACGTTTTTCGGCAATGAACATACACTATGAGACATTTGAAAGAGCGAAGATATGGAAGAGGGGATAAAAGATATAAAGGAAAAAGTGACCGAAAGTTGGATCAAAACATATACCTCCTATAGCTAAGTGAGCTAGCACTAAAGATAATTCGAAGAATTTTTTCTATTGACGCACCGTAAATAGTGGTGTTTTGTATCATTGTGTAAGGCGGCTCAGAGTGGTGGTAATTTGTTATAATGAATTGGCCAGAGGCTATTGACATATTGACTCTCAAAAGCCCGCAATGTTCCTCGAGACGAAAGCATTTACAATTTTCCTTTAATACGCGTCGGTTTTTTGGTCTCTCGGATATGCGCACATTTGGCTTGTTCATCGAACTGACGTAAATCACGCATTAAGATGCCGCTACATTTCTCTGTCGTTTGTCCTTTTTATTGTCACGCTTTTCCATTGGACAAACTTTTTTAGAATTTAGGAACCATTGATTTTTTCGTCCACCTTTGAACATATTTAACGGTGTCACTGGTTCGACTGGTTGTGTAGGTTTATGGACCTGGAAAAATTAAATAGCTCATGCATAGAAGTTCGTATGTAATAACGTTTATTACTGTATGTAATAAAAGATTACATAAATACAATTTTAAAATCATTTGTGTATTAGCGTCGATAGCCTGAGTGAAAATGACCAGAATGATTTATGATTATTAAAGAAAAGGGCCCTTTTAAAAAATTTTTATTTATACAAAGAAATTGCCAATTATCTCAAAACATTTCGGTTGATTCTATTTTTTCGTACTTTATCATGCAAAAGAGAAAAAGAAGTGAATATTGAAATGAAATTAAAAATAATACTCAACTTGACTCAATGGACTTCATAAAGTGTTACTGAGACACATAAGTAATGCAAACGATACGAGTCGAAGATTCGGTATTTAATACGAACAAGTTTATAAGATGACAGTAATAGTTCTTCATACTGGTCTTATTGCTCGTATTGCATTGTTTAACGAAACAAAGTTTTTGATTCATTTTTCGAGGAGAGTGGCTTGTTACATTAACAGGTCACGAGATATCGATAATTAGATGTTCGATCCCGTTTAAAAGGCTGGATACATGAAGGAGGTATACGATTCGCATTAATTAAATTCTTTTATAATTATTACAAATCGAAGCAGGTTACAATTTTAAATTGATAAGATAGAGATCGCATAAGAGTGAAAGGTAAATGCATTATTTTTTATACTTTTCTCGTATTCGCCCTTTATAGTACCAACGAATGCCAGAAATATTATTCGAAACATAAATCACAATAAATAATACATCGAATACTAAATTTCATTTGAAGACAATGTCAGCCGATTGGTAAATGTAGCGACTTAACAATTAAAATTGATATGCAAATAAATAAGAAATATGTATCGTGGCGATGCAGCTCCAATAGCCCAATACACATTATTCATAAATCAATCAAACCCAACAATTCATCTTCCTCCACTTTATTTATTACCCCAGAACAGCGCAGCGATTTACATTATCCGACTTTATATATACTTCCTTTCTTCAACGCGATAATCCACGAAGGCGCGCAGACGTAGCCTTAAAGTCCCAATTAATTCTAATTTTAAATCCTTCGTCCAAAGCTGATCTCGTGCAAGAGATAAGGACCCTCCTGTCCCTATCCGCATCGGCGTATAACACTCGTGAAGTTTATCTCGCTGCCGACCGCCGCGGTATTTTCAAGATGGAAAAAGAGGCTGCGCACGCGCGTACGCGCACATAAAGAGACCGTCGTTCCGCGTGGCTGTTGGAACGAAGAGCCAAAAGAAAGAGGATAGTGACGCCGGTAGCGCGAAGGGAGAAGCGATGAAGAGGTATCGCGTCGCTTGCTTAACTTCCAATATAAATTCATCAGGGCATCTTTCGCGCCTCGTAAACTTTTCGTTCTTAGTCTTCCACGCGTCGAAGGGTTGAGAGACCTGAGATGTCATGTCTTTCTTTATGTTTCGTCGACGGAGAAGAAGCTTTTTGCGACAGATCGAAGAGAATCAAAGAACGAAAGAAGGGGAAAGAGTGAGTGAGTGAGTGAGAAAGAGAGAGAATGAGATACAGCGACAGTTCACGTCTGTACGCGTCAAGTGTTGCGTGACTTTTTTTCCCTCGTGGTCTTATAGAGATCTACTCGGGAAACTGCTTCTATATAACACAATCTTTTCGTAAATCACTGGATTCATGATTCTTTTTACGATTAATACTCCTCATTATTACTCTCATCGTTACTTCTGTCTTTATTTCTTAATCTTATATTTGTTAAATGAGAAGCTCATTTAATTCGCTATTATTCTATTTACTATAAATTTATATCAGGACTTGAAAAGTCCTGCAAGTCTTGCAACCTCTCAAAGATTTAGCATTGTTTTATTTTTAACCTTTTATAATTTCATTAAATTAGTTTAATAGTTTCCAAGTTATATAATATTGAGAAAGTTTAGTACTCCAGTGTAACAATAGAATATTTATAACTAACCACAAACAACTTGCATAAAAAGAAATAAACGGGATTTGTAACTCTGCGTCTATGTTCGTATGTTAATATTTAATTATTTTAAAAACTTAATTTTATCGGCGAAACTAAACTTCAAAACAAAAAGTTCCAACTTTATTCGGAAATATGAATAGACAAAATTATCAAAGAAATTGGCAATTAATTGCAAAATTTAAAAACATTGGTCTCTGGATAATTAAAGTGGAAATACCATATACATTGATTTAATCTCAATGGGTGATCATTATAAAATTGTAAAGTTATTTTTGCTTTAATATAACTTATAAAAATGTTTATAGTCAATAGTATCGTTATTAAAAAAATATTATCACGAGAAAATTTCTCATAAATTAATTTCTACAAATTCTTTTGTATAAATTAACGATAATAATGTGTTTTAGAGGTTTATTTTTATCTTTTAAGTATGAGTATAAACTTAAAAGGAACGTTATAAAAAATGAAAAGGTTATAAGTTTCGGTTAAGTACTACAAAAAACTAATCTAAATTACTATTAAATAAAAATAAGATTGAGAAGTTTACTTAAGACTATAGTTATTTTGTTTAATTATATATTTGAACAAAAAGTTAATTTAAACGTGAATTTGAAATTGGATAATGTAAATAAAAATTTTGAATCAATAAACATTACTTTATATATGTGAAATATAAAATTCTAATCTTGCATTACTTAAATATTATTTTATATTAAGGAAGTTACTTGCCAAAGAAATAGTGAAAATGTACAATCACTTTCCAAGTTATTAAATGCGAATTAAAATATTTCTTCACAGTTTATACGTATTAAGTACTGACATCGAAAATATAAAATAGTTTGAATATTTTATTTTGATAATGAATTAATTGTCTGATTTACGGATGCCCAATTTTTTTTGATCATATATAAAATATACACATAAATCTTTATAAATTATTGTTTCATTTAATTACACCTAATTTGCGATGCTATTAAATTTAAGGATAAAAAATTAAGGATAAAGGATTGGTTCATTAAGATCAATTAAATCAGTATGCTAAATTAATTGATACGAAGAATATTAATTAAAAAAATTTGTTATCTAAATCAAGTTATCAGCATATTATTTAAAGTATTTTTATTGAATAGTCTTATTGGTAATGATGGGATTGCTTATTCATTAGTAATACTTTAAAACTAATAAATAACTGAAATATTAAAAATATCTGTACTTTAGTTTCTTTTTTATATACATTAAATTTTTCACTGCTATGTGCTAGTTAAAATTGAATTATTTATTTTACTTTTTAATAAAAAGAGATACACTGATTAATCGCATGGTCAATAACATTCCTATGACAGAGAACTAATAAAATTAAAGTAGTTTGGTTATTCTTTTAATCGTTACATTGTGAAAGCTATTAAAATCAAGAGTTCTTTTAGTTGTTTTCTAGAGATTTGTTTTTTATTCCTTATCATTTTACATACAATTAATTACGCTTGAATATTAACTGTGAAAAGTAAAGTTTTAATCGACCTTTTATTTCGGTAAATAGAAAGTTTTATTAATTTATTTGTAAATTTTCTTTCCAAAGCCAAGAATATCCTTTTCTTGATATTTTCCTGAGTAAATATAAGATTCAAATATTCGATCAAGAGCATGATCGCACAAGAACATAATCAGCATTTTGTATCTGTTAAAAACGTCTGCTAAAGTATACGTAAATGCACCGCGCGATTTGGAGAGCTTCACAAACATTCGTACGCCAACAATTTTAATTTTGAGTCACCTGGATACATAGAACCGATAATCGAAACCGCCGCTCCCCCCGGTTCCTTCCTTGTACACATTTGTTTCTGCATCTCTTAGCTGCATTGACTTCCCTTCGCTTCTTTGTCTAAATTCGGTTTTATGATGTGACATTGGCTTGCTGTGAGGTTTTCGTTTTAGTCAGAAAGGTTATGCGAAACTTGGCGGGACCATGAAAATTTACTTCGCGACCGTCCGAAAGGATCGTTAAAGCGTAATTTAGGGCGTCAAGGGGGCCATATCGCCACCGTTAATATAAACGAAGAAAAAGAAGAAAGTGCGGCACGTAGTATGAGTCGTGCGTCAGCGGTCAACTTCCTGAAAGAGAGAAAATGCAAGAAGAACGGCGCGGCCGGGAAGCAAGTGTAAGTGCCCCTTCCCTCTGCCATGGTAAATTGTTGGTGATATTGTGGTAAATGAGTGGAGCTCCTGGTGAAGATCAGGATGCGATGGCCACGCGGGAGTTCTCGACTTTGTCCTTTTTCCTAGGCCGCAATTGTAAATCATAGCCTGGCTGCGGGCGTCCACTTCTCCTCTCCGGATTACGCATCGGTTATAGGGTATGTTTGCTCGGCGAGTCCGTTGAGCATGGAAATTGCGAATCTCTCGTTGCGAAGCAAATTAAAAGCGTCATGTTTTTAATCCTAGTCGGCTACCAGCTTCGGTAGCCGACTCTTGCGAGTTTGTTGACGTACAACGGCGGTCTTCACGGAATCGAAAGCGCGCACTCGGTGTTTACATCCACATGACGAATTGCTGGGAGAAACCATCGTGAGGATTTATGGACGGGAGGGGATCCTTCAAAATCCACGTCTGCGAGGAACGGCTGATGACTCGGCTTTCAATGTTATGTGCGCCTTCGCCTCGACCTGGCCACCGACGTGTGCACCTTTTAAAGGAGCACATTCGTAATATTTCAGTCGATGCGCCTGTCAGGAATGTTATTTCAATCGTGAGCGTCTTTTGTGACTCTGGGAAATGGGAAGGGTATGCGCGTAAGGGACAAGCTTTTAAATTATATCGCCGAGAATTTTGTTTGCTTTAGCGGTGCTTTAGCAGGGCTCTCGCTAGTTTCGAGTAAATGTTTGCCGTGCCGAAGGACCGCTAAGCTTTAGACTCGATTAACATCCGCGAAAAAGAAGAATAACTTTGCATAAATTTCGTTTGGTAATAAATGTACTTTTTGCTTGTTTAATTAATTTCAAGCGTGTAAAACCTGAGACATTTATCCTGATAAATATTTGTAAAGATTCGTATAAACTCTGAAAAAAATTTATTTCCTTATAATGATCTTCCTTATCTTAACTATGAGAAATGCTATATTTCTACCATTATTTCTTACATAATTGAGAAATTTTTTAATTTTCAAATTAATTATACTTGCGTTAAACTATAATTGATACACAGAAAATCGATAGGAAGTTACACCTGTATCAAACGTAGGTTAAAATCTCTTAAAAATGTGCCTAATGTCATCAAATATCTATTGAATTTTATAATTTATTATTATATCGTAAGAAGCAGCGAAAACGCTAAATTAAATATTGAAAGGAATGTTCTCATCTCCATGGCGAGTGGAAGCTCGCTAGGCAGGATAATATGTCGCAATTGAACAAACGATCATATTATTTAAGGTATTTGCTAATAAAGAAATTGCAATTTACTAAAATTATGTATTACGCTTGAATTTTTTCGCCGGTAATTTCGTATACGAGGACAGGCATGTGCTAGGTTCTTTTTAAATTTCCGTAAAGCTTTTATCCTTGTAAGTCATTAATCTTCGTTTTAATACAACTCGCGGTGAGGAGATTCTGATGCTGTACCCGCGGACCACCAGCAGATATCATTATAAGAGCCAATTGGTCAAAATTACGCGTAATGTTGATGATCATTTACTGAACAACTGCTTATTAGTAAAATAATTATGTTGTTCTTGAAGGCATACCAACTTTGCGGATAAGTCGCGAAAATTGAGAAATTACATCTTAAATTCTTCTCAAATATCTTTGGCTTAAGTTCTTCCTAATTTTGTAGTTTTTTTAATTTTTTAATGAAGGATCCATCGACGAATCGTTTCAATTAAAATATGAATATTTGTAGGAATTTGAAATTTAATTTGCTTAATTTCACAGATAATAATTATTTCTTGCACGTCGTTAGTGTTTAATTGCAATGTCAATCTTCAAAAAATTGCATAAACTTTGTTGACAAATAAGGCATACCTATGTAATATGAAATTCATAAATTAATTAGGAAACAAAATTTTATTTTATATTATTCGTTCAAATCATATTATATAATTCATAAAAAAACTTATTCATATTCAATTTTTTATCCTTCTTTTCATTTGCGAAGAAGTGACATTTTTAATTAAGTTGGAAGTTGTTTTCTTAATGATCAACTTGCAACCTTTGACTAATTAGTTCTAGAAGAGAGCTACGTAATACTTAAATCTATCAATCAAATTGAAAAAAAGAATTAAAAGTTTAAAAAACTTAAAAGCTCAATTTGAATGAACTAAGAAATAATCTGCAAAAGGAAAAACAATTTTAATCACGAATCCCATTTTATGAAAATATTCTCTAACTAAACATGTGCAATATATAAGTATAAAATTTCTGCTAGTTTCTTTTCAGGATTCTCTCATGTTCTCATCTTCTCATGTTCGCATATTTTGGCGAAATAAAATAATATTTACGTGATCCAACTTGTTTTCTCGATGAGAAAGTCAAAAACCAACTCATACGCACAATCAGAGATAATCCTACCTATAATGTAAATTACGGTAAATGTAGAAAACTGATTGCAGGGCAGTGCGGCAAATGAGAAAGTTGGAATTGTGGGCTAGATTGAAGATTCAGACAGCTTGCGTAACGCGAACATGATAAAGTACGTGATTACGTGACCTCCCTTAAAGAATCTCGTTGGATAAGGGGGTAAAAAAGAAAACGAAGCGTCAGGTATGTTCTGCTTTTCAGAGCGCAAAGAGAGTGAGAGGAGGAGGATTAACTGCCCGTAGGATACCGAACTGGGGAAAAGTCTGATAGAACGCGAAAAGTAATCGCGAGTAATTTCGACACCTTCTCTGTAACTTTTTCGCGTAATAATATAATAACACGTTTCACATTTTTCGCGGGCGGCAGCTATTCTGTAACGTATGCGCACACGCTCTTTAAGGGACACATAAAGCATCCGCACAACCGTCAAGCTGCACTTGCTTATCTTCCCCGTTTTCTTTGTCCACGACCTCATCATTTTTTTTCGATGAGAGGATATTCGATCTTTGTCCGCCGAGGTCTTTCGTACCAAATTATTCAAAAACGATGCGCGTACTGCAATTATTTTGGATATATTGTAGAACTAAGCTCCATGTGCAGAGGAGGTTGTAAAACGATCTGCTTCTTGTATATTTTAATTTTTTAAGCCACAGTTTTTTACCAAGGGCTTTTTTACTTCTACGGTATCCTTCAACTATCCTTCTTTACATATATATATATATACTTACTGTTATAATGAAAAAGGAAAAGGAATTTTTATCTCTCTCTCTCTCTCTCTCTCGAATAGTTTTATAACAAGAAAAACAATTATTATTGATAATTTTCATCTTGAATCAAAAGTTCTTTTGTATCATAAGTCTTTAAAATATTAAGACTTGGCTTATTTGTAAGTTGATAAATAACGCCTTATGAAAATTTTAAAACTCATTCTGAATCTTTCATCCAAGTAAAATAATTAATCGTTAAAAAATGCTGCAATAGCTTTAATTATTATAGTGACATTATTAATCACCGTAGCAGAACAGAGTGTTAACCTAACATTTATTTCATTGGGTAAAGAGTGTGACGATCCACACCAAAATTCAATAATATTATGCACATAAACAAGTAAATTTTTTTGTTTAGTTTAAATAATAACATGAAAATGATCGTTTTATTTCTTGAGTAATTTATTTATATATTACAGGTATGGGAGTATGCATAATAATAATGCGTATATATACCATCTACAAGATTATAAAATTATTTTTTTTAATTACTTTTGATCAATATAAAAAATGAAAAATATTTTTTATATTAGCAACTCCGTTTAAAAAATATCTTCGTATCTCAAATATTCATTAATAAATCTAATGCAAATTCGCAGACAAAACGTTTGGTATAAAAATATATTACTTGCACTTTTTCAGTATGGATACATCAGAAAATAGACGCAATATTAAAAAATTTAAATATAAACTTATACTAAATAACTTACATTTATGTTTTAATTAAGTTGGTTGAATTTTTTTTATATAATTACATTTACAGAATAAAAATTTTTTTTAATTTATGATAAAAAGTGTACAGCTTTAATGGTATTTCATGGCTTAAATTATCAAGGATTATTCACATCATGTGTTAGAATGAATTTTCATGAAAAAAATAATTTAAACAGACATATGATATAAACAAATATAATATTTAATACACTTATACTTTTTAAATCGATAGAATTGTTCGAGAGGTACACAGCGAGGTCTTTGCAACTATGATCACAAGCCCCATGAAAGAAGTGGAATTTGAAGAGCGTAACGCATCATGAAATTTGTTTTTAATAATATACCAGTTTAAAAAGATATCCTGAAAAATGGATGGACAGCTGTATAATTTTTAGATTTTTCACAAAAAACATTTATAATTGCATGCAACAATACATTTACAACAGAAATTTATTCTTATATCATGTAACTTAATGGAGCTTTTACTTGTATTAATACATCCATAAAAAAAGTTATTATTCCGAAAATTGTTTGTTATAAATATTTAAAAAGAGGACAAAGCGATTTGATGTATATATTTAATATGATGAATTATAATTTTTGATACTATTAATAAAATTACATAAATGAATAATAATTTAATAAACTTAACTGAAATGTGAATTTTGATATCATTAATAATACCTAGTTATACCTCTATGTAAATTATTAATGTTTTTTAATATTTGGTTAATCCAGTAAGTAGAATAATTTATTTAATTTACTGTGTTTTAATTATAATTCTAGTCCCGTTAAGATAACTTAAATTTTTTGCGTCGCACGTTTTCAGCATGGATGATTCATTCATTCTCGTTGATTTTAACAGATGTTATTTTAACAGGTACGAAGAATTTCTTTTTGAATTATTTTTCGAGTAGTATTTAATATCTTTTGTATGAAATATTTATGAAAAATAAACTACGTAAAATATTTGTCGGCGTTTACAAAACGCCTACATCAAAACATACAACTTCATAGTTTTCGTTGTATTATAATTAAAGAGAATAATTTATTAGCTATAATAAAAGTGGTATATTTTCATAAATTTTGTTTTATTATGTTTAAAATACCTTTATTCTGTTCGACTTGTATTTAGTTATTCATGCGCATAAAACACAACCAAATGTTTATTTTAGATGATGAAAATAAATGTTATATATTTATCATTACAATATTTTAATTATAATTAGTATTGAAATCGAAGACACATATTTTATAAAATCTACTCAGAAAAATAGCGCTTTTTACAGAAACATAAATTCATGCAGTCATGTAAGTTTATAGAGCGAATGTAATTCCACCTACATAAATACTAATTTCCTTTTTTTCACAAGAAAACGTGATTTTTGTTTCAAAAGGATTTGTCTTTAGAGCAAATAATTGTCTCCTGGACGTGTATCATAGGATTTGGATTTTCGCGAACTAAACTTTCTATCGAGCGGCCTGATTGTTATGATGACTACATCGCTAACGCATCTCGTGTAACGAGACACAGAGTTCTATGACATAAATTTCTGTAACATCATAATAATATCTAAGAATCGGCGCTTATTTGCGAAACAACAAACTGGATTATCTTATTCCGCGCTTCTTGGTGGGAAATCGTGGATTAAGTCTACGTACACCGAGCGAGATTTGGTGTTGTATTGTTACAAGTAATAAATATTATTTTATTATATCTTTTCATAAATATTACTGCAACTTCAGCAATCATGTTTTTTGATAAGATTATTTTATTTCTATTTTAAATTTAATACATAAATGTATTAGGTCTTATAATATTTATTATAAATCATTAATTTCAGTTTACAGGCATCATTTGTCAAAACAATTAGAATATTATGTTTCTTCAGAATATTTACGAATGGAAAATATTTAATTTACATCGGTAAATATTTTTAAACTATGATGATTGAAAATGATGATATTTTTATTATTGGGAGCAATTCTCATTCAACGTTTAATATCTTTTAAGTTTTCTATCCGATTTTAATGAAAACTTTTGAGTAAAAGTAATAAATTATACGCTTAAGAAATGTTAATAGTGAAACATCTCTTTTCCAGAAAATTAATTGAAAAAAAGAAATGAAGTCATTAATTGAAATATTTATTGAAATCACCAATTCTTATTTTACTTCAAAATCATTCTTTTAACGATAAATTACTCTTTTATATAAAGTTACTTCAGAAAGTCTGGCAGAGTCTAATCTATTTACATATTATTCTATTAGCTCATTATGTGAAAAAATTATTAATAGATTAATAATAGGTATTTAAAAATAAATTATTGATAAATAAAAAGAACAGAGACATAATATTTAAAAATTAATAGTACACTTGATATACTTATTGATCAAATTATTCAAAATTTAAGTCAAACTAAAAAAACTAAAATATTAAATGTTTCTGATGTAAGTTAAATTTAGATCAATTAATTTACATTAATATTCTTCAACTGACTAATAATAATTTAATAAAGTTTAAGAATGTCGTTTCTAGTTTTCTATGGCGCATGTAAATATGTTTAATATATTTGTGATAAAAGATTATTCAAATTTCAATCAATAGATATCAGTCCTTAAAGTATACACTGTTGCTATATCCAATATGTGTAAGTAATCGAAGAGTTTTATCGAAGAGTTTTATCGAGTAATCGACGAGGAATTTGAAATATTTAAGAGTTAATCACGATCTAAATCTGGAGAATCAAGAAATCATAAAGAAGTATTATAGGTAGTGGAATTTATACCACTACTCTGATTAGCTGATAGATAAGTAAATATGTAAAAATATTTATTTCTTCGTAATTTTATTTTATTATTTAAATAAATATCAGCATTTACACAATAAATTGTTTGAATTATTTAAATTTTGTTTTATATACGAAAATATCGATAACGATTACTATTAAGTTTACTTGACTTAATTAAGAAATTATCTCATACAATTGAAAAACGATATCGATTTATAAAACATAAAAATTACTTACAGATGCGTATCTTATTTTTATTCATTCATGTTCTTTCTAATGCTTTCTTTTACTATTTTTTTGTCCTTTTGTTTTTCTGACGGATACTTTACTCGACTTCTCTTTATTCGTGCTCTCTTGATCTTTGTCTCTATTTCTTACTTTTCAAGCTACTTTTTTAGCCTTTTTCGTAAAAAGATTATAGTAAGAAAAACTATTTTCGATATATTTATAAAAAATTTGCTTAAATATATATACCTGTATACTTAAGTTTAAATTTACAAAATATTCCATAAAATTACGTTATCACGGTTTTTTTAGCAAGAGAAATATGAAAATATATATATCGTATAATTATGAAAAATTTGTCGGTTGGTGAAATTATAGAATATAAAAGATTAACCGTAATATTTTACGAAATATTACATAAAATTATAATTACAATCAAAATAATAAGTAATTTGTTTTGTAAAAAACTACTACACTGAAAGTTATTTCCTTACATGCACGTTAAACCCCGTACGTATACAAAAGCAAATACAATATCGTCGATTTATGATAAATAAAAATATACATGTGAACAAAGAGTAAGTTCTTGTACTAATTTTTGAATGATGCAGTTAATTCATTTTACAAATTGTAAGAATTTATACATACTAATGACGAACAATAGTCTTATAATTTCATAAATTACTATTATATATTTTACAATTTATATTTTAAGGTTGTATATTGTTTAATTGTAATATTCAATGTAATACGCTTTTTAATTACCAATCTTTTTGTATTTAATCATTTATACCTTTATTCTTACAACAATATTTTAAAAAATATTATTCAAATTAACATAAAAATTACGATTGATGTATGTAATTGATGTAGATTATAGAAAAAAGACAATGAACTATTAGCTGTTTTTCCTTAAACTAAGAATATATTGTCGAAAGTAAATAATTTACTCCACTAAACATAGAAATATAAGTTTGACAGTAATTTTCCATTTATGTTAAAAAATGCAAAAAAAATACATAGTAACAAAAACCATTAAACTTATACAAGATAATATAATTCTACAATTTTGGTAAAATTATGGTTGTCGTTTCTATACGCACATAAGTCTTTTTATTATAAATCCTCACAAATATAATTTAGTATATGCTGTTTTTAAGATATTTGGATCGAAGTCTGTTAAGAGTATCTGTCTCGCTTTCTTTTTCCCGTAAATAGGAGAAACAAGGATTGCTTCCTTTGTTACAAATTTACTATGCGTCAATCGTAAATATTTTGAATATAACAATGTAAAAGCATAATTAAATTATAAAATTCACATTGATGAATTTAAAAACATAATTTTCTATACTATTAATTTACAAAATAGAACATTAATTGTACATGTAATAAAGTTTTAACGAAAGTATTTTAACGAAATTCATAGTGGAAAACTACTATCATATACTTGACAAATTTAATAGCGGTAATAAATTAAAAATTTTATTAGTAAACGTTTTCCTTCAACAGAAACGCTATAATATTTTTAGATCCTGATAATTTGGAAAAAAATCGCCTTACAATATTTGACAATGTTTAAGTAAATAAAGTAAATTCTTTTAATAACATCCACTTTCATCTAACTTTGAAATGTGTATACTAGCTATAGAAATGTTTTCAAATAAAAATATACTACCAAATAAAGTTTCGCACTTATATTTAAATGGAAATACTTATCAAAGTATCTCAGTTAGTTAACATATTAATAATTGGCGATTATAATTATAAGAATTAACGCTTCATAATTGCTAAAGCTTTACAATTATTTCTAGATTTCATTAAATTTTGCATAGATTTCTAAATTTAATCATCTTGTTTAAGCATTGCTTAACTCTGCAAATTATTTTAATCAGTAAAATTATATAAAGTCAAATCAAGTTTAGCAAAATGTGGTGACATTACAAAAGATATCAGACTTAAATTGATCGTTATTACATCTTTTTAATATCAAACAAATATTTTTTACTTGATAAGATTCCTAATAATAATTTTAATGGTTTAATGATATTTTAATTTCATAAATTTGTTTAACTTATTTTTTAAAAAATTCTTTCGACGTATATATTTAAAAAAATAAATAAAATAACAAAAATTTAATACCAGCTAATTTCATTAATCCTTTAACCTAATTAATTTTTAAAGGGCTTTAAAAATAAGAGTTAGAATCTCATTTATAAAATTCATTAAAACTATTGATAAGTCTTATATTGTAATCAGATATTACCAATGCGAAAGTGTTTCGTAGTTAAATAGATGAAATTTCATTGATTCATCATGAGCCAGTAGAGTCTGTCGAGGTCAGTAAATAAGATATAATCTGCATGGTTCAGTAGAATTTTTGAAAAGTATACTATTATTTAATGGTAATAAAAAGTATATATCCATTTTAATGTTGGTCTTCTGCTTTATATTGTCAGTTATATTTTCGCATTTTCTTTTTGCATATTGATGAATTTTTAGATTTCAATTCGAATCAATTACTTTTGTTCTATAATTTTTCATTTATAATTTACAATTGCTCTTAATAATAATAATAATGACTGTACGTTCGTCAAAACGTAACATAAATCTCAAAGACCTCGTCATAAAATCAACTGCATTTAAATCTTATACATAGAGATTATTAAGTTATTCTACTTTTTTTAATTTAAATATATAATGAAAGATTTAAGGAAGGAATAACAAAGGCGTATTCATGCTTTACCGAATGTGCAAAGAAAGAGGTCATTAAATAAATTCAAGTATTTTCCTTTGACGTAAGTGTACCTGGAGTAACGCAAGCTGTATTTCGTACAGTACAAATAGGACTATGACTCTAGCACACCCGAGTAAAACAGAAGTACTTCCTAAAATTGTGGTTAGCCTCTTGCTCTCTTCCTCCTGGATGAGCTATTCTGCGGAACTATTACTTAATTCTCTGCGGTTTCACGGCCCGGTTTTCGTTTTTTACCGGCACTTGTGCATTTTACGGCTGAATGAGGAATAGCGCGCTTATTAATAGCTAGCAAGGAAGGCGTTGCCACGCGAATACAAGATAGGCACAACACAAGCCGTAGAGTTTCGGATAAGTTGTTTTTCAAAGTTGAAAATCACTTGTTGAGAAATAGCGGCTGTTACGTATAAATCGAGTGTTTCTTTACTGTAGACCCCAAAAAGTCATGCTGAATTTTTGTACTATTTTTGTACTTTGTCGGTGAATAAGATTAGCCTCGCGTATTTTATAAAAATAGGTTTACGAGATTGGTCCTGCATAAAATATTGACCTGAAATCAAGACCAAACGCATTTACATAAATATGCACACAAACATACGTTTTGCCCAGAGAATGTGTAAAATTATATGGATATCTATGTTTTACGCATTTTCAGCGAAATCTCAATTATGCGTTCTATCACGCACACGCGTATTCTCGTACCTTGCTGTTCCGGGATACGTAGAGCGGCAATAAGTGTTACCATTATTTTATATCATTATTGCCAATCTGTAAGAAAGTGACTATTTAGGAGCAAGAGTGATATAACCAGTCGTAACCTAAAAGATTTAAATTGAGTGTCACTGATAATAGGGTTCAATCTACTGCTCTTGAGAACATCAGCCACGTGGCATATGGATTTAAAAGAAAATTTATAACAACCGAGATTGTTGAAAATTAAACGCTTTCATTTTTTATTTTCTATCCATTAATCTGGTTACGTTAAAATTTCACCATCAAAATGCATTTATTCTCAATACAATTTGCGTAAACTTTTTAAATAAAAAATCTTTTTTCCTTTTTTTATAAAAACGCGCTTCTAATTTATATAATAGAATGAGTGATTTATATATAGAATTTCCTTTTTCTTAATTTATTTCTAGAATATCCGGAAAAATATTCTTCCTGCAACTTGCAAATTCTTTCTATTTACATTTGTATAAATACCGTTTTAAAAACATTTTTATTACTCTTTTACGTCAGTACCATTGATTGAGAAAAATTTATTAATCCTAGCGAATGTATTCAGCCCGTAAGTTATTTTTCGAATTTCTTGTGAAAGTAAGTATAAAATAAAAACACAAAATCTTTTAATAATTAAAACAAGTAGAAAAGTTTTCTCCAAGTATACTATAAATTAATTTATAATGATATTTTGTTTTGCGTTAAAAATAAAACTAATCTAAACATGAATAATGAATTTTCTGAAAGTAAAAGGAAACAGCGAGAATTTTTAATTACATTAAATTTTTAAAATATTGATATGTTTATTCAATGCGAGCGATTAAAAAGAATCACTATGAAATATTACGTTATCTTAACCAAGTCTTCATCAACGTGTTAAATAAGCAAATAAACGAGCGGAAGTGCGAGAGATTGACGGAGTTAAAGAAAGCGTGAATAAAGAGATATGAGAATGAGGAAGAAGGTAAAGGGAGAGCAAGAGAGAAGTTGGTGCGTGCTTAGATTGTATGGGTCCGAGTTTCTACTGCCGTTCAGTGTAACGAAGAGCCAAAAGGGACTACCTATTCTTGATTTTACGCGACCGACATTCTCAATTGGACCGGGGAAACATTGTTATTCATAGGAAGAGACGAGACTGGTTAACCAGAGACATCCTTTGTTACTTCAAAGAGATTATATGGAAGTCAGAGAGTGCTTCTCTTCTCGATTTCCTGTGGCGCGCTGCCGTTCGCTGTCTGCTTTCGTGATCTCAACTCTTTTGCTTATTCAACGCTCTTTTTCTGTTCTCTTCCAGTGCAGATTTTTCTCAAATCTGCACGGGACCCGGAACCCGGGACCCGTCTTTCTTTGATTTTGAACAATTGAAACTTTTTTTTTAAATTCTTTAAAAACTTTTTATATGTCTTGAATCTTTTTTAATCTATTATGTAAAATATTCAAATGTCTCGATAGTTACGCCTTTATTCATTTACGCTTTCGTACATCTGGCCCCAATTTCAAAAATAGTTTGGTCGCGGAAGGCCGAAATATCGATTACCTTCCCTAGCGTTCATTGAACAATCGTTAGCAAAACGTTAGCAAAATTTTTCTTTTTTATACAAATACGTGAAATTAAATTCAAATTAGTCTTAATCTTTATTTTAATGCATAAATATTGGATTAGCGATGAATTGTTGTCAAGCTTATTAAATTACAGTTAATTATTCTAATTTCGAATATTTTTCATCGTAGTGACACTTTATAATTAAGCTTGCAAAATAGTGTTGTAATAAATGTACAACTTTCACACATTGTCGGCAAAAGATAAAAAACTTTAAATATAATTAGTTTTCTTCTTGCAACAAAACCATAAAAACATTAGAAAATATTATGTATGACTACGCATCTATACACTACACATACAGATAATATTCGTAAAATCTGTAAAATGTATTTATTCGAGTAAGTTGGTATGTATCGTTTTATTTCAAAAGAATTCGGATGTGTAAATTTGCTTATTCATAGACTCTTAAAAACTCTCACACGTTTTTTATATTGTTCAAACTCCTAGAATATAATGTATATACTTGTTGTCGACCAAATATTAATAAAGTAGTTTTATCTATGATAATTAGAAAAAACTTATTTCAACGTAAATATATTTCATCGTTCAATAATATACCGCATAATTAGCTTGATTCCAGTTAAAACATAGAATTTGTATACGACTTTCATTTATATTCATTAATTTTAAGAATATTATTTTCATTTATTTTTAAATAAGATTTTTTTTTAAATAAGATTTTACAGATTCTAGTGCATTTTTGAATACGCATTCAAGTCATTTAACAGCAAACTTTTATGTAATAATTTAAACTGCACATTTATTTAAATTTTTTCTATTAATTTTAAATTCTCTTAATCACCGTTTTATTTATATACATGTAAATGGTGTAAAAAAGAATACCCAAGAATAGAGAATATAATATTTGAATTCAGTAATTTTTATCTAAATTGCATGTAAAGCAGCAACTCAATAAAGAAGAGTGAACAATTAAAAATGAAAAGAACTATTTAAGAAACTTTAAGAGTAATTTTTTATCTATTATTTATATGAATTTTTAAACATCTGCGGAGATACTAATTCTTACAGAAAGTTAAATTTCGATAAAAGTAACAGTTAAAATGTCATAATTCAAATAGATAAGATATAAGTAAGGAGATTGAAAGTTTCGCGCAAAGACGTAAAAATAGCCAGTTTATGTCCTTTAAGATAAAACTACTTTTTGCCCTTAAGACACTTATGTGACCGATAACTCATTATTTTTTAGCGTATACCTTAATATTAAAATTAAACTAATCGAGATTTCAACAAATGTTTAAAATAAGCGAATGATTCTTATATTATTTGTTAGCCACGATAATAAATAAATAATTAGTTGATTACGCAGAAAATGTCTTAATCTGTTTACGATTGTAATATCACATTTTGCCGATCATTCAGGAAATAAGCGCACTCATGATCTTATGCATCAGAATGATCAGGAGAGGATCATCATTGCGCGCAAACTTTTGCAAGCGCTCTAGAAAAATATAATTCTGCGTAACAATTTCCTGACCTCGGCACATCTCCCTTTCTCCATCGAGATGAGCTGCGGATGAGAGAATCGTCGAGAATCGGGATAATCTCTCGCTGAAGGTCTCGATAAATAAGGTACCGGTAGAATCTGGTAACTTTCTCTTTTACTCTTTTGACTCTTTAAGTTCTTCTTTCCTGTATATTTCGTTTTCTCTTCAACTTTTCACTTTTTCGTACCGTTAAAAATATTTCGATCTGTTAGAGAACTATTTGAATGTTTATTCCTTTTTTCTATTTTATCTCGCTTCTCTGTGATACGAAACATTAGGTCGGCAGTGCAGGATAATAATAGCAAATATCGTTCTTTTACAGTTTTTGGATATTTTACATTTCATTTATGTCGAATATATATTTCTTACATTCGGTTGGACTTTACCGCTAATATTTTTGTTGTGCTTTTATTTAAAGTAAAAACAAACGACAAGGGATCTTTAGAATATTTGCAAGTTTTCGAAACTACCTAACTTCGTGAAATTATCGAGGCACGCGGGTCTTCAAAGAAAACATAAAAAAAATTTAAAGTCACTAACGTTTATTTTACGATACTTTATACGAAATTTTCTTACAGCTTCGATTTTGAGAGAGTATACTGAGTATACTGAGAGAGTATAATATTGTAACTAACGTTAATTTTGCGTCCCTAAACGTTATACCTGGCCTTAAGGTCCAGCTAAGAATTCCTAGTCTTGTGTCGATCAACACATTAAAGACTAGTCGAAAATTGTCCGCCACCCGGCCATTATATATACATGTTTACGTCTATACGCCGATGTTCCCTTCGCCCTCTCTTCACTCACTCTTTCGTTGTCACGACTATCCTTATCTTTCTCTTTTGCTCTCTTACAACATTAATAATTCGTAAATAATAACATTAGAGCCTGCAGCGGCACTTGTACCGTAGATTTTATATCTTTTAATATGACTGGACAAAGGGAAAGAGAGAGAGAGAGAGAGGGCGAGAAAGAGAGGTAAAGAAATAAAGAATGTTACACGATGAAAACGACAATATATAAAACGCACATATACGCGGACAAACATGTGCGAGCGATAAAAATGAGAGCAAAAGTACGTACGAGCGTGATGAGGCTTGTTTATATAAGTCAGTTTTAATAGAAAGTTCTTAATAAGAGGGATGGATGGTTTATTCTTTTCCACCTCCTTGTTGTCGTTGTCGTCGTCGCTCTCGTCTTCTTTAATACAGTGAGTAATGTATATTTATACGAAGCGATATGAGGAGCGATTGTTTTCTTAATTACTTTTAAGTGGTTTAATAGACTAATCGCAATCTTTGATTCTTTACGTATCATGCGGGCTATTATTCTGACCGCAAAATGAAAAACGATAACGGAGAGCTTTATTTTCGTAAAATGATTGAACCATAGAGCAGATTTTATTTATAGTCCAAACAAAAATTTCGTATGAGAATGCGTTGGTTTACTTCCTTCAATTCTCGCTTTGTGGCAATATTGAAGTGTCAAAGATTTATTGTTATCTTGATCACTCGTAATTTACTTTTATTCGTAGTTAGCAATTCTATAAACGTATTCTTATTTAGTAAATTATTATAAATTATGGTTGGGGTTTTAGGAGAACTTTTACTATGTACATAGTAATACATTTCTTACCTGAAGGTTCAGGAGAAGACCAATGAATGAAGAAATTGTCGCTCATTTCTAATTATAATTAATCACGAATTCAAAATATTTTATAGCAGTCGATATCTTTTAGAGCTACACTTCAAAAGCACCGTCTGAAAAATCTTCCAAAAATTTATCTCTTTCTCACATGTATGATTATAAAGTTATATTACGCCCGTAAATGTGCGTAGCCATTGCAAATGTTATTATAATAACGTTAAGATTATAAACTGTGCAATTACTGTGCATAGTTTCTAGTTCAAAGTTTTCGGTATTCGTTTATTGAATACGAATTACTCACCGCGTTCGAATGCAACAGTTCATTAAATAACCTTGAAGAAAAGATTAAAAGCGAAAATAATCAAAATTCGTTTTTCAGAAGGTATTTATCCGTTAGAGATTATCATTATGTCGACTTGAACTGATATGGTAAGAATTGCGGAGCACTGAAATTCAACGAAGGTCCATAAAATATCCAGTTACGTCCTGGGCCCTTATTCTTTAATCAGTATATTCGAAAGCAGTTATAGGTATAAATAAAAATAATAAGTATATTCATTATTATAAAATAATTGAATTGTATGTATCCTATTAATGTATAAATTGCGAACTTGCATATGAGCGTTGTCAGATCTGGTATACTGACTTTTCTTTATAAAATTCTTCATTTTATTTCTTACGAATATATTTTGCGTGCATTATGTTTCATTTAAATCAAAAAGTAAGTTATAAAAGTGCGCAACTGAAAAATTAAAAAAAGTAGTAACGGTGCGGAAAAAAGGCAGTTGGTAATGCACGTCATTATACTTATCCGTCATGTCTCTTATTGAAAAGCAGATATTGCAAGTGTGAAGGAAATAAAAGTTATGATTTCTTATTATCCCGTAGTAAATATAAAAAAAATTTAATCAAAATCCATTTTAATGTACAAGCTCTTCGCCTGATTCTTCGAGACTTCCTCTTTTAGTCCATCTCGTTAACGTATGAGGCTTCTGGAAGTTTTTCGATACTGTGTAGAGACTAAAAGCTTATGCGTAAGAGCATAAAATTTTCCATAATCAAAATAAAATTTCAGTGATGCTAACCGTATTTCCAAAACATGATAAATATTAAAATTGTTACACAATCATTTTTCGAACGTATTCACTCATGCATGCAATTGCATTCGGCCGACATGTGTAAAGGTTAATAATAATTCCTCGTGTCTGTATAAGTTCACGCGTGTATAATTTTTTTTTTAATACCGTGACTTTATCAAAAAAAATTCTTCCGCGTATATAAAAATCAAATTATTATTGTTTACAACAACTGTTGTTATAAAAATTCCTCACACTGATGTAGAGGAAAAGAAAGGGTTCTCGAAAGAGAACTGGTTGTTATAAGAAAGAAATAAAGAACCCAGGAACGGAAGGAGGTTGGTAGGAAAGAGAACAAATGAGGGAGGAAGAGGGAGAAATTCATACATAACGTAAAAAACTTCGTGCCCCAGCAGGAGCACGCGACCGCGGGATTGAAATTCAAATTAAAAATCCCAAATTATGAAATCATCCTCTCGAGGAAACTGCGTAGAAACGGTGTGGAGAGGACGTGGAATGAACGTGGAAGGAGTGGAGCGCAGATGCCCTGCAGAAAAAGGGAGGCCAATTTTCAGACAATTTCGTGATGGTCCCGGGCCGAAAAAAATAATAACTTGCCGCCGGCAATCATATGGTCGCAGAACGGATAGATGTTCTGTCCCTTTTTCGCTCTTTTCTTTATTTTCCATCCTTCTCCTATTTCTCCTTCTCTACCTCGTGTTCGTACCTTTTGCTTTTGCCAATCTTGACATAAAGCATGCATTTATTTGTATATGTATGTACGAATGTATGTATTTATATATATATTCACGCGGCTCTATAATGTTCGAAAGGAATTCTCTTTTTGGAATAAGAATCAATCGCAGCATGTCCACAACAGCTTTTGTGATATAAAACATCGGCGAAGATCGATCTGTCGTGGTTCTGACTGCGATCGTTAATAAGTATATATAAAACGTTGAATTAAGATTTTGAATCAATTATAATTTGTGTAAAGTTTAATTTGCAAATTTCACAAAAGCACTTATAGAGGTCATAAAAATCAAGACGCTTTTACAATTCTAAAAAATGCATAAAAAGTATCTCTACAATGAAAACAAAAAATTTTGAATAATTATTCATAAATATAGATCACTCTATAATTAATATAAAATTATGGTAAATTATGCAATATTCGAAACAAATCTATCATGTTCCTAATTTTAGATAGATAATAATTTTGTTATTTTAGATTGAATACAAAATAAAGGTTGTAAAATGATTACAAATTCAATATAAAATGACATTTTTCTTTTTAATGTTTCCTAATTACATTTGAGAATGAATTGTCGATAATATTTTTTTAAACATGGCGATTATAAATTACTTATTTAGACCAATTTAAAAATAAGCAATTTAAGGAGATACACTATATTAATTCTAATTTTTCAAAGCTATCATAATTTTATATTTATAATATTATACATAATATATTTATAATACATCATAATATGATGTACTAATGACTTGTTTGTTGTGCTATTCAAATATTACATTATTTATAATTTTATATTATTTGTTGCATATTTGGTAGGATGCTTAATTTAAAATTTGTTTAGTGAGTAAAATTTACCTGTAATATGATTGTAAATGTAAAACTTGAACGAAATGATAAAGAATCGTTGACACGTTCTATTACAAGATTCGTGATTTGATTATCCCGTTAAATTAATCGATATTTTGTTAAAAATCTATAAAAAAAGATAATAATTAAAAAAATTTTTTAACTTATTAAATTTTCTAGGTTTAAAAATCGGTAATAAGTACAAGGAAATTACTATGCGTTCTTTATTCTGTAGATAAAGAACGAATATACTTGTGAAAATGCCCAAATAATACAACTGAAACTCGATACATGTTTTATGTTATAATTTCTTCAATGTAAACTTAAGTAGAAAAAAAGATTATGACGTTGAAGCAATTCAATCTTATTTCTTAATTAAATCACTATATCTCCAAATATTTATAGACAATTTTAACGAATATTCTCATCTCCTTTGTAGAGTGTATAACCAGATTGGAAAGCATCCGTGAAGTAAAATAAAATAAAAATTCATTTTTTAATGTTAGATAATGCCAATTAAATGTAGTGCATTTAACCGACAAATTTTAATAATAATTGTCTCATAATTGCTCATGATGTACAAGTTAATAATAACAGGAGCATTTAAAGTGAGTTGCGATTGCCAATATACTTTCTTGAAACAGTTTTGTAATATAAATTCAAGTGAATAAGAAAAAAAACAAATAAAATGACAACATTATTAGTAAATAGTGTCTTATATAAATTATAAAAATTACAATGAACAATGAAAATTTGTTTATAGTGAAGATTTATATCAATTAAGCGTTTGAAATAGAAAAGTGTAATTGTTTAATGAGATTGGTATTTTAAAAATTATTCATAAATTTCCCTAGGGTTTTTTATAACATTTATTTAAGTTTTTTATAACGTTAAATTAATTTAACTTTTATTGATTAATTGATTAAATATTAATTTATACACAGAGGCTTTCAGTTACTTCGTTGTTTGGAAACAAAATTTAAACTTTTTAATATTCATAGCTGTATAAAGAAAAGTGGTTTGCAGTTATAAAAAAGAAGAAACCGTAAATTTCTGATAAAAATATCATTTTTGAAATGATAAAATTGAAGAATAATAAAAATATAATTGTCGAGAGAAGAGTGCAAAAAGTATTTTGTCTTTGTCAACAAATATGTAGCATAATGCAATGAATATTATAATACAGTATGTATAAAAAAAGAATGTAAGGTATCTTCAAAAACTTAACTAATTAAAATTATTAACATATTTTCACCGTCAAATGAATGGTTCGACATTAGTTCGTGTTACATTGTAAAAATTGTCAGTGACAATTGAAAGTTGCAGCGAAGAATTTACAGCATTAAAGTTTACGATGCTAAATTCAAGTGTCACATCAAAGTTGCCACTGAAGTTCAACATTAACTTTTCTACTTTAGAATGCTTTAACATCGCCTTGCTGCTGAAGTAGTTAAAAAAGTTTGAAAGCAATCAGTGACATGCGGAGTTTTTCGCTCTCTAACACGCTCTCCTAGGTTTTGGATTATCTTCTGAAGAATGACAAACGTTTGACTATTATGTGAAGACATTCACTTTAACTACATTTTTCAATTTAATAAAAAATTTTTCAAAAATCCGGGTGATGTACCTGCGAGTTTCTCTTCGAATTAACGTATCCGTCCCGACTTAATTAAAAATCGCACGCGTTAAAAGTTGTTGACATCTTAGTGATCTGTACACGCGTCTACTTTCAACGTTGAGTCCAGTGCCGCAACTTGAATAAAATATGATGGAAGCCCGCTCGGATTCCGAACGATTGGAATTATGACTTCGTTTCAAAAGGTCAAAAAGAAAAATTTCTCTCCGAGGCCAAATATCACAGAGTCGAAGTAAACACGATGATCGGGTTCAAGCTATTTTTGCATAAGAACGCATATCCTGATCGTTTGTTGAGGGCTTTTGTTGAGTACTGCGCGACCCTTGAAAGAAGATCGATCTTGAATCGTCGAGAGGAGTCAAGACTCTGGGTGCTTATATATCTATATGATCGAGTGGACCCAGGCGCTTGGTGATCCGACCTAGCGATTAACGCATGCGCACGGCTACGTTTTGCAGGTGAGTAGCGAGATGATCATTTCCATTGACACTGTGCACTTCGATTAACGGATTTCTTCTCGGGGATTGACTTCTATTCTCACAAGATTAGTTCCTTGAAACTGTCTTTTCTTTTTCTACTCGAGTTTTATTATTCTATTTTTGTATTTTTCTTTTGCTTTTTTCGAAGGCGATCAAAAGCTGATCGATGAGACTTTGACTCATATTTCATCTTCGCATGACTTGGGTATGGAAAAACAAGACGATTGTGCCGGCTTTATACTTTAAGCGCTTTTAATCTGAAACCATTCGTATTAGGGAGGAAGAGTTCCCTTATAATTTATAAATACGCCAATTACAAGTATAGAAGATTTTATATTTTAAGATATCACTCGCTCAACAGGTTATTGCTGCTTTTTTGTAGTATCGACAACAACATGCGAACGAAAACGAAAAAACTTCATAATTCTTTGGCTTCTTCTGAAATATATTTGATTTTGTTTTAAACAGTCAAGCGCGTGAAAACGATGCAAGTGATTACACTCGATGCTTAGATTCAAGAATCATCCAATCCTGATTAAATAAATAATTCTGAGATGCTATATTTCACTTATACGTAATTAAAGAAAACTTGAATTTGAGTATAAATATATTAAAAATCTAGAACATGTAAATATATAATATTAATAATGATTATATATTAAATATTAAATATTCTTCATTTCTTTAATTGAATGAAAAACTAATAATTCATGTGTATTACATAACTTTAAAGAACTATGACTAATATTTAAACAATACGTGTTACAAATATTTACAAACATTTAAGTTCTACTACAGATGTTTGTCTTTAAATAATACGAGATTACTAGTTTTCAATTGAATTGTGAGAATTAATAATATGTTTACAAAAATAAAACTGAAGTCGGAACATATATTCGATCATTATAGTTACATGTTATACCTTTGGCATCTTAAGTCATGAAAAACTAAAAATAATATTTAATCTATCTTTGTGGAAAGTTGGTTCAATGGAAATAACTTACTATGAAATTTAGTATTCAGAATTTCTTTAAAGACTCTTTAATGGACTATAACGTTCACATAAGACAAAAAAAGAAAACACACTCTTCACAAAAATAATAAATTTTTCCATTTTATATTCTCATTAGAAATTCTAATTGACTCCATTTTTTATCTCTTAAACTAGCATTCAACTTCTTTCCCACCCGTCCTCTGTTTCTTTGCATAAAAGAAGTATACCACATATTTTATCACACGGATTTTTTTTTCTTTGTATATCCAATCCCAATACACATAAGTAACAGCGCAACGATGTTACTCTGTGTCTCCCTGAAGTCATCCGAAAACTCACAGCGATGAACGAAGTTTCTCCGTTGTTCAGTCGGGAAAGAATAAAAACAACTTATAAATATACGATGAAGAGCGAAGCTCCCGTACATGTGTGCATTGCAGTCGTACTTAAACCCTAATCCTACGGTGCAGCCTCTCGAATTTTGTACGTACGTCTCTCGCTTTCGACGATTCCGAAAGAAGAATGTTACGAGATAAATCCGGTTACGAGTGCCATATGTTGAGCGAGGGCGGAAAGTTCGCCTTCCCAATTTTCACGAGGTACGCTTGTCCAATATCCTGCGGCGCTGCAACAGATGGCGGCTTCGAATGAGTGCAAGAGGGCGTGTATTAGGGGACCAGTTAAAGAAAGACTAAAAAAAGAAGAAACATGCGAGAGATACGCGAAGTTTAGTTGAGTGAGAGAGAAAGAGAGAGCGAGAGAGAGAGAACTAGGGAGGAGGAGGTGAAGAAAAGACATCGGGATGATAGTAGGAGTTGAGTGAGAAATTCAAGGGCGAGAGAGAAGTTAAGATATTGAAAGATCAAGCGCTACATATAACAGTTTTTTGTTAAGAGGTTTAGTTATAGTTTCGAATGTGGCTACATATACTACACACTGACTTTTATATACCGACGCACTCACTCACTCGACGTGTGTTAATTCACACGGACGTAAATTCACAATTACTTTACTTAAAATAAAATTATTCTTATGGCATAATAAATTCTGGTGCTTATTTATTAATCCAACCCTCACAATACCCCATTTCTTGATTATCTATAATTATTTACAATCGCAAACACTGTCAGAGTAGATAGTTTACATCTTAATACATGCAATATACAACAAGAAAATCAGACATTGTTTCAAGTATTTATTTAAATGCATTACAAATTAGCATAATTTCATGAAGTCTCTGAAGTTTTGAAAAAGTGTAATGATAGAAAAATAGTGTTCTCGTACTTGAAATTGGCATGCATTGAATGCTTAAGTCAGCTAAAAATTAATTCATAAAAATAGATACTACTAAGTACTACACTTTTCCAAAATTCATTTTTTATTTAATAAAAGGATATTTCCGTTTCTGAAAACTAGTTTCCTAAATTTTACATCTAAGAATATTAATCGTATTATAGGTCGATCTACAATTACAATTTAATTTAATCAGTATTGATTTTCTTGTCATCCTGACCGGACGTATTTATGCTCCCTACTTGTAGACATATCTATTTTTAAATCTCCTTAATGTATAACTATATAAATGAGCGATTTGAATAAATTATACAGCATGCGTAATACACTTAAAGGGACTTGCATTTTTATGTAACTCTAAAACTGTAAACATCATTATAATGCCTCTCGATGACAGAAGACATCAGTTTACTCAATTAACAATCCTCTTAAAACAATCAAAATAAATGTTTCGCAAGAAGTGCGCAAAGTGATCAATTTCACAGAAGTAATCCAGTCTTAGAAAGCGAAATGTGATATGGTTAAAGGTATTTGTTCGTACAGTTGACGATGACATTGTCGAAGACCTTGTAATTATTAGTATCCTCTTATAAATTTGACTGGCTTATACGATTTGCCTATATTTTATATTATATTTTATATTTAAATTATAATATATTTTATATTAATTTTATGTTTAAAAATGTAACTATATTCAACGTTTATTCTTCAATACCTCCTTGTAAATACGCAATTACGTTGAAATATGTATTGACGAACTGAGAATATGACAGTTTATTTATTTGAGTTTTTCAAACTAAGATTTCCAATATTAGTACATTATTTCGTTTGTAAAAATGATAAAGTTATTGAAAAAAATTGCTTAACGTTAAAAAACTCTAGCCCAAAATAAAATAAAAATAATCTATCAATTAAAAACAATAAACTTGTTTATAAGTAAAGTACAAAGTACAAATAAAGAAATAAGTAATTCACTATTGAAACATATCAATACAAATTTTTAGTAAATACATAGAATTTATCGTTCCATTTGCGTATTTGCATATATAGTAAATAAACTTATCTTCAAATGGTGAAACATAATTCTTTAATTTAAAGATATCTTAAATAAATCTAATATACTATGAAATTTTACAGTTGACAATTTTAACCAAAAAAGGTTTATTTAAAGATATATCTAATTTGTAAATATAGTAAAAAAATACAAATTATTTTTTTAAAGTTTAATTATAAACGTTTCTTTTGTAAATATTCCAAAAACATTTATTGAAAAAAATAATAAGGATTATAAATTGATATCTAAAATAAATTGAATTTCATACTACTTTTTATTATTTGTTAAAAATTGAAGTTAAAAAATTCTTTATGAAATACCCAAATTTTAAACCTTGTATTTTTATTAAAATTATTTAATAGCCAGATATAATATAATATATATAATTATTAAAAACAAATTAAAAAATTACTTTTGTGCCACGTAGAGCAAGTTGGTATAAATTACTAATACTAATAGAATTTTTTACACCAATTTTCGAATTCTTCTTTTATCTAATTATGTTAAATTAATCTACATCTTATTTAAGAAAAATTTTTTAAAGCTTAAAACTTTTTTAAACAAATTTTGCATTATAACGCTGTGTAAATAAAAGAAGATAAATGATAAAGTTACTAATAGAAAACCTGGAAAGTATTCAAATTATATTTGAATAAGTATTTTTATATTTTTATAAAAAGTGCAGAACATTATAAATAAAGTCAAGCAAGATAGTCTAAAATAAAAATATTATAAAAAATAGAACTCTAATAAATGCTGCTACTTTATTAAACATTAGCAAGAAGATTTCAAAGATATCCATACATATCAACAAAATGCTAAAAGAATTATGAAGTTTATATATGTAAAAGTTATTGTAATATTAGTTAATTTTTAATAAACAATGTATATATAATTTTATATAATTTCATAAAAGGTATTAATTACGAATAATTGTATTTTATCAAACTTTAAATATTAAAATATAATAGTAACAATAATAAATATTAGTAAATATTGTATATTAGAATGAATATGTATTTATTCAATAAACCAAACTTATGGAAACATTAATAATGTTTTAACCTTCATTTTATTTAATAGTAAAATATAAAAAGCACATACTAGTATTATTAAAATATAGAGTATTTATTTAAATTATAGTATTACAAAAGATATGAATTGACTTGAGAGATACAAAATTAAAATGAGAAAAGAGGAAAAGGAAGATCGAGAAAGAGCCGCAATCGCGTTCACTTTTTCAAAATGCCAGGCATATTGCACTCGCTCTCTAGTTTTTTGATGAGCCGATAAAGTTCCACTTGGAGTTTCGCTACGCGATAGATACATATATGTACATTTGCGCACCTAAGAAACTCACTTGATCTTTTTCCTTTTTGTCTTTCTTACGTTCAGCTGCCTCCTGTCGGGAGGATGCGAAGTTAAAATTTATCACTTGCAATCTGCGTAACGCACTCGCGATGATTCTCTTTCTCTCTCAAAATTCTTTTGTTTATAATCGTCTCGTGTATACAAAGGGTTCCTTGTCAATAGCTTAAATAAAAAGAAGTCTTAATTTAAGAATGTATTAACTGGAGAACTGTGGGCTGTATAACAACATGAGAAATTAATTTGGAAAATAAGCAACCTTTTTAACTCAACGGCTCTAAAGTTTATATTTTAAAAATAGATTATGATAAATAAAGAAGATACATTAATACCTTTTAGTGGTATATTCCTATTTTATGTAATTAATAATATGTGTCTAAAGACATATAAAAACATGTGTTTATGCATTAGTGTGAATAATAATTTGAATACTATATGGAGTATTTGGGATCTAAAACGTTACTTAATTTATATATTACTTTTTGTCTTTGAATCGTAAATTGAAATCCCTTATTAAGTGTGATTGACCAATATTAATTTATTTAAATTATTGACTCATAAAAATAATAAGATTATAATGGTTTTAATTAAGATCTAATAATTTTCTCAAATAATTTTTTATCAGTTTGTCTAATACTATAAATGATTTATAGGCTTAGTTTTCGACTTTGTCAATAAAATTCAAATTGATTTTAATTATAAGAATACGTTTATAGTTATGTTACTTCAAACTATTGAACATGCGTTTCTCGATTGGGCTCGGAAGTTTAATAATTTGAAGGAATTTTATTATTGCTTGAAGTGCTCGACGTGGATTATTCGATACGAATGTAAACGATCATACTGAAGCGAGACCGATTAATACTCGTGCACATGCACATGCATCGTAAGAATTTACTAGAGATTTACTGAAGATAATTTTCTCTCTCATGGCTTTGTCTTTATTGTTATTGATAAATTTATTGTGATTATTGAGGATCTTGATTCACATTGTTACAAACATTTAGGCGGCTAATTTTTTCTTGTTTTGCTTGTTTTATCTATCGGTAGAGCGTTTTTAGATAACTGATTAGTTATTCTCAAGTGGACTTATGTACATTGCGAGTACGAATATGTTAAACGATTCGTATTTGTAATGCCTTGGCTCTGAATTGAAGATAATTTATTTATTAATTAGAGATATAGTAATTTTTGATGAATAGTTTTTCGATAAGGTTTGAATGATTCATACTAGCCAATGAATACAATCTAAGCAAATATGCATCAAGAATGTCAATGCAGCATTAGTTTTAGATGCACGTGTGTTGCTTACGATATTTTAAAAAGATTTGTTTTTTAATTGATTACACATAAAATGGTCGTATGTTCAATTTTTTTCTTAATGCAACTTCGTGAAGATGTGATGACAATGAAGCTTTTTCTAAAGAGTCTTGTGAAGCTATTGTTCAAAACTATTGAAAATATTTCCTTTTCTAATAATTACTTCACAAAATTTTCATGTATTTAGGATTATACCTAAATATTTTATTTCATATTGATCAAATCAACGTATCACATTTATATAACTAAGACTACAAGATTGATTATCTTAAAAATGTAGAAATGTAAATCTTTTAATAGCTACTTGCTGACAAAAATTTTAAATCATTTGTTGTTAAAACTTAATTTTAAATTAAACTATACAATACTGCTTTTTACAAAAATTATTAAAAATGTTAAAAATACTTTTAAACTTTGTAGAAAACATTTTGATATATATTAAACATTATGCGATAACATACACAATAATACATTTTTTAAACATTGTTATACACATATGTTTTTTAAAAAATTTTATTATACAGATTTTAAGCGAAGTATTGATGAAAAAGCTTTTATGAATAATTATGTATTGAATCTCTTAATAAAGATTATTATCTGGTTGTCGAAACTTTCTCAATCCATTAGAATAATTTTTAAAGTATTAAAAACATGACTAAATAACCCTCACATCGTTGCAAATTACTTTTAATGGGCAAGGCATTAAGATAAAAACGTTGAGTTACCGGTAAATTGCTTTCAAGTAATCTACATGGATTCTGGTGCTTCTCATAAAATAGAAACATTTTACACCAACGATAATGGATGTCATAAGATATTTTCGAATTCTCTGGATACGTTGAGGAAAGACGTAAAAAAAGCGACGTTAAAAGGATTTTAAATTCACGAATAATACATGTGGGGTATTCAAAGAGTAGAAAAAATGCAATCAATGGAACAATACAAAATTTCAAAAATAACAATTGAACAAAGAAACGGTGTAATAGAAATAGAAGGTTCATGTAAGAAAAGAACTTAATAAGGTTTGAAAGGTAACATGAAGATGAACAAAAGAAAATTCGAAGACGTAACGAGATTATGAAATTTAAAGAAACTGTCTTTGAGAAAGAAAAATGAACTCTACTACAACAAAGGCGTCATTATTTTCAAAATACATAAAAAATAATGTATGTATTTCTAAGAAATTGGACAAAAAATACTTTTCAACTTCGCATTAAAGTTTGATAATGTTGAGCTCCTCTTAAACTTTCAATGTATTTTATTCATTATCTTTGAAGCAAATTGTATGTATTCAGCAGGAACAAGTGTTTTCTTTTATCTATGACTCTCGTGTACAAAAACATTTTTACGCGTGTATTACATCATGCGAATTGGCAGGAACGAGGTTTTCGAAAAACTAGCGTGTTAAAAGTCGCTTCCTCAGCGAAAAACCAGATTATAAGTGAAATGTAGAGATCTCTAAAGTGTTAATAGCCGAGAGATGGGACCCTGGCAATGCATCATCGCGCAACTCGTGCGAGTGCGCGTACGTCGTTACCGTTCCTTTCGCATTCAGTGTCCTTCCCGTGTCCGATGCCTAACGAAGAAAGAGTTCAGATAGCATCGCACCAATTCCTTCGACTCAACATTTATCAAGATCTCGAGCGCGTCCTCAAAACTTATTTAAATCGAAGAATCGGCTTACCGACAAAGAAAAAGTTCCTCCCATCATCAGTAATGAGCAAATCCCAAGTGCATCGGATGAAAGTCAGTAGGCGTAATCTCGAGCGCGTCCACTATAAGAGGCGACAAAGTAGCGCGACATTTTCTTTCTGAGCCCTATCCCCGGATAAAACGTGTAAGTGTGTCACGGTCTATTAACCGGGCCAATTAACCAGTCGGCAAAACATCTGAAGGCTGTCCGGAGCGTGAAAATGAAAACTTTTCCTAATAAGGCACCCGCCCTCAGCGATAGCGTCCCCTAAACTTTTATAGGCCAGGTCTCGTCCAGCGAGCAACGCTTAGGAATTCTTCGAAAGCTGCAACGCAAACGGAGACGCTGGAGACCATCCGTTAGATAAACATCGCCGCAATCGTATAATCGACTTGATGGTCAATTAAAGCCACGTTCTTTGAAGTTTCTTTTCTTTCCTGCCCGATGCCAGGAATAAAAGTTCGGTTATTTAAGGAGCAAATAAAAGGGATGTTTTATTATTTCGCTTCTTGGGCATTTGTTTATCTTTGCCATCTGAAAGCGACGTTTCGTGCACGATAAACAGCGGATATTGTTTTTTCGTGATTACTCTTTTACTGCTTAATAAGTATATGGTCATTGAAGGGTAGCGCACGAAGAACATTTAGAGTCCCGAAAAATTTATTGTTACTACATAAATTTGAACGAGCGTATGTATAAATTCAATTCTGATCCACAATATATTATGCTTAAATTTTACAATTTTACTACAGATTCATTCTGCTCATTTCGGAAATTTCACTCCGAACATAATGACAAAACCAATATTTCATTTATTCGTTTTTGTTATTTATAAAAGTCAATGTCATTTTACTTCTTTAGGATGAAAAAATACAAACGGAGATTCTTTTGTATTTACTGAATAGTCCAGGGGCGTTATTACATTTTTCCCAGACCCTAGTTATTAACCGATGAAGCCTATAGATGATTAGCCGCGGCGGGGGGTGGAGTTCTTCAACAAAAAGGTAACAAAATATGAAGGTTAGTTTTTAAATTTGTGTACTTTTTATTTAACTAAAATATGGATTATTTCAAAGATATTGAGAGGAAAAAATTGAAATTTTGTGTTGTAATTATAACTTCATAATCCATAATAAATACTATCTATATTAGAAAATTCAAAAAAAATTAAAAAATTTTTTTTTTTTAATATTATAATAACACTTGTATAGCTTTACTTCAATACACATTTTTCTGAAGACCGAAATAACCATTTTGGCGTTACTAGTAAGCTCGAGATTTCTTACCCTTTACTTTTAGTTCCTGTTTCCGAGAAATTGATAGAATACGTCGATTAAAAAATACACATGTAAATATAAGGTTTGATTTATCTAAACTTGAAGCAAATACATCACGTTTTCTACGCTGTACATCTTTCGCACCTAAGCATACGTTTAATATATTGTAGCGACGTGTGACTTTTAGTGTTTGTTTTTCAAACTGGAAATCTTATTTATGAAGTTGTTGTAAACGATGATGTATTTTTGTACATATAATTCTTAATAATGAATATACGGTAACATGAAATATTTTAATCGTTTAATTTTACTTATATTGACACTACATCTATAAATGTTTTCAATTAATGTTTCTGAAAAGAATTTTTAATGTGTACTATGTTACATTACAACAACTTAATTGCAAAAATAAAAAAAATCAATCAATCTTTCTAAAAATCCATTTTTTAAAACCATAGTATATTATTATTGCTAATTTAACTGACTTTAAGAGTAAGTGCAATGTATTAAAGGCTTACAACATTAAGGCTCTAACACTAATAAACATTTTTGGCTCGTTGAAACCAAGAGAAATTGAATTTATTTTCAAACCTAATTATAAATGATACACGATCGGTAAAGTCATTTTTATATGCACATTACTTATCATAAATTAAAATAAAGTTAAACTACGTCTTTCAATATAGAAAATGAACATAAAACACAAATTTTTCAAATCCTCCATAATTATGTTCTTCATTCGCAATTTTTAACGTGATTTAACAATTAGAAAATTTAATTCGAGCCACAGGCTCGAGACATACAATGATTTGTGTACATGTTGGCAACAATTACAGTTTTATGAATTATGTAAAAAAGATAAACTTTAATTTTATCAGTATTCGATAAAAAATTCCACATATTAATATTGTCAATTTGTTGAAAAATTAATTTACTACAATCGAATAAACAATAAAACTTCATTCAATTTTAATTCATATGTTACTTGATGTACACGTATTATTTTGAAAAGTAAATATTCATACAACTAACAAAGTTAAAAGCTATTTAAAAAAATAACATAACATAACATAACATACCATAACATAATATAATGTAATATAATATAATATAATATAGTATGTGCTATATGTATTTTATAAAATATAATATACAACAGTATATAATTTAAATTAGGGTTCTATATTTATTCGTCGAAATGACACCTCACTGGAAGGTAACATCACCGCTAACAGTAGGTGCAAAAAATTCGATCAGCAATGCAAATCACGTAATGCAATGCATTACGTCTATTATCGGCGAGAAGCATGTCTTTATTTTAAAATTGAAGTCGTTATCACAGAATAAAACGTAGAATATGTTATACTAGAGAACGGGCAACAAACTGTCATTGGAACGATATAGATGGAGAATATGAAAGTCGCCTCGCGATCCTATGTCGAAAGAATAGTTCGTTACACATTCAAATCATCACAAAGAAATGATAGATGATATAATACTTTCTACCGAAAGAAATAAAAATTTTCGAGTAATTTTTGGATAATCTATTTTATTTTTTACTTACTCACATTAAAGAGACATTAGTAATTATCGGTATTCTATTGTATTATTGCACTTTCGATGATATGTAATATTGAAGATTTTTTAAATTATTTCTAATACTCATAGTTAAAGTGTATGGTGTTAAACTAAAATATATATAAAATTTAATATTAACAAAAGTTTCGTTAGGGCTAAACATAATTCCATTAACACTTCGATAAAAACGGTTTTTTTATGTATATATATAAATATATATAAAATAGGTATAGTCAATTCGTAATATGACTCGTATGATTATAGAAAAAAATAGTTAATTAATGGATTTCATTGCTTCTGTAATATTAGAGATATCGAACGAAATATTGTATAAAGTAGACGCATGGAAAATATAGTGTAATATCTTATTTCTTTATTAAGAAATCTTTTTTCTGTACTAATCAAATTAAAAACATATTTCTAGCTCAACCAAATATTTTTAATGCTATAGGTACGTACGGTTATAGTTAATTCATATATGTGTAAAGAAATTTATATCTTCATTTTTATTTTTATTTTTAAACTTATGTACCTTTAAAATACGCATGTATTATTTACTCATAAATTTATAAAATGCTTAAATAAGATAAGCTGTGAATTACAAAATGTAAAACGTAAAGGTTGGAAAATAATATTGATTATGAAAACAAATGATATTCATCATACTACTGTAAAAACCGTTTTGCCATTTTTATGACGTTACTTTTATATTATCATTTGACAACATTTTAGCAACTCAGTTTTTATAGTAAGCTATCATAGTAGAAATATGTTAATGTATTAGCATTAACACTTATAATCTAAATAAAATACGAACGAAAAATACAATTACATTATATTTATTCCTTAGTTAAATTATTGAACAGAAATTCTTTTTTTATTTACATACTCAATATTCTTCAATATTATTCTTTTCGTTTTATTTAGACATAAATAAAAGTCTATGTCTAAACAATAAGTGGAATCATCACAAATCTTTGCCTTTTCGAAATTCTCAGCATATTTTGATGTTATTATCAAATAGTTAGAACTTAAAATATGAAATAGATTTAATATCCGTAACTTAAAATTGTACAAACAAAAAAAGAACCGTGTCAAATATATAATGAATAATAACTCTCATACTATCGTATAAGCCATAATTATAATGTTCAATAAGATGAAATAAAATAATAAGAATTAAAAAAGCAGACTTAAGATCCTCTAGAACTTGATCGCTGACAAAGTTTGTACGTAGTCGGTAAGCAGTCAGCAGTTCTGCGTGATACCAACTGACAATCTTCGTAGTTCTATCGTTCCGAACGAATATCGGCGATTGATCTGTCATCCTCGTGACAACGATTTCGAGCACCTGCTTCATTATCGCTAGCTCGATTATTATGTCCTGCAACCACCATAACTTCATCGCCCTGAGTATCCTGAGCAACTCAGAACCGAGGAACCTCGTCAGTTATGCAAACGACCAGCTTGTAAAATATATGTGAATTATATTCAGCAGTATCGAAGAGTAACGAGTTACGTCTCTGATATGAAAATAACAGTAAAAGGTTCCCGCTTAACTAATTCTCCTAAACTTCTCGAGGTAATGAGTTTAATTGAGTGGAAACTAGGTGGCTCGATTTTTGAGTTTTCTTAATGAACTTTTATCCAAATTTTATGCAAGTTTCGCAAAAATAAAACACAATGTACAAAATTGACATTTACCTTTGGAATTGAAGGGCACATTTATTGCTAACTTATTAATCTTTAGCTTTATCTTAAATTAATTTTAATTGGATATAGGTATAAATTTAATTATTATTCTAAGCGAATAGTCGCAAACTCTTAAAAAACAGAAAATCCTGTTTTTAAATTACAAATTTTAATTCTGTGTAATCGCATTATTAATATTAATAAGTACGTTCGACGTAGATCAAAAAAATTTTGTTATTATAAATAAATATAGCAATGTCCACTTAAAACAAACACATAGCAGGTAAATTCTCAGTATGTACTATAAATATAGTTTAATAATTTGTGATAATAAATCAGGATATTAATTTGATACTAAAGTTATAATTCGATTAGTAATTTCGGATAGCTTATGTGACAATATCTTTATATAAAATAAGCCATTGTTTTTTATTTTATAATATACACATAACTTACAAATATTGAATACCAAAAATAATATAATTATTCTTACGCGTAGATTTTTGGAATCTTTATTCTTATGTAAGAAATTTAGAATGAAAATGAAAAAAGAGTATCACTTTTTATATTTAACATTATTTTATAAATAAAAACATTAAATGTTTTCTGTACTAAATATTATATTATATAATATTACGTTATATTATAATCTAATGTTTCGATAAACGTTAACATTTTTACACTGTTGAATATTACAAAACGATTTATAATTATATTAATAATTAACAATAATTATTTTAGTCGAAATTTCGTAAACATAATTAAGTTCTACTAGTTCTTTTATCCATTTCTACTTTGCTGATATTTGAAGATTAAAAAAAATACAGTTTGGCACACTTCGTCTAATATTATACGACTTGGCAAATCGCAGAAAACCTATAAATTTTCTTAAATCCTATAAGTTCACAATGCCAAGTGTCAAATATGAATGATGGTCATTGTAATGAGGTTGAAAGAAACCTATCCTGAACCCATCCTCTATTCAATAAAGTAATTAACTTTTGAGTTTATTTTTCAGCAAATAGCGTTGAATTTTATGAATGTAGATTTTCAAACTACAATTACAAATGTGGAGTAACAATTAAAAATTTTTGTTTGATAACAATACATATTATATTTCTAAAAGTATTTTCATAAATAAAATTGACTAAGTAGGCAATCCTTATTTCTTCTAATTATTTGTCATCTCTTTTGTAAATCTACGTAATTCGTATAGACATAAATTTATTTCATGTTTTATATATGTTACATTATTATAATATTGAAGAATCTAGAATCATTATATTTATTTTTGGATATTGTATAAATAATCGCTGTACAGATATTTATTTAAGCAATTTGAATCATTGTTCAATCAAAACCTACAATCTCATTATTTAATATTCATATTTAGTATTTACTATCAATTCAATAAAAATTGAGGTAAATTCAGTCCAAGAGTTTAAGATATTTTTAAAAATGTAAAAACAAAGCATTCCAATGAATTTTAGCTTATATTTCTTTAATAAATTATATTCTAGGTTTTGTAGACATATGAAAAATATAAGAAGAATACATAAATATTGTATCTATGTTTCGAATGTTTAGAATTGAATTTAAATTTTATTGAGATCGATACAAATATGATTGTTATGTAATATAAATTTTTATTGATTTGTACAATCGTCTAAATTTCGTCGAAGAAAACAAATTCTAGAGAATTCTAAAGTCAAGATGATACATCGTCAATAATCAAAAATCGTTGTTGCCAGAAGGCAATCGACCTCATTTGAAATAAATGCTGTACCATTTATCGTAAAGCGATTTACTTCTTTTGTTTCCATATTTGCAAATATGTATTGATCATTGTCGAACGGATGCATTTAAAAATGGAAAAGCCCCTTTACGAACGAAAAGGATGAAACAAGTTAAATAAGAAAAGGTTGAACATCAAGCTATTCGTTAAGTTGTTTATTACTGTGCACCTATGCTTCACAAATTTTCGGAAAATACGGCAACTTTTGGAACTTCAAGAAGTTTCAAAATTTTGAAAAGAAAGCAAGCATGGAACTTTAGCGCATCGAAAAGTTTAGTGTTCTGAGAAAATAAAGGCCCAAAAAAGCGCCTCCTTAAATTAACACACTTTAACTGTGCTTTAGCGCATTTCCATAAAAAAAACAGTACCAAAGCGCCGATGCTTCTCGCTTTACGTCTACGAAACCTCTCGTCTATCCCTTGGTCATATTTACGTACTTACTGGATCAAAGTTGTTTATCCTCTTTTGCAGACATTTCATAAAGTAAAAATCACGGCGCTTCTAATTAATTAATTAAAAGTGAAATATATAACAATTTTGATCTTATTCACAATTAAAAATACATTATTAAAAATTAGTTGTCCGTTACATCAATTTATTTGCAAATAAACGCAGCAAAGGATTGAACTTTCTTTGTGTTCGGTTATATAATGTAAAATTTTGAACTATAAATTAATTATTAAAGAAAAGCTATAAATTTTTATTGCAATTTGTGAAATATATGCGATAATTGTAAGTTCGTGTTAATTTATGCAGATAAGAATATTTATTTAAATTTAGTATTAATAAAAATGTTAAATAACAAAAATTAAACAACATGACTACACGAACACTAACTGAAGTTCTAAATTATGTAATTTGAAAATGTTCCTAGATTCATCCGTTCTATAACTATAAATAATTACTATTCATTTTCAATTGTCATGGTTCCCTGGAAAAAATCTCATATTGAAAATAATGCATAAGCAATCTAATGGTAAATAGTAAAAGTCTACTTTAAAATCTATTTACTAGATAAAGATTTTTTGATAGTTGGCGAATTCATCTAGTGCTGCATGGACACCTTTTGACCTCAGCATTTTTAAAATAAACGCATCCCCGTGGCCGCACTTATCGGAGCTATATTGTATCGAACGATTCGTCGTTCCCAGAGCGCACCGACGAATTCGCGGACGAGTGAAAAGTGAAAGAGACAAATGAAGCGCAACTGCAATGGAAGATAATTAGAACGAAACGATTCACCGTTCGAACGCGTACTTATAAAGTCGTACCTCCGATCGTCGTATTAAAATAATGCAAAGCGACTCCGCACCAAGGATCATAACAGGATGATGTTTTACGGTCCGGTGTTCCAGTTTTCTTTAATATTTTTTTTACATTAATACACAGTGTATGCAAGTATATCGTGAATGTCTTGTTGCGCGGATCGCGGCGACATGTTACGAGCAGCGCAAAGTTCTATTAAGAGATCCATCGATCTTGCCTCGGACGAATCCGTGAGCAGATTTATGCTCAAACTAAAATAATTATTTTCTAAAAATCTTGAGAATAATCTTCATTAATAATATGGAAATGCCAAACTGATTGTGCAAATTAGGAGACTCTTTTACTTGACATATTATTTTCGAAAATGTTTCGATTTATGCAAGATATTGACATACATTCCCGTCAAAGTAGTACAATGATTTCCATGAATCTTCAGAAATTTTTTATTTGTAATGCAAATCTTTAGTTCAGCTATAGAGTGTCTCCTTTATTGCATAAGCAAATTTATCATTTAAAGCAGATAAATTTCAACAGATAGTTTCGTGTAATTTTTCAATTTTTTGTTTAAAAATTTGTCAATAGATATTTTTTTAAACAATTTCTTTTAAGCTTTGTGATAGAAAATTATAATCTATCTATTTTAATATATGTATCTGATTTATTCATGTACGTGAATTAATTAATTTTTCATTATATCGATTTATTCGTATTGATAGCTTTATTTAATTTCGCAAAGAAAAGACGGACAGAAATATGATTTATGTATTTAGAAATAATTTTATTTGTTAAAAACGAAATATTTAAATATATATTATTTATTTATTTAAATAATTTATCTAGCTTTTATAATAATAATCATTTTCAATGTAATGGTTTTTTCTCAAAATATTTCTAATCATAAAATAATATAAATACATATACAAATAGACATTCAAACGAAAAATTCTCCCCTATTTCAGTCATTTGCCATTGTTCATGTTGCAAAATACGAAGTAGTTATAATACAGTCGTTAATTCTTGTAAATTGAAGTACCTCACCTCGTTTGCAGGTTTTGGCGCGTAGCTGTACTTTTGTTACCTATTAATATTAGTACACTTTTCTTGACAATAAAGTGCGGTTATATTAAAACGTAAATTAAGCCCATATTTATTTGTTATATACAAGTTAACTAGCGCTTTGAATCGTATATTGGCTTGTAAATACTCAGAATATAATGTGCGCTGAAAACGTTAATATATATTTGATGTAAATAATATTTATTAATTCTTAAGTCAATTGGGCTACACACATCAGTCACTTTGGGAGCTTAATAAATAACACAGTTAAGAATTGTATAATTAAAATAGTGTTTTAGAATCGTTTTCTCTAACTTCGAGGGAGAAGACAAAGGAAACATAAAGGAAAACATCGGCTTTTTGATCATTTCGCCAAATTCGGGTTATTAATCCCGTTCCGGTTTTTAAATGAAAATTTCCGCAGGTAAGCACCGACTGAAGGCAAAGTTTGAAGTACACAAGGCGGAGAATTTTCCGTCAATTAAAAATTTCTGCTTCGCTCCCTCGCTCTTCAACGTCCGTCCTTCGAGATCCGCCGATTAGCAAGGATTACGCGCACCTAGAGTGGCAAGCGGAAGCTGCGGCCCTTATGCTTAATTGACTTGCGAGATGATCCCCAAGGACTATTAATGTGGCGGTAAAATGCAGTTTTTACGAAAATTACAGGACATCCAAGCGAAAAACTGCCCCGTCGGTCTTGTCAAAGTCCGAGCGCGGCTCCAATTTATATTTTCCAGTAGATGTGCCGGATTCATGCCGCGAATAATTGAGTGTTAATTGATTTCGGAATCTTTCTCACAACAAATTGCCTCAACCATTAGGAAGCGAAATTTTAGGGTTTCTTGCAAAAGCTTTCTTTTTTCTGAACCTTTTCTTAAATAATGCCGCACAACTACAATGTATAATTATAGGGCATTTTAAGTCTATTTTCCTTTAGTCTATCTTCTCCCACGCATTTCGCCAATCGTATCTAAACAGCACTTGACTTCGTAGAATTCATCAGAACTTAACTACTGTCACTTTTGTTATGAAACTCGTCTTTTTCCATTTATTTTCAAATAGAAGAAGCTAGTCCTTTTTGTTTTCTGTTTCGTAATATCGCAAAGTAATTTAGTTTTCTTTAAACATTTAAACATACGTATACCAACTTTAATATATTATATAATATTAACATTATAAAAATGTTAAATAAAATATTTCGTAGCTATATAAATATACTTTTTCATAAAATTTATGATAATTAGAAAACTTAAAATTAATTTAGTAAACTAAAAATTAGTAATTAAGCTTATGTTTAGGTAAATTATTACGAATAACCAATCTTGCTTATAAGAATTTCTATGAATATATTTTTACAATACTTATGGTGTATAAATCCGAAAACTGGTAATATACATTTACATTATAAAGCGCAATTCCAATACTTAGTTTACCTGTTTTATTTCTAAGAATCAATTTTACTTGTCGTTTATTTTAAGTATTTTTAAACCGATTCTTTCGAATACTAAAGTAAATACTGGAATATCTATCGCTGAAATTCAAATTGAATTTTTCAATATGTTTTGTCGCTTATCCTATCAAGTTATTCATAGACATTTTATAAAATTAAATAATAATAATGGAAATATTATATGTGAATTTAAAAATATAAATATATTATTTTTCTTCTGAAAACTAAGTGATTATAATCAATTTTGTTAGAGTATTAACATATATATTTGTAAATATTTTCGGTATGTTTTAAATATATAGTTTAAATAAAATGCACAAAATTAAATGTACTATAAACTTGCAAGAATTAAAATGAAATTTTAGTGAAAAATTAAGAAAATATAAAAAGTTTATCTAGTCGGTTATAAGGCAGTAATTTTCTTAACTCGTGTATGCATTTAATATTTACATAGTTTTATTTTCATTCGATATTATGTAATTACATTTTATATCACTTACAAGAATACTATAGTGAATCTAATGAGTTTTTATATTTTATATTTACTGGATGTATCTAAATACGACAGAAAGTTTCAAAATTGAAACATAATTTTAATATATTTTACAAACTAATTTTAAGTCTTAATATATGCGTTACACTGAACTTGAATACGGTTATATTGCCGATTTATTCCAGACATGATAAAAAACTTAGTATAATTTTCAATTATCTAATAATGTATTATTTTCTTTATTACATTTATCTTATTTACTTAAACGTAAACAGATAAAATACATTTATGTTATCAATTATTAAAATATCTATGAAATGCAATTACTACTGTACTTATCTTTCAGTGACTCAATCAGCTCAAATCCTTAAATTTTATTTTTATTTATATTACTTTAAAGAAAAAAAATGAAAAAGTTATAAGGGTTTATATTGGTTGAATGCAATGGCTTATGCTTCATACATAGTAACATCTCTAGTACACACTGTTACATACAAGTGCATTATAGTATTACAAGTACTATAAATTCTCTTTTTATAAAACTACGCGTTTGGTATTAATAGCTACAAGTAAATAGCAAGAAAATTCCTGAACAGAATTTTTTTTTCACTGCAATTCCTTATGGTAAATATTAACGGAACATAAGTAAAATAATTGAAAAAGTAATGTCATTTAAAGTAAAAAATCATTTTTAATTATTTTTCAGTTTTAAATATCTAAGAAGCTATATATGAAAATCTTGACTGTGATGTAATATTTGTAGAAAGCGAGGAATGTAGAGTAAATAAAAATAAAGATAACAGTATAACCGACTTGAACGCAAATGAATCTTTGCATAGAAACTTGAACTTATTTCTGCTACTCCATCAACAGTTAGGCGTTCAAAGTAAATGATGCAGATCTCAAAAGTTATTCTACCAAGCCACAAGGTAAGATTGAAAAAATAAACGGAACAATAGTACATGAACAGAAAGATTTAAGATCTATTGTGGTTACTTTATGTATTGATAAATTCAATATTTTTAATTGAATTAAAAATATTAAAAATGAAAATATTTTTATTATATGCACCACATCGTATAAATTATTATAACATATAAAATGTTTTTTTAATAATCACTCATTAATACGTATTAATAACCAAAAATAATTTTATATATACAATTATCAACAATTTTATATTAATAATTAACGTAACTACTATACTGTCCAGAAAAATGACAGTTTAGATTTAAAAATATTATATTAAAAAATATTCATTTTTTCAAAGTAAATGTCGATTTTTTAACTAGACACCAACGTTAATATTAAAAAAAAATACAAAATAAATGTTTCCTTAAAATAATAAAAATATAAAGTATTAGATTTTATCGATTGTCATTATATGTAAATTGAAGAATATTGCAAAGAAACTCATTAAAATAATTTTCTTTCTTCACATTAATACTAAAAAAAATCCCTTATGACATTAAAACTTTAGCATATAGAAATGAAAACGAACTGAATTAAAAAAATTATATAAAAACCAATTAACTATATATTTTTATTATTTCGCATTTTAATTTATACGGAATTGATTATGTATTTCAATTACTATAAAAAAATGAAGATAAGAATAATACTATAAGAAAAGTAGCCTTTTTAACGTATTTTAAAAAATCATTAAAAAAAATTTATATGTAATAATTACATACATAATATTAAACTCTTCTAAAACTTTTTAGATATGATTCACAGATTGACGGTAAGACAAACAATAAACTTTATTACACTAATATTTATAAATAACGTATTTATTAAAACATTTTTATTACGTATCATTGCTTTCAAATGTATAGTTACGGAATGATCATGGCAATAGTAGCTTTAATTTCCTCTTAAATTATTTAGTACACATAAATTATATTATTTCTTTAAAATATTTCAATATGACGTTTATAATGTAAGTACTGAATTTTAAATAATGTATTCGGATTTTAATTATTAATAATAAGCTTAAATAAAAATGGTTACCGAGTGTAATTTATAATAAGATTATTTTTTTGATTTTTCTTTTAATTTATACAGTACCGAAAATGCAAGTAATGCAGGACGCCTTTCGATCTCTCTTTTGAGAAACTACTATCGTAACTGTACCGTATAGGCATGACTTAACAATACGAAATCATTAGAAGAATTTATGTATTTTTATCAGATGTCAACCTTTCTAATATATAAAAAATATAAATATATTTATCTTATATTTCCACGATATTAAAGAAAAATCAAACTATTTGTCTTCATTCAAATTTAAGTCTTAATAAAAATATAGTTCTTACAATTACATTTTACCGAATATGAAAAATTAAAAAAAACTAAAAAAAAAATTAAAAAAAACCGAATATTAAAACACGTTCTTCAATATCAATTTACTAAAATTTACGTACCTAGCTAACTTTTTTTAGATACGAAAAAGAAAAGTGGTTTTCTAGTATTTATAAAATGAAAAAGCTAAATAAGAACATCAATATTATTTGCTAAGCTTTAATTTATTAATATTTATGGCGAAATAATTTTATTCGATGTAATTTATTTAAGTTAATAGAAATTTTGAATATATTACTATATAGTATACAATAACCGGTTCGTGGTTTCCATACGAATTTGTTGATTCTATCTATAGACCTACATTCTTTTTTACATATTTTACGAGGTAGACGAAAGTACAAAAAATATTTATTTTATTCATGAAATAATAGTTTTAAAAATGAATTAGTAAAAGAAGGAATCCCTAGGATTCGTTATCGTACCAAAAACATTCAGTTGTTTTTTTTGTTTTTCATTTTTAATGTAAATTATTATAAAAAGTAAAAATAAATGATAGAAGGACTGAGAAACAAAAGGAAGATACATCGGTTTTGAATTGTTTCGAAGATCCTCTTTTCCTACTGCACAACACAGGGAGGTGCACAAGAAAGCCAATTTGAGCACTTCATTGAACAGTGAAGCGATAAATTGGACCAGGGCTCACACCGTGAAAAACCATCCGTTTTTATCCGTTGAAGCTCGTCGCCGCCTCGGAAATCATCATCTCCTTTTTCTATTTCGACTGAAGGTTCTTTTTTTCTTTCCTTCTTCGTTCTCGTAGCGGAAGGGTCTTGGGTTCCTAACGCACGGAATGCTCAGCAGTAGCAATCGAAGCGAGGAGAATGATCAATATCTCCATCTCCGTCTTTTCCTCTCGGAGAAAAAAAGGAAAAAATCATCATCGTGTTGTCTTCGTTTTCTCTTCTGTGTATATCCGTTACGCACGGATAAAAAAGATCTTTGAGGGTAGATGCCGGTGACTGTAGTAGTCTCCGCAGACCGTACAAGCGACGTTGGCTCATGTATCGGGTAGATCAAATACTACTACGCAAGATAGCCGCGTTGAATAATGAATACAAAAAGTCCTTATGACGTTGGATTTTAGACTTACTTGAGGTGCATAAGAATGACTTTTGAATAGAAGGATATTATGGAATGAAAACTCGAGGAAGAGCCTAGACTTTCTGGTGGCCTAGAGTTTATTCGAGTTTGTAAACTGAAAGTTCGGTAGATTTGGGGTGTGAGTACAGTCGAGTAAAAGTGAACCAAGAAAGATGAATAGTTTCAGTTGTCACGGTTTTATTTATTGGATGTTGTTCAGATTATTTGAGGAATTGCACAATCGGCGGCTGCTCAAAAATATCTATTAGATGGCTTTTCTTTTGTCTACCTTACAAATATGAAATATTTACTATTGTTACACGTTTCAACTCGAAATACGTCTTCTTTAAAGTTGATGTTGTACCGAGTAAATTCTTATTAAACAAAGAACTATCTATTTGTAGAATCTTGAGAGGTAGCTCCCTTACGAAGGTAATCGGAGTCTATAAGCGGTTTGCACTTTTAATTTTAATTCTTTATCCACATGTATGAAAAACACATAGAATAAATACTTAGCATTGTAACAATCGATAACTTATTAAAACTTAATGTAACAATAAGATCCGAAGAATCTCATTGCTAAGAAATTAATTAAAACTAGGGTTTCATGTTCCATGTACAGTTTTTATCTGTATTTAATAAATTAATCACTATAAACGAAACAATATAATAAATATGCATTGCACTTACGTATAATAATATCAAGCACCTGTAAAATGGACAGACAATCGTAATCTTGAATTTCTAAAAGTATAGCAACTGCTAATTAAATTAAAAAACAATTCATTAAATTATTATTGAGAGTATCAATCACCAGCATACGTCGAATAAAGAAAATTAATTGTTATTAAAATTGAATCAGAAAGTTATATATATTTAAAAAATAATTTACTTTACCATTCAATTAAGCGATACTGACAGAGGACGCATATAGTTAGTTAATATGTATCCCTCCTTAAATCCATAATCACTCATATCATTTTTAAATTTCAAGATAGATTCAGGATAATACGTTGAACACCCTGGCAGACACCATTTTCAATTGGTTAAAAACATATTTTATTTTTCGAAGGCTTAAAAAATTCTAAGCGGAGAGAATAATTTTTTTTTCAAAAATTGCTGTACGTCATCGTATGCTCTTTTGAAAAACATCGACTTTAAAGCAATCACTTACCAAAATCCTTCCATGAAAAATATATCCATCTTTGTCCTGCGAGAAGTATTGAGTTCTCGAGAACTCGCGATGAATTCCCACGTAATATCTACGAAAAATTCGTGCTTTCGAGAAGCCACGGATTCAGACGCAGAATGGACGCAGAGAAGGAAGCGATGTAAATATTCTGACCGCAGGCCATGCACGAGGCAGGACGAAAATTGTGCGGGAAAGGCGAATTAGTCAAATGCTACGTGCTTCGTTGGAGCAGCGTCCCCGTTCTCTTACGCACACATACGAGTGAGGGGCACACAATACAAAGGTCCGTAAAAGCATGTCGCGCCTTTGAAACGCTCGCCGAGGACTTCCTCCTCTTCCGCGCCATAAGGGTCGACACCGCGCGAACATCAACACAAAAAAGACGCGTGTGACGTACGTCAGGCGCATGTGTGTGCCCTAGAGAAACATGGGGCGTGTGCACCAACTTACGCTCGAGATCGTCTCACCGGATAAGCCCTGGACCTTGTGGTGCGCGCGAGGAATTTTCGAATTTCTCGGCGCGTGCACGCGACTATCTAGACTCGGATCTCTTGTGCAAACCGCCACCTCCTGACCCCTCGTCGAGCCGCCGAGCTGGCAAGTTGCCGCATGAAACATTAGAAGACGACGACGCGGAGATCTTTTTCTGGATTTCGAGGAGATTTTAATCGAGGCGACGGTATCGCGTAGGATCGTCTCTCCCAAAAATTACGCGACGTGGAACTAGACGACGTCGCCTTGTGAATGGTACATGTGAATAACGATGAATGATGAGGGCTGCCCTGGACGATTGCTCGAGGAATTAAGCTACGTGGAACATAAGACCTAGCCAGATGTTTCATTTTACATCACGGAAAAGTCACTTTCGTTCCTCAAGCGCTTATCGGATGTTCGTCGATGCTCCTCCGATTAGGCCATTTCTTTTCCTTTCGCTTATCCATTTTCCGAGTCAATTCTGTGCTGAATTTTTATGAGGGCGTTAAGCGGACGAGAATTCGTTTAGATTTTTCCACTAAGTATTCGTATTTTCCTGCTACGTGGAAAATTTTTCTCGTTGTAGGTGAAGACTACGCAAATGAAAAAAATTTATACATATCATTGCTACTCCCAATTTTCTTTATGCGTACAATTATCACGAATGTACTTTTCAGTACAACATTGGAAAAATTTGTAATTTATAGCGCTTTGTGATAATGAGAAATCGATACATTTATAATTAACTTGTCACCGTTTTTTTCCGTTAAAATTCTTTCTGATAAATTAACAGGCAAACGTATGTCAATTTTAAAGAAGAGCATAGCGTCGCTTGATTTCTATTCCGGAGACTAAGGCCTGTCAAAATAACAGACAAGCAGCTGTTATTCGTATTTAACAAGCTATGCCTGTTAAAATTTTAATCTTTGCTCTCTTTTATAAAAGCAGATTTTGAATTATAATTGAGAAAAAATTATTCCTCTTTTACTCAATGAGCTGATACCAAAAGAAAAATTGTACGGTGTTGAAGAACTAATTTAAAACACTTGACTGCAGCAATATGAATCCTTAAAGTCAAATGAATGCTTCACTTTCACCAAAATATTTATATTATTTCAAGAGGGATTTCTTATTTAACCACTGTTAAATAAATCGAATAAGAAAGCAGCGTTGGACATAATTCATATAATTGTCTTTAATTTAATTTGTTAACAAATTTGATTTACTTGGAAAATTATAAAATTAATAAGAAAGATACGTTATAACAAGACGGATCAAGTTTTTCTATAAAACGTGTTTTCTCAAGAATGGTAATCAAGTTCAATTTATTTAATATCGATATATATTCTTTAATAATTTCTTAGTAGGATTCGTATCAGTAAGATCTCAAGGCTAAATACACGTACGATTACACTTTACCTTCCTTTCCTTCTGCAATTCAGTCTTTTAATTGTTACGTAATGATAGCTCTATTATTTCGAAGGTTAATGCACTTATAAAAAAACATTAAAATAAATTATCAATATACAAAATTCAAAAAAATGTAAAATATCTGTAAAAAATATAAATATTAAGTATAAAAGAATTTTAGTTTGACAAATTGTTCGAAATGAGTTTCAGATTTAAATAAAAAATAACCAAATCAAGTATAAAATGATTAAAAGTATACAGTGTAGTGTGCTATTACTGCATTTTTACAGCAATATTTTAGTCATATACATATCGATAATTGGTTTGTTAATAATTAAAATAAATATCTATATATATATAACAGAAAGTTGAATCAAATTCATATATATATCACTAAGTATATAAGTAACATTAATTGATAATATTAATTGATGTTATTGAAAATGTAATTAAACTTACGAATATTGCATTAAAATCCAATGCATGTTTAATTTTGAAAAATTTCTGATCATACTAAAATAAGAACTTTTTTGTTTTCATTATTAATAATTAAGGCCAGAATACGAATATTGATTTTACTTTTTAACATTATGAAAAATAAAATTTCAAAGTTTTAACTAATTTAATTTAAAGTAACGAGTGATACATTCCAAAATTTAAAAGAAAAATGTTAATTTTGACTTCATGGAAATGTTATAATATTACGATATTGAAACATTAAATATTTACTTAATAATTATAACTAAAAAGTGTACAGAAATTCATATCTTTTATCCTATTCATACTTAAATTCATTGTTATTAAGAACGATTTACAATAGAGATAGCTTTTATGAATAATTGATCGGTTCATCTTAAATACGTATTACAATATATATACTAGACTTAACATGACTTCTTTTAATGTAATAGAATAACATATAATAAACATGTAATAAAATAACATAAACATTTTCGAAAATTTCAAGAAGCTTTCTAATTTTAATGAATTTTAATTTTATTATTATAATTATATATTTTTCCATTTTCATTTTTCTATTTTCATTTTTCCATTCCATGAATTTTAAGTAATGTCAATCTCTTTGATTGCTAATACATTCAACTTTAATAATGGATCTTGAATAGTATAAAATATTTTTCAAATATATAAACATATGCAATAAACGTAAATTTTTGTAAAGGTTAATTTTTAAAAGATCGTAATAAAACTATTATTATTTTCTAGCGTATTTCATTTCTTTATGATTAAAATGTTATTTCAAATCAATATAATTTAAAAATATGTTTTCTTCTTAATAGTGTGATATTATTATTATTAAAAAATCATAAAAGTAATTATAATTAAATATTAAGGTTACTTATAAGAATATTTAATACTTATTCGTTTTATAAGAGATTTTGTATATTTGATAATATTTTTCCTTTATGTTTTTAATTTTTATTATATTAAAAAATAAAAAGCGGCTTTTTTAAAATTATAATAATTTATTTAAAATGTATACAATATTTGATTAAAAATATTAATGTTTTGATAGTTTGCGATTCTTACTTAATTTATTATAAAAAATTTTAGTTGATTTCTACAAAAAAAGGTTTAAACTTTGAAATTTTTTCAGTTGGTTACACAATGTAATTTAATTCATTTAGTTAATTTTTTAGTTATTCTTTTGTAATACATTTATTTTACATTTATAAAATCTAATTATACAGTACGTGATAAATTGGATCATAATAATTTACAGTGTTTGAAAATAAAAGGAAATAACATCATAAATATTTAATTTCTGTCATCGTCTTGTAATTAAATACATTATCATTATAAAATTTATTAAATTATGATATAAAAAAAAAATTGGAGGTTAATGCCAACCTTTAAAAACGTTTCTATAGTTTAAATGTGTAAATTGAAAAGCTTTCTACTACAAATCAATTATCTTCCTAAAAGAACGTAATAATCAGAAACACGACAGAAACGAATTAAATTTTACAAATATTTTAATACTTTGCTAGTATGTCTTTTTGAAGTATGACTTTATTTCTTTAATCATGAATTGTATAGTATCTTAAAAAGTCGAATAGTACGCCTGCCTTACCACAGATCATAATATTATTTTGAAGTCTGGTAAAAGACCTTGCAACAATAATTATTTTTATTATGTTGAAAAATATAACTGTTTAATTAGCATTTAAATAGGGATATGTTACTCATTCATGTTTATAGAACGAAAACTGTCTTGTACCTAATGACTCGTTACGTTGAAGAAAAATTATAGAGTATTCTTCATTGTTGCTCATAAATATGAGTACTCGAACATTTTTGTACGAAATTTATTTATGCCTTTCTTATGCGTCTGAAATGTTTAAAAAGTCGCTTTCTCCGTAATGTAATTAATTGTACATTGTATTGAGTTGGGCAGAAAATTACATCGCATCACGTAAGCGAGGTGATTTTCATTATACGAAAAACAGGGGGCAATTTACCCAGTGTCACACGTAAAAAGAGAGTCAAGTGTGCTCGGCACACGTAACGCGCATTTTATTATTACCACATTGTTGTTGCTTCACAAACATAGGATAGTATACACGTTAATAAATAATTTTTACCCATCAGAGACGCGCGTTGCTTGTATATAAAAATTCATAAATTCAAATTCAAGGCGCGCGAGTGTGAGTCGAGAATAATCGTAAAAAAAAGAGGTGGAAGCAAGAAAGGGACGCGGCTACAAGAAAAAAGGCGATGAGAAACGGGGACCCAAAGGCAGAGACCTAAAACCCAGAGGTATACGAATTGCCGACGAATGGTATATATGGGCCACGGCGACGTCGGCTTCATGGAAAAATCCTTAATCTTGTTTTTGGGTCCATCTTGACGTTGATCTCTAGAAGTTAGGTCTGCTTTATAATTCCTCGAGGATGTGATTCGTAAAAGCCCAAGATTACTATTTTTAACGAGGTCTTTGCACTCGTCGCTTTTAATTAATCAGCAACTGACTTCTGTTTTTTTTCTCGTTTCTTTTACAAAGTGGATAAACAAGTGGACCTCCGAGGACCGCTCGTACGCATTTTAATGCCTCGGATACAAGGGAAAAATCGGAGTCCCAAGGAAATGACTAGTCATTTTAATAATTTACTTCTCGATGTGGGGCAATTTTGCGTCTTCAACCCAGCCTCAGATGCACTGCATAAACGCGGGTATGTTATTGTAAAATTTATATGCGAGAATTCGTTTAGTTGCCAGACCTGTGCCTAATGGTCATTTACGTAGCGTATTGTCCAACTTCCAGCTAAAAGAACCCACTGCTTAAGCTTTGCACTCATGTACCCAACCACGTTTAAAAATCTTTAAATTTAAAATTCTTTCAAATTTAAAAAAATACAAAAATTCCCATTATCTATTATATAATTATAAATATATAATATATCTAGTATATATATTATAAATACGAATAACTTGTAAATTTTTAGATCATCCAGCCACGCATCCGCAATAAATATTTTCGCGTTTAGTAGTTTTGTAAACTTACAAACACACACAGAGTTCATGAAAATGCGAGTTTCTTCCATTACCGATATGGAATTTCCTTAAAAGCATCCGAAGATATCTTACCTATGTGAACTAAATTAAAATGCTTTAAAAAGTAAATAAATGATTTCCTAAACACACATTGCGTTCAGGTATTTACTGCTCTTTATCTTTAGTGAATCTGTATTATTACCTTGCAAACAGGTTCGAGAAAAAAAACAAAGTGCTTGCCTCTCAAACCGTTTATATTGTAGAGCTTTGGCATTTCAATTACATTTTCATTACCGAGAGATCGATACTTTTAGGAAAATGCACGAGATAAATAGTATTACATCATAACAAACGTTGAACACGTCCCTCTTCACTGCTGCTACAAAAGGTTTTTACGAAGCAAAAAAAAGGAAGGGAGAAAAGTGCCGCACTCGGTGCAACAGTTGGTGAAATTTTCCTTATCTTGGGGTAGCGATAGGAGGAAAAGGACGAAAAAAGCATATTGCTATGTAAAGTTCGTGATTTACTCCTTAACACTTAGGCAGCCCATTCCTGTAAGTCCAGCGTTAGTACGAGGGCTGTTGAATTTTCGACTCGATGTTGCGTTTCTCCTCTTTTTTCTTCTTTTGTGGCGTTTTTCCTCCTTTTTCAAATTACAAGACTTCAAGGTCATCGAGAGTACAAAAGTAATACAAGGCGTATGTCGAAACTTTACTCATGCACTGGTAATGCACTTCGTTAAAGTCACTTATCACGTGCTTTTGCATCCATCGTTTAGGATATCGAGGTCTGAAGAACGCTACGGATAACAAACTTTCAAGTGCTCTCTTACACCTTTGTAATTGTCAGAAAATAAATACAAGAAAGATGATTTTCCTTTTTAGTAAGCAAATTCAAGTTTTGAAATTTTATGGCAAATAGTGTTTTTGTATCATTTCATAATACAAATAATACAGCATTATGTATATTGTGCTGATATTGCATTTGTATAAAGTATAAATTTTAGGGCTACTTTATATTTCTTTCATTTTTTTAAACTCTATCGTTACATATTTCTTTTCAAACTAATCGATTGAGTACAAAAAAAAGTGGAAGTACTTTAATGGATCATTTTCTTTTATTAAAGTTAATATTTTGATTATTATTTTTATTTTACATCATTTCGAGATTAAATATTTGTATTAATTTTATACCAATTTCATTATTTAAAAGTAATAAATATTGTTTATTAAATAAATAAAGCTTACAAAGACTTTTTAAAATCGTACATTAAAATAAAAACTGTAACAAATGCAATGTATGTGAAACTCGCATTACTATGTGAAAGATATGTGAAAATTTAGTCGTTAATAAAACTTGTAACTTGAATTTGTAAATAAATAAAAAATATTCTTTTCGTATTTATAAGCAAAAAAACGAACACAAATTTGCGTTTACATTTAATTCGATGATTCCTTGGGAATGCAGAATCAGATATCGCGCGAGACACTAATTATACAAAAGTGGAATACGCCATTTGGTCTCTATAAGGTGACCTCAAAAGAATCAATATCGAACTGCTTTTAGCCACATGCAATCACAGTACACCATGAATTTTTCTAAAAGATACCCTACAAACGGCGTCTCGATTGAATTTGAAGCGCAGAAGGACTCGCGTGCTCCAACCTTTCAAAGTGTCACTGTGGTGAACGCCTGGTCTGTATTCAACTAATATTGTTTTCTCAGGAACTTCGAATAATGGGCCGTTAAGAAGTTGATCAAACGTGTGTGTCCAATCGGATGTGTACATTTTTCAGCTGTATCGCGTTGAAACAGTTACTGACCCGGAGGCAGTACGCGCGCAGTTAAGACGCAAGTCACGAGAAGGAATGACCGCGTGTCTCTGGGACCCGTCAAGGGCCTCACCCGACGATGATGCTCCACGGGTATGGAGATGCGAGTCGAGCAGCATATGGCTCGTCGATGCCTAAATCCTCCTGCCCTCTACTCACAGACAGTTGTTTCGGCTCTATTTCGACCTGTTCGCGGCCAAGAATAATATTCCTTCTTCACACCTTATTCCTCGCTGGGTTATACCGGCCGACAGCAATCAAAGAGAAACAAATAACATTTCTAATATACACATTTTATCCTGTCATGTAAAGGGACATGCGCGTCACTTTCCATTTCGCTTTTATTTTCTTCTTTCCTTCTGACTTTCTTCTTCTTCTCTCTCGTTTTCTCTTCTTTAATAGAACTGTTATGATTTTAAAAGTCGAATTTTTTTTGTTAACGAGATTCGATGCTTGTCCAAGAAAAAAATGGACAGAAATGTGGGCATAACTGAAGGCGTTTAAAGCCTTAACAATTTTATTGAATAATACTCGTTAAATACATTATCAAAAATTAAGTAAAATTATTCTCATCGGTTTTTCATTCAATAGTTCGGCAGAATTTCATTCAGTATGTTTGATGAACCAGTAATCTGAATAAATTTTTGTTTTATAATGTTTCTACCTTTTAATAAAAATGTACAATATTATGAAGTTTATATTTGGCTTAAAAAGGCAATTGCTCTAAATTCCTTTTCTTAAATTATTAAGCTTTCTTCAATATTAAAAATTTGTTACTTTACTTGTATTACATTCTTAAGTTTAATTAATATACTTATTTTGATATATATATAGATTGGACATATATGAGTTTATAATGCAAATTAAAGTTTACCAAGGAAGAATATTTAATAAATGATCATATTGTGATACATTACTATTAAGATGTTATAAGCGTTCGTACTGACACCAAACCTAAATAAATTAAAAATTATTAAAAAAAAAATCTAAAAAAGTTGATCACTAATCAAAATATAAGTATTAATCTTATCGTCAATTCGACATATATACAATATTATTATCACCGTCATAAGAAGATCACGATCAAATTTAATGCAACCAGAAAGGCTAAAGGAGATATTTTCATCTTGTGAATATTTTATTAAAATTAAAATTTCCAACTTAATCAGTTTGGTGTGAATTATTAATACTTCGTGAAAATATGTTTAATTTTATTTTTCTATAAAATTATTATTAGAAATATTATTATTGTTGTTGTTAATAGTGGTATTGTCGTAAGATCATTATCGTTGTTGGCGTTAAAAACTTAAAAATCGTAAAATTAAAAATGTTAAAAATTTAAAAACTTTAAATTTTATACATTTTATTTTAACCACATAAAATCTTTATTTATTCAGACGCAACTAATCTATGAGTTTAAAATTTTATTAACATCATGTTAATAACAATATTTTAATTAGATAATTCTGTATTACATTAATATTAAATATAAGGTCCAAAAATATATATTTTTATTTTCCTATATGTTTACTTGTATTACTAATATTTTATAAAGTTTATTAAATTAAATAAGCTTGTGTTTTAAAAGCACAAATTTCTTAAAATTAATTAAGATATGACAGTAAAAATTTAACTTTTACTAAAAATAAAATTATCATCTAGGTTAAGTAAGTATAACGTTGAAAAATTAATAAAATTAAGATATGTTTCCTTATTTCTTAATTTAATTATAATAATAGTAAAATAACAACATTGGTTATTGTGATTTAAATCGTCGATAAGATATATCATTTTTCTTTAATGAGCCATTGATTGTGAACTTTATTTGCACAAAGAATATTTCAGAATATAACAAACAGCTCATTAAATCAATTGATAAACCATTCAAACCGAATATTTATGTTTAATTTAAGGTTGTGTACAATGTTAATATTCACCAATTTAAAAACATGCTTTGATTTAAATTATGTTCATACATCACTAGTCTCTTAAAAAATTATATAATTTATTATTATAAGCAATTGAAAGTAAATATTTTAATTTTCATTTAAAAAGAAATATTAGACAAGTCTTCTAACAGCATTGAAAAAAATTAAAATCTTTTGTTAAAGTTGTTTAAAAAAATAAAATTCTAAACCGCAAATGAAGAATGACATCTAGATTTTATTACATTAAAAATAATTTTTAATTATAATCCTAAAATTATGTTCGTAATGTAAACAACGAATAGAGATTGACATTATACGTCTCAAATAAATTTACATACAATTTTCTTTATAATCCTTTAAATGTTAAGTTTTACTATGGTTAGGATTTACAACATATTTAATATTGTAAATATTAAAAAAAACTGCTTTATAATATTACTTGTTTAAACTTTATATATTTAATTTTTTTCCGAATATTTAGCCTAATCAAGATTTCATTTATTTCTGAAAAGAAAATTTCGCTCTAACAGATTTTACATTAAATATTTTTTATTTTTATCTAAGTTTCATCTTGTATAGAATAATTAATAATAAATAATAGTTTAATGAATAATTAGAATAAATAATAATTTTTTTTAATATAATTAATACCTATTTTATGTAAAATATATTTTTCTATTAATTTATAATTTACTGTAGAATTGGAATATGTAAATATTTACTTAAATATTATAAATATAAAATTTAATACTCGGTTCATTATCTTAATTGTTAGATAAAACTATAATGTAAATATTAACATTAAGATATTATAAAATTATATTTTTCGAACGGGTTTAATTCAAACAGATTTTATGTATTTTTATAAATGACATATTTTCTATAAAGGAATGCATATTTTTAGATTATCATTAAGTAGACATACACTATTATAAGTAAATGGAATAAACAATTTGGAATAAAAAATCAAATCGTTGATACATGGTATTTCGCATTTTTCGTATTTGTTTAATAATTACGTAATTGTACAACTTGAGTTATTTATACATGTATATATATTTACATAAAATCATGTAACATTATTTGTTCTAAAATAAAAATTTACATTTTAAATAAAGTGAAACAAGTACAGATTTTTAATTACATTATAATTATTATATAGTATGATCATATAAATGTCAGACAATTTATATAATTACTAATAATTAGAAATAATGGTATACTTAAGAAAAAATTGTAAAATCGTGTTTTCTTTCATTTAATGTAATAATTGTATATCACTAGTTTAATGCATTAACTATTATAATATTTTTCGAATGTTTTAATAACAGGTAATACTGATTTATAATCTTTTACTAAATATACAGTTTAGTTTTATAATTTTTCATTTTGTATAATAAAATATTTTTATTGTACCATATATAGTCATTAATAATATAAATATTTCATTATATAAAATAAAAGGTAATAATCGAATTTTTATATTTGAATATTTATAAAGTTACGTCGAAATTGTATTATCTCTTTATTGAACTTATAATTGTGTTATTTAATTAAAATTAATTACACATCATTATTATTTCGGTTTTGAAGTTGTGTCGGTAAATAATAATTACAAAATTAATTATTTTTTTATATTTACATTAATTATATATTTATATTAATATTAATTAATATTAATTTATATTAATTACAAAATTAATATAGAAAATAATAAAATGAATGTTTACATTTTAACGCTGTATTGAAAAATAAAATAATTACTAACAAATAATTTACTAACTATCTTCATTTAGCTCCCCAATACTTTTTATAGCTTCATAAGTTCTTTTTTGTAAGTATTATACAGTTTCATGAAATTGAAAAAATTTACAAAATGATTAAGAAATATATGGGCAAGGTAGAAACCTGTTTTACCGGCACTCAACCCAAACATTCTATCATGGGAACAATTTTCATATAGTCTACCTTATCAACATCTACATGTTTTAACTGTAAATCCTTATGTTAACGTATTTTTAGAAATTTAATGCTTTACAGAAAACTGTAACATTTGTTTGTTACTTATTACAAAATACAAATTCGCTCATTGAGTTTCATATTACCTATTGAATTAAATATTACTTTCGTTCGAGAATAATTTGTTTATCTATAATAGTTTCTGATTGATAATACTCTTATCGAGTAGCTCAATCAAACAAAAAAGTATCTTAACTATTAAAAAGAGATACCTTTTGAGTTAAAATATTTTCCGATATGTAAGTACATTTACAAAATAATTTGAGTTTTAATCAATTTTGTCTGGACGTTTAAATTTGTTTAATGAAATTATCTAAAAGAATTCTCTAAATAATAGTATAAAAATTTTCTAAATTTCTTGATAATTTGGTATTAATGTCTTTTGATATAGACCAATATACTTAAAATAGAATAAGAAACCGTGCACTACTGTTAAAAGAATTTATGTAACTTTATTCGATATTTAAAAAAAATTCATTACTTTTCTGAATTTATTCTCAACGTTGTTAGTTATCAAGCATACTTTAGTGAATACATAAATTAAGAGAAATTATTATAAGTTATTATATATTATTATAAGAGTTATTTAAGAGTATAGAAATAGATTTTCAAAATTAACAACAAAAAAAGAAAAAAACAAGAAACATATATTTCTGTTTACTCTTTATAATACATATTTATTGACATTTAACTATAAAAGCGTATTACGCAAAAATTCTTTCATTTAAAAAAATATTCAATATAACAACACGGTAGGTTCGTTGTCGTCAAACATTTGACAGAAGGCAATCAATTTTTAGCTTAACGCATCCCGCATAATCATCGATCATCCAATCAGATTCGTACACGTTTTGTTTCTCCGAAGTTGAGTTTTGCACAATATATGCGCCTCCCTTCCAAAATAACAAGAAATAAAGAAACAAATTCGGTAGTTCCGGGTGCAGCTATGGAACGTAAGCAACCTCTTATTGTAGCTTATCGTAAGGAACCTCTTCAACTGTATGTGGTCACCGACATTAACCGCTTCTCTCAGAGGTTTCCATTATAATGCACCGATCCGTAGCTCGTCGCCTTCGCCGTTCACTTGCACTGTTCCCTTGTCGCCTATCTTGCGATTCGTGGTGATGTCCTCGTTGTCCGCATCCTCTGAGTAAATGAGCCTCGCCGCGTAACAAAGCAACAGCATCTCGATAATCATCAGGGCATCGTACGTAACTGATGAGTGGAAAAACAATTACTAGCATGACTATTAACTGATATTAAAGTTAAACTTGACCTGTTGCTTTTGCGACTTCCGTATTCATTAACTGCACAAAGATATTTAAATTTTGGTAAAGTTACCGGTCGCGAATAAAAGGTGTATTAGCTTGTAATAGTTCGACAAATTACAGTACTCAAATCATAACATCTATCATCGCCGTCGCAAATGCTCGATGCTCGTAAATGATAAAAAAAGCATTTCTTTCCTGACGTTGCTGCCCCAAAGATGAAAGCTCTGATGCATCTACGGGAAATAATGTTTAAGCTGGAAATAACTGCAGAGTAAGCTTTTAATAAAGTTTTTCGTCTTTTTGTCGTTCCCACTAAAAGAAAACAACGTAATTAAGTTTTACGTCCACGATGTTTCATAGTAAATAAATCAAGCAATAAAGTCAAGGTTCCGAAAGTGCTTTGTGCGAGCGATTAAAAGAAGAAAACAGAAATAAGGGAAATCACAAAGGCTGTTAATATTATCTGCATCCGATCCACGAAAATGTGTGTATTTACCGTTTGCGTAAACAAGCGGTATGAGTGGCGGATTGCAAGGAAAGAGACCAGTGCCGACGAGGCTCTTGATAAGGAATCCCTGGAGCTTGGTGAACAGTAAAACCATCTGTGAGACCATCGTCTTCTGGGGCAACTTGGCCTCTGCAAGCAAACAAGCGGCTTGGGTTAAAGAGCATTTTCTTTTCTTTTTTCTCCTTTTTTTACAACTGCCGTTTCATTATTCAACGATGCCCGGGGGTTAAATGCACGCGCGAGCTTCTCCCCCACACACGTTCGAAAAATTACCTCACGTGTGGTCCAGTCCGCGATATTCTCTCTCACGCAATCGGCCGTGTATGTCACGGATTGAAATTTTTCAATTCTTTTTGCTCGCCCGCGTACATAGGTGGGCACTTTTGTAGAGCCGTAAAGACTGTTCGTTTGCATTCATTATTTTTAATTTTTCAAAATAAGGAAGGAAAGAAATGCGTCTCACATCTGTCGGTACTCTGGCAAATTTTCATGTTACTTTGGGCACATGCAGAGCGGTTAATGGTAAAATTATTAGTTGTGTGGTCGAATTTGCGTGAATTCTGCTGTTGCAGAATGCTTATTGAGAATATGTTCGTGCATTTGTCAAAAGTTATTAAATTTTTTTGTAAGTCGTTTGCACCTTGATCTTCGTTTTTACAGCTATGCACCATAGATAAATTAATATTGATGTATTTGTAACAAAAGGATTTATGTAGTGATGTATTTAAAATGAAAGTAAAATGTTCATTTTTTAAGAACCATTATTTTTTTAAACATCTGTCTGTACTCGAAATTTGTTAAAAAAGCACTTCTTCCTTATAATGGTTTCAATTAAGGATACTTAAGCAAGTTTAAGAATCATCAAAGGTATTTAAATTCACTATTGCAAAATGCAACAGTAAATGATCAAAATTAAATTTTTTTACTTTATATTTAAATATATTGTACAAAGTTAACCAAGTACATGGTAAACAATTTTGCTCTAAATGTTTTAGAAAAATATAAATTATTTTATTAAATACACAATTTACTGCAAAAAGTTTTAAATCATAAATAATAAACATTTTGTATCTTTTTAACATTTTGTATGTATTTTCTTTTCTATCATGCCGAAAACAATTTTTATTGTAAGTAAATTAATATGTCAGTATTTTATTCAAATACGCATTTTTAATTCGAAATATTAATTCGATTAAGAGAAATTATTAAGATCTTTAACTATTAATTGATTTTGACTCATTGATTATAAGGTGTGATATTAGACTAAAAAGACCTCCGAAGTGTCGATTCAATAATTATTGAACAATAATAATAATCAACATTAATTCAATATAATCAATATTATATTATAATTTCTATAAATTAAAGAATAGATATCCCGATTCCTCTTAAAAAATATAGTTTTTTCAAGAAATTCTTAATAATTTTATAATATGAATTAGGTAATACAATTAATAATTTAACTAATTCGAATACGTTATATTTAATGTTGTCCAGATGTATTAAAATTGATGAAAAAGAGTATTATTTTTATATTCATAAAGATAATGAAGTGTTGATTTTCATCTGCGATCAGTATTAAAATATCCCGATTATCATGAAATTATGAATAATATGTGTTTTATGGAATAAAATGATAAAAAAATTTTTTTATTTATTGTTTTTTTTATAAAATTTATCCGCATTTAATACGTATACTTAACGCTTTGTGTTGTTTGTAATTGGATAATGAGCTACATATTTTAACTTGGTACTCAAGTACGATATACAAGAAGTACTTTTAGATATAATATTCTTTGATAATTCCAAAATTACTCAACGCAATTCGACAGAATTTATTTGAAAATTACAGCTGCATCGGACCTCAATGAGGTGTATCTCTGCCGCTCATGGTACTAGTTTTCCCTCCCGCCCGCTTTTACCGTCGATCTGCTCAACCGCTATTAAAATAATGATGAGCGTCGCGTCATTCCTACTCCGTAAAACGAGTGTCGAAAATCAGCAATTTGGGCGATTTCCGAGAACGCCGACAGTTCCGTAATTTATCAGCGACAGCACACCGCCATGAGCGTCCCTGTGAATTTATTCATAAAAATACGAGCTTCCCAACCCTGGGATACTGGGCTTAACGGCCGTCAATTTAGCGTCTTCTCGATAAGCGTTACGAGGTGTCCATCGACTCGTGCAATCGCGGTGCCGAAGATTGTGCACTAACGAGATTAGATCTATTTGTTGGTCTAATGCAAGAGTAAAACACCGAGCTGTACCAGTCACGCGAGATTTAATGTGACACAACTCTCCTCGAAAAAGATGGCAAAACTCAACCTAAATTATAAAATGTAAATAAAAATCATGATATTCTTTTGAAGATTTTTTCAATAACAATTCAATAAATTCTGATCTACTGCTTGCTCGTATGCATCGCACTATTGTAATTATCAAATTTTATGAACCTGTAATTTAAAAATATTATAAATATTTATAGAATTTATCCAATAATAGAATCACTTATAAAAGTATGTATATAAAAAATTATTTTCAGCTGGAATAACTTAGATTTATTGCTATGAAATGGCCGTCGCTCATGCTGTAATAGTTTACAGCGAAAAACAATGTATAGGATCAATTTAGGTCAATGGTATCATTGATAAAATATTTTTTTCTAATCAACAATGAATGCATATTTGCACTTGTAGAAGCTGAAGCAGGAAAAAAGTTGCAGATGCGGTACAAACCTGGAACAATTACTTGTAAACTCTTGGTTACGATGGTTAGTCCGTAGATTCCAAGGAGTATGCTAATCATGACAAGAGGCTGAAGAAAGACGCCGTAGTTTGTGGCGAATACTGGCGCCTCCGCGGACATGAATAGGAGGATGCAGTAAATAAGTCCCTGTGAAGATGTTGGTTCGTTAGTCTGAGGTTTTCAGTATAATCAGATTATGGTTGGCCAAAAATTTTGCGTGTTTTTCAATTGCAGAGCCCAGACGTTATTATGCCGAATCACTCTTCGAACAATGACAAATTGTGCTGCGTAATTCTTCAGACAATGCATGGAATTGTTTACTTTCATCTTACCGCGCTTGAGAAAGTGAGACAAAGAGAGACAAACAGAGAGAGAGAGAGAGAGAGAGACCACAGAAAACCGTTACTACATGATGAAAATTGGATGTAATCCCCGTAATTAAGGTTTTCTTTTTAGAAGTTTTTTTTACGAAAGAAAAAGAATGTTACGAACCATTGAATAGGCCGAGAGACTCAATATTAATACATAATTTCTCAAAATTTAGTTTACATAAAAAAGTTTCCTTTATTGGCCTAGATGCAACAGTCAGTTTTCAAATTTTTCTTTATTCTTTTACATTAGTAACGTACATTTTGTATTACAATGAACTCGTGAATTCACGTTTATAATGATATAATTAAATAAAAACTTTAAAAAAATCTCTATTTTAAATAGATAATTTTCAAATTCACTTAAAGTATCCATATTTAAGAATCAATCACTTAAGAATCAATATTTAAAGAATAAATAAAGGTTTACTTTGGCATAAATATAAGAAAATGTTTTTTGTTAGCCTATTTTATTTGCGTAGTATAATTTTGCTAAATAAATATTATAATAGAATTTTAATTCAATATTTGCAGACGAAATTGTGTGAATTATAATTCTAATAAATTATCGAATATAATTGAATAAAAGTATTAGAAAATTTGTGAAACGTTTGTAATAAATATCCAAATTCCAAACAACTTGATGAAAAAAACTGCAGTTTACTATTATAAATTTAAAAAATTCATTAAAGTAAAATATTATTTTAAAATAGTCACATATATGCTTTTATTATGATAATTCGAAACACTCAAGATCTAACGTCATATTCTGACTGTTACTAGTTCGACTTTCATCGTTTTTCTTATAACAGTGATTTATTATATCATAATTCAACATTTTTTGCGTCAAAATAAAAGTAAAAGTTTTTAAATCCACGGTATACCTGAACGAAGTCGATTTATCACCTGCGGCTTATCGGATTATTATATTAAAAAAGGACAACACGTAACCAACTATAATTTACTGTCGTCAAATTGTTCTGCAAAAAAAAGTAAACCAGAAAACAAAAAATTGTTGAAGTACACTCTGTTTCTATTGGGACTCAGCGACTCAGTGCCCAGAAACAAGTCGCCCAAACGTGGCATGCTACACCGTCGACTCAGTTAAAGAAATAAAAAAGAAAAATTACACTGTCCCTTTCTTCTTTAAGATCAGTTAAAAATATCGTTGTCTCTTTTTCTTTCTTCGTGCCTTACCCCCAGCGACCGCACTCATGATTCTGACTCCTTCCATTGGGAGCTTCCCGGAAAAAAAAATTTAGTTGAGTTGCCATAACTGACTGTGTTGCTTCCTATATAAGTTTCTATGTGCACAGCAATTTCGGGTCAAGTGGTTCTTCAAAACCGAAAATTCCTGAAACTTAGTGAACATTAAGTGCTAAGTCACAAGAATATGAAAAACGTTTTGTTCACTTATAATGTATGGCATAAAAAGTAATTTATTTTTATTTTTTATGTATTGTTTTTTTTAAATTTTCTAAATATACAATACAATTTGAATTACTGAAAAAATTATAGTACTTCATTTTCCTTATTCCACACTTACATCTTATCATAATCCATTATAGTAATTATTTAATTTCTTAAGATAAAAAATAGTGATAAATAATTCCCCTAATTGTGATAAAAAAAATTGTAATAAAATAGACATTATAGTAGGATTTTGCAAACAAATTATACAATTAAATGTGTGTAGATTTTTTAATTCCTAATATTTCTTTCAGAAAATTTAAAGCAATAAACTAATAGAGAAATGTTTATCAATTTTATATGAGATTGTACAGATATGCAACTTTTATTTAACTTCCAAAGAATGATTTAAATAATATTTAAAGGCCTGTTCTTTATTTTCATAGAATGTTTACTTACATTTTTGTAGATTTGTATAGTGCATTTACAGCACCAAATTTAATATATGAGTTTGAATTATAAGTAGTTTTTATTAAAATGAATGAATTTTTTTAAAATAAGAACACAGTAGTTTTTAAAAGTATATAGAAAAATACGGTTATAAATTTTAATATACAATTTTAATACGTTGATTTTATAATCAACTTGATATTGAAAGATATATTATAATTTTTAGTAATGAATACAGATTTTTTAAGTTTTTAAAATTAAATTGGATGAAATATATGGTGAAAAATAGGTTAATTTTAATTTTAAGCAATAAACTACTAAATGAAATAGTTTCATTTTAAATAGTAAACTGTATTTAACAAATAACAAAATGTTAACGTAAAATTAACGTATTAAAAACATTCTTTTTAATAAATTACAATTTGCCTTGTAAGATAAGAAGTACTAAACTTGTATAATATTTTGCAAATATTTATTAATTATTTTTAAACTGTTATCCTTGATTTAAGTAAAATGCTTTATTATATATATTCTCCCTTTTAATTATGAAAAATGTATGTATAAATGTTCATACATTTAAATTCGTGAATATGAATTCACGAACCTTTATATAAGTTATTATATTCAACTTGGTTTTTTGAGTTACAGAAATTCTCTTATGCATCCGTTTTTAACTTATAAACTTATTTCAAATCTATGATATATTTGATAAGTTTATTTAAAAAATATTATAAATATTTAGAAAGTACAAATATAATTATAAAATTATTTTCAATTATTAACGAGCTTAAGCTATATTAAATCTTACTTTATTTTCGTAAGTAAATAAAGAATCATGTTAAGTTTTCACTTTATTTCTCTTTAATTTACGATATAATGTAATGTAAATATTGCAAATCTGGATTTAACAAACAAATATATAAGCAATATAATTCCAGTAAGTAGTATTACAAAGGTGTACCTTTGAGTTACAAAATAAAACATCAACGCAGAAAAATTAATTAGAATTACACTTCATATGTTATGTTTAACAAAAAAAATTTTTAATCTGATAATTTTGAGTGAAAAATTCTTATTATTAAATATATTTTTTAAATTAAGATCAATCAATAATTTTATTTTCTTTAGATGTAGCGGTAAAACTTTTTTATTATAAAAAAGCTATGCAAGAGTAAAAACTTATTTAATTTTAAGTAGAATGAAGGTGTTCATTTTATTGTCGGTGTTTATTATACCTCTACTTCTTCTAAAAGAAACCTAAAAAAAGTCGAATTTCTTACAGATGTGCTAGAGTAGCTACAGAATAAGCTGCATATGAAATGTAAGACTCCATGCTTTTAATATTATTTAAAATAATTTTTTTTTAAACAATTGATGAAATTTCTTTCATTGCTCATATTTGTATAGCTATAATTAAAAGTATTCTAAGATTTTATTCATATTTACATTCATTGACTATAGATGAACGATATTTTTCGAGGGCATTTTACTACAAATTTATTTTTCCATTATTTTAAAACAATATAAAAGACTATAACAATATTTTAAAATACATTAATATTATACAATTATTTGTAAATTTGTTTATTTCTTAGCGATGTCTTTTAAGAATATTTCTAAATACTTTTAAAATTTTTGTTTCACTTTTAAAAAATTATATAGCAAAATGTTAAAAAATGTAATATTATTACTGAGAAAATTAATTATAAAATTTATTTGAAGTTTTCAACTATAAGTGTGAAAAAGAATTCACTTGAATAAGATGAAAAAAATGTTTAGGTATTTTTAAGTCATGAGTTTTAATTTATAAGATAATGATCTGTCAATTAAATCATCAATTTTAAATAAAATATAACACACAGGATAAATGCAATACCAAAATCAATATCAAAACATACAACTAATAAATAAAATATATTATAACTTTTGCACGTTATACACATACTATTAAAACGCAACGAATGCAATTATTGCGATAAAACAGTTTTTTTTCTGGATAGCTGAAGTGAATTTAAATGCAGTTACATACTTAATCTCAATGTTTTAATTTTAAGTAAACTTTCTTTACCAGCAGTGCAATTTTACTAAACAATATTTAATTAATTTTTTGACTAATATAAATTATAATTTATAAAACATTTAAAAAATACTCAGTATTTTCTTTTCTCAAACAATTATTCACAAATTTAATTTAAAAATTTTTAATTTAGAAGGTCGTCTGCCAAAAGAAAGATAGGAGTTTTAAATGGTTTCTTCTGTTAATTAACACTTGAATACTTTCTTTATTGCGAAATAACTCTAAATTTACGAATCAGTTTCAAGTTTTCCAATTCCGGACACTCCTTCTTTGCCACTGCAGAGCACACATATATTTTCGCTTTCAAAGGAAACGAGTAGATGACGCACGCTTGAGAAAAAACAGGTACGCAAGAGTTGAAACTGCTCACCTGAATAATAGGCAATTGTAGGACAATGATGCGTAACCAGAACAAACTGGTGTCTGTCAACTCGAGGCTGGGGAACGATAGGCAGGGCCAGCAGCAGCAAGGTCCAACCCTGAGCATCAACGACGGCACCTTGGAAGTCTTACGCCGGCCTAGCTCGACCAGCAGTTCGTAGAGTCGATAAAGTGCCAGGGTTAGCATTAACTGCGTTAGGGCCTCCGCTAACAGTTGCGACCTGGTCCAAAAGGGTTAAACATTACAGTATCTTCTCCATCACAGGGTTCGTCCGTATCTTTCCAGATTTGCAGCAAATCAATTTTCAGATTTTGACCCGTGTATTTCGAGACGTATCGATTTTTAAATTAGATCCGCATTTATCTCGAAGGTATGAACGTGATTCTTTCAAAGTACAGTTTGTCATCGAAGCCAAATACAATAGTCACGAATTATCGGAAATCACTTAAACCCTTAATTTGAAAATATTTGAATTCTTTTATACGTGCAAAAGTATAAAGACGAAGTATGACTTTTCCTTTTATTGATAATAATTTAAATTCAAGCACCAATTTTATTTTAAAGACACAATTGAACACTGTTAAATAAAATTAAATCAACATTATTGAAACTTAAAATTCGTTCGAATTTTAGATAATGAAGCATCAACAGTCACACCATCCACCATTTGAAAAAAATTAACGCTGACCCAAGCTAACACAACTGTAACTTTGGAGAAAACTAAATTTTTATTTGGATATATTAAAAATTATTCTAACAGCTTTAAAGTAATTATAAAAGTACACTATTATTTATTAATTCAAAATTAACAAAGTTTTTTGTTCGTGTCTATTGTTTCATAGATTTTTATCCATTTAATTATAATTATGCTTCACATGAATTATACTTTGATTATTATAAACTATTATTATTGAACTATTTAAACTAATTATTCTTATTATTTTATTATCTTATTATCTTATTATAAGAAACATTTTGGAAAAAAATAGATATTCTTAAAATAATTTAAACAGGTATGCTTTAAAGTTTAAAAACAAATCTTTTAACAAAAATTTATATAAAGAAATGTACACGTACGCAAATGTAGATTTTATCTAAAATTTATTAAAATATTCACTATTTTAAAGTGAAATAGGATATATTATCATCTGATAACAAGTATTTTAAGTATATATTTAGATACAGAAAAGTATATGATTTAATAAAACTAGAGTACATATGATTTAATTCCAGATATATAATACACGGATAGAATTAATTTACAAATACCAAAAATTGTAATTAATATACATGTTATTATTAATAATTTATCTTTGCTTATTGGTAATTATTTTTATATAGTTCAATAAGACAATAAATTTTAAGAAAATTTTTTCAATAAAGGATTTATTACATAATCTGAGTAAATGAAAAGTATTTATTTGAAAAATATATTATAAAAGTACAAAGAATATTATTATTGCAATTCATAATTATATTTATATACATATAATTATAAACCTTTACTTAAAGGACAAAATGAAAGCTTGAAACTGCAGTAGTACCTTGCATCCACAGGCTGAATATCATACGCACCGCAAGTATCTGTTTGCGCGAATACAGATTGTTATCGTCGAGCCCATTAGCGATGCAAAGAAAAAAATAAGAAGAAAAGACGAACATACGTATGCCTGTATTTTTTAACTTTTTCCTGTTTATAGCTGATTTTGGAAAATAACCGTGAAAAAACATTAACTCAATTTACATACAACTTATTTTTATAAAAAAGGAGTTACATTTCTAAGAAGGAGCTATATTTCGTTTGACGGTTCTATTATATATTTATAGTTATAATTAATGAAAATCAGAAAAATATTTTGAATATTTACAAAAGTTGGTAGAGAAGAATAAATTGTCCGATGGTCGACTTTTCTGCTGCTGATGTTACTTATCGTGATATTATATTTGGATGTATTGATATTTATAATTATACGAAAAATTCTTATAGTTTTACGATAATAATAATTCATAAAAATCTCGGACTATAGAAAATATAATTCAAGTGTAATAAATTTTTCAGTCTACTTGTAATCTAGATAGTTTACTGCAATCAGTAACATTAAAGAGTTAACAAGTATTTCCGAATGAATCAATTTTATAATCTTTAAAAAAAGATGAATAATTATTTCTGTATATGTATTAATTAATATTTATATTTTACCTACAGTATTTTAATTTAGCATTACGTACTTATGCAAATTTAAATTTAAAACTGTTTAAGCACAAGCATTATTTTTTATGGATGATATTAACTCCTTGTACAGTTATCTTTTATTTGTCGATTTTATTTTATTTTTAATTAAAGTGATTTTAATTGAATATCAGTTAATTTTATAAATTATAATTTTATGCTAAGTGTTAGAAAATTTTCCTTCAGAAATAATAAAAAGATTTTATTACATAATTATCTATTTTTCACACTATGCATATTGCTTAGTTTTCTTGCAACTCATTCTGTCACTATTTTTGTATTTTCATTTCAGGATATAAATTCACTGGGCATTTCCCGTGTTCTACCTACTTGGCATTAAGCTGCTTATCTTTTTCTCATCGGACACGCATACATCTGAACGCATGAAACTACAAGTTTTGCTCCGCTAGTTTTTTCTTTCTGTTCCTTGATTAGGTTAATGCTAGGCTTCGTTGTCTGATATTTAATGACTTTAAGATAGATCTTCGAAGTTGTTTTAGCATTTAAGCATCGAAGTGCTGTTTGTATTTGCTTCTTTTATTTTTTAGTTGAAAATTGATACGGATGACCAAATCCAATTAATTATTGAAGATTCCAACAAACGATAAGTGGAAGGAACGATTCTTCTTTGGTATATTTTTTCATTATAAAAGCAAATAAATATTTATAAGGTTTTCAATTACATGTAAGCAAATAATTTGTCTTAATAATATTATATAATTATATTATATCTAATGAATACGAATTTTTAACGGTTTATTAGTTTACTTCAATTTTCGTTTCCGACATTTCTTTTCAATATATCAAAATAGACTTTTTTCAACTTTGACAGCAATTTTACTTAATATTTTGATTAAATTTAAATTACTTTTTCTTTATTTTTATTTTATTAAATTATTTATAATCAAATGATTTTTTAATAAAAATATAATAATTAAATTAGTATCTAAAATAATATTATATCTTTAACAAATCTTCAATTTGAATAAAGTGTAGAAAAAATGCCAAGATACAATCTTTACAATATCGTTAAAATGCATTCAAGCCCTTCATTTGTATACTATGATGTTTCTATACTACTCATGTAAAAGCACTGAATATAATTTATAAATCACTTGTAATAAGATTATGAATAAAGAAAACTTACATTGTATAAATATATGATAAAAATAAATTGTATAAATATATGATCGAATTCCTTCTTTGAAACTATTTTTAACTATACTGCTTATATAGAATGTATGTACATTAAAATGATTTGATTCTATGTAAAATAAAAAAAGTACTCTTATTATCATAAGTGATAAATTTCAGAAGCATTCTTGGACGAAAGCTTTCAGTGAATCGTTGAATTTTTGTCTTGAAGCGTTGAGCAAATTGATCATTTCACTTAAATGGCACTAGAATAGTTATTTCAAGGCTATAACTTAAGTGAATGGTGAAAAATAAGTTTCGCTAAGTTAAGGAGCGACGAGCTTATTCTGCTAAAGCAATTTTCCAAATTCGCTTAAGGAAACAATTTAGCTTACACCTCGAATTGATAAGGACGCATATCTTGCCAAAAATATCTGCAGAGGGTAAGAGGAAAAGAGAAACGAGAATGGAGCCACGGGAGTGATTGAATGCAAACATCTATTGCTGTGCGTTTTATCTTTTTTTCCTCTTTGTGCGTAAGTACATTTACTCGAGACGTGCCGCTAATTTACGTAATTACCTTGGCAGTGCCATCGCCGTGAGGCTGCAGAGACTCGCGATCGGATAGACGGATAAGACGGTGCAGGCGTTGATCTTGAATGATGTCGCCTCTTTCTGATAACAGATGTTGCTGCAGGCATCGAGGGCGAGATAAACGGTCGCCGCGCAAATGACCGAGGCGATTGTAACCAAGCCCACACTAAAATTTCCCAGACCTGGAGAAATGACAGAAAGATGTATGAGAGGAAATTAATGAAGAGGCTACTTTTCAAAATTACGCCACCGACGAGCATTAATATTGTTAAGTGTCTTTTGCGGAGAGAAGGATGAAACGACTCTCGGGCAAATAAATTTAACATCACTGTTTGTTATTGCGGCACGGGCTCGTTCATTTTTCATGTTCTTACGATGAAAACTAAGCGGGAATTTTAACATTTTTTAATGATGCCAACAAATGCCCAAAAAACAGTTTTCTTTCGTTTCATCATAAGATAAATATCTTACGTACAAATTCCGAATTTTAATTGTACTTTTAATAATTTTACGTGTACAAATACGTTGAAAAATATATAGAAGCAGAATTTTACAGGAGCTATTGAATTTTTATGACTCAATATAATTTTATTTACAATTCTTATATTCTTTGGTTTTTTTTAAATGATCAAAATTTGAATAAATTGTAATAATTCTATAATTTTTTCCGTTGTACCTACTGTTAAAATATTTGTATAATACTTATAAAACTGAATGATAAATTTTTTTTACACTATTTATACCTTATTTTTAATGAACTACAAACTAATGTCTATTAATTGACATTCAAATTTATGAAATATAATTAAGATAACTGGCTAATAATATTGATAAATAAAAGAAAAAAAATTATTTCGAACAACTTTAAATATCTTTCGTTAAATCAGAATGTTCACCTAGTAATTTTGATCGTTTTTCACTGGAAGATGAATTGTAGCTGAAATTATATTATATAATTAAAAGTTTCTAGCTAAAGCGATATTTATCTTTAAAATTAATATGTGATTTATGATAAATTAGAACATGAGTATAAAAATCAGTAATCGAAACAATGAATTTTCTTAATTATATTTTCTTAAGATTTTCGTATTATATTTATAAAATTTTTACATTTTAAACATAAATAAATTGTATTGGCAGAACTTTTTCCAATTTTTATATTTCTTATGAATTAAAATATTTATTAATAATTGCAAAGTTTGCTCCAAAGAAATCCTACGGTGAAAACAGTAATGTTAGGAATTCTAAATACATAACATTTAAGTTATTTATCAATCGTTTATCTCTGTAATATATATTATTTAAAATTTTCAGTTTTTTAACGACAAATATTCAGAATATAAATCCAACTTTTATAACCTTTATATTCTTTTATTATTCTTTTTTTTAATGTATATACTAATTTTTGATCAAAATAATATGTTGGTTAAGAATAGTTAACAATTCTGAAAAGAAAGAAGCAGAAAGTAATTGTATGAAAAGATTAAAATTTAGAAAAGCGAAATATTAAAACAGTTAGTAATAGAAATTAGTATAATGAATAATAAATTACAATGAGTGAAAATGTTTCTTTACAAAAAATAACAAATATTGATATGAACAAAAAAACCAAAATTTATGCATCGCGTTTTAGTGAAAATATAATTTTCTATCTATTTAAATTTATGAAAAATAAATATTAATACTAAGGTTAATGCAGATATTAATTTTTTTGTAAATTTAGTAATTTCTTAACTCATACAGCTATGCACACGAGTATGCACAAATGTCTGAATAAAAAATAATATACATATACGTGTAAATAGTAAATATCATAAATGTCAAATTTTACACAAATCAATTCATGTATATATGAATTATATATAAGGGAGCATTTTTTTAGATTGATACCAAGTTAATTGAAAAGTTCTATGTTATAATATACATATAATATATAACTTATAACATATATTTTTAGGGTACACTATAAATTACCTGTAATATACGTATTATAGTCGTTACTTTCAAATTTAAATTTCTGTCAAAATACATTTCAAATAAATATATTTTAATTATTCGTTGTTTTTCTATATAATAAACGTCTGTTTTCGTTACTTCTATCGTTTGTTATTGTAATATTTGTTACGATACTTACTCGTTTTTAATTTTTCTTAATTCAAATATACTTTTCGATTTTTCACTTACAACCTTGAACAATTTAAGCAATTATTAACTACTCAAGAAATATCTCTCATGTGTTGTAAATTCAAATTTATTTAAAAAATTTGGTATTCTATCACAAATTCAAAGCTCATTAAAAAAATTAAGTCATATAAATAAAATCTGATTTTTTTTTAAGTTTATTAAACATATAAATTTTTAATTTATTGTTAATTTATTAATTTAATCTTGAATTCAACGTTTTAAATCTTAATTTTGATTAAAAAATATTTCAAATCAATGTACTTTAAATATTTTTATAAATACATATTAGTTTGATCAAAATATATATTGATAAAAAAATGTCACTTTAATATATGTAAATTTATTTTAATTTATTAAACTTATTATAATTCAATTTGATCTCGAATAAAATTCTTAAATCAAGATAATAAGAGAATTACAATTTAACATGATTAATTTTTGTTTTATAAACAATCTTATTTCCAATATTTTTACATTATATATATAATAATTTATTGACAATGGATTTTATTAAAAATTCTTTATCTCCTTTTTTAAAAAGTTTTGAACAATAAAGGGACATAATTATAATATAAGACTTCTTTATATCAAAATATAACAGAATTATTACATCTTCTATGTATTTTTCATATATATTTCTCAATTTTCAACTAAATATCAAATAAAAGAATTTGTTATTATATATATATTGTTTAATAATTTTATTAACGTTTTTTTCTTGCAGTATGCTTTAAAGTTGTAAATTACAAATTTTCCTTTTAATAAATTTTATCCTTTTTATAATTAGAGAAATTTTAATTGAATTAGAATAAGACTGTAAGTTATTTTATTTTAAATTTAGCAAAATCTAATAATTCATTACAAAGGAAGTTATTCAATTTGTTTCTTTAATTGTGTTACAAGCTACAACAAAAGAATTTTTCTATAAAATTAATTTTATAAATCAGTATATTAAATTAACGCTGCTTTTGAAGACAAATCAATACAATGTTAATGAAATGTACAATAGATGACTCAATAAGGTGTATATATAAATTACTTTAGATATTGCTTATATATGCATATATTTAAACACGTATCATTAGTTAGATAGCCTATAGTATAGCTTATACCAGCCAATCCATTAGAATGTAAATAGAAAATCTGATTATCACTAACATCGCTTTTATGCATATTAAATCAAACTTTAAATTTGAATGAGAATTTGAAGATAAATAAGTATGTTAGAACTATAATACCTATCTAATAATATTTCTACAAAAATTAACAATAAATAATAGATATGTTTTGAGAAGCTTTTTAATTTCGTTTCATTAATTGATACCAAAATAATTTTAATTTTTTGAAGTATGCTAATTTAAGCACTGGATATTTAAAAAAATTTAAAGCATATTTTGCAAGTACCGCGTACATACTGTAATGTAATATAGGTAAATTTCATCGATGATCACACACTTAATTTAACGATTATTAAATAAGCTTCATAAGATTCATAAGATGATTCTAATAACGTTTAAAGCAAAGTATTTGTTTTTAAATAGTATCTAATTATTAATACTTTTGCTTCGAATTAAAAAATCTAATATTCTCATCATTTACTTATTGTTTGTATTTGTGAGCTGTAATATTTATTCATTTTATTCAAAAGTACTTATTAAAGTACCAATAAATCAATAATGGCATACAGAAATTCAACTTCCTCGAATAAAAGTATTAATTAGTAAATGAATATATCAACAAGCGGGAAATATAAAGATATTATGAAGATTTATACACATAAAAGCCGTTTCAACTGTAAATATTATGCCACAAAGCGTAAAATCAAACAGTTGTCTCGTATTATTTTTATATCTACATTTTTTATCTACTTTTCACTTATAATTTATTATAATTTTCACTTATTTCGAAAGCAAACATTTTATGCATGTGTAAACCAGCTTTATAATAAAATTGTTTGACGTTACATTTAAATGAACCAATGAAAAGCATCGATGGCTGCACAATATTCAAAAAAACAAAAGTGATAAATGTAAAAATAATTGCGTAAATGTAATATAATGAAAGTAGTCGCATTCTTCGTCGAGAAAAATTCCCTTATATTTTTCCAACGCTTAATGTTACTTAATGCATTCTTAGTGTAGTATTTTATCACCATAATATACCAGACGAGAGATTGTATTAAAACGAAGGGACGTTAGTATCGGTTAATCTTTCGGATTAATCTTCGCAAACATGAACAATTGACACGCCGCCATCGTTCGCTACGAAGTAAATTTATTTTAATTTATTAATATTATTTTCACACATCTTTGCTGTGTGAAAAGTCGCACGAAAAAAGAGGTGCTCCGAGAACTTTTACCAAAAGTTCTGAAAGCGCTGTCAAGGAAAGTAGTATCTTTTAAAGGGAGAGAAAGAGAAAGAGAGAGAGAGAAAGGAGGCTGGACACACGTGAATTTTGGAACCAATTTTCTTATGTGCTTGGTCCTGTCGCGCTTATTATTAATAACGTCATGCTTGTGATTAGTGTTAGGGCCTTCTTACACTATGCTCGTGTGTATGTAATACATTGTATTATTTATATCATATTCCTTATATTCCTTGTGAACGCTCAAATTTTCAAAATATATAGCTGATCTTTTCACTTTGGAATTTCGAATACGTTTACATCTCGTCGTTTCCTATCATATTCTGTGTTAAATAAATGTGCTCATCTTCTTCGATAAATTATATGTGAAATTCTGAAACTCGTGTACGTGCTTTTATAGTTTTTGTATGTACTAACTTTGCTGTTTTATTGCAGTAATTTTTATATCAATTTCTGTTTGCTTTTCTTGATAATCCCTTGCTGCTGAAGGCGAATTACGTGACTACCTAAGTCGTATTCATTTAAGGTTTCTTTTTAATTCAACTTAAATCTTTTATGCTGATCGAATAAAATTTTTAATTATGAATATATAGTTGCGCAAATAAAAATTGATACTTATATTTTTCGATTATTTTTAAATTGCTGAACCTATAATAGTGAGTCTTTTAATGCAATTTATGTGCGGATAATATCGATGTTTGATTGTTGATTCGATACATTTAAAGCTTTATTATTTTTTAGTAAGTTTCGTTATATACGGCTAGACTTTCATGTTTGTATTATTGTATTATTACATATATTATTGTATTATTGTATTATTACATATATTATTGTATTATTGTATTATTACATATATTATTGTATTATTGTATTATTACATATATTATTGTATTATTGTATTATTACATATATTATTGTATTATTGTATTATTACATATATTATTGTATTATTGTATTATTACATATATTATTGTATTATTGTATTATTACATATATTATTGTATTATTGTATTATTACATATATTATTGTATTATTGTATTATTACATATATTATTGTATTATTGTATTATTACATATATTATTTTATTATTGTATTATTACATATATTATTGTATTATTGTATTAAATGTATTATTCATTGGTACTCAATATGCTATGTATTTTAAAATTTAATTTTTAGTTTTTTTATCGGATCAGACATAAATAGAACTAAACCTATAAATCAGATATAAAGCTTCAGGTGCATAATACGTATTATTTAAAACATAATATTTGAATTTTATGTAAAATATTTATTTCTGGCTTACTAATCATAAATGAAATCAGCATACAAAAAGATATTAAATGATAAAATGTAAGTTATAACCTATAATAAAATGAAAATTTATTTTGTCCTTAAATCATAAATCTATCTTTTTATATAACCATATGATATTTTTTCTATTCCATTTCATTGTCATCGGTAAAACATACAAATATGTTATTTTGAAATTCAACATGGTGAATATCCTATTATTATAATAATAGAAATAATAATAGAATAATAGATATGATTATGATGAAACATAAAAATGTATATCTTTTTATATCTGAAAAATTCAAATTACAATATTAGATTCTTAGTATATGTTTTTTATAATAAATGAGTAAATAAATTCCTATTATTTTTACATTAAATTATGAAGACAAAAAACATATATTTCAAATTAAAAGAATATAATTTATTTAATTTTTTAGAATGCGATAATATATATTATAATATATATAATAATATAATATATAATATAATATATATAATATAATAATATAATATTAGGAAGTAGGAAGGTATGTTTTCATATACAGCATGAGCGAATAGTCATTTAACGATTCCAGCAACTCTAGCAACTCTGTCGTGCTAATGCAATCAATTTGTAAAAAATATAATTATTACTGATCATTATTTTGTTTTATTTATGACCATTTGAGCCATATAAAATTAATTAAAAGTAAGAATCAATGACTAACATTTACATCGAAAGAATACAAATTGTGTCCACTTTTCTTGCTTGTATGTTCAATAAATAATTAAAGTAAATAAAGAATTGATAGATAAAAAAAACGAAATAAAAAAATATCTGATGTGAAATCAGAAGTTTTAAAAATTCAGTAGAAAAAAACGGCCAATTTAATTATCTATCTAATTTAAACAACCGAGAATGCAGGGAAGAATTACGCGCATGTGTAGCCTCTGTGGAACGGTTTCCTCGTTCTCGAGTGTTAAACACGTTCTTTTACGGCTGCATATTTTGAAGATCTTAAAAGTTCCGTGTTAACTGCGTTTTCTCGCTGCATACATGTATAAGCATAAGTGTAACATTTTGTTGTGTTGCTGGTGCGCGTTGGCGTGAATGTCGCTTTGTAACAGTATCATTTATTCTCTCTCTCTCTCACTCTTTCTGGACCACAGCCGATGCGCACCTTCATCTGTACTTCGTAACCATTTCCTTGTTGCATGATGATACTCTGGCATTCGTCCTAAATACTGCGTATTTCTCGATGATTCTCAAGAATGCTAGATGAAGACGACTCATGTCTCTTCCTCTCTTTTGCGGACCCCGGATACTCATGTGTATCGTGTTCCACGAAGTTGTTTCCATGTTTTATCGCCCTGCGTCAATACCTTATAATATTAGTACACATGAGTGTAGCAGGATCGTCGACAAAGTAGCTGTTGAGCAATTCTGTTTCTTCGAGCGTACGTGTCGTTTTTACGTATGTTTGAACTTTTGTTTTTCAATCTTTCAATCGGTTAGGATACCGTTGACGACATTTTCCCATGACTTTCTGATTAAGCTCCTCTTATCTTTATATTTTCCTTGATTTTTCTTTGATTTTAAACTTGATGCATAATATATGTCGGTATGTTTCATCCATTTTTATATATATATAACTTTTTTTAATTCACTTACGTAAAAAGCAAGCCAGTTTTTTTTTAAACAATGAAAAACTAAATATATATTTCCCTATAGAACTTGAATCTCTCGTCAAAAATTGAATACATAGAACAGTGTAAAATCATATCTTCGCATGCAATTTTTTAAGTTTTTTTTCTTTTACTCAATAAGATATTATTTAAAAGCTGAATCTGAAAATCTTCTCGTTTTTTGCTGAATAATTTTATTGATTCCCAAAAGTAAATTGTAGCTTACCGCAAAGTGTATTTAATTGTCACGTGATTAAATTCAACAGATCGACTAACTTGTACTCGTAATAATACATTTTTACGTAAAAAAATATATATACTGCGCTCAGAATAAACGTCAGAAACTTCTCATCGGATTTGATTTCGATTTTTTAAGGTAAACTCGGGGTATTGTTTTCGAGAAATGATAAGAGACACCCAAATAGTGTTTTACGGCCTAAGCTTAATGGACTGCTACTTCTTGCTCTCGCGATTGACTCTGATCTTTTCGGTATGTTCCAGAGCCAGAGAATCTACAAAATCTTCAAAATGACTGGAAAGTGCGAAGTGACGATAATCTGATGTGATACTCAAAAATACTTATTTCGTTATTTTCTTGTTGGAACTTTATAAATCCAGCAATGTTTGCGAATGACATTATTATTCCATTTTACTTAACTTTACAGCTCTTATAGCGTATAATATTTCTGTTACATATTTAATCTATTTGCTTTAATTATATTAATGCTAAGAATTTAATAATTTTTTCTTAGTTTTGTTAAGATATTTCAAATTATTGTTGATTTAAAATACAAAATTATTGTATATTTAAAAATTGCAAATATATACTTTCTATTAAAAGCAGGATCAATAGCTTTTATACTAATGTTTTTATGTTTTTACTTTTATTTAGTTTCAAAAAAATAGAATTTTAGAATAATATGCTTACAGAAATAAATATTTAGTCGAATATTCCTTTATTACTTTATTTATAATATAATAATATATTCATTTTAAAAAATAAATATAACTATAAAAATTTAAATTATAACAAAACATTACTATTTGATATAAAAAAAAAATTGCTTATAACTTCTTGATATATTATTTTTTAGAGAAAATAATAAACTAATCTACAGTATGGTATAATTTAATTTAAAAATAAAAATATATTCTATCAAACATGTGAAAAAAATATTATAAAAATACACTGTTGTTTTAAAAAAATACAATTAGTAATATAAAGATACAATATAGTAAATGACGTATAAGAAAACTGTAAAAATGTTATAACGCTTAAAATTATATAAAAAAGTTTCTTTTTTTATATAAATTTTATATAAGTTTCTATGAACGAAAAATAAAAATAAAAGTAATTACTATCCTACTGATAAATACAATTAAAAAACTGTTACCTAAATATTGTTGCTTAAAAAATAAAGCCAATAATTATTCATTATCACATGAACGTAAATTAATAAAAAATATTAGAAAAGGATAATAAAGCTGAAAGATAATACGTATACGTGTTTTGATTGTAGTGGAACATGTAATTATAAATTTAATTGAGAAAATTTTCAAAGAAAAGGAAAAATCAATGTAGGGAAAACGATGTATAGCAAACCTAAATAATTCTATAATACTAAGATGGTATTTTGAAGTTGAGGTTATTAAAATTTATTATTTAACAGAAATTATATTTATATATAAGTATTTAATACAATATATTTTATTAAATTTTTCTTTGATGCTACAAAATATTATGAATTTATTGTTTGCTTTAAAATTATTATAAAAAAGAATCTCTTTTAATAAAGAAAAATGTTTTAATCCGTTAGAAGTGCAGACACGATATTGCACTACAAAAAAGCAAATAATACTTGAAATTTTTATGAATAGTACACAGCATAATCTATTCAGTAAACTTTAATTTCCCTCTTCAATTCAGTCTTAAATTTATAAAAACGTATATTTACGTTGTTGTACGTCCGATTAAACAATATAATTTTAAATTCCACACGAAAATGAAACGAAAATATTTTATCACAAATCAGGCTATCACTTAGTATATAATAAAGCATATGGGTTTCGGAACCCTCGTTTACCACCTTAACTTGTCGAACTCCTCGCATCTTGTTTCGCATTATAGCGATTAAATCGCCGATCCCACCAAATTCTCGGAGAATTTTAGATAAAATTTGAAGCGTAAAGGAAAGTAGGACTATTCTCTAACGTACTTTAATTATTTTGCAAATCAAGTTAATGAAAAAATAATTAAGGGTAGCCCAAGAGAAATTAATCTCACTGACATACGTGTTCATACGATTTGAGTCCATCGCCTACATCTACAATATCGTACTTTTTAATCAAATAAAATATATGTACCTATTAGTGCGTGCTTTCTTTACATTAGAACTTTTAAGAACTTTCATGAAAATCAGGCAATTTGTCTTTATTTACTTTTCCACTCGGTATTCATCAGACGACTGGATTTCAATCAACCCTATACCGTTAAATCTGCTTTTAATCCCATTAACAAAGTTGCAGCTTTTATACTTCTTTAGCCCTTACCTTAACTTCTCAAAGATTTGCCCAATTTACAATTTTAACTACGTCGAAGTTTACATTACTGAAGCAACAAAAATGATTTGTTCCCTAGTCGGTGGCGATTCCAAAAATGAATCGGCTTGGAGAATGACATTAAGGAAATACCTAGGCGCTGACACGCATGTTGTCACTCACTTTCGAACAATTGAATCGAGCTCGGCAGATAGACATTTTCGCAGCTGAAGTTCCCGGTAAGGTAAAATTCCTCATCTTGGAAGTTGCCGAAGGGTTCACCGAGGCTGATGGACATATCTCTTCGGAGCAAAAGGAGCTTCGGAAAAGCAGAAGAAGCGGAGGAGAAAACGGCTACCACGCGCACTAAAAACTTATTAAATATAGCAACTGACAGTGACGAGGTACGTAAGCCATTTGAAAGCGCGAGAGCGAAAGGTTTTCCGTAGCTTCTCTCCCCCCCACCTATCATAATAAATCAACTAAGTGCGAGTGAGAGCCAGGGCGCACTTTTACTTTCCACGCCAGACGATGTTCGCGACGCTGGAAATTGCAATTCCTCCGCAGCCTGCTTTCCCTCTTCTCCTCGTTTTCGACACTTTGTGCGAGATTTCTAGAGCCAATACTTTCTGGGAGCAGGATTTTTTCTTTTGGTGCTTGACGACGTATCACTTGTTTCTATTCTACTCGAATCATTCGTTTTCCTATTTTTACAATATCTCGTACGTTTTCTGTTTGAGCAGCTATAAAGTCGTTTTACACGCACCAACTTCTCGTATGTAGGTTAAAGACTGATTTAATTAAAGCCTTCAAGTAATGATGACATTGCAATATCGTATATTTCTGAAATGGTATTATAGTTTATTTTTCAAGCGATTGCGCTTCGTTTTGCACAATTCAACTACAGGCACAATTGAGAGATTGTAAAAGCCGTTTTTATTTCTTGCTAATTTACTTTTCGTACAATATTATGCAAGTGTTTATGGAAGTCGCAGTCGACAAGTTCGTTCCCAATACGTCAAATACATGATAAATGTACGATTTACCCACTGATGGTTAAAGTCGGTAACATTGATCTGATTAGAATAAAAAATATTGCTCTTACCATACATCGATATTAAAATGTTATAAAAAAACTTGAAATAAATGCTTTAAATTTATTACAATTCTCTAAGACATAAATACATTCAAGACGAATTTTATAATAAATATTATAAACCGATTAAAATTATCTTTCAAATATCAATACTCTACATATCATTTGTTATAATACTGCAATATATCAATCTTTCTGAAAAATTTACCAATATAATTTTATAATAAATCCTATTTATTATTATAGCGTAAGATTTTTTTCTAATGAACGAATACAATTTTAACTGTTAGATGTACAAACATTATTATGAGTTTTAGTATTATAACGTAATTATAATGAAAAATAGAGTTTCTTCAAATATAAAATCAGTAATTAATTAAAATTTATTATTTCTTTGCATATTCCTTCGTAATTTTAAATTAAAATTTACTATAATTATCAGTATACATTCCATTTTTCTAACAAAAACATATCATTAAGTATAATAAATTATAATAAATAATTTTTAGTCGTATTAAGAAAATATGTCGTCCAGCATCGAAATTATATCATATTTGGTTCATGTTTATACTGACAAAATTTAATTATAATGTTCATATATTTTCTTAAAAATTAAAACAGGTATACGAAATTCGTAATTTATTTCTTGATGATTAAGCACAAATGATTTTATTCAATTTATAATATTTATTTCAAAAACTTTCAGGATTTAGATTTTACGATAATTTGTTTTAACATTACATTTGAACATGTATAGAAATGTACGAAAAATGAAATAAGTAATGTCTATTGAATATTTTTTTTAGAATTACAATTAGTTATCTTATTTATGATAGTACAAAATTTATTTTTATATCCGGTTGTTCGTTAAGTAATATTTTTAAAATACTTAATCGTTTTAAATATTCAATTTCTTCTTCTTATAAACTTTAAAACTAAAATTTTACATCTTTCTTTACAGTTTTGACAGCTTTACCTAAACTAGTTATTACTCTCAAATTATTTTAATTTATTACAAAATAATAAATAAATAATGATCAAGTTTTGTATTTATTTAGACGCGAATATAAGCACGATAACGGCTGATTTTATCTATGTTTAAAGTTCCTTATTCACATTTACTCGTATAAAAAAATTTTTTAAATGTCAGCTTCTATGTTGTGATTATCACAATCTAAAATTTATGTGTAATTACTTAAGGCATCTCTTAAATACAAAGAAAATTAAGTTTTTAGTGTTTATATGTTTATAAAATTATTATAAAGTGTAATTGCATAAGGATTTCTTTACATTTGTAATTTTAAATTAAATTTTTTAAAAATAATATTTCTTAGCTTTCGAATAACCTCAGAAAACTATTGATCGTATTAGTTAATTTTTAAATATCCTTTTATTTCTAAACAAAAATAAAGTTACAGTTATTTATTTAAGTTCAATTTGAAGATTCAGAAGACTAGCGATATTTATATTGGCAATAGAATATTATTTTGAGGTGTTAGAATTTTTCAATTTAATATATATTTTTATTTTTTATTTTTTTAAATTAAAAGTATTGTGCTTCTGCTTATTACACTACACATAATTACATGTGCATGTGAAAGTTACTCACATAAAATGGACATATCGTCCATGAAGCAGGTAATTACTAGAGAGAAACATATATTTGACAAACACAAGTAATTTAAGAAAAATTTTAATTAACAAGAGAACAAGTAATATAATAAATAAATATTAATACATAAGTATTGCACAAAAATATCAAATAATTTCAAAACGAAAAATATAAAATTTGTAATAACAATGTGCGTGTGATCCCACCAAGAATCGTTGACATATTAATCAACAACGAAACCTGTAATTCTTTTTTTTAATTTATATAAATTCCCTTTCTCGTTATCTAAAAGTATATCATTTTAAATTTTTCATACGCTAAATACAAAAATTATAACTATAATGTGAAGAAGGAAGTTCGTGATTTTACTCTAAATTCTTTTTTTAATGATAAGAATTTTCTGCTTTCATATTTATACGTTTACAATTTTTTTTCTGTATTGCATATTCAAGTAAACTTATTCAGTGTAAATAAATATTCGTGACATCAAAGACTTTCTACAACGAAAACGTTTTTTTCGCACTCTTATTCAAGGTAACAGTGCCTTGTATAGATTCTCGAGAGAAATTTTCCTGCACAAGAAGTACTTAACACGCGACAATCTGTCAAACCTGTAAAATTTCTGTACGTACATTTTATGGTAATTACTACTATTCAATTATCGTATTTTCAAAAAATAATAAATTATTTATTTGCAAATAAATACAATGGAGAAAATTTGTATACTACTTCGGTAATTTTTTTCATTCGTCAAATTTTTCATGATCGTCAAAAATTATCTCATTCAAATAGTTGAATGAATATGATCTATATATTATGGTATAGCTCTAACTACATAAAACAGTTTATTTCAATGAAGTAACGGATAAGACTTGGTACTAAAATTCTTCAGCATAACGGTCACAAAAAATTTGTATTGAATATTGTTCATCCTTTTACTTTGACGCACTCCAAAATTAACTCTTGGTATAATAAAGTCGTAGTGTTGTACACAAGGAACTGTTATTTAGTTTTGAAGTCTATCTTACCTTTAATTGTATTAAAATAAATATGTTTCATTTATTTAGAGACAAAGCTAATAACAAATATGATAAATTTTATAAAGAATTTTTTTTATTTCTATTTTTTTATTTTTAGTTCTAATATGGTAAAACTAAATATTATTCTTAACAAGTTTATAAAAGTAACACAAAATGTCTATATTATTTATATTGATATAATTATATTTATATAATCAGAATAATTTATTTTGTACTAATATATTAAAAGATATAATCAAAATTTTTATATTAGTAATTAACTTTGAAGTGAAATAATCTTTGATATATAATACGATATTAAAAATCTGTAGGGATGTTAAAGTTTAATTTATACTTTATTGGAGGCTATATTATACAAAATGAGATTTTTTAAGTATATCTCTAAACGTACTAATTAATTGATATTAAATAAATTAAGAAGTAAAAAATAATATAATATAGTTTTATAGTTAAAATATAATTCTCTTATTAGTTTATTTAAAAGTTAAAATAAAGTTAATATCATTTATGCACTGCAAAAATGTGATGGGTATTTATAAATGGAAGTTCAAAAGCTTAAAAAATATGGATCGATCAAACTTTCTGTTAAAATGTATTTTACTTTCGCTCGAATAATTTCGAAAATCTGATAATTTAATCCAAGGGTCTTTTGTTTGCTTTTATAAATATCTGACATTGTCTTTTTATTTATATAATTTTCGAAACCGTTTATATTAGTTCATGATGATCACATTTACAATTTAATTGAAAGATATATATATATATATATATATATATATATATATATATATATAACTTTTTATTTCTCTATTTCTCAATCTGTTTTTATTTTTATTCTGGTACAAGTTTTACAACATTAATTTTTTTACAAAGATTAGCATGAATAATGATCTTACGTGCAATACATCATAAAACCATTACGTATCTTTTTAAATTCTGTTCATTTTCTTCAAAGTACATTCTATCTCAAAGTCTGCTTAAAAATTTATATAATAATAAAGCATAGCATACGAATAATACTGATTTTCAAATTTTACATAAATCACTGTATTTTTTTTTCAATTGAAACTCTAACGATGATGGTTGTGAGGTAACGTACAAAGAAAATCGTTCATTGAAATCCTTTGCGATATTCGGACAGTTTTAAATTATTTTACGTTAGGATTTTAATGAATATGTATTTTCAAAAATATTATCTTTTAATTCATTAATTAAAATCATTAATTTTGTTAATAACAAATTATATTAAGAATATTTCTTAAATTTTTAACCAATTAAAACTTTAAAAGTATTATTTTAATACAAATTTATTTAGATATACTTTATAACTATTAACAATCTTACAATAGTGTTGTAGAATGAAAATAAGTAAAAATTACTCAACCATTTTATAAAATATCTATATTTTGAAAAGAAGCCTTTTAAAATTTATAATTCATAATATATTATAAATGTGATACAAATTTGTAAATCATTAAAAAAATATTTTTAAATTAATAAAGCTATTTTTAATTTATGTTTTTTATAACTTTTTTTTCTTAAAAAGAATTTTAATAACAGTGTTGCACTTTGTACAATATGAACATAAATTGATATGTACAAATACGTTGAATTACTTGAAAGAATGCAGATTTATACATACATATATAATACATGTCGAAGCTTAAAACATGGTTTAAACCTTCATTGAAAAGGAAACATTAAAATACTAGCGGAGAAAAATGACGAATAATTTATTAATATATCATTATGCAATTATGTATTCTACTTGAACCATACATTGAATGTGAAATACATATCCATACATAATCATATTTGAAATATATGATTCTTTTTTAAAATATTATAAACTGAATATTTTATAATATCCCGAATATTACTAAAACAGAGTATATCACTAATTATATTCTTGTTGTAAACTGGTCCTTGCAAGAAAAAGTGTATAAAGTAATAAAGTATAATAAAATATAATAAATTTTCGTTTTTGTTGATATATAAGTAAATAATTGATAAAGTAACATTTTGATCGATTACGAGAAAGTATTATTAGTAGTAAGACACATTTTTAAATATTATTTGTATTTATTTTTTTAATATATACAAGCTTTTTTTAGTCTACAAGAAGCTAAAATATCTTTTTTTAATACTTGAAAAGATAAATTAAAAACAATTTTTTTTTAATTTGAATAAATAATATTAGAAATATGAATTAATTGTAAAATAAAATCAAAATTTTCTGCCTTTGATTTAACAAAGGATTTGATGATGTTTTAAAAAATCTATATTTCATTATAATAATATACTCTAGTTTAACATTTTAATATTTAAGTAAATATATAATTAAGTAAAAATAAATGTATATATAAATAAATCAGGTGATTTATTTATACAAAATTTTATTATTATCTCTGTTGATGAATATATTTATCAAATAATTCCTATTTAAAATTGTTAAAGTTTTAGAATAAAAGTAGTTTACCTAATGATTTACTTAGTAGTTTACCGATAATTTTATTTTTACTTAGTAATTATTCTAATTTTTATCAACATTTCATCTAGTTTAAATTAAAAATAAACAAAATATTTTTTAATTTCAAATTTATCGATGCAGTGAATGTTCATTAATATTTATAAATATTTGTTATTATTAATCTCTCTCTCTCTATCTCTCTCTAAGAATATATATAAGCCACAGGTATTTTACATTTTAATTTTATTTGTTTTTACTTATAATACAATATTAATTTTCTTTATACTTGTAATATTTAAAACTTTCTATTACTTTTAACCTTGTTTGTAATTAACTATCAGATTTTAATGTTAGAAAAACATACAAACATAATTTAAAACATAAATATTATAAAACTAATTTTATTATATTTTTTTTAATTAAACTTACAATTTAACGGTTATAAAAGTAATTATTTTAGAATTGTAGCTACATATTTTTAAGATTTAAAACTGATATATTACATCGTAAAAAAGCTAATGAAGATTTATAAGAGAGTATTAAGACTCTACCTTTGATTTACTACTCTCAGTTTTACAGATTAACTAATAATGACGTGGGTGAGATGTGACATTTACAGATTTTTGTTTAGCTTGCATTCAGTTATGTTAAGTTACAGATATAATTTAAATTTAAAGCATATCAAAAAAGGACTTAGTTTGTAAAACTGAAGTAACTTTACTATTAATAGTAATAATGCTATTATGCATTAATGTTGTTAATTGGACATATGTTTACATATAAATATTAGTTTGAATTTTATCATGCATTCAAATTCACTTAAAGAATGAGAAGAAACCACAGAAGAATTTAGTAAATGTAAAACGTAAATGTCAAACCACAATCAAAATATTGAAGATAAAACTTGGATGACTTCATTGGTAAGTCATATTTTTAATACATATATTGACAATAATTAAAGATAATAATAACAGTAAAGTTAAAATGAATTTAACTCTGATAATAGAAAATAAAATTTTCTATCCTGATCCAAATTAAATTTTTGTATATTAAATTGTATATTTATTATATATTAAATATTAATTATATTAAATGAAAATCATTCTTGGTATTGTGAATTTTCAATATTTTTAAAAATAGTAATATTTTAGTGAAATGTTATTACTAAAATATTATTAAAATAGTAATATTTCAATGTATATTTATTATTCTTGAACGCAGTTATTCTCAAAAATTCCGTAATTAATTAAATATTCAAATCTTAATTAAAATTAAATATTAAATAATAATCAATATGAAAAGGTAATATTTTTTTAGTTTCAATTGTAAAAATTATGTAATTAATACAAAAAGTTGTTTCCTTTTTTCTGAATAAATTGATAATAAAATATTTTGGAAATACATTTTGAAAGTTAAAGATAAATATGCTTGTAGATGTGACGGTCAATCGTTACGAGTCTTACAACGTCGATGCCTTGAAGTTCTAAGGTCGTTTCTTTTAAACTACTTTTTTTTTAAATATACGTTTTTCCAACTAAACAACTAAACACGAACTTTGGGCATGAATCTGAGTAGAATATTTTCTTGCAGATACATTTATAGTTTGATGCAATCTTTAGAAAATCGAAAAGTTTTTGAAAAATTTAATTTACATTATTTCATTTGAATGTTGAAATATATTTTTTTAATTGTTAGCTTTATTTGTATTTGTATCACTGAACAGATATACTCGGACAAATAACCCTATACTACTTTTAGGATCCACTGTCGACATTTATTTAAAGTAAGCAATATTTGACTTGATTTAAGTCAATAAAATAAATTGCGTTAAAATCTTTAAGACTGATTAATATTTTTATTAAAAAAATTATAGATTTATTAAGCTTCTTTTAAGCAATGGCAACAATATAATATATAACGTTCATCTGTAATTCTTCAAATAAGAATGAAAAATTACCGTTAAGGATTTTAAAATAAGTTAGGCACGCGCTATAAAGATGAGCTTGAATTAAAAATGAAAATTTCCTTTTCACTTTATTCATGATGTTTAGAATTACGATGTCTCCTTACTCCCGCGCAAGTGAAACTCCAATCGGATATTCTGAAAGCTCAGTTCGTGAAAGAAGACGGCAGTTATATATATATTTCTTCACTTTCACATTCTGCTAACGTAAATAACGACGAACGTGCAGGAAAAAGCTACGCGCGCGAAAGCGACTCGAGCCTCACACGGTGGAGTAAAAAAAGCTACAAGAAGATAAAATTCCGGCGACGATAAATCTCTAACGGCAGGAAGGAATTGCCTCCAATGAAACTGTGGAGAAGCCGCGGGACTGGGAAGGTCGGACAGGCGAAGGCGACCAGATTCCCGTGATTCGTCATCGAACTTTCTTTTTCTTTGAACTTGAAGGCAAGGGGTCGAAGTAAAACTAACAGAACGAACGCGGAGATAAACAAGTGTCCCACAAGTACACCAACGCCGAACTACGCGTGACTTACCGAGCGAAGAATTGAGAGTGAATTTCTCTTGAAGAAGTTTACATCTTGAATTATGACTAGCCGATTATCCGATTATCTATATTTTGAATATCTGTCTTATATGTAAATTATTTGCCGATAGTTCTTATTCGCTAACCTCTTTTATCTGGCATTGAAAATATTCTTTAAGCCTGAGATTTGCTGTTAAAAATCTTTTTTTTTTTATCATTCCTGTATATGGCTTTGTGTTTTGAAAAATATTTACTAAGATATGACAGTTGAGAAATTTGAGAAATTCTTAATCGTTGATCAGCTGAAGATTTCTTCAAATTTCCAAACTCGTGTACTTAAATTTTGTAATAATCTAAGCCTTCATGTCGATTATTAAAATTAAATATATACTTATAGTGCAACTTCAATTAATACAGATTTCTTAAAATTTCTATTTTACAATGTTAATTTAAAATCTGAATAATGTTTAGTTCCTGAATATAAAGTACTTAAAATATATATTATGTAAGATACAATATTGAACTTTACTCTAAATGTTTCTTATAATTTACATACAAAAGTATTATTATTGGTATGAAGAAGAAAATTACTAAAATATGCAGCTTCTTTATTTTAAAGTATTCTGAACGAATATTTTACAAGTATTTTTCTTACAATATAAATAACATTTGTTGAAACATACATTAATTTTATATAATAAGTGTAATAATCCTTGATATTTGCATTAAAAATTCTATAACTTATTTATTATTAGCATATGTATGCATTCTAATATGATTTATCTTATAATAATAACACGAATAATGACACGTATTTCAGTAAAACTACAATTAAAGGATAACACATTAATGTTTTATAAAATTGTAAGATCAACTATGTACTATGACAAGAGTGGGAGAATTAAACACTTGCGATTAATAATAAATAATCCTCTCAAACACTTTTACCACCACCCATAGACACATCTCGGGGGCTCATCACAATTTAGTTTTTGTTGAATTATTTATCAATTTCATATTATGAGAGAAAGTCAATCAAAACTTTTATAGATGGAGAAGCGTCGATCGATGCGAAACCAACATATTACAAAAAATAAAAGAAACAACAGTACATAAAAGGATCTCTATGATTAATTTACATTTACAGTGAATTTATCAACAGTCTTTCTACAGTTTCATTTAGAAATTAATAATTTAAAATAATACTAATTTAATATCTAAATAACTCTTTTAACAAAGACTATGTAATATTTATAATAAAAAATTTACAGTAGAACATATTTTTATTGTAAAAATTTTGACCGATATATTACATGTTTCATTATTAATAAAACATGTAATAGCCGTGTACAATTCTAATTAAAACTTTTTTTATTGGTACTGAAACTTTATATAAGAATGTAAAATTAATAATGAAATAAATAAAATAGATAAAATTATTAGCATACTTATTAGTAAATAAAATATTCGTTTAATAAATAAAAATAAAGATAAATATAAGTTTACTCGGATTAAAAATTAAATTTACTTTTATATTACAAGTGAAATATTAAATAATACAGTTGTTTACAATATATTTAAATATTTCTACATCTATTTAATTAAAATAAATCTATTTATTATATATAATTCTAAAAATAATAAAAAATACAAAATTTAATACAAACCTCATTTGCTATCTGATATAAGATATTAAAAGATACAAATCATGATATTTAATTATTGAATAATAATTTGGTCTACGTGTCTCTATAATAATTAGCTGCTTTACCCGTGCTATTGCGATTAAGTTCGTAGGCAAAAAACGGAGCAAAATATAATACATAAGACGTAATACATGTTCAAAATTAAATACTAAATCTAGTCTTTAAAAAAAAAGAAAAATTTTTTCAAAAAATAAATAAATATCCAATATTCACGCTATTTTTCAATTTGCCTTTTAAAATTATATAATATTATTATGTTCCATAATAATCATAGATAAGTCATTTCTGTGAAAATATGCATTAAAATTCATATACCTTCATTACAATTTATTAAAAATTCTTTAGATGAATTTAACTTTATAACTTAGATAATTTAACTTGATAACTTTATTACTTGCGGTTACCTGAAGATAGTTAAAAAATTTATTTTCATAGAAATGAAGGTTAACGGTAACTGAAATGAATGTAAATATTTTATTAGTTAAGAAATTGTAAGAGATTCATCGAAACGTTCAAAATGAAAGGGAAATTTATTATAAAATTGATTTCATGGAAAGTGGATGATACGAATTCATATTTTTTCTTTTCCTATAAAGCAATTTTAAACTTCGATAAATTATAATAATTAATGTTAGAAGAAAGATTAAAGATAATTTAATTCGAGGTAGTAAATATTTTAATTTGTCGATACTGAAAAATATTATGAATAAAATCTCAACCATTCTTATTTAATATACACATGTGCATATATTAAGTATGTACATTAAGAAATTGTAATAATTATTAAATAAATTACATAAAATATATTATTCAATATAAATTAAATTTGAATATTGAAAATATTGGAGCTAATTTATTAACTTTAGATTTTTCAAAAAAATTTAAGTAATAATTTGAAAAGAAATTAGATTGTTCGAATAATATTTTGAACTAGGAATTTTGAATAATATTTTTATTGTATTTAAAATTATTACAGCCTTATTTGTAAAATTCAAGGATTTATTGTATACAATTTAAAAGAGGACCAAGTTACTTTTATAACTAATTAACTAATTTTATTGGTCTTATCAGCTATTTCTTGGTGCGAAAATCATTTTGATCAAAATAGAAAAATTGAAAGTTGTGTATTTTGATTTTCTTATAGTTGAAAAGAAAACGAATTATTTATTATACTCGGATATATAATTATTCTACAAAAATATGCCCTCGTTCTGTATTTCACAAATTGCAAATACAATATTAAACCTACGAATAGAAAAATCTTAATCAGAAAAAGATTAAATTATATCATTACTATAAATGTGTATAACAGAAAATAGAAATGTTTTTGTAATTTTCCTGTCAAACTTAGTATGCAATTAAATATTCAAATTTAAAATGTAATTGATAATATGATTATTTACATGATGATAATAAAGTATGATTGATCTTTAAAGACTGAACCGTTAAAATAATTCCGAAAACTTATTCATTATATATAATTATTCATTATAATTATATAGTGTATAATTATATATATTCTTTAAAAACTTTATTAATAATTTAATATTTTTGTCTTTTTCAAAGATGTTTGTTTTCATATTCATCTAGAAATTTTATATCAATTTTAACGACTATTTAAACGGTTTATAAAAAAAAATTAATTTCATTATGAATTTTGTCCTAAAATAGATGTACTATAATAATTATATTGTATTTTACTTTTTACAAAATTAGATTTTAGGAATACACAGCATTTCATTTAACGCAAAACGAAATCTATTTTTTCTTAAAAAAAAAATTAATTCCCGTTAAATGTTACAAGTTAAATCTTTTACAGTGTTACAAATATAGGTGCAACTTCACGATAGAGTAACGGGAATATTCAAAGTAAATTTTTTATGTAACGATTAAATTATGTTATTAATGGTAGATGAAGTTTCGAAGATATGTGTTGCATATAATCAAAGCTAATTTAGAGTGGAAAGTCGAGATAGTCTACCAATGTTCTGGAAATTCCATTCTCAGCTAGCTGATATATGCCACTGGCTTCAGGTTATTCTGTAGATTAGTTCTTCGTAGAAAAATCGGCGAGATCCATGCATTATGCGCCCATCGAGCCTTCGGAAGTACGTGTGACTGGCTATGTATAGTGAGACTTTACGCATGGAGGGAGGAGTGAAGGTTCATAGTGGGATTGACGATTTAAAGATGGAGTGAGATTGAGAGAAAGTGAGAGAGAGAGAGAGAGAGAGAGAGAGAGAGAGAGAGAGAGAGAGAGAGAGAAGTTGGAAAGTAGGCAGGTACACTTGAAGCAGTCGTGTAACAGTGTCAGTTGCAGTGTCTGAGCCGACGTAAAGAGACGTATTTGGCGCGTGATGGTGAGTGTCAAAAGAATCAAAGTTACGTGCGCGAGTGTCGCTGGGCGATCTTGAATTTTTGAATCTTCCTTTTCTAGCTCCGAGCGTTCTATTTTTCATATTTTTTATTTCCTACTTGTTTACCTGAGTCTAATGCTGGCCTTTTGTTCGACTGGTAGTAAAATACAGACAGTGTGAATTTCTGTAATTATCGAAACATCTCTGTTCGCTATATTCTCTTAAATTTTTAGAGTAACTTTAACACTTGTGCCTTCTGAAAATAAATACCAACTTTGCTCTGATACAACTGATTTTCAACTTTAAATTTCTAGAGTAAGGGATTCACTTGTGATTACAATGATACGATATATTCACTTTTACATACATACTTGATTACTCGTTTATATTTTGAATCACATGGACACGTACATTTTTATACTTTCATTTATACTTAATTATATGAAAAATCTTTGTTTGATTCTGAACTTCTTATATTATCGAACAATTGAAATCGAAAGAGGTCGATTTATTAAGCACGTTTCACTTCTCTAGTCACTTTACACCAAAAATTACACTTATTCAAGTACAGAAATTTAGGCAATGAACTCTTATTAAATTTTAAAAACTTTTTACTGTCACTCTAAAAGCTTCAGAGACTATTATAAAGAAAACTTGGTAAATATGTGCACGATCAAATTTAAACACTTATATTTTGGAAAACATAACGTAAACCGTTAAAGATTGGCCTTAATCATATCGAACTGACTTATTAGAATTGCGGTTAATTATTTATTATATAAAATAGTTTTATATAATCATATTATCAAAGTAAACAACGTGTAATGATTTTTTAAAAATAAATTAGAAAATAAATAAATTTTTAGAAAATAAAAAATAAATTTTTTTTTAAATTAGAAATTAAAAGTAGCATAATAAGCTATTTATCATCATCATCATCATCATTATTATTATACACAGATATAAGCGATTTATTTTTCAATACAATTTTACAAGTGTAAAGTTTGGAAAAATAAAATTTATTATTTATTCCCTTGTAAATTCGTGACATATATAACAGAAAAAATAAGTGTAATTCTAATATTAAATTAAGAATATTAATCTAAAAATTTTTGAAATAATTTACATTTTGAAGTTTTTTAGAACAAGAATAAATAATTATACGACTTTTATAAAAGAATAAAATGCTGTATATAAATATTTAATATTTACTATTATTAATATTAAATATTATAATTGTGAACGTTCCAGTTCTCAATTTTAAAATATCACGACTGTAATTTGACATATTGAGTGCAGTTTCAAACGTATTTCTAGAAATATATTTGCCTGCAACGCTTTTCCATAACAAATGAGATTTAATTCCCTTAATTTGAGAATAAATTCAAAATTTATGTTCTTAAAAACAACATTCAACTATATTAAGATAAAAAATGATAGAAGAAACCAGTGTTGTAATTTGGAAGTGTAAAAAATGCAACATTTTTTTTCCATGCAACACAATTTTATTTTTCCATGCAACACTATTTGTTCGTTTGTATTAAAAAAGAGAATTTATTATGTTATAGAAAGTTATACATAAAAAATTTGAAATCATACTAGTTCTGCATAAAAAGTTAGATTATTTTGTATATCACTTAAAAACGTTAAAATAAGAAAGCGATAATTACGGAACTTGTTGATTAATTATAAAATCCTTGACACTATTACGAAAATTTGACGTAGTCGATATACCCTTGTGAAAGGCTCGGCCAACGAACCGAAAAATAATTGATTTTAATATCGCGAGAGACGAAAAGAAATACGAAAATTAGAAATAATTTGCTTTTCTATCATGTTCAGTAGAGCAAGACAGAATCATGTCTTGCGACAACGCGGAGTGTTTCATCTTGAAAGTTTTATTCCTTTTGTTATACATTTTCACGTATTTTTATTAGTACACGCAGAGATAATTAAAGAATTCAGAGATAGGACTGAATTCAAGTTAAAAAATCATGTAACTTTTAGATAATAAGTCGGTGTGAATTACTTCTACAAATTTCTGTAAATATATTCGATAACTTAGAATCTAATAAGTAATTCATAGTTATTATATCCTATTGTATGAATTACACGACGGAAATTTTTTTTCCTAATGACGTAAATGTTTCACTTGAGGATTAATTATTATGAATGTATAGTAATGTAATAAAAGAACTTTCTTTCATTATTTAGGGCATGTGTTAAAAATATAATTAATAATTCTAGTTATAGATTTAAATGTTCAATTTTATCATATTATACGTAACTGATTATCATTAATTTCAATAAATTCGAATTAATATTGTATAAGCGAAATTATTCATTTGATCTGCTGGATATTTTCAAATTGAGACATGTTTCGTTATTATTTCGCTTAAATTTGTATTCGCTTTATTATTTCAATACTGAATGTGTAATTAAGAAAAATATGTTTGTTATTATATATAAAATTTATTAATTGTACATAATATTACAGTAATTGGAATTTTAAACTATCGTGAACATATACAATAGGAAGGAATCGAGTAAATGTAATTAAAAAGTTTATTATAAACATCTGTCACTAATTATCTAAAGATGACAAATAATATTCAAATATTAATTAAACTTATAGAGATACTCTAGAGATAGTTGTAGTAATATTCATTATAATTATTGCATAAAATGTAATAAATTTTTAAATTATTTTAAGAGACAAAATATTCAATGAAAACATTCATTTTGTGAATCGATTTAGATATTCTTATGTTCATTTTAATCATTATAAAGTTCTGATTTAAATTAATAATTTATTTATAATGTGAAAGAAGTTATGAAATCGATCATAATTATATTATTTTTTAAAATTCTAAATAGATGTATCGTATATAAGTGTTGTTGACGCTGTAATAATAGTTTCAATTAATAATGTTAAATATTGTTTAATTCTTTTTAATGCTTAGTTTATTCTTATGTACAATACCATTTATAAAGTTACAATAGCTTAACTTTGAAATCATAGTTTTGAAAACGTCGAAGTTCGATGAATAAACTAGATTTATTATTGCAAAGGAATAAATAATGAAATAAGAGTAAATACAACAATACATTAAAAGGAATTATTTATATAATGAAAATGAATAAAAATGAGCGTAGAAAAAAAGAAATAGTTTAACGTAAAATTGCACAACATTAACTCATGTTCCTTGTGAACGTGTATTGCAGAAAGAAAGTTTTTTATAGGAAGAAAATAAGTCTATCGGAACGGTAATAATCGCGTACGTAATGTGACATACGTCCACGCGACGAATAGTATCGTCTTATTGGACAACTGAACTTTCTCGAACTCGAAGGGGTCAAGGATCCAATGAGCTGTGGTTAGTACGACGACAGAATAAAAACAAAGTTTCACTTATATCTCGTAGCAATAATGCTGAACTACTTTAATCCCATATGCAAATCTCTGTTAATGTATGCAGCTTCTTCGATAATGCAATGGCTGATTGCAAAAAAACATATGGCTTTTTTGTCAGTCAGAAGGTTGAATTTAAAAAATACACTTTCAAATACACATATATTATGATCGATTAATTATTCATTCTTTTCTAGAAATTTTTTTTAAATAAATCGCTTATGCAAAAAGCTAAAATATATTAAGTTAATAACTTTTATAATGTGCAGATTACGTGAAATAATATGGATTACAGTAATAACTTTAAATGTAATTAGATTCACAAAAAAAATTAATATTTATCTGGATTGAGGATTAATGATGGTGACTTCTACATTTTTTTTATTTACGTTTTTTAGCACTTTTAATAACTACTGCTGTTAAAAAGAGATTATCAAAGATTTATATTTGAAAATACTGGCAGAATTTTATATATTTTAACTTAAAAATAAGCCTTTAGTATAAACCTATTAACGTATATTAATATTGAATACTTATTGTAATGACTACGAAAAAGTTCGATACAGGGTTTTATTTTTAATTTTATGAATTATTATCTGGATATATTCATAATTTATTATTGTCGCGATTATGCAATTTTTAATATTTAAGACTTTATATTAACGAGTAACATTAGAATATGAGACAAATTCTAATTGAGTGCTATTTTATGTAAATAATTGCTAACAAATTATTTTTAAATATTTTATAATATTTTTATTACTATTATTTATATGTATCAATTAAGTTTTTCATATTTCTTTAAAGTTCGTACTGTACGGATGCGTATCCAAACACGCCTGTGTATTCATAAATATTTTACTCTTTTTTTCTTATTCAAAGATAAATTGTAATTAGATTATGTTCTACTAAATAATACAAAGTACTTTTCTAAGAACATCACAGAATTTTATTTACGTGTAATCTGTTGTAAAGGAAGCATTGTTGGTTTTTTAAGGGTTCGTTAAATTTTTGATAAAATATGTCACATACATGTTTTTACGAGAAGTTAACTTCATGACCTGAGGAATATTATTAATCGACATCAATTAATTATCTTTATAATATAAACAGATAATACTGATAATGGTAATACTGATAATACTGTAATAATAATAATGGTAATTGTAATAATAAATTATAGTATATATTTATGTATATACTTAATTTTAGATATAATTTATGAATTCATTTAGTGAAATATTTGATGTTAGATTCCAATAATATAGAATATTCATGAAAATTATTTAGAAAGTTATTTCTTACGCACTTTTATTTCTACAAAAATTTACTTATTTTTTCAAAATTTTTTATTAGTTCGAAAAAATTCAAAATATTTACTGTTAAATTAATGTTCATAAACTAACGATCTATATTTATATTTACTTTTAAAATATATAACTTTTATTTATTCATATCATAATTGTATTTTTTAAGCTTCCTCACGTCTGTTTACTAGCCTTAATAGGCTTCAGTACTTCTTTGGAAATCGAGAAAGTTATGCCGTCTCGATATGAAATCGAAGGTTCCATTAACCAGACCATCGAGGAAGTAGAGAAGCTGATACAGGACAATCCCAGCTTACCAAAACTTGACCGTACTGATATTGTTAACATCCTACATAATATAACGTCAAAGGATATGTTATCTATTGAAAACGAAACTCTCGGAGCTCTTCAAAAGATGAAAGCAGATTATCAACGAGCTTTGATGGTGGTTCTGCCTTACAAGCCTAAAAACTTGGAAAATATGAAAGATTTATATACGAAGCCACCCATGATTCAAATACTTGCAGATGAAGAATTTGACCTAAAAAAGAACTCAAAAATTGAATCATCTTACAATTCAAGAATTTATTCAAGTAATAATGTGCAACAATCGGAAAATCTTATAAAAAATAAGCATAAATTAATTACTACTCATATGAAAACTGAAAATTCTGAAAAATCCAAAATTTCTGTCGAAAAGAATTTTCAGGAATTTGATACAGTTACAACTGCGGAAATACCAAATAATACTAAAACAGAACTTGAATCACAGAAGAACGATTTGAATTTAAATTTTGATGACCTGAAAGCTGAAGCCTCTCATACTTCTATCGCAACGAAGCGACCTATTTATAAGGGTACCTTTTCGCGTTATAGAACAAGCACACAAACACCACCTAAATTAGAAATTATTTACACCTCAATTGCAACAACAAAACCAACGACTAGTACTACGATAGGTAAAACAACTGTGCGGAATAAATCTATGCAAAATATCTTATCGTCAGATCAATGGCATTACTATGCTCCGTCAACCACAACAGCTACCTATCAAAAAGCAATACCAAACAATCCCCAATGGAAACTCATGTCACCCTCCAAGAGCTACTTTTTACCGACCATACAAAGCTCATCTGATGATGTAACTTTAAGTACCTCAATTAGACCAACGTCAATTTTCGTAACACCGAGCGTAGAAATGAATCAGGAAAAAGTATATTCTAATACTAAGATTACTCCTACTGGATTAAAAGAATTAAATACTGCAATTAAACTTACGCCAATGAGAGAAGAAGTCGAACTGCTATTAAAATCAATTGGTCTCCAGCCATTGAAGCAAACTGATCAACTAAATAACTTCAAGTTCATGAGAAACACCCCTGATGCTCAATTTAATGGTAATACTTCCAATTCAAAATTTGAATCTGTGCAATCTGATTTATTAAAAATATTTCAAAATAACTCATTTCAAGTTCCATCATTAGTAACTAAAGATGATGTTAAAAATTTATCACCAGATATACAATTACTTTTTCAACAATTTGGATTACAAGTACCTGTGCAGAAAGAAATATCTAAAATGACGACTCTTAAACCTACAACTACAAGTATTAATTTGTATACGAACTTTAAACCTTTACCAACTTCTTCAGTTAAAGACAAAGATTTCCGTAATTTTTTGGCGAAATTTGGATTAGTAATTGGAGAAAATCAAAATGATAAAGCAATGCAATATAAGCAAACAACAATAAGACCTTCTCTAATTGAAGTTATTCCTGACAATATGAGAAAGATTTTAGAGAATATAGGTTTAATAAAAAATTTTCAAAAAGTAGAATCAAAACTTAAACAAAAAATAGAATCGCAAACAGAATTTTCGAAGGTTACAGAACAAACCACTCTATCAAATGAACATATTTTTAAGCCTTATGAAACTACAGTTAGAGATATAGAGCAGAATAACAAAATCAAAAACCTACTCAACACAGTAAGAATGGTTCAAGAAGGTAAAGCTAATGTACAAGATGTTCAAGATATTGTTAATGAATTTTTACAGAACACAAAATCCCTTGAAAATGGCCCTGATCCTCTTAAATTGGAGGAAATCCTGAATAGTTACACGAATAGCTTAAAAAATGAAGTAAAAAGGCAGCAGAAACAACAAGCAATTACTACTATAAGAACCAGTACATCGGCACCGACAATAGAGGATTTACACGAAACAACGCTATCTTTCATGGCTGTAACCGGTATAAAAAGATTTATGATTTATCTTGCAGGAATGTCGAAGCTTTGGGTTCGAATGATCATAGGGGGATTGACGAAGATGAAGGGTTTGCTAACATCGTTTACCAGCAAGCTCAGGCAGCCAGCTGTTGATTGATCGCGACTAACTGCTAACGAAATTTCTCTAACTTCAGGGCTGTGAATATCCATTGACTTGGTCTACAAGTGCTTCTTACACCATTCGTGACTTAAAAAACAATCAAGCACTATTGCTATAACATGCTTTTACTTCATTCTCCATAACATGTGTAAGTGTGCTTTGGAAATAATTTATTTGCTGAAATAAGATTAGGATTAAATTACTTTGTTCGATTACTTATAGGATAAAAGATATATCAAATATTTGATTTAATAAGGTCAATATGAATTAAATAAACTAGTTTATGTTATTATTTGATATATAATACGTTTTTACATTATGCTATATCTCTAACAAAAGGTTTGTAACAACCTTAATTCATTTTAAACTTAAAATTAAAAGGTGATAAAATTTAATTTAATTATAATAATTAATTTAAAGCAATAACAATTACATTTGATATTTGAACTTTTAGATAATAATTAAACAATCAACTACAAACGATATACCATTTTTCTGATGGTAATAATTAAGTTGTATTAATAATAAAGTTGATATTTTTGTGATAATAACATATAGATATCAATTTATTTGGTAAGTTTTAATTCAAATATTTTTACTACCCATACATAAAAAATAAATCAACGTTGCTTAAAACTGTACATATCGCAATGGAAGATCTTACATAAAATGAAAAGCATTACTGGGTTTTGAAATGATCGTAGGTTGTGCATAGTTGTTAAAATTTTTACTTAACATCTGTTTATTGAGTCAGAATTACTTGATTTATTTAATCTGAATAAAGTAGCTGATTTCTATTTTCTTCACAAAATGCTAATTATTTATACTAATTATTTTTTATAGTACACTATAATTCTACTATTATATGTATAATTCCGCGCCTAATTTGTTCCATTGCTACGCAAAACTTTCACCCTTCACCTTTCAATCTTTGCTTCGAAAATCACATTAAAACACTATCGTAGTATAGGGGAGTGAATCTTGTGTAATTTACTTACTGCTCTAGCGTATATGAAAGCTACACATACTACATTATATCGTTGTTCAATAGACAGAAAAGTTAACAACGTATAGAAAAGACTTTCGTTTAATCGCTCGAATGTAAAATAATTTTATGCATCGATGATTCTGGCTGTTATTATTATCTGTTTCGTTTTAACGTTTTTTTCTGTACTTACTTAATACATTTGTTATACTACAGTCTTCTTAACTATACATATCGTATGGTTAATTAAACATTCTTTATTATTCACTCTCAATAATAAATTGCAAAATATAAAAAGTTGCAAAATAACATTAAAATCTAAATTTATTTATACAATCATGTTATATATTTCAAAATTAAAACGTATATTATAAATTAATTACCGTTAAATGTAATACATATATTTTTCCAAATATGAATTTTAATCTCAAACATAATCTATATTGTTTTTAATTTATAGCTCAATTATATTATTTTTAAAATGAATATTTAATTCAATAAAAGAATAGAGTTTAAGGATATTTAATAATAGAAAAAACAAATAACAGGTAAAGCATGGGCATGATATTTTAAAGTAATGCATTAAAATTTTTATTGTATAACAAAATAAAATTAAAATATCATTAGTGGTAGAAAAAATTGTAAATAGAGCTGATCCAAATAATAAGGTGTATTTTTAGATGTTATATATAAATGTAAAAAACAGTATGAAGACTGATGAAATTTTTTATAATTACTAATAACTCATAATGTATGCTACAATTAGTGAACTCAAATGATAATTGGTTAGTTGCTGCTAAAGCTTTCAGTTTCACAATCTTTGAAATTCTATATCAGAGAGAAATTAAATTATATTACCATAAATGAATGTTGTAGATTCATCCAGTTCATTTTTGGAGTTTAATATGTCCTCGTCTTCAGCAGAGCCTAAGTTGAAAGAACCGAAAACCGATCAGTCAACTTCATCATTTTCTACCGATGAAAAAAAAATAAAGGTCTCGTTCTTCGATACTTTCAACATTTCTAAATATTCCAACGAGACCGACGGCGATAACAACATCAGCACCACAACTACATCACCTTCAAATTTCGAAAGCAGCGCGAAGCCCGGCTTCTTTAACACCTTCGATGTCAGTGACTACGTCAACAAAACGACTGATGAGGAATCAGCCAACAATGCCAATGTAAGCTTAAGCGATCTAGAAGTCTCGTTTGGTGGCAGTACAGAGGAGCCGGACCCCGTCATACCCACCAGGCCAAAGACTGGGCTGTACTTCTTGGTAGACTGGAATACGTTTTTGGAAGTGGGCGAGGAAGGCAAAGAAAAAGTTAATTTAAGATTTTCACCAAAAGTAGGAGATAGAACGAGATTCATACGCATCAAGATACCGTAAAAGGCAGTAGAATTTTCTGTTGTTATTTTTATTATTAATTTGTACTTAATTCCAGAACAATGAAAAAGTAGAGCAATTACAAATATTTGTATGTAATGTGTAATTTATTGTTATATACAAAAATAACAAAAACTGTATGCATTAATTGTACAGTCAAAAATGGATTCTAAAAAAATTACATTATTAATTGTACAAATTACATCTATGCAATTTGTAGTTAATATCTCTTTTATTCAAGATTTTAACTAAATAAATAATAATTCAATTAATGTTAATTTTAAAAAAACTTACAAAATTTAATTGATATTATATTCTTCGTTCCTATTTTTTTACTTAATTGTGTAGTATTTTCAAATTATTGCATAAAAGAAAAATTAATTTTTACAAATTATATATCAGTATACAGTAATTTTTTACTGTGGATGATATTATATATCATTTTCTTTCATCATATTGTAGTAGAAGATATAAGGTAGATGATTATTTATAGAATTAAATTATACTGCCATACAAATAATAAGCTTTAACACAAACTTTATTTTATAACGCCTACAACTAATGCCATGCATGATACAATACTTTTTGGTTCTGTAGATTTTCTGTTACACAATTCAAATATTTCGAGGTTTTCATTAAATCAAGCATTTGCTTTTCATTTCATTTGCATAATTTTACAGACTATTAGTTAAACGTTTATTTAATTTTCGTTATATTTTTATCACTTACCATTGTAAATATAATATTTTAATTATGGAAAATAATTGTTGTAAAAAAATGTTATTAGTTTATTAATCATTGAAAAGTACAATTTATGTATGTATGTGTGCATGCGTACGTTTTGTGTGCAGGTGCACAGTAAGAACATATGTTTGTATGTATGTATTTATATATGTAAAATGAAATACATATTTGAATAAAGATTTAAATTTATATAATATATCTAAATAACCCATGCAAAATATAATTCATTGTGAATTCGCTCAAATTCTTTTTGAAATTTTAAAAGTAAATATCTAATTATTTAAAAATTTAGTTATTAGAATTTTCATTCTGTTATTACGAATATCAGCTATTATGAATAAAAGTATTTATTTATTATAATAAAAAGATCGTACATGTTCAGTGTCGATTGTTAAAAAGTTAATTAGTTAAACCCTGTAAGAATATAATTTTTATTAATAGTATAGTTTTAATATATATACCGTAGTAATATAATTTATAATTGTACTTATTCTAATAACAAAAATCGTCTTGTTTAATTCGATTTAAATTCTAAGTTTTCTTCTTAATTTAGTATAATTTTGTAAAAATTTATACTTAATTTAGCGGGCATTGAATTTAATTTCTGTTTTGAAAAAAACTTAAAAGTGGTAACAATGTATGTAAAACTGTAAATTTTCGACTCACAATTTCGTTCTTAAAATTTATATATTGAATACCTAACCTCAAATTCAACATATATGTTCTATTATATAATAGAAGAAAAATTGTTCTGTTGCATGTAACTTAAACCGATTTTGTCACTAGATAAAATGAAAAGAATATAAAATGTGTGCTTTTTATTATCCTGCAGGGTAATGTCACATAAGTGTCTATCTAGATTCCAAATCAAATTATTTGTCAATAAATCGATTTAAGTCGTTGTTAACATCACAAATCTGGATGTTTGGACGAATAAGCGAAAAGACGAACAAGAGGGGGAAAGACAAGAAAGACGGTAGAGCCGAAAGATAAAGTTTTGCGTGTTTTTATAGTCCAAACCCCAAGCGAAGACTTGAGTGAAAATGGAAGTGTCAACCAGGTGCAATATGAAATTCTTTCTAATAATTACGATCATTGCAAGTATGTGTTATGCAGATAAATTTTTCGACTTTGATGGTATGGTAGAGGGGTTGGATACCATGATTTTAGAAAACGAGGAAATTGTAAGATGGCCAAGAGAATTCGAGACTAAGTCGTTGATTTGGGACGACTACGAATTCGGTAGTGAAATCAGAAATCGTGAAGGTCAGAATTACTCAATTATGCTTTTCATAAACTTCTGATTTATTATGAATAATAGTATTTTAAGCTTTACTTTAAGATACAGATAATCGATTTGTTTTTATCAGTTTTAAAAGCGTAGGATATATTCATAGCTAACAAAATAATGGAAAGAGTAATGCGCAGAAAACAAATCTTCATACATTTTCTGTTTTTTGTTTTAATAAGCTAGATCAAGTATTCAGTGATTGTTTTATTAATAAAAGCAAAAGTAGCTTAACGATATAATAATTGATAATATATAATTTCTTCTAAAAGATAAAAATCAATATAGTTAAATATAAATTAGCTATATTAAAATCTTATGTGTAAAATGTAAAAATTTAAGAATTTAAAATATAAAATTGTTTTGTTTGAAGAATTTGTAATACTTAATTTCTCTTTATTTCAAAGTATTTATATGTTATATTTACAATTGTTTAAAAAATTTGATCTATATGTAATTCTCTTGTGAAGTACGTATCAGAAATAAAGTTTCTGAATTTTGAAAAAATTCGGCTTTTTATAAAGCCACGCTTTTTTACAAAGTAAATTTATGGTTAAAAATTTCTTTCATCCTTTATACTTTTGAGTCTCAGATATTAAAACATTAAGTAATATTCCAATGAAAAATAATAGTATTGTAATTATTATCATAAAAACTATATAATTCGGAAAATATTTTGTATAAGATAATACAAATTGTACGTACAATTGTAAAACTAATATTAGAATACATTTCTTCGATATCCGCATTTGACATAAATCATAAAATACATTTCTAAGTTGCACATTAAAAACAGAAATAAAATATTTTATATTTGTATAAATTTTTTAATTCTTTGTCAATCTCTGATAGTATACGCTAATAAAATTCCATTTATTGGATCTAACAAATAAAATGTTGTAGATTTTTTGTATATTTTAATCCTTATAAAAATTTTTATATACCTTATTAATATTATAAGTTCAATTAGATTATTACTAACTTACGAATTTCATGACATTGTTATGAAAATGACTCAAATTACAAAAACAGATGTTTTGTAAATATTAAGAAGAGTCATTACTGATAAGTTTGAAACGTTAAAAACTATACCATATTATTGTTAAAATAATAATTACAGCAGTTACAGTCATATTTTCCTAAAAGAATTATAATTCCCCAAATACTGATGTACGATAAATAATAATTTGCTTTCATATACGTACAATGAATACATTGTATAATATATTATGAATTTGAATAATTTCTTAAGATATAATGAAGCGTAATAAAAATGTAAAGCTTAATTCAAAAAGAAAGTACAATTACTACTTCCTTAAACGAATTATATTTAAACTAAAAAAGTAACTACAGAGATTTTACGGTGTATAATTGTTATTTTATTAAAAAATATTAATAAATTTGAATCTTTGAAATATTATTAAATTTAATAGGATTGCATCCATTATATTATTTCCTTCAATGTTAATTAATGTCTTATTATTATACTTTTCATGTATAGGTCTTAAATTGAATGGAAGTTTGATTGATAGTCTACTTATAAAATATATTCTTCTATGCTATTTTAAATAAAAATAAAATTAATAAGAGTTTTCTTGATATAACAATGTATTTCATTTTTTTCAGAATTATTAATTACAAATATTGAAATATGGCAAGATGCCAATTTGTGTAAAAATGTCGAAAATTGGCAAGTTTTGAAGCAAATGGATAAAATTTATTTAGTCGGTACAACAGACTCAACATTATTATTATATGAGTTCGATATTCAAAGTAGTAATGTAACCCTTTGTGCAAATATATCTATATCCGGAAAAATAAAATCTTTTAAGATAATTAATTTTGAAATGCCTTCAGAGAATAATGTATATTTAATTTTATCTGTAGTAGTAAACAGCAATGTTTACAATTTAAAATGGTTTCATTTACTCAATTATACATTTATTGAATTTTGGATATGGGGTTTAGAAAAGCCTGTTAAAAGTTTAGAATATTTCTATTTCAACGATCATCATAAGTTATTATTACTCTATGAAGATAGCATCTTCTTTCATGACGTTTTCTCTCTATTAGAAATTTACGAAATCAAAATAAACAACATTTACTTTCAGTACCGGTAATTAATTACGTAACTAAAGCAATTATACCAATCGCGAAATACCACGATTTTATTAAATAACAGAATTATTGTTAAATTTTTTTTAGATTATGTCATAATTTTTTAGTTCCAAAAGTATCTAGTTTTCAAGTATGTTCATCACGACATGACAAGTCAATAATTTCTTTGGTGAATAAAAATCATGTGATATTATATGAATATAAAGATGAAGATATGGTCACAGGCACTTTGAAAGAAGCTCAAAATATTACAATCTATGATCTTAAAAATGCAATATGTTTTGAAAGTGGAAACATACATTATTTGGCAACATCTGGTCTTACATCGAATCTTTTTGAACTTCATGCAAATGAATATATACATGCCAAAACAATGGAAGCAGTTTTTCTTGGTAGTAATAATTTATAATACTTATAGATTTTTTAAAGCTGTTATGTATTTTTCAGCATCTGGTACACTATCATAAGTTGCAATAATCGATGTAAAATAATTATATTAATTTAAAATAATAAACTTATTTAATATATTTGTTATGTAATATACTTAATTAATATTATTTAATATAATAAAAGGGTAAAAATAAAATTTTTTAACCAATTTCCTTTTTTGTAGAAATCGGAAATGTTAATTTCATTCAGAGTCTTCCTGTAAAGACTTATAGAGACGAGGTATTATTATTAATCCAATTAAACAACTCAAGTCTTTTAGCATTAACATGGCATGGTTCAGAATTTAAATCCACTCATTTACCACAAAATGAAATCAACAATTTTGATTTATCTAAGGTTACAATTATTCCAAATTTTGGATTTTTAAGTGGAAATTCATTTGTCAAATTTAAAGTGAAGTTAAAACAATTATCAAGATCCGAAGAAAACGAAATTAAAGAGATCTTGGTAATTAAATGTATGCTTAAGGTAAAACTAAAACGATATATTCTTAGAAAGTATTTTTTCCCAAAAATTCATTCTTTAGTATTGTTAATATTTATAATATTAAATTTTGGAAACTTAAACTTAAACTAATTTTATTAATACATAATTTTCAATATTCAATATAGTTTTATAGAATGTGTTTTATTTTATTTTAGGATACTTTCGATAAGCAAGAAGCTGTAATTATGAATATTAATTTAATGGTTGAACAAAGTTTTTTAATTAATTCTGAAATAAGAGAAGATTTCAATTCGACAGAGGTTGAATTTAACAATTGTGTAATAAATAAACTAAATAATTTTTTATGATAAATTAAGATTGTGAAATCTTACTTTTTAGAAAATGCAACCAGATAATAACAACATAATCAAATTGATAAGTGAATTAGAAGCTAGAGTCGATAAAATTGAAAATGATCTAAAGAGTATGCATATAAACAATGCTACAGACATTGTTTCGCAAAATATTAATATTACTGGAGATTTTGAAATAAAAGGAACACTAACAGTTGAAAATTTAACGGTCGGTAATTTAAATTATATTCCAATGGATGCTTTTCTAAATGAATGTTTGAGAACTGAAAACACAAAAATTATTGGGCTTAAATCATTTCCAACTATTAAGTTTATGGAAAACAGCTTAAAAATAAAACATTTAAATGGAATACCTTTGAAAAATATTGAATTTGATGAAAGTAATAAAAATGAAATTAGTATCGATTTATCAAAAATAAGTAAATTAAAAATAAAAGGAAATCTAAATTTTTCAAAGATATATAATACAGATTGGAAAGTTTTAATGCAGAAATTAGTTTTTAAAAATGAAAAAAGAATAATTTATGGTGATACACAAATTTTAGGGGTCAGTATTAATATACCTTGTAAATATTTTTAAACCGAAAAAGTAGATTTGATTATAACACGATATTTTTCTTTACAGCAAATGACTGCTCATCTCGTGAATATGGATTATTTAAATGAAGTAAGATATCCGTTTGATTATATACAAAAAAGTGGTCCAGAAGATGCAAATATGACGGATGTAAAATATTTTGAAATACTTAGAGTTTCAGATTTACAGGCTGTAAAAACTATAAATGATATCGATGCTGATGAATTTATTATACTTAACGCAGATCAAACCTTAGAGCATTTGATAACTTTCGAAAATTTAATCATTGATGAAAGTCTTCAGGTTTGTATATTTTAAATTTAACATTTTCAGGTTCAAATATTTCATCATCAGCAAATGACAATTACACTAACTCAACTATTATTAACCTTATAATTTATGTAAAAAAATTAATTTTTTTCATAAAGTTTATGAAAAAACATAAAATTTTGAAATAAAATTTTTTTTAAAGAATTTTATTTTCTATTTTAATTTTACATTATTTTTCAAATTTATTTTTGTTATACATTCACAAATTTGAAATATGAGCACATATGTTATATCTACTAATCGTATTATATATTATATATTATAAGTCTTCTTTTAATGTATTGTTAAATTTTATATTACATTTAATAATTATTTATAATATAACTATTAAATTTTATGTTTATTAGGTTCTTAAAAAAACTGTATTTTCTAATTTTTAACGTAATTAATTTAAATGTAGATTGATTGATTTTTATAAATATTTTGTTTATTTAATATTAACGTTCTGATGACAGTTTTAAAAATAAAGACTCTTAATATTAATAAATTGTTATACTTTAAAATATATAAATTTCATTTAATAAAAATAATCTTATATTTTATTATATTATAAATTAAAATTTAATATAAAATACCATCTATTAAAATTTTTTACTCAATCAATTGAGATTGAATAGTATGTACAGATTTTGTTGCTATTGATTTGGGCAAACAAAATCAATAGATCCATGCTAGTAAATTGATTATGTAATAAAAACCTTAGATAAAATTGATATTTTATTTGTAAATAGGTAAATAAAATATTATTTTTTAATATTTATATATTTGTATCAGATTGAAGGAAATATTACCGGGCTTTCAAAGCAAGATATTGATCCAGATTTGACGTTATTAAATAGTAATGTTGTTCAATCTAATACAATGTTTACTCGTTTAAATGTTACCGGTAAAATTTACGTTGAAAATTCAGCGAATGGTACAAAATGGTTAGAATTAAATGATTTGATATTAAAAGATGAGGAAAATGTTATAGTAACAGGAAAGAAAACATTTTTGGGTAATGTACATATTACAGATAATTTGGAAATAAAAACTGGAATAATCAATGGACATTCTGTACGTGATTTTATTACATTAGATACTGAGCAAATATTACCAAGTAAGTTCTAATACAAGAAATTTTACTTTCAAAAATACTCAGATAATTTAAGGTAGTCTTAAGAGTATAATTAAATAAATAATTATGTAAGTGATTGAAATGCTTTTAATGAAATTTATTTCATTCACATAACTTATTCTATTATCACTAATAGGCAGATAAAAATGTTGATTTTTATGAAATGTGAACTAATTCTCAGTTTATATGAACGTACAAATATATGTTTACTCATGACTTTTATTAGTGCATTATTAATAAATGCACTACAGATCTGAGAATTTAGATACATTTCTTCATTAAAGATGTGTATTAAATTTTTTCATATGTTTCATATTCTTTCATCTTCATATTCTATTAAAGATTTCTTTATAATTACGATATTTTTTCAAAATGTTCAATTATTAAGAAAACTATCAGAAACGCTCTTTACTTGTATAATAAATATATATTATGAAAATATTTTTATAATCCATTTTACATTTATTTAATTTTTATTTGTTTTAAAGCACATTAATTGAAGCACTTTTAGTAAATTTTATTGCTAATTATTTCTTTGCGTGTAGATTAAAAAATTTTTTTTATGTTATAGATTTGTCAAAAATTTCTGGAAATGCTAACTTTATTGAAGTCTCTTATACTGAATTGAAGAATTTAGAACAAAAAATTAATGCAAATATCGACGCAATAGAAAATTCTTCATGTATGAGAAAGCCTATTATTTTCACAGAATGTCCAATTATCGATGAATTTATTTTTTCATATATCAATGAAAATATAACAGGTTCAGAGTTTTCTGAAAAATTTGAATCGCTTTTAAAACATGTTTATTTTGAGCATCTTAATATTCAAAATTTGATTGTCAAAAATTTGGTGACAACAATCGTAAATAACGTTAACTTTCAAGAATTTAAAAATCAGATAATTACAAAAAATGATTATCAAAATATTTCGGGAAATATTACTATTAAATATTTAGAAATAGACAAACTCTATACTGATGTCGTGAACAATAGATCTGCGAAAAATCTGGAATATACTATAAATAGAATAAATACCCTTTATGATGATATTTTTAATGGCAATAAATTGGTAAATTCATTAAATGCCACTAAAAGTATTAGAACCTCTAAAATTAATTTACAACATTTGAATGACTCGTTGGATGTAGATAATATACAAGAATTCATATTTAGAACTAATCAGTCAATTGAACATATAGTAGTCGAGGGTTTAGTTAATAATTTCAATTTTACCAAAAAAGTAAATGATTCTATTTTAAAAACTGATGATAATGTTATAATCATGGGTCCAAAAAAGTTGAAGAAATTGAAATCTTATAATTTACAAGTTCAATATATAAACGGCCATTCTGTTAGTGATGTAGTAAGTGCTTACAATAATCAAATACTCACCGGACCAATAACAATTAAAGGTACGTTAAGTTTAATTTATTATCGAACCTAAATTTAAATGCAAATAAAAAATAAAAAAAATTATTATAGTTTAATTAATTATCTAATTTCAATATTTAAAATTTTCTATAGATAAACTTTGTAACAATATTCATATATTTTTTTATTGTTTTACATTGTTATAGTACATATTTATATGTAGAGTTTTAATTTTTTTTCTACAATTTTTAGATTCTGTAAATGTTCAACAAAAATTTAGTTCTACTGGTCGAATCAATGAAGTAATTTTCCAAGATATTAGTGGAATAGTTCAGAAATTATATGATAAAGTGTATAAACTAACAGGAGATTTCGAAGTCTATGACGATTCTTTAATAAATAATTTAGATATTTTTGGAGAAATTCAACTGAAAGATTTAAATGAGTTCATGGAAAATCTCATTTTTCTTTCTGAAAAAGAAACAGTTGTTACTGGAATGAAAATATTTAATAGTACAATTAATTTCGCTAATGATATTGCTATTATGTATAATTTAAATGAAATAGATCTTAAAAAATTTTACCAAACTGCAATATTAATTGATCGTCCTATTATAGTGAACTCAAAGATAATCTTTGAAAATGATATTTTGCTTGAAGGTGATTTAATGCTTACAGATAATTTAAAAGTTAATACAATAAATGGTGTCAATATTGATGATCTTTTAGAAAATGCCGTGTACTTAAATCGACCTACATCTATCATGGGTATGAAATAAAGTAATAAATAGTTTTATGAACATAATTGGTATTTGTTAATTATTAATTTTTATTTAGGCATTAAATAGTTTTGTACCTGTTAAAGAACTTGTTACTATTATTATAATATTCATAATATAAAAATGTATTTTTACTTTTATAGAGCTTGTAACATTTTCAAGCGTAGTTTTCATATCGGATATTACAGTTGAATCATGGAATAAGGTGAAGTTGAATACACTTTTTACTTTGAATAACAATGAAGTTATTCGAGATACTATCATGTGTATTGATATTTTGGCTGATAATCTAGAAATTTTAGGTTTCGTTAATGACGAAAACTTAACTGAAATATATAAAAATACTTTTATGGTACTGATAAAATAATGTGTAATGTAGTATTTAATTAGATACTGAATAGTTATTGAATATTTAAAAATAAATTCTAGCTTTCCACGGATCAACATATTACTGGTAAAATGTTATTTTTGTCTAATGTTTATGTCCAGCGCGATTTTAATTCACGATACATTAACAACGTTGATATAACAAAAACAATTTCATTAAATGATATTGATCCATTAATTGGTAACATTATTAGGCTAATGCTACTATATTATTAATTTTAAACAATAAAATACACTTTTATTTTAATTTTTAAAAAATTATTTAGGTAACTTCGTTTTTGATAGTCCTATTATAGTAAATAGTCTCAAGGTATTAGGTAATTTGAATGGTGATGATTTTTCAAAATGGAAATCTAGTGTAATTACAACTACTAGTTTAGCCAAACAAAGAATTTTTTGTAAATGGGTACTACATGGTAATGTACACATCAAGCAGAACTTTCGAGGTTTTGGTTTAATCAACGGGATAAACCTACCAAAGTTTACTAATTATATTAAAAAACAAACGAAGGACATTGAGATATCCATTAATGATAAAATGGTATATTATAAATTTATTTTTTATTTTTTTATTTTAGAAAATCTTAATTATTTGTTAAAATTTATAGAAAGAGTTGAAACATATCTGCGAAGAATTACACAGACTAAAAATTGTAGCAGAGAATATGCTTTCAAAATTCAAATCCTTCGAATATTATAGAGTTTTACAGTTCGATCAAAAAATTGGTAGCATTCACCATTTCGAGATAAAAAATAAAGATTATCTAATGGTTAATTTTGAAACGTATCACTTGGATATTTTTGTAAATACAAATGAAGGTTTCATTTTAGCTGCAAATTTTTCAAATTTTGGCTACATTAAACAATACATTACATTAAGTTATAAAGAGAATTTATATTTTGTAACTGTTGGAAGATCAGACTGTGGCAGAAATCCTGGCAATATTTGGAGTTTTAAGAATTATAAAATAAATGTATGCTAATAAGTGGTTTTTTTAAAACTCAATATTTATGTACTAATTTTAAGATAATTAAAAATTTTCTCTTTTACTTTATAATTTTTTTAGCATATTTTTGATCTTGGAAATGTAATAGATGTAAAAAAATTAGGTAACGATGGATTTATAATTATAGTTGATGATCAAATTCAAGAGTGGTCTCTCAAAAAATTATGGGAGCATTCATTCAAACCAATAAACATAATTCCTATAAAGGACAAAAAAGTTCAAATTTTTTCAAATAAAAATAATACTTTGTTAGTTAGTAAAGATACGATATATAATTTACGATCAGATATTTCAGAATTCGAAGAATTTGAAAATCCTTTCAATACAAATGAAATTATATCTTTTAAAATTGGTATTTTTAAAAAAGAATATATACTTGATTATGGCGACCGAAGCAGCAGTTACATTTATGTAAGTATATGCTGAGTGATATACATAATTGATAACATTAAAACTTTGAAATATAATTATTATAGATTTGTAACGATAATATATTACAACGTAAGGTTTTGCAAACTATTAGTACAAATAAGCCAAACTCATTTTTAGTTTTGAATTTTGATAAGTTTCAAGAAAATCTACTGATATTTTCTGAAAATAAAAGAAAAATTCAAATTTATGAATACAAAGGTAAAACTTTTTTATTCAAATTAATAAATATTAATTAATATTTAAATTAATAATAATTAATTAATATTTAAATTAATAATAATTAATTAATATTTAAATTAATAATAATCGAATATTACATTTTCATGATATACAGGAATTGAGGGATTCAAATACCATTCAAGTATTAAATTAAAAAGTGATAAATTATATAAATTTAACTTGCGGATTCATCCCTCTTTTACTAAAAGTCGTTGCTTGGCTATTATTCAAGATAAAACGTTAAAAATTTTAGAAGCGAAAATGTATGGTGAAAGGTTAGAAATTAATGATGAACTTGTTTGCGATACAATTTGAAACTTGTTAACAAAATACAAAGTACATTATTCAAATATTTCTTTGTAGTTTTGTAAATATATATCAAAATTTTTTGTATCTATTAATAGAATAGAATATTTATGTCACTTATTATACAATGGTATGTAAATAAAAAAAAATTCAATGAAAAAATAATCTCATTTTTAATTTTTTGTTTCAATGTTATTTTAATTATGTCTTTCAAATAATTAATAATTTTTTTGTTTATATTATATAATTTTGATTCTATAATTTGAAATAAATATAAAACTTAAAATGTACAAGAACTTGCCTGATAAATACTTAACATTTCTACTCTGGTGGATAACTGTTTGCCTAATTTCAGGCGTAAGATAAATACACATATGGTATGCGATAGATAATGCTGTTTCTCTACGTCGATGCATATTCTAAAATTTTTATACACTTTGACATATGATAAAGTATTTTATGTTAAACAGTATTAATATCGATAAAAAATAATAATATTCTATATTTTAATTTAAAATTTAAATAACAAAAATAATTAATTAGTGGTTCATATTTTAATATTTTTTAGTTTTAATATTTATTTAGTAACCTTTGTTTACGTACATATTCAAAGTTTAATTCAAAAGATTAAATCACTTAAGGACAATTATTTCTATGTGCACTATATTGTCTTGATTTTTATACAATTTTTATACACTTATTTATACAAAATCATACTTATGATTCGATTACTTATCGAAGTCTAATTGGTTTTTTCATATTTACAGTTTAATTTTGTTCTTTTTAAATGGGTATTTTTTGTAAAAGACAAAAGACTGCACTCAATAGCAGAAATTTATTTACACTAATTACAAAGAATTTTTATATACCAATAATTATTAATTAAAGAGTGTTAAATCACAATAATAGCTGTGTTAGAATTTATAAATATTATACAAAATTTGCGGATATAATATAAATATTATACGAAAATTGCAAAAAAATATCCTAAGTTCATTCGAATGAATTTCTAACTTCAATCAGTTAATTTCGTGCTAAATCTGAAACTAATTTACTCTCATTGGTCAATCACATCTTTTGTCTTTTCTTGTAGAAAATTTTCTGATTTTATAACCGTTGTTGTAATTAATCTAAAAAGATAAAATAGACTTAATCTAGCTTTTCGAGGAGTGGCTTCTGAAATCCCTTTCCAAATATTATTTTCTATTTATAATATATCTTTTTAAAACTTATTGTTTCCATACAGAATATTGAAACTATATAATTTAATAGAATAATACACTTTAAAGAGTTCTTAGTTACGCATAAAGAATTTAACTTGTTAGAATTCAACCTAGAATTCAACAAATCCTAGATAAAAACGCCAATGTAACATGCAATAATATTCGAACATTAATAAATTAATGTTATTATTTTTTATAATAGTTATTAATTTTTATAATAGTTATTAATTTTTATAATAGTTATTATTTTAGGTTTTTATTATTACTTTTACAATTTTATTATACATTTCAAAAGGTTATTATTTTGAAAAATAGAGAAGTGAGTTTTATTCAGAATATGAAATTATATTGTAAAAGACCAATTATAATACATTCTGATACAGAATTATAATATTATTACCAAAGTAAATGCGTATCTGCAATGTATACATATGCAGATTTACTTGAAAAATTAAATGATTTACATTTATTAAATCCAAAATATGCACGTCACGAAAAGCTTCAGCACTAGCAATGTGTTGTAGATAAACTCAAACGACTCTTCCTTTTTATTTATGCTTGTAAAATGCCCGTTTTAACTCCAATATTCTTATCTCAGAATTTTAAAACAATTAAAATATATAGTAATCGCAAATTTTTATTTTAAGAAAATCGAATAAAAGGAAAGTATGTAAATTATAATAATAAAATGTATTTAATTAATTTTAGAGTAATAAGACAATGTAAGATCATAATAATAATAACAATAATAAATATATAGAATTCATGAATTTTTTAAAAATAACTATTCACTTCACTTAAAACTTTTACCATTTTTCGTATTCTTTGTTTAATAACAATATCTAAAATAAATTATTGCAATTAAAATTTCAATAAAATGTATAGAAATATATAGATTATATCTAGTTTATTTATACTTAATTTTAAATTGAATTAAAAATATTATTTTGTAATAGGACATTTTAAATAAAATGTACATCTACGATTTCCGTGGAAATGTAAACACAATTCTCAGAATGCGAGAGATTTTCGCTAAGATTAGTCGACCTGCCCTGGATAACTTTGGGATGAAAAAGCTGAAGAAACACACGATAAAACAGAAATTCTCAGTTGACTTTGGGCTTTTGAGCAGATCACTTTTATTTTACACGATTTTGAACAATTTCGTAATTGACTAAAATGGGACTATGCGCTTCCTTTTTTGTATCCCCGTTTACTATCCTCCTCCAAAAGGATTACTTTTTGCGCTATTCATTCAAATTTTATTTAATATAATTAAGTCGAAATATCTGATACTTTGTATTTGATAAAAATAGAAAATTCAAACTGGTACGAGTTTGTAATCAATTTACATAATATCGCGAACACAAGAAATACAGAGAAGTGGTATCCTTCCCAGGAAACAGTCGATCATACAGCTGTTACTGTAACTTTATTCGAGGTTCTGCGGACAAATAACACTCACTGCTTTCATTGATCCCTGGATCGGCATAACTCTAATCATCTGTTACGTCTATGACGTAAATGCCCCTTTTAGGCCTATACAATTAAGTATACTAGCCTCGGATAGACAACTATATATTAGATATATTGATATTACTAGAATCTACTCAATATTAAAGAAAGGGGATGCTAGTACAGATACTCTATATCGCAACGTAGACTTTCGTCACGTCCATTAATATGGAGAAAACGAGTGGGAATCCAATATCGCAACGTAGACTTTCGTCACGCCCGTTAATATGGATAAAATTAGTAGGAATCCCATATCGCAATGTAGACTTTCGTCACGCTCGTTAATATGGAGAAAGGGAGAAAAATATAGAGTTATATAGAGTTGTATAGGAATTGATTTCAGGATAATGAATCGGGGAAAAGGGTAGGGGGTCAAATCCCCCTTTAAAGAGTAACTACATATATAATTTTATAAGAAAGCTATTTATTAATCACTTCTTTAATGCAAGTCAGTATGTCAGCTGCCAGGTACAAGATTTGAAGGTGAACTCTGGTTTTGAAAGGAGAAATGCGCTCTTTTTATACAAAATTTAAAGCACAGGCGGTATAGGCAAAGAGGGGATTTTTATGGTTGCTCCCGGAAAAGTCTATACAACTTGTATACATTATTGTTATTATGATTGTTATTATTTATTAGCGCTAATATTTAATTAATTACTTAACTGCTTATAAAATTCGGTTCGCAATTTCCTTTTCCATAATTGTACAGTTTTTGATTTATGAATTTGTTATTATTTATCCTGTTTTTATTGATATTAGTTAACTTAAGAATAATTCGTGGTTATATTTAAATTTTCTTCGGATTTTGTAGTAGCTATTATTTATGTTATATTGATTTTTACTATTTCTTATATTAGTATTATTAATATTATTATTATTACTACTACTTTCTTTGTTTATTATTGTATTCCCTTTAATTGTATAGAAAACGTTATTAATATTTGGTTTTATTTTTGTTAATATTTATTTATTTTAATTTTTATTTTCCTCCCCCTTTTTCTATTCTACTCCCCCTTTTTTTGTAAATTTATATATAAATATAACAAAAATAATTAGTGAGAATATGATAATAATTGTGGCATTTAATTTAGCTTTATAATTTTACTTGTATTTGCTTAAATAATAATTAGAAAAATTCCATGTTATTAACTATATTAACTATATTAGGTTTATTTCAATAATTATGTTATAGTAATTTATTATGTCTATAGTTTTACAATTTTATTTTGTTTTTATTACTTTTTTGATTATTTAAATTTTTCTTTTATTAATTATGTAATAAAAACTAAAATAATATATGGAAAAATACATTTCCTTTTGTTAATGCAATTGCACAGTCGCAGAAAGTACATGTATGTATGTGTGGGCGCACAGCATTCGCAGGTACAAGCGTATTGGAAAATGACGTTGTGTGTATATGTATATGACGTTCGGGCACTGGCGAATGCAACTGCGCAATACGCGTGTGTGAGTGTAGGCCTCTGGTTGGCTCAAAAAATGCAGATAGTCATAAACATATCATGATATGACCTCCGCCCTGATATTCCAGATCTAGGTATCGAATTGAGATGCTTTAAAATTTTCTTATTGGAATGAGAGAGAAAGAAGAGAGAAAAAAGAAGAAAAAAGAAAATATTTCTTTTACGAAAAAAAAATTTCTTTTTACTTTCGATAATTTTAATGAGACGATGTCGTAACACATCTCTGGTAACACATTTTTCTCGATGAGCAAAAGCAACACGCATTGTCTATTGAGAATTATTCTGGGGATTTATCGGCCTGTGCTGTTTCATGCACCATGTAAGAAAATCACTATTTTGGATAGCGGATCTAGAATGTTTGTCTGTCTCGACTATTCTTCTATACTGTTATCCGACAATAAAAATATTCTTACAAGAAATATACAATGAGGTGTCATACACAATGATAATTAGCCCTGAAAACGAGGTTTAGGGTAAACGATTATATAAAACTTCATAATTATCTCAAGTCAGGTGGTATTTATTACCCTCGGTGCTGTATTCTGAATATTCTTAAATGTCGAGGACTGTTTAGCTATGATCGGTAATGTTGACATCAACTGCACCGACGGGAGCAAACTGAACAATAAAAGAATCATCAGGTACAAATAAGTGTACTTTTGCCTTTATCATCATTAATCATTTGTGAAAATAAAAGGTTTTTTTTTTCATATCCTAATACATTCAATTATTATGCCTGTAATTATTATAAAAGTGAATACGGTCGAATGTAATAAAAAAGCGAAAGACTACTTATAAATATAACAGAAGATTTTTCATAAACCTATCAAGTCTCTGTTCTATAACATGCAGTTTACAAACCGTTACTTATTTACTGTACTACGAATCACGATGCATTTACATCAATAATTACTACAATGTAACTGCCCAGAGTGCCATCTGTGGATCTATAGAAAACATGAACTATACATGCTGATATTTAAATTAGATTCCGATTTACTGGTTTTCTTGTCTATTTCAGAACATGCCTTGTATATTTTTTAAGAAATATGCAACTGTTTAAAATGTTTAAAATGAAAATGATAAAATACTATTTGAAGACATTCGAAATTATATTAATTTAATCAAAGTTCTGAACAACTTCTAATCTATTCGGTTCTAATTTTCATCCAGATAGTATTTTTAAGAATAAACAAAAATAAATAAATACCAACTTAAGCCTTTTAGAGCAATTTTGAGATTAAATATCTATAGCGAATTTCGTTCAAATCATTAAAATTTGTCTTGTTATTATACGTTTTATAATTTTTAAAGAGATATAACACGAATATTTTGAAATTTTGGAAATGTTTAAAAATAATCTAATAGAGTAATGTGTACTGAAGATATATACGATTTATAATCTTTTTTAATGGTTCACTTATTAAAAATTTTTCTTATTATTCAGATTGTACAACTATTTTAAGATTTTAACCATTTTCTCTTAATTATTCTTATAGTATTATTGATCTTAATATTGTTCATAATATTTAAATTTTCATAATTTCTTGGTTTTTTTAAATAAAATTCCTATAAGTAATAATCCTTAATAAGACAGTTTATTTTATCATAAAATTACAAATTTAGCCACTTTAAATAAAAACATTTTTAATATATTTCAATCATAATTTTAAATATTTTTAGTTCATAGTATAAAAAACAATACGTTTTCTGCTTCTGAATTCTTTTATGTGACTGGAAAATGCGAGACATTTATACTGTAAAGTCTCGAGATAACCAATTTCTTGAGCTATACTATGGATGAAAATAATATTTAGTAATTTGATAATATTTATTACATTTGACTCCCTTTGCAAATCATTGCTATGAAATATTTAATTTAGTTAAGATGTTCTACATCGTATTTACTGCCAATTGACGAAAATAAATCATATTATCTATTTGTCAATAATTATAACTATATAAAGCCCTTTTTTTCAATATAGTATTTTATTCGATATAGTAATTTTCTCAGCTTTTAATATAAGAAATGAACGAAAATAAATCCGAACATCAGAAATAATTTTCAGTCTATTGATGAGCGTAGCCTCAAAAAGAAGCTCTTTAATTAAACACTGATTTCTCATTACAATACCAAAATTATAAATAATAATTAAACACAGACTATCGACAAAATATATTCAATAAAATTCTTTATGCTTATCATTTATATACACTTGATGCACAATCCTATCATCTTACGTACATTTATCGGAAAATCAATGTACATTTATTCTTCAGAATTAATTTATGAATAGCTTAACCTCTCTGTGAAATTTATTTATTTATTTATTAGATATCTACATATCTAATTGCAACGATAATCAATTGATTACTTGACGTTTCTCCAGGAATTCATTTTTGTAATCTCAGTAATTAGTTTTGTTACCCCTAAAGCTTATTTACGTAGTAGTTTGACTTTCGGTTGTATTTAAATAATCTACTCTCGATTATCTATCTCTAAAAGTATGTTTTGTTTTTTATAGTATTACAAAGTTACATTTTATTAAAATTTTATTGATATTAATACAATATTCTTAGCTTTTTGACAACCATGTACTGTATTAAAATATATTCTACTAGTTTGTTTCTACTTACTTTTTTTATTACTTTACTACTTATTTTATTTTTATATTTTTCTATCCATTACTTATAAATTAGTATTATTATTATAATATTTAATTTTAAAATCTTCCTCAACATAGTTCAAAGATTTTTTCTATCAAAGATTCTGGAAAATCTTTTTATATGTAATAACTGATATACATGAAATTTACTTATTAAATAGTACCATATTTGCTTTCTATTTTTTAAAAATTCTAAATTTATTTCTAGTTGGTCTAAATTTCATAATTATAGGTACTACATAAATAACTGATTAATAATAGGTAGAACTTTAAGTTTATATGCTAATCCAGTCACTTAATACTCATAATATCTGGATAAAGTTTGCTTCTTAATGCTTACTTGTGATTTCTAATTTTTCAGTAAAAATTTTTTAATCCACTATAGTTAATACTGCGTTAGAAGCATGAATTATCCTAATATAATATTTTCTACCTTTTTTTATAAGATTTTTCTACCTTCAAATGCATGTATATATCATTTTTTATATCATTTTTCACATCTCTAGCTATAAAAACTGAATATGATTACTAAGCAAAACAAATTATATCAACAATATCCTAAAATATTTATATCACAACGTGTACAAATTTTATAAAATCATAGAATCTTTTAAAATATATTATAAATATTGAATGAAAAATATTATTTATAGTATAAAATTTATATGAAGTAAATTTATTATTTTATTCTTCAATACAAAGAGTACAAAGCATTGTATTTATAATTGATAATTAGGTACAAAAATGTAATCTTTCTTTTAGTTTTAATGCATAATCGAAAATATTTAATACGATTATACTGATCAAACTCAATATTCGAAACTCATAAACGAATGAAATGAAACTGTATACTTTGAAAATGTTGTCAATTTTAAATCTTATAGTAAAAATTTATAAGCAAATGTATCTTTATTTATTCATCTACAAACATTATTTGGTCAGTTTTATTTATTTGAGTCATAAAATTTAAACGAAACATTTTTGATAAGATTTATCATGGATTTTTATTGCAGCATATTTACTTTTCTTAATCACATAAAATCAGTAATACAAAAATAATTTATAGAACTGATAGAAAACATATAGAAATAGAATTTCAGCAAATTGTATTTATCACTTAAATTAATGCATTTGCCGCATAACAAAATGATTAAAATGTTTTACACAGTTCTACTCTATTATGTAAACATCATGTTATACTAAATAGTATTAATTATTAAATCTGTTAAAATATTGATCTCAGAAAATATTGTAATTAATATGCAGTGAAAGATAAAATATGAGTATTCTTGAATATTAATAAGCATTAATTTAACTTATTTAAACACAAACATTAGTTACACTTATTTTTCTTTATGTTTCTATTTGTTAAAAATTAATAGTTTTCTTATAGTACTCGTATATTTAACAAATAAATAAATATAAGTGTAACTAAAATAACTTAAAAAGATTTTAATTAAAACTATTTCAAGAAAAACATATAATAAGCGTAGTATTATAAATATTTAAAAATACGTAATCTACTATTATTTCTTATATATAAGGTATCCTACGTAAGAAATTCCTAGAACTCAACTTCTTTTATTTTTTATTATACGATGTTTTTGAAATTTTTATATTTTCAAAGATATTTGTATTAAAAAATTTAAAGAATAAAATAATTTTATCTAGAAAACTATAAAAAAAACTATAGAATAAAATTTTCAATTTTATAGAAAACTATAGAATAAAATTTCTTTGTGCAGTTTAAGTAAACGTATTAAATATTTTAATATTGTTTCAAAATTCTCTTTAAAAGTTTATTTTTCTTTTTTCTTTTTACTAATTTGTGTAAAAAAAATTTTTTATTTTAGAATGATGATATATTTAAAAATAAAAATATTTTTATCTTATTTTAAGATTATTTAAATATTATAAAGATATTCAAAGATGTTTTTATTAATGTTTATTGATATATATGCTTTAATGATCGCTTTAAAAATTGCTCTTATAATTCATTATTCGAAAATATAAAATCATTGCTAATCGTATATACACACATTTTTATATAATAGTTACAAGAGCTAAAAAATTATGAGAAATATTACGGTTTATAAGTCCGTTTTACAACATTCAGTCTATAAAGTACATTTTAAGACCTATAATAAAGAGTATCTCTATATTGATTATTTCACTTATATTCTAATGAAAGTAAATTAAAAAATAATTTGATGAAAGTTTATGTAGATTTTGTTTTAATCAATATATACTAAATAATGACAATTTCGAATTACAGAGTTTACCACTTTGTTAAATTTCAATGATACTATAAAAACGATTATATACAATATACAATAATAACATTATTCCAAATATGTGTTAAAATTTATTGAAATCATATTATTTATTTATTTCATAAAGAAAATTTAAATAAACTTAATAAATATAATAACAAACTTCATTATAATAAAATCATACCTTTTTTATTAATTAAATTAAATTAAATAATAATTAATTAAATTTTAATGAAATTGAAGCAAAAATAAAATATAAAAATCCATAATCGACTTTAAATATAATTTAAATACTTTCTTTTAAAAGTATTTTTTTAATTATATAATTTACCGTTAGGCAATATTTATATAAAAATTATCATAAAAATATTTTATATAGTTAATACTAATTTTTTTAATACTATAATAGTATATTTTTAAAAAAATAATGATCTTAATCAATCAGAATTATACATCTTTCGAAACCGAGTTAATATCCTTTTAATACCATAAACCACTTGAATGAATTTTTATATTTGTAATTACATCGCTATGCTAAAAAGATGAAAATATTTGTTATATTTTTAAATTATTTCAAGTTTCAAATTATATTTATTAAGATAAGAATTTATTTGTAATCGTTTGATTCTTTTTTTAACTTACATTTGCTACATAGAATTTGTTTCCAAAATATCTTTATGGAATGTTAATGATGTTTAATAAAAAATAAGTTTATACTATCTAACATCGATGTATTTAAATATAATGAGTATATTTATTTTGAAACTAAATTTAATTTAAACACGCATACCATGTATACTAAGCGACTATCTCGAATAATGTATTGCTTATGATTTATATTAGTTAAATGAATAAAATTCAGTTTAATTAGAAAATTTGTTGTTTCTAAAAGTATAATTTTATACATTGTCTGAAACTACCTTTGTAATTTCTAATTTTACTATCTACCCTGCAAATAGGAATAGAATGTCTTTGATCTCCTGCAGGTTATTTTATCAGAAAAATAAGAAATAATCTTTTATTATATTTTAATTTCGAAACAATCCTAAGATTTTATTAGTATATGCATGATTTTAAATAATATTGATTTAAAATAATGTAATAATGTACATTGTATTTGCTCTTTGGAATATTATAGCTGAAATTTAATAAACTGGAAAAATTTATTATTTAATATCTAGGAACCGTAATTAATTAGATATTGTCTTTGTGATGATTTTATTTTACATTATTATAAATTATGTCAGTTTTTGCAATAAAAAAAGATATCAACATATGTTATAAGACATTTTTTTTAACTATAAAATAAATGGATGAGCGATAGTAAAAAAATGCAAAATATAAGCTCCGCCGCAATCAATTTTAACAATTACTATTATGATAACTGTACCAAGAAAGTAAGAAAAAGGATTCCGATTATTGGAAAACACCATTATATTAATGTTAAGGAATGTCAAGCAGTTGCAATGTGTAAAACTTCTCCAACCTCTTATTGGTGGCGTGCACCAATCTGCACTAAATCGCTTAAAGCAGACTATACTTCAAGTCAAAATTTATTTCAGTTTCTTAATATATTAGTCAATATATTCACAACGATTATATTTGTTAATAATTTACGTTTACACAGTTTCTAAGAAAGTTAAATCTGCAACACAAATAAATGCAAGAAAAGAAAATCTGTTTAGATGTATTTAAGATTATTGACTGTAAAAATAAAAAAAATGTATATTGAGTAATAGCACGGTAAAAAAGTTAATTACTTTGTTATTGAAAAATTAAAAACTGAAAGGTTCTCGCTAGAAGCCAGAGATACACTATTGGTGTACATTGTTTTCTATCACGGAGGTAAGCTTTTAGTAAGAACACTGGTAATCTTATTACTACTTGTAGAACAGCAATAGTTTTTAGCAATTGATCATTGAGGATATTCCTTGAATGTAAAAGTACATTATTTATGAAGCGAATTTGCGCTGGGAAAATAATGAGATTATTTGTCTAACACCATTTCATCTTGTTAGACGATTGTCCAAATCACGAGGCTGTTCTGTACTTCAGCTTTGAGTATTGCTCGAATGCCGTAACAATGGTGGACAAATATACCGAAAATCAGCATTAGCTGTCTTATGGAGCTACGTAACTATATTGTCTTGAATAGCAATGTTTTAATTGATTAATTTCTTCTATCATGAAATCTATATTGGGTAGAAATTTTTTGTAAAATCAAACAAATTGTACCAATAAAGTTATTAAAATATTTGCATTTATTGATTGAATAAAATCTCTCGAGATTTTAATGTTTATCTTATAAAGATTATCTATGAATGAAATAATATTAATCGTGTATTGTTAGTATATATACGAGAATGTTATAAATATACATAAAATGAGAAACAATTGAGAAATATCTGTACTAGAAATATGCTACTCAATGTTAGTTTATAAAGTAAGTCTGTTATTGAAATACTATTAAATTGATTAGAATAATAAATTATAGATAATAAAATCCATGCACATTTCATAGCATTCAGATATATTATTAAAGAAATCAGTGTACGAAAGTAAATAATTTATTGAATACGTGTTTCATCTAAATCTAAATCTAAGTATTTATTAAATAATTAAATATTTTTTCTTGGTTACACATTATTGATGAATTGAAAAATGAAGATATTGTTAAATGAGTATTTACATTTGTTTTCTCTTTTATTTCTAATACAAGTTATTAAAACTTTTAACTTTTGAATTTTAGGGGTAGTTTTCGATACTTATTGCTTAAAAACCCCTTGTTGGATCCTAGAGATTTACTATGGACTATTACATATATAATTTACTAAATTCTAGAGTCATTGAATATTTCGTAGCAATTAGTAATATCTTCTATGAAATCTGTTTCATTTAAGTTTTATTTGTGTATATATCGTAATGCTGATAATCTGAATTTATAATATGCTTGTGACCGTTAATATATTTTATTATTTGTTGAAGGATAGTTGTATTTTGATTTATGAACGATCAAAGTTGATGTTAACAACGTATATAAATTTTGATATATTATTATTACTGCATATTTAATCAAGAAATTATCAGTTTATTTCATTTTTCCGTTTCTATTTTTCTTTTTTATTATTGCTATTGTTTACTTATAATTTATTCCATTTTTAGGTGTAGATGATAGATGTTTGTTGAATTTGGAATCCTTAAATGCCGAATTTTTATTAAAGAAAATCAATTACAAAATAAATTTAGATTAGGTAATTTAATTTCATTTAGAGATTTTATAATTATTTTATTAAGGTGGATGTAATGATGGTTCTCTTATGGCAATTATTAATTTAATATGAAAATTTTTATTTTATACTTCGATTTTCTTTTTTATTCTGTTCATATATTAATATTCTTTTATTATTGTAGGTTAGAGCATTGGCGTTAAAGAAGAGAATATCAAGAAAAATCTTAGCCTTTCTTGGCTGTTTCTATATTTATTAGTTTAATAAAATAGTATAATCTCTTTTAATTATTCCTGATTTTTGGATTCTTCATTGTTATTTAAATTGGGCTTTATCTATATTTTTTCAAGGTTATTTTGTGCATTAATATTAAGGTTTTGTTCTTTTAATTATTTCACTATTTTATAGATTTCCTATGTACATTTATTTTGTTTGTTATATTTATTTAATTTGTGGGTTTTAATTTTATTACTTGAATAGTTTAGTTAATCCTTTAATTCAATGTAGTATTTAATTAATGTTAATGGTTTTGTTTAGTTATTCTAATATTCCCTTTCGTTAATTGTACTTTATCCATAAGAAACACTGATCATTAAATCTAGTGGGTAAGTCATAAATAAACCGTTTACAAAAAGCTCTATTTCAATTAATTTATTAAATTGAAATTTACAAAAGAACTAAATCTTTATGTGTTACTAGACGTATTTTCATTACGTTACGCATTGATTGTATCTCGATTAAATATTTCATGTCTAATTTTTATTTGCAATGAGTTGATTCTGCTGCTAATTAATGTAATAGCATAAGTATTAAATTAAAGTTTTGTGCTATTAGTATTATTTATATATTTTTTTTTTGTTTTTCTTTATTGTTGGAAAATCAAAATTAATTTTTTCAGTTTAATTTAAAAGACTTTTTTTTGTAGTCTAAATGAAAAATGAGTATAAAAATTGCATGCGTTCTAAATAAATCCACTTACGTAATACTGAAAGATAAATTGACATTCCGTAAATGAAATTGTTACGGTTTACCTATAACAAAAGAATTTTCTTTATTAAAAAAAGTTTAAATAAAACAAAAAAATAGTAAGCAATTATCAAAGTATGTCAGTTATATATATGTATATATATTAACGTTTATTTTAAGCTACAATTAAAGTAGATATACTACAATCAAGAAGATAACTCAAAGTTTTAAAAACAAATAAATTCTTTTAAAGATATAATCCATAGAGTAGTACTTTAAAATAATTGAGAATTTTAAAGCATATTTTCATAAAATTTTGTAGTCAAATAAAATAATTAAAACTTTGAGAAATAAATTTTGCTTAATTTATTGATTAAAAACGATTTAATTCTCTTTTAATCAATAAGTTTTATCTAAATAATATTGTATTTATACTGTCGAAAATAAAATTTTAATTAGATCAATAAATTATTTATTTATTAAGCTATTATACCCGTTAATTGAATAAATTGTAAATTTCATTTTCAAAAAAGAACGTTAATTATTTCTTCGATTCTGTAGTGAAGCTGTATATTACAAATTATTTTAGATTAAAATTAGAAATATTAGAAATTCTTGTTAAAAGTTACAAAGAAATCAATTTAATTCCAAACAATTTTACTAAACTGAATACAAGAATATTACCTCAGTCGATGCAGTGATATATAAGATTCAAAAATCCGCACTACTCGCACTCACTTCTTTTATTCCTTCATTTTTTTTTGGCAATCCTTTGATATAAAACCCTAATATCATCAGTTTCTCATAATATTTTCTTCTCAAGTGTTCTCGATTTATTTTCCTGTTTCTCCCATAATAATTTTCTCAAGTATAATAAAACAATACATTACACTTATCGGCTATTTTCGCTAATAATTTAACTATCAATTAAATCATATCAATTAAACATTAACCTCTTTTATGCATATAGTTTTTAAATGAATATGAAAACTAAGTATCAGGACAATGTAACTGTAGGATTAAGATTTTCTTTCAAATCCATTATCTTTTAACTTTCTTCCTTCTTTAACATATTATGAGGAGATATCTCTTTGAGATACTCTTTTACTAATCACTTTCGCTTTGCCAATTGAATTATAAATGAAACGTCTAAATGTGCTAAAAATTGCCGACTATGTAATGCATAAATATAAAAATTATTCTACTTGACATTTGCATTGTATATTTCCATGTTAGAAATATTATATTTTGTTTAGAATAATAATAAAAAAAAATTGATAATTAAATGATACTTATATATGTTTTATAAAGTTTATTTTTATAATCATTCCATATTTTTCGATATTAAATCTTAAAATTTTTTGCTCAATATTGTATAATTATATAGCAATTATATAATTTTATTTCTGAAATGTAATAATAGAACAGTAATGATTTCTTGAATTTACTTACTCTATTTTTTTACAAAACTGTATAAATACTTTATATTATACTTTACTTTTGTCTAAAAATAATATATATGTGAATAATTTTTAAATACATTTGTAAGCAAATAAATAAAAAAATGAAGATTCATTAGATGGAAAAATATCACAGAGCTTGTGAAACTTTAAATCATTAACAATAAAAATTTCGAAATACAAAAATCTGACGACATCACTCTAGAGTATTAATGCAATGAAGATGTAATAGGGCATTTACGGATTTTTTAAGTTTCTTAATGTTAAAAATGAGCAAAAACATACAAAACTTTGTGATACGTAGAAAAATATATACAAGTAAAAAATATACGGGAAACAAATAAGAATTATATATATAATATATTATATCCAATTAAATAAAAATAAAATATAAAAAGAAACTAAGTAAATTATGAATAAATAACAGAGATAAAATTTGATATAAATACAAAATAGTTCAAATTAAATAATAGTTAATAAGAAATTAAAATGATAAAGGACAGCAAACAAGTTAACTATACTATAGCTAATTTTATACAATCCAACAAAAATATATAAAATTGGAAACCAGATTGGGTCAACCTTTTTCTTAATTGTACCGAAATTATTATTGAATAAACCAATAATATTGTTAAAATAAGATTTGCGGTTACCATTATAAAATTTATCTGCTTTTTCTATAAAATAGCGTATTAGGACTGTATAAGATAAAATTCTCTAACAACTTCCAAAAAACAAAATTTGCAAATATATGATTATAATAACGGAACTAAGAAATAATATGTATGAAAAAGAAAATCATTAAAATTTATTGAATAGTGCAAGCACTTTCTCCAAAATAAATTTATAAACAACCTTTTCGGTTGACGAATATCCAGCGGCGAATATATTAATCAAAGAAAAAAACTCTGACCAATTTAGGGTTAAACTTTATTATACATTTTTCAAAAAAAAGAGAAAGGAGAAAGAAAATAACTTTCAATAAATTAGGAGATAGCGATATTAGAAGTCTAACTATAAGTTAACATGTTATGTGCAAAATTTATATATATATAATTTATTTATGTTAAAAAAGTATTATTCAATTACTACCAATTTTATTATAATTTCATTTAGAATATACATTAAAAAAATAATTTAAAATGTGTTATCACCTCCATTGTAGAGATTATTCAAAGATTAAAAATATACTAAAAGGAGCATTGAATGAAGCTGTAGCAAACGAGATTGTAATCGAATCTCGTCGGTCTTGATCTGATCGCTACGACGTTGTCCTGGCGGCGATAATCTGCCGCACTTCCACTAAATCGGTATAATAAAACTTGACCAAGTTACAGTAATGCTGAGGTCCTATAAAAAAGCTCGCCTTTTCCTTATAGCATTTAGGTGCTAAAGATTTTCTCTTCCAAAGTATGGAAATGTCGATTTTTCACCGATGTGGAAACTCTAGGACTATAATTCCAACAATAGATCGTCAGCAGTTTCGAAAAGCACTTCGACTACAATTTGCGTGACGCGCAAATCGTAGAATAGTCCTAGTATTTTTTTACTTTGTAATCAATAAATATTTATTCGTTCGTTCGTCAGATGTTTCATTTTGAGTATACCTATACCTCTGGGAAAATTTGACAATATGTACAATGATCAAAGACTCATAAATATCAATAGTTATGATAACTACTTTAGACGGTGTCAGAACTTTGAAAATAGAATTCAGAAAGAACTCAAAAAATTCAAATATAATAAATAATATAATTGAAAAATATAATTTAAATTAACTAAACGATAATATAATTTAAATACACGATGGATATGATCAGATATCTATTAGACAATGAATGTTTTTATGAGTTGAGTAGATAGTAATACTGATTATAATCTTGAGGAAATAGATGATGATACGTCCATTGAAAGGAGCAGAGATTTTAACAGAAATTTTCTTAGAACTTAGAAAACTTAGAGATAAATAATAATAATGAAACAACGAATACTAATCTTTCGAATTTTAACGTTGAAGGTATTCAAAGCTATCGACATTTGGAGTTAAAGATCAAGACTTGTAATCGTTATCCTATTGATAAGCAAAACTTCTAATTCTGCAATAAGGAATTAATTACAGTACTGAGATATATTAAATGTCAGCTTTGATAAGAATCAAACGTTAAGAAATGATTATAAATGATAAATAATAGTACCGAACAATGTACTTTTCTAAATTAATCAATATGAAGAAAAAATTTGTAAACAATTATTTTAATAATGAAAATTATACAACTGATAGTAAAATAAACTGAAAGTATAATTCCAATTATACTTTCCAGTATAATATAATTATACTTCTATACATACGTTGGAAATTATATTGCATGCATTGGTAGCGCTGTCAATTTAAACCATTTTAGTCGGAATTTGAAAAAATACCAAACAAGATCTGTAATGGTGTAGGCAATAAATAAGAAACGTCAAACATTAGTTAAAAGTTGATTACGAATTGTAAAGAAACATAAATAAGTCTTCAAAATACTTAGAAACAAATTTTTTTATTATTAAGATAAGATAGTATTATTGATTCTATAAGATGACGAATTTATTATCAAATTTGATAATAAAATGTGTAAATATTAAAGAGATGTATGTATAGAGATATATGTATATATTATATAATTTAGATTACGCAAATTAAACGTTTTTTTATGAAGGATTTTACATCGATAATTTCTTTTAACAAGTATAGCATATGTATGAAAGCGGTTTAACATTTTATAGAATTGAAGAATCGGAATAAAGTTGTTAATGTTTATAGAATATATTCTATATATTCTAACGTGAAAGAGGTTGAATATTTTTATATATATTGCATACGAAGTGTTAAACTACTATTAACAGAATCACTGTTACAGAGTTCACCAAATGACTTACATCTGACATTACAAAACTATTTTTACACGTTATAAAAATTTTGATTGGTAAACTGGAGTAAATTAAAAATTAAATTAAAAATAAATTTGAATGCAATAAATTGTTACAATAAACTGTTACTATCGTAGAATCATTAATCCCAACGTATTATAACTAAGGAATTCAGTAAATATAGTTTTCTAGCAGCTTTATTAGAAAATTTATTAGAGGGAAATTAAATTGTAAATCAAATTAATATATTTATTATAAATTTTTGACGAAGATTAAGTTTAAGTTGTATTAAAAAAATCATAAGAAGTATCAAAATCATCTCAAAATATAGAACATCCGTTGAAGTCCGTTCGTAATTTTTGCTTATGCTTATGTTACGTTAAAGTTGTGTAAAATCAAAATTGGCGCATGATAATCAGGAATTATAATGTTCTTTAGTCACTTGGAAAAAGCGACGAGAGATGGAGCAGAAATATAGAAAAAAACAAATGATGAAGAAACAAGAGGGCAATTTTTGAGGCTGGTAAAGTGTAAAAGGTAAATCTTTTGTTATAATAGTCATAAATCCCTTGTGACTAGTTGATGGATGCAAGTTATGTGGCTCTTGTTGAGATCAATCGGTGAATCGATCTCAGAGGTGCATTCACAGATGCCCCTATAGTTTCCTGTAGTTTTCTGGGACGTTGGAGTTGTGGAACGGTGTTAATTGTGTGAATAGCTAAGTGCACCTTCCAGACCCTCGCCAGTTGCCCACCAAGAGCGCTACTCGCACAGGGCAGTTAGAATTTATATTTAATATCTTATCCTTTGGATGTGTGTGTTTGTATGTATATATCTAATTATATATATATATATATATAACATATCTAATCTAATACTTTAGATAAGAACATTGTTATCGATATCCTCCAATTTCGTTTTTATGTAATTATAACATTATATCGACATTTTTCCTCATTTCAATTTTTTGGAAAACAGAATTTTTAATGTCAATAAATCTTGTGTATATTGCAAATATTAATAATTATCTATAAACATAGACGTAATTGTGTGTGTGTGTGTATTGTTATCACTGTACATAAATTTTCTCTAACATATAAGACTCAATTCTAATAACATAATAAATAAATTTAAAAATATAAACATAAAAACATAAACAATATACATAAAAATAAATAATAATTATATTATTTTACCTCTACCAAATAATTTATTCAATGCTGAAATCTAATTTTTAACACCTAAAAGTTAATTTATATAATCTTAAATACTAAAATTTGAATAAAATGAAATATTGTGAAAGGCAAGATGATTTTTAGCTATATTTGGTTCCCCTAGATGCTCATGGTAAAGAGCCTAAAAACGAATTTGCTACAACTTGAAGCTCAAAGTCGTGTGGGTAAAACGAAGTTTTTCGAAGTACATATTAATATGGTTAGCGCAACTGAGGTGTGAAGAAAAAAGAAAAAATTAGTATAAGTCCAAATTTTAAGTTGGATGTCATATTCAATTTGACTCGATGGATATTCTAAATTTATGATATTTTATTGAATGTTTTCAAAGATAAAATAACGGTGTAGAGGGATGGGAGTTTTAAACAAAAGAATGATAGATGATCGAGCAGCTTTGTTTTTCTCGCGCACGTAATCACACCTCAGGGAACAGCTCGAGTTTTCGCCCTCCTAACATCGCATCATATTAAAATTGTTTTAAATATTTTAAATAATTGAGTAGATTAATTAATTATTATTTAATTCAAATTTGAAAAAAAATATTAAAACAACAATTTAATCTGTTAGCCTTTTATTTTTTTATCAGGATAAGATCGCGGACTTATAAAACTCTTGTGTGAATACTCTCATACGACAAAGATATATGCGTAACGTCGCAGCCACATTTGTATACAAATGTTTCGACTCGTTGTGAAACGATTTTTTGACATTAAGAATTTTATATTATGGAGAAAAAACCTGTCTTAGTCAAACTTGAATACAAGTATAGATTTTTTCTTGATTTTACTCATAAATTAAATTAAATATTTTAAAGATAAAAAATATTTTATCTTTCTATACAAATTAAACACTAAAATTTTTTATGTTTTTAACAAACACGTACAAATATTATAATTATACTTACGTAATTTAAAATTTAAGTTTATTTTAGAAATGAAGCAATTTTTTATGAATAATATGAGAGAGAAATAATACATAATTTATTACTTTAATATAACTATTGATTATTTATTACTCAAAAATTAAGTTAAAATTAAGTAGTAAGCAACTGACTACTTTCTTTACAAATTTTCTTAAACATTTTTCTTTAATCAGTATTCTATTGATGTATTTTGTCCCTTTTATTGAAATTAATATTTTCTCAAATGAACTTGCTTAGAATTAGCTACAAACCATGATATAAGCTTTAACTAAACATGCAATTATTAGATTCTTTTTTTTTATTTTTTCAACATTTTTACTTTAGGATTATTTTAGATTATCATTTTTAAGACTTTCATCAAAATTATATTATGATTTATGCATAAAAATATGTTCACTACGTATAAAATATAGTGAGTATTCTTCAGATCATGGATTTTAACAAGACCGGTGAATATCATTTTGCTTAAAAAAGTAAACACCCCATAGGAGGGGATATTTTAACGAGTACTATATACATATCCTTATTTACTTCAAACTAATAATTATTAGCATAATATTTGTATAACTGTTCCAGCTTTTTCTTTATTTGCAAATATTTCATCAAATACAAACTTATTTTTATTTACAAAATTACTCAAAAATATTAAAAAATTAATTTTAAAAACACTATATTTTAACTCAAATTTATTTAATTAATTCTCTTTTAAAATTATATCTATTCTCTTTAATATGTATCTATCGCTTGTTATAAAAGTAAAGAATATATTTCTATAATAATAAAAAAATAAATACTGTAACAAAAGTTTATATTAGACTTGTAAGTAATTTTCTACATTCATTCGGCATTTTTGTATAAAATTTAAATCTTTCATCTTAATATCTTATAAGATGTAAATTTTGCTTATATTAATTAAATATATATTCTTATATATGTGTGAAATTTCTATAGTATGTATGAAATTTAATAGAAATGTTTTATTTCTAAACATGTGAGTATAAAATAAAATACTTGAAATAACGATCAATGTTTAAGTTAGATTTTTTTTTATTAAAAATATATAACATTGAAAAGATAATATTTAATATAGTTATTGTATTGAATTGAAATGGAATTGAAATTAAAATTCTGTCAAAAATAATTAATGTCATCTAATCTAAATGACATATACGTATACATTGTCAGAAATATATATGTATATATATATAATTCTAAGAATATGATTGTAGATGAATGTTTAATAATTATATATAAGATATAATGTATAAGTGCTATTTAAAGGCATCAATATTTAGGACCGATTAACTTAAGTTATTTAGATATATTTAGATATATAAAAAATGATGTATCTATGGCTTATTTTACAATAGTTCATCAGAGTAAATTTTAACATACATATAGTTAATTTAAGCATTAATTTAAAAAAAACACTTAAAAAGTCTAATGCTGACCTAGTAATATCGTAAACTCATTTTTATACGGATATCTAAGTTTTAAATAAGTAATTAGCAATATTTTCTGAATAATATTTGCTATACAAATTAATGAGTTATATTATAAACTAAGATAATTTAAAATATATAAAGACAGTTCAATATTCGTTATAGTGATTTCTTCAAAAAGGATCATACTTCTTAACTTGAATGTATAAAAATCACAACAATCAAACTTTAAATTTAATTTTAAAAATTTCGTACCAAGATTCATTTAATCTATGAATATTCTACTACAGGATTCATATGTTTTTTATACTTCTCTTTATGTTGATTTAGAATTCAAATATAATTTTTGTAAAATATATCTAGATATACAGGAAAAATATCCTACAAAAGTAAAAAGAATTGTAACGAGTGAATATAAGTAAAAATATTTTAGGTTTTAAATTAATTAACATCAATTTCTTTCATATTAATATAAATAAATTGTTAATGTAAAAATAAAAATATACATTCGATAAAAATATTACTGTTTATTATGGGAATCGACTATTGATTTCCAAAAATTATATCCTAAACTCTAATATATATAGGTTAGTTTAAAAGGACTTAGATTCCAGTAACGATTCTAATCTTTAATTGAATCATTAAGTAAATTCAATAAATTCACTTATTATCACTTGGATAAAATGGTATCGATTTAATTTATCTTTTAGTATTATTAATACAATTATCCGAAAGTTTTCTGTGATACATGTACTGCTCTACAGATATTTTGTCAACCCCATAATATATCTTTCCACTTTATTCTAACTCATAACCGAAAACTTAACAATGTTTGACATAGCTAAGATCTGCTCAAAATCTCGTTACAAAAACATGTGTATAAGTGATTTTATTCTAAAAAAATGTATACAGAAAATAAATTTGTAACCATTATTATTGTTAAAATTTTGAAAAGTTTTAATTTTTCATATTCAATCATATTTTATAACATTTATTCTTTAAAATTTATAAAATTATCTAGATTGCAATTATCGTACATGTAATAAGTAAACATAAACTCAGTAAAAAAATAAATTTTCATTACCTTTTGTATTGAAAGAATAATATATCCCAAGTTTATTTTAAAATAAAATAAAAAGTAAATTACAATTTATTGAAATTTAAATATTTTCAACTCAGTCAATAAACGCTAAACAATGGCCATACATTTATTTAAAATACAATTTTTATTAAGCGTGATGCTCATTAAAACCATAGTAGATGGCTTTTATGTATGGATTAAAACAGAATTCTAGCTTATACATTATTATTACTCGAAAAAATCTATATTTTTACGAAACTAGACTCCATTAATTAAATTAAGCAAACATCTTTTAATGTATCAATATTAAATTTTTTATATAGTAAAGCTCAGTCTCATTTTTAACTGTTATATAATTGGAGGATCTTTAAAAAGAGTACTTGCAATTTGTTTTGTTTTTTGATACTTTTGTAGATACTGCTAAAAATTACTTATAAAACGTTATATAGTTTCGTACATAATTATAAAAGCAGTAATCAACAAAACAAAATCAATGTTTCACTTCGATTCGTATTGTGTATTTCTACCATAAAAAGCTACCAAAATCGACTAAAAACATGATAAATATATTATCTTCCTATTATTATTAGATTAATTCTATAAATGAAGTTAACCAAACAATACGTAATATATAAGACTATAGTATGATATTTTAAATATTGTATAAAAAAATTAACAATGAAATAAAAAAATAATAATCAACCTTTTTTCTGCGATTGCCTAATTTTTATATTTCTATTTCAAAATGCATTGTGCGTATATGTGTGGATATAATATTATGTGCATATATACATGTGTATGTAGGTGTATGTGTACGTTTGCGTATAGGCAGCCATGATTGTATTGTTGGGTTAGTATTTGTGGTATATATATTTATATATATTATATTATGCCGTTGGTCACGGATTTGGAGTCCCGCTGGTGGACGTACTCAGATTAAAGTTCCAGAGCAGAGTAACCCACGATCTCCTGAGACTCATATAGACTCATATAGGACAATGCGCATGCGCACAAATTTCCACGCATGCGCAATAGTCTCAAGGAGAAAGTGCACAAGTTTAACCTATTAAGAATATTTTAAGCTATTGTGCGTGAGCAAAAATTTCTGCGCATGCGCATTATCTAATAAGAGATTATAAAGGAGAGTCCGAAAGGGCCATGGGTCAGTTTGCTCCAGGCACCGCACTGAGTCTAGTTACTAGTATGACATCAAATACGTGACCAATAATTTTTCATAATATATATACCACTCAACACACGCACAAATACTTATACATACACCCACAAACAGAAACACAATAATAAAATTATGGATACATATACATCTACAAATATACATACGAACACATAATAATAAATCCACATACACATACCTACACTACATTTGTAAATTTGTAACGCCAAATTTACAAATACACATACGTTTACATACACATCCACTTATTCCCATGCACTTTACATACATTTACATTCACATACATACTAATACATTTTTACGGCAATATACATGTAAACGATTAAACATACTTAAATATAGACAAATATAAACAATATAAAAACGAATAAAAAATAAAAAATAAAATTGATATACAAATAAATATATATAAATTGGTCAAACATGGAATAAAGAATATTTACTATTATTTTGTTGTTTCATTGTTAATTATTTCATACGAAATTTTGTATGTTCAATTTAGCCGAAAATAAACTTAGTTGATACTTTAAAAATTTTCATTTATTACGAACTTGATGATAAGAATGATAAATTTCATTAAAATCATTTAAAATTAAATGCTTAATTTTAAAAAATTTAATAGCTTTTTAAATTATATTTATAAAAGTACATATTCGATTTTTTTCCAGTAACATCTAAGTTTTTTCTATGAATAAAGTGTATGTTCTTTACAATATTCATTTTTAAAAAAGCATTAAAAATAAAAAATAATAGTGACTATTTATATTCTATAAAAGGCAAAATATATCGAACATATTATGTGGCAATCTATTTTTTTAATATGATTATAGAATTGTTCTCATTGATTTATTATAAAATATGAACACTCTCAATTTAATGTGTTTTATGCCACTGCTAAATCGATTAAGCGATACAATATCAGTGTAACAAATGATGCATTTTTAATTCATCTACAACACCAATCAAAATAGTTTTCCTTTTTCTACACTTAATGTACTGACTGAAACCTTAGAAAGTGTTAAGGCATGAAATCTATAAATTCAAAGTTTATTTTAAAGACTTACGAATAAATAAATAAAAAAATAATATTATATAAATATTAGAAAAGCTAAAAAATTGAGTAAATATTCGTTACAGTAATCGGTAATTACGGTATATAAAAATGATTTTATTATACATATATACGTATTAAAACAAATTTTTAAATTACTCCCCAAAAATTTGTGTTATGGAACGTTATCATTTTGATTGTATGGTATAATAATATACGATATTGTATTATGTAACTACACTATTATTTAAATTATAGGTGCGCTTAAAATTCTAATTGTTTGAACAGCAGTCAATAGCGCCAATGTACCTTGAGGTGCATCAAGCCCGGTAACTTCCGTTACGTCGCACCGCTTACGTCTTTAAGAACAGTCGCAAGATCAAGAACTAAATTAATTTTTAAATGCGTGCCTTTTGAGTGTTTTTATGCAAAAAATCAAGTTGGCCATCCTGATCAATATACAGAATTCAATTGACAGATTTCCGGGTCCTCACGATTGTAGCGATTAACTTGATCTATTTCCTACATTACCTTTCCCGGTGTTGTCTTATATACGTCACGTATGTAATCGTTACATTTCTCTGAAAGTTATTTGCGTCGTAATCTTTGTGTATCACTTTCATTTCCCTTATACTTATCGAATTTTACTGTTAATCCAGAACTTACTCGATTTATCGACATTGTTTGGATATATAATCGTTCAAACACTTTTTCTTATTTAGATTACGTCATCAGACAAATAAAATGTATCTACAAATTATAAAGTAAATTGGTATCCTTCATAAAATGAGTTATTTCAATTTTTTTGTAAAATTTGGATTAAGTTCTGTAAGATAAGTACAAATTTTTTATTTATTTCATTTTGAATACATTGTTTCAACAATCCTATGAATGAAATTCATGTATGCATTACGTTATTACGATTATTTATCTTTTTAATTGTATAACTTTATTTAAAAAAAAATTTGATCAACAGTCTTTTTCATTATATAACTGGATTCTCTATATTATTTTTCAATGTATATACAACTGATTGTAATATATTAATACTGAACAATTCTTTTTTCATATAATAATGTATTTTAAAAATTACAATCATTAAAATTAACTAAGAGAATTTAAAATATAATGTTTATAAATGCTTTCTTAGATTATATTTCTTCTTTTATTAACAAAAATGTTCAAGTTACTAAACTTAAAATTAAAGTATTGCTTTTATTGATCCAGTATTTTTCATTTATTTTTAGAATTTTTGTCGCTCTAAGTTCATACAATCGATAAAGATCAAAATTAGCAACTTTACTTCTTTCTTTCAATATTTTACACCCAAATTTCTTGAATATAAAAAAACAGTACAAGAAATTAAAAAGATTTTAAGAAATTAATTTTTATTATAATAATAATGGCTTTTAAAACTTTTAATTTTAATAATGAAAATAAGAAAATGAAACGAAACAGAAATGATCATCACTAAAGAATTGTAAACAGAGCCAAGAGTACATATTAGTTACATTTTATAATGAAATTTAAAAAAGTAATTTTATTAAATAAATATAGTATTTATAAAAATCAAATTAATCACCAAAAATATTTATAGATACATAAATACTTTTACTCTTATATATCTTTTACTCTCAAAGATTTCAAATAATTCTCTAGAGTACCTAAGAACCAAATACAATATAATTAAGGTTTTCACTTAGATTTAAGTATCAGCCGAATTTTATACAAAAATTAAAATTTGTGAATACATTGAATAATTATACTTTATATAACAGAATATTGAACAAAAATTACATCAAAAGATATTGCTGTAAAAAATATGATGTAAATATTAAATCATTTTAATCATAATTATTTATTTATATTTATGATTACATTATTAGGCTATTTTTGTAGTTTATTTATTTTTAGTTTAACAGTTTATTAGAATAAAAATTAAAATTAGAGATATTTTCTAAATTCTGATAAAAAATAATTTTTGGAAATAATTGAGGAATTTATTTATCTGATTAATCAATATGCACATATTACTCTCGTCATATTTAAAAAAAAATCGTAATTCATTATTCAAATATTAAATAATCTTGCTACTTTTGTTGACTAATTTCTTAAGCGTTGGAAATCACTTGAATATAAAATTTTAAGCTAACATTGTTTTTCTTAAGTTTGTTTATAGCAAAGTTTTCAAAATAACATATTATACTTAAAAAAGTTTAGTTTTATGTATCTAAAAAGAACTTATCGTTATTCATCTAAACTAAAATATAACGTGCATAAAGTGAAATAATAGACATGCGTTATAAATGTTTTAAAAACGCACACAATATTTTTGGAACAAGGCTACACTTACAAGGAAACTACCCGAAGTATATCTCACCGATTTTCTTAATATGTTATGATATGTTGTATGATATATTATGATATGTTGTAGCATATAAAAAATATTAGACGGGTATTCTTTTACATGTTAATTCGGTAATTTAAGAAATGAAATGTATCCTTAAAGTTTATTCTCGAAAATAGTTTCTTTTTAATATTTCCAAAAAACGCTTATGTGGAAATTGCTTTTGATTCAAAGTATTGCATCACCTATTTTTTATAAATATAACATTTTTTCCAGAAATTTTTAAATTAAATGAATCTCATGAAAAATCATTCTATGATAAACAATATTGACTCTTTTGTTAGGGATAGTTACCTCTTTGAATATATTTTTTTGTCAAAAACTTATAAATACGTGTACCTTACATTTCAATATTGTTTATTATAAAATGATTTTTCATGAGTTTCGTTTAATTTAAAAATTTCTTTAGAAACAAAAAGAAAAAAATGTCATAATTACACTTACAAAATGTAGGGGATGCAACCCTTTGGAGTAAAAGTAATTTTCATATAAGCGTTTTTTCAAAACTTATAAATTTGCAAAATTTTAATTTGTTTTTCAGATATTAAATAAAACATTTTCGTGGGTAAACTTTAAGGGTGCTTTTCACCTGTTAAATCGCCGAGTTAGCACGTAATAAAACGTCCGTCTAATATTTTTTATATGCTCTAACATATCATAATATCAAGAAAATCGGTGATGTATACTTCGGGTAGTTTTCTTGTTAGTAATATAAAATTAGAGAAACAAATCGATTCTTGACTTCTGGTAGTTATTCTTTTATATGTTTGCATCTATGTACATATATATGAAAATATTATCACTACAGATAAAAAAACTCGAAAAGGCTCTTAGCTTGATCAGAGCATGCAAATCTTGAGTGAAAGCCAGTCGCATCGTAAGGTATGCGAGATCCCTCTCGCCTCTCGATGAAGCGACGATCTCCACGGAACTCGACCTGGACGAACGCCTCCATATTCGTTTCGATGGATCGATCCGTAGGAGACTGCGCGCTTCCGTGTTCGGTCACCATGACGACGGTTCGGACGCCGGCGCAGAGGCTTCGCTGTACTTGGTTCAGCGACGACGACGACGACGACGACGGTGACGAGTGACGGAGCTAAGGATCATGGCACGATTGCGCATCTCGGGAGCTGTGGTGTACGCGCGTGTACAAATACCCGCTGACGGAAATTCGACGACGTGCCGGATTGAGGTCTATTGATCTGGCATCCGGTCTGCGAGGATCAGTTGCAGGAAACCCGAAGCTTATCATCGGTAAGTTTTCGAGCCCTTGATTGTACTGTCTTTTCTACAAGCGTTTCGCCTTATTCTTCTTTCTTATAACTGGGTAATACATTTTTCAACCTCATGAAACAAAGATTTCTCTTAATGAAAATAATTCATCAATTATTCTTATAGACTCATAAGTCAGTTTGTAAGACTGAACAAGTATTTGATAAATACATATTTTTACGCTCTGCTAATAATTTTCCACAAAAGTGTTTCAGGCTCTTGTGAGATAATTTAGAATCCATGTCAGAAGGAGCTTTCAAGCTAAATTCATAAAATTTAGAGATATTTGTTGGATAAAAAGAAGGGAATTTATAAATTGTATTTGTATGTATTCTGCAATTAATTTTCCGCAAAAAAATATTGTATTAAATTAACAATCATGTCGTTTACTGTATTCGTAAATGTAATATATTAAATAAGTATGGATACATATTTTTCGTGAAATTTTATAAGATAAAATATATTGCCGTAAATATGTGAACATAATCATAAGATATATTATTAAAATGATGCTTATTAGCACTTGATACACAAAAAGATATTTATAAAACGGATAATATTAAAACTATTTTTCCTATTCTGTGAATTAAACGTGTAATTTATAATACATATGTTATTTTATAATGCAATATATGGTTTACGCGTAGAAAACAACCCTTACAGCGTTATATTTTTAATAACTAAAGGCGATTTATGAAATCTGAAATACATCGTTATTTGAAGGTTAGGATCATTATCACTAGATATTTTATGCATTTGTTATATATATTTTTATTTCATAAAATAATTCATGTTTGATTATAAGTAAAGTTTCGTAACCGTTTTCATTTCATTTTTCGATTTAAGAGTTTAAAAATGTATGTGGTTATAGTTAGACGAGCTTATACAGCTTGCAGATCGATATACTAAAAGGTTACGTGCTGTTTTACGACTTTACTAATGCATATATATTTATATACAATTTTTAACATTAACTATAAAAGTTTTAGCGTTAAACGTATTTCATTTCTATTTTTATATCATTAAAAAATTTAATTGGCTCACTTTTTTATTCGTAGAAAAAATTTTTTTCTTATAATAATTAAATATCCTTTCGTTAATCATCGATTAATCAATCAACCAATTAATCTATGGCATGGATATTTTTTCTCCTATTATGAAAATTGAAGAGAAATAAGCTTATTTTTATATAAATAAAATTGATCAAATATATGTAACAATTCAGTTTGTGATTATATATTTACATAACTAAATATCTTAAATTATTTAAACATAGAAAAATAAACTTTTGAGACTAGAAAACTAAATAAAATTTCAATTGTAAATTAACATTTTTATATTTTAACTTGAATTTGGACATATTTGCAATAATTCATGTACGAAAAATAAGATAAAAATGCTTTTGACATCTACACGTTTAAGAAAAAGTAGTTGAAAATATTTTACACAAATTTATAAAATAAATAATATTCCATAATTATTTACTTTTATTTGAAGAAATATGTAATATTTCATATGATAAAATAATAATTTAATATGTAAAAATAATAACTACTTTTAAAAATAATGATTAGATATTATAATACAAATTTACTGTATCGAAAAATTAAATATATATACGGTTTACTAGATAACGAACAATTAATTAATTTTTTTTATAAATTACGGGATTGAAATAACATTTATAAAATAAGCATAAATAATTTATTATTGAATCAAAGTAATGTTTGAAAATGTACAACACGAAACTCTCGTAAGAGACTTTTAACTTACACGTAGAGTAGTTACTTTTTTTATGTATCATTGTAATTTGTTATTCAAGTTTTTTTATTAAATTATATATTTAAAGAAGATCAGTATTTATTATATGTGTATGCTAATAATAATACTAATTAGAATAAAATTGACTATTATATAAAATGCGTTTTTTTATCTCGACAATTGGATACATTCATCAAATAGTACCTTGACTTTAATGTAAAATCTAGAAACAATAATGTAATTTTTCATCCAAGTTATTAAAACAGCAACAGAATTTTCAATTAAACTCGAGTACAGAGAATTCGGAATTTTCTAGAAATGATACATTTATAATCAGTTGAAAAATCAAATTGTCTAGTGTGTTCGTATTATAGTACTTGCTCATGCATTACATATACAAGTGAATTTATTAAATATTTATTCATAAAACATTCCAATTTTCACGTCGTTTAAATACTAAAATATTGAATATTCGCAGATAAACGAGTACTCGTGCACAACTAAGAGAATTTCCATATCAGCTATCGAATTTTATCATTTAAATTCGTATCAAAGAAAATCATAGAACTAGGCAATACTACCACGTGTTCAAAGGTGTAAAATTTCAAATAAAAAAAACTTTTCGTTCGTGCTTTTCTAGTATCTTCTAGAAATCTGAAAAACTCTTGCGGCAGTAGTCAGGAAAGCGCATAAGTATCTACACCAACCATCCAAGTATCAACAAGACGATAAAAAAATTTTCAACTAACAAGCTAAGAAATAATTATTTAAACTGTCGGACTGGACAGCTCCCAATCACCGAACTAGACAAGCGAATAAGCGTTTACATAACGAGAGATTGAAACGCACACACGCATAGAATGATCTCACGGTCCTCCTGTAGTTTTCACTTGATCAAATGCGTATTAAGGCTGCGTGCAGATGTCACGCACACTTGGGACCCATTGCTCGGTCCATTGTTCAAAACGACGCGGAGCTGTTCGATGTATGCGGCCGGATGAAAGAGACCGAGCGAGAAAGTGACGGGGAGAAAAACGGATGTACTCTGCGGGAAAATGAGGAAGTAAGCGGATGCGCGTGCCACCACTGTTAGGAGGCATTAGTCTAATAGCTGAAGTGTGCTCCGAGTTCGTTCATGAAGAAGAGGCGACTTTGTTGCATTCAATGCCCGTGAATTTAAGGCTTTTTGAACTCGGGCTTGACTTTATTTCAATGCTGCCTTTTTGAGCTGACCGGATACTGACGTTAAAAATAATTAATTAAGCATATTTTATTTGTACGAGGTACCGATGGACTTCAGGTCTGCGATATCGATTCTACCCATGAGTTCTTAAAAACACGAGCGATAAAACATAAATGTTTTTAAAGTGAATCTAGGGTGTAATGTAGAGTTGAAGAAATATAATTTGTTCTTTCAATTGATTAATACAAAATCTTCGCTTGCAAAAATAAAGTTTTTTTCTGTTGATAATTTAGCTATTTCTTATCAATGAATTTTAAGTTAATGACTGTTACATGAGTCATGAACGAAGAGCGTATTTAATTGAATTGATCAATGTGCAAAGAAAAATTTTGAGGACAGAATTGATGGTGTTTTATGTTAATTCTTATCCATTATTTATATACTCTTAGCTCTCTTTTCTTAGTTAATCAACGTATATTTCATCTACTCACCTTTGATTGTTTGCAATAAGCTTGGCCAGTATTACTATCAATTATCATAGTTTTATTATAGTTATATTATATATATACTTTGGTTATAAAGATACGCTAATTCAATTTTTTTATATTTTTTATTTATTTATTATTTCGTAAATTGTATTTATTTACCATTTATTGATTTTATTATTAAATTATTTTTAAGTATAATTTTATAACAATATTGATGCTTTTTTTATTACGGTTATAGTAAATTTATGAACCATACATTTCCAAGCAAAAAAGTTGTTTAGCAGAAAAAATGAATTAGGATATTTTTGAAAATATAATAAATGTATTAAAATTAGTTACATAGTTTAAATATAAATAATCTATATAATAGAAATATATTAAACTTATATCTTAGTAGATAACTCATTTAATAAAAAGTAATTTCCATTTTGTTTTTTGATATTTCAAACAATAAAACTGACAAAAATAATAACAGAAATTTAATTACTCAAGTGACTTTCCTAATAATTCGAAAAAATACCACGTAAAGTTAATAATTTACATTATTATCTTATAGTAATGGTATAATATACGTATTCTTATCCTTATAGTGCATTATTTAAAATTTGTTTTAAATTAAATTAAATAAAAATGTAATGTAAAATTTAGTAATTATGTAAGTTACTGGCTAACTCAATTTTCTTTCTCATTCTTCGAGTATAAATTTATATTTAATAGAGTTTTAAGATTTGGCTGTATTTGTAAATGCAATTTGTCTAATCATTTGTAAAGTAAAATGAAAAACGTAAAGTTTAATGTAGAAGGTAGACATAAAGGCAACAGAAATCAAAAAGGAAAAAATAGAAATGTCAAACTGAGGTAGAAGAATGGAATATAAAAGGGAAAGAAGATATGTGCACGCATTATGTTAAAAAGGAAAGTAGTACGTTTGACGTTTGAAAATGCAGAGAGCCTACCTTAAGCAAGTTTATGTGTTCAAACGTTTTGAACTTTCTATTGTTGTTAAAGTACTTAAAATGCTTTTTTCGCTCTTTGCTAATAAGAGAGTTGAAAGACATACATAGCAGTTTTAAAAACTTCTAAAGCACCTTTATACAACAAAACAAACTATGGTGATGCTATGGGGAAATACACCATATTATTCCTATTTTTGTTAAAATTTTACACAGATTGACATAAAAAATAAAAGATTTTTTTTGGTATTTTGATCATTTTAATATCGAATTACTATATTAGAATTCATAAAACTTTGACTCTTTTAAAATTATCATTGGTTTCTTTTTAATTTTACATTATATTGCATAGAAATATTTTTATTAAAGAAAAATAGATATTCTTATATTGCAGTTACTATTTAATTATAATTTGTTTTATATTATTATTATTAACTATAAAAAAATGATTTATTCTTATATTAAAATTGAATCATTTAAAATTAAGAAATTTTAAATATTTTTTAGATATTTAGATATTTAGATAATTTTCAATATTCAAAAATTATTATAAAATTATTCCAGGAATATATTTAATAAAAATATATATTTCATAATATATATTAAATTATTACGCATCTCATATGAAATCACCTAATTTTAATATTTAGTAGATAAGTATCTATTATATTAAGAATGACATGTATAAGAACCTAATTTTTGTTTAGACTTTATATTTATTTTATTTATTGTTTCATAATGCATTGCCTCAAAATTATAGATTTATATACTGATAGATAAATGATTTACAATATTGAAGTATATTTTTTACCAATTCATCTTTAGATAAATGTCATCAAAAGTATAACGAGAAAACAGCTAATGATAATCAAATTTATTTATAAATTAGCTATATATCATAGGTGATTACCTATTGTCTAATTTTAATGGTAATTGATTGAAACTGTTTCAAATCGATATTCACCTTTTAATACTTAAAATTTACTTCTTGTGGGTTATGTACTCATTTGTCACGAATAATGTAAATATATTAATTAGGGATCAATATTTATTGATTTACGTAGCACATTAATCTTATTATTGTTGATGATATTAATATTTTCAAGTCGTTTTTTCACATTTTAATTGAAGGTATAGAAGAATAAATGTAAAATATTTTACTTTACGTTGCGGTTAACTGTAATTCTAGATGCGAAGTCACCTAATTTGTTCGCCTGAAGCTTTATAAGAAAACTTTTTGGTTATCAAGTAATTATTAAAATTATTATTATTTTTAACATACTTTTCCGTCTAGAGATCTAAAGATTATTGATCCACGAATATATTTATGTTTTTGACTTCGCGCATGAGTACAGCCATAAATTTGTGGTGCAAAGCGATTTTTTACATGATCACTCACAAACAATATACCAATCATATAAAACTGTTCTAATTCGAATCGCTGACATAGCACAGCTTCGTCTTTGTTTGGAAAAGATTAAATGTTGCACCGTAGACAGAGTTAACTTTTCTGAAAGAAGAATTGCCCAAGTCTTTGATGTTAAGTGAGCGGATCTACTAACCTTGTATGCGTATTGGATTGGCAACTTTTAAAAATGGATCCAATTATAGTCACGTTACACGTGCTTGAGTCTATTAGAGAACGACGCGAATGACGAAGAATGAACAGCTTTTCAACGATTTCTCAAATTCTCGTATTTTCTTTCCTCATTATTCGTTTTATCTCCTTTGTATATTTTGTGGTTTCTTGATGCCCTTTCTTAAGTTTTACATGATTTTATTAATACGGCTATGCCTTCGAAAATGTTGCTTTCTGAGACTGTAAGCGTGGATGCCTTTTGCGTCAATTACTTTGAGAAAAGTGCATTCTGGTACTTATGAGTGTTCTACCGCTTTGTCGTACTTCTGTTAATGTCGGAAAAGTAAATAATCTGAGAGTGAAAAGTACATATTCATCCCTTCTAAATAAATCGTTCATAATAAACAAAATAATTCTATTCATAAAGCTAGAATTACTTATAGCGAAATTATATAGACCGGTGTAAAAGTAAAGTGATCAATGTAAAGAAAATATTATTTTCCATTACAAAAATGATGCTTTTTTTTCGAATATGAAATTTTTATCTAAAATCAATTACGTATATTTTAAATTAAATAAGTTGGCGACGTTAGTACTTTCTAGATTTAATTGTAAAATTATTCTCATACTTAAACATTAAATGAAGTAATAAATAAGAAAAAACTAAGTAATCCCTTAGTGAGGTGTAAAAACATTTTTACTGTAGTAACTATTTATATTAAAAAGAAAAAATTATTTCAAATTTGTTAAATATATATTATTTAAAAAGTTGAAATTGCAGTTATTTTTCAAAACGTGATTTGCAAATTTTTTAAAATAAAAATTTAGGTATATAGGAGAACTTTATGCTCTTTTTTATTTGTAATGTACGAATATTACTGTTAATATTATGTATAAAATATTATTCTTGGAAAGGTAAAAGAATGTGAATATTTGTAATAATACAGACATTTATTATACCTTTTTAAAAGTTCTACTTTCTAGGATTGTGTGAATATTATCAAAGTGTTGTACTGGCAAAGAAACACAATATTATTAAAATCTTTCTTATTTCAAACGGTTAAACTATTAGAATTTTAATGAAAAGAGAATGAAACTATATGTATCTTATTTTGATTAATCGATAAATAACAGCATAAATTACTTAACACAACTTAATGTATAATTTATGGGTTTATAAACTCCAAAAATAAAATCTTCATCTTTCCTCTAATCGTGTTATACCAAAAACAATGAAAATAAGGTAATATTATGTACAAATTAGCTTATGATTTACAAAATTTTATGTTTACCATTACATGCTTTTAAACCATTATTTAATGACATTTTTTTAACTTTTGAAATTCATTATACAAATTGAACACATAGCACATTTATCGGTAAATAAGAAACGAAGATAACTTTAATATTGTGAAAGGTATATGAACTTTCATAAACGTACTTAATATCGTACCAACGACCTTTGCAAACGTGTTCACGTTGAAGAGCGCATCATGATCACACCGAGGAATTAGTGGATTGAATAAAAAGTTGGTTGAACCTATGCAAATGTGTGCGAGAGAGAGAGCGAGCGAGCAATTACGACGTCAGTGGAAGAAGGGGCATCTAAGGGAAAGGGAGACAAAAACGTGCCATAGCAGCGCGCATTTGTGAAAGCGTCTCTGGATGAGTCGATGAATTAAGAGATGCTAATTGAGCGGTGATATTGGGAAAGGATGCGTGTACAACGAGTAGAAGATGAGACTTGCCTCTGAGATCGAACTTTTCCCGTTGTTGGTTCAAATTATCCTGTTAGTGGCTGGATTTATAGTTAAGATCAAACCAGAGTGATTATTCAACGATTTTCTTCGATGTTTTTGTTTAGATAGACGATGAAGACGCACTTGCTGTAGTTTATTACAAAATGTGTAATTTGATGGTAAGAATGACGCGCCCGCGCGCGCTGAAAGCGGAACGTTTGAAATACTATTTAAGAAAATCAGTTATGTTTATAAAAGCGAACTTAACGCTTCATATTTTAAATTGCATTTTTAAATAAAAGTATAATGATTTACAAAAGAGTGCATGATAGTGTATTATCTGTGTGATATGAGTACAAAATTATTAATTATTTGTTGGTAATCGTTTCTAATTATGTTGGAAAAAAATATTACAAATAAATGACAATATGATCTAAGCATACCTAAAGATTATAGTAGTACGAATAGTAAAATTTTATTTTTTTCAAAATTACCACTTGTTACTTAGTTATATTAATATCTTGTATATAAATCAAAATATACGTTCTTTTGAACTCTTGAAATATTATTGACAATTGCTTTCAAATCAGAAAAAGTAAAGTTAAATAATCATTTATCACACGAGGGTAAGAATAATAGAACTCTTAACTGTGAGTATAATAAAAAATACAGTAGAACCGTTACAAGTCTAGTTTATAAACAGTTAAAATTAATTATTACATTTACTTTTCATTCGTAAAATAAATATGGAAAAAATTTACAATCGTTCTTTATCATTATGAAACTAAAAAAGGTGGTAATAAAACTATCCATTATTTTAAATTATTTCGTAATAGAAATTCATCATTATTGTCAAAAATCAGCGATGAGAATATTTTTTTAAACTACAATTAAATGTTTCTTAGATTAAGTATTACTACAGTGAATTTATAAATCATGGTTCCAGAAAATGGACATGATAATATATGACGGACTGGAAATTAACGTTAGGTATCACAATTAGTAATTAAAATTGTTTACAACTATTACAATTTATTTTTTGATTTATGCAATGATTTATATTAAATAATTTTTTCAAAATAATAATTTATAGTAATTCGTGATTATTAAAATAAACATAAATATTTTTTATTTTTGTCTTTTAAATTATAATAAAAAAATGTAGAAAATATTTACAGTGTATTAAAAACTAATATATTAAAAAATGTTACCTAATTTATTCGAAATTTTTTTTAATACTAATGGTAATCATATATAATACTCACATAACTGGTCTTACATAAATTGTTAAAATTCTTCTAAAAATTCATAGAATGTAACATAGAATGTACTCTCAAAATAAAAAATTGTATATAATTGCATGTTTTTTTTTAATAAACTAAAATAGTATGTTTCAACTCAATGTGACTTCAAATTTAATTGTCATAAAATTTCTTATATAAATAAGGCTATAGTAAAAGTAAAGGCTATAACCATAGATTTTTACTGAAAATAATAAAGTATGTATAAATTATTTATTTGATATTAATGTAATAAATATAAAAAATAATTGGAAAATTTTTTTATAAAACTGATTAAAACTCAAGCGTTGTCTCTTACAACTGATAACAGTGACATATAATGAAAATCCGATTTTATTAAATGACATAATGTCTGAATTTAAAGAAAAAACATATTTTACTATTATCTTTTAAACTTTATATACAAATATTAAAATAGTTAATTGTAATTATATAGATAATTGAATAACAAATTTAATATTAATATTTTAATATATGATGATCGAAACTTGGGTTTATGATAGTGTAGTATTCGAGTCTGGAATATATATTAGTAAGCTAGAAGAATTTTACCCTACAAATTTCACAATACTAATGTTACTTATGAATTTAATGTACAACAACATATACAGGATCAAAGTTAAGTTAAAATAATATAATAATCTACGTAACATAACAATGTAAAATAAAAGAAGTTAACATAACAAGATGAGTGACGAATATAACTCGATAGCTGTCGAATGCCTTGTAGCAAACGACTGACTATATTTATATTAGAAAATTAAAAAGCAGCTTCTTAGCACTAAAGTCTCTACATGAAGTCTTTAGTTCTTCTTATCTTTTCATATTAAGAATAAAAGAAATTAATTTCAACTGCATATTAACTTCTTATCTTTTCTAAGGAACGTATCGTAGAGCTATTTGAATTATGCCTCAATACATATAACCTACTATATAGTACATGAAAAGTTTCCTAAAATATATACAAATGTATTTATAGGAGTGAATATTTCAGTGCTGTGCATTTGAAACAAATTTTTACAATAAAAAAATAATGTGTCATAATTTCCGAAGGAACAGATTTTAAAATTAATTATTACGTGAACGAGATTTGCTACACAATTAACGATTCTCCTAATTTTACTCAATCTCAAAGGTTAGATGATTAACATCGAAATACTTTATTTATAAATTATTAAGTTTTAATTTATAATACCAAAGGTTATGAATTTGTATAGAATAATTAATTAATTTGTTAATATTTGCTGGACAATAACATTAATTATAAAATGTATAATTTATGTAGCAGGATGCATGAAATATCGGGTTGATAAAAGAATAGTCTTCTAAATTTTTATTATTTTGATGTGATTATTTACTATTCTAATAAAGAATTTATAAAAGTAGTTAAGTTTCATAAAATTTTATACAATATATATATTTACAAAATTATTTTTGTAAACATTATAATTAAATAATAATAATATAGTTTATCAATAGTATTATAATAAATTCTACAAAAATTAGATACGTACTCTATTTCGTAAGTGATGTGAGTTTTCACGGAATTTTATGTGTTTGTCCACTAATGGTTTTGATGTTGATTAAAGAAAAGTATTTCAGTGATAGTTATCAAGGTTTTTATTATTCAATCGCAACTGTACATATTTTTTATATTAACGTTTACAAATTAGATATTACAAAATGACTTTAAACAATTCATTTTTAATTACCATCGCGTAGATTCAAATTCATCTGTTCTTTTATTTTTGAGATATCATCGTAAAAAAATATACGTAGCGAAAAAAATATCTTGAACAGGAGTATAGCAGAATTTACTTTTAAAATGTAATTTTGAAAAAATTAAATAAACAATTTTTCTGCAAGAATGTATTTTCGTATAAGCATTACTAAATTTTTTAATTTGTAAGTGATTTAAGTATTTACATAAATTATCATGTCAAATTTGCAAGTAATAAGTTTGCAAATGTCTTAGAAGAAATCTCCGAAAGAGAAAGTCTAACGAAGATGACAATAGAAATTATCATGAAATTATGCAATTCTCGCACTGAATGGACAAATTAATCACTAAAAAACTGTTTGATAATAAGCAAAAGATGGATTTTCTTTCGATTTAATATTAAAATAGCTTAAAGTGAAAATTTTGTTAGAAATCATGCTTAACTTAACTTAACATTATACTTATACTTTATATACTACTACTTATATACTTAAAACAAATTCTTTAGAATGTGTTTATCAGTAATCGGTAAAATATATTTTAGTTTTTGTAAAACGAAATATTCTTTCTATTAAACTTGAATATTGATTTATGAATATTTAATGATGAAAATCTACATTCTTCACATAAATTTAAAATGATGTACGTTTTTTGATAATGACATTCTCATTTCTGTAACGTAGTTTATGTGCAACTAAGAACTGGACAGTTGTGTTTTTGAAAAATGTGAAAAATCGCTCAGTAATAACTTTGTAATTATTTAATTCAATTATTTATATACTAGATAGTAAATTATTTAAATTAAAAAAAATTATCCATTAAAGAAGAAAGATTGAAGGGTTGAAAGCCAGTGTCACCTCAAGAACTTCTGTGCGACGATTCACTTCGAACCGACTCGAGGAAGAAAAATCATAGATTCATAGTCAAGAGACAAAACGACATACATAACAAACATCTGTTCGTCCTTGAATTTGATCAAATCCACGCGGATACGAATCTTATTCTCGATCAATCAGGGCAAGTGTAGGCCAAATCGCATCATCGCCATGAACCCTTGCACCCTCATGGCACACACACTACTCAAGACTCACGGTTGATTTTTTTAAGTATTTTGATTCTCAAGTTCTCCGAATATTATCGTGTAATTCTAAATGCAAAATTTGACAGTACACTAAAAGCTTGAAATGCACGTTCCTTAAAATATGCGCTACGATTTATTCAAAAAATATTTACGCTTCTAGAACGTACCCCGTAATTTCTACGAATAACGACTCTTATCCAATTCTGTTAGTCCTTCGTTAAACAAAATTAGAACGATCTTTTTTTTATATTTACTAAAAATAATGGCTAGAAAGGAGAATAGATTTTGAATATAAATCAGCTCGATAATAATACGTTTAAACATTTTAACTAAATACCAATAATCTCAACTTATCGAGTAAACAACCTTAACGCATGATCTGCGCTATGAGCTACAGTTTTTTCTATTACATCGAACAAGTTCAAATAGTACCTTCTTTCTCTAAACATTTAATACATCTCTGAATATTGCTAAGCTAACGTTGATTGCACTAATTGTATATTAAAATTTTCTATACGACGGAAGACATAAAATACACCATACATTTTACAAGTTACATTAGGTGTTTAAATTTAAATTACATTTAATTACAGATATATTACCTACTCATATATTACTTAAAAAGTCATATTATTTTATGTAATAAAGTATAATTTTGTATATGAAATATATTAATGTGAATATTGAAATTTTATAAAGGAAAAATATTCCGTAAATATTGATCATAAATAAGTAAAATTAACAAAGAGGACAGAGAGAGAGAGAGAGAGAGAGAGAGAGAACTGGCACGATCATTAGCATCTGTTGTAATTCTCGTAAATACATTGTTGTAATAGGGTGTGGCCGGTTGTCACTCGAGGCAACAACTCATCTAGTGACACCGTTTCAAAAGAATGCAACCCATTTTATCTTTATCTAATTTAACAAAACGAATTTAACAAAACCAAAGTTTATAGGATTTTTACTGATTTAAATATTCTTTATCTCTAAAATATGAAATAGAGAACTTTATACTATTTAATATAAAAATAATTATAAACATGCCTAACTAACTTTGTTTATGATTTATTTTCATTAGTCAAGTTAAATGTAAATTTTATTTGGATATTATCAAATGATAATTATTAAAAAACGTAGTTTTGTTCTAATTGAACAACAGTTATCTTGATAAAATTGAAAAAAGCTCTGGCTAATTTATCGATCACCACCGGTTATTTATCTATTTGTACTATTCACATAGTGCTATGATGGTAAATATCGAAACCATGTTAAAATGTGCATCTTATTTATTTGCTTAGAACGCGGATACGAAAGTAAGAAAATAAACAATATGTTTAATTGACAAATAAATCCTTCACAGCCACTTCAATGGTTTTGTCATTTCCGTACGACCGTATTGTGGTTTACATCATTTCGAATATGTTATACAACAAATTGTATAATCTAAAATGGAAAAGTATAACCTATCTATTAAAATGATTAAAATTTTTAAATAAATTTTTAAGTGTATTTTAACACAATTATTTGTATAACTAATATACATCTGTCAATAATACAAGTTAAATTTCAAACAGTTTATTTGAACAATTAATCCACGTTAATTATGAACTTTATATCTTGTATACGCAAATTTAATTAAATAATTAATCCTAAAAATCGAAAATGTTTCTTGTTTTTATGCAAAAATAAATATAAACTTTGAACAAATGGCATTTATCGCATACAAAGCATTTTCCATAAATTGTAAAGAAATAAAGAACAAATTATTCTTTGGTTTGGAGCAAAGTTCACAATAAACGATTTCCATAAGAACGCAAAAATATGGACTTTTCATACGTTTCATTAAGTAGAGAAGTACGTTTAAACAAAAAAAAATTAATTTTTCCTATAAAAAAATCTACCTATCATTTTTAAAAAAAGCTACTCCTGTCGCAAAAATATCGTCTTATTTATTAAGCGCGCGACAGCAGCACTATAAAAATTTACTTGTCGAGGTCTCAGCATAGCAACATCCAAGTTTGGTGGATTGTCTCTAATCAGGACAATACGCTTGATTACTAAAACGCAGGCACAGCACAGATGAGTAAAAATATCGAGTCATAAAGTGATTAAACGGTGCTAATTAGATGCTTGAAGCTTCTACTCTACCGCTTCGTGCCTTTTTTGTTTTTCATTGCTTTTACGGTCCGAGAGATCGTTTTGAACGGGTTTGTAACGTCTGGAAGGCTTATCCCAGTGGCATTATACTTTTATACTCCACTTGCTACTCATGTCACTCGTCGTACTTCAATTAGTGCCGAGATTCCTAAGAAGTGCTGTGTTAGATCGAATCCTTTACGACTGAAAAATCTATGTGGTATTTTTCTTAACCTACAGTCATACAAACTATATATGTAGGATAATACTCATTTTTACTGCATTATTACATTGTTATTTGAGTAATAATAATATTTTGGTTTCCTTTGAATTTTACATAATTGAATAATGCTCTATAGATAATTAATCTTAAATTATGCATAACTCATTGTACATAAAATATTTTACAAATAAAAATTCTTCAATTTTCATTTAGCTTTTACATACTAAACTTCTTCTATTTAATGACATAATACTTGTTTAAAATTTGAATTTATTAATAAATACTCATTATTATTATTATTATTATTATTATTATTATTATTATTATAAAACTATGAATATATTTTTGAATTTATAATTAATCACTGAATGAATTTTTCTCGTTATTTTTAATTTAAAATAAAACCGATTGATGCAAATATAAACAGAAATTTAAAATGAGATTCTTTTTTCATATTTACTGAATTCTTAGATTTACAATCTTGATTCTCTTGATGAACCAAAACAAAACTTTTATTTTATTTTATATAACATCTTCATATTAATAGAATATTGATTCACGATTAACCGATTTTTACTAATAACAAGAGTATATAATAACTATATTTCTATAAGTAAAAACATCAACTTTCAAATATTTAATTAGTTTATTAGAGTATCTAAAATAAAAATTCATATTTTTATGCAATAAATTTGAAATCTAATAATAATTTAATATTGATTACATTTTTTAGAATTAACATAAAGCACAAATTATCAACTCTGTATTGAAATAAAGAATAAATTATCCACATACATAGACTTTTTGAAACCTAAAATGAAGCCTAAATGAAATGATTTAAGATTCTGTAATTCAGTTAAAAATGCTATATCGGCTAGGATTAAAAAAATTATTAAGACATAGCAAATTATAATCGTTTATTTATATGAAGAATTAATAATTTTCGAGTAGAATTAAAAATTCTAATGTTTTCTTGATTATTTCTTATTAAAATTAAATAAAATAATAATTTTTATAATTTTTTGTTTCATTTTCAAAATTTTTTAATAATTATTTATACTGCAAAATTTTTCTATTTAAAGAAAATAAATTTAGATTTTAAATAAAAGATTATAAGTAAAACCTATTTTATCAAATTTGAATTTCGTAATCAAAGGTAATTTATAAAATTAAAATTCAATACTATTTGTTTTAGTTTTCAATTTTCTATTTTCTAGACATAATAATTTTTAAATATATATCAGAAAAGCTTTGTTAAAATTAGAATTTTGTACATATTTGTACATATAAAAAAAATAACATCCACTCTTGTATTTTTTTCTTTTTTCAGTACAACTTAACAGCATCTTTTTCACTTTGTTGTATTTTTCATTAGTCTTGACGTCATTTATCATCTTCGTCCAATTAATAAAGCTTGAAGATTAGAAAACACGTTACATTTTATGTGTTTTTTCTTATTAAATACAGAAATAGTTATTGATCTACGAGTAATTTTAAAATATACCGTAAAGAAAGTATTAATAAATTTTAGATACTGTTGATAAATCAAACTAAATATAACAGTAACTGTAATTTCAAATTGACGCTTTCATAGTTTTTGTCTCGAACACAATTATTGACCTTGCTAGATTATAATTTCTAAATAATAAGGAAAAAAAGTTTTAAAAAAGTTAAGGAATAAAAGTTGAGTTTATTAAAAAAGCATTTATTAAACACTACATTTTGAAAACTTACAGAAATATTGAATACACGACTTTTTGTAAATAATTGTTTCAGTTATAAGTCTTAAAATATATTAAAAATTTTTCTATTTTCACTAAAATGTTATGATTTAAATAAATCATGGATTTAAAACATTTATAATTTGAACGAAATTAGAAAAATGTAATTTCATTTCAATTTATTATTAAGAGAAAACATAGTTTACGGCTAAATTCAAGAATATAATATATTTTATTTATTTCTTTCTTTTAGTATGTTTCACGAATATTATCTATTATGGTTAAAGATTCGATAAAACATTCTAGAGAGCATGATAAAAAGTTACCTAAAAATTTTTTGTAATGTTTTGTATTGTTACTCAAAACGTCCATGGCAAAAAAATTTATTATCTTTGTAATTATTAAATTATTTTAATATACACACTTTATGAAGGTGCTTTAAAAAATTAAAAACTATCACGATAAAAACGCATAAATTTATTCTGATGAATTGTCATTCAATATGGACAATCACTTCTATTTAACCGTGAGTATTTTGATATCCTTTTGATACTCTTAGGAAACATTTATAAAAGCAGAACAAAATGACTAAGATTAATCTGCATTAACTTCAATGTTCTTGAAAATCTATTCAAATATATTCGTTTTCTACTCTGTCGGTATAATAATCGCGTAACTATTAATAATCGTATCTAATAATTCGCGTAACGGTATAATAATCAACATAACTTTACCTTGTATGGAAAAGATCATACAGAGTAAAATGTGCACGCACCCTCATGCATCTATAGGGCTAATTACATAAGAAAATAATATACACCACTAACAATTTGCCATCCGCCGCTGCTCATGAGAAAATGTACATGTGACTACATTATAATGTATTTTGTAAACATATGTTTGTGTATGTTTGCGTATGTTTTTAAATATAAACTTAATAATGTTAAGTTTAAATTATTTTATAATAAATATATAAACTTATCCATGTATTTTTACACGAATTACTATTTCAACTTATTCTCTTGTGTATTTAAAAACTACTCATTCATTTCTTTGGAAATTTAACTGTCTTAATATTAATAATAAAAATAATAGTACATTTGATGAAAATGAATTAAAAAATTTAAAATACTAAAATGTAAAATTTAGAATTTTCAATATTTAGGATTTTTTCCTTAAAACGGTAATTACAAGGACTATACTAAAAGTATAAAAAGCGAAAGAATGCAAAAATGACATGAGTCTTAAGAAAGTGAAAATTTAATGTAAAGAAGAGAAAATTTTAAAAGAATATGATATCCGTAAAGTATCTTACGAAAAACAAAATTTGAAATGAATAAAGGGATAGAAGCAAGTAAATTACTATAAGTATTTTTTATCATTGAACTTTACTAAATTTAGATATTACACATTAAGAGAAACAAAATAATGTTTAAGTTGAATATTATTTTTTTCGGATTAAAAATAATAAAATCTGAAGTAAAACATTTAAATATAGTTGAGATGAATAGCGAAATTTTAAAAAACAAAAATACAAATGAGAAGACAAACAAATATTTCTAAGTCAAAAATAAAAATTTTTTAATGCAATAATCTAAATACTATAAAATGAAGCTTAAAAAATGTTGATATTGCTAAATATTATAATAGAATATTTCACCAATAAATTTCAATTACAGTTGTTATTTTACGTACTAATTATTAGAAATTACCACAAGAACTAGATTTTATATAAAAGTAGTTATTTTCAAGCAACGAATGAATAATAAAAATTAAAGAACTTTTGTAACTTGTTATTTACACGATATAAATTAGAAATTTAATAAAAATTTAGCTTAGAATAAGTGAATTAATTATGAATCAATCTTTCTTTTAACAATTTTTCTAATATAACCGATGTATAAAATAATTACATAATAAAAGAATTGAATATCGATATAATATCAATATAAATTACATAATTATATAATGTTATACATGATAAGATACATACACTCGTATTATGTAACATAAAAACTGCAAGTATAATGACGGGTTTTTACAAATTTAATTTCAGATTAGAGCTAATAAGAAACTCAATTTATTACTATTTTCATCTCCTTCAATATTAATTGGTTTTGTAAATCTATTTTTAAAAACATAACATATTGTAAATATAGCATACTCTCAAAAGTCTTTATTTGATTTGCTTCGAATAGGATCATTGGATATACAGTGAAGAATCCAAAATTTATGAAGATCGAAAGTATTGTAAATGTAAATTTCTACATATTAATATATGTATAATATTTCCTATTATACTCGAAATTTTTAGTGTTTAAATCTTTTATAACTATAATAAATTTCTCTCCGGTTATGCCTTTATAATTTTGGGATTGTTTTTCTGTTTTTCGTTCCATGTGTTGCTTATTCTTCATCTTATTTTATAAAATAAGTTTAGAGCCTTATCTAGGGTTTGTCTTCCTTTAGGTAATATTTCATTTTTATAAAGGATACCTATCTGGATAACAATTTTAAAGAATCAATAAATTAATATATAAAAAGAATTATAAATAAGTTAAAAATAGTATTTTAATATAATTATGCAATCGAGCAGAATGCATCATATACATATCTATATTTACGGAATAATTATATGTAAAGTACTTTTTCATAATTTATTTTAATAAAATTTATTTATTAATTTTATCATCTAATAATAATTGTATTAAAAATTAATTAATAATTAATGTAAAAATTACAGATAAATATTTGAATATTTAACATATTAATTTTTAAGAAGTTTTTGACGTAAACATAGTTAATTCATATATTATACAAGACTGAAGTTTAAAAATCTTCAGACAGAATATTGAACATATATATACATATATTTACATATGCTTACAAGTGCAATATAAATTAAAATGATCTACTTCTTTATATATATTTATGTATATAAAGTTTTATTATTTTCAAATTTTTTAAAATATTTTCAATTACGAGTAATATAATTTTTATCAATATTGATTGATTTAGCTTATACTTTGGACTATCAATACTACAATATTTATTAAAATATAACATTTACTCTTTAGATACTTTACAAATATTTTTGATAATAGTTAATATGAAATATCTTCAAAATCTACAAAAATAATTACACTATGTTTATAATTTTAAATCATTAGTTCTATTATTTATAAGTATTTTTAAATGAAAATAAAAAATGAATTTTTAATAACTCGTTATATCGAAGAATATAAGTTTTTTATAAACTCCATTCAATACTTTTTTATTTATTGAAAAATCTGTTTTTCTGCAGAAAATATTTTTTTCTCAAAATTGATTAGTTACTTTGCTATAATTCATACAAACACCTTTTTTAGAACTTTATTATTTTACAATAATATTACATTCATAATATTATAAATGATGTTATGTTATTATATTTTTTGTACTCATAATATTAAAAGTATTACATTGGTTAAAAAATAACGAAGATAACTGTTTTAACGAAAATAATAAAAAATAAATTCTTATCGATAGTTCGGTATCTTTAAAAACAAACTAGCTATTCCTTATTTTTGTAAATGAGTTAATTTTCCTTTTATTAGAGAACTTTTTCAATTTTGTTATATTATGATAGTCTACATTTATAAAATGAAAGATATGTGAAGTAATAAAAAAATTTATTAAAATTTTGAGATATACAATTCTAAGCAATATTTTATTACTTATATATTTCACTACACATATTCACTTGAATCGTAAGATAACATTTTTTACTAAAGTTTATCAAATTTTCAATTGATAGTAATTTGATAATAATAATCAAGAATAAATAAAAGCATCTTTCATACCTGTTGTTATTTTCATAAATCACGTGATTTTTATAAATTTGTATTTTTCAATGAAATAAAAATAGTGATAATTATTTTGATTGGTGCTTGTATTATTGACGTAGATAGCACAAAAAGACATCAACGTAAAGTAATTTATTTACCAATAAACAACCCTCTATTCTTACATATTTGTTAGTAGCAGGACGCAATAAAATCGATATAGTCAACTCACGCATCCCAACAAGAGCATGCACATGTATTTTATCGGTAACAGCTGTCACTTTCTTTTAGAGTTTATGATTAGGCTTCATTCACACTGGAATTTAATGGTATACCGGGAATCTTCTGTAATATGTAACACAAGCAAGATTATCCGTGTATATATATTTTCGCGATTTATCCTTACTTTCAATTTTAGTCTCTTTGTGTAAAAAGTATTATCTTTTTAATCAAATACATTACAACACATTTATTTTCTTTATTATTTGCAATATTTTTTGATAGTATGTTGGAAAAAACGTTTATTTCTCTTATTAATTCCGTACATTTAAGATTTATATTATTCTTAGTGCAATATATTTGTAAGTAATATATAGATTCAATATGATTCAATATTTTGAAATTAAAGTTGATAATAATATCTTATAATACGAAAGTGTTCGTCAATCATTTTTAAAACGGAATTTGTCATAATAATATTTAATAGGTATTTATTATTGTAAAAACTTTTTATTTCATTTCAAATATAATGTTATTATATTTATCACTAAATTTTTCTTTGTTTGCTAAAATCTCTTAATAATAACTAAGTGAATGGAGAATAGCACTTGTCGAATGATATATAAAAACAATTTTTAAGTTTGAATGATGGTTTTAGATGAAATTGTATTATAATTAAATGTTCTGAATCAGAAGCCGTTCTGCACTAACGTTTTCATTAATAATTACAAATATTTACATTTTCTCACTTGTTTCTTACATTATAAAATTGTATTTTTTTCAGAGTATATATATATATATTATAGTAGTATATAGTATACATTATATTTATATATAGTTATAGTAGTTAATGTAGTATATATTTAAGTATATATTTAAGTATATATTTTTCAGAGTATACTCACATAATTTTGAATATTTGTCTTTATTTTTAATAAAAGAATTAAAAGATAAAAAGTAATAAAGAAAAAATTAACGTTATTCAAAAGCCTTGTACACATACACAACTTCTACCAGAACACAAATATTATTTGTTTTTCCGCTTTGATACGTAAACATATCATAATCGTCACTGTTTTCACGGAACTTCGTGACACATTTACATCAGTTTTCGCTAGTATGTGAAAAGTATGTAATAAAAACTATAGTTTACAAATACAATTTTAAAAATTTAATTAATTATTTAATTATTTCCCTTAAAAAAAATATATGAATTAAGCCATAATATATTGGAAAGATAAAAAAAAACGTTAATTTTTCATAATAGTTACATGCGAAATCTAACTTTAAAAATTAGTAACTATTTTTAAATATTTTCAGACAAATAAGATTATTCAATACAATATTTCATGATTTTAATTTTTTAATTTCAATTATTTTATTAAATATTATCCATTCCACTTTCCTAAATCAAAATGTTCAAATCTTTTTTCTGGTAATACCTAAGAAAACTTCATAATATTAAAAATATAATTTTAATTACTTTAATTGCTTTCTAGTACATGATAAAAGAATTATTTAACTTTTTAATGATTACTTCATTTGCGGAATGTTGAAACTAAAGTGTCTTCATCGCTTACTCCATAATCTTGTATGCAAATACATATACATTCTGCAGCGTTGTCTTATAAATTTTTTGTATTTTAAGAAAGCGAATTCTTTTTTTCTTTGGAAGTATGTGAATTTTTTATTATAAAACATTTTTGAAACAATAATATTCGAATCAGCTAAAACAAATTTAATAACAAATTATTATTATTATTATCGTTGTTGTTCTTATTGGTATTGATGCCGCTGTTGTTCGAATTAATTAAATTAAATTAATTATTTATGTGATACGATAACTCTTTATTACGATCCTAAAATCTTTCTAATCAAAGATTGTGACCAAAACTATATTTCATTAAGTAATATTCCATTACATTTAGAAACTGTATTAATATGATACATAATTTTTCAAATTTAAAATTTAATTATAAGTACATTGTGACCAGCAAAAACAAGAAATCTTTCAACTACTTAAAATTTTAACAATAGAAAAGATTTAAGTTAAAACTTATTATTTAAAATTTAAAAAATATCTTTAAAAAATATCAATTATACTACTAAGATTTGAAAAAATCAGGTATTTTGTCAGTACTAGCATATTTAAAAACATATTTCTTACAATTCATGGTCTGAACTTTCACAAACACTACGTGGTGGACGACAAACTGATACTACCAGTAATTAAGGCTTTTAAACGTTCATACAGATAAATTACGTCACTTCACTTTCTTCTTTTTTATTATTATGAAGCAGAAATTTTTAATGAAGGCTAAGTGTTTACTGATTAAAAATATATTTTTTATACCATAGCTTCTCTTTGTATCTCATCATCTAGCATCTTACATATCTCAGCATTCAGAGCTTATGTGGTCAAACAACAAAAAGTAGATTTTATTTCTAGATATTAAGAAACACCTTTCAAAATCTGATAAGTATCTACTTCTCTGACGTCTGATGAACTCTTCTTATTAAATCTTTTTTTACTGTAATATAGCTTTTATTATTATTGTTAGATACATAATATAAAACACAATAATAAAAATATTTTTTAATAAAAATGAGCTAAAAATAGTTCAACAACAGAAATTATTATATACTATAAAATTCTGATACAAGTAATTCGTAAACAATTTGTTCTCCATTGCAAACAAAAATGATTAAATTAACATTTCATGCGCAATAGAAGTCTATTTTATAAGTCTCTTATATCAAATAAAAATATTAAATTGCTATTTTATAAATACCGTATTAAAAAAAGCATTTAAGGTTATTAGCTTTGGATACATTACATCCTATACTAAAAATGTAAAAAAATTATTATATTAAATATAATAAATATAAATGATTATATTATAAATTATTAAATTATTATATTAAATATAATATAAATATTAAAAAAATATTATAACTAATATGCAATTTTTTAATTCGTTACTTTAATATTCGAAATGTACTGATGAGACAACACGATGTTTTAAATGTCGATATTTTAAGGTCAACTGAAATGAACGACAAATAAAAATTAATTATAGGATTAATTAAATAATATATTTTTTGTAGGATAATAAAAATTTGATATGTAATTTATATATTTCAAAATCAATCTCTATATTTATTGAATATTTATGAAAAATATTCATTAAAAAAGTTGATTTAAAGAATAAATAAGTATATTTTAATGATTTTATCAAAGTTTAAGAGGTAAATTCTCTGAAGTATATAGTTATAGAGGTAATTATTAAAATTAGTAATTCGATACTAATAAGAACACTGGAAACGATTATTTTAACTTTTTTTTAACAAATAAGAAATAAAAACTTATTCGTGATTACGAGGAACGAAAGGGTTAAAAGTTAAAAGTGTATTGGGAGTTATGAAGCAGTCTCGTCTATAATGCGAAAGCTGATTATGTAATCTCGATCGTTTTGGGCAGGATGTCTAAGCAGTTGCACGCGATAAGCGTTGGCGGTACGTGGGCGCGTACGTTCCTACAGTTGAGTTCTAACATGAGTCATGTGAGATTAAGATCGATATAAAACACAAAGTTAATGTAAAAATATCAATTTTGCACACCCTGGCATATATATCTGTTGCACCAAATTGAAATCAACACAGCGAAAAGCAATATACACGTGTAGGAGTCTTAAAAAGTACAGGTAGATAGGCGCAATGACGTCATACACAGTGTCTCGAGATAACTGTGATAAAAACGAAGAGGAACTTTCCGAGTACATGCGGCATGACAAGAAAGAAAAGATTGACATAGTAAGTTAGGTCATTGAGTGAGACAAAGACGGAAACAGGAGAGATATATTTTTTCTTTGAAGTCTGAAGAGTGATTTCTTATGTTTCTCTTACTTGTTTTATATGTGTTTTTGGTTAGAGCAATGTCCATTTTATGACGCGTAGTTTATCGACCGAACGGAAATAAAACATTCTCATCTTTGCATTCTATCCGTACATTTTCTTTATCTCCCAAAAATAAGTCGAAATTTTTTTCTCCATAAAAATATATAAATAAGCACTGCGAGAGATTCTGTAACAAATTGTTAAAAAAATATAAACATTACATTATAATAACATAATCTTTAAATTAACACTGGTTTTCAAATTATGCTATCGTTATTGAATGGTTCCTATTTGTACAAATATTCATAAAAGGTTATTTTCATCAAATTATTATAATCCAGCAACTTGGAATTGAAGGAGAAAATAAAAATATAAATAATAATAGAAGTATAGAAATACTAGTATAAATAATTTTCATACAAAGTATCAGGGAGAATAGGTTTTCAAGCCATGTAGAGACGTTATTAACAAAGAATGTGCACAAAGTGCAAGAATGCAACAAAGTGATAAGTGCACGCATTAAGATTGTAGTTCATTAAAAAAGAACACGCTGATCAACATCGTAAATAATTTAGATGAAAGTCTATAAGATTCTCTTTACTGACGAAGCAACGTATCGTAATGAAATAAAAATTCGTAATGGCGCACCGATAAAATGGCCGAAATTACTGCGGCACATCGGTGAGCCTACGGAAAAATTTTTCTTAAACATATAACGACACGGGGATAAATAAATAAATTTTAAACGAGTTTCGCTAATGTTCGCAGTTTCTATGTAAAATCTATTTGATAATGCCTTACCGCTCGTTCATCTTCCGACCTTTGTCATCATTTTTTTCATAAGATAAGATAGCAAAATGAAGATAAAAAATCATTCGATTTATAAAATAGTAAATTATTTTCTTCCTTAAAAGTTATGCTTAAAACTTAAATCTTAAATGTTTCAACTAAAGTATTTAATTTTTAAAAACAACATTTTATTTAGAGTAGCACCATTTTACTTTCCATTTCGATTTACTTAATAACTATTATTAGAAGAGTTAAGTTACTTATTCTATTAAAGCACCATTTCTAGTGGAAGTTCAAACTTATCGTTTTAACAATACAGATCTACTTTATAATTATTCTAATAATTTTATATTGATGAATGGATTCAAAAAAGAAATTTTAATGCATTTACAGTTCATTATAACCTAATAATATAATAATGATGATGCAAAGTTTGAAAAAAATACATTAAGGGAATTTTTGAAAAGTATTTGCAGAAAAATTAATAAAGGAACTACGATAAAAAAATAGTCTTTAATTTCTTAAAGTTAATTTTCTTCTATGAAAGCTTTTCCTGGATGAGCACTCATAATATAATAAAGTTCTAATTTCTTCTTTTGTGAAGAGAAGATCGATTTCCTTTTTATGGATTCATTTATTATCTGACATCACGATAAAAAAAGCAATTAAAAAAGTATAACTATATGAAGATATGATCTAATAAGAAAGTTTTTTTTGTGAGAATATACACCACAGCAATTATTTTTAAATTAGGCAGTTCATCAAATTGAAAAAGTCGAGCAAAAGCACAAAACAATTGTACTCATAAGAGCGTCAAACAATTTTTTGTTATCTCGTCCCTTCCAATTCGTGATACGTCCTCGTGTAATTCAGAATCCCAGTAAATCTCTAATGCGTTATCATCAATTCACGTGACGTCCTTTTCGTTCTCTCTCTCCCTCTCTCTCTCTCTCTCTCTCTATTCTCCTATCCTCCTAGGTACGCTTTCTTGCCACATGGAATTCCACTGTTCGCGATTTTTCTCCATGCTCTTATGCCCATGTCGCTCGTGGCGGTGGTCCCCGACAACTTAGCCAATGTCATTCTGAGGTCGTCAACATGTCGCCACTGCCGCAGCTGACTTCGGTTTTCTTCTTATTCTTGCTTTCTAATAATATGGACAAAACCAGAACGGTGAAGGCGAATTCCTTGTTAGGTGAGTTTGACGCATAGCGTTGACACTGGAATGCTAATGCAACACGGAAAAGTTCGATTTGTTCGATCAAATCATTTTTATCAGTAGATTTTCATGTGTAATTGGTCGAATTAAAGCATTAAGTGCTTGTGTTATAGTTAAATATTTAATTCAATTGATACAATTACAATTAATAGTGAGCAATAACAATAATAATAAAGAATAAATTTTCTATATTATTATTTTTATATAAAATTTCTGTATTATTATTCTATATAAAATTTCCATATTATTATTTCTATATAAAGTTTCTGTATTATTATTTCTGTATAAAATTTCTATATTATTCTTACAATGTCTGAGATTTAGCTAGTATCAAAAATTTCTAATTTTTAATTATAAATCTTATAAGTTATGCCATTTGGCTTATAATTATAGTACGTAATTATAGTGTGTAAATATAATATGTGAATACGGAACTGATTGTTATGTTTTACTATGTGAATATTATGTTTACTAATAATTTATGCAGTTCATTGTACACTAATTAATTACTGAACATTTCACTCAAATTTATTTTTTAAGTAACAAACTTCAATAAATATTTATACGTGCTCAATAAAGTACAATAGCTAATTACTGACTTAAACTAAAAAATTAATTATTATCAATTTTTACTTATCTCATTTACATATTTAATGACTATCCATTTATTTAAAAAATATGTAAAGATGTACAAATTCTAATTAGGAAGGATTTACATTATATTTCATGAAACATATTTACTAACTAATTTCTTAAGTACAATATAGAAGAATGTATCACAAGACTGGTACTTGAATAGTAAGAAATAATTGAAGGAAAATAATGAAAAAAGTTTGTTAAAAGACGTTTGTACGACGATCCGTGAGCAACGTTCCTTTCTGTAAAATATTGAACAACATAGCTTCTTCTTCATTTGCCAGGATCTGAAAAAGATTAACGTTTGATCTTTATTATTTATATGAAACTTTGATATAAATAGATGGCTGACCAAAACTACATAAAGTATAAAAAAAAGATACGTTTTATTTAAATCTAAATATATGAAGTGATAAGGTATATATTGAAATATTGTGAGATGACTCACATTTCTAATTATTCTGATAGTTAAATAGAATATTTGATAATAAATATTTTTGCAAACCTCTATTTACAATCAAATGTTTATAAGACAAATTAAGTTAATAAGCAATTGTGATAGTTAATATTGATGAAATAACAATATACCCTGTATAATATAGGTTAAATAATATGAAAATAACAGAAATTATATGTTTAATATGATTTAGGCTGATAATATATTTTTAGCAATATACCGATGAACCAAAATTTCTCTTATAGAAAAAAAATATTAATTACCTTCTTAATATTTTAATTTTAATCATGTTGTAAGAAGTCCTTTATTAAATATAATAAATAGTAATAAATAAGTGTAGCATTTTTTTCTATAAAGCTTAGTAAATTTGAATGATTAATACAGTAAAATAATATTGATATTTTATGATCGCTAATGTCCTGTACTAAACAGTAAAATTAGCTTAGAACAATGGTAAATATTAAAATCATTAGTGCAAACGGAGATGGAAACTTCTAAGACATTGATATTGCAGCATCGAGTGCTCTTTTGACTAGTAATTCAAAATAAAATTTACAATGATATTGTACCAAGCATTGATTTAAAATAAAAATTTGAAACTATGATACGTGTAGTGAAATTTTATCTCCAGTGCTAAATACGTACACAAGATTTCATCGTTTTTGCGGATATATAGTAGAAAAAAATCTTGATACGTATTCTGTGTAAAATACAAAGTTTTAATGCCAAATAAATAACATTCCATAAGTTATAATATCTATAATTTTTAATTATTTGATATTTGTATAAGAAATTGTACATTGTATTGTACAAAAAATTGTAATTTATATATATTGTAATGATTTCCATATTATTTATAATTTCTTTTATAAACAACTGAAACAGTTATTTTTATATATAAAACAGATATTTTTCATTTTCTCTTTTTAATCTATTTTAAGATTGCTTGTGTACTTAATAAGATATTTAATTTTATTCTAAATATATACGTCAGGAAAATGAAAACGCGTAGGGAAAAAGGAGATAAAACGCATAAAATCGCGAATGGTTCTAAATCACGACAATGGAGTCCATGTCGTCTACCTAATTGGTGCTGATTCTATTCAATTGCCACTACGTGCATGTTATTTCTCACTTATTCTGCATCTAGTGTCTCTTCCTCATCTTCGAATGTACTTTATTAATTGGTACAGCTGAAGATCGTTCTTGCCTTTTTCAATATTTTGTGTGCTTATGACTTGCTTTTTTTACGGTTCTTATACACTTTCAGTTACATTTTGCAATTGCCTAGAAAAATTCTTTGATTTAGTTAAATATTAACACCGTTTTTGAAATATTCTTAAACTAAAAATTAAAATAAAATATTACATACAAATAAAAAATATTTTTTTGTTTCACTCGAACCAACTATTTTCAATTAAAATCGAAAAGAAATACACTGTTTCAAATAATTAAATTAACGTTAATAATTAAACGTTAACATACCGTTAACGTTGCATTTTGTACACTACGTAAAAATTGTATAAAATGCTAAAATAAATTAGATAACTATGAGCTAAATAATTCACTTTAACTCATTATTAAAAATTTCCATAATATTATTAGAGAGTCCAGTAGTTTAGCATGATCAGCATAGTTTAAAACTTCGTATTTTGAAATATACAATACGAGTCATATTTACAAGTCAGCTTAGTTGCGTTTCGAAAAAGCTTAGCTTCTAATTTGTTGAAGAATTTAGAAATGCTGGAAAATCGCATAATTGTGTCAATGTGCAATAGAGATTATTGAATGTTATTTGTAACAATGTATAAATTGAAAATGTTAATAAGGTATTGTACATTATTTATAATGATAACCTTTTATATTTATATCCTTTAGAAATATATAAAATACTCTTTACCAGTATAAGAATACTATTATTAAATAATAAACCAATTGAATTTGTTATACACCTATTTTATCGAGAAAATATTTCGATGTACAGGTATTAAAGATCAATTAATCAAAATGTGAAAAAAACTTTTTAAATGATTTTTTTATGTTATTAATATGCTTATCTTTTTATACCAAGAAGCGATTAAGGAAGTTAAATTGACCTGACGGAATCGAATGAAGCATTTAATGTCCGTAGGCTCTGGCAGTGAAGCGCAAAAAGGTCATCTGGTGGAGCAATTGTCTTACGAGTCTCCAAAGGCTATATCGTACAACGTAATTTGCACTGAACGCAGTATCCCCTCGATTGTCCACTTGCGTGCGGAGCTTCTACATAAGCGAAACAATCGCGCTATTAAACTCACGCATTAAGATAAGCGCAACTGGGAACATAGTTGACGAATCGAGCATGGGATCAAGAATTCCCAATAATTCGTTCGCTCGTATATAACAAGTCGGAAAAAATGTAGAAGCCTTGAAAAAGAAAAAAAAGAATAGGAGGATAAGTATATGCATTGAAAATGAATTGATCAAACTGTAAAAATGCCCTTATACACATCTACGTACGAGTGTGTTCTGTGCAATAAAAATCGAGAATGACGATAAGATTGAAGATTGTAAGATGATGTGGTCATACGGTAAGCGTACATGACAGTTTTAAATGACGTGGCATTGTCGCGCGATGTTGTCTCAATGAATATCTCCCATGGTATTATTATATAAATATGTTCGTAGTAGGTTAAGTCTAAAAGTATTGTTATAACTTATTGACAGATCATGCAGAATAAATAATGGTAATGATGTAATTAGAATGTTTGGAGTTATTCTTAGCACTGCTTTGATACATGACGAAAGTGATTTTCATTCACACTGTCATTTTTTGTTAAGTTTCTTATAACCGAGAGTAAAATATTGTCTTTTTCCAGATTAAATAAATTATCGAGATATTTTAAAGCACAGGAGTTGCTTAACATAGATTGAATATAGATCGATTACTCATGGTTCATATACGAATATGATTCTTCTCTTGGTCTATCGATGTTCTGCGAATCCACACAACGACGATTTCGAGGAAGAAAGTGCGCGGCGCCTCTCGTCCTTTGAAAGCGCGCCTCTGAACTTTAACGATTATTTCCTCTCATGCGCGGGGCTCCCGAGGTCGGGAGTTAATACGTGCCATAAAACGGCCCTAATTGCATCGCGGGAGTACGCGCGAGAACCCCGGTACGCGTCCGGGTTGATCTAACTCGGTAAGTGGGATGCACTCAATTATGATGACACTTCCGGCAGGCAGCGAGTGGACGATTTGTTTACGTCGCCCTGCTCTCGACTTCCCAATCATAGCGGGACTCCACTCTTGCTTTTCTAGACGCTCGGACTCTGCTCCGCGTTTAATCCTTTACAGCGAAACTTCACTCGAGAAAACAGAGATTGACCCGTTCTATTTTCAATTAATTCTAGTATCTAATCGAGTCTTCACTTTCGCCACGTGCATTGATGAAAATGGATGAATTTGCGCATTCATTTAAATACACTTGGTACAAAATTAATGTTGATTGCGAGTTTGCAGGCTAAGTTTATATGTAAATATACGGTTGATCGTGAAGAAAATAACGTTTATCGACTTTTACAAGTTCCATTTTATTATAAAGTGGAATATCGACATAAGCATGCTATCAAAGCAATTAATATTTCCGTACGCCAATGGTAACAATTCTACTCTAAAAGATTAATTGCGTGTGCATAAGAAATTATCGAAAAGTGTAGAGAGCATAAAATTAAAGTAAACGTGCTTTTATATAATTAGATATTTTATTACAATCATAATAATTTGTAATAATGATAAATAAACCGAAAATAACAGGCTTTTCAAAATATTTTATTATATTTTCTTAAAGCTAATTATCTGAAATATACAAGAAAATAAGTTCGAAATTGTATGAAAATCAAGCTCTTATAATATCATTTAAAATTTCAACTTTACTTTCCAAATTACATTGATTCGTAGAAAATCAAATAACTATAACGAAATAAATATATAACGTAATAATAGCAGTAAACTATCAAAAAAATTATCGAGTACGAATTTTAAATGCTTGTAAATTTATTTTATTTTACATCAAAATTTATGTAGTAATAAATTTTGAATACCGACATATTCGTAAATTGATAGTTCGGGACATATTTTGAATGTGAAGAAATTTGTGCGTGAAAAATTGCCAATAGTAATATTTTATTGACATTTTTGCTGGCAATTAATTAGATATTAGCAATTGATGAATTAAAATTTCATTTAAAATTTGATCCATTTCATTTGTCTTGGTGAACATAGTAAGTTTCATCTTTGTATTATTCTTGAGTTTAAGTTTAAGTTATTTTTTAAACAATTCATTGATAAATAACAATTCATTGATTTAAGAAATTTCTGTGAATAAGAAAATGGACTTACATCGATTCGTTTTACAATCTGCTATGAATAACGCGTAAATAATCCGAAAACTTATACTGTTCTACGGAAAATGAAACAACAAGAAAACGTAATAGTGACAAATCGATTAGATAAGGATGATAAAACATATACGTTACCTCTCGCTCTTCAAAACGACGTCTTCGGCATTCGCTCACTGAAAATTTATCGGCATCTAATGGTTTTATTTGAAAAATCATAAAGAATAAGCTCCAGTCATTCACGTGGCACCGAGAGTGTAAAATCATGAACTAATAAGTAAATAAAGAGCATATGTGAAAGCAATTGAAGCATCGTCGTGAGAAGTCCATAGAAAAAGTTCTCCACCAATAATCAACGGTATAAAGAAGCCCGATGAATGATGGACGCGCAATGCCAAACCATCTGCGAACGCTGGTTTTCTTTTTCCCGGCTTTCAGACCACGACGCGAATGAGACTCAAATTATCCACCGATCCGTCGTCGCACTTCCCCCGTTACTGCACCCTCGAAATTTGACATGAAGTGGGAAGCGAGTAAAAAGAACGAAAGCAAAGAGAACGCGGATGAAAAGTAGATGCGAGACGAGAAAGTAAGAGTCACGCGCAAACTCATGTTAGATTTTCCGCTTTTTTACTCCGTTTTCTCAAATACACTGCGAACTATTTGAATAACTGCGCCACATTGATAAACGAATTGGTTGTTACTTAACAACGTTCAACTACAGCTTACACTTCCTGTTATATAGACGTTTAAAACAGAGACTTCATTAGTTGAGGAAGGAAATAAAGAATCTATAAAGAGTTTAATTTCTCTGCTGAAAATGAATGCAGATGAAAAAGCCGAGGCTCTTTTTACGTTTTAATTTTCAAATGTGGTGTATATCGTATTTAAAATAAATCTATTCATTTAATAACAATTTAACATTTGAATAATTACGATTTTATTCTTTTAGAAGCCCTTTTACCAAAAAAAAATTTTAAAAGCTTTACTGTTGTACATAAAATTTAAAATGACTATTTTTTTAATACGATATGTGTTTTTTAAATTATTACGAAGAAAATGAATTGCTTGTACAAATAAATCTTTATTATTTCGTTAAAATAATTGTAACGAAAACAATCTGTATTTCATAAATTATATCTTGGTTTGTTATTTATTAAAAAAAACAAAATATCTAAAATAAAAAAACCTTTACGTATTTTATTTAATTAACTTAAATTATAATTTTAGTTCATTAAAAAAACATGTCACTTAATAAAAAAAATGTAAAGATTACCATTTATTGTGCTCTACATAAATGATTACATTTTTCAATAAGTTAACCTCTTCGAGGAAAATTAATTCTTCATTATTTAATATACTTATATTAAGTAATATACAAGTGTATAAGAATAACTTTACTTTAAAAATTTTTAGAAGTTGAACTCTGTTTTATCGACAATTTTTTATTTCTTAATGAAAGTAACCTTAATTAATATTTCAAAAGCATTGTAACTCAACAGAGCGAAATAAACACTTTTATTTTTTTTTTTCGTTGCGTAAATACATTGTTATAAAAGAAATGTTCGAATAAAGAGAAATTTTATTACGTAACATGTTAAATTAGTCTATGCTTTTTGTATGCAATACAACTGATTTCAATTTTTCGTTACTCTAGTTACATCTCTAGACTAGGTCATTCGTTTTATTCGTGATCATAACAAAGTAACAACGAAGCCTAATGACTTCATGCTTGCACATATCTTTTGTACCGCACTTATTTTTGAACAACTTCGTTGCTATTCAAGTGTAAGAACCAAATACATTTGTTAAGTACAATATTATAAGTGTATTCACTTCTATTTTTAAACTTGAATAACTTTCTTATTATGTAAAAATACTTTAGTACAGTCTCATAAATTAATTTTAAACCGAACAAAATTATTTTTTGTTTGAATTTTCGTTTAAATTCAACAAAGAATGAAAATGTATGTACATGAAAATGTTTTGTACATAATTATCTTACTGACTTATGCAAATTAGAATGATCCGTATGCAGCATTTTTTAAAAAACGAGGAAAAAGTAGATTTTTATAAAGGTAGTAATCGTTATGTCAAATATTAAGATTTATATTACTGATCTTAAACTTTCAATAAAAGATTGTTTATTAATGATAGACATACATATATATAAATTTAAAATACAAAGAATAAAATATTTATAAATAGTATTTTAAAGAATTAAAAATAGTAAGATCAATATTTTAATTCTTTTAAAAAGTTTATAATAATTATAGATGTATTGAGAAAAAATATTAATGAATTTTTAAGATACTGATTAGAAGACGTATTTATTGAGCTTTGTAAGAATCGAATAGTTGATAAAAATATTATATTCTACAAAGTGTTTATAGAACTATTAACGTAAATTTTGAACTCATAAATTTTATCATGTATGATACAATATGTTAATAGATTATTTCTTATATTACAAGTGGGTTATAAGAATCAAAACTTTAGTCAATTATTTAATCATTTACTCCTCATTACGTGCGTCATACTGTATTTAATTTTTTTAATATAGGAGTATACAATGTAAAATATTTTTATATATTCGTCACAGAATAAAATAAGCTTCTTAAGTAATTATTATTCATTTAAATTAGTATTCTTTAATAAACTATATAATCATTATAAATCTATAATATTCGATATAGTTATAAGGTTTTAGAGTATTAAACGTCAATAGGAAATTTATCACATATGAATGTACTTAAATCTTTTCTTGGTGTAAATAAAAAATATTTCTCTAATTTTTAGCTCCTAAGACAATCTATAATTTTAAATACTTACACTATTCAAAAGTTAAATAAAATTTAAACATTAAACTAAAATAAAATTAATGTTTTAAATTCACAATTTATAAAAATTATAAAAGATAGTTATTTAAAATATCATAAATGCTGTACTAATAAAATTCAAATAATTAATAGTTGCAAGAAAATGAGTATAATTTAAAAAGTAGAATTTTCTATTTTTTAAGGTTAGTTACGGGTGTAATTTCAATATTACAGCGTGAAAGTCGTAATTTTGTAACAATTGCTAGAATATATATCAATGACAATAATTTATTAACGTTTATTTCAGAAGTATATGAAGTAAGAAAATTTTTTATCTTGTATAAAAGATTTCATATTAAGCGCACACAAACATGAATTTCTAAAAGTTCAGGAGCAAATTTTTTAGAAAAGCGTTATGTCACTGAAAAATGGAGATATCCATTTTGTGAAACTGATTCACTGCGGATCGAGCCTGAATCAAGTTGAAAAGTTATAAATCAATAGAATCTCCAGATAAAGATCACAATTGCCAAACGTTCTTTACCCTCATTTTAAAAAAAAAAACCCGTTGTATTTCAAGGCATGGGACACATGATCTGAGGGCCGATACGAAAAAAGGGTGAACAAATAAATAAATAGAATTGCACTTGAAGATTTGTCAGACGATACCTACCTCGTTTATACGGTTAACAAAAAACCTACCTGTAATATGTACCCAAATAAAAAGTTACGTAGGTACGTAAACGTCTGGAAGCAGCATATGAGGAGAGCTGGAGAAGCTTGTGGATTGCCAATGCCAAGAGAAAGCAGAACCTCCGGATTAGCGATTCGAAGAAAGATGGGTCTTCGCTCGTGAAGCTTTGTCGGGCGTCGATGCGCGTGCACGCGTGCGCCGAGCGAAGACGGCGCGGCGTCGACGGCTGGCGGTCAGAGGGGGGGGGGGTTTGACAGATGTTGGTCCAAGCCGCGCGGTCGACGCGCACGAGGACGAGGGCAGTGAGCCAGTCCCCAATGGGGTGTCACGTCGTCGACTAACCCTTGGATCTCGCGTATGCGCCGGAGACCACGTGACGTCGCAGCTGTGCCCGTGCGCCGAGTTTTCTCGCTTTGTCTTTCCTCTCCCCGGCCTCGGCACCCTTCGCTTTTTCTTGCTATCGCCATGGAGAGGACCGACGTGAGCTGATGTGTTTCCCGTGCAAACGCTTTCAGGTTTGTCACCAAGAATTTACTTATACGGCTCTCTACTTAAAGCTTGACTTTATTCAACTGAACCTCTTTTTTAACTTTTCATTATTAGCAACAAGACGGGATGATATTATATTCACTTCTTGTACTTCTCTCACCTACGGTAGAGTTTGATGGGTAATAATAGCACGAGTGCATCGAAGGTTAGTAAAATAAATTGTTCTGATGAGCTCAAAATAGTGAAAACAAATTTTGAAGTAAAAGAGCCCGTTCTGGGAAAGTTCAAAAAAATGATTGCTTGAACACAAGCATATCACAGGAATGAAGGAGCTTTGTTTACAGATACTTTTGGTAAAATCTTAGAAGAATTTTATTTTTTCGCGAAAAAAATTAACTGCTTCTCAACGCATTGAATTTTCTTGGTAATTGTAATAATATATCATAGTCCGAATATAATCATTCTTTTACTTTTTACCATTCATTGTTCATTCCGGCATTAATGAAATTTTGAGAGAACTTTCAAATAAAATGCACATAACGAATGTATTAAAAAATTAAATGTACGAGAGATCGAATGATGCACACAAAAAATATATTATATTTTAAACTTAAATTGACACGACCGTTCAATAGTATAATAATATATGAATTATTATGTTGTCACAAATATGTTAAATGTCTGGACGATCCTACCAACCGATTCATTACTCCATGACCAGATATATATTGCAATATTAGTCATCTTAATGAGTATCTATCACTGTATCTTAAATAGAAGGACATCACATGTCTTATCTCTATTCGGTTCACCAATAAGATTAAGTAAATAATTGTATAATTTAACATTTTCAAAAAGAACAATACTATCATATTGTTATCTCTACTATACATATATATCTCTACTACATATATTCTTCGACTAAGAAATCTATAATTTTGTAGTCTTTATTAGATTGAATATACTTTATGCTGATTTAGGAATAGAATATTTTAGATTCATGAATTTATGTATTTATTGTTTAGCAAAAAACGTAATGAGATTAAGAGTTTCGAGAATTCGTTTATTAAGGTTGATTATAGAGTTCTTTCTAAATTAATAGCTTACAAAATTATATGAAAATTAAGTTGGAAGAGAAGTAAGAATTACATTCGCAATAGAGTTGACGAGAAGTTTTATGCGCATCATGCCACCCAGCGAAATATCAATTGTTTTCAAAAGAATAATTTTAAAACAGGATACTAAGTACTTCCTTAAATGTTTGACAATTCTTGGAAGCAAGAGATAACTCTGAAATGATTCCTGTTTACTTAATAGATGTACCAAACCCTTGTAAAGATGTGATCATTTTACATCCCTATGTTTATAATTTAACTGTCGACATTCTGGTAGACGGTCAGAAAATCATAACAGAAACACAAAACGTTTTTCAACGTTTGCTGGCAGGAAAAAATACCTCGAGAATTAATAAAGCCACTAGGGGTCCATTTTGAGAGCCTTGAGGGAAAAAAAAAGAAAAAGAATGAGCGAGAAAGAGAGTGAGAAAGACGAGTCGGCGGAGTTAAAAACTGAGATGCAGTATTTTCGCCCCAGCCGCACAGCTGCCTCGCGTGACCACGCGATCAGCTGACCGATGCGGAGCCGATAAACGCTCTGACGTGCCTCGACGCCTATGTCGTAAATTCGCCACGTGTGCGTGGAAAGGGAAACGGGAGCTTCGACCACGCTATTGGCACTTCCGAAGTCTGCAGAGACTTCCCAAGGCATCGAGGAACCGCGTTTTCAAGCCGGGATCGTTTTGAATTAGCTCTTGTCGTTGAGCGCTTATCGCGAACATTATTTACGCTACCAGCGCAAACTCACTTTGTATTTAAGGCGCCTACAATGTTATCCTAATAGGTAGTCGCTGCTAAATTTCCAAGGCTGTTTATATTTGAGTCATCCGTAAATAATTTACATTGTTGCTCTGCCTTCTAGCAATGCTCGGCCGTTACCATTTGCGCTCTCGGGCTCACTTATTCATTTTTATTCATGAGTAAGTATCGGCACTCAGAGCGATGGCACGGAAAAAAATATTTTTCCTCGGCTAGAAACTTTTGGAATGCAGTTTGGGACGCATCAATGAAAATGAAGGCATGATAATTTTTATTTGACCGCACCGACGTACTAGATGGAATGCGAAGTCAGATCCTCGATTATGAAAGTAGTCACTGCACGTGTTCCCCGAATTCCCCGGTGAGACTTATGGTGAAGATCAATCGGGTGACCACACTCTCGAGTCTCTGCAATAAAAGCATTAAACTACCCTTGTAAAATGTGAAGTTAGAAGAAAATGTCCCCTAACGTGTGTCCGACAACTAGTTTATAAAATACAAGCCGTGTTGCAACGTCTTATTAATGTCGCAGGAGGCATTTCGACTTTTTATTAATAAGTTGAAGAAGTGCTACCTAATAAATGTATCACTTCTACGAATTCAAAGCTAATATTAAATATTTTATGGAATTTATGATTTTATTCAGTGCTATTTTAGCCTATATTATAAACACGATCTGTGCATGATATTAATGTTAACTAAAAATAACGATACCAATTAGGAAGCTGAATATAATACGAAGATTATCACATATGTTATATTTTTAAACGTAATTGAATCATTTTTCAATAATGCTAGAGATGGATATTACCCAAATATGTGTACATCGATGAAAATAAAAAATATAAATAAAAATTTCTAAAATACGACACATTTAATTAAGTTATATGTTATTTAAAAAATTGTAATTCAAATACATTAGGCATAAATTTAATAATTACATGTATTGTGATTCCATTAGTCGAATGAACGTATTTCATACATATCTTTTATAATACATGTTAGATAATTTTTGAAATTGTATTAATTATTCATAAAAATGTAGTAAAATTTAATCAATACAATACAAGATTTAAATGGAAAGTTTTAAATTTTGAATTCGTTAAAACCAATACAAATTTTGCAATTAAAGAAATGTTTATTATTATTCATGCTATTTTTATAATCCTTATTTTTAAGTATCACTAAAGTCAATACAAAATTATATACTTATATAATGTTATAAACAAAATTGAACCGAAAAATTCAATTAATAATTAAACTATAATTCAAATATTCTCTTTTCTATGTCATTTTATTTTAAACCTTATTGTTAGTTAATTAAGAAAAAACAATGCTTAATAAACTTCTATATCATTCACTTTCGTACTTTACTTTTAATAAATTGCGATTAAAATATATACTGAATAGATCAATAAAATTCATTGAATACTAATAATAATAATAATAATAATAACAGCAATAAAAATAAAAGTATTTTATAATTATTTTAATCTTATTAATAAATCAATTGATTATCAAAATAGTAAATTTATGTAACGATAATTTCATGCTTATTTTAAATTAGTTAGAACTATTCTGAGAACCCATAATGTTGTATGCTCTTCGTACAAATTTTATTTAACAAAAATAATAATTGAGAAAAATTTTTTGTTTTATTGATATTGAAATTATAAGTAAAACATGTACTGATTTACTTTAACTACAAACTAAGCATTTATCGAATAAAACGGAAAAGTTAAATGGCAAAAAAGTGTGAATTTAAACTTTTTTACCATCAAAATGAATTCAAACCGCAATTTTCAATTCTTTATGACATTTTTAAAATTATTTTCTCTAAACGAATGCATAAAGATGTCAGAAAATTTATGACCTATAAATTATTTTCAGCAAACATTTTAGGCTCTTTTTTGACATATAGATTATTAAAACTTTTCAGGTATGTAGTCGTAAATTATATTTTTTTTTAATTCCCTAGAAAAAATAATTAAAAATCTACCGTAAAAAGATTCGATTCTTGAATAACTTTTTTTCTTGGTCCTTTCTCCGACATAAACGCTATAAAGATGGGTGCACTAAAATTGCATTTTAGGAAGATAAAAATATTTTTAAAGAGATCTAAAAACTGTAAAGGAGTTGTTAACCGTCAGGGTTCGTTGCACGAGAAATCGAAAGTGCCTCCAGAGGTGCGTATATCAATCCATCTCTCTCTCTCTCTCTCTCTCTCTCTCTCTCTCTCTCTTTCGGAAGTTCCCCCAGAATATCTGCAGGGTTCGTGACGTTGGTGGCAGCTATTTACCACCGTCTGTCTTCGTGTTAAGGAAGTCGTGAATGCTCGCCAAGGAGAAAAACGATTCGCACATCTGCGAAATAAGATTGTGTAGCATCGTTGCATAAAATTCCGACCGCATAATCGCATAGGCATCGTGACAATCACCTTTGAGTTGCGATAGCGATGCAACGTTTTTCGCAGCTTCTTCTTTCTCGAGCACCGATGCGCGCGTCCATGATTTAGTCGACTGACTAATGATAGCGACGCCAAGACATGAAAATATACGTTTTTTACGGACGTGGAGTTTAAACCTGTCTCACATTTCCGATCGGATACTTCGGAGGTTCACGCTGCTCGGATGAAACGTTTTGTGCACAATTATATTTATTGATGATACCTTCGGAAGAAATCATTCATTGTCTTGTTTAATCTTTCAACTATCAGAATTATAAATTTCCTGGGGTAATCAACCTTCCTGTGGAAGAAGATGGAATAAAACTCGATTTTACCAGAATTTCCTAATTAATATTGTCGAAGAAAATTTATTATGCCTTATAATAAACTTTGCTATAATGGTCGATAAACATCAAGCTAGCAGAAATTTGACGTTTAAAGGAATGAAAAATTCACAGATACGTCGAAAATTTCTTTCCACGCAGACGTTACAAATTTTATCCTTTGAATAAAAAACTATTTTTCGAACGGTCAGTAAAAGAATACTGAAATTCCTGTCGTTAACAAGCCAATCAAGCAGCAAAACTCATACTGCGGACGTCACTATTCGTATTTGTAATTAAAAAGCATTTACAATATTTAATATGAAATATTAAATTTTTATTTATTTATATTTTTCTGATATGGTAGACAAATTTTTATTTATAATTAAATCAAAATTTTGCTTTTTACGCACAAATGTGCTTAACTTCCACGAATTGAATTGCTAAAATTATAATTTTAATTTAAAGTGAATAATCCAATGACCTGGATTTTAAGCAATAATAATAAAAAAACATTAATTTCTTATATAGAAACGTTAGAAGTATATTTATTATATTCAAAAATACTTTATAAATATTATAAGCTTATAATGGTTTTTTCATTTTTAATAATTACAATTTTAAACTATTTTAAATTTAAATTTAGCTGCACTTACATATTTTTGTAAATTTTTTTTTCTTAAACACTTTATCTAACGATGAACCTTCCATAAGTGAAATATATTTCTCTATAAGTGTCTATTAATCAATATTCCTTTTAACTTTAAATTAATTAATAATTACATTGTATATATATGTTGTGTAAAACCATTATTTAACCTATAAATCTACATGAAGATTTTTTAGTCAAATGAAAGCAAGGAAAATTGTTCTTAGTAGCGTGTAAATTTTCTCGTCATAAATTATGCTACGTTACCAGTTATGTCTCCTGAAATTACAAAATATCCCACATTTACTACTCGTACTGTAATTTTTAATGCGAATATGGGTGTCCTTACAAGAAAACTTTCTCATTGTATATTTACCAACAATTGACAATGTTGTCAATATCGCGATCTACGTCAAAAATACATTCTAAGTATCAAATGTGTATACTAAATATTTATTCCGAAAATATAACTAGTTTGACAACAAAAATAAACGAAAAAACTCTTTTCTGTATATATAACGCACGTTGCTCGCTGCTTACGAGTCAGTAATTTCTTACGCATCAACAACTCGGTCGAAACTATCATCGAGAAACAACAATTGTAAAAACAGTATTAAATTTGTTAATTAACTACTTAATTGCTTAATTATTTAATTTCTTAAAATTTTAATTGTGTATATAAAAAGTATCTTTGCTCTCTACGAAACCTCTATTTTTTACAATTGTACCTGTAGAATACAAATTCTATTATTTGCTTACAAAATATAACTAATGTGGCTGCTCTAATGTGTAGGCATTTTAACTGATAGAAGCCATCTAAGTTCAAACATTTGTTCCATCTTTACAGGTAATAAGAAGGATATATTGATTTCAGTCATATTATTGTTATTTTTCAAGATGATTGTTATTATATAGATGATAATTTGTTAAGTATTAAATGTATCAAAATTTCATTTTAGAAATGAAACTTACAATATTTTCTTTTGTAAGCTTTGAAGTCAAACTTTATAAAAATCACTCATTTATACAATTGTATGGAAATATTTGTTGATCTATTTATATAACTGATAAAAAGTTGCTTCCAGTTTTTTATATAAATTTCATCAGGATCAATAACTTTTGACTTACTTCAGCTAACATAAAATAAAATTTTAATTTTAACACAACTCTTATTACGAATTTGCAAAAAATGAAAATCATTATTTGATGAATTTTAGTGTTCTTAAAGTTTCAACGGCGTAAAAATTAAATAAAATATTTCCTTATCGTTTTAGTTAAAAAAATTTGCAAATCTTACTTTAAATGGATGTCTATAATATGCTGATATACATATTAAATATATATACTCATTTGTTAGAATATATAGTGCATTTATAACCGTTCTTAGAAAAGTTGCATTTTTAATTCAGTCGTCGTTCGAGTAGAGGAAAATATTCCTTAATATGATTTATATATGCATTTTTAAAGTAATTCATTTTTAATATTTTTAATTTTTAAACTTGGTTAAATACCATAGATATCAATATATATAATTAAAATAGATAGATATCAATGTAATATAATTAAAATAAATATTTATTGTTTATGATATTTTAAGAATAAAATATAATTCTAAATGATTCAAAAAGCAAATGTGCTTTGTAATTTTTCTCGTCACTCAAAAATAATCTTCAACTTTACATAATCGATGTCTATTATGCCATTCAACTATTAAGATATTAATAATTTACGTTATAATTAACCTACTAAATACTCAAAGAATTTATTATTATAAAAAAAATTTCTGTAATGAATTAATAGGTACTTCTTATTTTTATAAAAATATACGTTGCTGTAGATATTATATTGAATTTAATATTGTATTATTATCGGCAATATTTGTGCGAGTTAAATCTTTTATTATTTCTATATTTTCTTGTTTTTCATGATACCAAAATCGTCTATTAAATAATATACTAAATAACGAATAGGTACAGTTTTTAATATTATTACTAATCTCTTATTACCGTTGCAAATTAATAATATGTCAATAGTTGTTCCAATTAAAAGCAAGAAAGAAAGAAAGTGATAGAAAGAGAATAAATTATCAAAATAGTTACACTGTAATTAATTTTTATTTCAAGGGTGAAAAGTTGTTCCTGCAATAAATATAAATTAGTTACAAAATTGTTTTAATAAATATCTGTTAATAAAATATCGAAATACTGCATTTCAAGGTGTTTGATACAATTAATAAATTATTGGAATAGCATATATAATTTGTGATTAATATGCTGAGAAGTGATAAAAAAATATCTTCCATGATTATTAAAGTTATTGATTTAGACACTTGCGGTTAAAACGATGGCATAGAAAGCTTTTGAACTATAGAAATAAAAGAAAACTGCGGTTTACCTTTGAATTTTTTTTACAATGGAAAGGATTTAGTAAGATGTCATTTATGGTTATGAATCTTTGAACTAAGAGAAGAAAGTATTTTAAATTAAATTCCGCATTTTATTTGTTAATTTGCTACAACTTTAATACCGGAAGATGAGTATTTTATTATACCTAAAAAATCATTCTTGTATTTTTAATAATTTTTAATTGCACTTTAATTGACCGAGGAAATTTTGTTAATGGTTCGAAAAATTTATTTTTAAAGGAAGCATTTATTTTTATTATTCATTTACATTTTTACGAATAAATAAATCCGTGAGTGATTAAAAAATTTATTCTGTCAGTTGATGTAATTTTAACGATTTCCTCTATGCAATTGATAATCTTTATTAAATTGAGGATGCGTTAAGTTATAAAACTTAAAAATTGTGTTATGTCGCATTGAAAAAGTGATACAGATGCAAGTAGATCCGAAGAAACAACTTTTTAGAATAAATAAAGAATTTATTTAGTATTCTAATAAATGAAAAACTTAGATTAAGGCTTATTGGGAGAGTAAGTTGTCTAACTAGATGCGTAATTAAACAAAAATGGTCCTATTATAAAAAAACGTTGAAAATTATTTTTCGAAATGAAGATAAAATAATTTAATTAAATAACTTCTACTTCGGGTGAAATACGGAAGACCTTCTTGTTTAAATTTCTAATTATCTATTTATAATTATTGATTTATGATATATGTAATTAATAAAGAAAATTTTATGATAAGTGAATTATAATTAGTCAATATTCACGTGAAAAATTTTCCATGTTATTTCAATGATGTTGCAATGTACATTATTTTCGAATAATGTCTGTGAAAATGGAACCAGACAAAATAGAATAGAATGATAAAAATAGAAAACAATTGAACTTCTGAATCATAGTGTATTATATTGTTAAATTGTATTGGTTACATCCAAAATTGAATTTATAATTTGACCATTTACATCGCTTGGAAACTTTGATCTTGTATTATAATATTGAAGAGCAGTTCTATTATTTTGATTCACACATTATGTACTAATAAAAAATAAAAAAATTCGTAGGTAATAAGTAATTGTCTTCTTTAATGCGTAAGGGATTCTATTAAGTGCTCGCTTTGAATTATGATTTTAATATAATTTTTTCATACATAAAATGAAATATTAAAATTACATTTTAAGGATCAATATTGTGATTGAAATGGGCAAATTTACTCATTTAGTTTTATCTCATCATAATGCATGGGAATAATTTACTGAATAAAAATTAAACCAATTATCAAATAAATATAAATTTACAAATCAAATGGAAAATAAAAATGTTTTTTATACTTTAAAGAATTATTTAAAATTACTATTGTATATATTAATAATTATGTATGCTTTTTTCATTTCTCTATAATTTACATTTATTATAAAAATAACATTCATATGATAAGTTTCGTAATAATAATAATAATTTTTTATAATTTCGTAAAGAATTGATCCACAAGCACCAATTAAGAAACACTTTTAATGTGATACTGAAGATTACATGCAAATGTTTAACTCTATAGATAGTAACGGAATAATGAAATACTAGATTATATGATTAATAATATGATTAATAATATATAAAAATATGATTAATAATATAGACAAAGTTGAAATAAAAAATACGATTGAAATTAAAATATCAAAAGCAATGTGTCATGATTGCAGTTAAGAATCCATAATTATAAATTCATAAAGAATCCATAATCTCGCGCGGATCGTTCAGAAAAATGTACGGAATGGTTGATTGCCAAAGAGTTATAAGGAAGATCACGAAGCTCGTGAGTAATTATATTTCTTTCCATTGTCAAACTGGACACACCCGCAAGCGGACTGAAAACTGCGCCCACGCTTTAATCGCAAATTTGACCTCCACCAGCGCAAGGGTCGAGCGAATATATGAGTGTGCATACATAGTGCATATATAGTGTGCTGCCTCGTTCTTTCATTTTTTCTTGCCCGACGTATTATATATGGGCGAGCACAACAAATTTGAAAATAATACGATGTCATAAAAGAAGAGAAGTATTGGTCTCGCAAGAGAAATCGGGACTAATTGTTATGTGTGATCTATCATTATTTCGATCATCATAACAAAGCAATTATCAAAAATTATTTTTTTTAAATTATGATAACATGATATTGCTGAAATATGAGGTTGATCAAAATTTTATATCGATAAATTTGAATTAACAATTAATTCAATTGTTAATTAATTAACATATTTTTCGTAAAAACATTAACTTTCATTATCTTTTAATTAAAAGTTAGTTCCAGTATAAAGTAGTCTACAAAATAGGTCTAAAGCACAATTCTTAATAACAATGACAACGGTCTAGTATGCACCATAAGAGATGTACGTTTACGTTTCAGGTGAAATTCGTGCGCACTTAAATGCTTAATACAAGCACTCGCAGCCTCATTCTCACTATTTTCATCCTGACTTCATTCGAGAGTTGCTGAAGAATAAACCCGAACATCAGGTAGCGTGCACTTGGTTGTCGATTAAATTTAAGAATCCGCGATCGCTCAACAGTTGCGAAAGCCCGCGGAAGTTCTAACGAGCAATGCGCCGCAGAAATCGGTTGAAATCTGACTGATCAGCGTGGGAAATGCCAGTATTCGCTGTGGCTCCACTCGAATCAACTCCGTTGCATTCATCGATCTCGCGCGCACGCACATTTACCTTCCACACGGAGTCCCGTGACGTCCGATGCGCGAAGCATCTTTGACTTCAGCGATTTTTGAGAAAAGGCGTGGACTTTTCGCGTGCTTCCGAGGAATTCAGAGTCGAATACGCGAAAGCGATTCTTTAAAATTGAAAGGCTGAAGCAAAAACTTCCGTAGTTCGTTCATTCAAACGTTATTGAGTCTGTGTAAAACAGTTCCGTACTCAAAGGATCTGCTTATGCCTCACATGGCTCTTTCACTTTGTGATTTTGTCGAAGTGTACGAGTCTTTATTTATAAATATATTATGTTATACTATATTTTACTCTTGTAATACTCAACGTCTTAGGGAAAACATGAAAAGCATTGCTTCATTCAATAAACAATTGATATTACAACAAACTTGATATTACGTTCATTCTTTTTAAATTAGTCTTTATCAAAAAATGTTATCAAAATTCTCCATGCCAAGGACGAGCCGATATCATATGATTTAACCACTTATAAACTTCATTTGATTGCACATGTAATAATGATGATATAATCAGGGTAAAAATTTTTTTTTGAACGTAATTAAAAGATTTTTTAATCTTTTTTAGCAATGATAATAAATATTATCATAATGATGGGTTAAATATTTTTACTAGTTAGTGAAATAATTATCGCGCTTTTCCATTACAATACGTTATAAAAAGTATTTATAAAATAAAAATTACAATTTACGTTAAAAAATTACATTTTAAGATTCAAAAAAAATTTTTTATATATGTATATTATACACACATATACACGTAATTTTTATTTTTTGACTATTAATTTCGATATTTTATTTTCAAAATTTAATAGTTTCGAAATTTTTTATTATTTGGTTATCCTATCTTAATTAAGAATTCGTTTACATATTTTGATCTAATTTTTATAAAATATTTTATAAAGATAAATAATAAACGTATTATGTAAATTCTTATTTTAAAAGTACTACTACAGTATTAATATTGGAGTTAGACAAATAAGTCATACTGTAATTGAATACGAGACATCGACCCTTTCCTACTTGAACTTCAATAATTAAATTATCCAGCTTAACGTAAGGATGTTAATGGTCTAACCTCAGTTTAATGGTTTCATTGACATTTAATATCGACACTTATTGCTACACCTTATAACGTGTTATTAATGTTTTTTATGTTTACTCCTGAATGCTTATTTCAAAACTAATATTTTTATTTATCATTTATCCCATACCATTTAACATATTCATGGAAAGCTCATTATGAAAGAGTAATCATAAAATTAATATTAATTGATATTATTATGTTTTGATCTCTTAAAATTTGAAATAATTTTCAAATCACTTATATTTTTAATGAGAATTTTTATGTAGAAAATTGATAACTTTCGTTTTGTGCATTAATTTTACATTTTATAATAGAAAATAAATATGAAAATTTTCGTTAAAATGATTATAAATTAATTACATCTAAAATAAATTAAGAAAAAGTAGACCTAGAACATTTTTAAAATGTTGTCTACATTAAATAATTACATGTAATATTTAAATTCACTTAATATCATGATAACATAAAAAGTTCTACGTAAAAGAGTTATTATTTATAAATTGAGAATTTTCTAGATTGCAAATAAGAATGTTGAATTGGTTTCTTATATTTTTTAAATGAAAATGAATATTATTGAATTTTTAATTTCAGAATAATCTGCATAGTTTACATTTTTTTTTAAACTTATTAAGTTTGATATTAATTCTTAATAATATTCCCCATCTGCAATTTCGGTATATACATGGTAGTGATAAAATATAAAAATATAAAAAATTGTACTACAGTTTAACTTTTTACGTAAGTTATGAGAATAGATCTTCACAAAAAACTGTGACTGACGACAATAGATGAAATCGTCAATATATATATTTAGTTTTGAGTACTTCGTAAAGTAAAAACTAATTGGATGTTAGACCTAGAATATTGAAATAATAAGTTTTTAATAGAATTTAGAGAAGGTGAGAATGTACACAAAGCGTTTCTTTATAATCCATAAAATATTTACTTTGGTGTAATTTTTTATTTATTATTTGCGTTATTGTCTGTTGAGATTTAGCTCGTAGTTTTTCTTAAATGCATTTTTCAAAATACTAAGCTGGCAATTATTCTGTTAAGAGCTATCATTATCCATCTTAAATGAAAATAAAATACTCGATTGAATTTCTCCACTTCTTTATCAATAAATGAATGAGACATCGATCTCGCTACTTGCTATTTTTCCAGTCCGCGTCCACGCACGGAACCGTCGCGAACCTAAATCATGAAAAAGAACAGCCTTGTGAGAATTCAGACTATTATTGATCTCATCCAAATCTAAATTTGCTAACTGCCACCAACACTGCGGGTACTACCAGCAACATCTCATTGTTGCCACCCTCGCGGTAGTCGATTCGTGTATTGAATGACTCATTTGAGGTGTGCCTTGCAAATCTTGAACCTTCCAATGCCTCGCAAGTTCGGCGCCTCGGACCGACACTCAGGAAATCAATTTACTTCCATGTACATGTAAAAAGTTCACGACTTCAGCTCGGTAATAGACCGAAATCAATACAATTTCGATCGTACAATTTCGCATTGAAGACTTACTTAATTATTCAACTGGATGCTTAAGTTCTTCTTTCTGTTCAGTCTTTCGATGGCATTTAAAGTCGGAGAAATTGAAAGTGGAGGGCTGTAGAGGCGTAAAACCTTGAGGTGTTTTTAGTACTTATACTACAGTTAATACGTATTAAATTCCGAAACTTTATAAAAAAATTGTAAATACTTCTTTTTATGGAAATACATTAACATTTTTCTTAGCGTTGTGTATTTTACCATTGATACATTTTTAACGCGCTTTTTCGTACATTACTTGCAGTTGTTTGAGGGACGCTTTTTCGTTTACATTTTTACAAACCAGTAATAAGAAGGGCAACTTCAATGAATGTTTTCAATGTATAATAGAGATACCACAATTTTCAGTAGCAGTTTAGATTTTTTTTAAACAATAGATTTCTTCAAACAACGCGCAAAATATATAATGATATAATGAATACACAATCAGTTAATTTTTAATATTATTTTGATAAGACATAACAAAGACAAGCTTTCTCTTAGAGAATGTTCGACATTTTGAATGACAATAAAGTGCATTCATAAACAGTTTTCTTCAATTGAATAATACGAAGCTGTGAAATACAATGGGAACAGACTGACATCGATAAATATAATTACTGTATAATGCAAACAGAAAAATTAGTGTTTCGAGGATATAACTGATAACTTCCAAGTGCAAAATTACATCGATTGCTATCTAATGCATTCAAAAGCAAAGCGGCTTCAAGAGCTGTAGTAATGTTAATTCATCCGAAGAGGTTTTTAAGCCTAATTTACAGACTCTTAGATCTGTTCATTAGGTCAAATAGCGCGATTATTTCTATTTGAAAATATACAAAGTAAGACGCAACGGATTATGTAGCACATTTACAATATTAATTTAAAATATATAAACATTTTTTGTACAATTCAATCGGTACGAAACGGTTAATTGTAGATACATAAATGTATACGCGCATATATATATATATATATAATTTTGATAAGATTATTGTCAGTTTAAGTATATGATTACAACAAACATTTATATAAATAAAAGAAAGATGGATCTTTATAATTAATATAACTTAAGCTTCTTAATGTATTAGCATTAAAAAATTACGCGTTATTAAAGAAAGAGATAATTTAAGGAATACTTTTATTGAAAATAAATTAGCGCTTGTTTGCAGAGTAGAATATAATGGTATAAATGTATATATTTGCATGAAATTAACTATTTTGGTTTTATATGTATAAAAAGAGAAATTATGTTAATATTACGAAATATGTAATATTAAATTAAAATGTAATAAATGATCATCATATGTAGTTTTAATTGTATTTTTGTAGATGATAAGTTATGCAATTAAAAATTTTATTTTTTAAGTTAATTAAAAGTTGATAAAAACTTTGCAGTTAATAATTACAAGATAATTTTATATTTTAAAATAATTTTCATAATTGTTCATTAAAAAAAATTTTAAATAAAAAAAAATAAAAAAATTAAAAATAATAAAAAAATTAAATAATTAAAATAATTTTAATTTTCATTTTCATTTAAAATTTTAAATCAGTCCCCTTCTCTAATTTTTTATCATTTGTTTTATAGCTGTTTAATTTAGAAAGTAATTTTTATAAATTATTGACATCTTTTAATACATAAATCGTTCTATTTTACTTTATAGTTATTTCTAACATCACTATAATTATAAATGTAGTATAATATTAATAATAATTTATTTAAAATTGACATATACAGAATTTCTCTAGCAGTATTAGTATATATTTATATGACAAGAATTTCATTTACATTTTTGTACTAGCAACTAGAATATCAATCACGTCAAATACAGATTTCGTTGAGATTGCGGCAAAGATTTTCTTGTACTCAATAAAGAATTCCGAAGCTCATAAATCCTTTTAATGTCTAGTTTTCTGAGATAATATCAATTTACATAAATTATATAAAAAAATAAAAAATGTGCAATATTGAAAGTTTTCTATAACTCGGCAGTCGAATACCCTAGAAAGTTTATCAAATAATAAAATTAAAGAAGAAATTTAAACATTTAAGTCGGAATATATTAGTAGTGAAATACTTCAATAATTAAACGATACTCGTGTATGTACTATTAAAAATATTAAATCTGACTTGATGATAAACAGATATTTATTAATTTAGATGACAAATTTTATTGAACTTTTATTTCATTATTAATTTAATCATATTTTTAATTTTCGTATATTTAAGATATATTAGATAATTATTTTTCGAGTTAAAATAATTTATCATTACATTGTTTTGCACTTATTTAGTGGAATATTAATTACATAAAATTTTTGTCAACTTAAATGAATAATAAAATCTGTAATTTTATAAATGAGAAATAAAAATATCTATACATGTCATTCAATTCGTGTGTATTAAATTTTTGAGAGAATCGAAGTAAAAATCAACTTTGATAGAAATTTAATTTGTTATTAGACTTAAACTTTTATTTGTAATTATTGCATACATAAATACTTTATTTAATAATAAAGTAATAATATCAATACATCTTTACTTCTATAGTAATATACTATTGAACTATTTTTTATGCATTATATATCTATTTAAACAATATTTGTCACCTTGGGATAACCAGATTTGATAAGCAGGCTTTATTATTAAATACGGTACTTAAAAAATATAATTAACAATAAGTTTACGGTATGAGTAGGTGCTATGTAACTGATATTCATTGAGGAACATCTACTTTTAGATTTCTCATTTATTGTGCAGAAGAAAAAGTATATTTGAAGTTCTTTAGCTTTTGCGCAAGAAGTTGCCTCTCTAACACTCTAAGATATTTTAAATAGGTAATAGTAAAAGTCAGATGCACCAAATAATCATATCTTTTAACAATGGCTACGACTTTTTCAAGAGTCATCATTGTCATGACACCATTCTACTAAATCTGGTTGTATATCTTTGATAAGTTTACTTAAACAAAAGAGCAGTTATAGAAGGTAAACATTTCACAAAGTTTGATCGATCATAGAACTTCTATACAATGCTCGGTCGATAAACAAATTATGACATGACAAGAATAGTGATTATCGCGAAGAAATATAAATAAAAAATAAGCCGTTCTTGTGAGATTGTTTACTCTTCCACTTGCATTCAGTAGGTGACAAATAATACTGTAACAGTTCGGCCATTGTGTGTTACATACATTTGTTTGTAGTACGAGCAAGTCATAAATGCAAGATAAACGCTTGCTGACTTGTCCACTCACTATATCGAACTTATATATTAAAGATATTACTGGATTTTAAATACTCCATATATTATGAAGAAAACATGTATGGTGATTTTTTCGAATGTTAAAAATATTGGACGAACATAATCTAATAGATAGTGTAACGCAGAGTCTTTTTCATTGCGATACTAATGCATCAGGGTTAATCTTAGGATTGTTAAATACATCTTGCGCATTTATGAATAAAATATTCTAAAATTACTTGTAGACTTTATTTTGAATAATTTTTTGTGTTTTCCTCGTTTAAATTGTTGACAGTACAATACTATAAATAAAATATTTTTAGTAAATTTAATTGAAATTAACTAAAGTAATAAAACTTGATATTTAAAAATATATACATACAACAATACAATAACAATTCTTATAAATTCTTGACTATTGATACTATAAATATTCTTTGTACATTGAATACTACTGCTATGTAAGTTTCATCTTAATATATACGTTTGTTATTAAATTTCTTAAATTAATAGCTGAAAACGATTAAATATGCTTTTCCACTCCCATTTTCTAGGTTTTATCAGACAATGGTTTGCAAAATAGGGAAAGAATCATATTGACAGACGCCCCAAAAACTTACGGGCTATGATTATCATAGGTGAACCACCTCGAACTTGGCCTAGAGTTCTCGGTTATATTAACAAGCGACGCATGGCATCCACATGAAATCGTGTCGACAAGTAGAATCACCTCGAAATTGATAAGAATGGAGAATAGCGCAGCAGTTCCAAACTATTACGCTATCTAAATTATGATCTGATGATTTTATTGAGCCTGTAAACGAACACGTGCAATCGCAAATTTCTTTCTACCTCTATACACTGTTACACTTATCTCAATTTAAGTCAGTTACATATACATTGTAACCTATTCAATTATTGAAACTTCACAATTTTCCCAATATTCATCGCTAGAACGATTAATTTTCTGTTTGCATGAAAAATGCTTTGTAATTTTTATCTGTCGATGCGGTTAATTCAGACTACGTTGACAGGAAATTTTTTTAATATTTATAGGTTTCGAATTTACAGTTTTGTTTTAATCGATACAATTGTCAATAAAGAATTCTTTAATTAATTTTTAATTATCTCAAGGAGTTAAGAATATAAGGATAAAAACGACCTTAGAATAACAATAACATTTCTTTTTTTTTTAATGAAACTAGTAATACATAAAATTTATTATTTTTACATATAAAAACAATGTACATGCTTTATAAAATATAAATCTAGGTTATTATCTGAACAAATCTTATAACATAATAACATTTATTCATCAAATTATCTTATCATTGGAAGATTTTGCCTCCTAATATGTTTATAAAACTTAAAAATTCCTTTTATTCTCTTCGTAATTTACAATTTTTATGTTCAGTTTCATTCATTACATAAATCTGTCACACTAACAATGATGTATTAACGTCAATGTAAAAATCAAACTATATTGTGAGAAAATGCTGGTTCTCGATTTCTAAACTGTAAATCTTTTTAGACAAATAACCATTAAATTTTTTAAAATATTCAATATTCTTGAAAAAATAAATTTATTAGAAAATAAAAGCCTAATTTTTATTAATACAAAATAAAATCGCAGAAAAAATTTTAATAATTATTTCACTATTACCTTGTTTATGAATTATAAAATATCTTATATTAAAAAATAGATAAAATAATTAAAAAATAGATAAAATAATTAAAAAATAGATAAATAATAGATAGATAAATAATTAAAAAATAGATAAAATAATTAAAAAATAGATAAAATAATTAAAAAATAGATAAAATAATTAAAAATAGATAAAATAATTAAAAAATAGATAAAATAATTAAAAAATAGATAAAATAATTAAAAATAGATAAAATAATTAAAAAATAGATAAAATAATTAAAAAATAGATAAAATAATTAAAAAATAGATAAAATAATTAAAAAATAGTTAAACAATAAAAAGTATATAGCATATTGATCGATCTAATAGGAATATATGTGAATTTTGTTCTTTAAAATATTATTTTAAATGGTAATGCTAATAATTGCAAGGACAGTTGAATCAATACTTTTATAGATTTTTTAATTCTAATTTTTTTTATTATTTTCAGATGTTTCAGAAACATTTACTTCATAAATATATCTTAACTACGAGCTTTCTCGTTTTTATTTTTTATTTAGAAGTGCGCTTATTTAAGTTTAAAGTTTTATGCAAATAATTTAAAAGTTCCATCAATAATAATTGAAATTGTTTAAATTAGAAAATAAAAATTCAAGATCAATAATTTTATAGAAAACTTATTCATAAACAAAATGAGTCGTGATTTATCAAAATCGTTTTACTGGCAACTACTTATCTTACGTAGAATCAAAAGAAATTTCACATTTAAAATAAATGGACAGTAAAACATTTATTTAGATGCTTGCAATTATTGAAGTAGTAAAAAAATTAAAACTTTAAAGTGTTTCGACCAACTTAATGGTAGATAATAGTTTTATTTAATTTCTTGCTAGCATTAATTAGTTAAGGTTAAAAATTATTAAGAAAAAAATGATATCAATGTTCAATTGGCGCAGATAGTATGCTCATTCAAACAAAACTTTTTCAATAAAGGAAATTTCTGTTGGATTCTTTTCTTTTTATAGCCTCGGGTGATTTCATGTTTTATTAAACGTGAAGTATCCTTTTATTATTGTTATGTATCAAAATAGAGCCACATTTACGGCGACTCCCAGCATGATCACATAAATCTTGGTACTCGGTCGTGTTATTCCGCGACATATAACACGTCGCAGGTAAGCGCAGGTAGATGCGCATTCATTACTTCTTGTGTTTAATGCACTTTTATACTTTAGAACTGTAGAAAAATATTCCAAATAGTTATTTTAATTTTTTATACTCATATGGATTTTAATTCAGATATGTAATAATCAGATATTTAATTCACGCTAATTCTTTTATGTTTGTACATAAGTATTAATTTTTTGATAAGCAAAAGACTCCACGTTGCCGATATTAATAGAATTATTTGTAATCGGAATAATAAATTATTTTCAGCTAGTTTAATTTAATATTATATATGTATATCGATAGCACAATAAGAGCGAAGTTATATTGTACTATTCGATATTTTTATCCTGTTTTATAAGTAGATAAATGTTAATTGTGAAAACGCCTAAATTTGAGAAAAAATAAAAACTGTTTAAAGTTAAGATGCACTGTTACTTTTCGTATTTTGAAATTATAATTTATTTCAAATAGAATCAGCTGTATCGATTTCGTACGAATCAGCCAGTTAACCTAATCGATTTTAATTAAAATTTTGCATCGCAAGACGGATTAATAACCCAAGTACGCGCGTGTAATTAGCATGCGTATCGTGCAGAGATTCACAGAAACAGACTCTCTCGAGATACATCAGTAATCTCGCTGCTGCTGATAATTCAAACTACTCATTCGGAAGGACAAAGGTGGCCCGTGGGATAAATTGACGAGAGGGAGAGAGGAAAAAAGACCGGTGGCTGTCGAAATCCGCGTGGATCGCGGAGACTCGAGGGAATGTCGTCGCGTGATCGCGAGTCGACGATGCACGACATAAATGGCACGGCGGAATAAACGCCACCGGGAACAGGAAAGTGCGGGTTCGATGAACGGCTCGCGCATGCGCAGCATGGGATGAATTTACAATCGCGAGATGCCTCATACGCGCGGCCGTAATATGTGCTTTTAATTGGAAACGCGACGATTTCGTCCGACGTTTATTTCTCGGTACAGACGAAATTGCAGTGCCGCACGCCGAGCTTCAAATGAGATTAAGTGGATGGCTGGTTACGAAGAGTGTTCGCGAGCCGATACGAGGGAATTTCACTGATTTCCGAAGCGGAATTATTGTTTTGGCTTTGCGAAAGCATGCAACGGTTTTCGATTCGTATAACGAACCCACCAATTTAATAAAGATACCAAGACTCGTGTCTTTATTTTATTCGTTAACCATTTAGCAAAACTTTCTTCCAATCTTTTCGATCTTTTATAGATTAACAAAAAGTATTATCAGAAGCTAATGTATTATTTGAATTTTCATAGGAATACTTTTCTATTTATTGTTTCTTATACATTTATTAGACTTATTATTCGAGTTCAATCTGCGTCATTATAAAGCCACGTACATTTGTATAGTAGTAGATCTAAGTAACTGTAATTTACGATAATAAATTGTGGAAAAGCCTTTGTATGTATGACTACTAATTCTGTAAGCAAGTGTAGAAATATCAATGAATTATATCCTAATAAAAAATATACGGAAGCAAAATCTGAGAAACAAAAATTTAGAGCGGTTTTGCAGAGGGGCATAATTTGCTGTATGAATTTGAAACTTACTTGTGATAAATACTCGCCAATTATACTTTCTTGTAATTATTACAATCTAATAATTTTATTCTACGAATTATCACAGAATTTCGTCCCTCATATTTATTATACATATATTCGGCGCTACTAGTTCTTAAATAACTCACGATCACGGCTTATTGATCCTAGGTATTTCATTCCGATGCAAACGGAACAAAATAGTGGTCTGGAATTTTCAACTTATAAATTTATAATGCAAATTAATATTATAACCCCAAAATTAATGGAACGTTAGCTCAAAAGATACTTTTGCCTAAGCATCGATAATATTAAAATTATATATTCATTCGCATATTCATAAAATCACATTCAATTACTTTAATTCTCAGAGCGTATAAATCGTATTCGCACGTAACTACGACGTACAATAGAAAATTCGTAATTATTTATTATAGATAATATGTTCTGCACATTTAACTTATTATATACATTTGTATTGTCTGTTTTTGTATTGAAACGAGAAATCTGAAGAAAAACATTTTTTTTATTGACTAAAATAAATAAATCAAAATAATTTTATATGATTACTTTCAAATTGTCTTGACTTGAATATTTTAGTGAACAAGTTTATTTTAGTTCATTAAGATTATAAAACAAAATTAAACTGCTTGTATCTATATAATCTATATAATCGTTAGAAAAAATTTTTAATGAAACTTAATGTAAATATATTATCTTTTAACGGTGAAATAGAAAGTAAACGAATTAATTTTTATTTCATTTTAATTTAAACACCTTCAATTATCTTGATAAATGTCTATAACAGATCCAGTTAACGTAAAATAATATATTTTCTTCCTTCAATAATACGGATATTTTTAAAAAGCATAACTAAAAATATTATATATAAATATTATTATAAACAAATTTCATTTATTACTTAATATTTTGTAATTAAATTTATGTCATCTATCTAAATAAGAAGTATCATTGCATATTACAAGTATAATAAATAATAATTATATAATAGGCTTAATTTCAATTTTGGTGATTGAATAAAGCAAGCCCTGTTTTTTCCTGCATAGAAATGCAATAAATAATGATAAATTGTGTACTAATGTTAGTCTATTTAAATTAAAGACTCAAATGAATGCTCAAATGTCTTGTCAATTAATAACTACTATTTGAGAGATGCAAAAACTAATTTAATCAAATTATTTCACAGTGATTAGAAATCACTATGATTTACTTAAAATGCACTTGTATCCAAATACATCGTTCCTCTCAGAACTTCTAAATCAACAAGCACTTTTGGAACTGAGAAGACAGATATAAGATTAAAGAAACAATATTATATCGAAGTTTCGCCCTACCAAGTTCTACACTTGAGCGAGTGCTTGCCGCTATTTCGCACGACTCACTTCCAAGTAGCAAAGAAGTTTTCCTATTCCCGTATGTGTCCTCGTTTCCAACACATGCACCCGATGAATGATTCTCTCAAAGCGGCAAACTCCAAGAGCTGGCAAAAGTCGAAATATAGGAGCTGTGATTCTATACAGTCTGCCTTCGGCTAACGGCAAATTAGTGTTTCTCCTTTAAAGTGGACATGGACATTGATCATACAAATGTTAAACCGTGACCAGCGCAAAAATCATACGGATCAACTGATCCACTATCATGAGCAGTCTCTTTTGATAAGAAATGATTGAGCAATCGAGACACTCGATTCGGGTCCAGGTTAATGCGTGTCCTTTCGAAATGAATGAATTTGTTCTCACTACGTTTCTTGCTTAATCGAATTTTTCACCTATCGTTGGATTATGATTATTTAAATAAAATGACAATGCTATCTTTCATTATTTATGGAGTACAAAATTAAATTAACATTTTTTTAAATTCGGTTAGCGGAGCGCAGTAAATTGACTAATTCATACTCATTATTCTCGAGTTATCTCAAACAAGAAGCAAAAAGCAAAAATATAATTGCTTTGCCTCTATAAAGACTACTTATCTCTCGAAAGTCTCGAAAAAAGTATTATTACTTTTTCATTGAAATATGTATTTTGTATAAACAGCGAAAAATTTAATTTGACAGGGATAGCATAGGTATAATACATCGCTTAAAGTCGATGTATTTTTGTATTCTTGGCGATAATAACATGCGTTTTGTGCCTCGAGAATTTCATTCTCACATGTGATTGCTTACGTGTTTCGTTGATTTCTTTTTCTAACCTCGGTATTACCTGTTTAAAAATTCTTACGGATCAAAAATATTTTTTTCAAAAAAATTAAATCACTATTCTAATATATTAATTTCCACGGTAGAAAAATGTTCTTGTTCGTAGAGTTTAATTATCATTTGATTAAGTTATGCATTTTTTTTCTTATACATATAGGACAATTTTAGTAATAATAAATTATATTTGATATTTTAGATTTTTGACGAGAAAAGTTTTCTATTTTTTTATCCGATTAATTTATGTTTAATCAGTATTTCAATAAATATATTTAATAAAAATTTTGCTAATATCAAAGAATTATAAGTATTCGAGTCCATTAAAAATTGATAGTTGCAATTAATTATGATTAGTTAATATAATATTCAAATTATTTATAAAATTTATTATAAATGTAATAATTTAATATTGCTTAATAAATGAACACACCACAGTTTTTTTTTATCATAGGTAAGCGATTATCCAAAAACATATTTTACGATATGATCTGACGTTAAATTAATATTGTCGAAGTAAGATCACATCTCCAACAACATTCATTGCAAAACCAAGAGTGTGACCGAAAAAAGATTAAATATATTTTAATTATTTTTTGACGATTTTCAATCGAATGTTGTCTTTATTAAAAATGCAAAATAATCAAAATCTTATATAAAAATTCATCAAAAAGAGAAAAACTACCGCGCATGACATTTTCCACAACATGACGTTTTCCATTCAATTTGTGTTCTCAACGTAGCGTACGTGTATGAACAATGAATAAAGACGATAGATAGGTAAAGATCCTTGCATGCTAGATCGATCGATGACACAATTCCAGACGCGTATTTTAACGAATAAAACATCGCATCGCATGTATACTCGTACATGCACACGCGTTCGTTCAACTTGAATACTCCGTTACTTGCAAAAAGATTGAAAAGTATTTTATGTAAAATCGATTAGATGATTCTGCAGAAAAATTGATTGAAAAAATATAGAAATAAGAGAGAGAGAGAGAGGAGAGTGTGGTTACGTATGAGGACTTATTTTCAATTATAGGCCTTTTTGGCGTTAGAAGACAATAGGGATAATAATAATTGGTAAGCTTTGATAAAACATTTAGATAAGCGTTACTCAAAGAAATAAAAAGAGGGTGAATGTAAAGTTTCTTTGAAATACTAAAATGTTTATGAAACTTTTATTAACTTAATGATTGTTACATCATATTACATTGTAATTTAAGGTATTCATATTCTTAATTCAACATTAATATTACGGATTAAGTATTAAAAATTTTTGACTAAGATAAATCTAGTTGAAATATTTGCTTAAAAAATATTATAGAAAATCTATATGGTACATTAATTTCTTAAATAAAAAATTTGAAAGAATAAATAATAATAATAATCTTTGATTTCTTGATAAAATTTGTTATAAAAATACATCGTTATAAAATAAGATTTTTTAAGGGAGTATATACTAATTAGTTTTCAAAATAAATATCTTTCAAGTTTAAATGATATATTAACAAATGTTGGTTTTTAAAATCCGTAATCTTGACAAACCAAAATTTATTTCCCTATTTGGCGAAAGTTGAATATTTTTTTATCGAAAGCAGAAACTTTCTTTTCATTTATTAAATTTCATTGCCACAAAATTGCTATTGTTTCATCTGAATATATTGTCTATTATAATTAATTACGGCGATTCGTGTACTTATAATTAAATTTCTGACATCAATATTCGAAATCCCTTCCTCTTTTCTCTTTTGGTTCCGTTGTTGAATTAAACCGATTCCATTTTCTTGTATTGAAATTATTTTACCATAACAATTTCTCCTGTTATTTTTAAATGTTGAATCGATTCTCTCGATACGTACTTTACACGCTGTACAATTACATGATATCATGAAACATGTGGTGGTCAGTTGGAATACACGATCATAGGTTTGAATTTAGGATAGAAGATCAAGAAGCGGTATTTCAAAATACTTTTGAAAGAATTAACCATCTTGAAACATTATTTCTTAAAAATATTTCTTGAAACATTATTCTATGCAGTAGAATAATAACATACGACGGATAAAATTAATCTATTCTTTATGGGAGTTAAATTATTTTCCTTTATTTTCACATTGAGTCAAATTTAGTGCTCTTTGATTCTGTAATTCCATTATCATCTGCAGTATTGCATAATTCTATAATCCTGAATGTAAATGGAATTATGTTCCAACAATCGCTATATATAAATACCAGTATTTTTTTCATCTAACCATAAAGATTTTATGAAATTTTCGTGAAAGTCGGGTTCATAAATAATAATAACTTTCTCATAAGTTATGTTTGATACAATGTTATAAATAGGTAAGTTTTTTCGCTATCTTCAATTCTAATACATGGAATTTTTAAGGACCATTTATTTTCTAAGAGCGTCTACATAAAATTCAAGCATTTTTCAACAAACGTAATCAAATTCTCACCGTAAACGAAACGAACGCTGTTAACGGGTCAACGAGAAATTATGTTAGATCTCGTATACAGCATCGAGAAAATCTAACTACACGAAATACAAACCTTTGAAAATCTGTTCACGTGAACCACCTCGTTTGTTCGTTAATCCCTATGACGTTTTTTCCAGGCAAACAACATAATGAGCACGAGTAAACGCAATGACAACCAGATATTGTTGAGACAATTCGCGATATTCGTAATTAACAATCAAAAGTCTTCTCAATTAACTCTCGTATTTGGTTCCTGGTGAGTGTCTATATAAGGATAAGGAAGCCGCTATCTCGTTTCACGTTAACCTCGCTGTTTTAAGGGCTTTTTCTGGAGTTATCGAGCTTTCTGAACAATGACCAAGCATATACTTTCGATGGATAATTTTGTATTTCACGTCAATGATATTCGACCATTCGTTTCATACTTTTTGCTCTCTCATTTCTCTTGTCATTTTGCCGGTAAAGATTTGTGAGCCGTGCGGAACGTTGATTGAAATTGATTGTTACAAGATAATGAAAGTCTCAAGTTTGCCGTTACTTATTCTGTTACTGTGTTATTGGAATGCTGCTTTTTCTATTGTTTATCCTAGAAATTTCTAATCTTTCATTATTCATCGTTGTTAGCTTAATTCTGAAATATCCTACGTTTTCTTTTCTTATTTCTATAACAATAGTAGATAGCAGTTTTACATACATAAATATGATATTAAATTAGTTATTTCAAGAAAAATTCAAAATCAGTGGTTTGAAATAACTATTAATTAAATCAGACATATTGAAAAAAAACCTGTTGTAATATTTTTGTATAAAAGAAACATCAATTGTCGTTTGTATAATTTAATTTGTATAATCTATTAAAATACACATATAAAATAAGAATGTTCTATAATTTGCTTTAAATAATTATATTTATTGGAAAATGTTAGAAGAAAAATAATTTTAGTATTTATCAAATCCTGCAAATTATTTGCCTTTCCATAAGAAATACATAAGAATTAATTTTTGTTAAATACTTTAAGAAAATTTTTACATCTTTTATAAAGTGTTTTTTTATTTATAAAATTAAAAATGTATGATGCATGGATAATTTTAATTAATAATTTATTATGTATGATTAATATAAGATCTCATCATTTTATAATTTTCTTTTTTTATGATCAATTTATAAAATATTATTTTGTTATTGATAATAAAAATAATAAAAATAATTTCATAATAAGATTAAAAAAAGTACATAAGAATATGAATTCATTAGTCTCTGTTTCATTTCTTTGCCTTATATAATTATAAGTAAAAACGTATCTTATTTTATCACTAAATATATCGTTCAAATTTATGTTTAGAAGTTATATCTTTCTGTAATAAATATCATTTCAGGCCAATTTCATAACTAAACATTAATAATTTAAAATAATAATTTTAAAAAGTACCAAATATTAACATTTGATCGTGGAAAGGTGAGAAATAGTGAATAGCATATAATTAAAACCTAAAATATATGCAATAATGTTGCAGTAGATTAAATTCTTATAATTAGAGCATTGGAAATATTTTTTATTAAATAAATTAAAGCTAATATTTTACAGATTCCATTTATAAGTATTATATTGCATATAAAAAATGATAAAAGTACTATCTCTAATACTAAGAGTCTGCTTGTTTAGAATTCTTTAAGAGTATAAATAATTTATTAATAATTTTATATTTGTTGTGCTTATTTTAATTTAATTTCATTTACAGTATTTAAAGAGTACGTTAACATTTTTCTACATTATTAAAATAAAATGAAAATGAAATAAAAATAAAACTAAATATTATATAGTTATATCTGTTCATTTTAAATATATTTTATAAGAACTGTATTAAAAATAAATTATTACAAAAATTTAATATAATAAAACTAAATGGCGGAAATATTAAATATCTTTAAGTAAGGAAATCATATCGAATAAATTTTAAGGATGTTATTAAAAATATTTATTTTAAGCAAATTGTGCTAAATTAATTTTATTTCAGAAAAGCAAAATTTAGTCTGATTTTTAAAAATGACAAAGGTTTTTTTTTACCATCGACGTGATATTACTTCCTGTTTCGAAGAATGAAAATATGGAGGAGATTTTTCTTTTTTCTAATTATATATATTTAGGAATATTTTTTTAAGAACTATATATATAAATATTTCGAATTGCAAATAATGATATGTTTAAGCATTTTTAGCAGTTTCAAACAGTTTTCTGAAGTTGGGTTGTAAAAATACAAATACGTAAACTAATATTTAAATCTCATAAATAAAGTTACAATGAATGTTGAAAAACTTATCAGAATCATAAAAATTACAATTAAAATTTTATGTGATGGAAACATGACGATGTAACTTTCTAGGCGTATACGTTTAACGAATATTACAATTACATGTCAACTTTTGAATATATTATTTTCTAAATACAAGGTGAGGCGATAAGATACCAAAGCTGTATTTAATCGTAAAATCTTTAGTTTTTGATAAAATACGGCAAATATTTTCTAAGTACACCATTTAATAATTGCTATACCATTATTTATTTACTAAATTTCCCGAAGCTTAACTGACAATAATTAATTACAAGTATAAAACACCTTTTAATTTTTGTGCTTTTAAAATCGTGTGATATATATTATATTAAAAAATCCTTCCTCTATCGTGAATATAAGTATTATATGCTATTGGCGAAAATTACTCCCTTTTCACGTATGCTTAAATTTTGGTTGAGATCAGTAATTTCCAATTAAGCTATTTTCGCATAAATATATTTTTTGTGTTTTAGTAAAGTTGAAAATATTTGAAACCTTAAAGAAACGTTGAAAGTAATTGTAAAATAATTAAAATTATAAGTCGTATATATTGGACCAGTTCGGAACAAACATATAAAGTGCAGCCCGGATAAAGAAATCTACGTCAAACCAATCCTCACTAAATAACATGAGATAATACGATACCTTTTATTTATATACTAACATAGAAATTTAATTATGCTTTAGTTTACAATAATTGTATTGGTTGCCTGTGCCACGGAACTGATATCGCCATTTAATTAGCTCAATGCATGTATAATTTCATACAAATAAAAAGAAATTTCTCCTATACATGTTGAAAATCATAGAAACTTTTAATAAGAACCCTTCCCACGATACACCCTAAGCTAAACTATGAAAATAGATTATCCTTAACGTATCCTTTATGTTTATAAAAAATAAAAAATCACCATTGTTCAATATTCCGAGGCTTTTCTCTAAATAATTTTTTTGTAATTATATAATGCAAATACTTTGTTAGAAAAATAAATATATCATGTTTTACCTTATTCAGATGAGCTTCAGACAACGTTATTAATACAAGCTGTCTAATAAGATAAAAATTTGGACTAGTTTCAGGCATGAGAATATCGAGTGAAAATCATTTTCGCTTCACAATGCAGTAAAGTTTCATTCATTAATATTTATTCGCCTAATAAATACATTAACTTGGAAATTGAATACATATCTTCATGCATACAATACGAAAGTCGAGACTGGAAATATGAGTATACAATTTTCGTAAGAAATGCCTAGAGCGTGGCGATTATGAAAATCGCCTGACCATTTTCGCAAAAAATAAAAAAGCAAAAGAGGAGAAAAATCTGTGGATAAAGTAAAAAATTCGTCACGGTCCATACAGTGAAATAGACATAAGATAGTGTGTCTGCGCAACCGTATGTATACATATAGTCGTCCAGCCAAACGTAAATTGAAATACTCCTCTGATATCGAGTCGGCCCCGTTAACGCGACGGTCGACTCTAAGCTTATTCCGAACTGCCACAGCGTTCGAAGGCTCGGTTGGGGTCAGTGTGCCACTGCACGCGCTCACGGCCTTGTATTCACACAATTTTCAGTTGCCAATCCTGGCCCGCGGAGAATCTAAACAGCAATGCAACTTTGTCGACTGCGGAGTTCAACGCACCTGATAATGGACTCTACCAACGCGAAATGAGCGATTCTGATAACCTAGAAACTTAGCTCGCGCCGATGATTATAAACGATTTTAGGTTTCCCACAAACATATGGACACACCTGTAGTAAAACAGGAGCGCAACTTTAACTAATCTAGACCATTATCAAAAAGAATACTTATTTCTAAACTTGCGTTTCGGTTCGACTTATTATATATAACCCGTCACCATAAATGCGTTTCAATAAATACAGTTTCTTCCAAAACTGCTTCATTAGTTGAGTTAATAGTTTGTTAATCGGTACATATAAATTTACTGCGGTATTAGATATGTTTGTTGTCTGTTTTAGTTGCATAAAATATAATGACGGTTACTCGAGAGAATTATAATTATGATCAAATGTTCATGTCGTTTTATTATCTTCGAATTATAAATATCATTTCATATATGTGAAAGTAATACATTCACACTATTAAAAGCATAATATTAAATCTTAATTTAATTTAATATATAGTATGGTATTACTATACCAATTAGACTCGAATGGTTTTCTGAATAATAAAAATAAGTATAAAAATAAATATTGAGATGTACATTTGGTAAATTCCATAAAGCTAGATAATTTAATTGTATCGCTTACTGATATAAAAATTTGATGAGTATCTGCAAATGAAAGCTGAGTATTTCAAAAAGGTTAGTACATTCTATTCCGATCCTTAAAAACGAAATTATAAATTTTTATTTTTATACCACCTCATTTATCAGTTCAAATGCGAATTATTTTTTTAATTCTTTATCTATTTACATAACTTTCCTTTTTAGAAAAAATCCGTGGAATTTCTTTTACGAAATACTATATAACGTATAAAATTAGAAAATTATCATCCAACTATGGAGAGTTTATATATTTTTAATTAATTAGTTTCATAATTGTATAAATTATAACAAGATAATTAAATAATTGAGTAACAGAATATTTTACAAAATAAGAAAATGTCTGATACGAAATTTTGAAATAATTTCGTATTTAATAGTTTTGTAATACGTTTGAGTTGTGCAAAAAATGATACTTTTAATAAAATTTAATTAAGAAACTGGATCAAATCATCGTTTTTACTAATTAAAAACCAAGTAAAAGAGTTGCAAAAACATATTGCAAATAATTATAATGTAATATTAAAATAAAAAATGAAGTTGTAAATTAAAAACTTTTAACATAAAGATTTTTTCACGATTTTATGTATGGACATTCATGAGAATATTTTATTATTTACATGGAAAATGTAAATATGACTTGCTGATCTTGAAGTATAATTTTCAATTCAAGGACTTATCGACGCATAAATGAAATATTAATAGAAATTGATGATTTAACGTTGTCTATAATTATAAAAACAAATAATTGTAGAAAAACAAGTTTTCTGTACTAATCAAACGCATTGCCTAGGCGTATTTTAATCAATACATGTATACAATTACTCTACGCTCTTTGAATATTCGAGCATTAAAATCCATAGTTTATGATTGATATAAAAAATCGAAATAAGAAAGTAAACAAAATATTGGTATATTTAAAATTTTTAATTATCTCTAAAATATATTACAAACTAGTTTTAATTATAAAACTGTTTACTAATAGCGTAAATCATTCAAACAAAATAATTATTTATTGCAATAATAAATTAAAATTTCTATTCAGAGTATTCAAAAAATTGATGAAAAAACAATTTTTAGTAAAAATATTGTCAATTATAATTAGATGTAATAATTTTTTAAATTAAAAATGTAAAATTTTCGTGATCACCAATTTTAATCACCATTATATTATTTCTCACTTTGTTCGAGAGGAATTCACTTTTAAAAGTTAATGAATCCAGTAAACATGTCTTGTATAGAGATATCATCTACATCTTGAAACATAATAGTAATTAAGAAGACGTTATTAACTTGTGGGTCTCTTTTTAGAAATCACAGTTCAAAATCCACATCATCACCATACTAAATATATCCAAATGTAATGCTTAACAAAATCCTAAGATTTGAAAATATTGCCATAGATAATTTAGAAGATTCAAATTTTTTTAAACTGCCAACAACACATACTTGAAATTCTATTTTTTAAATATGAACAAACAAAATTCACAAGAAAATACGAAGATCAAAAGTTCACTCTATCCCTACTCTCTTTTGATTTATGTACGAAGAAAGATTAAAGGTCTCAATAAAAGTATCTTGCGCTTGAATATCCAAAAGGCGTGGTCGTAGCGGTCTAATCTCAAAACTACTTTTCTTGCAACGAAAACCTACACAATAAAAGCACACTCTCAAGCTTTATGGATCGATAACGCCGTCATCGTATTTGTCGAAGCGCACACTTATAAACAGTAATTTAGTTTTATTGCAGACCTTTCTTCACTCAAAGACGTTGTTGTGAAAATCTTTAACTTGAATATATATATATATATATATCATGTATTCTCAACATAATCTATTCTACGCTAAATCCAACATTTACGCGTTAAATGCAATTGACGTAAGGAGAGCCAAATCCCGTAAAAATTTACTTTACCTAAGGCGTAGAATATTTTTGTTTTTGTATATTTAATTATTTGGTATGCTCCCGTATTAACCTTCTTTTATACTGTATATTATTTGTACTTAAGTTATACTTAAAACTATTTGATATATATATTATGAAGAAATTGTAGGTAAATGTTACTTATAGGTGTTCAGTGAATTTTAATAAATTTATTTCGTTCAACGGATTGAACAAATTCGATTTAATAAATAAGTTAAAAATTTATTTAATTGTATTAACGGCAAGGCTAATTTCAAAATTAAAATTATGATTCACTTAATTGACAGTAAAGAATTCATATATCTATTATGCATTTTTTCATATATATAACTTCAATTTCAACGTTAAACGCGTATTAAAGGTCATGTATAACGAAGACTGAGCTATAACGTCGAATGTATTTTGAAATTCTTGACAATTACTCTTGTCTGTCGCAATTATGTTTTTCGTAACTTTCATTTATATTTACTTGCATCCTTTAAAAAAGTACAAGAACCTTCAAATCCTTTAATTAATTATCTCTCTTATAGTTTTTATATAAACATTTGATAAAATATTGTGAAAGTTGGTAATTAAAAGAAATGTTTCAATATTTCTTATTTATTATTTCAAATTTAAAAATTCTTAAATCATTTTATACAATTTATTTCCTTCTTTTATTAGAATTAACTGTAAGTCTTATATTGTACTAAATTTTGACTGATCCTTTGTATTTTTAATATTTGTGCATGAGCATACTCATAAATAAAGATTTAGAGTTCAGCTGAATTGAAATTCGTAATTTAAATAACAAATGTTAAAAACAGAATTCAAAGAAATTCTAAGTATTTTTCTTTGCGTTCGCTTAGAAATAAAACATATTCCTTTTTTTTGCAAAATTCTTTTTTCTGCATTTTGTATTTACTAAATCTTTACTAAAAATTAGTTCAAATAAATACCATTTCAATAAAAAATTAACATCAACGTCATTAAACATCTAAAAACATTTTTATACTATGTTCTACAGTTATTATAATTTTTATAATAATTTTTATTATTATTTTTTTATAATTACTTTAAAAAAAATTAATATTTTGTTAACTTTTAAAAATAAATACCTTTTTTGTAATTAAAAAACACTTTTTATTAAATTTTGAGTATTCTCTATATTCAGCAGTGTACTATATATACATAATATTGAAATATGGGGTTTTTTGCAACAGCGATAACAAGGAATCGATCTCATAATATTTTACGGTAATGGAGACAATGGCTGAGAGAGAAATAGAGAGAAAGAGAGAGACAGAGAGAAATTTGCTTTCTTTCTTGCATACATACGTATGAACATATGTATTACTGTAGATAGATTGGGATGGTAAATTTTTTATTTTGTTCATTTAGAGGATGAATTTTTTAATCACTAAAAGATTTATCTATATTGAATCTCTTCGATAAAATCAATTAATTTATTCCTTTCATAAAGATTACGGTTTTAACGAATTTGTTGGGTTTGCTGTAGGTAACAATTTTTAATTTACGTGCTTTTGAGTTCAACTACTTTATTTGTTCGAAGGTAAAGTGCATGTGTATGAGAATATATTTAATAATCAGTTAGTAAAGTTAATCTTTTTAGTTAATCAGTTTTCTAGCTATTATTCATTTACTAAAATTAAACTAAAATCTGGTTTTAATAATTTAAGAATGTTACATACAGCTATATTTTTCAAATTTGCAAAAAATATTGTAATTTTCTGTTAACACGTGTACCAAGCCTTAGATAAGGCTTTACTATTTCAATAGACATGAAATATTTTCAGTGCAATATTTACTTTTATGAAATCAGTAAACCGTTTTTTTTTACAATTGTAATTTGTATTCTAGTTCTACTTTCATTCCGTTTCATGAGGCGTCATGACGGAATTCATAACCTTTTTTTTTGGTTTCATACAAATTCACCTTTCTTTTGAAGCTAACTTAAGCTTGCTCTTTTCGAATATAATGATGATAATTAAACTTAAAAATATAATCATTATAATAGATACCGTAAGCAAATAGTGATGCTATCACAATGATTCTAGATGTCTCTCAATATATGTTGTACGTAACAATTTTTGAAAGTATGGGTCAAATTTCTAATTTCAATAATCAACTTAACGATATTCATTTTTAAGTGAAATTAGAAATATTTGAAAATATTATTAAATCAAATAAAAAATAAAACTGATAAACTTAATGTGTGATTCGTAGATTTGATTACATTAAAATTCTGAAATATATTGTTACGATATATTTGATCAAATATGTTTAATTTTCAGTGAAGAGCATTATAATATATATTAAAAACGTATTCCCGTGTATTAAAGATATATACACATTAATAATTTTCGAAAAACCGATATAAAAAGAAAATATTTTCTAGAAATAATTCTAGTAATTCTAAAAATATTTAATTTCCAGTTGACCTGGCTAAAACTTTCAAAGATACAAATCTTTAAGAACACGCTATTTTGTAATAAGCTTTTAACTGTCTTTGTCTCCAGTAGTGAAAATGTTTTAGAATTTGAAATCATGAGATTTAAAATTAAATATTATTATGTGAAATATCGATATCTTGATTTTTGTTAATATATTTTCAAATAATAATATTCATTTCAAAACGATCTTTTGAAAATTATTTTATCAAGTAGACAACTTATTTTAAAACAAACATTTTTAATAAACAAATTACTAACAGTATATCAAATGAAAAATTGCGTTTTTATTTGTCTTTATAATTTTCAATAACTTGCCATTTTCATGTATTGATATAGATATTACAATTGATACTATTTAATATTATCTTTTCTGTATTCCATAAATAAATTAATAATTGGTGCTCAGTTTTGCGTAGATTGCTTTTATAAATAAGATGTCATGCTTGTAAATAACGTTAATAGTTATTTCATTTGTGTTTGAAAATTACATTAATATCTACTAAGCAACTATTATTAGTAATCCTAATTATTAATCTCAACTATATTTGACACATATCGAAACAATCGTCTCAGCATGTAAAGTAAATCTTATTATCAGATATACTCCAATATTGTATTTATTGATACTTTACATATGTAATTGAAACTTTGGTAGTTCAATATTGTCATTTATCGATCCTGAAACTCTTAGTGTTTAAAGTGTGATTTCTGTATGGAATGTTCAATAAAAATTACATAGTTTATATAAATCAGTCTTAACATTATTTAGCACACTACTCAATTTTCAGTCAATGCATTTACGATTACATCGACCAATAAATTATAATATAAAATATTTGAAAAAATATTCATAGCAATGCATTTCATATGTATATCGATAATTTTCACTGCATAGATATAGTTGCTGAGATATCACTGCTATTTATTATTTTTCTAATGTATCAACATTATTGAATGTTTGTTATTCTGCATAGTAGTATCTTAATAATTGTCTTAAATAGTTAAAAAAAAGTTTTGATGATAAAATTAAATTTTGTATGTACATGTATTAAAATTTCTATTTTATTTACATACAACAGTTTTAAAATGAAAATACTTTGTTGAAATTATTAAATTAATTTTTATATAGGAACGGTAAAAAATGATTTTCTTTAATTTAATATGTACATAATATTGCACTTAAATTTAAATATCAAATATATTTGATTTAGATTTTGATTGTAGTTATAAAATATTTTTGAAAAATATATTATATAGAAAAGTATGTAATTGACTAATACAACTATCTTGAATAATCTTGAATATTTGATCAATGTTGATTAACGTAGCATGCGAAATAAAAGAATTGAATCGCATAGTAATGAAAGCTTCTATAAGAGAAAAAATATATTAAATGAGTTCTATAATTCTATTTTAAATAAAATTTTGCAATTTATAACAAATGTATAGGATAGTACGAAGATGTAATTTTAACATTAGGGAAAGTCTCATTTGTCTGTAGAGAAATAGATTTATCTATTAGCTCATCCCATATAAAATAATCTATCTACTTTTATCTTTGAGCATCTTTATCATCCATTTTTCATTGTGCCGGACTATTTGCATTTTAGAACAGATCAGGATCGGTGACTCATTATAAGACATTCGCCAATATAACGTATATGAAAGAGGAGACTATGCTCCTTTGGTCAGTATTAATGTAAATGAAAAAGCAATTTTCAGAATTTCATACGAAATTTATTTTTATAAGTCTACACAAATAAAGAACTACACTTGTTTAATACGATCACTTCGTGCTCTTGGTCAGAAATTTAAGAGAGAGAGAGAGAGAGAGAGAGTATGTGGGTAGAATTGAATGAGCGCAGACACGCAGCAATAAATATAAAAAATAAAACTCTTACAAATGACCTCTCTCCCCTCTCATCGACAATCTATTAAAAACAACTCTCGAGAATTCAGATTCTCTTGTAGGACGTCGGCAAAACTGTGTATATATAATGATTTCGAGAAGGAGACCCGACGAAGATCGGATTCTAGGTAGTTTTATAGATGCGCCGCTTTGTTCACCGTGGCATCGACGTCGGCGACGAGGGACGAAGAAAGCAAACACACCAATGGGCACGGACTCGCGTGCACGGAATACAAACGGCATGAACGAGCTGAAGCTTGCGTGTAGGTAGGTGCGTGCACGCGTGATACCGTAATTACGGCACATCATTCGGCAGCTCGTTGTCTTCATCGAGCGACGCACTTGCGCGAAAGGCTTATTCGGGCAAGTGCCGATTACCATTGTCACTCCGATCCTCTGCAGTGCGTACTTTGATCCATTTACATACCTAAAGCGCCTTCGCTTCCTCCTCATTTTCTTCCTTCCATGACTGCGCCCTCAATTGTGTATGGGTTCACGTAAGTAAATTCGCAACTTTGTACAATCGTCCTCGAGCAATTTAATTTTCACTTTATCGCCCTCCCCCACCCGTACGTATAAATACATCGCTATCATTTCGCGTATCTCATCTCCAGATTTTCCGTTCTTTGCAATTTATTCGATAATCGGAGAGCCACCATCAAATTTTAAGTTGACGCGATTAACTTTACATAATTAGCTTACAACGCGTGAATACCACCAAGGAAAAAAAGCATGCGTGTAAACGATAGAAAGTCTAATGAATGAATGTTTGTAAAGACAACTTTTTAAGGCAATATCTTATTCGTAAATAAACAAAAGATAAAATTAAAATAATTGTTTTGTAGGTCATTGTGCAATATTCTCATTTTACCATCCTTCATACATTTTATATTTAATTAAATATTTATTTACATTATTTAATATAGTATAATGTAAATAAATTAATTAATAGACGTAAAAAATATTTAAAATCTAACTTCATCATCTAGTATTTAATCCGCGATAATGAAAAAAAATTTGTGTTACATATATAGAATGCATATGCAATATTCTCATTCTAATAAATGAGAGATTCTATTTCGCAGGATTAAAAAATGGAGTACTTTTGATGAAATAAATAAAATATATAATATTTTATAATATATTGAATATAATACTCTTTTAATTAGTAGACTATTGTTCGTAAAATTTTATTTCTTGTTACAAAGTGACTCATAACAAATTTAAAATTTATTTTGAGTTGAAAAATTAAATTCAAAGTTTAATTTACAATAATTTAGTGTATTATATATAAAAAATTCAGTTGTGTATTTATACATACTTTCTACATTTTACAAATATTATAAAGATCCAAAGTATTTTTATGAATATAAAATATCATATTCCGCGAAAATAGTGTTTGTATTTAATTAATCTTTATGATTAAAGAAAAGATAAGGATGATAAAGTTCTAATCAGGATCAAGACATTCCCTAGAGGTTAAGTTTTCGTGTAATAAGTTTGTCTAAAATGTATTATTTCAGCTCCATGTGCTTCATTTATTGATCCTGCCAAGCCAAACAGACGAATTCCTCAAGATAAAAAGACAAAATTCATGGATTTAATCGTGAATCATTATGTTTCTGAAAATATCAGTATCATTAACATAGTGAAATATTTTCGTATATTACTAATAAGAGATGTAAAATATATAATAAAATAATTAAAAAATACTAATTTTAGAATAAATTTTATTCACGGTGATCAGTTAAGTACCTAAGTATTTGAATTATAGTTTATAGCAATAATTACATTACATAGTTTCAAACACAGAAACATGAATAATAAAATTCTTTAAAATAATCACATATAAATAACTAAAAGAAAATTAACGAAGAAGGGGAAAAAAGTAAAAGTACGTTCTCAAAAAGAGAAACACGTAGAAGACTAATAAGCCCTAGTGTAAAAGAGCTACATAAAAATGAGAAAATTGATAATGTGAGTAAAGTAGAGAAAGGTTGAGAAAAGTAGAAAGAAGAGCAAACGTGTGACCTATCGTGTGGGTGATGGAGTAAAAAGGAAGGAAAGAAGGAGAAACGGCAAATAGGTATATAACGGGTCTTGTTTAGTAGGTCGATTCGTGCAATAGTTGTTTTGACACCGATTAGGACATCAATAAAAATGCATCTATATAGACATTTTTTTCTTTCACTTTTGCTAAATGTAATGTGAACTTTCACTAAATATAACTACCTTAAATTTAAGTAGACGGTTCTATTATTATTTCTAAGAAAATTAGAAAATTCTTGATTATAATAAAAATTCTTCCTTCAGTCGGATTAGATTCATTATAATAAGCATAAGTTTCAATATATGCGTACATTTCTTTCAGTACCAAATAATTTAACCTTTAATTTTTGCCCTTAATCTTATATTTCATATACTTGCTCAATTTAAAATGTGTAAAGTTATAACTTTTGCGTATCGGAAATTATGTGATTAATACACTTCATTTATAATTTTTAGAAAGATGTAACTACTTAACCTTACTGTCGCATATTGAATTGATTAACACCGGTAGCGAGCTGTAAATTATTTCTAGTCTCAACAATCTCATTTTCAGCTTTTAATACATTGAAATAAGTGCATATTCACAACTTTATGCAAAATTATATAAAAAAGATACGCAAAAATCCACGGGAATATACTTTTTATATTTTTATTTCAAATATAATTTACTCATGTATAAGTGGCTAATTATTATTATTATAAACGTGATCTTTTTTTTGAGACTTTACATTTTATTCAAAGTTTAGATAAATTAAGACCATCGGTTAAATTTTTTCCATTTTTATCTAGTTATTTAAAATTTAATTGACTTGTATTTTCTATGGTACAAGCATATATATAATTATTGGTTATATTATTATCTAGCTTTACTTTTACATTAGTAACACTTTTATTTTTTTTTCTGTACATTTACATGATATTAAATCGATTAAATTAACCCAAATAAATTAATTTTTTGTTTAAGTGCTCCAGTCAGTGATCTTATAGATACATTCATATTTTTCTAAAAAAATTTGCCCCACGTGCATAAAAAGCCTATAAAAGATTTTTATATTATGTGCGGGTGCCGTGATACGATTTTACGCGATACTTGAAAGATTCGAACTCGAAATTCGTGGGAATGTCGCTTATTTATTTTTTTAAATGTTTAACTGGAGTGTAAAGAAAAAGGTTTCTAGTTCGTCCATGTAACAGGATATAATTTTTATTGCGGGCTTAATTAATTAAGGTTAGTTTGTTTTCATTTGCGTGAAAGTAGATCAAAAGCAAAAACTGGACCTTCATTTGTGTGAGCATCTGTTTTATACGATTTATTATATATAGAAAATGTTAAATATCGTAAGATTGTCATATCTATAAAGAGTAGAAAATTTAATTGTTAATTTTGAAAAATGTTAAATTTTTAGTTTCCACAATAAAATCTTTTAATTTAATAATTAATAACAATCAGTTATTACTTAAACATTCTATGTGATTTAATGTTAATTTTGTGTGTATTACAAATCAGCTTATTTCTGGAATTAATTAGAGTTTTTTAGATAGTATTTTCTTATTTTCAGCAAATAATGTAATGAGAGAAGTATAATTTAATAACAAATTAAATAAAAGTATAATCAAATAATAAAGAAACAATCATTTCTTTAATTCATGCATTTTACAAGTACAAAAAGTAAAATATTCATTATATATCTGAGTTAAAAATCTGCAATTTATTTTCAAATAATAATAATCTTTCTACTCAAGCGTGGATCTTGACTTGTAATTTATGCATTTATGTACTTAATTAAGATGAACTTGTGGTATGTGCAATATCCAGTGTAGTTGTTTGTATGTGAAAAGAAAAAAATGAATTTTTAGTTTTATTTTCTCACTAGAAAATAATAATGTTATCTTATAAGATAGAAAATATGTAGTAATCGAAAATAATTAAATTATGTATATTATTAGACTTAGCAGAAAGTACTTCTACTTATCTGAAAATCACAATATATTATAGATTTATTTTGAATTGGTCAAATATGTCATATAGATATGCACAGTTTGTCTCATAAATTTTCTAACTCTGCTTTTATAAAAGAAAATCATATAACTTAACGTCATTTGAAAACAAGAAGTCAAATTTGAACTGAAAAAATGTTAGCAAATAAACATGTTGTGATACACTATATTTTACAAGAAATTGTTCACGAAAATTAAAAAATAGTTTCTTTATTTGATCGAGAGATAATTAAGTATTGACTATAACTGCGTATATGTACATATGTATATGTATACAATGGGTTAATGTTTCTTCGATAAAAGATCAAAAGCTGTGTTTTATTACACCAGTGCAATCCAATCGGTGATAATTCGGTACGTAATTTGAGAGAAAGATACGTGGAGTCACGAAATTACAGTAGAAGAGCGGAATTTAACTTTTAAAAAGGTTCTTTTAAGGAACTAATTCGAAAACCGAACTTTAAAAAAGAAATGTGTTATATAATCATAAAATAGTTAGAAAATATTATAAACCGAAATTTAATGAAATATACATACTATATAATTCATTAGTATTAATATGCAATATATAAATTATGTATTATCTATACTTATAAATAATATTGATTCGTAAATGTAAAATCTCTGAAATTAATAAATTTTCTAGGACGCAAGAGTCTCCATCATTGATAAGTCTTCGAAATTCTATGTAGAGAATTAAGACAAATAGCAGCAATTAGTCACTTTTTAGTCAAGCACGGTTACATATGTAGGTTTAAAATTTTCACAAACACAAGCAATCAAAATCATTAAACGAATTGTGCTGCATATTTTGAGCGTACGTGTCATATCGTCTTGAATCATTAGTACATATATATTTCTCATCATATTTTCTATTTAACTCGTGCATCTTTGTACAAGTTTAAATTGATATAGGAGTCTAACAGTATACAAGTCTTATAAAGAAAGCGAGACAGAAAGAGAGAGAGAGTGTGTGCAATGCCAATATTTGCGTTCAATCATATTCGGCGATTGACTAATTTCTTTGTTAATGAGAAAGCCACGGTTACACGGTCAAAAGGCTGAGGGAATTTTCCATTTTAGTTTAAAGATCTCATCACCGCCAGAATCTTCTCGAGTGTCTTATCCATTTATCCTTCAACTCTCGATTAACATTAGACGTAAGACGGTTGGCCGATCTGTAGTGTCGGATATTATCGGATATTCCCTGCCACGGTTGCAATGGCCATGAAGTGACTGGCATTTCTGAGGTAAATCAAGCTTGCGAAAGTTCAGAAACAACAGAAACGGCTCCGAGCGAAAGTCAAACCAGCTTTTCGAAAACTTCTGTACAGACGCAAGTAATTATTATTTTTTCCCATTCTTTTTGATATCTAGATTTCAGGTGAAATATATATATGTAGTTATATATATATACTATCGATTCTTTTTATTTTGTTTTTATTATTATAGTCTTATCATCAATGGCGTGTTAATAACTTGTTTGTATGTTCTTTTAGTAGTTTAAATTCTAATTCATTTTTCAGAAGTTTTATTTTATTCTATGAGATATATTAAATAAATTATATTAAATAAATATATTTATTCGACACCATACTGCGAATTAATTTTATTCATATTCTTAACTACATTTATTTGTTCATTTATTCTTAATGTATTCAACAGAGCAAAAAAAAACTTTATTATTTCAAAATTGAATGAGATTCTTAAAAATGTACTATAAAAATTAGTTTTTATAGTAGTTATATTTGATATTTCGGACATAAGAATATTCAAACATTTTTAGCTATTCCTTTGCCCTCTTCTAAATTTTAATCAGATGAAATAAAGCAAAATTAAAAATTTCACAACGATTAAATGTACTTATTTTTCAAAATAATTATTTTCTTTGCATAGAGTTCTATCTAATAAATTTTCTAAAAATAAGTAAACACAAAGTAACATCTATCATAGTAGAAAAAATCTGATAAAAAACCAAGATAAAAAACCTGTTTTTTTAACGACACGAGTTAATTTATGATTGATTCTCAACATGTCTATGTATAATTTACTTTTAGATGAAAAACAAGATTATTTTCGATGTGTTAATAATTTTATGGTTAGTTTTGGTGTTCTATTTTGACGTTGTTGAGTATCTAGTTGTATCATAAGAACAGAGTAACGCAAACTTCCAATTAACGACAACTCGTGTACAAATATCAAGAGTCTACCTTTACTCAATAAAATTGATCTAAATTAATTAGAATTTTTTCTATTTTTGGAAATACAAGGATAAATCATGTATTCGTAATTGAATAAATATAAATGTGTTAAATAAATATCTTCTACCTATTATAAAACGACAATACAAATCTAGCACTGACTAACAAGCTAAGTAATGGCTACTTAGCTTGTTAGCTACTCGTATGTAATCCTTACGTTTGATAAATTTTCAAATACACAAATGAATGTGAATTTTCTAGATTAAAATTTGTTTTTGATATCGAATTTGTAATTCAATATTATATTATTACATTTAAACTGTATTTTATTTTATTTACATTAGCATACTGATCTGATAAGGCGATAGGTTTGAAACAACAGAAACTAAGTACCTAATGATAATTTTATCTCTTTAACGATATGAAATAGTTAAGTAAACTTATTTGTTTAGTACACCTATTGACTTTTTATAATTTGAAATTGTTACTTTATAAAACAAATACATTTAGTAATAATATTAAAAAATTATATTATATTAAATTTAAGTTTTTCAATTACGCAAACGAATTAAAAAAGCTATAGATTTAAATTTTTGAAATATCAACAGATTTTTCAAATTCATTTCTTGTTTTTTACTTTTTTGTGGTAGATTTTTTTTATTTTTATGTTAGAAATTCTGTACTTTCCAAACATGTTTACCTCATCTATACAAGAACGTTATTCTTCTTAATTCTACATCAAATATATACACAAGATACTTGGTCATACTCTATTTCTTTTAAATTCATTTCAATATTATATTGCCATCTTCGCTTAGGTATATATAAAGATCTTTTACTTCACAATTTTTCTACTGAAATTCAACACATTACTCTCTTGTTTCCTATTCTATTAATATATCCCGATTATTTTAGTTTTCATTGTTTAATTATATGTTATTTATAAACTAATAATTCCCATCAATACATAACGATGGATAATATGTTCTTATCTTTATGTTCTTATAAATTCTTATTTTGAAATTACGTAATAATAATTGTTAAATAATAAAATCTAGTATTTCTGATATGCCATTTTTTTCAGCTACACTTTTATTTTATTTATACTTTAAATTGTTATACAGAGATGTTTAAATTTATCTATTGCTTTTGGAAAGTTTTGTTATAATTTAAAAAAATAATTGTACAATTGTCACAAGTATTTATTATATTTCTGCAACAGAATCCTCAATTGTTAGTGATAAGGAGCTATACTTTCTATGGAAGTTTTGACGAGTACTTTGCATTTTACATTACAATGAAGCGGAAATTGCATATTGCAAAATGATTTACTTGACCTATTATTTGCGAGTATACGATTATACATCTTTTTTTGCAAGTATAATTTCAATGGGAAACATATTTGTAATTTTAAATACAAAAATTACATAAGAGCATCAATAATAGGAGACTTATATATTTCTTTGTTGATCAGTTTTCATATTTTTGAGATAAAATTCTAAAAATCTATTTTTGCAGCTTACATTTACGAAGTTCCACTAATTTTAAAAACAGTATGTATATTTATCGGTCTCTATATATTTTTTTATCAACATATTTATATGTGTAAGCGTATGTGAATAGTGGTAGTACACATCTGTCTCCATTTATAACACGTGTTCTATAAGAGAGCTGTAAACAATATATTCCTCAAACGACTGCCATTCTGTATTTTTTTAAATATCATTTGCTTGAAGTCATTCGTAAATCGAAAACAGTAATGACGCATGTAGTCTACAGAAAAACAAAGAAAATAACACACGTACTTAACACTTAACTATGGAAAACACAACACTCCTTTGTAGTGCGCAAAGGTAGAATTCTTTAAAAGCGCTTTGAAACGGTGCTTATATAGATTATCGCTATAATTTAAGAAAATACTATTGTTAATTCGTGATTTTAATTCAGTAGGATAATAGCTCTATGGGAATTAGAAAAAAGTATATTGTAAACATAATGCAATGCGGTGTTGCCGCGTCGAAAAGTCGTTGAATTGCATTTTCGACTCGACAAAATCGTAAATCTATGATCTTCACTGACTTCGGACGTCGTACGTACAACTGCATATGCACACGTACGCAATATATGATAATACATGTGTACTCGCTTGTTTGCAGTGTTGACTCGGAAATTTCTTCGGAGGTGATCACCACAAATATATATATATACATATATATATACATATGTATATATAGTTTTTAATTATTAATTATGCTTTTATCTTAATAGTTTTAGTACCTAGATTAAAAAGATGAATTAGATTGGCATTAAAATAATTTTTAACTGGAATACGTACTTATCTCTATCATAATGTTTACTTTTTTACTACTAGAAATCTATAAAAGTTAATAAGTAAATTTCACGAAGTAACCAAATAATTAAATATGAAAGTAATGCACTTTACTCAATTTTTCATTAGTACACTCAAATTTGAATTAGTTGACATTTAAAACATTGAAATCAGTTACCATTACAATTTATATTTATGATTATGCTACGCGGCCCATACCTTTTAAAATTACTGAATAACTGCAAATAAAAAAAAATTTTTGTAATGTTATCTTAATAATTTTGAATTAAATTAATTATTAATTAAATTAAAAACTTAATTAAAAAACTTTGAATATGGATTTATAAAAAAATATAAAGACTTTAATTTCACTGTTTTTCTCTTAGTTATGAAACATTTATATTTATGTAATTGTTTCGTATTCACACAATTTATTTGTAAAGCACAAAAATCATACAAATCAATTTCGTATAAAACATCTTTCTTATAAATCCTATGTTTTAATATTAAAAAATTTTTTTTTAATGCATATAAGATTATAGCGGAAGTTAATGCTTTGAAATTTTATGAACATATTTATAAATCCTTTCACAATTAGTTTGTTACTAATGTAGTTCTAGTTACATTGTAAGAACAAGACTTATGAGGAAATTTTTTTAATTTACCATTGGTTTAATAAGAGAGTAATAATAATAAAATTACATAGAGATTTGTCAAATGAGTGAGAGAGAAAAAATATAAGACAGTAAAAAATTGAAGTTATGACTCTTATATTTGTACATTACAGCTTTTTGTAAAAAAATTCGTAATATTTTCAATTTCTTGAGTAATTAAATATTGGAGAGTATAGATAGTTGTATCAACATGAGTAAGTATACACATAGATACATTTGTTCACGCACATATTCGTAAGAAAAACATAAGATTCACGAGTTGCCGATTTCGCTCAGTTCACCGAGTTAATTTGTGACTACAGTCATTTGTAGTTTTAAATGCTACTTGTATAATTAATACTTTAACATTAGTAAACATAATCGAATAAGGCTTTTATAAACGTATATACGATTGCGTTGTTATTACAAAACTTTAACATCTTTTTGGATCTTAATTTACATTTTCTATGCTAAGATGAAATCTCGAAATTTGTAAAAATCGTATTATTTACAATTTATTTTATATCGAAAAGAATAATTTCTTACCTCAGATGTTTTTTTTAAATTTTTCAATTATTATGTCGTAATATTGGTATATATTTTGAATACCAGATATTTAGGTAAATCGAAATTATCTGTTGGTTTAGATAATCAATCCTAACGTTTCAAAATTTTACATTCATGAATAATTTTGAAGCCGTTTTTGTAAAACCTCTAATGCATAAAAAAAAATTTATATTTTTATATCTTTATATTCAGATTACACAGTTACTATAAAATAAAATTATTCAAACCCTAAGTATATTATTTTTATTTTTGCTTTCAATAAACTTTTCCTGCATAAAATCAATAAATAAGTATGTGCTACAAGCCGCTTATTTATAACAATTTACGATTTATATATTAATGCTTATCGGTAGCGTATTGGACATGTTTTTTGCGGATGATTTTGTCAATAATGCTAAATATTTATGCATAATTTTTTTGTTATTCCTATCATTGATTCTTGGATATTAGAATTATGTATTTATTTGGTTAAATTTATTGTTAAAATATTAATAATTTTTGTATTTATAGTCTATTGTAGTAGGCGGTCTTCTGCAAGTACTCTCACGCGGCGTAACTTCTTTTTGTTTTTAATAAGTTTGTATGCGCGATAAAAATTGTTTTATTTTTTTGGTGGTTGATAATGATAGTTAGTAAAAATTTGAAATTTTTCAATTTTTCATCCCCTAATAAGGGTCGTTTTTCGGGGTATTTTTAGAGATATATCGTTTTTTTGTTTATATTGTATCATAGTTGTATGCTTTACGTAGTTTTTTTTGGAGAAATTTCAAGTTCTGAAACATTTGATTTTTTGTTGGAGTTTTAACGTTGGATACTTCAAACACATTTTTAATTTCTGTGTATAAGAAGCTAAATAATACATATTACGGTACCTAACACGTATTTAATCATAATTATTAAATTTTTCGCTGTTTATATAAAATTTTTACTTTTATTCAGCAAAGTAATTATAACACTTTTACTATTCTCGAACAATCTAATATGTTACATACTTAAAATTAAAGTTTATATTCATATATTATTATAATAAGAAGATTACAAATTCCACAAAAGTCTTACATCAATTCACCACAAAATATTAATATTTCTTTACTTTATGTTAAATAAAATGTCTTTTTCAATTTGTGGACTATAAACTTAGTAAAAAGCGTGTAATAATAGTATTTAAATGTAGAAATTTTCGTTTAAATTACACGTTCGATTTTTCTATTTATTTAATGACGAGACCAAAAAATGTTTAAATACCAACTAAAAATATAACAAATATTTTCCGTTATAAAAATTCTTTTCATCTGGATGTACTCATTTATATTTAAGTTAATTTTTAGTAAATAAATATTTATATGTAAGTAAAAAATTTTATCAACACTATAATAAAATTACTTATGAAAATATTATTGATATTTTCATATATATATATATATATATATATATATGTATTAAATAAAAACTGTGCGTTTTGAAGATCAATAACATTTTTATTAATTTATTAAATAAAAAATAATTGGATAAAGTCTAGCGTCATCATTTATTAATCAAGGATTTTATGTTCCACATAAAATTAACATTTTTTAGTGATTTGTCATCCCGTAAATTACTCTCACTAAATTCTCTTTAAATTCTCTTGCGTTTAGTCATTAATGAATTATATGCTTTATTACTTTCAAAAGTTATTGACTATCGCTGACTGCCTCTCAAGAAAATAGAAAAAGAATGTCTCTATTCGAGATGCACTTAATGTGATTTTCGGCAGATATCAGCTTTTAAGAATTTGAGAGTAAAGAACTTGTTATATGCGAGGAAAGAAAATAACGTGAGCTGCAGACAGGGTCGACGTGAAAGAGATGTTCGAAAAAGGTTGTATCGACAAAATGTTGGAATGTCGGCGGAAAAGTCGTAAATGCGCGTAGGAAGGGAATCTGTGCTGAACGACGCGAGCAGAAGAAAACGATGTGCGATCCTTCACACCTGAGACCCGATTACTGTTTGTATGTATAGATATTTGACCGGGAAAAAATGAATAGATGTCTTCAAAAGACTATTTCTTTTCCTGCTATCGGATTTAAATTGATAAAAAATAGTAGAAATAGTATCAGGTGACCATCATGACTTTCTTCTGATTCTTGGTCAAGAATCAGATTCACATTTATAATCTGCAATACAATAAATAAGCTATTTATAGCTAAATTAAAACATGTTTTTCTTTTTGTAAAATGTACTATAAAGATATTTTCTATTGAATAAAAACATTTTCAAAACTTCATTATTAATTTATGCGAAACGAAATAAATACTATTAATAGTACTGATAAACTACACTTGTAATTAAGATTGAAATCTACTAAATTTTGTATATTCATATTCGAATATAATGATACAGGTAATTAAAAAATAGTATGAAATTATCAAAATATTTTAAAAATATTTATATTTAATGTATATGTAAATTAATATACATTTTTCGAAGATTCTATTCTAAATCTTAATGAAATTATTTTTCTCAAGACCTAAATCACATGTTTACCATAATTAGCAATCTGATCTTTATGCAGATCATTTTATTGGCTCTTTCGTTTTTATTATAGATGCATATTAAAAAGACTAAACTGATTTTAAAAATTTAATTAAAAAAAAGATAAATTAAGTTACAATCATATATCTGAAATAAAGTTTTTGGTTATCCTAAATTTTGGATAGAATAGAGGTCACTCTATTTGTAGCTTAATATATCAACTCTTTTATTAACTGGATGACCTTTTTGAACGGGAAACCTAACAGAGCAATCTTCGGTAAGACCAACAATGAAAGTAGGTGTATTAAGCTTTGCTCTATACAGGCTAGATAAGAAATATCGCTTCAACGGATTAAAGCATTCAGAAAATATTACGAGATATTTAAACATAAGTATTTGCACAGGCTTGTAATTAATATTTATTTTATATGCACAAGTAACTTTTACGAAATATATTCTGGCTAAATTATTAATCTGATATAAAACAATAAAAAAAGTTGTTTCTCTAATTGTTTCTCTAAAAATTGTTTCGATTTTAATAATCGAATATGTGTATTTATCTTCACTAACATTGAAAATTTTTAATTTAATTAAATTTAGAAAAGTATTGCATCATTAAAAATATTCGATGTCCATCTAAAGGACAAAAAGTAATTGCTCCTTCTGCTTATTACATATTACTTCGTATTTTCATTTTGCTTTCCCATCACAGATAACGATATTGCGCTAATAAATATTTTGGGCCACGAAAGCCCATCTGATAAGTAGGTGAACACGTAAAAATTCACCTCACCGCCGCAGTAATTTACTTTATTTGAACATAAATACCGTACGGTACTCGTGTGCAGACGATCTACTCTCTGAAAAAAGAAAAAAGAAACGGGCATTTCTGTATCAACAAGCCCATTCGTCGAAATTTTGTACACTTCCAGGAAACAATGAGTAAAATCAGGTAACCAAGGCTGATCGCAGGGGTCGCACCAAATGTCCGAAGATGCCTCGGATTTAATGATTTTTCATTGAATCGGAGGGATTTTAGTATTTTCAATAAGAACAATTACAGGAAAAGTTTTCGAGCGAATTTTAACAACTTATTATTTGTATTTTCGAAAAAAATCTTAAATGCGATTAGAGCATTCCCGCAGAAACGAATTTTCACATATTTTAAAATCTCTTTATGATTTACCGAATAATGAATAAATATTGAGATTATGTCAGGATTGCTCGAGGCTGAGCTTTTCAATTTTCTTTTCATAGTTATTTGCATTAAAAAATCGAAAAAAATCAGTTGTATAATGAACAATTACGTACGTACTTAGAAAAAAAGGACAGCAAAAGGCTTCCGCGTCTGGAAGCAACTCGTAAAGAGGCTTCTATTTGAACAATTCTAAATATGTTCAAAAAAAGAATTAATTGAATAACTTTCAATTAAATAGATAATTTATTAAAATGCTCGAATGAGTACTTATAAAACTCACGTAATGAAATAACGCAAGCCTAGCTTCATTACTCAACATAAAAATACTTTACGGTACTAGAAATAAAAGACGATGAGTGCATGGTTCAATTGAGAATTCCTTCCTCTTGGCAAAGAAATTCGCGCGCTTTTCCTCTCTTGGCGAAAAATCAGGAGCCACTCAGTCTCGAGTAGTAGCTCGCGCTCTCTCGCATCTTTTATCTCGCGGATGACAGACGTCGTCTAGCGCGACAAGAACGTGCCGACGGGGCCGTCAAAGAGCTAGAAACGAAAGAAAGAACGCGACAACCACGGCCCGAATAATCGTCCGGTCTCAACCGACAGTTGACCTGGGCGAAGAGATCAGTCGCGGGGTCACGGGGACATAGGGGACAGTCGTTTTCTAAATGGACTCGACGCTCGATCATAAGAGCCTCTGGAGAGGCGAAACGCGCTTAAATTTCGGACTATCATCGAAGCTTTCTCATCTTCATTTCCGGGGTCTTCTATGGTCTCTCGGTAAGTTTCGCACGCGCTGAATAACTTCCTAGGTGTTTTAGTTATACCACCGATAACCCACGTATGATATACTGTTATGGTCTGATAAAGAGCGAAAAGTTTAATAATGCCTTGTTGGACGAAGTCACCTTGACGTCTTCTCTCTTCAAATTATTTTCGAATTGAATATGCTAAAATATTCCCAGCTACATGCGTGTGTGTCTTTTAATGCGTACCTTTCGTTGCAGGTGAATAGCCAATAACTTCGCTTCTTGATATTTTAAACTATGTCGCGTCAAGCTTTCTCGTGATATTGACATACGTTCGTTTTTTTCTTTGCGTTGCAATTTTCACAGTTAACGTATCTATTGTGTAAATATAGTTATCGATGCTCCGCTTAAAGGTCCACGTTCTCAACAAATTCTAATTATCTATGAAAATTATTGTGATCGGTATTATTCTTATTGTTGATTATTATTTTAGTATCGTAAAATTCGAAATTTTAAAACTCAATTTCTAACAGTAATAGAGAAGTAGTCAAATATTGAGTATTTATTTAATAATAAGCTACTTTGTAAAGTTCTTTTGGATTTCGGACACTAATTCTAGCGCAGCTATAATTCAATAATCAATGTAAATATTATTTAATGCGTTACAAATATCTCTTAACATTCATTGAAATCTATAAATTATGCTTAGAATTCTGAGTGTAAATTAAAAAGCTTTGGGAATTGCACATTTGTATACGAAATAAGGGAATATATAATTTATAAGTTTTATCATATTATGAATAAGACAACGAATATACCAAGTATGCCGCTACATCGTTTAATGTAGCCTTTAATTTTAAATCGAAAGGTTAATTATATTTATAGAATAATAAGGGTATCGCATTTATTTTTATATTGAATTGAAGTCAAATTATTTTGAAAGTAAAAATTGTATCACTTGAAAATGTGTTGCTTAAAATTATTTGTGAAAAGAGGCTAGTATGAAACTTTTTCCAAAATCGAGCTTCCATTTAACTATTTCTGACTGGTATTGACGAGCAAATTAAGAGTGCAAGTGAGCAAATTACTGCTGTCGAAAAATAATCGTTTCATGAACGATCGCTGACACATTTACAATAAATGCTGTAGATTGTGAGAACATGTCGACGCGACTATAATGCCATTTCCGTTCGATTAAACGTCTACCAGTGTTACTGTACTTTTTCTTACACAACAGCAGAAATAATGTCGTAGTTTGAAAAATTTAACAGAAATAAGAGCGCTATTCATGAGGAATGCTTTATACGAGAGAAGAAGACAATGTCGCGCGCATCTGAATACGCTTAACGAGGATCTTACCGTAAACTCTTTCACTCTGGCTTATGAGAGTAACGAAGCCAGCGGGAATCGCGTTAGTCCTTCTTCTACTCCACCAGCGCCGAAGAGACAATAAAACCGCGGCGTTATTATAACATGTTTTAGCAATTTTACGTTCGATCGTAGAGGCATTTGCAAGATGCCGCAATGCGAAAAATCGTCTTGTTCCGCAGTAACGGCTGCTGCGGATGCTACCATAACTCGACTCTCTGCCATTACGGGTTTTCGAACTGCCGCAAATATTAGAAGTGCATGCGAATGCTCGATCTTTCTTTCGGGCTCTGGATCATTAGGATAAGAGTACATTGTAGGATAGCGGTGTGTAAATATGAACAACGGTGTTATGCTATTCAAAATTAAGCTATGTGCTGCCGAGGGTTCTGTTACACATCGCGGGCAAAAGCAATATTTTTGACGTGCCTTACCAGAGGCGGCAAAATAATAAACCACGTAAAGGCCATCGATGCGAATTTACCTTTTCTCGGATATACGCAAGCTGTACTCAACTCATTTGGATTATAATTTCTTACTCGACTCCGTATATTCCTTTCACTCGTGTGAATAAATCTTTTAGTTAATATGGACATTTGGTTTGGCTAACAAATTAACATTAATTGAATACTATGTTTACTAAACTGTTTACTCGTCTCGTTGAATTTATATTGTAGTCACTTACGACATGGCTATCGAACGACCACCTATTTTTTACAATTTATTCTTTACAATTTATTTCAGCTCTTTTGTATATTTATGCTTAATATACTATACTAAAACATAACATTATGTGAACTACAGACAATAGAGCGTAATATAATTCTTTTATTTTAAAATTATCGAACTTAGCTTTGTATTTTCAGAAATTTTGAGAAATTCTTTTTTTAATAACGTTTGCAATAAAATTGTAATATTTGATGCTGAAAGTATCACTTTATGTCGTGTTTAATCAAAGATCTTTTTCATATAATCGTCATTTCAGTGTTAAATTTTTATTTTTCTATACTAAAATAGAAGAGTCAATATTTTAATAAAATATAGTTTACATACATCACACATTCTTCTTTTAAACTTTAAGAAGCTTAAACTATCAGGTCAGAGAAATCTGACGCATCGTCTCTTGATCCCAACTTCATAATTCGCATTGATTTATGTTGATTACTTTTCAAATATGCTAGAACTTTAATATTAATAGGCATCCGATTAGAAATTATGTAAAATTAGATACGTCTTTTATTTTTATCGCAAAAATCTTATAGTAAAAAGAATTTAGAAGAAATTTTAGTTAATTTTATTTTCATATTTTACTACTTTTTCACATTGAAATAAAACTTCTTTGCCCTTCATAGTAGACATTTAATTATATCAATTATAACATGAATTGAATTTTAAATATTTTTTAGGTAATTATATAGGAATATTTCGTAAAATTTTTAAATATATATGTAAGTAGAAATATGAATGGTTTATATTGTTTACGTATAAACAGTATGTTTTAATTTATTTACATTATATACTGTGTTAGTTATTATTACATTTAATAATATAAAATTTTAAAAAAGCAATTATTTGAAAAATTTTGAAGCAAAATTGCTTATTTTTAATAAAAACATTTATATTTTTATTTAAAAAATTGCTTACATAATCAAAACTTGCCGAAAGTAATATCGGGTAGAACTTTAGAACGCAATACATTAATGTTGCATTACGTTTTCTAAAACAGTTACTGGACATCTGTTACTTAATTTTCTCTGTACATTAGTTTGTATACTGTTATTGTAATATGCTAATTGTAACGGTAAGATAATAGTTTTACGTTTAAGCTACTTTTGAAGCTAAATGATGTCAATTCTAAAGGAAAAATAAATAAATTATCAAAATAAGCTCGATATAACGCGTATAAATTTTGTTTTAAATCAAAATTTAGTTTAAATATTAATATCAATTTTTGGAAATAAAAATGAATTAGTTTAAAATTATAGATAAAAATGAATATAATGCAAAGAATGTAGGTTAAGTTTAATAATAAAACTTTTTTATTTTTATAGTATTAATGCATTAAAAATTACGCTTCATTTAAGTATTTATACTGCAAAGGAATATTAATGTGATACTTTGTAAGTTTAATAAAAGACCAGTTTCATTGAGTTTATAAAAATTTAATTTTCAAATAATTGTGCTCTTTTTGATCTTTCCAAATAGTTGTAACAAGAAAGTTTAAAATAGTCATTTTTCAGACAGTTTATTGTTAATGCAATAAATAAATGTACACGTAAAAGAATAAAGTATAGAAAAATAAAAACGATGATACACTGTATTTAATTATCAACTATTTAACAATTCATCTGCTTGAAAATGTATTATCTAATATTTTATTTAATCAAGTTTTTAGAAAGTTATATTTTATTTCAGTTATAGGAAAGCGGTGTTGCTATATTCGAAACTATTTTTCTTAGAAAAAGCATTCAATAAATATATGTTTACATTATTGTATGTTTTAACGAACGAAATTCAATTCGGAACACTTAAAGCCGTTTATAAAGTATATCATATTACATTTACCGCTCGAATAAGTAATAACGACCGCAGGAGACAGAGCTTGTTTCCGAGAATACAAAATAACATCTTTTACATGTAACTTTCTTATTTTGTAAATTTAACCTCAGCGTAAAACATGAGTCCGTTAAATTAAGTGGTGAATAATGCCAAAACACACTAATAAGGGTTAAAGATTCATTTGTAAAAATGAAAGTGATCTTAAACACAAATGTGATTCGACTTCATTGGTGGTTAAAGAAAAAAAAATTATGGATACTTCCCCATCTTTTCTCGAAATCAAATGTTAACTATCTCTATGGATTTTAGTATAGGAATTTATATTAAAGCTTCAAGTACTTGAAAATATTTTTAACAAACAGAGTCATTTGAATTTTTATGTACTCTGCTAAATATGTATTCTGTTAAATGTTGAGGATTTGAAAGTGGACTTACTAGTTTTGGAAGTTGAGAATCTTACTAAGTAAATATTTTGGCGCAAGTATATGAAGACTATTAATGATGTAAGTACTAAAAATGAAAACTAACTAATTTTAAATTATATAATTTGAATCTACTTTGGTATCATACGTTGTACACTATAAAATAATCACGTATAAAAAGTATAATTCAAATTTCTTTATTTTAATGAAGCATTATAAAAAAAATTTTATAAACCACCTGAATGCAGTAAAAATAAAGTATTCCACTTTTTAGTGCACAAATAATATATGTCTTTTAAATTGTTATATGAAAAGTGTTTACTAATATGATTATTATTTCCTAAATAAAGACGTTATTTTATGCAATGCAATGATGGAAAATATAGGAAATAAATAACGGATTCCTTTACTTATAATATGATATTATTATTCTGCAACACTATTTTTATCCTTACATGGAATTGTTATATAATTATATATGTGTGTCATTTATTTATCCTTAAATAAAATATGTGTAAAATCATTGTAATAGCTGTTACACTGATATTTCGTGGACATTCATTTTAATAATTAAATATATTTAAACACAATATATGGATAATTATGAACATAATCATTTATCACCTTAATAGAGTACATCTATCTTTCAAGAAGTTTCATGTAATCATATTTATAAGCATCACAGATTCTGGCATAAAATTCTAAGGTTTGCTTTTGAATAATGTACAGGTATTTAATTACTTACAATCAATTTACTATTAAATTAACCACTATTCATTTAAGTAATTAGTTCGTTCTATTTTCAAATTTTGTACTCAAAATCATTAAAATAGAATTCAAATAACTTGCTACAAGTATTAATGCATTCCACTAACACTATTTTAACTAACTAACATGCTATTGATATCCAGTACATATATACATATATTGATATATGGTAAGTAATAGTTATAAAGTGTTATATCCATTATTTGATTATTATAGTTATATCTGAATTTTGATGCTTCCATTGCTTTCTCATATTTATTTAAATTTGAAGATAAAATATAAATCATCACGTTTTCATATACAGTACTAACTCATTTGCTGATATTTGATTTTTCTATTAACTATCTATTTTACTCTTTATCGCTATTCTAGTACTGAAAAAACTTAATTTCATGTCTTAACTATTATTTTATCTACTGAGTTTCATTTTTGAATTTCATATTTCTTTAAGTTTATCTAAGAAAAAAAATCCTCATTTTAAAATATTTTTTTATAGAAACTATCATTATAACATTGTTCACATGATGTGCCATTACTGTTATAATATTTATCAGAACGAAAGTAAATATTCAACTTTTTTGAAGTTCTTTGATATTAATATCATTCTTCCAAATTTATATAATTCACTATTCAAAATATCAACTGTCATAGTCAATTATTTGGAGGTTCAGATATTTCTTTCTTGGGTAATAAGTTTTCCATTATTAAAATTATTTATGATTGATTTACTATTCACAATCTTTTTAGTTTCCGGATATTGCGGTTGTTCATGTATTGCAATTGTGAAACTCAGTATTGATCTATTTTGTATCTACCACTTGCTGTTATGGGATAGTCATTCACTCTTGATATTATTAGTGACAATTAGTAAAATATAAATCACAAAGTTGTACTATAAGATTACTTTTAAATATAAATCGTACTTATAAAAATTGTGCAAAACCTTGAGTTTCCATGTTTAATTTAAATTTTTAATCAACCGCATATCTATATTTGTTTTTAAAAAAATAGTATTAATTCAATAAATTGAATTCTCTGAATAGTTAGTTTTGAAAATATCTTTATTTTAAACTTAATTTACAAGTAAACACTTGTGCTCTCCAAAAACTATATTGTTGAAATAACTTTAAATAAGCATTTTCAAGATGGCATAATAATAATCTTGTGATATGTACAAACTCATTAAAATATAGAAATAAATTATCGAATTAATAAATTTACATAATTGAAGTCTCAGAACATATAGAAAAGTTTGTTTCTTGCATCATTTTCTTATATTTTTAAAAGGTAACATTTCGTTTAAATAATTTAAAAATCTTTTTCTGTAATTAGTTTATTACTTTTGTAAAATTACTATTTTATAAAGTAATAAACATATAATATATTGTATTTCAGTTAATTAAACTCAATCTGATAGACTTAGCGTCGATCACATAGCGTTATATACTACGTTGGCCACTTGAGTATGTAAGAACGTCTACAGGAGAACTCGTTTCCGAGAATGCAAAGTGACATCTTCCGTGCATCTACCTTTTTAGTTCTCACATACATTCAGTGCAAAATATGCGTCTGTTGAAATTAGTAGCGAGTAGGATTAAAACCAGAAGTGAAGAAAAAAATTTCGTAGATTCTGCTGCTTGCAGATAAAAACAAACGAAAGTGATGATCTTATACAAGTACGCGAGTCAACTCAATTTGCAATTAATGAGTTCACATTTCAATTATCTGTATAGATCAGAGTATGCAGTACGTATGCAGAAATAAATCAATTTTTTTAAAAAATTGCATTTTTTTTTAAATTTTTAAGAAACGAAGAGAATTTAAATTGAGAGTTAAACTCTTATGTGCCTTGTTCTTTCTTATCTTAAATATTTTTAGTTGGATTGTTTATCAGCAGAAAGACGATGAAATTAATAAAAAAGTTGCCTATTTATAATTCTGTTGAAAACAGTCCATTTGTGGGCATACTTGTTTTTAAAGCTAAAAGTTTTCAAGGTGTTCTAGAAATCCAAATATTCTGCAAGCGGATAACAGTATAATGTAAGTATTGAAAAAAGTATAACTTATTTGAAAAAAAGTTGAAATTTAATTTAACTTGTGAAAATAAATAAAATAAAAGGCTTTTTTGTAATAAGTTTCTGTAAAATTTTAATGTATCTTTCATTAAATAATAATAAATAACGATATTAAAAATTATTAATATATACTGTATTTATTTGTATTCACTGTATTTATACGGATCTACGCGCGCGTGTGCGCGTGTGTATGTATCTATCAATATCTATAATACTTTGATATTTATAAATATGTCTAATTTAAATAAAACATATTTTTTTACATACGTTATTCCTGTCGCTTTTTTTTAATACCGATTAAGAGTTTTCATAATTGCATTTATATTCTGAAAATAATTATATTTTTTGCAACATTCAGGAAAGTATTTTATTTGAGTGTATCGTTATTTAATGTTCATTAATATATATTTTTATATTCCATTTTTTTTACTATTTAAAATATTTTTAAAGTGCGAACGGAATATTTTAATGTAATAAAAGTGTAGAAAAACTAGTAAAACTATTAAAAAACTGTTTAAACAAAAGAATTAAATGCTGTTCCAAAATGCGCCGATAAAAACTAAATATTTTTTTCAAAATCAAGCGATTGATTTATATATATATATATATATATATATATTGGTACAGATACATTGGATTATATATCTTATAAATAATCGACCCACCCAGTTCATGCATTTACCTTTACAATTCTTTTTGATAGATCAAGTGCTCGAGACGACTTACACCTGAATGCAAAGATTCGATAAGGTAATGCCATAGTAAAGTGTTATTTCAATATTTGCATTCCTTTTATATCATTAAATTTTCAATCAAATTATTTGAAGTAAAAAATTAATCTTATGTTTTATTAGGTGTAATTTTAGTATTCAGTAATTATAAGTTGTACTTTAATGGGGCAGATCGATAGCTTTGACGAATTAACGATATCAAGCAATGGTTTTAATGTTGCGAGAATACTAATACTTAGCTTACAGACGATTAAAGAGCCTATTTCAGAATTTTGTAATTCAGTTAAAAATTACGAGGATTGAAAAGCCTTTTAAAAATACTGAAGCAATAAGGAAAATCGTGGATTAAAGGGCTAAAGTACCGTTAAGAGTAGTAATTCAATTGGTTCTGACTCTAAAACTTCATGTATAAAAGCTGTTCTGATACCGTACAATTAATTTATTGCGTGCTCGTGTGAAAACCAGTGGTAGGCGCATTTGAAATGGGCGGTATCCAAGAAAAGCTAATTCTTGAATAGGGTGAATCCGTTGAGGAGGCGTTCGTCGGTTTCGTGAAGGTCGCGGCTGTGAACAAAGGGAAGAGCTTCCGCGGAATGCGCGCAGTATCTGAACGTGCGCTTCCCAAGGACGCCTCGCATGCCAACAATAGTCACGAAATACTGACCGACGAGGAAAAAGGAAGAGCCGGGCCTGTTTCACCGGCGGGAAAACCGGACGCGTCGGACGCATTCCTTGCGTAGTCGAGACGCACGGGAGCAGTGCCACCGTTAAATAAGGACGAGATCTCCTCGTCTCGGTCTGAATTCCGCTTACGCGGTTCGTATTTTAAGATGAGATCAAGCGTCTCGGATGCGCTGCGGTTGCTTGGTAACGGGGGCCCGTTGCATATGCGGGGACTTTTGGAAAGAGCCGCGGTCAGCTCGACGCGACTGCGGTCTCGAACCTCTGAGTTATACTCTTGCTTAATCTGTCTCTTCCATGTTGCTTTCGCATGTTTGTCTATTTTTGTCGCCTCGCGCATCTTTCAAGCGTTACTGGATATCTTGAATTTTTTGAGCTCTAATTTTTAAATCTAACTTTCCTTGCGACTTCCGGACGAATGCGTTTATTAATGCGTGTAATTCAATCGAAAGTTTCATAGATATTCACGTGAGACGTAATACTTCAATACCAATGAAGTATTTACAAATTGTGCTACGTTACACCAGGGTGTAAAAAAATACCTGTTGATGTTAATATCAGAATTTTAGTATGTAGTTCCATCCGTTTAATTAAATACGTATAATCGAATTCATTCATTTACTATACACAAATAAATTTATATAATAATTATTATTCGTTGCATTACGTGTATTCGATTAAAAAAAATAAGACTACAAAAAGAAATTATTATTATGGAGTCTCTACAAATACTAATATTGCTTTATATTAATTAGAAGAACTTACCGAAAGCATTAGAAGTATAACATTGTACAGTCAATTTAAAAAGATGTTCTCGAAGAAGAGAATTAAACAAGTACTTAACAATAAATGTAAATGAAAAATAATAAAATTATTGATTTATTAGTAATATAAACTTGATGAAAATAATTTTTTTTATAATAATAAAACTTATTAGTTTAAGGACTTATTAAGTTCTTTTTTTAACAAAAAATTATGTTAAAATTTTTAACCATACTTTTAACCATTAACCATATCTCATTCGAAGAAAGTAAACAATATTTCTTTAAGTTAAGATGACATATTCCAAGTGTTTAAAATAATATTAAACTCATTAGTAACGTATTCTTTTTTTATTAATCTATTATTCGCTCAGAAGTTCCACGAGTTTTTCGAAACTATTTTACCTGTGTAAATGTCAAAAAATATGTCATTTATGGTAAAATGTAAGCTCGTAGACACTGAATAATATGTAAGAACTTCTTATTTGTTAATCCTAATATATTTCATCATTAGATTTTAATAACAAATTTTTAAAATCCAAACTACTTAAGCATTTATGGAATAAAATTCAAATAAGTATTATTTAAATGCTTATATTTTATACATATAAATATATATATATATATTTAAGTATATCTTTTTTTAAACATATTTTAAAATCATGTATTCTCTTTTCTAATATCTACCATAATAAAAATATTTAATTTCTCGTTTTATTAGAAATTTATCTGTACGTGTTTTACTCTTACAAATTACTACGTTTAAATGTTTATTGTGAATCCAGTGTAACTATTTTCTAAGATCAAAATCAATTAAATGAAAAAATCCTTCTACAAAATCTCGTTAAGATTCCTTTTTCTGTAAAACTTTGTTTAAAATTAAAATCTTTGGTTGATTGACATTTGTAATCCGTAAATTGCGTAATTTTCATTTCTTTCCAAAGAAACATTCTCTAATATAAACATTTGAAGAAATACAGAAAAAATAGATTAAAGCCATGATTTTGTAAACATTTGCATTTTAATTTTTATAAAAGAATTTATATTTGGGTACAAAATGCATTTTTGTACTATCCAAAAATGTTTGTTAAGGGAGAAAAAACCTAGACGTACTCAACGCTTTGTATCATATGTTTTTGTAAGTAATGTATTAATATTACAAAATATGAAATAAATTTGAAATAAATATGAAATATAAATTCAACATTATTCACTTATCTTGAATAAACTAAGATTGGAAAAGCATAAATTTTAAGCTACATTATAAAATTGCAATAAGAAGAAAACAGCTGTCGCGTAAATATAATATTACGTTACGAAAGCTTAAAGTTAATAAAAAAATGTAGAGGAAAGAGAGATTATAAGATAAGAAAAATTGAAATTTGAGATAAAAAGGAAATTCACTTTACGAGGACATTGAAGTGAACTTGGACATAGAAAATTCTCCTCTTATAACTTGTAGTATTTATCAATAAAGAAGAATTAGATAAGTTTTTTGCTTGGGCAGAAAAACGAATATAGTGGTCGTATCAGCAAGAAAATGTAAAGGCGGCGCGTAATTAAATCGAAAATTTAATATAAAATTCGTATCAAGAGGCAGCGAGTCGAAAATGATTTCATCAAGCGACCGCTCCCTTTTCGCTCAGGCGCACGTGTCGAATTTTGCCACCGAAATGGACTCACTCGCGCCGCGCACGCGTCTCGCTTTTTGCTCCCTTCTGTCATCGTCTCTTTCTTTGTCGATCCCATGCCTCCCCGCTACTAATCTTCCACCGAGCTGTACTCGCGTAGATGCACTAGCGACGAAAATATCTCGCCTTTTCAATGCCGCAGACGTTTCGTCTGCGTTGTTTGCGCATGCCTTACACCACTTTTTATAAATAATTTTGTTCTCTCCTGCGCCACGACGCTCGTAAACTTAGCATTTCTGTTTAAACGACGAGCTTCTTTCACCTTGCGTTTCCTTTTTCATTTACTTTACTTTTCTCCGCTCTCGTAAATAAAGCACAGCTCACTACTATCAGTCGCATCGTGATAAACGACCTCCCCAGATGACTCTCCGCTTGACGTTTATATTTTATGTAGGAAGCAAATACTTTTGTAGCTTGGGTCTCGTCCATTTCGCGCTGTTTATTTTGACTTAGTTAAAAGTTCTAGCCACAGTGAAATAATATAATATATTTTATAAAAAAAAATTTTATAAAATTTTATTTTTTATTTTTTTTTTATAAAAATATATATTATATTTTTTATAATCAAAGTCAAAATCGCGCTCATTTCATGACTTATATTATAACAAAAAGACCAAACCGACACATCGCTAAGTATTATTTCGACTCTTACGGTTATCTATTACGTATGTAATTGCACAGCTAAAAGTTAAATATCCAATATACACATTTCAATTATCTTTAAGCTAAGTTTTTTGAAGAATGTTTAAACAAAAATACATCGTAGAACTTTTGTGATGAGCCAACTTCAATTAGGTAAAAAAATTATTATATAAGCATATAATTTTACACGTACAGATTATTAGGTCATAACTGGTTGCATATCATAATACGCATTTTCCATGGTAAAATCTACGTAATAAAAAGAAAATGAAGAGCACAAGTTGTATTACGTGGATGTAAAAACGTTGAGTAAATTATTTATATAATTAGATGCTTAAAGCTAATAAGTATAGTTACAAATTTTTACTTTTATTTTATTTTTTACATAATGGGAACACGCAAATAAAATTATTCAAACATTTCAATTCTTAATATACAGTTCTTAAATGTCAACGTCTTGTTTCAATTGCAAAAGAATAATTATCCACAATCTTGAAAACTCAATTATACGATAGTAATAGTTACAAAAAATAAATTATCTTATATTATTTAAATATATAATCCTTATTATTCTTTATTCAAATTTAAACTAGTAAATTCTTAGCAGTTATATAAAACTATGAATGATTGACAGAGACATCCTGTCCGTTGCATTTAAAAAATATAATAATTTATTTCGTTAGAAGTATATCAAAATAATACGAAGAAAAATAAACGGAAATATTAATTTATATTGACTTAACTATTTATTTCATTATGTTAAGAAAAAGTAAGCTACAGGTTTCTATTAGAATTATCATTACTAATTAGCATTAGGTGTAATGGTAAAAGTAAAACATATAATGATGATCATGAGTAATGGAAAATTTTCCTGAATAGACTAGAAAGATAGTAATGTATTTATGTTAATATATAATATTAACTAACATTTCATTATTTTCAACAAAAAAGTATATGTAAAAAAATCCAGTCCCTTATTACAATATCTTATAAATAATTGATAAAAATTATATATTTATATATAAGAATAAGTATTTTTTTAAATGAAAATTGAAATGTTTCAAATTAAGTTTTTATGTTTCATATAAGTTTTACATCGTGAGTCGTCGGCTATAGTAAAGAAAAGTAATACATTAAATCAATAATATCAACTGTTTTATTGATAAAATTTACAATAAATATAAATATAAATATAAATATAAATATAAATATAAATATAAATATAAATATAAATATAAATATAAATATAAAAATATTAAATATTGATCCGAAGCTGATTTCAATAAAAGCAAATCAAATAAAATATAACAAACTTTATAACAACTTATGAGACCTAAGACTTTGATTAGTTCTAATATTAAATAACATTTTAAATTAGACTCATAATTTGATAGAAATTCATCAGAAAAAAAAGAAAAGTTATTTAATATTTTACACATTTAGAATTTTTTTTAATTTTATGTAACTGTAAAATTAATCACAATCTCAATATCTAATATACTTAAAATAAATAACATCTATCATTAAAGCTATTATTTCTCTCCAACTTATCACACACATGTTTTTAATAATACTAATATATCAAAAAGCGTTTCCTAGATTACAAATTTGAGATAAATGAAGTACATTAATCATAAAAGATTTAAAGAATACATATTAATTGCAGAATAATATTATAATTAATAAAATTTAAGTTTTGTTAAAAACATATAAGATAAAACTATAAGATTATTATTAAATTAATTGATTAACTATTAAAAAAATATAAGATAAAACTATAATAAATTTGAAAATGATGCGTTTGTTTAATTCTGATTAATGTATTTATGTAAGTAAGAATTACCTCGGCTACCATTAATAAATTAATCTCCAAAAGTATAATTTCAGACATGCAAATGAATTTTAATCTTATAGTCAAATTTCAATTAAGTGTTCAAAATTATACTTAAATATTATTTTGATAAAAGTGATACAATTTAAATTGATTATATTAAGTAAATTGTTACTTGTAACATCGTCGTTATAAATATCACGTGATGGTTCCGATTATAAAATATGTTTATTGTTTTGTTAAAAATACGAAAACTTGACACAAAAATCAATAACTCAAGACATAAACATTATACTATAAGATGTCTTCATTATTATTTAAATAATAAAATGTATTATAATTTTTGATTATAAACACATTTTTTAAATATTTTAAACTACTTAATTTCAACAATACTTATTAACTTTTAATTAAAATGCATTTTCTAAATATAACTATTATTGATTTAGTACAAAAATAATTAATTTTTAATGTACATTAAAAAATATTTGACAATTTTGTAGATTAAGCTACAATATAATTGAAGAAATATTTTAGTATATTTTAATGAATAGCGCTTTATTTTAAATGGATTTTATATTAATATAATTGACGTAGGAAATTAATATTTACTTCGACATGCATAGAAACAATTTTAATTAAGCTCCTAATTTTAGCTACAGTTATGTACATTAATAGATGTACGTATTTCTATTTATATAAAATCATCTTATACAAGATTTCATTTTGTAAGGGAAGGGCGGAATTGTAAAGATCATGATTTTATAAATATTGACTTGCGTGAAAAAAATATCTATTATCAAATATTGCCTAATACCTGAATGCGTGTGGCTACAATTTTGTTCTAGATGTAAAGTCCTATGCCAAGAATAAAGTTTTTATAGATTTAAAATATTTAATACTCTCTTTTTAGAGTTCATCTTAATGCTTAAAATCAATACACGAATAGAATTACAGTCGTTTTGGAGTAATAGTATTGAGCTATTTGCGAAGCATCGACAAATCTGGATTCGATGCAGTCTCTAGCTTTAGGCTAACTTGCGATTTCCCCACACTGGTCAGCAAAAGAGCGAAGCCTTAACGAATTGATACTTTCGCTCAATTGGAGTGGGAACAAACGTTTCCTGAAAGACTCTTAGCCCTGCCTCGCTCCTCGGCATCTGGATCCACCCGGTGATCAAGCGCGACTCTCGGGCCCAACGTCAAAGTGGGCCCCCCTACCACCGTGCGCTCAAGCCGCTCACTCGACAACGAGGACGGCGGTGGCGGCGGCAGCGACGGCAGCAGCGCTCTGCACCTGTGCACGGCGACCGAGGTGTTGCGCCTTTTCACCTAGCACGGTAGTTCAGCCCGCAATCTTGAGCGTACACATTGGTTAGTGCGATTCTCCTGAGCGAAGTCCTGAGCCAGAAGATCCTTCGTGCGATGAGGATCGGCGCCCTTCGGCGAGCCTCGCGGAACTCGGCTCGGCCAGTGAAAGAGGAGCTCGTAACTCTGCTGCGAGTGCGTTTTTGTCGGGCGCCCGAAAATAAGGAAGAATAGCAACGTGAATGTTGATACAAGTCGATTAACAAGAAGAGGAGGAGGAGAAGGCGAAAGTGCTTCGGAAAAAAGGAACAGGAGGACGATTTATCGGCCGAGATGGATACCGTTTTCGAGAAGATGGCCAAGATAAATTTGGTAATGTCTCAAGCCACTGACTTTGCATCGCGGGTGAGGTGAAGGCATTTCTCTTAAAAGCGTCCGTACTGGATATCGCCTGATTTTGCAAGGATGAGGCTCTTTCGATGCTGTCAAACAACTTATTCTTAAAATGTTACATTTTTCGTTTTCTTGACTTGGAATTTAAAGCTCTTACACCTTGAATTTCGCGAAAAACCTTTTAGTGCACACTCCAACATCTGCTTTTTAAATTGTGGAATAAATCTTACGATTGCTCAGTCACTTTACGAGTATTTCTTAAACTCCTCGTTTATTGCTTTACTGGATAGTTGCATTTATTCTATGTTTTTTAATGTTGCATTAGTTTCAGTGATAACGAAAAATAATTAATATTTCATTTATCAGTATTTTAAAGAAATTCATTACAAAAAAATTAATTCTCGACACTCGATGTAAATTTTATTATTTTACGACAAACAAAGCTACGAGATAATATTACGACAGAGGCGTTAGATACAAATTAATAACCTCGAAAATTATAACAGCGATTATACATTAAAAACACATACATATCTTTTATTATAGTTATATACATACATTCATATATTTTAGAGTATGATGTATAATCCCGTTAAGATTCCTTTTTCTGTAAAACTTTGATTAAAATTAAAATCATTGGTTGATTTCAGTTAAGATAAATGAACTTCTCCCGAAATAAAATTATTATTTATACGTAAATGCTGATAAACTTGATAAATCGTGATAAACTTTACTTTGTTTGCGTTTTGTGATATTTAGTACGTTTTTTACAATCGATATTGATTTTTTATTATTTTTTGAATCAAAATTTAATTTAGATTTCCTATTATTAATACTAAAATTAGATTAATGAATAGTTTATCGATAAGCAAATTAAAAAATATATTTCTTTAATTTTTTTAATTTTCTTGTAACAATATTTTGCTAATAAAGTTTCTGCTATTAATATAAAAGAAGTCTTAATAATATTAAGATAAAATATCCTTAATTTTTAATTAAATTAAATTAAAGTAATATAATACAATATGTACATTTTTGTCGATAAAATTTTCAAAATAATTTTTAAAAAAATAATATCTTATTTCACTTATAATAATGGTAATATTAATAAATCGATTGTAACGTGAATTAAATTTAATTTTAAATAACATTTCATGAAAAATTTAATGGAAAATTTTTGTATTAATATAATTGAAATTCTAACATTTATACTAAATCGTAAATAATCTTATTTTTAAGTACACGTTAATTGGTGTTAATGTAATAAATATAAAATGAATGTTACCAAATTTTAATTACTAAAAATTTACACATTATTTATTTAATTAAAACTAAATGTAAAACATTGTTTCTAATAAGTGTTATATAATAAAATTATATCTTACGTATAAAATGCATTGGAAATAATAAATAATACTTACTGACTTTTCAACGAGATTTTTATTTTGCGTATAAATTTCATTATTTATTTATTAGTTATTTATTATTTATGTAATTTTTCACTTAATCAAAAATATTGTATATTTAAAATCTAATTGGTGTATGTAAACCAATTTTATATTACACTAGAACTATGAATAGAAAAAAACAAATATATGTTCAATGTATTGAAAATAATTACTATAAGATTGGTGAAAAAGTTTGGGATTTTTAATCATATTTCAATGATAAATAGTAAGTTGGAGGGAAAATACTTCTATGAAATGTATGTTTTAAAAATCAGAAAGTCTAGAATTTTAAATAATAAAATAGTAGTGTCGTTAAGTTGTTCATATGTTTTTTATATATCCGCATCTTATGAGGATAAAAAAATGAACCACCAGAGAATAAAAAATAATTAAACTTTAAGTGAATCAGCAAAAAGCTAAGAAAAATTTAGAATAAAATAGGATGAGACTGAATATTAATAAAAGAGTGGACAAAACTAAATAAGTAGAAGTTAAACGAGCCCTACGTAACTTCCAATATTATTAAGATTAAATTATACAGATTAAGAAGGGTTTAATATTCATGTAGAGCGTAAACTGAAGATACGACGTTTGCATTTCCAGTGTAATAAGCTTTGGATAAAAGATTACTAGATAAGTGAAATAGAAAAAGAGAGACAATACATTAAATAAGTTATAATGCTTTAAGCCGTAAATCTTTAATAAAGTGTTACTGTTAAGAAAGACATTCTCATAGCGGCGGAATAGTAGACGTTTGAGTTTCTAGTAATGATTAGAAAAAAAGAAACTTCATATTATTTCGTAACCTATACTCAGAGTTTTATTTCTAGGTGATTTGTACGTGTATGAACGAGATTGACTAACACGTAGAGAGTATAAGTTCGTAAAATGATTTTATAAATTAAAAATTTTTAAAATCCTTAGAAATTAGTATGTGTACAAATCAAAAATTATCTTTAGGTAGAAGTAAAAGTGTCAAGAATTAAAAAAAAATTTTGTATAAAGTAGACTTGTTCTTTATATCTGAACTACCTCGAGTGCGTCCCTTTCCCTCTCTCCCTCCGCCAAGGTACTTACACATTTACAGATTGGCGACAAATTTATACGTTATTTGGTTGGACGCGGGCGCACCGCTTAATTATAAAGGCAGTTGCCCCGCTCTTATCGTGGCCACCACATATCACCTTTCCTCGATACCTCTCCCGCCTTACCAAGCAACCCGGGCGTTATTAGTCTATTTGTAGAAACGCCAGGTACACTGCATGTGAGTCGTTTTACTTACGCAGGCTCTCCCGCGCTGCGCGTATGTACGAATGTGTATTTTGACGCACGTACCACTTTTCGACGCACCGATCGACTTTTCGTTTTACTTTACTTTCTTCGCATACGCATACGCCATTAGCCAAAAGTATTTTACACATTGGCTTTGTAGACTCGCTTCCGGATTCGAGACCCGTGCGAATCAGCATTCACAACATTTGCACGTCTTTATTACGGAAGCTATTTTTTAAAATAGCTTCTTTCAATGTAGTCCAGCTTTAGCCGATTCTTAAATGCTCGAGATTCCCATTCCATTGCTTAAGCGTTAATTCAATTTTTTAAGAATAAGTGTTCTTAAGCGAACATAATTTAAGTTATTGCTTCATTAAAAATAAGCGTCAAATTAAATTTAAAACTTTACTTTTCGAAACTCATATCTTACATTGCCATTATTTATGATTTTAACATTGTACAATATAATATTAATTAATTACCAAGGAAGAAATGATGTTGTTTACAGCTATTAAAAAAATTTTATTAAAAATATTTTTATTATTTTATCAAACTATTCCTTTTATATGCAAAATTTTAGGTAATTATTTTGTTAAGCAAAAGCTAAAGTTTCTTTCATCTTTAATGTATCGAGTTCAATTCCATATTGAAAAAATTATATTATTTAGCTGTGAACCTCTTGAAGGCAAATTTATAATAATACCTTTACTTGTTATGGCACGCTATAATTAACTCTCGAACGAAATGAAACATTTTCAATTTTTTATTTTACTTTCGTGTACTAACAAGATGTTATAATTATGTACAGATATCGTTTTAAAACTTGTTTTAAATAGTATGAAAATAAAAAAATATATTTTATTAAATAATAGTCTTTATTAATGGAAAATCATCGAATTTGAAAAATATAGTGTTAAAAATCGACCGTTTTTTATAGTTTTAATGCCAGAATTGTGGCAAAAAAATTAAAATGAAGTACACATTTTTTATCTTTAAAAATTTATAAAAATATTTAAAAATTTTTAAAACAAATTTTATCAAAACTTTCATGTTATTAAATTTTATATCGACAAAAAATAATAAAAGAATATACAATGAATTCGCATGAGAAATATTTCTTTAAACACTTGTAAGTATTGTGAAAAAAAAATGTTAATATACTTTCGATTGCCACTGTTGACGCACACATCCTTACATTAAGCTTACATACTAATTATATAAAACTCTACCGATAGTAACACGTACAAAAGTGTTAGATTTGTCGATTCGATTATGAGCATTAAAGATTTTTATGTTTTTTTAATAGTTGTTTTATTGAATAAGAGCACGATTATATGATTTTGTCCGAATTTAAAATGTATTAAATTTGACTACTAACTATACGTATTTAATTAAGTTAGCTTATAATCAAAGATGAATTTGATTGAAACAAATTCAGGTTGTAATTTAAAATTATTTATCTATTCATAAAAATTTAAACCTCCTTTATGTCGTATTTTTTATTTTATTATCAATTATTTGTTACTATTGAACCGATAATATTTTTTCAAATTGAAATTCAAATTGAAATTATGTTATCACTAAACACAATTCTTTTTTATAAAAGTTAATTATTTTAATTGTTAAAAGTGATCTTTAATTAAGTGGATCATGCCATAAATTTTTACACTACTAACGGTATCATTTATAATACTTTTAACAACTCATTTATTATGTAATGTTAAGGAAAATCAAGTGTTTTGTACTAAATTTGATAATTATTTCCTTGAATCTTTTTGTTTCTTTTTTAATAAAATGCATTTACTACAAAAGTTAAATAAAGCCTGTTATTTTCATACTAGAATAACATTGAAATAAAATTTGAATTTATAATTATAGAATTCATAATTGAAGGAAATTATAAACGAAATTATAGACGATTTAATTTTTTTAAATTATTTTTTGAATTTACCGATAGATTCACATTTTGAGACTTTATAAAGTATTTTTTTCATGTTAATGTGAGAATGGATTTGTAATTGTAAAATAAAGAAATTTAAAAATATTATCTTTTAGAATAAAGATATATACTTTTGCATATGCATTAATATAAAGTTTTGTTATTTTTTTAACACTTTGAATATCTTTATCTTTGAAAAGTAAAACTATGACTTTTGTATATACCTGTTGGATTTATTTTAACTTATAAATAATGTATATGTATAACTATAATAGTAAATAGGATTTTAACTTAAATTGTTTACTGATAATATATTAATATGATATAATAATGATAAATACGTATATTGAATATATCTCTAAATTTCTGTGTTATATTTAGAATGTTAGAAATAATTTTTAAATGTTATCTTATTATAAAAAATTAATGCAGAATAAAATTATATTATTAAATAAAAAATTTGACTTTTTCTGTATAAGCGTAAATTACAAGTATAGTTTGTGGAGTTGGCGAGCTATAAATCGTTTCATACTTTCTTACAACGAAACATTCAAAAATTACTTAAATGTTTCTTATAATATTCGTTTGTATATTGTACAGATAAGTATTATTTTAATATAACCAATAATATTAAATACGAGTTCTTAGAAAGTGAAAACACGAAATTAGCGCTCCTACAGTATAGTCATAAATTTTTAATTAATAAAAACTAAACTTTTATCATTACCTTTTACACACGAATAATAAATTATAGACTCTTGGACCCCCTTTTACAACAAAATTTCTATCTCGACTTACGAAAACAACACGAAGAAAATACCTAAATAATATTGAAAATTTGTAAAATTGGACCCTTCTTCCAACACTGGATAAAGTACAATAAGAAATTCTACAAATTGTTCTTTTAGTCCCAAGTGAGATCGGCATAATCATGTGAGGCGATTTATTAATAATTTATATAGTTCAGCTGCATTAGAGTCACGAGAACATGAAAGCGTATTCAATGCAAAAACGCATGTCTTATAAGTACATAGTGCTTTAAGCACAAAACGTAATGTATATAAAAGGCTCGCGTCATTATTTATTTTGTTCTTCGGATTTCTTGATTGCTTTATATAAATGTACGTTTAATTAATCACGAGAATCGCAGAGATTAATACTCATTTACAGCTCGTAAATGAGTTTTCTCGGCGCCAATGCATAGAGAAATTGAAATTTAGGTTTTCCTTTTGCCATTGATCTTAAATTGTCTCGTCAAAATTAATCATATTTCCTGTGAAATAAGTTTATGGGTAAAATTAAACTATATTTATTATTATATTAAATTATCTTACGGAGTTAATGACGTTGAGTAAAAGAAATCTGGTTTTTTTGATCATCTAAATTAAAAATTGATTTTCTCCCAATTACAATTTTTATTTTTAATAATTTGATTCAAAGCGAAGAAAGCATCGAAAGCTGAAATTGCTTACATAATAACCTGCTTTTTAGCTTTTTATCTTCATAGGATATATGCATATATACATAAATGTATCTTACATGACAAAATAAAGTAATTAGTTATTAAGATTAGTTCAAAGAATCTTATATGTTTATGAGGTAGTATTAAAGTTACACTTACCATTCAATCATTACTCAAACAACTAATATCCTAGTAGTTTCAAGATCTTGTTGAAGTAACCTATCATTTAATAAATCGATAATGCGCAATGAAATTTTCATGTATTTAAAAAAAATGTTAATTAGCATAAGACGTCTTAATTTTAAAATTCAGATTCAAATCTAAACTACTACTTAGTTTGAGCACATAAAAAATTTAAATGGTAAAATCACGTATTTCTTCGATAAATATGCCAATTTTTTATTCTGCATGCTACGATAATACGAAGGAAAAAAAATTAGATATAAGAAATACCATGTAAAGAATTGAGGGAGTCGATTTCTCTGCATAGGTTTTGACAGAGAAAAAAAGATCGTCCGGAGCATCCACGTTTCAGGTTCTTTTATACTCAATACTCTTTACAGGCTTATCCAGCAATTTTATCTCTAGTGCTTTAAGAAAACATTGATTCCTAAGAGCATGCGCGCGCGTAAAGAAGCGTAAACCTGTTTTTTTTCACGTTATCTTATTTGAGCGCGTGTATCATACAATCCGTAGCTTGGCACCTACGCTTTTCGTATGGTGAAACGTCCTAATAAATGCGCCCGGAAAGTCCTCCGCGGGAACGAAGATGCTCCTCGATATCCCCGACAAGGCAAGAACCTGAGTCGGAGATCGCGAAGCATTATCTCCTCGGTTAATGTTTATCTCTGGTGGCATTTTTTCCACGCGGCGCACTACCTCGTTGTTACCGATCGTTCGACGGCTTCCCTACGCGTTTACGTATGCCATTTGACGACGACCACCCTGGTCGCTTGTTAAAAACCGGAGTAACGCCGCATTCATGCTTCGCGTTCTTAACTTCCTGCCGCGCTGCCGGCCGCATTTTCTTTTCTTTTTTTTCTTTCTCAAATAGATTTGATTCATTCGCCCATAATCGAAGTACATCGAGTGCAAATTTAGACTCGACTGACTGCTTTTTCTGATGTACCAGAATAAGATTACGCTTACTCTTTATGGAGTGAGCTTTACCTTATCGACTCTGGACGCTGGAGTCGAATTTCCAAAAAAACTACGTTCGTAACCCGATCGTTTATTTCTTTGTTTACTCCTTGAAAGTACTGAAGTATATATTTCATGAAATTTGTAGCCTCATGCCTGGAAATTTTAACAACTTACACTTCTTTTTTTATTTTGTACTCACCTCGAAAGCCTGGCTATGATTTTGTGATCGTCAACCCGAAAAATCTCTTGATCCAAGTTTTCGTGAAGTACACGCATAGGTGCTACAAGGCGTGAAGGCAAATAACCATAAATAAATCTTTAAATCCAGATTGTGTTCCTTAACAACTCAACTTTATACGAGTAAATTTTGGAAACTCGTGAGCCGTTTTGCTTATTCGATTATTTATTTTTTACTTAAAAAAATAAATTATGTTCATAAGCCGTGTCCGTACTCCAAAATTTAATGTGAAAGATAGCATCTATGAAGGTGTATATCTGTGTTAGCGACACAGGCATCACGATTGATTATCGAGTCGGTACTCTGAAAAAATGAAAAATATCATAAGTCACTTGTGATTAACGTGAATTCGGGAAAATTTAATGCGAGATCTCAAAACGGATTTCATTACTCGCTTCAATATTGGGTTCTCATACTTATCGTTATTATTTACAAGTTTAACTCTATTCTGTTGGGAATTTTATTAAAAAGTGAACATAATGTTTTCTGAAATATTATAAAATTTGAATTTCTAGCGATGAATTTCTCTTAATGTCATAGATATTTCTCAACTATTCAAGTATTTTATTTGTAGTACTGTTTTCATTTACTTTCTTAAGTTATATATAAATAGAAAAATAAGAATAGAAAAATAAATATAAAAAGACTATAATATATCATATTCTCTTAGAACCAACACAAGAAAATGAGTTTTTATTAATATTAAAATTAATTTCATAGTTTAATTTCTTAAATTAATTAAATTAAAATTTAATTAATATCTAAATAAAATATTAATATCTAAATTAAAAAAATAATTGAATTCTATTTAAAAAAATAAATACGAACTATATATTACATTTAAAAAAATTATTTAATTTCGTTTGCTGTTTGAATAATACATTGATATATTGGAAAAGTTAATAATTAATATATATTCAACAAGATTTTTATATAACTTTTAAAAACTCCAAGATAGTTATTCTAATAGATAAATTTTAAAAGATATGTTGTATTAGTTAAAATCAATTTAAATTTTAGATATTAGCGGTGAATAGAAGGTAACTAATTAATTTTTAAAAAAAATGGTATCATTTTATATTAGATAACTTGCAAATAAAATAAATTATAGCTATAACGTAAATAGTTATTAAATTCTTCGAATTGTACAGCAAATGTCATATTTTACGTTACTGACATGATACAAAGAAGCATACAAACGTGTATGTAATATTTTTCCCTGATTTTATTCCATATTTTTTATGTTATTATTATGTATATTTAAAACAAATTAATTAATTTAAATGTTTCAAAAAATATATATAATTTCATTATATATTTAAGTTTTATGTTACTGCTTACAATACTATCGGAATACTGCTACTATTATTGCAATTAATTATTTTTATAGTCCCAGCACTTTACTTTTCGAATATTTCTTTCGTACTCATGTTCCCTCGATTTCCTACTTTTTTTCGTTGTTATACTAATAATATATTATACACATAATATTATAAACCCATGCAAAACGTGTATTAATAATAAAAATTGAAGGAAGGGTAAAAAAGCGGCTTGTGGATTTAATCCGTCGACAATCGAATCCAAAACCTTTGCTTTCCTTGACCGTCGCTTATCTAGTCGAACCACCGATACTTATACGCTTCCTTTTATGATTCGTGTCCATACCATAATCGTATCACACAATAACTAATGTACAGTGATTATTTTTGAATGTAGTTTACAACATAATCTAATGGTATTAAAAATATTATACGTATGTTGAAGAAAAATATAATATATTTTAATTTTAATAATTTTTTCATTTTTTGTTACAGGTGAGTCAAAAATATATACGACCGTGTTGTGCGATACCTAATTCAAAAATCGGTAAGTGTTTAGCTTTGAAGAACTCACTTACTGATGTTTCATTCACACAAGATGAAAAACTGTAATTAAAATAGTGTTTCATAGAGTAAGGTGTAAATGGCACATATCAATTGTTAGCATTTTACTTTGATAAATTGATAAATTGACAGGAATATGTTTTAGCGTGAATCGGCAGATTTATTCCAAAAGGCTTACTTTTATTCATCGCTTATATTTTTCCTTCGTGTTTCAAATAAAAATATTTTTTCTGAACACCTGGCATAATCGTATATGCACACGTCTGTCACGAAACTGCGTTATACGTACCAACGCATCGAACCTTGTTCCAGCAAATTAAAATTGTTATTCTCATTACGCGCGCATTAAGTTCATATTACACTCGCATCGATACCTAAGAAATGGTTCTGGCCACTCATTTCACGCTGAAAACGTATAATTACCAAATTGAGTAAGCGCTATTAGCTATAAGATAACAGTTTTATAATAACGGCGAAATGTCATAAATCAGGAAAGTCCGTTTACTTTTATACATTCCTCGGTTGACATTAAAGTCATCTTGGACAAAGGCAGAGCATTTATAAATCTCCATTCTTCTCATTCCGTTATTACGTTTATTATTTAAGTTATCCAAATGGCATGGCAATCATTTCGCGGATCCACGCTATGTAAGCTCGAAATCGCCTTACGCACGTTGTGTAGGTGCACGTATATAAAAGACGAGAAACGCGTGCAGTCGCCTAAGGACATGCGGCGCGAAATCTTGGACTTGGGAACCTGGAAGGAGCAAAGCGAGAGGGATAGAAACGACGATGAAGTTCGGAGTAAGACGTGCCGTGCGAACACGTTTTTCTCCTGCGGAAAACCCGTATTGATAATTCATGATTATAATGATACACGTGTGCGGCAATCTGAACGCGAGAGCCAAGTTTATAATTAACTTCTTGTTTCGCAGTATTCGGAAGTTTCGAGCATTCCCTTGTACGCATTACAATTGAATCCAAGTGTACGCAAAGCAAATAAATATTCATAACCGACATTTCCAATATAATTATAGTCTCGGGGTGGAGGAAGGCGGAGAAGCGATTAAATGCACTGTAATAAAACTATTGAATCGAGCACTAACTAAATCGATTTTCTGAATATAAATGAAACTGAATGTAATGCAAAATGGAATAAAATAATTAGCTTATAAAGTGAAATCGAATCCTTTCAAACATTCATATGTAGGCAGAGCTAAAAAGTATTATTTAAAAATATCGATGTTGCGCTACAACACCTGCTTTGACTACTTTCAAATATCATGCATAGTTAAAATGTCAAATTAAAAACAATTCATTTTGCCTTAACTAAAGCAAACTACGATTGAAGTCTGCTGGCAAAATTTAGATACTCTAAATTTCTAAAAGTGAATAGTCATTAGCTTTAAAATCAAACCTGAATTTGTGTCTCGTGTAAAGAAAAAATCGTTTTATTGAGGTAAAATAACATTCGAAATAATAATAATAATAGTAAAAGTAATAATAATCATTAAGTGAACTTATAGTTAGCTTCTTGATCTGTCAAATAGAATAATATTTCACTCCAATGTAGTAAATAACAATTTTTTTCTTACATATTTCTAATATAGTTTCAATGTAATACTTCAGATAAATATGTGGATTTAAATATATGTTTATGCTTATAAACTAAAAGATATTAATTTTAAAAATAATTAATTAATTGATAAATAATTTGTATAATTTTCCAGTTCTGATAGATGAAAGTTCGTAAAATTATTAACAGATGTCACTTTAAATAAATAATATGCTACTGGTACAAATTTTGGTCTTTAATGATTTTTAAAAATTAATCGAATTTTATTTCTTTTTTTAATTTATAGGTTTGTGTGTTTTCTAATTCATATATATATAATTATTGAATCTATAAAATGTATAGATATACGATTATACATTCACTAAAAATAAAGTCTAAAAAGAAATACTATTGTAAGAGTTAAACAGAAATAAAAAATACAATTTAAATAAAAAAACCAAAAGTGAAATTAGATTGATAAGTATCCCGATTACTAATTATTTATTCAACGTTAAATCAAAGAGTTGCTAAGAGTTTTTAAAAATTAAAAATATTAAACAGCTACATTGATTACGCTTGTTCACGTAGATGAAAATTCAATGTTAAGAAAAATGAATACGAGTACTTAATGTAAGCCAAAATGAAAACGAAATGAGAAGCAGAACGTGGCGCACCTTCCGATATGAAAGCGCGACCACGCGAATTTGATATAGACGACGACTTGGTTCACTTTGTTAGTTAGTAAGTTATAAATTTATGTGCACATTTTTTACATGTAAAATGAAAGCGGAGCTTTATTTCACTATTAAAAGCTGATTGCGTGTTGAATACTTTTATATGAGCATATGTATCGCCTGTATGAGCTCGTAATTTTATAATTTAACGTGATAGGTAATAAATTGAAATTCTACGGTAAACATAAGTTTTGTACTTTTTGCGAATTTGACTTACATAGTTCGTGTTTTTATTAGGCTCATTATAAAAAAAGAATGCATGAACTATTTGATCTGAAAAGATAAATTATTTTATTAATTATTAAAGAAAAATTAAATGAAAATGTGGATGTATTTGTAGAATTAATTGAAGATCAAATATTATATTTACATGCATCATTTTTCCAGTATATTTAAGTCAAGTTTAAAATGAAGTTTTAAAAATAGCATATGTTTTGTAGTAACAATTAAAAGTAAATTACACGTTAAGAAAATCGTTAAGAAAATCGTTTTGAAAAGTTTACTCTTATCTCAAACAAGTAAGTTTAATGTCAATAAAATAATTGTTATACTGTACCCTGATGATTTTAGTTTAACCTTATGTAATATGTTATATATCAATTAAAGTTTTACTAAAATTCTATTATTTAATCTGATTTTAAATTAAAAAATTCAATAACTGTATTCTTAAAATTTCAAATAAAAAAAAACGGATATTAGACAACGTGTTTTTTAAATGAAAGTTAGTAAAGTATTATTATAATGTGTACATATTTATTAATTTAATCTTGAGTATACATCACAGAATGTTAATTTCAATTAAAGAAGTTTTATTAATTGACGCAAAATTTATTATGGTTCACTTCTAGAAAGTGAGATATTTAGAAGCATTATTAAGATATTAAAAAATAAATTTAAAAGAATAATTTGTCAAAAAAATTTGCGTTTACTGAGCTCATTACTTATGCATCTGGTACTCTCATTTTTAGTTTCATATTTCACAACTCAGGTATTCAGAAAAGAGTTGGGATTTAATTTTATAGCACAAATCAACAATTTAAAAATAATTAATTTTAAAAAGAAATCTGTGCTATTAACGTAATATTGTTCAATGCTTTTGTTATACTTGTAAAAGAAAACGTAAAAAGATCGGCTTTTTCTTGGAGCATTCACAATCCACAACGACATAAAAAAATATTCGATTTCTTTAAAAGTCGGCAATAAGTGAAACACATGGCGTAAGTCATATTTACAGAAAACATTTATAATTTAATAAAAAGAAAAAACGCGCCCGCTTGCAATTCGCTCATATGATGTAGCAATGACAGGGAGATTAGTTCGGAGCGAGTTAATAGCGGAGAAATGATTGTCAAATCGCGTGTATCGGTCGTCGATGCTCTCAAGAGCGCGGCACGCGATAACGAAAGCGACTAGTGTGTCGTCGAGGGCGAGGAGCCGAAAACGGAATTAAGCGAATCGTCCTCGTCACGCTTGGGGAAGGGAAAAGTCCGCGAAGGAGAAATGTACGCGTCGTTAAGCGGCGCGTGCATATGCGCTCGTGAATTGCGCAATGAAATCGCCCGGTCATTAAACCGACTCCAGAAGGAAATCATCGCTACGGCCTCCATTGTTTTACATCAAGCACTAATTATATATTCATGTGCGCGATGGCGAAAACCGAGGTTACGCGGGAGTGAACATTTCTTATTTCGACGTTTTTTTACAGCTGCTGCAGACCCTCTAGGAGATAATAGTTTCTTTGTGAAACAATTTGAATACGTGTACCCTAGGGAAATTGAGCACTTATTTGGTTTTCGCGACAGTCATTTTTGTTTGCTAATAGATTTTTTGTTGACTTGATAAATCGAGCCTAGACAGTATACAGGTATTATTTTAGAAGCTTCTGTAATGGAAAGCGCATTCTTTTTCTTTGTACATAAGAAGGAATTACAGCGAATTGCACTTCACGACTTTTTAAACAACATAATAGCACTCGTGCTTTTACAAAATATCTCTTACATCGGGCGTCCAATCGTTCTTCATAGGCTGCATTTTACAATGATTTCTACCGCGTATCATCGATGTAGCATTACAAATTATACAATTATACCAGTGTATAGCGAACTCTCCTTCATAGTTACAAAAGCGTCATCGCAACACTCGTTATCCCATGAGCCTAATTACTGCAATACATAAAAATTCCTCTCCCATTCAATAGCCCGGTGTACCATATGAGTGCCGAATGAGAATTTACCATATGAGTGTAGGAAGGTACGTCTTGCTATTATTCATTCTAAAAATTCGCATCTTATTAGTCGCTCTTTAAACCGAGAAGGCGAACTAGAGGGTAATATTAGGCGGTAATGCGGCAAATGTAAAACAAACAAATCGTCGACTGTTTCGTAATGCTGAGTAATATCGGGAGAGTTTCGATGAGGCTCACGGAGTATACTCGTTAAAAACGTTTTCCTAGAAAAACGAGCGCACAGCAACATTTTTTTCTCTATATGATTATTACATTTTAATTAAATCGAACCACCTACTGTTCGTCATTACGTTATCCCACTGCGCGGTAGAAAACATTTTTGTCGTTTCTTCTGCTTCTTTCATTCGTTCATTCAATTTCTTATCATTCGCGATCGAATTGAAGCACACAAGTAGTCCATTGATAAATAAAATGAGAATTAAATAATACGCGTAATTAATTGATGCTAAGATAGAATGTAGTTCTCAAAGAACTAAAGATGAATCCTTTTCTTTCAAATATGCGTGTTTTTATTGATGTACTAAATTTTTCTTTGAATTATTTCAGTATTCAATGACGGAAGAAAATCTACTAGTATTAACTTTCTTTTTGTAACTTAGCTTTATTTTATTCAATACACCGCACAATACGTAGCTTTCAATTTTGTTTGACTTATAATATATACGTTCTTATAAAATGAAAATATGTTGATTAAGTCTAATTTAGTTAAAAATTTGAACGTATTAATCTATCCGTAGAATTTAAATATATCAAAGTGAAATATAAATTATTACTGTTATCCTATTAAGCAATAAATGCCATCAGTACAGTGATTGTTGCTTTAAAAATTTCACAAGGTCTCACGCTCTCTAAGTTGATCTCTCATTTGTAATGATTAAAATTATTCTTTTTTTAAATCTGAAATTCTTCGCACCAAAATTGTCTATAAATTCAGGAGACCGAAGTGATTTATTTTAATATTTATTCAAATTAATTTTTACATAAGTTTAAGTATGAACATCGAAATAAGTTAAAAAGAAATGTTACCTTTTGACATAACCCACATGTACGAGGAATATTAAATAGTTGAGGAATATCGTATTTAACCGCATTTAGACAATGGCTACGTATGTTATTTATAATTGGCAAGTGTCTATTTAAGAGAAATTATTATGTTTACTTTCATGTTCGAGACAAAACATTTTATTATGTAAGTTATACAATTGAATTAGATATGATAGGCCACAAATATGGAAATCGTCGCTTTATTATATCCACTGTAACCGCCTTTCCGTTCAAGTGTTCTAAATATGAAGTAACCATTTTTATTTCTTAAATCAACAATTTATTTATCTGGTAAAGTTGTCTTCGTATATATATATATCATTTTGACAAATAAAAGACTTACTTTCATTCTCAAATGGACGGATGTGTTAAGAAAAATTCGTTCGTTAATGTATTAAACATTATACGAGAAATGGCAAATCCAAAAGACAATTATAGGTAATTGGTACTTAATTGTAAGCTTTACGCAAATACGTTTTATCGATTTTAATTATATACGTGTGTAACGTTGTATTCATTTATATTTTTAAAAGCGTGAATAAGTATCATTTTTATGATACTTATTTTAATAAGTATTAAATTATAAATTAAAAATTAAAAAATAAAAAATATAATTAATAATTAAATTATAAATTATTTATTAAATTATAGTATTAATTATACCTTATTTTAATCATTTTTATACTTACTTCAACCTATTTATGTTTTTAAATTTTTTCTTGCTATTTCATCGTATTTTTTTCACATTTCCTTCCGATTTTAATTAATTATATGAAACTCGTACTCATGTCATCCTGCGTTTCTGTGTTAACCTCCTTTCCGTGGTACCTGTCTGCTAAAATTTAACGCAGTCGAGTGCTGACTTAACACACTCGTTTCTGATTTAAATTTATACATTTTATTATTTGAAAATGCGCATTAATAATCAGTTCTGGGAGCCTGCGATTTATCTTAAAAAAATAATGCAAGAACGCGTAGATTCTAAATAATTCTCCGTCGCATCCGAGGCCGAAAGATTTTAGTTAAGCCGCAACTTGCGTAACGCGCATTAAGAAGTCACCTCCAGTTCTCCCGTATGTGAAATTAATTGACCCAATGTTTCCGTGCGGACCTTTGAGACGAGCAAATCCATAAATCCTGGCGTTACCTCACGCGTCTCACGGGAGCAACAGCGGCAATAAATAGCAGCCTAATTCGCCCGTGCAATAAGAGTCCAAATGTCGCTCGGATCGCACACTGACAGCCAACCACTTTCTCCTTAACTTTCTTTTTACCGATCGATTTGCATTTCGCGCCTCGCAGCCTCCTTGACGTTTTTCCGCGCCGTCAAGAGTTTCTCCCTTGCACATCTCTTCCCTTCGGGCAGTTCTATGAGACAGCCAAGTCTAGACTGAATTTTACTCGCTATTTGCTCGATTGCCACAGTGAATCGGCGCTTTACATTGTACTAAATAGGATATTTGTTTCCCGACATTAAAATGTAAACGTTGATGATTTGTGACTTTACATATAAAATCGACTTTTTTCTGTAGCGAGTCAATTAACTTTACGCTTTATCCTAATTAATGTAAAGCTCAATGTAGTTGCGACTCTATTTTAAAATTTAAGTGCAACTCTTGACGATTAGCTCGCGCTAATATAATAATACGACAGCATCCGAAGGCGTAGCGACGCCAAGAGGATTGCGTACCGACCCGAGCAAAACAATGCCCGTGCAGTCAAGACTAAACTTTATTGAAAAAAAGTGGTAGAGAGTGAGGGTAAAAAGAAAGGCATTAATATCGCTCCTTTCTAAACCAAGTTCGCACGAGAGATGAGACCTTTAGTGAGAGGTCTAACTTCAATAAGGGTGAAGCATGTGCTTCAGGGACTGTAGTCTTACACTGTTCGAAAACTCCTTATTTTATGTAAAAGGTTTCACAGTAGTTTTGTTCTGATGCGTCATCAAATCACTTACCACGTTTTTTTTCTGTTATTCACTTTTATTCACAATAAAGACACGAGATTTGTTTATGATATATTATACAAGGACATTATAAAATGTGAATTTGTAATTTTCTCGAATAGATGATTTTAATAATAAACAAAAGAGAACAATATTATTGTTTGAAGTAAAGCCTTAAGAGTACTACATCTTATAGTATTTTATAGTTAACACATTTATCCTAATATTGTCTAGCATTTATTGCCAAAAGAAGGTAAAATTTCAATTCGAAGTTATGTTCTTATTAAATGTATACCTGTCTTATACAACATAAGAATGTATTTTGTATAATTAAAAGTGTATACATTATTAAATACTTCATTATATTAATATGTTCCATACATAAATTTAAATGAACTGCATATTCTCAAATATAAAAATGAATCGACACTATAACATAAAAGGATTGTACATGATTGTACATGACACAAGCATTATGTATTTTGATAAATTACAAATTAAACATTTTACGGATGAAACAGTATATTGGAGAAATTTTTATTAGAATTCTAAACTTGTATTTACATATGAAAATATAAAAAAAATCTTAGTTACCTAATCTTCCGCATATATATATTATTATCTTTTTATGTATCTAAGCTAATACGTAAGTACTTATCCAAGACTTCGGTAAATTGAAATATCGTTCATCAAAATTTTATATACGACGTTTGTTGCTGAAAATATTGACTATAATGACCGCATTTCAGTGAGTTTTCTTATTACAATAAGATCTGACTTTATACTGAATTCTAATAATAAAAAATTAAAATCTCTTTTGTATTCACAAAAAGAAAAATCTTATGGAATACATTTTTATTCCAGAGAAATTCGATTGAAATATATTTGAATGAAACGAAAACTATGACAAGTTAAAAACTATACATGCAAGCGTAAATGACATCAAACGAATATATTGGACTTCGGAACTTTCTTTACCGTTAGACCTTACAATTGATTTTAATAATCGAGAAAATACAAAAATTTGAAAAAAAATTTTCGTTATGGCATAATTATGCAGATCTATATTAAGAAGAGAAAATAATCAAATTTCTTCGAGTGTGATTGATTTAAAAATAAATATTACTTATAAGTATTTATAGTTTATAAAATTTTAATTCCCTAAACTTCGTACTTTTTCAAAAAAGAAAGAAAAAGTTTCTGTATCTGTCAAGACAATTACTTATTTATTACACCTAATCAATATTGGATTGAAACTAGATTTAAAATGTATTTTACGTATTCATTAAGTAGAAATATATGAAGGTGATGCCTTATCGACACTAGTCCTTAGGTTATTTTCTTAAAATTTTACTGACAAATGATGAGTATTTTATTTAAGGACATAAAATTTCTTGAATACTTAAAAATTAAAAAAATAATTACTACTAATTAGAACTATTTAAAATTATCTGAATTTAAATAGATTGATATTATGAAAGATTTATATATATGAAAGTTAAAACGAGAGAAACGTAATATCTAATAACATAATATGGCTAAGCTGAGAATATGCGAAGAGAAGTTAGCGCGATTTTAGGATTCAATATTTACTTTTTCTTGCTGAAAACGTCGTTCAATATCAATTTATATATATACCTATATATGTGTCACTAATACATTAATCACATATTATTTATATTTTCTTTATCAAATTCGTTTTAATTATGACGAATAAAAAATTGACATAAGTTTAGTTGTAAAGATCAAAAATTTTTTTGACCTTTACAATAGTTCATCAGAACATAATTATTTAGTTAATTTAAATTTAAATATGTTTCTTATACTTTCAAATGCATACATTTTCATGCATGATTTTACAATAGTATTGAACTGAATAATGTCTAACTAATGTTCATTTTTAATGACATTTGTCTAATGTGGTGATTTTTATTTTCCGTAATGATAAGAGATAATGAAAACAAATACATAAAAAATTATTATTTAGAAACTCTGAAAAAAATTTTATCTAAATAATTTTATAATGGATATTCCTGAGTATTCATACATTTCGAAAGTGTTAAAAGTATAATTTGAGCTAAGCAACATGATCATTCCTGGTACTCGCAACGCAATTTCACAATCATGTGTCGCCTATGAATATAGCATTAAATTCTGGATGTATCTTTTTTATGTGTATTTCACGAAATAGATAATCAATCAAATATTTAAAATTTTACAGTAACTTATTTCTAATTAAATGCTTAATTCTAAACTCAACTTTATGATGAAAATTTAATAATTTTAAATATAAATTATATATTTATTTTCAATTTTGCTGAAATACTTTTAAGCATCTGATACTAGGATTTTTTAATATTTTAAGATAAAATATCTGAAAATATAGTGCAATTAAATATAAAAAGTGAATCATTTCTTTTTGACTATAATAGTTGCAAACATACTCATATATAAATTGAAATGTTTCAACTTCAAAGCTTCCCGGCTTTCATTATTCTATAATGAAGTATTTATATGCCTTAGACTTTGATTAATTTTTCTTTAAATTTTTAATATACATACACTTCCAACAGAGAACTTAAGTTAATTAAAAGTTCAGAAATTTCACTATTGACAGAATTTATGTAAATTCAGTTTGATTAATGATATATAGATAAGACTTTAAATATTCACATTTTACAGGTACTAAATTTTAGCATAAGTAGTTTTCACACTTACAAAATTTTACTTTCTCTGTATTTTAAAGTATCTCTAATTCATTAATTTGTTACGTTTACTTATTTTTCTAAGGAAAAGGTTATATAACTAATTTTTCTTATTTTATTATTTATTATAAGAGTAATACATTTTATCATATTTATTATTAATTTATTTTAGCATTTATTATTTTCAATGAAGTATGTGTACCTTTAACTCCGTAATTAAAAAATCTCATTCATGATCGGAAATATTAAAATTTCTTCATTGATATTTTCTCTACTAGGTATTATTAGCTTTCAGATATATACATTTTGAAAAGAAGTTGTTGTGATTGGTAATAAATCTTAAATGAGCTTTGATAGGATTTGAAAGCCTAAGTAATATATAAAATATATATTAACTAAACTTAGTTATAGAATGATTTAATATTCATAGAATTTTTACCTTAAATTTTCACACCTTAAAATTCATAGTAATTATGTAATTTTTTAAAGAAAGTCTAACTTAATTTCGTATACATATTTTTTCACAACTTCCATCAACACTCTTAATGATAAGTAACGGATTCCTTTCGTTACATAATATATACTAAAAAATAACATCTTTTATAATCCAGAAGCAAAAATAAAATTTCTTACAGTAATTTGTGAAAAATTTGAATTAAATTAAATTAAAAAATTATTTCCTTAAAACTTTCGCTACTCGAATGACTAAAAATTATATATTATTGGCAAAATATAGTCGTTCATATTTTATAAATTAAAAAATAGCTATATTATTTATTTTTTTATTCCTTTAAATATTGTAATTACGTACATAGTGTCTTATACATTTTTATTATGAAATTACATATACACGTTGTAAAAATATTTTTAGTAAAGTTCTCGAATTTTCGTTGAATTTTCCCTTAAATTATCTTAGGTATGCTTATCATACCTTTAAATTAATTACTTGAAAAAAGATCTAAATTACTATTTTTATTTTATAAATTTGTTTTATATAATAAATAAAATTTATTAATGTAAAGGATAAAAATATTACATTGAAATTATTTTATGTTTACTTAAAATACTAAATGTTTATAATCGTACATTAACGTAGTTATTTTTGCCACCAGTATCCAACCATTTTTTTGTAATAATGAGCGACTTTTTAAATAATTAAATAAAATAATAATACATATTCATATTATATTTAAAGTAAGTTAAGAATGAAATATTAATAACAAAATAATTGGCCATAAGGTTGATACAATACATCGAATAAAAAAGGTTTCAATGATTATCTTCGCAATATTTATCAAGTTCAGTGTAATTAAAAAAGAGAAGGAGTGTTTTCTATAATCGATGGAACTACATTTCCATATCTATCTGCACACGTGATAGATTTGTTCAATTGGAAATTCTAAAATCCTGGCAAAATTAAACGTTGTTCTCTGTAAGAAGCGACCTCCGATGACCAATCGGGACGTTCTGGCCTACGCACATAATAGAGCGAGACGAAGTGTGTCCGACACTGCGAAATGCCTAGAAGCGTCAAAAGAGTGTAAGATCCTTGGATCAACGAAAGAATAAATCAATTGGGCATGGAATGTGCAAATAAATCTCGCTATAGATGACCGATGAGCTTCAGTTATCGGGGAATGCGGCGCTTCGTGCTTCCGTCGCAGCTGCGTCGTTTCGAGATTAATCGCTCATCGATCATCGAATTTAACGTGCCTATATCAGTCATCCTCTGATAACGATTGCTCTTCAGGTCGATGTTTATATTTCGAACTCTCGATATAATCAAAATGTGGATGCTTCTACAACGTCAAGCGAAATAAACGTATTTTAATTTCCTGGTATGGAGTTTGTATTATTATAAATCATCGTTCGGCCTGTGCCTTTATCGAGATGGTGGAATATGATGTTTTGTGTAGGAGTTTTCGTGCTACTAATAAATTATCATATAATCATAGTCTTTCATTTGAAGAGTTTGTTTTTTGAATTCAGTATCAAGTAAACATTGGTTCTAATGATATAAATCTCATGAAATTAGACAAAAAAATCTTTCTTTTATCAATTATTCTAGGGTTAGAAATATAATAAACTGATTTTATTTTATCCTATTTATACTTTCTATATAATAAATGAAGTAAATTTAAATTATTTTAGATAATGTCTTTATTATTTTTAATAACATCATGATTAATTATATCGCATAAAATAAAAATATATGATCCACTGTAGCTCAACCTTATATAAAAATAGTACATTCAAAGTGTGAAAAAAATTTTAATATAGACCCTTTTTTCTTCTTTGATCAATAAATGAATAAAGAACTGAATGAGGCTAAAATTATGCCAAAACATAATTTTTTCAATGAAGTTCTCACTCGAAAATATTTGGAGATTTTATCAGTTTATTTAAGAAGAATTCGTACTCTTTATAAGATTAAATTGATCGAACGTTAGGTGTTTTGTAAATTAATTTAAAAAATCGTTTCTGCACATGGACAATGAAACTTGATAATGATATTATCACTGAAAAATTATTCACTCTAATGAAAATATTCCTTGACTGATTCCTTATTATTGACTTTGTTGTAATGAAAACAGCTTTTATGTTTATCTTCTAACTAATTTTGTTTATACCTTAATCGATTCAAATATAAATTATCTTAAGAATTCTGTGAAGTTATTTATTGATGATAATCAGGCTTATATTAATGATATTAATACATCCTAGTTATCAATTTAGCAAAGAATTTAATATTGATAGTTCAAAATTATCAAATGAAATTTTTGGCTAAATGATTTAATTAATTCTTAAAAGAAAACGCGAATCATGGTTTTTATGAAATTAATACAAATATTTTATTAATTTAAATAAGAAAAATCATAACTACTGTCGAGAAATAAATATAAATCGTACGTTTACTTCGACGAGGTTACAATTAGATATTTTTGTGTAATAATGATATTTTAAAGTAAAAAATTAATTTTATTAAAGCAGAACTTTAAACTTTCTTCCTTTTCTTATAAATTTATAGCGACTGTTGTAAAAATTAGTTTGATGGATAATTTTTAATTCGTAGTAAAAGTGGAAAAAATATTCTAAATAAATAATGAACAACACGATTCCAAATATTTTTTCTTTACAAGCATGTACCAACTCTTCTCTGGGTACAAAAACTTATACTATTGATCGACAATTTATGTTCTTAGACTTATTACGGGACTTCCCTACGTTTTTCAGATAGGTGCTTTCACTTTTAACTTTGTATTTATTTTACTCTTGTATATCGTATTGCATCAGTAAAAACTGCAGTTTTATAACACTGATAAATACCAGCCCAATAACAAGATTGTGATATATTGAAACGTTGTAAATGTTCAAATATAAATTTTAAATTCGTTTGTTTACAATAAAATTTCTTATAAAAATGTAACTTATTAACAAATACACTTTTCTATATTCTACCAGTTAATGTTCATAAAAATGCACTTAATGTTCATAAAAGAAAATAATAATTAATAATACATTATAATTGTAATCTTTTATAAAATATGAGTTAAAAATTTAATTTAATGACATATGTCTGTTAGTATTAGTCATATATGGTAAAAAGTTTTTACATTATATTAAGAAATTATTGAGTATTTATTATCAATTATAGATAATATCCCTGTTATTAGTAAATGTCGTTTCTTCTGACTGTAACGGCAGAAAACTCAAAATTTTCAACAGAAATAATTTAATTATTAGAATTAAGAATATGCTTTATGAGTAATTTCATGAAAATTACACCTTTCATTTTGAAAATTAAAAATAATATAGCGGTACAAGTAACTAAAAAAACCCTATGTAAAAATACTTCAGCTATAAAATTTTTATTTTTTATATAAAATTTTATATTTATCATATTGTATAATATACACATATTTTGTCACTAACATGCCATTTAGTTCTGAAATAAGATATATATTTGACAAATATTAACATTCCTAAAATTAAACATAAATGATCTATTAAACATTCTTTCACATATATTATAGATTGAGAATTTGAGATACTTATATGCGTATTTGAGACATATAATTATGAGCACATTTGAAAATATATGTGATAATGCATTGGTAATGCATGTAAATATATAACACGCGCATTAGCAACGTTCTCGTGCTCAATCTAAAATAGTAAAAAGATATAACCTGAGTGGCAGAACGTAATGATTAATCATGCTTACGCTTGATTTTAAAGATATTATAAATAAGTAATAGAAGATTTCTAACACAACTTATCCTACGAATCAATGCATATATTATTTACAAACGTCTTGGACATACGCATCTCTCAAGCGGCGCTTTTACGCGGGCAAATTAGCATGTTACTTACGAATTCGTAACGTTGATTAAAAGAGCCGTTAATCACGGATTTTCATTTTACATCGGCACGTCAAAGGTCGTAATCATTTAATAATTAGAAGCTAATCGCTAACCTAGTGTAACACTTTTATCAAACAGTGCATGTCTTAATTTGTTCCCTTCTGCGACCGTTATCTACAAACATATTAATGAGCTACGTTGGACTGGGTTTCGATAACTGATATTTCTTGGGTGCCGACGATCCTCTCCACTATAAGGCTCACAGTTAACTTTTCTGCGCCTGTGCGAAATTGGTGTCATGCGTCAAGCATCTTTACGTGTTCCGTACATTCATAAATGACGCTTTGTTTTGATTTATCTATTTCCCAGCTGCACTCAAACAACGGAAAATTTACAATGAATTTCGACGGCGGTCTCGAACGAAATTTATATTGTTCCGAATGCATAAATAAGAGTAATGTGTAAGTTGCATACAATTCGTGCGAGAAGATGCCTGATCTATGCCTAACGTATGAAATGAAACCGTTGAAAATGAATTTTTCTTTTATGTTTTACATACATTTCTCTAGAGTACTTTGTTGGCTACAACTTAATTAAATGTCGTCATTTTTGTTGAATATTTTGCATTCGGTTATATTTATTTCGAATTTTTTCATTTATTATATGTAGTATTGTTTTTAGTTAACTTGTTCTACACGTAACGAATATTTAATAAACTCTTTTATTTATTACTGAATTTTATACATACTACTACGTACGTTGATCGTAAATGTTATTTCTGAAAATCATTAAATAATATGATAATTAATAGTAATAATGTTTTAATTTTTTAATTTTAGTATTTTTTTTATTTTAGTATTTTTTTATTATTAATAGTATTTATTATTAATAATATAATTAATAGTAATAATTATAGTAATAATAGTAATATGAGTTTTATTTTTAGAAATTGTAGCACGTATTAAAAATAATATTTAATAAATTGTTTATTGCATGATTAGAATATAAAAAAAAAAATATGTAAATCACAAATACCTAAAAAATATATTTTGAATTTCAAGAAATTTCAACACGAGCACTTTTTCTTTTCATCAATTAAACTACATATAAAAATTAATTAAATTAATACGTTAAGGTAATTGCATTATGTTCATAATGGAATCGTTACGTTAAAAAGTTTTTGATATGTCACTATTAGAATATAAATTTTTAAATAGATAGTGAACAATTTTCATTTTAACTTTCTAATAAATTTAATAAATCGATAATAAAACTGCGTACCTAAGCGTTTTTGTTGGGAAATTTTAATTATGAGTACTTTTGATAATCGCAATACAATGTGCTTCCTCGAACTAATTTAGTTTCTTCTTTTTTTCAAATATCTTTATGTTGATGTTTTGTATTTTTTGTATTTGTAAATATCATAAAGATATTTCAAATATCTTTATGAGTTTTTGCAAAATTGTCGGTAAGACTATACGTTGAAAATGTACAAGTACTTGATTGCTATAAAAATAGAAATGTGAATCTCACTGTTTCGCAACAATTATTATAAAATCATTCTGCTAGAAACAGATTACGATCAAGGTTTCTTATTCTAAATTCCTACAAAGTAATCTATAAAAATATTTTATATTAGAACAATTTCAATATATTCTTTTTTATTACTAGAGCCATTAAATAAGAAGATTAATTATCTGCAGAAGATAGGGTTAAATTATTAAATATTTAAAAGACTGTACGATGCATACGGATAATAAGACTTTCCATTATTTAATGAATCACCTAACGAAAATTAAATTTAATAAATTTGAAAAACATTAAAGCATTATCGAATTTTATTGATCTATATGTACCCAACACTTTATGCTTTTTATATTATAGCATGTAATAAATTTATGTGACCGTCTTCTCACTTTTCGGTACTTCAAAGAATATTATACTTACTCAAAAAATTGTTGTGGTTAAAATAAGTAAAATAAATTATGAGTGAAATAATAAGTCCTAAAAGAGCAGTAGAGATATTGAAAAATGATATATCGATACTTTTAATTCAAAATGAAACGAAAAAAGATAACGGGAAAAATGTTTCATAATAAATTTGATTAACTTTACTATGAAAATCACATACATATTACTAAAGTCATACATACATATTTTTATATCAAGAAATCCAGATAAAAAAACTAATGCTTAAAATCAAATTTATGTATAATATTTGAATGCATACACTATATGTAATATGAAGAAAAACCTTATTCGTTTTTGAACTTTTATCAAGAAACTGAGAGTTTATTGTGAAGTTCGAACTGAAAATTTACGGTAGATGTGAAGTAAAAACAAAAGTTCGATGTGAATCGTTAACGGAAATGTGGCTTTGACACCTGTAAAATTGCCAATGCAATGATAAGCGAGCGTTCGATGCGTGCGAAAAGTTCGGTTCTATACTTAGTAGTTGCAAAGAATGGAAAAAGTGGTGTCCTTCGTAAGCGTCAATGTCTTATTCATAACGCGAGACATGGGAATTTCCGTGTATTTATCGAGTCGCTATTTTCATCATTTTGATATCCACAGCGTTGTCAAAGCCATCTAACCGGTTTAAAGCCCAGAGCAACGGCACACTCATCGCCTCTGGAATCACCTGTACGCCAATGCTCTTTTTTCAGAGATGTAGTAATCTTACTCGCGAATGAAAACGGAGGTAATTACTTTTTACGACCGGAAAGGTGTCGGCGGCACACATTTGGAAGATGGGCGGGTAGATCCGAGGAAGAAAAACACGGTGAGCGGCTAATGAAATTCGAGGTACACACACAAATGCATCGCGTATGCAAAGTAACCGATTCGTATTCGCTTGCGCGATTGGCGATTCGACTTAGGATGTATGGAGGTTATAGGGTCACGCGCAGTGAAGACTAAAACAAGCTTGATAAATTTATGCCCCGGATCGGACTAAAGCTACTTATAAATCCACCTCTCATCCTAAGGTTTTACGAGGTATTATGGTGCACATGCCTGTGTACGTACGTGACTGTACGTGCGTATCTATGCAATCCATATCCTCTTACAAGCTGGTAATTATGTTTAAAGAGTATGTTTATTTTTGCGTGAATAGTGCACCATAAAAGATTACCATTTATTTCGGTGATTACGTGAGATATTGGATGGATATTAATCACTACCAACAAATTTTTATAACTAATATACGATGTGTAAGTGCTCACGAATGACTGTTCGTGTTCGTAAGTAGCACGCGCAAAGTTTTAGGAATTTAGGTTATTGCACCGAATAACATTTAGATAGCAACTTTCACGTGATTTATGAAAATTCTTTCACATTTATTGTTTAATAGATTTTCTTAATTTTTACGATCTATTTTCAAATAATTTAAATAAAAAATTTCAAGTAATTAGACATTTGTATTCGAGCTTAGAAATACTTCTAGCATTGTATGTTGGAAGTGTGATAACTATTATTCAGCGAATGCTTCATTTAATATAATGTACTCTACATGAAAGATGTCATGTTAAGAAATTATAAAATTTCTCGTGCTTACGTGACTGATTCTTTTAATTTAAAAAAAATAAGATTTATATTTAAATTTGAATTTTCTAATTTATCATAAATTTCAATGTTTAAAGAATGTAATTTATATTAAAATTTATTAATTATATTAATAAAAGCGTAATAAAGTATAAGAATATAAACTTTCTTATATTAAAGAAATATTTTAAAAAATTTTACAACTAATTTTAGATTTAAGTAAATCGTGTAGTTTAAAATCTTGTTAATTTTATATTTTGAACAATATATAAAATGTGCGACATTGCGAACTCTTCAAGCCTGTTAAAAAATAGATAGAAGAGGAAAAAGTACCTTTTCCTAAATATTGTTTCAGTTCAAATTAATTCTGTAATTGTCAGTTCTTGAACCGGATGAGTAAGAAATGGACTAACAATTTAGTATAATTAATTGATGACATTTCTAAAGTAAGGATTGAGTTAAGCTTATGGATAAATTTTACATCTAATAATATAATTAATATATTTTAATGCCCATTATTGAATTTGGCTATAATTTTTTATTAAAAATTTGTACGTAAATGTATTCAACGATTAGCTGCAATTATAAAGGACGGAACCGTATGTGTAAGAAACAATTTTTACTTTTAATCAGAATATTTATAAATACAATATTTATGTAAATTTTTTTTATAAATTTAATGTTGAAAGATTATTTAACCTATTCAAGAAGTATATATACAAACGGTACAATTACATAAATAAATTACGGATCTTTGGAAGAGACATAATTTTCCTAATTATAAGGCTAAATGGTAACATTTTTACTAAAATCACTTCGTTCGACATTTTTTGCTATTTTATTTTCCAGAAATGAACATTCTTTTTTATGTAGTTTGTTCATCAATACTCACAAGTTCAGATTCTGAACTTTTTTCCAGAATATTTTTATCTTAACGACTAAAAGATAATCATTTTAAATCTTATAATGCAGTTTCTTAAAGACACCTTAATAACGTACGTACGACATTTTCTAGACCTTTATCAATTGAGCGTAATGTTTCGTTTGTAAGTACAGTCCGAGCTTAAAAATCTTATTTCATAAGTACTTGATAAATGTACTGAAAGTAAATAATTTTGTATGCCATATAAAAATATGAGTAACTCAATATTGAATACAATACGAATAATTAAAATTGTTCGAGATTATTTGCAAAACACGTTTTTAAGAGCAATGAAAATACCTAGAATCAATTTTTTAGTCTATGTCAATCTGTTTTCAGTTTACATATCTTACAATTCTACTTCATTTTGGAGTGAAATTAGCGACTGCTGTAAAACTCCATTTCCAATAGAGGTACGTTTTACCAATTGTGCAACAATGTACTATACCAATGCCATTTTAACCGCGCTGATTAATTATGTGTAATTAATCCAGTACTCTGTAATGGATTGTCAATAAAATTAAATAGTTATTATTTGAGCATATTTTATAAAAGAAAATAGTAAATTAATCATTTTTTATAAACAGTTTGGCAAATTGCTTATTATTAATATGTAAATTAATTAATTATTCATAATAAATTTCTTTTATTAATCATTACGTATTGTATAAAATAAACAATTGATTGCTTTTAAACGTCACTGAAAAGAGACCAAAAGATTTTAACAAAATATTGAATTCATTTTGATTAATTCAATTAGAAAATTATAGTGATGAAAAAGTTCGAAGCTTTTTTTACAAACATTAGAAACATAAAAAGCAAAATAACGATATTTGTTTAAAATCAAATATTATTTTCTTTATAAAAGAGTAAAACAACAAATTGTTCTACAAATTGTTTACAAAATATCCTTGATTTATTTATTATATCGATAAATCATCAGTATTAATGTCGATTTCTGAATTTCTAATTTATTCAAGAAGAACAAAAAATAAAACAGAAAGCATCTCGGTTTCATATATGGAGATTCGCAGTGGAATAATTTATTTGTAGCCTCTCATACTCGCGCGTTGGTACTTTTTCGTAGCAAAATTCGTCTTCGGCATCCTGGAAGTCCGGGAGTTACACAAAATTACATAACGGCAATTTTTTCGGCGAAACGCGCACAAGAAAACGCAAACGCATACGTTCCATCACGCCGCCCTTTTCTCACTCGCAAACGCTACCCAGAAAAGAAGGCCGAAGCTTGATTTTATCGGCGATGTAGTGAGACGAAAACACGACCACACGCTTCACTACGTTGCCATCGCCTGCTTTTACCGATTTTTTTATTTGGCCGCCGAGAGCTGCAACGCTGGTACATCATTACCCATCAAAAATGCATAATTTTTTCGTTTGTTACTGAACATTTTTCTACGCTAACTTGATCGCTTTCAGACTCGCTGAAAAATGTTATTCTAAAGTTGCAGAATATCTTCTTAAATCTGGATTAATTTTTTTTCCCACTCAAACTTAAAGAAACTGCATCAGTTATATCATAGTGTTGAAAGATAAATATTTAAAAAAAACGAGCTGCAATTTTGAGAAAATTCGCTATTTTCGACATTTCAAGCCGAATACGGTTTTTTATAGAAACTCAAATGGGACATTAGACCAAAACCATGGTTCAACATCTATTCTAAATTATATGAACGGCTGCTTAGAATTTTTTATATAAAATTATTTAGTTATTATTTTGCACGAAACAGTTATATTTGTTACGAAACTAATTTCTTATTAGACAATAGAACTTTCATTTTTAAGAAGTTTTACTTGAAAAATTTCATCAATATCTACAATCGACATTTTAAAAAGAAATATATTTTGTACTTCAAGAAATTTCGACACGAGCACTTTTTCTTTCATCAATTAAACTACCTATAAAAATAAATTAAATTAATACGTTAGAATAATTGCATTACGTTCATAATGGAATCGTAACGTTAAAAAGCTTTTGATATATCATTATTAGAATATAAATTTTTAAATAAATAGTGAACAATTTTCATTTTAACTTTCTAATAAATTTAATAAATCGATAATAAAATTGCGAAACAATAAAACATTTTTTATTTTATTTATATTAAAATGCGTAGCATTTAAACATGAAAATAATTTTTCGTTTATTCAAAATAAAATTTACCAATGTTTATCAAAATTTATTAAAGATTCGAAACAACAATGTTGATGAGATTTTTAAAAGATAGAACAAATTTAAAAAGAAATAATAGTTTAATTTAATTTCTTATTATTTTTGCAGCATGATTTAAGATATGCGTAGTGTACACATGTTTAATGTAGTAAATAATAATAGTGTTTTTTGTTCTGTTATATTGTAAGAATTTTCAGGTAGAACTCATTTAATTATTGTACCGTGGTTGTTATTCCTCTCTCTCTTTCTCTCTCTCTCTCTCTCACTCTCGCTCTCTATCTCGCTATTTTTCCAACTGAATTGATATTACAATTAGTTTTATAATACCTACTTGCGAATCTAACTTCCATCCTACTCGGCTTTTCGATAATAATGATTGCCAATTTATGAAGCCGCACGAGACGCCACTTTCCCGACCCAATTATTCATAATATTTAAGCAGTATATGAAAACGTAACTTATCGCGCAAACGGCAAATGCTAACTGTAAATGCTCCAGTGTGGTCGGTTTTACTCCTACATGCACGAGCTTGTAAAGTCACGTAGTGTTGATGTGGCAAATAAGATGCCATGAATTATACGAGTATTTCGCGCGCTACTCGCTACAATTTAATGGAAAGTTATTATTTATCGCTTTTTGTACTAAATTCGCTCCTCTTACATATTATTTTATTTACAATATTAAACCTTGTAAGTGGACCGTCTTCTAACATTGCATTTAATTAAATAACTTCTCTTAAATTTTTGGTCCAATGAATCTGCTCTGCTGATATACCTTGTACTTCGAATGATATCTGATGGTTTCATAAATTACACTTACAGGTTTCACAAGTTTTACTGATTTATTAGCATTTGCGATAGGCATTCTTTTCATTTATAAAAGGAAAAATAAATTGATTGCTGCTTGTTTAATTGATATGTTTAAAGTTAAGACTTACAGCTCCTAATCTTTTATTTAACGTTGCTGTTTTAGAAAAGGAAATTTCATTAGTAACCCTATTGACAGACTTAAGAAGAATATTTGAAAGAATATATGAATTATTTAGATTAAACATGTATAGAATAACTCGAAATTTTATATACGTTAACACTTCAACGTAACTGCAAACTACTATATTAAAAGTTACTTTGCATTCAATTTTCAAGAAAACTAAATTTTCACAAATTGTTTAACATTGTCTATAATTATAATTTTATTTTAAATACTAATGAGATTCTAATATTAAATAAACTTATTTCTAAAAATATGGAAACAATTCACCCTTTCACATTCTGCAAGATGTTTTCTCGCGAGTAGAATTCTCATCGAGAAACAATTAAAGTAATTTAAAATTATTCATGATAACCAAGAAAGGTTGTTCAAAATACAATATATTTAATTAGAATAATGTATTATAAATTATTATTGAACTACAAAATTTTAAAAATCGAATAAACGGTTCGGCTTATTGAATTCTCATAATCTCTTTAATGGGTAGAAATCATCGCGTATTTCGTATTACTAAGTTAATAAAAATCTAAAAATTTAAACTTGTACCGTTATCATCCACACCTTCTAACAGCTTGAAAGATCATATACACTCGAAATGAAAACTCTCAACTTCTTTCTTGGTTTAAGTTTATCAGTAATATCGATGTAAATATAACCACATTAATTATCGGTGCTTTCTGACGCGTTTATTAAACAAGAGCTAAACTACCTAAGAAAATAAAAATAATGAAAAAAAAGATTGCATCTAATCATAGAGAAAATGATCGTAATGCCTTACGTTTTAGCTATTGTCTTGTTTCGTTAAGCGTTTAATAATATTTTTGCTCGCGATTTTCTGCTACTCCAATCGCGGAAAGCCATAGTTGCTGAGACTTATCGCAGATACTCGTTATAAGTTGATTTATGTTGGTAGATGTTAGTTCATTATGATAGAGAAAAAGGGCATCGTTGTTAGAATGGGGAATGCTGATTTATTTGTACGTTTCGCGAAGGAATTAAGACTTTGACATGATTGGTAACTTCATGGGTTAAATTTATTGGCAGTGATAAAATATTTTTCGTATCAATAAAGTCGAAATATGAGAAATAAATATTTTGTATGCATTTTTATCTTGAACTGCGATAAGTGTAATTATGTATGGAAATTGATAGCTACTTCATATGCCATGGATAACACTATTGATCCTTGTAAATGATTATTTTTATTTACTATATTGTTTTTTGATAGATGATATATAATAGATGAATTCCTTTTAAAAATTTACCTATTAATGTAATTGGATCATTGTCCGTCATTAAGGAACTATGACTTTATACATTTATATTTTATGTACAAGCATGAATACAAGATCATTAAAACGTATTAGATATCGAATTATATAAACTTGAATACTGAGAGTAGTATACAATTTCTAGAAAATGGATCCCATGAGTAGAATCTAACATACAAGCTGATATCTCTTTTTTCTAGCAACTTTCGATACTTTCCTCGTTCAATTTCTTTATGCTTTCATATCAAGTCATTTTCATTTATAAACTTTGTGAAATTTTATATCAATAATATAAAACCATATGCCTTAAAAGTTTATGAAAAATCTAAGAGAAATTATTTGTGACGGTATTTATTTGCAGTTGTAAACCATCAATGTTGTCCATTGAAAATTCAAAGGTATAGAGGCACCAATAAATTTGACTTCCGCCTTTGTGCTTAACCAATTCATCAATTGATCACGTATTCATTAATTTTAAAGTCTGATTTTTCTTCTGAATAACACTTGCAGTGCAATTATTCAAAGAGAAATTAAAAATTATAACAATACGTTCATAATAAAGAGTTTTCATAAAAAAGAGCTATAACATTTTTATTCTTGTTGAACATACACTTTCTATCTTAAATTATTATATTTTTTATTATATTAGTATCCTTGCACCATAAGTATATAAATCAAACAGTTATTTAGCAAGTTAGTCTTAGAAATGAAAAATTCTTTGCTTATATATAGTTTTTTAATTAAAGGCTTACCGATATTTATTCGATATGAAAATCCACAAATAATTCTATAGAGTATGTGGTATTTTAAAATTCGAGATATTCTTATACATCATTTGAAAAGTAATGTTATCATCATTAAATTTATTTATCATTATAAAGAAAAATTATGAAAAACGAAAATTTTTTACTCACATAAGATTTTCTCTATTTAAATTGTTTAATTCTAAAAAATTTAAAGTCCAGATTCGCGATATAGGTTGCATAATGTTAAATTTGATTAAGCGAATGATAAGATGTAAGCCTCAAACCGCCAAGGATACATCTTAAAAGCGATTCAATCTTTTATTGGGTTTATTGGGTATAAGATTATCTCTTATAAGCTTACGTGTTTAACATTTAATTATTACTTATCCTGATTAAACATATATGCACGCATTAACCAACACAAATTTGAAACTAATATTAACACATTGTGACAGTTTATTTCTTCTTATTTAAAGGTTTATTTTTCAAGATTTGAAAACATTAACTGATAATTTTTGTACATATATCTCAAGCGTTACCTAATTTTAATATAAAATTCAATTGAAGATTCTTGAAATTGATCTTGAAAAAAAAGAAATTTACCTTTATTTTGCCCTGTTAAACATAATAGAAATTAAGTGTAAATCATTGACGCATCATTTTTTTCATCATTTTTCGTTCTCATTACATGTTGCAATCTAAACGTCGCTAAAAATTAAAGAGTTGCGTGCTGCCTATACTGTCATTTTTATTGATTTAAGAATTATTTTCCTTTAACGAGCGTGTATTAGGTATTATGACTTTTAATAGTTATCACCGATATTATATTATTGTCGATATTTCGTAATTGTAATCCTTAAATTTTTCTGAATTAGAAAGAAACAAACTATCCAGTTTATACATTTTAATAAATGTATAAACGTAAATATTATATCGTCAACAAGTATAACCCACAATTTTCATCAAGTAGAACGAATTATTTATAAAGATTACTTTTTTAAGTACTGGTAAATAATATAGTATATTTAGCCGATTTTACACAAATGTATTTAGAACGGAAAATTAATGGGACATTCAATAAGATATCATCGTTTTTTCACTTTATCGATCGGTAAAATATATTTCCCGTAATCTTACTAGTGCGATAAAATAGTCATCGATTGTATTGACTAGAATAATTGGCGAATTAATCAACGCTCTCATAATGAAAACATTATTACTGTAATATGGTATTGTACTAAAATAGCATTTTAGATTATGAATCTGAAGTTTCCAACGTTGAAATTCTAACAAACAATCAAATTTTTCTAAACTTGAAATTTCTTAAAAAAAACTACGTAAACCACATGATACAATATTATCATATAAAATATTACAATATACACTATGATACAAAATTAACAAAAAAATGATTTAACTCTAAAGACACTCAAAAAAACAACCCTATTAGGGGATGAAAAATTGAAAAATTAAAAAAATGAAAAAACTCAAATTTTCACTAACTGTCATCAACAACAATTATTATTATCTAATGAAAAAATAAATAAAATATTTATTGCACATAGAAACATATTATAATTCGTTACTTGTTGTTTTTGATAAAGATATTTTTGGCAATATTGCTAAATATTTATAGACGATTTTTTTGTTATTCCTATCTTTGATTCTTGGGCATTAGAATTACGCTATTTTTTGTTTAAAATATTATGAATTTTTGAATTTATAGTCTATTGTAGTAGGTGGTTTTCTGCAAGTACTCTCACGCAGCGCAACTTTTTTTTTTATAATAAGTTTCTATGCGCGAAATAAAATTTATTTTATTTTTTGGTTAGTAATAATGATTGTTGTTAATGATAGTTAGTAAAAATTTGAATTTTTTCAATTTTTTATTTTTCTTAATTAGTGTTTTATTCTATTATTATTTGCGTAAATAAATTCTTTTGTTTTCAATTGTATAATGGTTATTTTATAAAGCAACTAAAATATTATATAATTATATTATACACAAGAATGCTCATGCCTTTTAAATGAATTGTTACTTGGTATAAATGCTTGAAAAATGCTTGATGAATTCATCAAATATCTTAATAGCTTAACAATGCCTGTGGCTTGATATTATTTAATTAATTATTTCATAATTTTATTTAATTAATATAAGTTAATAATAATATTAAATTAACGAGCACAAAATTGAACAAATAATGTAGTATTGAAATAAATAAAAACTTGATGAAAATGTGTTTCAAATAGCTATATATAATAATATTGAAGTCGGAAAAGTAGTAATTATGAAAATTGTTATTGAATTCTGTATGATAGTATTGACACAACATTGATATCAAGTCCAGAATTGGGGCAAACGAATAAATTTGGTTTTGCCATTTCATCAGAGTGTTTGTGAACAAACCGAGTTAGAGAAATTACGAGACGGAGCTTTAGAAAAATCAGGGTCCATGAAATCCCGCCGCGGGATTCTTCGTCCTTGTCAGTGCTCAAATTTCTTGAATTATTTATATCCCACAGGAGCATCCCAAAAGAGGCCGAAGACTCTGTATCGTTGGCGAGTACGAGAATAATAAAAGCGGAGCTTCATCATACATCTTCTTTCTTGTACTGTGTGAATAGACTTTACGGCTTTTTTCGCTTTCATTTTTACAGCGGTGACTTTATGAGTCTCAAGTTTCCAACGTTGGAACTCCAACAAAAATCAAATTTTTCAATGAAAATTTCTTGAAATTTCTTCAAAAAACTAGGTAATCTACATAACTGTGATACAATATTAACAAAAAAACGATATAACCTTAAAAACACCCCGAAAAACGAACCTTACTAGAATTATATTATCTAAAGCAGTTATTTATTCTTCATTGATATTTATTTAAATTTAAGGAAGTGAAAAAAAGTTTAAAAACAAATTTAGAATTTAAAAATATTGAACTTTTTTAACACACTCTGTATATGTTATAAAATTTTTAATTAAATTTATAAGTTTCGTTCTACTTTAACTAATAGTTTTATCTTCACAAAATATAAATTTTATAAATATATCATATTTCAGTTTATTTTATAAAAGGTTTTAAAAATATTAGAGAATTTATGATTTATAGTCGATATTTCAGAGGCAAATTGACAATTTAAACTCTGGTAGTTGATGTATAACCTTACTTTTATTTATATTAGATTTCTCGAATACAAATTCTTAATTCAATAAAATAAAATGTTTTCGATGTGGTAATATATATTTATTAAATTCTTGAACTAGAAAATGATCATATAAGGAAAAGACATCAATTTCTAATGACTAACTCTCTACAATGAAGTAATGCACCTTGCTCAACAAATTATTAGCGAAATGTTTGAATATTTAAAAAGTTACTTATTTAGAAAGAAGTTATTTATTGGTATGTAAATTTGTGTAATGACTGAAGACGCCAACCAATTTATATAATAGCTAAATTTCTGTTGATAATTTCTATTGATATTATATTTTTAGTTTAGTTAACTTGAAATGTATCAGAATAAAGCTATTACAAAAAACTATAACAAAAACTGTAAACGAATAGAAAAATAATGAAATAGTAGAAGTAGTGTTATCGACCGATTATTAAAACTATATTCTAATACTAAGATTTCCTAATGTCTCATAAATTTTAAGTGTTAGGTAAAAATAATCGTTCAAGCAAATTAATTATTTACATGGATAGTCTTGATCATGTAATTTTTGCATTATTATAAATTTCTGACAAATGTCTACACTTAAAAATATTCATTTAACAAGGAATATTTAAAAAAAATTATAAGATTTGTAATAACTAATTAAATTTCACAGCATTTAATTTAGTCGATATTTTAAATAAATAAGTAATATTTAGTAATTTTAAAAGAAAATATTTCACATTAAATGTCTAAAAATAATAATAAATAAAAGTCTTTATTTATGAAGTCAAACCAAAGTAAACCTCTTTTTTTTAAATGCAATTTTCCAATAATATATAATCGCATGCATGAATAAAACTAATTTACATATTAACTTTTATAGAATTATACAATCAATTTTTTTACACATTTATTTTTCAATTAGTAATTTTTAAGAGTCGATTTGTCCAAAATCGATTTTGGACATGTATGTTCATTTTTCTTCTGAGTTCAGCGCATTGAAATTATCAGTTATTTTTGTATTAGATTATCATAATTTAATATCTTTCAATTATTTTATCTGAATTTAAATACTGTATTAATTATTTTGCTCCTTAAAATTGCATAATAAAGCAGTACCTGCAGACCTAACATTTTCCTTCAAAACACAAAATAAAATAGTTGGATGAATATTATGATTTGCACCCGCATACGTACATCGAAAGAATCCTTCGTTTAAAATTACTTTTTCTTAAAGCTTCTATTTATACTCAAAACTGTAGGTAAATATTCTTTTCTCATAAGATTATAACTGCCGACTCCGAAGATAAATTCGTCTTGTTCAAGATCGGACCGAACATACCTATCTATATAAAAAAAAAGTTTTTCCTTTGGTATGAAAAATTAGTACCGTAATTGTAAATTTAAAATAATTTTTCAAGTTTAGTCAAAAAAGTGCGCGTAAGCAGATTCTTCGTTTTATTGTTTCTATTCATCTATCACGTTCATACACAAATACATATTTCCTAAAACTTCAGACTCATTTAAAACATAGTATATTTATCGCAATCCGGTATCGAGATATGTGTTAAAACATTTTGATCATATTTATTTTTGTTTTTTTTCTTTGCACAAAAGAAATTAACTACAGAATTTATATTGTTTTTAAGTTGAAAATTCATATTTACATACACTCTTAAATATAAAATATTGTAATATATATTTCCTAAATTTTTGTGTATCGCAATTTTATGCAAAATGTCTTACATTTGTAACATTTTTAATTCTTGATATAATAAAAAAATTAATTTTTAATTAAATAATTATTGTACCAATTTTTTAAATCTTTTCATTTTATTTTATGGTATACAGTAGAGCTAAATTTTATGAATATTTTTAAAAACAATAAATCCAAAAGTAGAAAGTTTTAATAATGATCCAAAGAAAATACATATTTAGTACACTTTACTCCTTTACTATGTAAATGATAATAACAGTTTTGTATAATGTAATTTAATATTTTTAATTTGACATAATATATTGTATAATGATAAGTTATAATTATCAAATCATCATATACCTTATGTACACATTATCCCTTCAATGTCGCAACTGCTGTTGAATTGATGACAAAATAAAGTCACAATTTAATCCTGGGATTCGATGTATATATGTATGCATAAAAACAAACACAAATTTTAGTATATATTTTAATATAGATTTGATCGATAAAAATGAATAAATATTTTATCAGACATTTGTAAATATATTTTGAAACTTCTATAGAATATTCGTATCTACTTGATTAAAAACTTTTTATTATTTTTTACAATTTCCAAATATGACAATATTAAAAGTTATATGCCAAGCTTCAGTTTTATTAAATCTGCTATTTTATTGCATCTTAAATTTATTTACAAAGTATACAATTTCTAAATTAAAACATATGAATACATTAAATTTCAACAAAATTCGCAGAATATTCACATTTGCGTTGTTAAACCTTCATTTACTAATAAATATAATGATAATTTAAAAATTGAATGTAACTTTTAATTAAAAAAATTAATTAATGTAACTAAATTATATCATGATTCATAACTATATTTGATTATAATTAAATTTCATTTCTAATTATATGATTCCATCAGCAAATATATTGATAACAAACATGCAATTAATATGACTGTCAATGGAATACAATTCTTTATATCATGAATAAATTGTCTTTATTTAAAGATGAATGAGCTTATTTCAACATATGGATAATCATAGTCGATTTTAGATATTTATTTTCTTTTTAATTGTGATTATATTGCAAATGATTTATAGTTTTATAGATTATTCAATTTTAGTGTTTGAATGTTTGAATTTGAATGTTTTTAAAACAAAAAGAAAGAGATTCTTAGGAAATGTAAAATAGTTACTAAACAAAGGAAACGACATGATCATCATAAATTGATGATTGTTCTTTACCTACATATTATCATCACATGATATCTTGAATAAAAGTAATTAAATGAATTTATTGAATTCGAAAGAAGCATGTTCTTTTTGTTGTCAATGTTCTTTAGTTACAAACTGACCTTTTTAGAAAGTATAAAAAACTAGAATTGAATACGTATCATACATAAATTCGGACCTCAAAAATAAAAGAGTATGGCGTCTTAGTTGAATAGATTGTTTGAAGTTAATATTCACTATTTCAAGATAGCGATAAAATAAAGTATAGTCGAGTACAAGTCATACTATTATGAACATACACATACAGAGTCTACTTGCAGTAAGCAAATAATTTGTTCTGATTCGATGAACTGTCAAAAAAAAGTTAAACATTAATGTAACTCTTTGTTTCGCAAAGCGATTCACTTTGACCCAACTGCGTAAAGAAAAAATTGTTATTGTCTATACAGATTATCGCTTAATAAATAAGTTTTTTAATTAATTGTTTAAGATGTCTTATATTTATGTTGCACTAATAATGTTAATTGACTTCGATATTATTAAGTACCGTTGACAATATTTACCAAACATTTTAAATATTTCTATTTAATCAATAGAGTATAAATAGAAATGTTGAATGTTTTATAATAGAAAATATTTACATACATTGTAAGCAAATCCAAGACTCACTTTTTTAGATTCGCTCTTATGTTATAAATAATTTCACTTACAATAAAATGTTCGTAAATACTTATTTTAGAATTTTCAATTATTGTTTTTATTATAATGTATATCGTATGATATTTATTATTTTATTATAAAAGTTTTAAAGTCTCTATTTAAATTTTATAAGCAGAAACATAGGTTTAAAATACTTTAAATATTATTATTTATTTTAAGTTTTCATATTTTTCATGTTTACCCTTTCAATCACAAATAAAAAGTTTCAGAAATATAAATTTTACCTTTATTGCAAAGAAAATATTTCATTGTAAATATTAAATTTTTAATGTTGTTTGGTGTAGCTAAGTAGACTAGAAATCGATAAACTGTATATATTTATTGAAAGTAATTGGTCGCAAATTTTTGATTTGTAAATATAGAGAAATTTTAAAGCTTTCATCATGCAAGAAACGACATAGTGTTTGTAAAACAATCGCTTCTCAGCATTTCCTCATTGAAGCTCATTACCCTTGAACAGAATTAACTCATCTCTTAACCGACAAATGAAAATTGATCCACATCAACACGCTTTTTTCGCCGGCAAGAATGCGAACAACAGTCACTCACAATAACCCGCGCAAGGTCGGCACCTTCTCGGATGACGCACAACTTGCTACGAAGTCAAAAACGACTAATTACAATATACATATATGCGAGAGTAAAGACTTGCGCACTTGCAATATAAGAATCAAGTGTCGACGCGTAAAAGATAAGGTCGCAGCAAGCGATAAGCGCCACGCACTACCACTTACCCACCCCCCTTCCACTTAGGCATTAGCTCACTCATTCTCTCTCTCACTCTTTCTCTCTCTTTCTGTTGTTTTTTCCTCTTCCTTACATACTTCTTCAGAGTAAAAACGGTCCGTGATCATCTAGAGTCAAGCTTCCAGAGTCTTAGATCGGATATTCATGTACAAACTTATGATTTTGCACGCACGTATGCCGATATACAACATGTACGTATCATTTACACCTGCCTAAGTTTGTGTACAAATGTAATATCCAATTCTTGAAATTTCATATCCGATTTTTTTTTCAAAGTAACAGTGGAATTTACTACTCGATTGTAAAGTGGAAGTAGAAGAAGATGAAAATATGCGGTACCGACATTTTCGGAAAATAAAGTTTATAGTTTATAACTGGAAATGTTTGTTTGTCAATAAACTTAAAATATGATTGCTCTGTGCAAAAAGTGAAAACAAGACATATTGATAGAAGAATTAAGTGAACTTTTATAAAGGCTTTTAAAAAATACACAATTTCTAGAATAAAACTAGATATATAATTGATGGATGAGAAAATATCAATTAACCCAATTCAAAGTAATGTATTAATATTTTATATTCTACAATATATTTTAATTGAATTTTACACTATTTTAGCAAAAACTTTTAGAAAATTTGCTGCCCAAATGCCCTCACCTGTATTATGAAATTTGCGTATTCAGAAAATAATTCTGATTGAAATTGATGAATTAGTGTATATTCCGAGGATTTGCTTTGCAATAGAAACTTACTCGTTTTTTCTTATGTAGCAAATGAGAAAAAAAACTTTAAAATTACATCCAGAACCGTTCAGTTATAAATAAGCTTGAAAAATGTTTTCATTTATAAATTAAAGAGTACGTATTATACTGAAAAATTTGTTTTTTAATAAGTTTAATTATAACGTACATGAAACTAACAAAAGTTCTTAATGAACCTAACGTGATACGGATTTTACTATAGGTAGATTCATGTTTTTATAATAAAATCATTTGATTTTAAATAACATGCGTGAGAGTAAAATTATTACTTGTAGTAAAAAGTAATAAATATTGCTATAATTAAAAAAATTAAATTATTCGAAAGTTTAACAAGCTGCATATAATTTTTAAATATAGAAATTTTTCATCTTTCATTTTCAATTTTTTAAATAAAGACAAATTTTTATTTTTTTATATTGATTTTTTACTGTTAAATTATAATCAATTTAGATCGGTAAATTCTGCATCGTCACGAAAAAATATTTATCTTTAAAGTATGTTTAACTGATAAGCACATGATAATGGACTCTATAAGAACCAAATTATTAATTGTATTTTCGCTTATAAAGGTTAATATAAAAAGTATTATATAATAATGCAAATGTTCCATAACTAAAATATATGTAGTACTTGCAAGTAACTTTTATTGAGTAAAGATTTACATCAATTCTACAAAAGTTAAATTCTAAAATCTATTTTAAAAATTTCATTTTGAATATTCATATTTATATAGTAAATATTCATGTAGTTAGTTTCAATAATAAGTATACGATGCGTTAAAAAAGTTACCTTAAACTAGATAAACATATTTTACACCAAAAAAATTTTAAAACTGACCTGCATTAGTTGTAATTAATATTATGTAAGGTCACAGACCATAGTTTTTATTGTTCTGAAGTTTCATTTAATCATTATAATTTTAAAATAAAACAATAAATCTATGAATTTAAACTTGATAAAATAAAATTAATCATTAGTAACTAGAGTAAAAATATCAATAATGCTTTATAATTGCTGAAGATAGGTAGGTAATATATATTTATGCTGGGAATATCGTTAATAAAGTGTTAAAAAGTCTTGAGTTTCTATTTATAATCTTGTTATAATAGTAGATCTAAATAATATTCTTACAAATATTTTTTTTAAATGACATAAATAGAAGGTAATAGAAACTTATCTAAAATTAAGACAAACTTTACGTGGAAAGTTAAAACACGTTCAAACCTCTAATGAAAGCCTTTCAAAATATTACAACATATTGTAAGCATACATATACAAAATTATATGTATTATGATTGTATTTTCTATATCACAAATATCAATTTCTTTATAAAACATCACATTTTCTCGTTCGAATAAGAATTACTTTTCTTCTCTTTAAACTAACTGTTTTCTCAGGCACTCGTGGGCTTATAATAAAGATACATACATACATTTAAATTTTCTACGCTTCACTTTGTATTGTTTCAACATGTATTCATCCAATTCTTACTATATTTAATTATAGTGCAGACTTAAATATAATCGCTCATATTTTCCTTTTTGTTGCATCACTAAATTGAAACAGTATGTTCTAATAAATTTACTTTTTCGACGAATATGCGGAATTGAAATCTTATAATAATGGGGCTACATAATTTCGGTACTCATTTGTAGCTTGAAAATTAAATTGAAATATTAACGCGTGACCTTATATATATATACACGTTTGTATGATTCAAATGACTCGATAGTCTCATAATTGTAAGATTCAAATTCTGCCAATTAGTTTCTTCTTAGTTTTGCGTTCAGATCTACATATAGGGTTGTAATTTAATAATTGGAAAGTCAAGCTTCGTTTTTTAAAAGTCTTAATCTCCTTCAAATTTGCAGGTACGAGAAGAGATGTGTTACAATTTTATATACCAGATTACAATTTTTGTAGTTATTTTAATTTTAAAACTAAAATATCGAAACTGGATATTATGCAACAACTTAATTATCATCAAATAAAATCTTATTTCATGAAGTGTTTAAATTCTAGGTACAATTTCAGTGTCTTAAATAATTAATTTAAATTAAACTAAAAAATTTTTTTTTAAACCAAGTAAAGTACTATAATTATGATATATTACTGCAATTTTTCTAATTTTGGTTTCATGTGCAAATGGAGTTATTAAGTTGAACACAAAAAATATTGAGAAATTTTTTAATTCACAAATTCTATATTTATAGAAGAATATTCAATCTTTCTAAAAACTATATGGTCTTCGTGTATAAATTAAAAAATAATAATGCTTATTTTCTTGAGCAAAAATATTTAATTATGATACCGATATTAACCACTTATAATACTTTTAATGTTATAAAATTAATTTATAAGTATAATTACTATCAATTACTATCAGTTACTATCAAAATAAATTGATGTTTATTACAGAAAGATTAAAAAATAAAAATAAAAATATAAATTAAAATGAAAATTTGAATGTTAAGAAATGAAACGAAATTATGGTTTTTCTAGTGATTAATGGTATAAGAAATAAATAATGTAATATTTGATGTTGCAGAGGAGTTGTTCTGTCAAAGTCCACAGTCCACAGCCCCTGAAGGAGATTGTGGGTCGCTGTCAGGCAATGCCATCACGAGTGAAGAAGTCTTTCTGCGGTTGCCTCCAGGTAAGAAAATCACTTGTGTTTCAATTAATAATTATTATACACAGCTATTTCTTATTTCTTATTTTAAAATAAATTTCAGTGTACTAATACAAGCGACGATTGTAAAATTCTCTTTAAAGTAGTAAGATTTTTTCTGTATAATCATTAGCAAACCAATAACCATATTAGGTGATTATGCCTTGTAAAAGAATTGTTACTCAACTTTCTGTGAAGATTAATAGTTTATTTTAAATTAAAGTAACAGGATCAACAGAATCCGTACATAAATTTAAAATAGAACATATTTTCTTTACACTGATGATACTAATAGCAATAATAATAATTATTCTATGAATAGCTGACTTAATGAATATTTCTAAAAGCTGTCTATGATTGAAATGATATTTCTAGAATTATTTTTAAACTTACTTTTTGGGTGATAAAATATTTTATGGCTATGAAAAAGTACTTATCATGCCGTCACGTCTTTTTACAAGAGTTAAAGATGATAATTAAATGATTTATTTCTTTCCGGTTGAAATTAATGTTTTTACCGTAATTATGTTTTTATCTGAACCGGAAAGCCTTTGTGACGTTTTTATTTATAATTTTCATTATATTAATTCTCTTGAAGTAACAAATTTATTGACAGTAAATTTTTCAGAACATAATACAAGATTTTTTATAATTTGATCACTTTTTGAATTACTTTACCTTCGGTGTGTTAGTTTTGAGCTATTTTAAAAATTTCTTATCGCGTATGAATATACTTTTGAAAAACTTGATTATCATATTTGATTATAAGTATAATTTAATTAATCCGTAATTAATTAATCGATCAAACGAAATTAATAAAAGTACCTTTCGCAATTTAAAAACTGAAAAGCGTTCACCATCGGAATAGACTTAATAGTATTCTTGCAAACGGATAATTAATATTCGATACTTAAATTTTAAAGCCTGGGTCTTCATCTAAAATTTAATTTCAATTACGTTTTAGAAAATAGAAGAATAAACCCGTGTAAATTCATCTTTTTCAGCTTCCCGAAACGGATACACAATAACGCGCGGATAGCGAAACGGCGCATAAAAACGCGTTCGCGAGTCTGGATAAAATTTCAATTAATACACAATGATACCATTTCACTTTCACAATGCGTAAAGTGAAATTTAATTCAATGAGTAGAAACTGTCTTTATGGGATGTACGTGGCACAATTTGTTTTCATCGACTTTGAAGTAGGCGACACATTAACGATTGTGATTAAAATGGTACGCCTTAAATTATATTGAAACATTTTCATATTTTCCCTAGGGTCTAATGACAGCACGAAATTTTCCGTAAGATAATTTCCCGTAAATGATAAGAGTTCTGATATTGATATAAACAAAAAAATTGCTTGATCGCGGAAAGTTGTATAGATATGTATCAGAAAGAAAATATGCGTACCTGTTACGCGATGTAGAATACGTTTTATTAATTGGCAAACCATTTTACATATCATTTATTATTAGTTCTAAATGCGCATTATTGAATATTCAATAGCTAATAATGTATCATGATTTGTAGTCAATTAAGACCTTTAAACTTACAAATATTTTACAAATATTTACAAATATTTTTTATGCGTGAAATTTATTATGTACGATTATGATATTAATTTTATATACTTAATTTATAACTTCATTTTTAACTGCATCCACTAGATTATACATCTTTTTGTGGTTTCAGTTGTTTATAATATAGCAAACCAAACGACTTATGGATAATATTATATGGTTATTGTATTAATTTTAAAAACTGTAGGCCTTATGCAAATTTTCCAAATTTATTCGTGTGATCTATTTCTTATATTTGTTTTTTTTTTATTTAAAAAAAATCTTAGGACATAAAGAAATAAATATTTGTATTCAATAAAAGACAATTATTTTTAATAATTTCGTATAAAATTGCCTTAAAAATAAAAAAATTAAAAAATAGAAATATGGTGGCTATAAAACTTTTCAAAGGAATCATAATTATAATTAATTTATAAAGTTAGTTTATTTTTGAAATCAGATATATAATAGTATTTTTGTTTACTTTATTGTGTAATATACTTTGATTAAATTCGAACCAAAAATTGATTACAATATTATATCTAATGCTTATTCAATCATTCGGAAATTACACTTTTCAAATCTAATTTACGCTGTAAAGATAAATAATTAATTATAAAAATTATAAAAATTATAAAATAACTAATAAAAATTGTCAAAATCATCTATACTCTGCCCGTTTAGCTTATATTTTTAGTCGATCAATTATAATGATAAAATTTTATTATTTATTTTTCTCCTTTAATGATCTGTTTTACAAATTTAAACATTCCTATCATTTCTTTACTTATATTATTTTATCACTCAATGAAATTTATGAAAGTGGTCTTATGAAATAATTTAAGATATCCACTATTAAAATAAAATTAATTACGGTTTTTAAAAATATTTAAATATAGTTTAAGATAATAGATAACAATTATATTTTTGGCTTCATATTTATTGATGCACATACATTGATGCACACTATTTATTTTTTCATTCAAATTTTTTCATTTTCAATACAAAATAAAATAATCAAAAAATAACATTATTTCTAACTATAAATATTTTTACTTCTCATTTACTAGGTATATTTGCTCTATTTTTACTTTACGTAAGGTAAAAATAGAGTATTTGCTCTATTTTTATATAAGGTAAAAAATAATTTACTTTATATAAAAATCAAACTTAATTTGAAATAATTTTGTAGTAATTACTAAACCTTATTTTAACTATATAACAGGTAAATTAAATCCTTCAAAAACTTTATAATCGTTTTAATTTGTAGAAATTGTTGCAGTAAAACAATTATAAAATTCCTTTAATGTTCTGTATTTGTTCCTTATATCTATGTAGATAAATTTAAATATATTTGGCAATTATAAAAATCTTTTAAAGCTAAATAAAAGTATCCAATAAAAAGCATTTATTAATCTAAAGGAGTATTTTCTTAACGAACTGTATTAATGTTCTAAGTTTAAAAAACATAATTACTTATTTTGTTTTAAAAAATTCAAAACTTTCTGACATTAAAGTATAGATAACGTAGCCTTGTTCTAAAATTCTATTAATTCGTATACATAAAAAAGCGATTTATCCATTTGATTTTATTCGGCAAATTTAAATTCTATTTTATGTTTAATTGTAAATAAATTAACTAACCTATTCAATCTTATGTATAATTTTTTATTATTGTCGTATTCTTTATCAACTTTAATGTATCCATAATCTTCTAAATCCTTATTTAAATTTATTATAAATCGTAATTATAAAATTGGACAAAAATAAAAAATTAAAATTAATATTATTATAATTATTAACTATTATTTTAATAATTGATTAATTTAATTTTCTTTTGTTTTCACGAAAAAATTATAAATTTCATTACGAACTTTTTTCGTTTTAAAGTAATAAATTTAAAAACCTACATCTTATTAGATATAATGCATACGTATTATTGTCGATATTTCGTAATTGTAATTCTTAAATTTTTCTGAATTAGAAAGAAACAAACTATCCAGTTTATACATTTTAATAAATGTATAAACGTAAATATTATATCGTCAACAAGTATAACCCAAAATTTTCATCAAATAGAACGAATTATTTATAAAGAGAACAAAACAAAAGGAAAATGGAGAAAAAGGTGGAAAACGTGGGCACGCGTGCGGCTTGGATGTATCGTGGAACAATGCGCTGAGGGATTTGATTATGCAAGGAATATTGTGCGTGCCAATATTTACGCGTTCATTGCTTGAAACTTATAGCAGCTTTCATCGGCTACGATGAGAATGTATCTCCGTGAGTTACATTCTTAACCTCATCTCGTTCAAATCTGAGTACCATTACAAAAAAATGCGTTTGATTTGGCTATTGTCGATGGAACGGCTATTTTATTTAACCTCAAATTTGCTTTCTTTCACCTTTTTACCTTTAAATATTAAACTAAGTAGCTCAAGAACCATTTAAAATTTTTTTTAGAAACAATTATAAAAAAGAAAAATGTAATGCAACAGTGATATTGAATTCTATATGCATTAAGAGTCGACTAGATGTAATTCAATTTATTTTCTAATTGCACATTGAATTAATCATCCGATTATAGGAAAAAAAGTATTAAATAAAATTCAATACGTCAGTGGTCGAAAAAATAATTATAATTTGGTTAATGCAAAAGTACTCGTAAAATTACAATTGTTCTAACAAATAAAATATCAGTTTATATTTATCTAAAATGCATATAATTGTCTTTTGTTTATGAATAAACAACAAAAAGAAAAGTAATTTTCGTGTCAAATAAATTTTTTAGGGATAATTATTCATGAATCATTTACATCGCATTAAACAAATTTAATGCAATATTATACAGATTTAAGATAATATAAGGATAATTATATATATTTATTGTCTTCATAATACTGAATAATTTCAGAAAGAATCGCTTAAGTTTTAGTTTTATGTTTAATGCTTTATCCATAGTGAAAACTATGTCGTAAAACTTTCTCAAAAGTTATATATAAATTTCAAGGGTAAAAAGGAAATAAAAATCCAATTATTTGACAATAAATACTAAATTGTAAGACTATTTCAAATCACATGAATGCAATCGGGTCTGTTTAGCAAGCATTGCAAATTTATAAATATCAGAGTTTTGCGAGAAAGATTTGTTAGAAATTATTACTTTAACAAGGTATGTTTTATAACATACATTTTTCATTTTTTGACATTAATTTTTATAAAAACTCTAATTTACATATTGCTTTTTCGGATATTTGCTTTGATATTGTAATTTTATGTTTAAGTTTTCAAATTTAAAATTGTTATCAATTTATTTACAATAATTTTGTATGGTAAATTTAAGTTAAAAATTTGTACTCTCATTATAGTATTCGTTTCAATAAATAATCAATAAAATATTGTATAATTTTTTATAGAAATATGATTTTTTTTTTAAATTTGTATCTGTAAATTAATCGCAAATATTAGTTAGCCGTATATTGTGTAGAATGAGAAAAATAATTAAATGCAGATAATTAATAATGGATAGTCTAAAGAAATAAAAATATATATATAATTTAAGCAGGTTTCTACTAAACAACGCTATACTGTACTTTGCAAATACCGCTAATTATTCGAACAAGTGCATTTATCGTGACAATAAATGTATCCGAAATAAAAGTAACGATAACATCCGTTCACGGTAGTTCTGGTTTGAGTGCAGTACAAAAAGTATATATAAGCATGCATGTAAATAAATAATTAAGGAAATTTCATGAAATATTTTTTAAAAAATTTAAACAGTTCAGATGATTTGAGTAAATTTTCTGCTAATAATATATGAAAACGTTTTAGAAAATATAAGATAATTATAGAAATAATAAATAATAGACATTTTTGGTTTTTATTAATATCATTTATTAAACAATAGCCTTGTTAATTTATTAATTATTATAACTTCTAACCCTAATAAGCTTTTATATATTTATTAGTTTAATTGATTGTAGAATAATTTGTTATTGTCAAAGTAATAAAATGGACAATGTTAACATGTATAAAAAGATTTTTTGTGGAATTGAATCTTGAAGAGTATCATTTAATGTCAGCATTAAAAACAACTTTGATACGGGTAATTAATATTGAGAGAATGTTTTTATACTTATTAAATTGCACTCATAAATATTTTCTATTAATATCATTCATTTTATGTTTTATAATAATGAATGCAGATTATAACACATATCTAGACAAACATTTTTATAAATTAATCCGAAATGATTTAATATTGTACAATATTGTCTGTAATTCTTGGTTACATATCTTTTATTGTTCGATATTATTTATTCATTATTTATCAAGATCGCATTGAGAAATTAATTATTTTTTCGTTTTTAATAAATTGTCTTCATAAAATTCTTACGTTATTTCAATATGTTTTTCTAGTCTTATCTATTAAAGCCCATAATTAATAATTGTTCAATGCACATTTTTAATAATTTAGAAAGCTTGCTTTAATAGTTATATAATAACAACATACTGAGAAAAGGGCCATTGAAAAATAAAAAATGTAGCGTGTGATCAAATCTTATTTATTGATTCACAGCAGACATAAAATCGTTAGATTCGTTCATTTATAAGCATATCATTGAGAATCAGTAATAAGTCACTGATTTAATTGAAGACGTAATGCTGTTTTTTCTAATATATGAAAAACTGCGTATAATCAATGAATACACCCATTAGTAAATAGTATAGACAACATACAAAAATGTATGTTTTATATTTTTAAAAATATTTTAATCATTTATTTCGCATAATTGGAGAAAGTAATATAACGCCTCTTGTAAATAGAGCTCCATCTTTTTGTGGCTTCTTCATTAATGCTCGCGCTGTTTCTAAATATGATGAAAGTGCAATTGAACATGCAAGAGCTTTCGGTTTCATTACTTGGCTTTCGCATTGAATACAACTTGAACAACTTGAACAAGAATTAAGCAATCTTATTATTAATAGAAGTTTAAAAAATGAGATTTTCAGTTATTTGTAAATATTAAATTTATCATCTCTTTCACTAATTAGTTCGATTAGCTTCCATTTGCCAAAGGATGTGGACCACGTTTGCATTGTTTTTTATTTTCAATACGAATGTTTCACTTTTAAATTTAACTATTTCGCTTTTTATTTATAAATTTCGGATAAGAAGTTTATTATCATTAGTTTAGAATTTGTATTTCTTTAAAAATATAAGAAACATTATTGCACTATCCGTAATCAATCCTTTATTTACTTAAAATTCTTACATTCGTAAGCCCTATATTTTATTCTATTAACCAATCATTGTCATTTAATCTGACTTGAATGCAGTACTGATAAGAGTTAACTCATTTCATATTCCCTTCGAGAAATCTAATTAAATGTCCTTAAGCCAGTCGTCTGTATACACGTGCTTTCTTGATTCTTTAATTGGAAATTCTTTCGAACTCTAACTCGAATTATATATACAAAAAAATCCACAACCGATTATTAGACGAATTCTCCTCCCCTCCTGTCACCTTTCCATTAAGTAATAGAACTTAACAATGATATTAGCTGTAATGATAATCATTCTACGCTAACGAATGTTGTGCAAATTTTCGTTTTTTTGTTTTTAAAGCCATTTGTTATTTCTAAAATATTGTCTATTAAAACGAGGAATTGAAAGCCTTTGAGATTGTTTTATTAAAATACTTTAAGTTAAAACTCATAAAATAACGTGTAATTCTTTAAATTTCTTATGTATGAGAATTTAAAATTTAGAATTCTTATATTCTTATATATTTCATGTATAACCCAATAATTAATAATTCTCTTTTTCCGTTTCTAGCTACATTTAGATAATTGTGCATTTACATTAAGTCTTTTATAGTTAGTAAAAAAATAAATATTTACCTATCTCAGAAAAGCTGCACATTTGCCAAAAAATTTCTAATTTCTTTGAGGTTAAAATAAATAATGGAATAGAGGTGTAATATAATTATGAATTGTACTATTAAAAAAGTATTTTCTTTCTACTTCAATTTAAAATAAGTATTCGAGTTATAGATTTTCACATAATCTACTTTCAAAGTACGCCTATAAAATATATTTTGTTTAGAAAATGTAAAAAGTGTAGTTAAGATTTATCGATTAAGTTTGGAAGCGTATATCTTTGAGTGAAATAGTAGGTCGATATGTAAGTTTTGGATAATCAACTTGGATTGTACTTTTTAATTAGTCCAATATATGCTTTGAATAACGAGATTAGTTAATATTCGTTCCAAAGTATTCCAAAGTTAGTAATTCATTCCAAAACTTTTTATATTTTGTTTTTCTTTCATTATTATTATTAATTATATAATTACAATAATGATAATACAAAAAATAGTTCGATTCGATAGCTTATGCGCTACATTAATTGTAGCGAACTTGGTTACATGTGAGATTTACGAATAAACCGAACTATAAAACAAAATATAAGATTCTTTAGTAGAATCTTCATTTTTTAATTTTGATCGTGACTACGCCGGACAACGTTGGAGCTCCCAATGATTCGTTTACGAGTCGAAAGTAACCACAATTTTAGAAGGAGCATTAAATTTCCGGTATCAAAGATAAGAATAACGATGCGGCATCGCTTGCACACATTTTTGTAACACTATGACAGTAGAGTGACAGGGCCATAGAAGGCCATAGGAACCATAGAAGTCTTTCGATGTACCGACAAAAATATTTATCTCACTATTTCTTAATTTTAATGTAACTTTGATGTAATCTTTTCTTCGCGGCTTTTATTGGTGAAAACTCTTACTTTCTTAGAATTTCGTAAAATAATGTTCTTTCTATCTTTATGCAACCCATACAAAAGCAGCTATTTTTTTATTATTAAAAGATATCCTATGCATATTAATAATATGTAAATCTTTAAGCGTCACAATTATTTGTGACTCATGTGCACCTCACACACATACACACAATTTGTTAGGTCCGTTTTTAAAGAACTTGTGAAATATGTTTATTATTGGGATTTCTTTATTTTAATATCGAATAATATGTAAATATATCAACAGTTTTTTTATTATGTTTTAAATATTTAATAAAAAGTGCTATTTATCAGTGAATTACAATATTACTCTATTTCTATTTTATAATTTTCATAAAAATAAAACTTTGGAGAGTAATGAAGAGAATAATAACGAGAACACGCGTACTTCTTTGAACAAATGCAACGATCAGAGAAAGAAAAATAAGAAGAAAAATTGTTGGATTTGTTTACAGGATGATGAACCGCCAGAAATCACATACTGCGTGGTGGAGCAGACGGGCACACTCACGCTTCAAGCAATGACGCCCACCCTGCCAATGCCCGCCGAGGAGGAGCTCAACAAGATGTTCCTGGAGCTCGTCGACGAGCTCGACCTCACCCAGGCTAATCGTCAGGCCGTGCTTGCGTTGCCGGCCAACAAGAAATGGCAGATCTACTGCTCAAGGAAGGGCAACGGCACCCTCGAGAACGGCGGCTTGAGGACAACGGACCTCAGCGGTGATCCTGAGGACTACATCAACCGTGTCAAATCCATTACCAGCGTAAGTGTCTGATCAAACTCGACTGAAGGTGGGGCGGAACGAAATAAAAATTAAGAAGCATCTTTCATAAAGTATAGTGATATCGCAATTAATTTTAACGATACTGTGTCCGAGATATTATACAGTACGCAATTCTTCAAGCAAACCATTAAGTTAATTGACTTTTTAGAAAGTTCTTGATAGTCCTTCCTGCAATAATTATTATACTTTATTAGTTTTCACAATGGGTACACTTCTATCTAATTAAATTTAACTTACACAATACAGTCAAAAATCTAGGATTTTTGATTAATTGCGAAATCCTTACTGTTTAAACTAAAGTCTATTTACTTTATCTTTTCAGAATCCAAATACAGAGGAAACTGAAGAAGTTGCAAATCAAATGCGTCACGTTGAAGCTTTAAAAACTGCACTTCGAACACAACCGCATAGTTTTGTCATTAGATTTATCGAATTAGATGGCTTAAATTCACTTCTGCAAGTTTTGGAAACTTTGGATGTAGAAGCAGCAAACAGTAATCTTCATACGAGTGTTATTGGCTGCTTGAAAGCATTAATGAATAATTCTGTAAGTAAATGTTTAAAAATATAATAAATGGTAAATATTTCATGTAGTTCACTTACCTTGATTTGAATAATAACTTTTAAAAACTTGAACATTCTTAAATTAAATATGACGTTCTAATCCTTAATCTTCCGTTATTTTATAAGAAATAATTAAAAAGGAAATATTAAATACCCGATATTTCTTTTTATAAAATTAATGCTGGATCATTTGAATTCTTATAAATTGTGTTTTTTTTTTAAACGTATATTCGGCTTTAAAAACAACATGTACAACAACATTAATGTCTGCGCGAGACATACGTTCAATCCATTAATTTTCTTAAATTACTTACAGAACGGTAGAGCTCATGTATTAGCACACCCCACAGCTATCAACACAATATCGCAATCGTTGGCAACCGAAAATATTAAGACGAAAATCGCCGTACTTGAGATTCTCGGTGCCGTTTGCCTTGTGCCAGGTGGACATCGCAAAGTTCTCGAAGCAATGCTTTACTTCCAAAAATACTATTCGGAACGCACCCGCTTCCAGTCTATCATCAATGATTTGGATAAGAACTTCGGCATCTACAAGGATAATCTGTCCCTGAAAACAGCTATTATGTCGTTTATCAACGCTGTACTAAATTATGGTCCTGGTCAGGTGACTCTTGAATTCAGACTGCACCTCAGGTATGAATTGTTGATGTTGGGTATCCAACCAATTATCGAAAAGTTGAGAAAGTACGAGAATGAAACGCTGGATCGACATCTGGATTTCTTCGAAATGGTGAGAAATGAGGATGAAAAGGAACTAGCCAGGAAATTCGAAAAAGAGCATGTAGATACAAAAAGCGCAACAGCCATGTTTGATCTATTAAGGCGGAAACTCAGTCATACAGCAGCATACCCACATTTGTTGAGTTTACTCAAGCATTGTATATTACTACCATGTAAGTTATGTTTTATATGCTATTCCAAGTACTTGAATTAGATTTTCTTAAAATGTAAAATAAATCTTTTAAAGCTTATCTAAAATGAGAAAATGAGCAGATGTTATAAACGATAGTAAAATTGGAGAAAGATAAAATCTTTCATATTCCATTTACAGCAAAAATTTTATTAAATGAATGTAAAACTTATATTTTATCTAAAATAACAATATGCAAATAAATTTAGATGTTTTAGATTTTAGTTATTTCATAGTTTGTTATTGTTATTATGTAAATAATTACACTTTATGAGGATATAATTTCTTTGAACTTATCGTCGAATTAAATCAAAGTAGTTTATATTTCAAAGTTTCCATTTTTCCTTCACATTTAATTCATTTTAAAAGAAAGGCACATTACCTTTGCATTTAAAAACGTATTTTTAGTGGATTATGGATCGTACCCTCAGCACTGGCTATTATTTGACCGTATCGTGCAACAAATTATTTTACAATCGGAAGGGAACGAAGCCAATAGTACAAGAAATCCTGATATTGCTCCGATTGATATCAATGTCAAAGAAATCGTCCATTTATTGGCTAAAGAGGAGGAACTTGTTGCTGCGCGAAAAAAAGCTGATGAATTAGAAAAGGAGAATTCTGATATGTCGACTAGACTTGCGAAAAAGGAGCAAGAATTGGATCTGAGAACACAAGAAAAGGTAAAACTTGTATGCAAGGCATAATTAAGGAAGTTCTTGGATATTCTTGGAAATAAATCTAATCTAAGTATAGTAATTATTAAAAATGGACGATGTATTTAAATAAAGTGACCAAATTTATAGTTAAAAAAAAGATTCAAATACAACGATAAAATTATTAAGCCGTTCTAATCATACATTATATATAATATAAACAAAATATGATTGCTAAAATTAAAAAAAAAACTTGTTTCATAAATTTTCTACCATCTAATAGTTCAGTTAATTAGAAAAATAGTATATTTACATTTAACTGGAGAGGTACTTATGCAAAGTATTTTTAATCAAAAACAACAGGAAGACATTGAGGCGAGTCTGGCACGTATAAAGGAACGATTGGAAAAAGAAACGTCTCTGCACATAGAAACGAAGCAGAGAATCTCCGAGTTACAGGACAGCATAGAGATACTCTCGCGACAAGTGAACAACGAGAAATCGGAGAGGAAGCGCCTGGAGCAGCTCGTGGCGTCGGGTAGTTTGCCGGATGATGCTAAAGCCACGATAAAGATTGTCGAAGATGAAGTGTTGGAGAAAGTCGAGGCCAAGCCGGCACCCCCACCGCCGCCCCCCCCACCTATTGCTCCACCGCCACCGCCATGCCTCATGCCCACTGCACCGCCCCCTATGAAAGTATGCTTTCTCATAGTTTTTCATAGCTCTTAAAATACAAATGTCCCGACGATGAATTTTTCAATTATTCTTGCAACAGGCTCAATGGTGATATAAATACTAAACGAATTGATTTGATAAAGCTTTCAAAGTATTGTAATCAATCAGCATTGTATTCAAAAATATAATTTAAACGACATTTTGCACATGAAATAATAATGGCCTAAAACGCGATTTAGAGTACTAAAAGTAACCCGAAGCGTTGTCGAAATAATGGAATTTAAAACAAATTTAGAAATGTAATACTTTTTATAAAATCCAATTGTAAACGCATATAGTAGTAATATAAATTTTTTAAATCTTATTTAAAATTAGTATATTAATACCAAGATAATAATATGTGAAAATTGCTGAATTTTAATAAACTTATAATAATTACCAACTATGATTGAAATACGTAATACTTTAAGCGATCTACTCAAAATTTAAAGATAAAAAAATGTATACAAAGTAATTTCAGTCAAGTGTAATTCGTATTTGTTACATAAAAGTTCGCAGTACTTGCAAGTCTATATTTTTGTGACTATTTTTACTTACTATTTCTACATATATTTGTGAAAATGTTTTAACTCTTTAAAATAATTATACAATAAAACGATCAATCATTTCGTATTTTGATATTGTTATAACACTGAGCTATTCAAGTAAAAAATCAGCAATATACGTGTATACAAATTTAGTGTAAGTTAAATCTTTATAAAAGTTACCTTTTAAGGTTAAAAAATTGAATTAAATTAAAATATTTTTACAGACAATTATTTTACGATTTCGGATTTTTTTTATTATCTGATTAGATGGAAATTATCAAAAATGTTCCTCAACCAAGTAATCCTCTCAAATCCTTCAACTGGACGAAAATCCATGAGCAAAAACTACAGGGCACAATCTGGTCGGAGCTGGATGACTCGAAACTTTATAATATAATGGATCTGGAATCCATTGATAAAATATTCTGCGCTTATCAGAAAAATGGCGTTTCGACTGAAGGATCAATCGAGGATTTGCGAAATCTCGGAAAGAACAAGAAAACGATGTCCATAATCGATTCAAGGCGAGCCCAAAATTGCACGATACTGTTATCGAAATTGAAATTATCCGACAACGAAATTACCAGGACGATTCTATCGATGGACCAGCAAAATATTTTACACATTGATATGGTGGAACAACTACTCAAATATATTCCTTCGTCTGAAGAAGCCGCTTCGTTAGATATGCACCAAAAGGATCTTCAAAGTAGAGCTGATTGTTTCTTGCATCAAATATCAAAGTAAATTTCTATTTTAATAAATAAAAAATTGACTCTTTTATTCGATAATTGATAATTATTTATTTTTAATGGAATATTAAATTTAAAAAAATTTTACGTATATTTAACAATTAAATTTTTTCCTTTATATTATAATTGCTATTGATATTATTATTAATTATTTATTATATCATATATTACTTAAATTTTTTTTAATTTTATCAATATTTTTTCTAACGAAAACTAAAAATAATGCAAATCCTTATATCAGATAACTTTACGATGTTTAAAATTATATTATTACATATAATATAGCAATCAAATATAAATTCAATACTAATTTTTTGAAATAATAATAATAAATGTAAGAATCTTTTTAGAAAAGAAGATTAATGAACAGTTATTAACTATAAAATTATTAATTAATTTGCTGCACATGAAGAAGCTACACAACTTATTATTAAAAAAAGAATTTTCCACGGTCATAAGGAAGCATATTTTATTGTACGCTTGCCCTCTGCTTTGGTCCACAGAGTTCCCCACTACGAGCAAAGATTGCGTTCGCTCCACTACAAGAAGAAGTTCTCGGCGAGCATATCCGAGCTCACACCTCGCATGCGCGCCGTCCTCGAGGCATCGCGCCAAGTTGCGCGCTCTCGCCGTCTACGCAAGCTTCTCGAACTCGTGCTCGCCCTTGGAAACTACGTAAACCGGGGTAACGCCCGGGGTAATGCTTGTGGCTTCCGGCTCTCTTCCCTCAATCGCCTCGTCGATACCAAGTCTTCATGCGCCAAGGGCACGACACTCCTTCACTACCTCGTCCAGGTGCTTGAGGCCAGATTCCGGGAGGTGTTAGACATCGAGGAAGATATGCCTCACGTGAGAACGGCCGCGAGGGTTAGCATGGTTGACCTGCAGAAGGAGGTGGCCAACCTGAAGAACGGTTTGCAGGATGTGCAGCGGGAAATCGGTGAGAATTTTTCAATCTTAAAAAAGCATTCATCGCTTTTTATTACAATACAATAATGTGATAAATTTCCAAAAATGGATAATATTCAAACTATTTGAATAATTAAAAAGGGTAGTATCATAGTATTGTAGAGTCATTATTGAACAAAAAATAAATATTAAATTAGACATTGGAGAGTTGTTTTTATAATTTTTTCATACCGTGACTATTAACTGTAAATAAAAAGAATCTAATTTAAGTCAAATCCAAAGAGAATTCAGGTTGATTTCACCACTAATGAATTTTAAACAAAATTTTATTTTTGTTCTTTGATAAAATATGAATCTTTTCTAAAATAAAAATATACGAATTCAAAAAATTACGTGCAAAATAAAATCGAAATAAAATTTGTCAATATTCTAACGCTACGTAAAAAATATAACAATTCATTGATTCTGATAACAATAATATCTTGATTTATAATAATTACAAAAATGTATTATTAGAATTCCATCGAGGCCAAGTTCAAGTGCTTCAAGGCGATATGTTCTTACCAGCCATGCGGGATTTTCAAGCCCAAGCCACATGCAGACTCGCCGAAGCAGAGGATCTCTTCCAAGACATGAAGACGAGAGTAAGCTTGAATCATAATTGTTTCAAATCCTTATTTTATTTAATCAAAAAACATGTATTATTAACAAATGTAATGTTTAGTTTGACAGGGCTGTGAGGCTTTTCGGTGAAGATTCCGCGGGTGTGCAGCCTGACGAGTTTTTCGGTATCTTTGAAAATTTTCTTCAAGCACTATCCGAAGCAAGACAAGATGTCGAAAACATGAGAAGAAAAGTAGAAGAAGAAGAACGTCGAGCCAAGCAGGAACAGGAAGTAAGTTCGATAAAAATAGTTTTTTTACGACACTCATGGATCATTTACGATCATCAAGTGTTTACATTATTTACAAGAAAAAGTCGATTATTTATAGATCCTTTTATAAAAATGATACTTATTTTGATAAACTTCGTTATCTTTATGACATTCTGATTTTATTTTGACATTCATTGTTGTTCGTAAGCAAAGAAAAATATTTTATGTTGCTCGTTTAACACTTATTATATTTCACATTATTTTGAAATTTTAATTAGAAAATTCTTCTTGTAAATAATTATAAATACCTAAAAATTATATAAAACTTATGATAATAAACTTTTAAAAATTATAATTTCTTTTACAAAATATATATATTTTTCATAAGGAATTAAATTGAAATTTTTTTCAAGGATTTTATTATATATATGTAATTAAAAATTACTTAAAATTATTATTTAATAACATTTGACGTATGTCGTGTAAAACAAATGTTTGAACACATTTTTTTAATAAAAAGAAGAAAACATGTAATACCCATACTTTAGGTATAGTATCTAGCTCTAAATATATTTTAAATTAAAAATTCCAATTAGATGTTATTTATTCAATGAATAGATATCGTTCATTATCTACATCATTCGTCTGTGTGTAAATAATGTTCGAAAAGTTGCTTAACCAAAGTTCAATTAATAAAGGATCTAGCCAATTCATCGGTTTTTGTAAAAATGCTTAGTACTATAATAACATTGGCAAAGTAAAACAAAAAAACAAAAAAAAAGAATTTTGAGAATTTTTGCTTTTAGTTCAATCACTAAAGTCTTCCACAACATCGATTTAACAATAGTATTACTTCGAGAAGGAAAAAATAAGCTCACATTTTTCGTTTTCAGTTGAAGAAGCGCACGATGGAAAGGAAGAACTCGCGCGAGGGCATCTTGAACAGCATCTCGTTGAACAAGAATAACGAGGCGAATTGCACTAATGGTCACGTGGACAACAAAGGCGAGTTCGACGATCTGATATCGGCTCTGCGCACCGGCGACGTATTCGGCGAGGATATCGCCAAGTTCAAACGGTCGAAGCGACGTCCGGTGACGCCCAGCGGTGGCAGTAATCAGGAGTCCCGCAGGCACAGCGCCCACCGCGAGGATTCGCGTGAGAGGCATTAGAAAGCGCGAATATAAAGGAGTAGAGAGGCAAGGGTTGTGAAAGTTGAGACGCCAATAATTAACTGCATTACGGGTATTCGTGTTAATCCTTCACGACTCTTTTGCCACTTTTAAACTGTATACGGTCTTTCGCTTATTAATAAGCTCGGCAAGTATCGAGCACTAATATTTATTAAATTTTTCCTAGCTGTTTTCTCCTTTCACGACTAAATATAGAGACAAGCGATACCTGTTTTATCGGTACTCCGGCTAGAATCCATTTGTACATATACTTAAATACTTTTCATATTTTAAATCAATAGAATATTTAATTAAATGTCAAAACTATCAATGACCTTTGGCTAATAGCCCATTACATTATTTTATATTTAACTTGTACTGCAATTTTAAAGCAAATTTTTAAAAGTATTTTATTCCTTTCATGTGTAATAAATAAACGTAAAAAATTATTTATTAAGTAGAGTGTCATCTTTATATTGACCTTTAAAACTAAACTGTCTTTAATCATTTACACTGTAGTGTTTGTATGCGTAATTTTAGGAAATGACTGACACATAATTTTATTTTTTAATTGCTTAAATCTTCGTAATCTCTCATCTACATATGCGAAAGACTCTACCAATTTGAACTTGGTAAAATCATTCCCGAGTAAAAGAAGTCGGTTATCAAAGTATCTCTTTCACACTCCTTAAAAAATAGAAAACAAGATAAGAGACACGTCGTTTAATCGTGTTACGCGCTTTAAGGGATGTGAAGTACCGACACTACTCTAGTTAAATATATTTTATCGATAAAATACTATACATTTAATATAATTTATTTTATATAAATCTTCATTCTTTTTAATATGTAAAAATATTGTTTCTTTTAGTGTTTTTTATATTTGAAAACAAGTATTGAAAAATAAAAATAAAAAAGTTTTTAATGTTTTTCATATGCATCGATGATTTTTGTTATGCGTAAAATAATTTAAACATAAAAGATAAACCTTTTGTACAATATGAATCTATCGGTATAGGAACGCGTTCACATCCCCTCAATAATATAAAGACTGGATAATACTTTTTTGAGTGCCAAGACTTTTACGATTCATCTGCATATAGTGCAGTTGCAAACGTATCGAAAATATAAAGTTGTAAGGAACTTTATTTTACTTGTAGATAGACATATCTTTTTTTAATTATTCCGATCAAAGAATATTTCCATTAAAGTTCAATTCATTCTTATTGAAAAGGAGATAGAATATCAGAGAAATATTGAATCGAAAAGATAATTTGCAAATTCTGTTATCATTTTTTTACATGAAAATTTTTATTGAATGCGGATAGGCAATATCACGTTACTTCAGCCAAAATATTTTTTGTATATTCAATGAAATGTTTACAAAATTGTATTATTTCATTATTTACCAGAATAATATTAATCATTGAAATTAAATGATCAATATTAATAACATCGGTTGAAATAATGCGGAACAGTGATTAAAAAAAGAAACGTAAGGTATACATGTCTAAAAGCAATTAAGCATTTTTCCAATAACTCAACGGCCAGCAGCGAAGCTGTACATGATATATTTTAACTGTACATATAATAAGTATACTTCACATGTACTGTAAATATATATTTTATCCTAATTCGTTATCATGCTGGCAAGAGAAGTCAATATTTTATTTAAGATCACAACCCTTTTTCTATTCCATCCACCTTTTCTTTTATTGCAGTTATAAAGTATTTATACCACATTTATGTACCTTTTGTGGCTGTTTGATCTGTGTATTTATTAATAAGATATAGTTTATTTATCGATACGACGAAATTCAGTTATATTAACAAAAGGAACAATCTGCGACGTTTTTAACAATATACACTCATACAATATAGTTTGTAGATACATTGATATTTCACAGGTGCGACAAATTTTTACATACATTTTTACATATATGTGAAAACTGGTTATTACAGTGTTTTAAATAAAAAACCAAATATTTTAAATAAAAAATAAATAACAAAAATATTGAATATGTTTCACGAAGTTAAATTCTAGTATATCGCATATGATATTACATGTCAAAAATTTATCACATGTGCGCCTAAAATAATTTCCCAATCGATATGAAATTTATTTTTCATTTATCAAATATAATGTCATTAATTATTATTTCATAGCTTCATGGTTTCATAACTAACTGTTAATTTTTCTAATCATTAAATAACTTACGATTAAATAAATAATGAAAACAGGAAAAATTGCAAACAGGAGCGTCAAAATTACAGAGAAAAAAAATTAAAAACAAACCTGCATTCGCAATGATTGAAAGAGGAAAGCAGAAATTGGACCAAGCAGACTATAATATAAATAAACTCTGCTAAAATAAGAAATATGTAGATGAATATAATGCAACTGTAGATGAGTATTGTAGATCAATTGAAAAATTAAATGTAGACTCATAATATATAGTATATATGAGAAAAAATTGTATATGTTATACTTCATTTATTTTGCTCCTTTCGTTTGAAAAAGTTTATCAATGGCTTACACATGGATAAATATAATAAATGATATTACAATTACAATACTACAATTTTTATAAGTCTGAGTTTATATTATTTTACAATTTAAAAGAAAATGAGAAAAATTAGCACTAAATAAAAAAAAATGAAGACGTGCAGCATGATTCGTAGAAACTCGAAAGTGTAGATGCAAGAAATTAATTACTGTAGGAGTCATGTTTTTATAAGCATTTGTATTTTTGTAAATACGACATATAGATAGTTCTCATTAGGAAAATCACAAAAAGGAATTTTTGACCGATTACTATTTCACTAATATTATGTATGTTACAAGATATTTAAAAAATATATATATATATTAATATAAAATCTATTTACTAATTTATTTATTATTCCCAATATTTAAATATAGTTTTTCATAGTGTTATTTTTAAAAATATATAAATAATTACCAAAAATCATCAGTTAATTTCAAAACATTGTTGTAAAACATATTCGACATTTTGGCAAATAATTTGATTAATATCGATAATCTCATTAATATAAATAAATTCTTATAAATATTTCTATATATGATAGTTTCATAATAAGTGGGCCCGGACAAGCCTTAAGACAAGTTTGTACAACAGATGCGCCGTACCGTAAGTACAAGCGTAATTAATGGGAAAATTGTGAGAATGGTTGTGATTACAAAAGCAGTTTACTTTCTAATGAATGTGATAATATAGAAAAATCATGGAAAATAGATACTTGTGTTGTTATTATAAAGAATTAATTAATAACGTAATAACGAACATATTTATATTGATTTTATATATCCTAACTTTGTAAATACACAGTATTTATTAATGATTATTACGTAACAGGAATTATGATGATGACAGGAATTAGGATTATGACAAAAGCATATTTGTTGCGATTCTAAGAAATCTCTGTAACTTAAGTCCTTAATAGGTTTCATACCATACAACACCATCTCTTGTGTAATATAAGTAAAGTTAAACAGTATTAACATTCGAGTAAATTAAAAAAAAAATATTATTACTTGAACATTTAAAATCTTTAATGTTAACTTTTATTCGATTGTAAATGTAAAAATTCCATTTAGCATCTATAACGTATCAATCTGGAACTAATTATTTTGTTAAATTATATAACTTTTATATTTTCAATATATCGACAATTAATACACGATTGTATAATTTTTCTTGAAAAATGAAGAATTAAATAAAAAAAGTTAAATTTATCTAATACTATTCAATACCAACTAATTTTTCAGTAATCAGAAATTAATTATACAATTGAACATTGGTTCATTTTCTAATTATTATACAAATACAAGAAATAATAAGAACAAAACATTTGTTATATATATTCATTCCTTTTTATAAATAATATAAAATCAATTATTATTAATTTAAATTTACATTTGATAATATACATATAATGATAATGTACTGTTTTTTAATACAAGCATTTAATGATGCTAATGCATGCTAAAAAATTCTATTACATTTATACATAAATGTAACATTTATGCTATTGAATTCCAAGAATAAGACAAGTAAAGAGATATTATTAGATAGGAAATAAACAAAAAACAAATTAAGATTAAAACTACATAATATACATAAATTTATTTTTATATGAATAATTTAGTATATATATATATATATATACAATTTTATAAAATTTTGTAAAATATTGTATTTTTCAAAATTTTTTCGAAGTAAAAAATTTAAACCAATCAAACAATATTATATGTATTACAATATAATTGATACGTAACCAACTTATTGAATTTATAAAATATTCGTAAAATGAATTAACACCTAACTCCTATTTATCTATTGAACAAACAAACGGTAAGTTTACGATAAAATAATCGAATTATGATATTTACTACTTCATCTACCTATATTGATATAATAGATTCCTATGTGATCTACTGAACTATATCGGTAAATAACAATAATACTAATGTACTACGGCACACCCTACACTCATGCTACGGTTTATTATACATATAGTTATATTGTAAATATGCATTAATGGCACATCTGTCATATGTAATCGCTTAAGCAGGGAAAGTCGCAAGTGTACTAATTGGCCGAAGCATAGCGGTGAGCGTCACTGAACAGCGCTCAACGAATAATCAAGTTTTAGCGCGTGACACGAACTGAACGCTGAAAGACTCGATTCTTAACGCATGCCGTTTTTTATCGTAACTTGTTGTGCTGTTACGATATGTACAACGCGAATAAAATCGGAAGCACTTCCAAAGAGATTATAGCGTGAAAGCATTATCGGCAAAAACTTGTGTGGAACGAAGATACGAAGGCGGCATAGGAAGCAGGATCGGTGAGGCCGCAAAAATTCGAGTTCGTTTCTTAAATAAAATATTCTTATTTACCGCGGCTCGAATGTGTGATTGCGAGTATCTTCTAGTGAGTGATAGCGGTGACCACTTGCGGAAAAAATCATCAAACCGAAGAAATGCTGTGAGGAAATTGGAAAATTTTTCAAAGTAAAAGTCAAAGTCCACGAAGAAGCCGTAAAATTTTTAATCCTGGGAATTGCTGAGATGAGCGCATTGTTGTTATAACTGATAAAATAACAGGCCGAAACTAAGGAATAATGTAATGCATCTTGAACGAGATTGGGTGCAGAGTCTTAATGCGACGGCGCGAGAAAATTTTCCGACTGTTCTGCATCCGACACTGAATTCAATAAAACGTGAAATATCACCTCTAGATAGGCCCGATGAAATGTCGCATGTATTTGAACCAGAGGCACAACAAGTATTTACTATTATGATGCTGGATTGTTTGAAAAAATTAGGTGCGAAAATCAGTAATATGCAAGGAGATAATATAGTATCGGGAAATTCAGAACGCAAGATACAGGAAATTTAGCATTTATGTTGCTGAAGGAAGCCATGCATAACGTTTCGATTTTTAACGGTCTAAACATTGGATTGTTTATCATGGCCTGTAAACAGGCAAATAAAGCTTCTTCACTGTCCATAGAACTACAGGTTGTTGCACTATTAAAAAATAAATTGTCTCCAGAAAACTACTCAATTGATGCGATTTACCGCTGCACAATCTTCGAAAATTAACGGATCGAATAAGACGGTTTTTTAAGTCGGTGAAGATAATAACGCAATTGTGCGAATAGTTAGACATACTTTGTAAGATCTAGGATGAAACACTCTAGCAGTACTGGCATTGTGTATCGTCAATTAGGGACACGATGTTGGAACGACAGAACGCAGACCTGGAAAATGTCATCTAAGGTTATAGCTTTCGAGCAGGAGTTCATTGATGGCTTTAAATGTTGTCTCCCACCCGAATTTAGGAAAGAGCTCAATCGCGATCGTGAAGATACGCTTACGGTTGAGTATCAAATGATGCTCGACCTAAAGAAGTATGGAAAATCATACAGCGAAGCAGCTGGGAAAGACTTCAAGGAAAAATTCGTCAATCACCGAAACTATCGAAGTCTCCGAAATCATATCCTCGAGATACGTGGTATCACGAGTGTTGACAAGTCATTTTCAGCACAATTGTCCTCAGCATTGGGACAAAAATAACTAAGACGTCGTACTTGCTCATCACCTGCAAGAGGAGTTTCATCGTGCTAGACGACGTTACCGCCCAATCCCAATCGTAAATGTTGCATCGGCTGCTTTTAAGATACTGCAAGAAAGACAGTGTTTACGAAAACACTGTCGGAGACCTTGGGAACTTGGAGTGGAAAAATATTTAGAGCCGTTTGCTCTATTATAGTTGTCGCCGATCGCTCATGATCCAAACGAACGTGATTTAGGTTCGAAATTCTTTCGGAAACATCGCGCATACTTTAATTATAAAGAAGATACACTAGGGATAAAGGATGTATCCCTGCGGTTTATCAACGACGCAGATTAGGTTGTCCAACTAGAAAATATTAACGTGGCACTGAAAACCACGGAAACATCTACAGTTGGGGATGATAAGATACCAACATTGACTGATAGCGACGATATCGCGAAGTACGAGACGATCGTGACGGCGCTCGAGTGCGAGCAAATGAGTGAGGCACCTCGAGGTCGAGGTTGTTCATTGTGAGGAAGGGTATTGGAATAACCCGAATGGTTTGACATCAGCAAATGAGGAATGCGCGCGATTAGTAATGAGGAAAATATCCTTGGACAGAATCCACGAAGATTCTGCATGATTTTCTTTCGTAGGTAGGCATTAAAGATGCAACGGGCCCAAAGAAAGGGATCCAGATCACCGGAATAAGAGAGGAGAAATATTATTTCCGGAAGCCAAGCTGCAAGGACATCATGGAGTGCCAGTGATAATCGTAACGAGCGGTCACGATACAGAGAGACACGATTGAATATTAACGGGCAAGGCACCTGCAATTCCGGAAGCCACACAGAAGCACCTGCGATCGCCAACGCTGGACCACGCGAGATATTAGTACAACAAATAATAAATATTTGTTTGGTTGTGAATGACTCTTTTTCCGATTATGAACTTTTGAAATTACAATTTATAATAAATTAATTCTTTTCATGAAGTGAAACTTTTTAAGATTGATTTCTTAAAAATTTAAAAATTTTTCCTCTAAGAAATTAATTTACTTTAATAAGACGAAATTGTTTGATTTTTTCAATTTTTACATCATTTAAATAAATAACTTCTAATAAAAATTGCCATAAAAGGTAAGAAAAGAAGAGAATCAAAGGTTTTTTTTTCAGAAACTTTATTATTTACGTACACTAGCCTACTACTATGAATGAGATTCACCGCAGGTGTTTGGACATACAAGACGAAATTTTTTTAATTGAGTCCGTAACTTCCTGCGCTCATTCTTGACCTCCATGTACGAGCCATTTTATACAAATGACAATGGAATAATATCTCGTTGACTTCGTAGTTTCGTTAATGCGTTTTATTTTTAATTTTTACTTCATTTATTTTATTTTCGTCATAAGGAGACCTATTCTGGTATTAGGGTATAATTCGCTTCTTTCAAATTTTTCTCTTGAAATAGAGTGCGATACATTTAACGTATAATATAAAGTGCAATCGCATCGAAGCTCTCGACTTTTCGTTAATACCGACAAAGCAGTCTTTCTTTCATTTATAACTTTTACAATGCACGTGACATTTTATTTTCTCTTAGTGAATGGCTTAAAAAAATTATACTTTTTTCGGTAGGTTTAAACATAACATATCATCGGCAATGAACAACAAATATTTTTTAAGTACTTTTACTTCAAAATAACTCAATAACATAATTTTTAAATAATAATCTCTCATTTGTAAATTCGGAAAATCTTATGAAAAAGCTAGATATTGCTACAAGATTTTTCGTATTAAATAAAAATACGGTAAACTGGCTACAAAAACTGACTGACAATTAAATCTATCAATAATAATAAATATTTAATTAATCGCAGATCAACCGTTGCAAGTGATTTGCATACATTTATTGTAAAACATTTTAAAAATTTTCAATAAAATAATTATAAATTTTTCATCAATAAAATATTTTAAAGTCTAATAAAAAATAAAATAAATTGAACATTATAATAATGTACAATATAAGTTTTATAGGTGCGAATACTGAAAAGAATTCATGAAAAAAATAAGGAAAACATATTTGCTAGTCAGAAAATTCGATCGTCCTGAAGCGATGCGAACACATATATTCGTTTTTGAATTTGTAGAGTCTTATTTATATATTTATATACACAGGACAATCCAGAAATTCTCGATTCATTTCTCAATTGCCGGAATAAAAAAGAGAAAAGTCAGAGGTAAGAGAGAATATTGGATAGTTGAAGAAAGATCAACGCGCAACTTGAAATTCAAACACTATATCCATATATAGTATATATTTATATACTACATTTGTCTTATTCCAAGTTCACGAATCTGGTAATATTCTTGCTAATAAAAAGTATAGTGCCTTACAGTATTACAACTTATGTCGATATATTGCACATTTGAGAACATTTAAGTTTTTCTTGCATCTTAAGTACTCTGGTATAGGAAGATTTTTTTTTCGTTTTCCGTTTTAAGACTCGGCCTCCTTAAAATTCTTCTTCGTTTATTTTATATTATACTTCGTCCTTCTCACTCATACACACAGGCATACTCACTATCGTTCCTTTTTTATATAATATGTATATCTCCTAGTTAATTCATATGTACTAACCACTTCGACGTATGCCTTTACATTCTTTTTCTTTCTAACGCAAACCTTCGGTTAGCTTAATTGCGCGAATTCTCTCACCCGTGTCTTAGCTGCATTGAAATTATTATATTCAATTGTTGGATAATACGTGTGTATGTTTTAACACATATGTTTATGTGGGTAGGTATGTGCGTGCATCATGTGAGTTACATGCGTGCGTAAGCGCGTGCGCATGTGTGAGTCTATGTGCGCGCGCAACCATTGTGAATTTTTTATATCGTTCGATGTGTAATTGCCAATTTCTTACTTTTCTATCCAATAAAATTTTTCACATATCATTTTAAAGTTAGAGGAAAAATATGCGCATCACAAACAATTTAATAGATTTCACTTCTCTTTGTGCTTGCTTAATGTCTTATTAAAGTATTGAAATACTTTTACATTTTTACAACGATAGAAATTAAAATTATTGAAAGAAAATTAAAATAAAAGAATAAATTGTGTGTGGTTCATTTCCTTCATTGCATTGATGTAGATAAAATAAAGATATTCGTTGATAGTTACATATTCATTATATCTTTAATTTGATAGATTCGTTTAGCTGCAATTGTAAAATGAGGTACATGAAAATCTGCCGATTTTGCCTGATCTCGAAAATTTTTCAAAGGACGTCAATAAAATTTATATACTTTCTCTATTTAACATTGCTTTCTACGCAAGTAAAGCGAGTAAAGTAAATTAGTTTAGGATATTAATTTACACAGAATTTACAGTAATCGATAACGTAAAGAAAATATTACAGTTATTTAGTCGATAAAATCTCTATCATATGACGCTTCGAGGTTAGAATTCGATAATTTTCGAACATAAATCCTACCATAAATCCTAGATGAAAATTATATCGTAATTTCTTTAAAGTTTTTAAATTGCGAATTCGCTCTGAAAGCTATAGAACAATTTCATAATTTCCAAGAACTCCAAGCTCTTTAAGATTCACAGAAAACAAAAGATGAAAGGGAGAAAAAGAAGCGTCAGAGATTCATCGTAATATCTTCGTCGATGATTGCAGATCGCTTCTCAATCATTTTTTGACAACGTCGGCGATTTTCATTCATTACATTCTATTTTTTCGTAAATTTCGAGTGCTCTTTCGTTGCTTCGTTTACTTGTCATTACTTATTATATCTGTTATAATTTGTGAATATAACTATTCTATGTATTCTCGCTTTGAATTTTATATAATTGTAATGAAATATATTGCATTTGATTTTTCCACGTTTTCATCAATTTTCCATTTTCCCGTAGTGAATTTTTAATTTATATAATGAATAATCTCGTTGTTAAAGTATATTTACACACAAATTTGTTCTTATTTTGTAATTAAAGTGAAATTTGAGAACAAAGTTAGACTATGTTTATCAAACATGATGTACAGTAATGCAACCACAAGTTGTAGATAAGAACGAACCCTTATTTTGTTTACAATAAGTAATAACTATCATCAGTTGATTATTAGTTTAAACTTAAATCTATAATCGATATTACAGAGAATTTCTATATGCTAGAGAAACACAATTGAATAGACAACAATAAAAATTGTCGCTACAACATAACTTAAAAAGCATTTTTTCCGTAATTTAATATGACAATCTTAATACCATATAATGGAGACCATATATATGAAAGGATATATATATATATATATAATGTAAGAAAGTGTTGACTAATTTGTTTTAAAGATTTATAAATAATTTCATGCAATTAACACTAGCGGCACGAATGCAAAATAATGATCGTAAATGAAAATAAGTGTTTAAAGAAGTAAGAGATCAGCAAGTCTCGGAGACTTAATAATAGTAATAATGAAAGATCTAATAGCAGTATCTAATGCTTGTAAATAAAAGAAATGCCTCAATCAGGGCTCATTGAAAATATTTTTTTCAACTTATTTAAAAATATTTTAAATATCAATTTTAAAGACGATGTGATATAAATTAATTTCAATCAATGATTGTATAAATATAACTATTATCATTCAGGTATAATATAAGCTTATATAATGTGAAAGTTTAATCATTGGTTATACGATTTTTTATGTATCAGTCATGTAACTATTGAGTGTTTTTAGAATAATACGATGGAGATGGCTTCATGTAGACATTTAAAGTAAGATTTAACTCGTTATGAGATCATAAGGCAAATTCGCATATTATAATGCAAATTTATTTAACAAAACGAGAAATGAGTAAATAAAACTTAAATATTAAGAAAAATTGCGAAAATTTTGATGAAATATAGAAGATTTGAAGCTAGATCGAGCTATAACTTCATAATTTGAAAAACTTAAAGAAAATAAGCAAATTTTTGAATTATAGAAAGTCAACATTTATCTGTTTCAAAATATACGGGAAGGAAATTAATCTAACATTAATATTAAATTCTTATTCTCCATTGGTTTTAGATAGATTTACTTAGTAAATCTATTATTATTTTTGAAAGTATTATTTTCTTTATTTTCATTTCAAGAAATTACAGGTATTTTGTCTATTAAAAAATTATTCGTAATATATGTTTGGAACAAAAGCAGAGAATATTCCTCAAATAGGATTTAAAGAGTTTTGCGAAATTGCTAATGAATCTCTTGTTCATAATTCCAATTAATAGGCATCACTATTGCACACTCTTAAAATTATTATACTGAACCAAAATAATGTAATTAGTTAATATAAAATATGTATCATAATAATAAAAAATGAAAAACATGAGTTATATTATACTCAATTTTTCCATTAAAAACCCGTATTACTTAAAAAAGTAAAATTTTTAAACTACATGATTTTTTATAAATAATAAAATTTCACTTCGAGAAAATGTTCTTTGATCGTCCCATTTTATTATACGACTCGTGCATACATTTAGTCACTCCTGAGTCTTAATTTTTCGTTGCATATAATTTTTGTTGCATAGTTGCATAGTTTTGCGCAGACAAATGAAAGAAAACAAGCTGCGAAAACGGATAATCGTAGACACTATTTTTGAGTATCTCTTATTTCTTTTTCATAAATATCGGGTTACATTATTTAAACGATATGGAAAATGTAAAATTGCTTGCGATCTCAATAATAAGGAGCATCGATGAAGAAAGTCTTCATGGCAAGATGATCGATTTATTCATGTATTCTGGTTGATCTATGATTTATTATTATTCGTTTCTTCGTTCATTACTACGCAACTTTGAATGTGCGTCAATGCAGACATAACATTTGTTTGATCATTTGAAAAGTTCATAGATTCCGTCACCTGAGATGATGTGATGAGCAACTTCTTCAGCGGGACTAATCGTCGCCACCCTTGTCGTTGAAACATATTCCTTGGATGGACTTAAAAATGGGTATTCTGCAATTTAAAAAATTAAAATCTTAAGTAATAAAAATATGATAATTTAGATTAAGTAATTTTGTTAAAAATAAATTTTACAAATGCTTTTTAAAGATACTAAAATATTAAATTTAAATACTACTTTTTAATTAGCTTAGTCAATTTCATTTTTATCTGATTAAGTAATCTGGCGAATGAGCGAGTTGACAATAATGCCGAATAGTAAAATATTCGGATTTATTAACTTGAAAAATGGTTTATTATCTATAGCAGATGTTTAACAATCAAAGTAAAATAATAAATACAATTATATGAATAATCTTGTTATTGTCAAAATTATAAGGTAATTTTGATTGTTCTGAAAGGTATAATTGAAACCAGTTTAGAAAAAAGACAGAAGAATCACTTCTAATTCATTATTATGAAATTCATTGCGTTTGAACAAAAATGCCTTTCCCGGATCTATGAGCTAAGATGCGATCCTCGAATTTTACATGACGTGGAAAGGATCAAGATTGAATTAAACATCGGACATAGACAATTTTACCAAGAATCTCTTGTCGGCTTTAACAACCTTGTCAAGTGTAAGACATCGACATTCCATATAATGTATTAAAATTCGCTCAAATAAAAATTAAGCGAGAAATATGCAAATGTAAGCGTGTCACAGACAAATTTAAATTCCTCTTTTACAGGTAAATAACACTTTGACGAATGTAACGAAGGTGCACACTTCACGCCTTTTGGATCAATGCCACTAAATAAGTTTTTAAATATACTTTATTATTATTATTATTATTAATTATAATAATAATTAAAGTTAATTGTTTGTATCCGTTTGCATTATAAAAACTTTCCCTAACAAGAGTAATTTTCCAAAATTTACTCCCTTACAGCCACGAATATTATCGTGGAATGCATTGAATTATTTTAAAAAGTACTAAAAGTGGTATCAACTTAACGATTATTATTTTTTTCCAAAAATACATCACCTTGGACGATACAAATACTTTTATAAGATATGACAAAATGCACTAAGTTGAATATAATCTAATAATTTACTTACTACAAATCATAAAACACTTTACGATGTAATAGTTATTAAAAAACCAAAAACCTTAACGCCAAATAAGAAAATATTTCTACGAACATAATAATACAGTATACGCAAGGGCTTGTTAACGGTGGAGATTAAATTATTATTTTGTCGATTTATTATTATTATTAGTCCAATAACTATTGGGCGTATTTTCGTACTGAATAGTCAATCACCTTCTTATATTAATTGTCAATCATATTCATATATAAGCACACAAAAGCAAATTTTATCTTTGAACAAGAACTGGTAGTTCCATACCTTAAGACTGAATACTCACACGCATCAAAATTCAGCGAGTATTTGTGTTTAGGCATACATATGTCTTAATTGTGTTATTCAGATATTGCAGTTGTTATGAAATTGTAATAGATAATACTTGACACGATAAAGAAGAATAATTAAACGAGTATTAGATCCGCAATATGATTCTATTTAAGCGAGGATTGAAATTAATGAGATTTCGATGCTAAGCCGTAGTAAACTAATTGATAAAGACTTGGCTTGATGAACATATTAGAAGCATAAATTAAAATTAATACAAGAAAACGTCAAATTGAGAGATTTCTTTCATGTTGCAAGTAACCGAATAGACGACTCATACCTTTAAACAGAGGCGTGGAGTGTCCCAGCCTGTGGAGCCGTCGAGTACGATATCGTCCCGGGTGTTCCGGTAGCCGGCTGCAAGCTCAGCTGTAATTGATGCTGCTGAGCCTTCGCCCTCAGACAGGCGATGCTCTCATTCCTCAGCTGTTCCGTGTCCTGGACGACGCCTGTTTCAGTGGATAAAAATACGACCTTCATTACCATTTGAATTTCTCGCAAGGTGCGTAAGCTTTTCAAGTTTTTACTCGCTAGCAATCATAACTAATTTAACCATTAGATAAATAGCTTTGTCCTTCCCTCCAACGATTATTCAACTTTTATGGTTATTTTTTCAAATATTACGTAAACAATATTAAGGCACAAATTAAATATTAAGAATATTAGCGAAACTTGGACCTCGCAACTAGTTAGCGCAACTAAGACGTCTTAGATAAATAATTTAACAAAATATATAAAATAAAAAATATACAATTTTATGAAAAGCAACTGAAACGAAATATTCGTTATTTAAACTTATTTAAATGAAATATTTGCTAATAGTTCAATCTTACTCAATCTACACTTTACAAATTTAAATAAATCAAACACAAATTATCTCTTAATAAATCATCTCTAAATACGTTTTATTTACTGGATAAATGCAACCTTTAACGAATCAAATTTATTTTTACAGTTATAAAAGCAAAATGTATTATTTTATTTAGTTTTTTACTCATTACTAAAAGGAATATTTTACAATTTTATTATTCTCAATTGATTAAAGCTTTATATAATTAGATATGAAATTACATCTATTCCAAATACGAACTTTGAAACTGAGTAAAAGAAATTTTTAATTATTTTCGTACATCCAAATCTACCAAAATTTGTAAAGATGTAATCAACGACAATTTAATAGGTATGCATAAGTTTTCTGTTTTCCAGTAATAAAGTAAATAGTGAGATCTAGGCATTAAAGCTGTATAACTATTTTCAAAGGAAATAATTGAAAAGGTTTCGCTATTTTTTAGACTTAAAATATCAACGTGCGAGGAAAAAGAATTCTAGTCGAAAACACCTGTTAAAATATCCGTCTCCATAATATACATTAAACAAATGCTTTCTTAAAATTGGTTTATAGTTGACTGAACAGTAAACTTTTGTGCACGCTGACAATTTTCCACGTAAAGATATATGCGTACACAAGAGCGACGCAATTTTAAGTAACAAAGGCAACGGCCGAAAACTCACCGGTAGATGAGGAGGGACCCATGCCGTCCTGACTCTCCTGACCGCTTTCCGAGCTAGTGGGCCCGCCTGGAAGGTGATTATGGTGGGGTGGACTACCTCCACTACCCCCATGATCATTGCCGCTGTCCTCACCACCGGACTTTAGATGCTCCGCAGCCTCGATGGACTTTCGGTGCATCCCTAGGGGGCCACAGTCAATCAGATCGCGTCGATTATTTTCATTATCTTGGTTAAAGCCACTTGTCTTAGAGGATTGCGCTGATAGAGACGAACAGAAAACAAAAACGGATTGCTAAAGCTCTTCCTTTCCCTCTGCGGAAATTTAGCGGCTCTTTTTTTTATTGTTTTTCTCGGATTCGCGCTTTCCAATGATACTGTGATTTACGTTTAAAATGAATTTTCATTTTGCTTCTGTATAATATAATTAGACATCTGATGATAATATCTTGCGCAAATAAAAACCCACTTGAAAATTCAATCACAGTGTTTTTGATTTTTATTTCTTTTTTTGGATTTTTGAAGATTTAATGGTATGTCGGTTTATTTTTTATTATTCCTTTATCGAAATCCTCGAAGACTTTTAATTCTATGATAAGCGTAAAGTATATACATACACATACATACATATATACATAAATACATAAATACATGCATACATACATACACACATGAACACATGCATATGTACATATATACATACATACATACATACGTACATGCATACATATGTACATACATACATACGTATGTATATATATAGACATATACGAATTAAAACCAAAACATATAATTTCCTTTTCATTTTAAATTATTCTAATGCTTTCTAACTTCAAGTAAATAATAAGTTATCCATGATTATTATTTTACTAATTATTTCGGTCTTAATATTTAATAAAATTAAAAAACCCAAGTTCCAAAATATTCGATTAATAGTTCTGCATTCTGCCGATCTTTTTAAAACTAATGTTTTATTTTACAAATTGTAATAACAAAATAAAAAATTTATAACACATATAGCATATCTGATTTAATTAAGTACTTCTATTTCAGTGACTGCTCTTTAAAATGCGCAATCATTTGTACATTTTATTTGTTAAAATTATACATAGAATTTGACAATTTTATAAAAATCAAAGTTTCAGTAGTATATTTAATCAGTCGATCATTTTAAAATGCTTGTAACTCAATAAATGGTATAATATCGAATAATCTAATATTGAATAGTTAATGTATTGCTCGTTACTAGTAGTCATATGAAAGACTGTCAAGTCATGAAAACTTAAAATAAAAAGAAAATCTTTTATCAAAAAATCTTTTATCCACAAAAAAAATAAAAATCTTAAAATAAAAATTCGTAAGAAGTAAAAATAAATAAAATCGAACAGCTTACATCTTGTAAGGATCATTAAGTCATTAATTACCGAGAAGCCACGGTGCTACAGATTCGTTTTCCTTGGCACTTTTGAGTATAGTTTCAGGTAGCGGCAGGGAATGTCTCACCATCGCCCCATAAAGACCGTATTCCGCCATTATGGTACTCCTTCCCCAGCACTTTTCGGTCTTACGCCATTTTGCTCTTCGATTTTGAAACCAAACCTGTAACAATATCATTCATTTGACAATGTTAATAAAATTATTAATAGTAACTGTTGGCAAAGCGTTACATTTAACATTTAGAAATCAAAGTTACGATGAATATATAATTATTAAAATAAAGAGTAAAGAATTTAGTATTAGACTCTTGGCGCTCAGCGCATGTTTCCTTGGATGAATTGTAGATCCAACGGATTTTATGTCATTGCATTTGAGTCTATAAAGGCCCCAAATTTTTAATCGATGAGACCTCGACTGGTGCTCGCCTATTCTACAGTCGGGAATTAAATATTTTCCAACAAGATCATTGTCCCTTTCTTTGTTCGATCTGTCATCGCGTACGAATAAAATACCGAAGCTTACATTAGTTACCTTAATTTATTAAATTATCAGATATTTAAATTGACTCAGTCTTATGTACTTTTATGTATAATATATATTTATTTATATAATAAAAGATATAGAGTAGTCAATTATTATCATTTACCCTAATTAAATCATAAATATACTTTCATGATAAGACTATCCTTATGTACCTCAGAAGACTTGATCGACAACCTTATATTCATCATTCGTTCAAAACTTCTCGCACAATTTCAAATGAACGCATTAATTAGAGAAAAGTTTGAAATAAAAATTTTCCATTTCAAACACGGATCATTAAAGAGATGTAAAAAAATGTTCTGCACCGAAATTGTTATACGCCCAATTAGAGTAGACGCTCACTTTCTGCGCGTATGTAAGACTGCATATATAGGTACGGGTACATATACATGTAGTAGCGTTCACAGTTAAGTAGTCCAGACGAGCGATTTGTCAGGAGTTCGTTATCCTATTTTCCTTTTTACACGCGCGAATGTGTACTGCTAAGAATATCGTTAAAAGTAGTCCCTAATGAACCTCCCTCAACGATCGGGGAAGACCACCTAACGCGTTGTGGTCGCGTGCCGTTCGCCCGGGTCACGTACCAGTATCAATTTTAACGATCGTGGAGCAAAGCCGAACGACCTCACGCGACGCTGATATATCAAAGAAATAATGATACCCATTATCGAAATAATACGCGGTTTACCTTACCGGTAAGGAGAAGTACTACTCGACGTCCTTGTTGTAGACAGTTTTTTGCTCTTTCTCACGATGAGAAAATAAGAGGCGTTTTTTATTCTTAGCAAATATCTTATATGACTAAGTAACCGTCGTGCTGCATTGTTTCGTCGTCGAGAAAACTTTTGAGTAGAAACATGTAAGAAAAAACGTAACTTACTCATTTCTTTCCTTACATAGAGATCTCACTTGCCAAACAAGAGGTAATTATTTTAAAAAAGAAAATAAATAGCGTGAAACTTAAATAAATATAAATTATTAGCACAATAATCGATAAAACTCTATCTAAATCAATGATATGATAAGTAGTTTCAGCAGAAACAAATAAAATAATTACTATAATAAGTGCAATACAATGTAAGCTAAGAACGATGTAAATGATTATTCGTAAAGTTTTAATAAAATAATATACTGGTAAATATTGCGATTTATGACAGCAGATACTCTGTTTTATGAACAATTTCATATCCACAATACGAATACTTCAAACCACCATTAAACATGTGTCAATGGTTATATTCGAAAGACAGGCCAACTGAATAGTAAATTTAGTATTTGTTATAGAAAAATATTCGACGGCGAGTATAAATATAGACGTTTTTCCACAAGCGTCGACTTCTCGCTTCGCTTATGAAATTCTAAATTTATATTATTAAAAGCACTATTCAATAGATATATACTTGACGATGCAGAAATTTTTATTGTATTTTATTACATGAATTATAGTTCTTCTAACTAGTTCAGTTCACTGTGAAATTGTAAAGCCTTCAATTCTCAATTTTATTTTATAATTGTCAATATTTTACTTCCGACATAATATTTTATAATGTTGTAGACATAATTTATTATTTTTTATACCAGAATTTTCATACAATGTAGGAAATTAATAATTCATACAATGTTCAATAAACAATTACTCCTCTAAAAAAACTTTTAATACTATTGTAATCCAAATAAAAAGAATCATTTTAACGTTTAATATGTTTATACTTCCGTAGTATCTACGACTGCAGTAACATATATTTAAAAATGTAAAAATTCATGATCTTATCATTGATCTTATTGGCCATAATATTGATCTAATATAACTCTATTCATAAAAAGTTAAAAATACTGTAATTTCGTTACACTACATAATATTTAAAAGAAATTATTATTTAAATGGATCTAACTGTAGAGAGACGCGAACAAATTAAAATGTTTAAAGTTAGTTTCTGTTTTTCATGTAAATATTTTCATTTAAAAATGTTATTTTTTTAACGTAAAAATAAACTAATAAAATATCACAAATATTCTATTGTTTTATTATTTAATAAATTTAAGTTATACTTGCAAAAGAAAAATTAAAATGAGACTTCGGTTATATTTGACTAATTACAAAAAATTTAATTACAACAAAATTAATGTAGGATGCATATAAGTTATTCTTTGGCAGCTTTTTTATTATTAGACTTACATATAAAATATTAAAAGCTCGTGTGTTTTGAATAATTATGATATTTAAAACAATTTCAATTGAATATCTCTAATATAGATTATTAGTTTGAATTGAAGAGTTTTGTTAAGTTTATTTTTATATTTAAACTGAAGCTGTACTTACTAATAAATATAGTGTTTATATTTTATTAAAAATTGTACTTTGAAGAGATAACTTCACAAGTAAAACGTAATCATTAATATTATTGGATACGATTGAGAACATCTCAAACTCCAAGTGAAAATTTTCTCTGAATCGATATTATTAATTATTATTATTTTTTGTACTATAACAAGTAACTATTATAAATATGGAATGGGATGAAAAAACGATGAAAGCACAGAGAAGATACATCATTTGCGAATGTACTTTATGTAAAATAAATTTATGTAGGATGTACAGCGATGTTTCGAAGATTTACGCGACTCCAATACCTACTTTATATATATTTTTTCTTCCGCTCTCTCGCGTTAACTTCATGTTATGCGTAAAATGCAGCCCGCATACGTGACTATCAGTTATTCAAATGCCGAAGCCTAAATGGATCCACATGTACACGAACACCCCCACACTTCTTCTCTCGCCTATATAGGATAAAGAAAGGGAGGAAGGGGTGGTACATGTCTGGGGGACAGGGCGTGTACCAATTTGTAGCAACAATGCTAAAGTCACGGGCAGAATTGGAACGTAATTCGAATGAATGCGCGAGAGTGAGCGACCCCGCGTTGCCCTGTCAATTTGTGTTGCAAGCCCAGCATTATCGCTCGCTTAGATTTTAACGAGCCCGGAACAAGAGAGAATCCATGTATTTTGTCCCCTCCTTCGTTCCATTATTTATTCGTCTATTTTTATTGTTATCGCTCTAAAGAGCTCTAGAGCGATGATTAATGATTAGTGATAATTATTTATACGAGGCAACCGCGGGTGTATCGGCCTTACGCGGATGGAACTTTAAATTTCTTTTGAGCATATCATTGTTTACTTGTGCGTCGACAACGACGAACAAGTTAAGTGTGACAAGGCAAGTTGACGTGAACTTGTCGAGAATCATTGTACATTGGGTTGCAAGCTCTATCTCTTACCATTGTCATTTACATTCACTAAATACTATTCTTAATTATCTTCATTAGGCACCTTTTTGTGTATTTCGATACTTATGCTCCTTTCATAATGCATAAAATCCTTTACTTATATTGATTAATTTAATTTGGACTCGGGTAAAGTAAAAGACTTTACTTAAAGTTAACTTTGTTTATAAAAAGCAGCATATTCTTTTGATAAAAATTCTTATGAATAAATTTGCATCGTACTAGAAGATAAAAAATTACGACAAAAAATTAAATATTTCATTGTGGTAATAATTAGAATACAATAATTTAATATTAAAACTTATATTCAACTAGTTCTTATTAATAGACAAATTATTTCATGTATTTATATATAAAATATATATGTTATATCTTAACGTCTCTTGTGCATTTAAATGTACGAATGCGTTGGACTAATGTAAGATTTAAAATTTAAAAATTAAATTGATTAAACATGCGGTATTTCGCATTATTTATTCGATTGTGTCCAAAAATGAACAATGAATAGACTATAAAACGGATTTTTTGCAATAAATGTTTAATTTTTTAAATGAAATCCTGCTTCAGGTTATTGAGTATCTCAAAAATAAGAATATTTTCTTATTTTTAAAAATTAAACAAATATATAAGCTTCTAACGTTGTACGTTAGACGAATTAAATCTAATAAAATATTATTCTAGAAAAGTATAATTTTGGTTTTCGTAAGGGTAAAACACTGGTATTTAAGTTAATATTTATTTTCGACGCAATTGTATGCTATGCTTCTTTATGTCTTCATAGAAAGAAGCTATTGCAAAGAGGTAAGGGAGAGAAAAATACGCCTCGAAAACTGCGAAAAAGGAAAAAACGTAAAACGATGGTACATTCTGATATATTTACAAAAGCATCGAGGACGGAGAAAATTTTTATCTCGAAAGCTCATGGAAAAAGTTGAACCCGATAAGTTTGCCACAAAAGCTTTATTCAACAGCGAGGCACACGAAAAGTTTTAATAGCCGCGCTCATACGAGAGCATTGCGAAAATTCTTTTGCGGCGCGTAAATTCGAAAAAAAGAGCAAAAGCGACAGAAAAACAAACGGAGATCGCACAGAGAGCGAAAGCACTTGAGGTACTAAAAGTTGAATTATAAAGATCATCGTGTTTCTAAAGGGATCCGCCTCTCGGAAAAGACGCATCGAGTCGGAAGTCTCGCCTCGGGTTGATTCACTTCTACCCAGCGCCTATATCGGATGAGAGGAGATAATTTGTGTGCGAATCTTGCTGTATAGGTGTGATGCAAAGTTATTTTGATGCTGACGGAAATTATAATGCTAAGGGAATAAGAAAACACGGGAAGAGGATCATTCGCTCAAGTACGTAGATCTACTAGTTTACGTTCTTCTGGGATTCTTGAGAATAGAAGGATGTCTATTTAATTATCTACTAATATCTACTGTAAATCTACTAATTAAATGTCTCATAAAATTGGTAACTTAGTGATATCTTCTTCATTTTAGTTAATAATCACTTGTGTGTTTTCATTTTTACTATATCGATAGAAGCATTCAACTTATTATAATTATCATTATATATTACATTAATTAGATACGAATACTGTTTAAAATACTGTTAATATTTTTTATTTTATTTAAAAAATGATTCAAACTCAATACATTTTTGCCCTATACCATAAAGAAAATTTAAAATCTCTTCATTTCTTAGATCGGATTATTTCTATTCATCAAACTTAAAAATATCTACTTTATTGCTGAAACAGAATAAAAGTTGTCTTTTAAATGGAAGTTGTACGTTAATTCATTATATTAATTTATTCAAAAACTTTTAAGAATACTCGATTACATATAGCAACAATGTAAATCAGTCAAATATATGAAGAAATTCTTAATACTGGAACTTATCAGAATCAACTTAATATTTCTATTTGAAAATTTGTCTATACACGGTCATAATATCGGTTTCTTTCTTCTATTTCTAGTACCGTCGATACACTTTCAACATTCTATATGAACATCTCATCATTCGATAAATGTAAAAAATTATACATGGAAAATGAGCATTTTTCTAATAAATTAGTAATTGTCTGATTTAAACAGATATTAAATGAATATAATAAAGAAAAATATTCAACTCATTAGAACTGCAAGATTAATTTACGCGAACCAAGCTTCTTTTCAAATTCTCATCCTCGCTCGTTATAATTTATTTAATGAAAACTTAATCGCAAAGAAGTTTTGTCAAATGTATTAAACGAGAATTAAACCATTCTTTGATGCATTCATTCAAAACTTTAATAATTTACATTTTTTAATTGTAATTCCAAAAATCGTTGAAATAGCAAAAATTTACTTTACAATTTTTTTATTTTCAATTATATCTCATGTATTATAAAACACAAAAAATTAAAATTTATATTTTTCAAACTAAAGTTTAATTTGAGGCACTCTTCAAAAGATAATTATACGCTAACAAATGTTTGTAATTTAAATTTTTTATAGTACATTTATGATAGTACATTTACTTAAAAATTATTTTCATCATTGAATATGATAGGTATTTATTCTTTTAAAAATGTAATCATGTGTTTAAATCAAAATTTAGAAGTAAAGAACCTTTCATTATGAATTTCAATCGCAAATCAAAATATTTACTTTTACTAATTTTTACTATGATTTTTTAAACTTTTTCAGAATTATTTTTTCATATGCTTCTCGTGTCAAATTTTGAGTACAGGCGGGTATTTATTAATATCAAACTTTGCAACAAAGTAATTAAAAATGTCAAAATAATAATTATATTGTAGGATAGTCTTACTAACGTTGCATTAAAGTAATTTATACAGAGGATGGATTGGAAAAGATTCACTCTACAAAAATGAAATAAATTTATTTGTACCATGATTTATCTACTAAAATAATAGCTATTGGCCAAGTGGCACTAAATTTTTTAAATTATTTCACTTTTCATAGACTGTATTTATTATGTACAGAGTCACGAAAAATTGGAAAAGCAAGTAGCATTACCGATAAAATTCTGGCTGTCGCTCGACTACTCGTGTATAACCATACAGCATTGATGTATAAACTCTTATAAAATGCGCATATCAGTTTTCCCTATCGACGCAACGTACGTCGTATCGTTTTTCCTCCTCCTCGTTACTAACCAACTCTCGCTCAGCATCATTGGCATAGCCGCTATGATATTTAGTCGATTTTTGTATATTACTTAATCAACCCAGAACAACCGAATCAACATATGATCGATCAAACCGGAGACTGACTATTAGACTAAAATAAAAGGACGCATAAATCGGTGACACTGCCATGGTATCCATCCGATTTTGAAAGGAGGAGCGAAAAAAGTCGGACCGCCTTGGCAGGCATTAACGCGGAGGAAGGAAAGAATGGGATGAAATTAGAAACAGATACTGTTTTGAATGCTAACTGGATAATAAGGAAGGTCTCTGAAGGAAAATGAAAAAAGAAAGGAAAAGTTTTGAGGGAAATCGTCAAGGCAAGACATAAAATGAGTCGTGTTTAATGTGAAATGAGGGATAAAAAGAACGGATAGAGAAAGAGAGAGAGAGAGAGATGTTGGGTGTGTGGCCCTGATCAGTTCTGTACTCGAAGCGAACGAGGAAGATAAAAAATGCAAAAATACTCAAATTGTAAAGTATTAATACACCGATAGGCGATAGTATCAGGAGCTGTACAATAACGAGGGACTAGATAAGCATGAGTACAAGAAATGAATGTTCCTTGACAGTGTCTTTAAAAACGAAAAAATATTATAATACCTCGATCTTCTTAATAATATAAATTATATATAAATATAGAATCAATATTAAAATAGAATTGAATTTGACGGATGAATTAAAAGTAGTATTGAAGAAATGTTAGCTTGTAGCTTAACTGACTTTTATTGAATACAGATAATATTATTTATTATTTTTCTTATTTTATAAAGTAAGTAACATTGGTTTTATGTTTAGTTGTAAAATATAACACTAAGAAATTTACAAAAATTAAAAAAAAATTCTCTGCTCTTTGTATTCAGCGTGACTGCATAGTGGGTAATCTCTAATGGTTTTACATAAAAATTGCAACTGTGCATAATATTTAACTAAATAAAAATGCGTTAGATACGCACTACTGTATAGAGTATACTTTAGTAAGAATTAATTCCAAACGAAACAAATATTACATTCTATCAGTTCGAAATTTGACGGTTTGAATATATTGTTTAAGTTGCTTATTTGAATACTAATAAAAGAATTCGAATACGTAGGAGCAAAAGCAACGCCATCTACAGTCAGTTTTCAATCTCGATATGTGGCAGTTTTTTGTACTCTTGATTCACTGTATTCTTAAAATGTACTACACTGTATTACTCAAATAATATGTATATTAGCAGGAATGATTAAAGGAAAGACTATTTAAGAGAAATTTATGCTTATAACTAGCATACTCCTCATAACTATCTACATGAACACGCGCGCGCACACACACACACAAATAACGCTCCATAATAATAATAAAATATTTTCAGTGAATGCGTAACGTAAGAAAAATTACACACGTGTCATTTAGTATATGTATGATATTAATATATTGTATGATAAGCTCGCTGATGTCATTCTACAATTTCCAATATTTTAGAATATTTAATCTGAGGACAAGTTTAATTTCTCCAGGGAAAACTTGACTACCAGAATTAATTTTATTAAATTATAACCTTATATTTGTATGCATGAATCACGAAATGGGCAGTTATTAATTAAAATTTAGATAAATCTAGAAGAAAACGATATAATTTTCTCCATCTTTTGATGTATTGATGTATTGATGTATTCTCCATATTGATGTATGAGACTTAAAATTAATTTAACATGATTGGTAATAATTTGTATTAGTAATAAAAATAATTTTTCTATTCAAGTTTTAAAATTCACTCTTCATTTAACATTATGTTACACTTCCAATTATTGAATTTGAGCTTTATAATCTTAAATTCTGTATCATATATATTTACAATAAATTTCAAAGTGTCATTAAGTTCACTTTCTTTAACTACTATTCTTAGTATTTTTTATGCATAAGTCTCGGGAAAAAACATTTTTTTTTTTTAAATGCAAAGGACTTCCTATTAATTAAAAGTATTTCCATTTCAATACTGTCTTCGACATTGGGAAAATCCAACACTTTTAAATGAAAGGCAAAAGGCGTGAAATAAAGAAGAGAAAGACGATAAAGAGGCTTGATCGCACACTCGTTTCAAATATAGATGAAGGCAAAACACCCACCTGCTCGATTGATGTCGCTGCGTCGTCAGGGAGACGATACTTGACTCGATATCGTCTCAACATATATTGAAAGCAACTCACTTTTCCTCTCTTTCTCTCTCTTATTCAAGAGTTGGAGTGTTACGTGTCAGAATAAGGACCCTTAAAGAGGCCTCCTCCTCTCACATCGTTTTTTACGTGCATCACATTCCAAGAATCTTGCGTTTAGAGCACGCAAGTATTGCAAAGTAGAAAAACAAAACTAGGGAATAGTTGAGTAAAAATTCATCTATGGGCATGCATATTATGCTTATACAGGATCTCCTGTTTGACTTATACATTGTTTTTTTTAAGAAAGGATATTCCCTAAGAAGCGAATGTGTGTATATGCCCGCGAAAGAGAAAGAGAGCAAACGAATAATTATCGGATATTGCATTAATGGAACGACTTTAATTTGTAATCGGGCGATAATGAGACTGTATAGTTTCTCTTTCTCTAGCGCTTTGGATCATTTTTTCCAATCATCCGTATTTTATACTTATACTATTTTCTAACGTTTCTTTTTTTTCCAGTGGTAAAAGTATATTTTTTAATTACTGATGTATCGAGTCCTTCAAATATTGAATCTAAATCAATTTCTATTGATTATTATCATCAAGATTAGCATATAATATTTTGTATATTTCTTACTTGAATCTTTAAAAGATGAAAGTTATAGAAGTAATATAATTCTTAGTAGGTATAAAAATTGCTGGTAAATGCAGTAATATAATTAAAAATTCAAGTGCATATTGAAATTTTAAAAAATGCCTTGATGCACCTGAACCTTCGTATTCATTACTTTTTTAAATATTTATAAAAACTCGAGAAGTAAAATATACATAGACATTTATACAAGATAGAAATATTTAATGGTGTTAAAGCAGTATTTAATTATCGGTTTTTCTTTTATTCGTATTAATTGAAAGACTGTAGTAAACAATTAATTGATTTCTTATAAATATTAGGTAGATTGAATTTGTCCCAGTTAAATTATTTTATATTAATCAAAATAATAATAATAACAACAATCAATAAAATTTATTAAATATGCAATAAATATTTTAATTGAAAAAAATTATTAATACACTTAATTTGATATTTAAATAAAAATGTACATTAATAATCTATTAGGAAATATTAATTAGTTATCGTTATTTTAAGTTTAATTTATACTGTCAAGTAAATTTGGTAAGTTAAAATACCTAAGTTGTCTCATCGTATAAAAGTACCATTAAATTATTTATTACTTTAAAATATATACTAGAAGAAATTATAAATAAAATGATTAATCATAAAATTTTTATGTTGTAAGATGTTTTTTAAACTTAAATATATCTTAAGAATCAAATTTCAAATACATCATTGACTGTTTAGTTTGAAAAGTTTCGAATTCTTTATAGTACTAAACAGGTTTTAAATATTCGCGTTGTTAACATTTTAAAGCTCAGATGACATAAACCTTTTCGAAAAAGTAATACTATTCAAAAACTTACAATATTTCTTTGTAACGACTGATTATGACAATAAATCAGATATTACTTTTTTAAAATAGCGAATATAATTTCCACTTATTTAACATTTATAATAACAAAGTAATAAATAAAAAAAACAATGTATGTTTTTATGTCAGTGATAAATTTTTAAGCAATTAATAATAAAGAAAACTTTAAAGATTTTAATTTTAAACTTTAATACAAAATATTATGTATACTTTCCATAATATAATAATAATAATAATAATAATAATAATAATAATAATATTGTTCTCATTTTTAATGTTTGATATTGATCTAGAAAAGTAAAAACTATTCATTTACAAAGTTATTATTATATACTATTTTCGTTATCGTTTAATCATAATAATATAAAAAATTCAGTCCAAACAATTTCAATTATTAGGTACTTATCTTTTTTATGCTTAGCATTACATGTACATTAATTGAATTTATTTTATTGGTAATATTATCGATAATATACTTGACATAGCAATAGAATTATTAAAAAATAATTTTAAGAATAGTGCTAAATTTTAAATATTATAAATGAATTACATATAAATATATACATGTTAATATTCACTAGAGTAGTATAAGTAGTATAAATTCTTACTTTAAATAAGAAATAGTAATGAAAAGATTAATTAAACGATTAAAAAAATAAAAAATAATCACCAAATTGCAAATTTAATTTAAATATAAGAAATCTTTAAGAAATATTTCAAACAATATTTGTAAAACTTTACAAAGCTAAATAAAACTGTTCTTTTCGGAGACTCAAAAAAAAACTGATGAACATCATGGCTTCACAAAATACCGTAAAACGCACATAATAAAGTATCATCTCCATCGAAAATGATAATCCGGTAATCATTGCAATGTACGGATCTTCTTAGCCAGCCATTTTCCTCGCATGGTTCATTTCGCCTAAATCCATAGATTGCCCGATAACTGACCAAGATACCGGTGCAATAACAAGAGCCTTAATTGTCTTTGATCCACGCGACAAGGCCTGATTAAATTCCCAGAGGCTAGCCTCTAGGCTTTGCCCTTTTCACTCTTCTATTTCCTATTTCTCTCTTTCTCTGAATCAATTAATCCGTAAATAAGTAAGCCGAGCGCGTGCTTCGAGCTTCTAAGGTGCTTTGGCTGCATTATGAGCTTGAAAATGTGCACGCTCGACTTATTTGCCGAATAAATGGCGTCCTGACGCCGACGTTGCGTATGTGAATTATATTTCGACACTTTCTATTTTCACATTTTCTTCTTTTTCTCTTCTGAAGTTGCTATCGAGCATAATGAGCTGTCCTACACATACATTACTTCGAGTTTTCACGACCATTTGAATTTACCAGACGTAAATGCTGATATTCGAGCATATATCACTTTCATTACTCTGCCGTATATTGGTGCACTTTATTGATATAAGTAATTACTGATGTAGATTGATTGGTCATGTAAAACCTATTTATGACAATTTGAAAATTTGAGTCTATTGGCAAATTACAAATGTCAATACGTGAGAAAGATGTATTAAAACTCAAATACGTTTTCTTTTTCATGTACGTTTACAAATATAATGCATTTATTGATTCACGTCAAAATATTATTGCCTACGATGTTAAATGTCATATAGCATAGATATTATGCTACACCCACCTATTAGTGGAGTGTAGATATTAACAGCACGTAAGTAATTTCACTATTTCTTTATTATCATCGCGATTTGATATTCAATTTTAAGATACTAATTTTATATAATCATACGATTTTTACTCAATACAAAATATTATTTCATCGTACTCAACGGATATTACCACACTACATTTCAAAAAATACTTCAAATTATTCATTTTAAGTCTATTTAAGAAATGTTACTAAAGTATAATAAAATATTTTTGTATCTAGTATATACACTATATTATTAGTTTAGTTATATTTAAGACAGTAATTAGACTCAGTCCTGATAAGATTATTTTTTATGTTGTTATTGTTATTGTTATTATTATTCACCTGGATTTGTAACATTTAAACATAATTATAATACCAAGGTAAATACCTTTGAAAATAATTTTTCGCGTTCGAACGAAATGTATTCATATTGTCTCACAACTTCGCTTGAAATGAAACATAATTAATACACCATTTAGTTACCTCGTGCACATTAAAAATTTAGTGATTATTAATTATAGAATCCGTGCTTCTAAACAGCTTTACCAATCTTTAATTAAAAATAAATTAAATATCCGATTCCTTGATATGTAGTATAGGTCGAGCACCAGAACGTGCAATTACAATTACATATTTTATTATAGATGAGATGCGTGTGAAATGAGGATGAAACGTGTCGGCGCACAATATCTCGCCAACTAGAACGTTAACAGACGAATTTACCGGACCCGCGGGTATAATATCGACGAAGAAACGTCGAGAAAAAAAGAACGGAGATAAACAGAGAAATCCTGCTGTGATGCGCGGCACGCGTCGGCACATCATTACGCTAGGACACTTGCTGCTACTAACTGAAAGAGGGTCTTTTAATAATGTCAGTTTGCGAAAGATGATCTCACCCGATGGGCAACGAATGCGCATTGTATAGTCGACGGCTCTGCAAGTGCACTTTTTTCATTGCCAGACTAATATCGATCTCCCGTGACTGAGCTCAGATCTTAATTGGATTTTAAATATAAGTACGCTTTCTGATAAATGATTTCTAGCTCACCAATAGCTCTGTCGATGCCACAACAACTAAGGCTCTATATATCCAAGTCTATTAACGATTAATTTCAATATCTGCTTGTACCACGTATGAGGTGATGCGCAAAGACTCTTTGAAATGTATACTCACATTTTTAAATAAAATATATGCAATTTCCAGTTCATTATTGAATAAAAATATAGAAAAAAAATATAGAATTAATTAATCTCTATTCGAATATATAATTAATTTACTATGAAAGTGGTATTTTTATTTATGACCACTGAAATACTTACATTCTTAATTGGCGTTTTAAATAAAAATATATTTTTATATTATTATAGTTAAAGTTTTCGTATTTATGCATTCTATTCAAAAATTAATATAAAACGAATTATCGATTAAAACGTAAGACTATCAAATGCGTAGATTTACGAAATATAAATCTAAAGGAAATTTTCTGACTTTAATATTTTAATGAAAAATCATTTCCGAATACTTATAACTAACATTACTTCACATTATTTCAATTCTAGGTAAATTCTAGTAATTTCAGATTCAATTAATTAAATTATTAAAGTACATATATTTATGCATATTATAATTGTTATATTTTAAGAAAAACTTATTTTGAAATAGTTGAGAACATTTATGAATCTGATTTGACAGTCGCGTTTTCAAATTTTTTTCTGGAAATATAATTTCAATCGGTCGCATTAATTTTTACTTTAAATTAAGCTCATTGGAATATAATTTTTCCATTTATTATATACATAAAAATAAAAAAGGCAAGGAATTTCTATTCGATTATACACATAAATTCGTAGTTTTCGTGAAAACTAAAGTAATACGTTTATTAGGATATAAAGCCGGATTATTACAAAATTGAAAAATCCGCAAATGCACAATCACACGCACAATAATCAAGGGATCTGCATTTTTTTTATTTAAGCGATAGCGAAAGAAGCGGTAAGTTCTTGAAATGAGTACTCGAAAAGCGAAATTAATGCGCGTCTAGATGACTATATTTAATGGTTAAAAAAATGAAAATGACGAGGTGGGGATTTTCGCATACGCGTTTGCTTGCGTTTGCGAACACTTCGTCCGTATCCGAGCAGCGATTTTCAAGCTGAGAAAGTCCTCGGTACCGCGAGTCTTCCCTACTGCAAACAAAGCGATGAATTCCGCCTGGCCGACTTTAACCCCCGAAAAATTGACCGATAATGCACATCGAAGAGACACACGCACGCTGCCCTTCGCGACCCTGGGCTAACGGGTGGCAGATAAATAAGAACCCTCGCTCCGAATTCATGCACTGCCATGAAAGGGACATGTGTATTTGATTATATTATTATTATTATAAGCGGTTTCCTATTAATTTACGTGACGATTGTGCACATTACCATTAAGTACTTCATTTTGATTTATACAAACATTAAATGTGAAGGAAGAATAAGAATACTTGTATAAAATACCCTTTGCCTTAGGTTACATATATACTAACACCTCATACATATGTATATTTTACTACAATAAATATTGTAATAATATACTGAACATGATCATTGAAATACATTCGAAGGTGAGCTTGTCTAGACACGATTTATTCTTCTTTTGTCTTAAAAATCATCTTGATAAAATAAACATATAGTTAAAAACAAATAATTGTAAGCAATAGTTACATGCAACCATATATTTATTTTTCAATACTTTAGTTAGCTAAAGACGATATGTGTGACTCATACGTATATAAGTATATCATATTCGTAAAAATTAGAATGGAAATCCAGAAAAGGGGGGAATCAAGGACATTTCGTTTCGACTGAACGCCACTGCACTTGAACGGAGGAAGAATAGCAATTTGGGCGTTCCGCGATTGTCAGTGGGACCGCTTATAAATTCTAATAAATCTTTTCGCCTCTATGCAGACGTTCTCGTAAAAAAAGAGAAAGAAAACACGATATGGATGTAAGTGGGCGGGGAGATAGAGTTAGATAGATAAATAAAGAGAGAGAAAGAGAGAGAAGTGTGGTGTGATGCATGTGAAAGAAAGTATAAGGGGTTCTTTCCGTGAGACAAGAGAAGGAATTGTGACTCTGCCAGTAGCAGATATAAATCTCGTCTAACCGAATTAACGAGAATCATGGACCGAAGTCCGACCACGCCCTGGACGTTGTGAACCAGTGTGGATGAAAACACAAGGTTGATCGTGTGCCGATGACCGACAACTCTATATATCATTTCAGCTGCGAGAAAAGCGTTTAATTTTATACTGCGCTCCCCATAATGACGATTCATGGATGCAGCCAAACGTTTTTCCTTTTTCATCGCGGGTTTGATATTCTTTCGACAAACTAATTAAATAACAAAAATCAAGCTTATCTTTTTGACACCTTTAAATTGTACTCTTTAAATCGACAAATAAAAATTGTCCATGCACAATGTCGTTATCATAGATTCGGTTTCTTTTTGACACCAAAGTGATTCGTCAAAAAAATAACTAAATATAAAATAAATTATTATTTATAAAGTACTTTGTTTATAATTTACAATTTGTGATTTTTTAACAGCATAAAAAAACTGATAACATTTGTAAACATTTAGCAATTCTAATACCATAATTTTTACAAAGGCAAAAAAATAATTCAAATTGATAATTCAGCAGCGTATATGACAAAAAATATGTTTTAAACATCATTTGTTAATTGTAACATTATTTTTGGTTTCGCAATGAAATATTTTTATAATATATTAAATGTAACAATCGCATTTTAAAAGAAGCTAAACATACGTTACCTATTATCAACTTTGTCAACATTGACAACTATTCCGTCAAAATAATATAAACTTACTTTAACAACATTTACTAAATTCTTCTTTCAGTCATTATTTCAAAAGCAATGAAATTGAAACCTTTTGACGTAAGTGTTATTTTCCTTAATTAAAGTAAAATAATATTTATCTAGGTAAATATTCATTTAATATTATTTTAATGAAATTAGAATATTTACATTTATTAATTATTTTATTGATACTCTCGTAAATATAACAATATTTTATACGATTATAATCTTTTAAATTTTTTACAAGGGCAATAATAAAATTGCACATCTTAGTTACACAATTTAAAATAATTGATTCTAAAATTTAAATATACAAAGCTAAGAATCTGTATTTATGAGATAAAAAATGGTTTACTGCTTAAGAGGTATTTTTCAATGCATGCTTAACGTTTTACTATGATAATTATATTTTAACGTATTTGTCGTCATGAAGAAAGATAGGTATATCGACCGACGAGGTAAAATTCAATAATAATTACTCCTTATACTCATTGAGACACATTGAAAAGAGAAGCTTCAACTTAGCATAAAATCAAATTCCGGTCTTAATATTCCATAGTCATTTTCAGCCAAGAATATAACAATAAAATCTTATAATGGTATATATTCAACTTTCTATACAAGGACACAAAAGAAAAGAATGACGAGCGCGATAAAGATGAATTCGTCGTCCACATAACGAAGGCTATTAAGCGAATTCCATCGTAAATCGATAAAGCCCAAAGTCACTTTGTATATAGCGCGGGTGTGCTACCCACCCATACACGTGTACATTCGTATACCCGAGCAAAAGCTTCGGGACCTGCAGCGTAGAAACGAGTCAAATACCGACTGCTAATATAAATAATTGATGCGTCCGAGCGACGAATTCATTCCTGCAAGGGGGGTAGACGATCTTTATGTACTAAGCTTCGAGTCTCTCTTTCTACCAAAACGACACGCACGGAAGGGACAGTCAGTCAGTCAGCTAGGCATCATGCACTAAATCAAGCGGTCTACTTTATAGTTGGTACGAAATTTATTTATGACTGTTTTTTACCAATAAAAAGGCTTTTTATTTGTCTTCGACTAATATATTATACAAAGAGTTTTCAAACAATATAAATATGTCAAAGATGAACTCCGGGTAAATGACAAAACTGAGTAAAGCAATTCTAACAATATTGATATTGATTCGCCTATATTTATAACGAGTAACCTAAAATCTAGTAAAAGTTAAACAGCTATAGCGCGCGCGCGAGTGTGTGCTTGGGTGCACATATTTCATTATTCATATGCTAATCTTATCTAATGGTAACTTTGAATACGTTTTTTTTAACACTTGGATCCCCGAGACGTAGAATATTACTTTTTATAAAGTCTTGCACGCCAAAAGTATAAGTTGCTTCTTATTGCAACCTCAATTTATCAACTGCTTTTCAAAGCGATAGATAAAAATTTCTGACAATTTGCTCATTTGCTGACAATGAAAAACTAAAAATTAAGTAAATAGTTTTGGTACGTAACAAATATTTACTACAAAAATATGAAATCCGTATACACATTTTTGCAGTAAATTAGAAATTTTACTGCCATGATCACTAAGAGAATAAGCCTCGTAATTTACTGTTTAATGGTATTATTTTAGATATTACGTGATATTAATCGGTGCTTAATTGAACTATGAGCATTTGCTCAACGAGAAACTCAATTTGAACTCATCAATGTAATGAGATGTAACGTAGGTATATATGAATAGCAAACGACCTCTAAATCATTAATACAAGAAACCTTATCTGTTTAATGTAGGTAGTTTGCTATTTAAAAGACTTAATATAAAACTAAACGATAATAGCGCAATAAAACTTTATTCTTTCATATTTATCTCAAAATTTATCTCTTTTCCTATGTTTATATTCTACAATAAATATGAGGCCAAGTTTGGTCAAACATGAGTTTTTTTTCTGACATGCCTACAGGGAATAAAAACAGAAACTCGAACAGTGAAAATAAACACTTTCTCGAATGAATCAGTCGTTGTGTATATTATGCTTTCAGTGTCGAGAGAAACGTCGATTACTTTCTCGACGAATCCGTTGAATTTTCGTTTTAATTCCCGTTTGAGGCGGCTCAGTGCACGCACAGACTCGCATAACGTTAACAAAAGTAAATCAAAGGTTCATTTCATCGCTCGCAAAGCTACGAGACACAACGTTCGCGAAGTAAAGTCAAGAGCATGCATCAACCAACGTTCCTCGATGTCCGCGCTTTTGTGCACCGACGGATGAGGGAGAAGAGTGGCGCGAATGAATCACAGCCCAGGAGAAGCGAATGCGCGCGAGGACATAATTCGATTCCGCGCTAAGAGCGTTAACCGATACGAGCGTCGACCGTGTTTTTCGCACGCGCTCAGCTTTCATTTTCACTTACTTCCGTAGCAATATTTTCGTTTAGTGGTTGAACGCGAGCTCTGGGCGCATTAAAAGTACACTGTTTCAAATTGTTGCAGACAAAAGCAAAATTTAACCGTTTTCTTCGTCGGTTTTTCCGTTCGCGTTTGTATTTTTACACTTTAAGGACGCGGCGAGAAATCTCAAGCGATACCTCGAAATTGTAAACTAAGAACTCGAGTTACACCAGTGACTTTCTTTTCGTAGTCGAGATGAATTTTCTTTATCTTATTATATTACGCCTTTTACTTTCTTTTCAATTAAAAAACTATTGATAAATGTACAGAAACAAGTATACAGTAACGTATTACAACGCAAGTAATATCATCTGACACTTTTGTAAACGTGGAAAGTCTTTGATATGTTAGTATTTAACGTCAAAAGTGTTTCATCCGTTGAGTAACTACGTATGTCATAAGGTTGCTTTATTATGTGAAATATAAATTTCTTAATAATAGGAAATAGTGAATTTTGTGTACATAAATTCACAAAGTGAATTTACTTTTCTTGACTTTCTAAACTATTTAAGGGAATTTGATCTATTTCTTTTCATAGAAATTAATTTTCATAATGAAAATAACCTTTCGACGTATTCAAATCGTAATGCTCATTGTGGAAACATTGATTTTAATAAATTATGTAATGTTACATAATTATTAATCAGAAAGAGAATATTTTCATATATACGATTATAATATTACAATAGTAATATTACAATATTAATATTACAATATTAAAAAAATTATAAACAGTTAAATGAGCTCAGTGGAACTGTGGAACTATTGATTCAATTTTAGTCCGAACACATTTCAATAATTTTTACCTTTTATTAAATTATTAAAGTAAGTTTTTAATCTAAAATACTACAAATTAAATAAATGCATATAAAAATGTTTGTATTAATTGGTTTCTTTTCAAAGCTTGATGGAACAAGAGGGGAGTGGAAGGAGAAGAGAGAGAAAAATGTTTAAACTTCCAACAAAAGATACGTTTTTTCTTACACTTTTATGTACCACTGACGTATTGAAAGAAAAAACTAACTTTTCTAAGGTATAAGATCCATCATTATAAAAATACTTTCGAATGTGAGGTGAATAGTACACAAGCAAGAGAAAAATATATTATATTGGGACGCGATTATATATATATATATATATATATATATATATATATATATATATACGTCGTAAAAAGAAACTGAACTTCTCGATATAATGGAAGTCTCGTGAAAATAAAAGAAAAATTTAAGATGTTTCAAAGCATCTGAATAGGAGATACAAGAAATTCGATTAACTTTTGAATTGCAATTAACCGAGTGCATGCAATCACACCTACATACGGGAACGACGCTTGGACGAATAATAAAAGGAAAGTACGCTAGGCTAAGAAAACAGTCACGACCAAGCAAAATCAAAAACTCCAAGGAAGAGTGGGAAAAATCGAGTGGCGGCATCAATTCGAAGCGGGAAAGCCAACCACAGGCGTTCGCTCGCTTTTATTCCTAGTCTGACTTAACGTATGTGCAATCTCTTTCCTCTTTTTCCTCTTTCTATTTAAAGCGGTGGGTGGAGATAGAATGGATATCCTTCTCTAAGTAGCCTCGAGAATGTGACGTATGGCAACGGCAGCTCGACCAATCTCCTGTCTTCCATAACAGCTTTGCGAGAACGGTATTTTTATTTACCCAATCGTATACGAATTCCAGGTTGCTTTACTGAGCTCGCGCTTTCGCAAGTCGAGATGAAGACGCTCGAGTTTTCGCAAGTAATAATAGCCTACGCATGCTTGCGAGACTAGCGAGAAGTGTCCACGGGGAAGGGAACTTTAAAGCCCTGGTCTGGCGAACCCGAGGCAGAGTTCGAAAATCTTTTTTCAATTGCTTTCAACTTCGATTCGACCAATGCACGCTGATCCTTTCTTTTGATCAATTTAGAAAAAAGGTAAGGAAACCGCACATTATGAAATGCCTACATTCCGTGCGTATATGTAGATTTCCATTTACGGAATATATGAAAATCGACTCCTTAATCTATATTTGTACTGAATTCCCTTTCCAACAGTAAGTGCCCATAATTGTATGTATCAAGGTTTCTTTTTTTAAAAAAATCATTTTAAATGTGCACAATATGTGCGTAAAGTTTTCTCCAATGCTCATATCGATGTACGAGACAAGTTAAGTAACAAGAGAAGTTTGGGTTATTTCTGTAGAATATTTAATCACTCTGATAACCAATTATTGATCTTACTCTTGGACCAAAAATACTTTATACTACATTTTCATTTGATAAATTAAAAAAATTAACATTTCAGTACTGTTTTTTATTAACGCATAAAACGCAACGTTATAACCACGTGAAATCTCTAAATTCTATATTCCTCTTGTATTTTATAATCGAAAGAAGCTTGAAAATAATCAATAACTCGCTATTGTTTTCTCTAGAAATTTAATTAAGTTTCCATCATTGACAAATTTAAGGTAGTAACACTTTTAAAGAGTAATGCATAGCTTGGATATAATATTAAACATAATCTTGAGCATTGATCGGAAAAGTTAAAGAGATTTTAGCAAAATACTCCATAATCTCTTCCTGCAGAGATTTTAATGATATTTACCGATTTCGACAAATTTCAGATTCTCTTCTTAATTATCCGTAAATGGTATCATTGATTTTTTTGTCTACGAATGAAGCGCAAAAACGTCTGCATTTTTAATAATTTAGAGAAAACTATTAACGAAGAAGTGTACAAATAATCGCACGTTAAAAATTAAATATAACTAAAGCGAACGGATTATTGGGAATCGAAGGAACGAGATATTTTTCGTGAAAATTCACGCAAATGTTTGCGGAGGCTAACATTAGCAGCAACTTAAACAGAACTTAAACTAGATTTCCCTTGCCACTCAGTGAAAGCCCTTTATTGCAGGTGTGTGGAGCAATTGCACCTGACAACGGCCCCGTTGAACCGTTTCCAAAACGGCTGCAACCGCAGATAGCTTAATGCACCAACTTTGTTGCTCTTTATTTCGCTGAGAAAGAGCGCACACATCTGCAGGAGGTGTGCGTGTGTGGGTACATCGGTGAAAGACAAAATCAATATTCGCTCCCGGCAATGCACGGCCTGGCAGCCGAATTTCCATCGGCATGCGAAGCAACTCGCGCCATCAGCCTCACTTGTCGACTCTTATTTTCAGACGAGAAATGTCAACTAAATGTCACGGATAAAGGGACCCTTTCCAATTTCAATGCAGGCATGCATGTCGACAGATTCGCACTTCTGCTACATCCGATTATTCGTTATTCGATGAAACTTACCAACTTTTTACATAATCTATTTTTCGAGTTTATACCACCACATTCTTCTCGGAAGCATGAAAACTTAACACGTACGCTTCTGCCTTACGATACAATTTCCACAGCGTCATCACCCATGTCATAAAGCCATGATTGTATTATTATCAACTGGAGTTTAAATTATATACTCTTCGGATATCGAACAAGCGACCATTTGATGACTTTTTTTATTAAAATCCTTTCTCTTCACAAACTCACTCTACACTACACATACACAGACCCGTTTCAAACTATCAAATATTGCTTCTATATTATAATAGGTTTCAATTCCTATGCAAATATCCGTACGTTTATAATTTAATTCAATGTATAATTTAAATTTAATATGTAAACAACTAGTTAAAATTATATTGTTTTTTCAGTTTATTTTTTAATACATAATTAAAAACCAATGAAACGCCTAAAGTTTTATCTAGAAGTTTAAATTAAATTCCTTATTAAAAGAAAAATATTACATCTTTGAACATGTTATTATATTATCTATAAGTAATAAATTGGAAATTCTATTAATGCCATCAAAACTATTTTAAATCAATTGAAAATTATATTAGAACTGGAAAGCCACGTTAAACATAAAATTGATTAAAATTAAAAATAAATCATCATACTGCAGCCATTCATAGAACATTCATTTCATTTATATCGTAATGTAACATTTTCATCATATATTTTCGTGTAATAGAATTATAAGCAAACTATCAGCATTATAGGTATTTTATTGTGAATTTTTTAATGAAGAATCCGATGACGAAATGTTAAGTAGTCGCGTGAAACATTGCAATTTTTTATCATTCAATTTATTATGCTTTACTTTAATTATTAATATATTGTGTTGGATACATTTTTAACCATAATATGCAATGGTTAATATAGACATATTGTTTGATCATATTCATCCAATAGGCCTTATGCCTCAAATGTTTCCTCTTTTTATAAACAACAATATATAATTAAAAATTGCTTTTTAAGAATATTTGCTCATGCTAATTACTTAGTTTGGAAAGAATATGTGTAGTTAAGTAGTCATATTTTGTTGATTGTAAACAAATTTCATAAGTTATAAGTTTTAAATATTTATATAGTTCATGATATCGTGATAAAAAGCAGGTAGGATACAAACCATTTATCATAAATTGTAATAGATCCATGAAATAAGCATTTCTTTCGAGTATTTTATTTCTATGTAATCATATATTAATAATTTTCGTTAGAAAAATGTTGTATCATACTGTATATGCATTGCTCGAAATTATATAAAATATGGAAATTAATGAAAATTTTTTTATGTAAAAAATAAATAATTCGCAGAGATTCGGAAATTCAAGGGATAACTTCTTTGCAGAATTGAGTGATAGCAAATCACAGTATTAAAATTTGATTTCTGATAAAACAAAATAAGATTCAAATAAAAGATAACTCAGATAATCACAGTAATCATATTCTGTCGAATAGTATTTTAAGGATTTTAAATTCGATTTCAAATGCACGTGAAATATGTAATGCAATACCTTGTTAAATCATTTTTTCTACCTAGAGGAGGTAGAAAAAATCTTAAGCTTCTATCGTCTGGTTTTGGATAAAATATATAAGCAGTGTAATTTGGTTTAATGAATTAATAGATCGTATTAAATTGAAATTGACTGTGGAGTTTAGCCCACTTTAAGATACGCTCTATTGAATTTGTCCAATTATAGCATTACATTTTTGTGTATTTCGCTTGAAAATTGGTACTCATTAACGTACAATGTTATATAAAAAGTGAACGTGGAATAATGAAAATTTTTGAATTTCATTTAATTTGAGTAAAATAGAACGCAATTAGAGCTCGAAGAATTGAAATGAAAATTTTCTTTATTTAGACAAAGTAAAAACATTATTTTATTATATAGGCACTTGTATTTCTGCTAGCATTAGATTAACTTTCATGAACTATTACGTTATTCTATGCACTTTTGCGTATCGTTATTTAATGTCAAATTATCGTATTCTTTTGCTTAACTCGTTTTATTCAAAGCAAAGACTTCCTGCATTAAGGTGCAAGGTAATGCAAGCTGAAAACATAAAGGACTGTTAAAGTTATTATTTCCTTGTTATAAGGATGAGAAAGCAAATGAAAAAGTAAAGAAGAATTTTCATAGTATTGTCGAGATGGCATTTCTGTTGAAAAGGGTCGAGCACACAGATCCACTATAACCCTCGAACGATTGTTACGTATAAAAATATTTATTTTGTTGTCTGTGCACAGGCTAATTTCTGGGCTTGAGGTGTATTTACTTTGAGTTGGCCCCGGCAGGTTGGCGCGCGCGTACGTCAGCCTCTCTCAGCCTAGTTTCCCCCGAGACGCCTTCCACCAGTGCGTCTCTTCTCCAAGAAAACTGCCCCGTCATTTCGACATCTCTATACTTCGCTGTAATTTCGAATTCGAAATCTCAGAAATCAGCTTTGAACTTGTTATAAAAATAACCTCGATTTTCGTAAGCACGAAGGTATATTAAAAAGGATTACGCCTGTAACCTCTATCTGAATTTAAGTAGATTCTTTCTTATTATGGCTCAAACATTATTTTTACCTTTCAAACTTATGAAGTGACAAGTATTAAAGATAACAAGGTAGTCGAAAAATCATTCACAGGACCTCTATTCTTCTGAACAATTCTATTCAAATATGAATTCCATAGGTAGATTTCTTTAGAAGCACTTCAAAAGGTAATAATATAAGATTTTATATTTTTTTGTGCTGCTATTTAAATTATGCAGATGTGTGTACAATTAACTATAAGTTTAATCTATTCATACCACACAGAGGATATTCAATACAATTTTAGTATCATGTATTTTCATATTATTTCAATCATTATTTCAAGTGATTTTATTCATATCAAAATTACAAATGACGCGTTTTTTCAATGTGTACTATTAACTTAAGCATTTTTTATACATAATTTCTAGGTTGTGCCAATCTTCTAAGATTTTCATCAGTTCATCAAATCATCAATTTTAATGCTTATTTGACATCTCTATATATAGTTATGATTTATTTAATTTCTGTGTAAAAAATACTTTAAATGACATAGTACAACGTAGTGCATTATAGATGAATGCAAATGATCGTGACATTAGAATTTCGAAATCATTTTTTGATGAAAAATACAACATCTATATTAATCGTTAGAACCCAAAGAAATTAATCCATTAGACTAGAATGTAAGTTCTTTGCAATAATTTTGGACGAATAATTCTTTGTTCTCACTATGATAACTACTCATTTTATACGTAATTTTATTACGTAGTAATATCGTAATTATTTGTAAAGTCGTTGAGATCTTAACTGCAAAGGACAGTCATATTATACAATAATTGCGCAGCTATTAAAGTCTACGATATTTCTCGGTACAATACAAGTATTTAAAAAGAAAATTCCTACGTAAAATGAAAGAACGCAACGGAAAATTTTTCGCTGCTTTCCGTATAAACACCCGCAAAGCGCTCAAGTGCATTCCTAGGAACATCCTTAACAATATACTCGATTAGCATAAACTCGGCAATGTCACGTCGAGAGAAAACTCGCAAGGGTGATATACACCATTATAATTTTCGCGAACTTACGACACCGATCCTCAACTAAACATAAACATGGCGTACTCAAATAATAGCAGCGTCGAATTCGCGGGTCATTTGAGCAGTTTATGCGCCATTACCCTTTCTTGACTCAGATACCCTGAACGCTTGCCCGAGGGTGGAGTGCAAGACAGGAAAATGAGGCTAAAAGAAGGCAGAGTGAATATGTGAGTATGTGTGTGTGAGAGTATGTAGAAGTAGAATCGGAAAGAGCTAGAGGACAAGGAAAAAGAAGAGTAAAGAGGATAACAGCATGTAGATTTAAGGAAGAAAGAAATGGAGAATTTGTTTTTGAATAACAATAACATGGCACACATTTTTCCATTTTTTATTTTTCTGATCTTCTTTTCGATTTCTTGTACTTTAAGTCTCAATTAAAAATGAACTTTTTAAACAAATTCTATAAATATCGAAATTATTGTTTTGATATTTCATGAGACTATAATTAATTTCCTCTCATATTTTTCTATTAATCGTTTTAATAACGTAGCGATATTTTATATACCGATAGCAAAAATAGGTTATTATTGTTGATAAATAGGTTATTATTGGTGATGCATTTGGATGAATAAACCAGAGAAATATACATCTAAAATGCTTCCCAGTGCATAGAAAGTTATACGATTTAATACTAACTCTTCTTGCTATAAGCACTAAATTTTCATGTACTGAGTAAAACATGCTTTATTGCTTCTGACTCACTCATTCGTATGGGTAACTATAAGAAACCTTTTTACCGCATACACCCGTTGGCAAACGTTTCATTAAGAAGAATTTCTACTAGTTTACTCTTAGTTTTTATTAAGAGTCATGCTGAAGAATAAATTTTACTTTACCTTTTATAAGTAAAATAAACCTCTTTTTAGTTTTATTAAAAAAAACTGTTTCAATTTTAAGTAAAAACTTAAAAATGCCTATTATATATCGTTCATGTCGATAAATTTTAAATTATAATTTATAATTTCTCTAATATCCAAGTTTATGTCAATATAATTTACTTGAAATACAATTACGTAAAAAAATTTTTTTTGAAACATCTATAATTTCGAAAATAAAATAAATTTTACATTATCTTCTATATTTAGTTTTTGTAAAATAATGTTATTTTTTCCGTATTGCATACTATAAGAAATTCTTTAAATCAACGGTATATTACAATCAACTCCAGTGCCAAGAATTTATGTGTAATGTCACACATCAAAGTCTACACAGTTATTAGACAGCATATCTTTAATCCAAATATCTTTTGAGAAGTATATTTGACTTCAGATTTTCTTCAATGTATTTGTATAAAAATAAAATATTTATGAATTACATATAATTTACAAACATTTTTCGAAAGTATAAAAAAAATGAATTCTAAATAAAAATGAATCATAAAATAAGAGATTTATTTTATTTATTTTATATATTTAATTTATTAATTTAATTTATTTAATTTTTTTAATTTAACAAATTATAAAAAAATAAATAATAATATTTATTAATCTAACTTCATCGAATATTATTACGTATTTAATAATTATTAATTATATTCTTTACGCGTAATTATGTCGAATAATAAATAACTATGGAATATAAAAATATGGCGATATTCTAATATCTATATTTATACGTATAGAATTTGTTCAAAGGATTAAAAGATAATTTTATATAGGATGTAAACTTTGAATATTCACTCAATTTATATTTTACGCAAAGAGAAATAAATGCCGAACGGACGAGTCTTAAATCTTTTTAGTGGTTCCCGACTTATGGGTAACCGACGCAACCATTTTCACTTACGAACGCAAAAAGCGCATTCGTAATCTTGTCTTTAAATGTTTTACCTTTTCAAAGGTCGGGTTTCCTTCCTCGTCAGCGACATCGTACGATACCGCTGTTGTTATAAAAGGAATTTTTCTCGACGAGTGCACACGTACCTCAGGATTTGTCGTCCCTCGCGAATCGCCCATTAACTGCCTGACTGCGGAGGACATCGTCGTTGCGACGCATCGGCGACACGGCGACGTCGGCAGCACCCGGCATTCACTTACCCGCGAACCGTTGATTTGCCGAAATGTGCTGGCTAAATCGAATTATTCGGTGCTCGCGGTCACGGGGCGCTTTACGACGGAGACTTTACGTGCCAAGCGGCAAGATGTGTAGGTGCGCTTCTATCCAGTGCCTCCTAATCCACATTTTCGTCGCACAAACTATATTTCACTCCGGGAACTAAATGTGCTCGTCTTTTCTACGTATGTTCCCGTATTTGGGTTTTTTTCGTAATCGAATTAACTCACTTATGGCAATGTTTCAAAGCAGTAAACGCAATATGATGTCCCTTAGAGTATCTTCTTACTTCCTAACAATTTAAATGTGAATTCGTTAATCAATAAGCAAATTCCAATACAATAATCCCAATATTTACAGCATTTTAAATAATTTCCTTTTAATAATTTTTTTCATAATTAATTTTGGATTTATCACTTTGCGGTAATATAAATTTTTTCTTTGCAGTAAAGATTCAGTATAAACTACATTTTATTATAGATAATGACTGATCGAATCATTTAATAAAATTAAGGTAATCGAAAATAATCAGAAATTATTTAACTGAAACTCACTTTTTGATATTCAATATAACGAAGTGCAAACAATTATAATATTATGTAGTTCAATCAATTTAAAATATTTAATTCGCAAACTTCACATTTTAAATATAAAATATGATTTCATCTTCTAAAATATTAATATTTAAAAACATGGTAATATTCTCGCTTACTATCTATTGCCTAGTAATAATTATATAACAAAACTTATTTCGCAAAAAAAAATAAATAGCTCTAATTGAATTTTAACCGTATTAAATTACTAAATATATTAGCGCATTTAATTTAGGGAAGAATCTTTATAACCGTAACATATGATAGCGTGCATAAATACAATAATGGACTAATGCAGAAATTATCGCAATAATAAAAGCGCTGGGGATCAGGGAATTTTTCACTCTCAGTGAAAAAATTACGAAGTCGTGTCGTCGGAACGACGGCCATTTTGTACGTAGAGTTTTGTGCTCTCCCTTATCTCTGTTTTTCTCTCCCTTTTGGAGTAAAGCAGTGGCGATACCGTTGAAAAGGGGCAGGGGGGTGGGGTCGATCGAGTACGTCGACGGCGGCAGGAAGGAGGGGAACAAAGTTTAGAACTCACTGAAATTCGACGCTTATTCTCGCGAGGTGTAATCTGAGATCTAGTCATCTTTTCAGATTGTTTCGGTTATCGTCTTGAAAGCGTGGATTCGAGAGCCCGAGGCCATGCACAGGCTCATCAACTTTCATGTGTTTATTTGCACCAAGGAGGTGAAACCGTTGACGATATTCTTATTCTTGAGACGGGAGTTGCCTTCTTTTCTTTCTTTTTTTTATTTCTCTCATTTCTTACTGAACCGTTATAAAACACGTAAGCATAAAAAGCAATTGCAAGAGAACTAAAATATATCGCTAATGTTTAATGAATTTCGATAACTGTCAAAAAATGTACAAGTTATGTACATTTTAACAAGATAATCAAATTTCTTTGAATATATAAGTATTGACAATGTGATACATTATTAATTTTAGAAGAATATAAATTTAAATACTATTTTAAGCTTAAATTTTTTGTAACACTTTAAAGTCTGTTGTACAAAAAATTTTAATCATTAATATTATGTCATTTTAATTCTATTATGTTTTTCAATGTGTAATTTAAAAATTGTATTTACATCACGTTATCCACACATTCAATAGAACATATTTTATTTAAATTTGTTCAAGTTGATCAAAAGGAAAAATAAATAATAATCAATATTGGTATATTGATATTAAACAAACATGTTCGATGAAAAGAAAATGTATAATACAAGTAAGGACATGATCATTTGGTAAATAAAAGAACATTAAAACAGTGTTTATTATAATAGTTCTAGTTGCACTTTGAACAGTTAAAAGCAAGAGACGAGATACATATATTCTATAATTCTTAAATTCATATTGCTCATATTATTAATATACAATTGATACATCAATTATTTGTTCGTTCATTTCCTTACGAATATAAAGATAATAGTAGAAATTTATATTGCGTGTAACTGTAGTAATTATATAATCTCAAAAATCTTAAAAAAAAAACAGCAATTTGCACCGAGCAACTACTTCTTTTATCATCGTAAGAATGTACTTACGTAATATTTAATAAATTTTGACCGTAGATCAAATTTCTATCAAATATTTGTTTGAAATAGTTTTTGTCTTCCGCGATGAAAAGCATTAAAAATTTATCCGTGTTCAATTAAATTTCAATTAAATGATCTTTTGAAGTTAAATAAGGAGCTACTTAACCTGATTCATTTTTAAAACGCTTTCATTAAAATTTCAAAGACGTATTTCCGGATTCATTTTTTCTTCCTTTAACTTTATTTTTTCTTTTTTTCAAGAGTCCAACAACTTCTTGTGATTTGTAATATCTACCCTTTTATTGATCACCAGATACCGTAAAAGCTGCTCTCAATGAAATGATAGTAAAATACAATTTAAATAAATTTAATTTTTAAATTAATTGATGTTTAAATATAATGAAAGTGCTGTGCCATTGGAAGTGTGTGGAATATCGAATTCTTATAAGGTTTTTCGTCCTCGAGTTAACTTTAATAAGCAAATAACAGAAACTGGTTCTATTCGTGAGGGTTGATTGCACATCTATGATGTAATAATAATTGATTTCAATAGAATTCTTTTAGTCTTCTAATAATCTAATATTGAAAACCTATAGTAAAACTTGCATTAAAATATTTTCATTATTAATAAATGGCTCGGAGAGAAGTAAGTTCAACAATATTTGTACAATTCCCGTCTTAAGAACAAGTTTATTTTCACTATTAGTTTTGTAAAATTTACTTTAAATTAATTGTTTTCATTATTCATTGATTTAAGTACTTCATTTTATCAAAAATAAGATAGCATTGTAATTAATTTTTTTTAATATTAAAAATAAAGAATAGAATTTTTCAATAATACTTTATTACGCTCATTTTATTAAGTTAAATAATTGTATTTAAAAATTGATTTGTTCAAACGTAACATTTTACTGGAGTTATATTTATGAAATTGTTGTTCCCTAGTCTACCGTAACATTTGTTTCTTGACATTACGAGTTGATAAAGTTAACGAAAAAACTTATTTTATAAACCTAAATAATTCCATTAAAGCACCTCGCAAATATTATTAACGACGCTACAAGTAACTTTTACAAAATAGAATTTCGACCTTGCATTCTGGCTCATAAGGCGAAATATATTTAGCGAAAAGTATTTAAAAGTAACTATACATAAAAGTAGTATAGTAGGCGAAACATATTAAAAATATAGTCGAAATGTCGGTCTCTGTAAGAAAATCTGCTTTCTCAAAATAAACACCAATTGCATTGTAAAAGAGTCTAGCAATTTAATTGCAGGAATTCTCGGAAAGTGCCTTTGAGCCGCGAGAAATGGAAGGGAACGAACTCCATAAGTGAAGTGAACTCCATAACAAACGCGCTGGAATTTTCGTCCAAATGGTACTTTCGATTTAGCGAACGATGGCTCGATTCGCCTGCGTACCTCCTCCAGCATAACTGAAAAGGAAACGGTCAAGCAGTTGGTTGCACTCCTAGTAAATGACTTGAAACTATATACGTGTATCCTCTTGTCACCAAGGTGATTTCTCGCTCGTTTTACCACACTCGAGTTCAATTTTCTCATATTTCTTTCCTTTGATGGCACCCCCCTTCGTCCACTCGTCACCTATTTCGCTCTTCTGTGTTTTGCTCGAAGTCATTTCTGTATGAGCTTAACTAAGGTCGCGCGCAGCCTCGAGATTTCCCTCTTAATAGGATACTCGGGAGAAAATCGGGCCTTGTAACATTTCAATTTTTCAAAAAGAATGAAACGACGTAAAGGGAACTGTTGCGAACGAAGGCGACGGACTTGATGAGTAGTAACGAGCACGAGTAACTTTGTCAAATGACTTTCTCGACGTAAAACAAAGATAATTAAACGTTTTTGTGTAGTGATAGTTTACATTATTCGCTTATAACGATCTTAAAATCTCTCTCTTTTTAGCCTACTGTAATTCTATGTTGTTATAAATTTTAAATTCTCATAAGACAGCTAATTCAGAATATATGATTGGGTGTTGTGGATTCGACCCCCTGATAAATTATTTCTCGAACGAGAAATATTTTACTGAGTATGCGCTCTTTCACGTATTAACTACCTAATTCAGTTAATGCAAATTTTCTTGGCTTGTAAAGATAACGCTAGGAATAGTAAGCATATTTTGAAAATTAAAAAATTGTAAATAATATTATTTATTTCTATCATTACGTTGTACTATCGAATGACTTTTTATAAAAATTTTTCAAGTTTATATAACAGACTTATAATTTTAATATGAGTTGATGAAACATTTCATTATCAGAAAACACATTGTTTCTCACCTCTCTCTTTATCTCTTTGACGAGTAAATAGGTTATTATTCTATGCTTCGTTGGTGCATCGAAAAATGAGCATCATAATACATATTGCTCTACGTATCTAATGAAAAACAAAATTTTGTACAAGAAATTCTACTGAAGTAATAAACATTATTTATATTTAAAAGAAAAATGTTTATATAATTTGACAAATACTTTATTAATACAATTATACATATTATTGGTTTGTTTAAGATTTTTTACAAAAATATAGTTAACCAATTATAAAATTCGAAATATTACTGTTTGAAAGTCAAAATCAATTGAAAACAATATGAATATTTTTACCAGTTTTTATTGTATCAGACAACTATAGGACACTCTCAAAAATCTAAAATCTGTCCCACTAAATTAATTCTTCTAAGTTAAAAATATTTTAATATATAATTACATAACCTAAAAGTTAATAAAATAGTTTTTAATAGTCAAAAGAGACTGCAGAATACGAAAATATAATAGGAATTTATTCCTTATATTTAAAAATTATTATTTATTATTCCATAAAATGTTTAATACCTTAACATTATTATTTTAATTGATGATCGCTTATTTTCCATTTGTCATTATGTATTGAAAAATTCTTCTTGAACGTAATTACAAAATTAGGAACACGCACGTGACTTCTATAAATAATAGACATTAATTTAATATATCTAATGAATCGCTAAAAATCTTTAAAATACTTTAATTTAATATAAATTTGTATATATTAAGAGTGATAAAATAATTAATTTTCTAACAAGTACAAATCCATAATATTTGATGAAATTGCAACAATTGATAAAACAAAAGAGTTTTATAGATTGTAGACTCATCGAATAACTGACTTCAGTAACTTTGAAGAAATTAGTTTTCGTCAGTTTTCTCCGCTATAATAAATCGAACCGTGATAATCTATGCCTTCGGTAGATTGTAGAGGGTTCAAGGGAAAGAAAACGATGAGCAGGCAAGGGTTTATCTATTGGAACTCGTTAGGGGACATTGCAGCAAGAATATTGTGGACTCGCGGTGAATTTGTTAAGTTCAGGACTAGTTTATGAGATCCGCCACCTTAATTCAATATTACTCTAATATTCAGAATCGCTTGGTCGTTTAGTTCCGATCTTCATCTGCACAATGTGTGATATTTTGTCACCTCTTTGTAACGTTTGCGACAACTACTGAAATTTGCTCGTTATCTTGTGTTTCTTAAAATATATTGGGAACAAAATTGAGATTGATATCAAATTAAAATTGTTTAATTTCAAAATTTACTTTAAGTTTTAGCAAAAATAAAGAATAAAGATTTCATTTTATATTATACTTTTATTATATATTTCTTAGATAAATAGCTTTTATAATATATACAATATGCCTTATGCAGTAATTTTGAATTTAAATAAAATTAATATTCGTGCTCTATATCATGTTAATGTAAAATATTACCTAAACGTGAATAACAAAATTGTGCTAAAGATGAATAATTATTAAGGAAAAATATTAATCCTGATTCATATATTAAGCATATATATAGTTTTACTTTAAATACATGCATCTATATTTTTTAAATAAGCATTAACTACTTTAACAGCAAACAAATAATAATACGAATTGTAATTAAGATCTTAAATAAAACTTTCCTGTAAATCTTTATAATTGTGTAAGCCATTAAATATCCCCTAATAATAATAGCTTTCATTTCATTGTTGAAATATTATTACCTAAGGCACAATATCGTGAATAAGATTTGTTCACTAAAATGTGAGATTTCTTGGTCAATCTTCAGTTTCATCTCGCTCAAAACTTACTTTAGATTGGTTCTCAGTCGTAATTAAATGCTGAAAATAAAATTAGGCGTCAATTGCCGAGTAAGAATAATTTTTGCTTGACACATGACAGTGATACGTTCGGTAAGGACTCCTTAATGCGATCGAGTATTTTCGCCGCGAAGCGATCTTGTCGCCGCTCTCGAGTAAAAAAATACAAGCCATTGTGAATCTTAGTCGCTCAACACTCTTAACTCACCACCCATCGTCTTTCCGGATCCAAGAAAACCTGGAAAATAATTGTAGCCACCCTCTCGTGGGTGCGACGCCGCCATCGGCTGGGCCTGACAGGCGGAATCAGGAGCGCTTGTTCTCCCGTCCCATGCGGCAATTCAGGCACGTCGAAGGTAATGAGATCGCGTTATCCAATTATTCCGATACGTTCAGGATGGTAAAGGGGGTTATCGGTGGCTCTTGTCTCTTTTCGGTGGGATGAGATGGAGCGGGAACGGGAAGGAGACGGCCGGAAGTTCCATTGACCCGGAAAGAAGCGAGAATGAAGAATCGATAGGCGAAAGTCTGCGAAAGACATTTCGATTAATCTCCCAGTGGGTGGGCCCTTATGTATGGGTATTCCCTTTCCTTTTAATGGTATACTTTTTACGCCCTTATGTTGCGACGTATGCTCGGCTGTGCAGCGTTGTAAAACTGAGTTGTATATCTGGGCATCCGCGAGGGACTTTTCCGAAATTCGATATTTGTTCGATCGTTTACCAAGACAACATTCAGTGCTTGTATGGACACAACTGTATCGTTGCACAAGATTTTCTCTTTTTCAGTAAGAAGTTTTTTGGTGCAGCTGGTAAGTAGTCTTTGAAAAGGCAGATTTTTGGTTAATCCTTGGGTAAAAATAATTCATGTATCCAAAGGAGGACAGGCGTAACCACAAATTTTGAATATCAACTTGATAAATCTAAACATTTTACATAAAATCTACGGTAATCTTTACGTACAACTAGTCTAAATTTAATTTCAGAGTTATAAGGAATATTGTTGATTATATTGCTTTTATAAATTTTGTTGCACATAGAAATATATGCAACAAAATAGAAAGTAAAAGATGAAAGATCTACCACGGTGTTTATTTTAATACGAAGTAACGCTTCTGCGGTTCCACGTTTCTAAAACTCGTTCAACCCTTCAATTTTCAATTCCGATATACAGCAATTAACTAAAAATAAAAAAGAGCTTCAAATTACTGTAATGATTTGAACAAGGTAAGACTTTCAAATAGATATGTGAAAGTTCTAATGAAAAATAAAATGAATTCGTGTAATTTTCTCTGTGGGATAGTTGGAATAATTTTACAAATAAACGCCACGGGCCTCGACTCTGTCGGCCAATTAGTAACAAGCGTTAAATCTTGCCAAAATTATATACAAAATTGATAACGAGTGTCGAGGATTCGGCATCCAATCATTTGAAAGTCTCTTATGCTCGAGAACAGTCTATTATGATGTACTTTCGTCTCTGCACTTTCCAGAAAAATTTAAGTTAATTTAAAGCACTTTGTACATGCGCACAAGTACAATTCGATATCTATCGGTAAAAATTTTCTTATGAGAAAGATAAGAAGAGGCAGAAAAGAAAAAGGAATGAGAAAGAGTAAGTGGAAGAGAAAAAAATAGGGAGTTAATAGTCAAAAGAGAATAAAGGTAGCCGGAAGCGAGAGAAGAGAGTTCTCGGGTAAATGAGCAGGAAGGGAGCAAAAGAGGAAATCAAGAAAGAAACAAAGCTCCCTGACTCGTCGGCTTCAAGAAGGGCTGAAGGAAAATTAAAGAAAAATAGTCCTGCACACATTACAGTGAGCGTGTTTAGTTAAAAAACACACGCATGCATTCAGCGGAGGCGCAGAATCGTGCGCGAGTAGGAGCCTCGTTTACATCACATGTCGTTCGTGAAGGCGAAAATTGCGAAGCCGTGGAGGGGGAAGATCGCGTGAAGGAATAGAGGGAGAACAGCGCACGAACCGTAGAGTGGGGGTAGTTGCACGCGCGTAAAACTGTGTATGGTTGCAAAGATTATACCGCGTGTCTCTCCCCCCATGGCAGTCGACGTACGTACCCGGGCGTCGCGAAGAGTATATGTGCGCCTCCCTGCCCGTCACGAAGTGAATGTAAAGGCTGCGAGGGCTAAAACAAAAGACGATTGTGTATACGTAACGCTTGTCGCTGATTGGCCGACAGAGTCGAGGCCCGTGGCGTTTATTGGCCACCGTAGAACCGCACCCACCCTGCAATGGCCGCTTTGTGGATCGTATTTTCTCTCTCTCTCTCTCTCTCTCTCTCTCTCGCTTGGTAGTAGCTTGATGCGTGCGGGTACGTACATATTATACGTTTCTTGTTCCATCGCGGCTCTCCCACGACTTTCTTGTACGCTTTCCTCTTTCCTTTCGACTTGCTTTTTTATGCGCGCGCACAGAACCAAACATCTCACACATTCTCTCTCTATTTCTCTTCCTCCGTCTTTCAATCATTTGAAGGCAGCCTGAGCTCATTTGCTGTTGTATGCACTTCTGACAATTCATCTATACACCTCTGCATTTGGACGCAAATGCATGCAATCTGTGAGACTGCGCGTGTGTATTTAACTCTATTCTAACTGGGGAGCTTTCGCAGATGTTGATTTGCAGGTGGGAGGGAAATATAAGGGTTGGAAGAGCGGAAGAAAGTGGCAGGGGCGATCGAGTAAAATCTAAATGGATAGAGGCAGTCTGGGATTAGACAGGGATGAAGAATGGGGGTTGAGATTTGCTAAGACTGGGTAAAGAGCGCTAGTTGTGTCTGTATCTTAATTACTGTGCCAAAATTGTCTATTAGTAAATGCGAATTATGCGATGTTTCTTTCCTTTTTACTTTTGCAATCATTGATTTTACAGTTACCGTGCAAAGTATCATTTTATTTTGTATAATTAGGGTAAAATATGGCATTGCCTTTTATTTGATATAAAAAAAATTGCTCTACAAAGTGCGCATTGTGATAATGATACAATTTCAGCTGAAAAGGTAAATTAAGATTCTAAAGAAATTTAAAATAATAGATCCTACATTTTATATTTAGTGAAAATGTCAGTAATGTATTAATTGAAATATTGTTTATTTTTGTTTTTTTATTACTTATAATAAATAATAGTAATAACAAGAATACGTATGCAATAACATCAGAAATTTTTACTATTTTGTGGAAAGTAATAACTCCTAGTCATATTTTATAGTGCATTATTCAAGATATTAGTATACAAATATTTAATTTTCTTAAAATTTCATTATATTTTTGTTCTACACTTAATTTATCTTGAATTTCATTTAAAATAATGATTTTCCAAAACCCTTTTTTCTAAAAAAAATTTTACAAATGTAAATTTGATAAATTAATTACATACGTACTTTATACAAAGAACACAAATTTTTCAACATAATTTTTTACTACCAGTTTTAACGTATTCAATACTTTTAAGCATCTATGATTGAAGGCTTAAAAGATTATATAGAAGAATTTAAAAATTGAAAAATTAAATAATAATAGTTTTTATTGATATTATTGGAATTATAAACTATTATTAAAATGATTCTTATGTTTTATAAATTCTAACCATTTTTTAATTTGTAATAGTATAACTTCAGAAGTACTGAAAATATATAAATATCAACATAAAATTCTTATAAGTTTACTTTGCGCATCATCAAATTAGAATTAATATCAATTAAAATAAGTTTCAAAAATGTAAATTATATTTTCTTAATTTTTGTCAATTTTGAATATGGAATTTTTATATTAATTTTTAATTTTAGAGTAAGACATTACAACATTTTTTTCAAACATTTAAGTTTACTATTATTTTTATATCATCTACAAATTTGTTGGTTTAAATATATATACAGTTTATAATAAAAATATTAAATGTAGAAGATTCTGCAACTTTAAAAAAGTTATCAAGTTATTTGTAATAACATAATTTTACATGAAAGAGCAGTTTATTAATTTAACTTTATTAACTTTGTTAACAATAATTAAGATTTATCCATAATTTTTCCTCATATTACTGGGTATAATTACTCTTGAAAATCCTTGAACGCTAAGTAGCAAATATTAAGTAATAAAGTTCATGTATAGCCTTTCAAATTGTACAATCTAAACAATTTTTTTAATCAGAATCTACACGTTATGTTCAATAGTAACTTCAATAAAGTCACTATAATATAAAAAACAATTATAATGCTCACCTGTATCCTATCTTCAGGTAGATCCGTCCTGAGACTCAACATTTCACGCGCGTAAACGTCCGGATAATGAGCCTCTTTGAAGGCCGCCTCCAATTCCTCCAGCTGCTGAGACGTGAAGATCGTCCTGGAGCAACAACCACATGAACCTAGTTATATGCCATTACAACTCTTCCCCTAAGTCTATGCCCCACTGAATTTTCTCTCTCGAAAATTGATCGATTTCTCAACGAATTGCTTGACAACGTTCGCACACACGCGCGCGCGCGGCTTCTGCTTGAAAAGAATAGAAATTTTTATGACTGCATTTGATATATGTTTTATTCAAGACTACTTGAAATTTATTGTGGTATTAATAAATAACGTATATTTTTATGAAGTTTCAGTGTAAATTCTTTTCTGAAACCTTGTATTTAACTAAAATTTTATTTCTTTTTTTTTAAGAATTATATGCTTATCTGAAGAATATTTTTTTTAATTTTCATCCTGTATTTAATGCTAATCTAATGAGACTTTATCAGTACATTCTACATCAGTATTGAAAGGCTACTAATAACATTAGAATGGATTACTAAATACTGTTGTTTAACGAAGCTTGGAATTCAATCTTAAGCTAATTATAATTCTATCAATTTCACACATCATTCTTACCCGATGAGATAGATTACCAGTAATCAGTCTTATCTAGATGTACTAACGATTACGATACTTTTCTACGTACATTGTATCTCGCTCTATTAAAACTAATTTATTAATTTAAATTTAAAAATATTCTCTATCATTAGAACTATATATATATATATATATATATATATATATATATATATATATTTACTTAATCGTTTTTATTATACAATTAAAAATTTAAATTCAAATAAGCACTTCGATGCTATATTGATTACTGTTCTTGTTATATCGAATGTTAATTTACGTATGGATGGAGGTCTGATGAATGGAAGTATTAGTGTCTATATCAGATTCTTGTGAAAAAGTGAAAAAAGAAACAATATTTTACACTAAGCGAATGCATGATAATCCGCATTATATATCAACAGCAAAAGTAAAACTCAGTTTAGAAAATTGCATAATATTACGTTGATACTAGCAAAAGCTGTCAAAATTTACGCATTTATCTCGTAAGATTTGAAAATTTATTTTTTCATTTTTTTTCACGGTCCTCCATGATAAATAAATACAGGTACAGGCTGTTGAAATGAAAACAAAGAGAAAAATAAATGGATAAAAGGCAGGACTAATGATTATTGACTAGGTAAATTGACGGTTGTTCGTAATAATACAGACAGACACGCATCTGTCGGGCGCGAAATATTCCTTTTCGAAAATGAAAGTCACTTCCCAGGCGATCATCACCTCATTAAGCGCATGACGACTATAGAAAGTTTCTCTTCGTTTAAAACGCCCATATAATTTTAACGGGCTTGTATTTTATAATGGATAATGAGATATGTCAAAGCATTGAAGCAAATCTTTTCTTTCGTTGATTCATTGGACTTTGACTTTTTTCAATATCCAATGCCCGCTCGAAACATAAATACTTATTGGTGACAGTTAAATGAATTATATTTAATTAAAAATTCATTACATTTAATTGAATTATGGATCTTGGGACAAAGAATGTCAAAAGTTCTATTAGAAAGACGTATTAGTTGATTAATATATGTATATTATAATTATGAGAAAAGAGATTTTTATATCGCAATATTTCTTGTTTACTTTTTATTCTATGAATGTAAGAAGCATTGCATTCCTTTTTACAAACAATAAATAATAAAATCTATAATATTCCATTCAAACTAATTGGTTATGCTATCAATTATAAAACAAAAAATTATAGTTTAGCGGAATAGTTTTATTAATACGATTAAAAATTGTATACAATTATATTGAAAAAAAATTTTTGTTTAAGTAAAATTGTTTTTGTAATCAAACGTAAGGTTTTCATCACTACATATATTACATACATTACGTAAATTATATCGGACGTGGTATAATTGTTTGAAAAATGTTAAAAGTAAGATTATTTCTATCATTATAAATAGTTTATTATAAAAGACTCTAATTTAATAAGAATAACCTAGAATATTAATTGGTCTAAAAGCGTTGTAATGAAAAGCCCAACATCACGAACATAGAAAGATATTGACATAGGCTTGAAATATTTTCAAAATGTCCGATGAAGTAGATGGGGATAATTCAGGTAATGTTTTGCAATATAACTTCATCAAAAAAGTGTAATTAATTAAAAGAAGAGTTTCATATATATATATAATATTTAATATTTCGCTATTATATTTATTATATTTAATATTTCGCTTTTTATAATATATAATATTTCGCTAGATGATTTTTTACATATATATCGCTATAAATTTTTATTATTTTATTAAATTTCAATTGTAATTTACACGATTTGAATATTATTCATATTACTAATAATACTTAAAATGAAGACGTACGTATTCGAATTAATTGTTATAAATACAAGAGACTACTTCGTAAATTAATAAAATAATAATCCAAATGCTTAAAGGTGATATATTTTTAGTTAAAAAACAATTAAATTTTTATCAAGGCCTCACCTATGCCGACGTTTCTTCTTCTTTTTTTTACTGAATCCTGAAAGACCGTCAACTGTGAAATCTTTCCCTGATTCGATACTATGACCAATACCTGAAATAGAATAACAGTGACAAATTAAACATAAAAAAGCTTATTATAAATTCTAATTAGATAGAATTACTATGTAGAAATACGCTTGAATAGAAAATATCATTGAAGCCATTTTTTTATACAGATAAATATAATGTGTTGAGTTCAAACTCCGAAAGATATAACGTTAAAATTATTTTTATACGGTTGTTTATAAAATATTTAATTTGAGAAGATAAACCGTAATTATATATCAGCTTATCCTAAAAACTACGTATGAAATAAAAATTTAGATTAATACTTTTATTTAGAAATATATATTGAATCTTATGATAATTTAAACAAAAATAAATGCACTATCATCAGAAATAAAACTACTATTTCTTTTATATTTATTAATAATACTTTTCCGCTCATAATTATATAATATAGTACGATGTAACAGATCATAAATATTTTTAATTGTTTTTTTTATAGTTCATAATATTTATATAAGGTAACAATAACAATAACAATAACAATAACAATAACAATAACAATGTCGAAAAATTAATGAAAGCATAAAATATTAAAAATTACTGCATTATCGTAATTTGTTAAATGGCGAATTAATAATGGCATATTCTATTAATTCTTTTACAATATAAAGAAAGAAGTCAATTTTAATTCATTTATGTAAAATTTAAGCTAAATTATAATCATAAAAATTGATGAATGTATTCTTAAAAGGATATCTACAGTTATTTTTGTGAAGAAAAATGTTTTATATAAAGCTGTAAAATATTGAATGAGATGTCTTAAAGTTCAAATTTTATTTGATTAAATGCGTATGTTGTTATATAATTCTATCATTGTACTATTTATAATTTCTTCTAATTAAAATTTATAATTTGATACGCAATTACTACATTTATAATTATAATTGATAATTTTCCCATTTCAACAATAACTCTAAAAAGAACGAATATTAAATGAAATATTTTTATACATTTATGTTAATATTTAATAACATTTAATTACGTTTTGGTGAGAAAATGTAACAAACAATTGTTTTCTTTGATGACATTTAAGAATTTCTTTCTCCAGCGATTGCGTAATGTTATTTAGATTTAAAAGCAATAAACAAGAGGTGACCTAAATGTGAAGTAAAAGAAATTAATTTAGATGATGAAACATTTTGAAATGTATATTTTAAATCTCTTGTTAAAAATAATTCATGTAAAATTTAGATTTATGAAAATATAATATTGAAATACTTAAATATAATATTTTTTTCGTAATAAAGATGCTCATAGAGTATTTGAATTAATAATTTGAATGCACTTCTTTTATTTCAAATACCTATAAAATGAGAAAGAAATATTTATTAAATTAAAAATATACTCATGAAAAATAAGAAGAGCATCTGCTTTTAAAGAAAATAATATATTATGATTTCAAGAAAAAAAACTTATAAGAAAACAATAAGAAAATTGATAAATTCGTTGAAAATGAATTTATCTAGTTTGTGCTCTTAAAAATTTGGTATTAAAAATGTTTCGTTTTTTATTGCGCTACAACAATGAGTAAAAACAGAAACTTAGAAACGGACAGTTCAAATTATATCAATTGGTTTCTTCTCTAAGTGAATAACATTCACAAGAAATTCTATCTTTATCTATTTTCAAACAATTTTATGTAAAAATATCAGTTTAAAAAAGTTTAATTTTTATATATTAAAAATGAAATAAATTTATAATTAATATATGTTTTTAATTTAGGAATTAATCAAGAATTCAATAAAAAATATAAACATTTCCTCAAAAGTCTTATTCACTTTTAACAAAATTTTATTCTATTATCCAAAATTTATTCAAATTTTGAAATGCTAAATTATTAGGATAATACAAAATTTGTTTAATAAATTGATAAATATTTCATTATTTATTTGTCTTATTTAATGTGGATTATTATTTATAAAATTATTAAACTCCAAAATGTAACTTTTTTATGAAAGTTACTTGATTAATTTTCTTAATTATGCATTAATGCACTTTTGATGCAAATAAAATTTATTTAAAAGATTCAGAAGATTTTTAAATCGTAATTAATATATCTTTAAAAAATATCTCTATTTATCGATCATTAAAAAAAATATGATAATAATTACAAATAAAGCTAATAAACTGTCATAATCAATAAGTCGGATATTCAAGATTTTCCACAGTTGTTGTCATTGTATCTATCAATTACATTAAATCGAAAGGAGAATCTAATATTACAATATATTCTACAATTGATAATTACTTCATATTAATTTTTCTCATTTATCGAAATGCTGATATCAATACCCCATATTAGAAATTTTTGGATAAGAATTGATAATATGTTGGTTCAAACTATGTAAATTCTGCACATTAAAATAACAGAAAAGGTAAAATATCCAAAATATAAGTTGTAAAATAAATAGAAGCATAATCGACTCATACATCAGACTGTAATTAGCTTTCTTAATAATTCTATTATAAGTAATAATAAAGTATAAGTCATATAAGTTTTATATAATAACAAATAATTTTAAATAATAACAAATAATTAAATCTAATAATAAATAATAAACAAATTGATTTCTTATGATTCTTTTTTATTAGCTACTTTTTTACTAAAATCCATACATGACTAAAATATCAATACTTGTTTTAGAGCTTGAGAATCAAGAGTCTAATTAAAATGAAGATAAATAATGATACTTAAATATAAATATATGTATTAACTAATCACATTAATACACGCTAATGAGCATAATAATTAAAAAATAATTGAATATGCTCATACAAAACGTATTCAACCCAATTATATCATTAAATTTCCTAACAATCTTTTTATTTAAAAGATATAACGTACTTTTGAAAAACTAAGTCCCGCAAACTAATTACTGCACAAGTGCAAAAATTTAATTACCAAGGTAACTATTTCTGAGCCAATGAAATTGCAAGCGTGTACGCGAGTGCACATTTGACAACTAGTGCGTGATAACCAGTAGCAAGGGCTGAACCGTAAAATAGTAAAAAAATACAAGAAAATCCGCCTGCACTGAGAGCCAAATTCGTGATTAATTATAAACCATGCACAAAAATTGAGCACAATTTCTAATTAAACGTAAAACATGCGTGTAGGCACAATGTGAGCTTGCGAAAGCTTTAAGTATCGTCAATGTGTCACGTGCGCTTGTACTAGACACGACCAACAATAACTCAGTGGGTAGGAGAACGCTAAGAACGTACAGAGCTAATTAAATATTAATTAAGAACTTAATCTCAATTATGTGGACCTGGACTAATTGGACTTCGAAGGCGCGTCTCGTAGATGCAATCTGTGCATTCGCTTGACGCAATTCTTTCCTGTTCCACGCCCTCGCGCGCTTCACTCACGGCTTATTGTACTAGACACCGTGAAAAGCGCCACTTCCGATTAGGAACGGAAAGTGAGCTTTTTGTGAGTATGCATGTCGAATGCAATGTTCATCTTATACTACCTGCACTTAGATTTTCAAATAAATAGCAACATACGAGTTAAAAGCCGTGCCACATTACATGCGCTACTCGTATTGCAAGCAATGAGCTATCAAAAAATTTTTAAATTCAAAATTTTACACTTTCTCTATTAAAATATTATATAATTATAAAGAACGTTATAATCTGTGAAAAATCTATTTGACATTCATTTTCACAGTACTCGAAAGGTATAGGTTTTTTTTCATTTTCACTTACAAGAATCATTTCTTTTATTGTCAACCAATAATTATTTATAAATTAGAATGCCTATCAAATAATTCAAATTAACTATATAAATAATTGCAAATAAAAATCTGTTTAACTCTCCAAATTTAATTTGATTTATGAAATTTCTACTAAATTTATTAGCGTAAAGTAATCAAGAAAATCCCCATGAATAGATTGTGCAATAATTAGCTGACATGTTTATCCCATATAATTGTAATAAAGTGAATAAAACTAATCGCAAAAAGACTACTCGTTAAACTAAAGCTGATACTGGAATGATTCGACAATTTGTCTTGTATTGAGATTATAAGTATACCAATATATACCAATGATAGATGCGTACACGAATAATTTCAAATAGTAATTATTGTTTAAATATCAATAAAAATTCTGTAACGTAACTTTAAAAATTTGCTAAATAGCTTGATTTTGGAAAATTAACTTCTTTAACTACTCTGGATCCCATTAAAATACTATCATATATTTTAGAAAGAAATCGACAACTTTAACTTTACCGACATTCAAACTTGCAACTTATTGTTTAAATTTAAAGAAATTCTAAAGTAAAACTAGGAATGTTTAAATAAAAAAATTAAGAATTACGACACAAGCGCAAGAATTTAATTACTAACCTGTATAAACGCAAATTCTTGTAAATTATTTAAATTCAAAATTTATTATATTTTTTGAATATTACTTTTTGTTATTTTAAAACTAAAAATTATTAAGATATAATTCATTATAAATTCATGGAGCAATTATGCTCTTCAACCACTGATGTGAAAATTTGACAAAATCACATACATTAATTGAATTGTTTTTTAAAAAATTGATTCTCCATTGACGTACAAAAAGTTATGGGGCTTTTGGAATATTTACAAAACACAAGATTTTTTGTACACTCACAACAAAGAGAACACAATATAAATGTAACCAAAATACGAATGTAAAATATATTTATAGCCATGAGTGAAAAGTAATAAAAATTTATAACACTTTTAGAAGTATATACATATTCGCCTCAAAGTCAACGTATCAGACGCCATACAGTGACTGAACGAGTTTTCGATTTTCTTTTTTATTCCACGGTGAGAAATAGTTTGAATAAGATTAGACATCAACCATATGGCGTAGGTTGGTCGACTCGCAAGTGAATATTGTTTTTAAAACGACCCTTCTCAAACCATATAGATTTTTTTACTTAAACTGACGTTATTTTCCTCCTCTTTCTTCCCCTCATATGCGTCTTCAATTTCTTACTTCGTCGAGTTCTCTCTTTCTCATGTGATCTGTTCTATTCTGTGCACTTTAAGGAGAGCCTTTACAGTTACAGGCCAGGTTCAATTTCTTGCTGCTCTTTTTCGTTTCTTTTAAACCTTTTTCTGCCCTTTTCCGTTTTGTTGGTTTGTAGTTTTATGGCAAGTATACTCTATGATTATGTTGAATGTATTGATATTTACCACATTCAGCAGCTTCTTTTAGACTGCTTAATAATGGTGAGAGCATTAAAAGATCTTTTTGAAAAAATAATACACTTATTATCCTCAAGAAATAATTTAAAATAAAACAGTAACATGAGTCAATGAAAGTCATGCATTACTTTTTTTACATTATAACATCTAACGTATTTTTAATTTACTTAAAAAAAATAGTATTTTTTGTTTAGTGGATTAGTGGTAAGTATCGTATAATTCATAAAAATTTCTTCTTTAGAGAATTTTTATATAAATAACTTGCGTTAATCTTCTCTTAGACGCTACTTAAACATACCTAGAATATTTTTTGTCAAAAGCCATCTCTCGATGTCAAAATTTCTGTAAACTGTCGATTTGTATTAATGTACAGGGTTTTGAAATACATGATATTATATTTATTTATTTATTTCTAATCTTAATTACTGTTTTTGTATGCAAGTGTGATAAATTCCAAATATTAGAGCTTTACTCGAGTACGTTTTATTATTCCAAGTAGAATAGATTCCTCCATACGAATGACGACCCATTAGGGCATTTATGGCAGATTCTGGGAAGTCTGATGACTTCTGGATACCAAAGCATGGAAGGATGACGCAAATATGAGTTAGATTGTATACAAAATCTGAACTTTTGAATAAGTTCAGATGTACGTGTATTCACAGTCCGTCGCTCTTGGATCGTTTATTAATTAAATGTATCATTGAATATACATTAAAAAGTGATTTGACCGCTCGCTAAATCCTCGATCTTCATGTGAGTTAACGGAAGTCTAAGTTTGTAAGATCAACAACATTCTTTATTTTTTCTTTTTCCAAAGATTATTAAAATTGATTATATTTATAATATAAACTAAGTAACTTATTGAAATAATGGAATGAGGACAATGGAGTATAATTCGAGTTTTCTGTGATAGAATACTTTATATGGAAAAATTGTACTAATAGTTTCTTCTTACGCGCTATTTTATTTTTGAATAAGTCTACATAATTTTTCTTCAGTAATAAAGAAAAATATTTTTAAATAAAAATAAATACAATAGCTTGCTAAAGATTTGTAATTTATATAATTTTTATTATTTTAAAAAACGTCAAAAAATTCATATGCTTTTCTTTAGTATCATCTACTTCACAATCAAAAAGTATCTTTAAGAACTTTTCATTAGAAGAATGAATAAAATTCTTCTATTTAAATTTATAATTATTGAACTCTTTCTTATTAAATTCTTAAAAAACAAAATATTCATAAATTTATTCATATTTATAGAGAGATACATTAAATAATGTATAATAATTTGAAAGTATTAAAAGTATTTTATAATTTCGGATCCAATTTGTACAGCAAAATTAAAAAATGAATTTGTGAAAAATAAGACATATAAATAATAATAACATTTTATATATATCGTGGGTTAGAAGGCAAAAATATAGAATATCTAGAAGAAGAGTGCTTGCGTTGCCGGTATTGAGCGTCAAATTGAAAGATTTTTCCGTCGATGGTGATACAGCGCATGAAAATAGTCCAATTGTTCCTTACAAATAAAGCTTGTACGATATTGATCGTAGAAAAAGAATATTTGTCACGTTACATGTGAAACAATGTTTCAATATGTTCGAGTGTAATACGCGTACCAGATTTTGCCAGGGTTTTTTTTTCATTAATCTTGGCACACCCATATTGAAAGGATGAAAATAATGTGTAACTAAAAAATGTCGATGCAAAACTATGTATATAATCAATAATTTTCAAATAAAACTTGAACTAACTAATTTCTAACAAATATTGGATGAAAATATTTTAATGAAATATACAATTTATTTGTTTAATCATAATTTATTATATTTTATATTCAATAAGTTATTAAAGTTTAGCATGTGAAATATATATTACATAACTATTACACGTAATATTGTACTTATTAAAAATTGTGTAATAATTAAAAAAAATCGATATATAGTTTTGTATCATTTTATTTTTAAGAATGATTAAAATAAATTTTCAGAATTTCTTTTCTTAAACTCAACCCACTTAATATTCACACATATGTATAGTCGAATAATATATCAATAAAATATCTTTATACTGTCATTCGAATATATAAAAATTTGCAAATTTAATATTTGCTAAAAATTAATCATGTCATTTTAAAATGATATCGGAAGATTTCTTTAAAGATTTGTTCAGAGAATAATTTAATTAATTACTATATTATTCTTGTATTGTACATTTCAAATATTTTTACGTTGCCATAACTATAGCCATTTTTTAAAATATAGTCCACTTTATTATATTTTAAAAATAAAATTAATTGATTCCTATAAATCGTTTATTTAGTCGTGAAAATAAGATTTTTATACTTTTTTGTGGATTAATAATTCAAATTGCGATGAAAGAATAAAGCGACAAAGCATAATTACCTTGGTTATATTGGTTAAAAATTTTGAAAATTTCAAACTTTTTATAATTTGCGATTTACGTACTGGAAGAGAAAATTGCTAAATCAGTTTTAAGTTCATCTTTCGTGTTTTGAATTGATTAAATTTTATATCGCGATGAAATTACATGTATAATAATTATTTGTAATGAAGCAGGTCTTAAAAAATTAACAAATACGTAGATAGAAGTATTTATGTCTAAATTCACTGAGCATAAACACTTGTCTCATTCGCAAAAGCATTCACAAGAGATAATTAGTTAGAAAAAAGTACACTCGTATAAAAAACTGTGGAATCACTAAGAAGAGGAAAAATGTTTGAAATAGTTTGAAAGAGCTTCAAATTCAGATATAGAGAGAAAGTGCGCTAAGCAGATAGAAAACGTCAAAACGTAAAAAAGGCAAGTCTGGTATACAGTGGTATTCATAGAGTCGACTAAGAAACCTAGAGAGAAAGAGTGAAAGAACGGAATAAACGTACTAAGACTATATATAAGCTCTTCGTGTAAAGAGAAAACCAACGGAACATACACACAGACGCGCACATACAGAACCGCAAGTACTTGCACACATAAGCCAAAAGGGGATGCGGATGTTCGTCATAAATATAGGGGTGTGGAGGTTAGCGGAAGAGAAACGGACTACCGCTCTATACACTTAGAGCATCGCGGCAGATAGAGTGGGTTGGTTACCAGGCAACCGGCAATAAAAGAGAGCCCGGATAGCCAATGGCGGTCCTTAGGGTACCCCACCCAACCCCTGCGGGCGACTGGCGACTAGGCTGCGGAAGAAAGAAAAAGCGATTGCGAAAGGGGTCCGGGGCCCCTCGTTTTAGTAGCTGTTAAGGTCTCGAGCCCTACAGCGACGGCCGCACCAGACGAAGTCCTATCCTGTCGGGAGTTAATTGATATTCTAATTCGCGCTCGAATATCCCGTGTTGCATGCCAGCAGTACAAATGCTAAGAATCCGCGAGGGGGCGCCGCTGCGCCCTAATCATCCGAGCGAGGCAATCGATTCCATATTACCCTAATAAGGCGCGACGCGCCTACCGACGGCTTCATTTTCTTGCGCTTTATTCCCCTCCCACTCGTGATTCATAGCGTAGACAGGCACCAGATCTGCCCTCGACTGTCACGAATAGCCACGAGTGGCTCCTTCGGACAGCCGACTTGTCTCAAGCTCATGACTGTCTGATCAACTGTCAAAATCGCAGAATTTCAATAAGCATTTTTACAGATGAAGCGGATTTCGACGCCATACCTATACTCAAGCTTTTGTTTAACCATTGAAACACATAAACTTTCTCTACTTTGCAGATGGGGTTAAAGCACGAAAATTCATTCCATTTGCTGGACATCTTTGAAATTTTAGCGTACCTATCAATCAACTCGCGTTTTAATGAATATTCTTTTTTTTAATTAGAATCAATCTATACATTTAATTATTACTCATTTTATCATCTCAGAATAATTTTACACCGATTATAAACTGAGAAAAAAGTCTTTATTGGCTGTGAAGTTAATTTTAATACATTTAATAAGAATATGAAAAGAAAGACTTCAGAAATTAATATTTTTTTCGATTTTGTAGTCACCAATCGAAGGGTTCTCTTTGCCGATACCAAATTCATAATGCGATAATAATTTAGCTTTAAAATAATGCACAATCTACACATGCTTCTGAACCATTTTAACATTATTTGAAAAAAACTGTATACGTCATTTTCAAAAAGTTATCATGTATGATTACCTTAAAGTCAAATTGTAAAAATATTTGTGCACCAAGAAAATAATAAACCAAGTACATATTCTTGATACAAACTCAATGTGAAATTGCACTTATTCGGATTGAAATTTAACTCGCAAAATAATATAATCTCTTTCAGTAAAATTCTATTTCATTTACAGTAAATTTCCACATTGCTTAAAGTAGACTTTTGTTGTAATATAATTCTATTTTAATACAATAAAGTAGACAACGTATAGTCGAGTTACGGTAATTTCCATTTTTTAACATTTACATTACTTATTGAAATTTAGGGATTCATATTTGAATTTTGTATTGGAGTGTATTAAAAAAGAGAAAATATAATCTAATTAAATTATGAATATACCATAATTTACAGAATAAAAATGTTTATTATAAAATTTTGCTCTATGTAAAAATAATGCCAAGTGAATTTTAATTTAAAAATATATATTATTTTAAAATTTTATAATTATTTTTTTATTCCTACTTAAAAATATTTCTCTTACACATTAAAAGATATAAAAAATTAAAAAATACTTTTTATACCATTGAATAAGTTGGTGCACATATATGTGTAGCGATACGTAAATACTATTCCATCTAAATATTAAGCGGAAAAATAATTTCTAAAACACTTAAAGTTCTCGGAATGAATACTGCATAAGGGTCATTAATTAAAATGGCATACAGATTTCGAATCTTGCTCTCTAAATTTTTTAAATTAAATATACCGACATCCTTATACTGTTTTCAAGGAATTAATTAATATAGTAAAGTAATTAATTTTTTTAATTAGAAGCAATACACCGACAATTTTTTAAGCAAATAATTTTTAAAAAGTTATATTTTGCCACATAAATTTATTGTTCTTGTGCATGTCATTCATTAACTAGCAAAATTATAATACAAACTGTGGTTACTTATCTTTTTATATTTAAAAAACATTGCTAGAAAAATTCGTAAACTTTTTCTTCTATTTCATATTGGCTAAATAAAATTTTCTTTTGCATTATTTATCATCTTTTGGATATCTCAGGAATACGAGCGAAAGTAGATGCACCGAAAACTATCCGAAGAAAATATAACGTAAATTATCACATTATTATCGTAAAGATCATTACTATTTATAATGTTTTGCTAAGAATTATAAATATACTTTCTATATAGAAACACAATTGACTAACATTTTATATTAATGATAATATAATTTATACAAATCCATACTGAAAACTTTAGAAAATTTACGATAACTCTATATAAATTATCGTTCTTTGATATATTGGTTGACTGACAATATTTTGAAAAATTAAATGTGAAATTATAAATTCTAAAAATACAACAATTTTTCTACTACATTATAATATTAAGTGTATATGTAATTCATAAAAGTATTGAAAAGTATTGAAGTAAAATGTAGTTTATAAACTGATAATTATAGGTATACTGTTCATATTATTTCTTTGAATCTGTAAATTTCTATTGTTTCTAAAAATAATATTTCAAGTCAGTATATCTTATAAAATCAAGCTTTTTGTTTTCAATCTCTTGTCAGTATTTAAAAAAAAATCTAATTTAATAACAATATAAAATAATGTTTTAATACTCGAAATTGAAACAAAATTTTTCTCTATTCTAATTTTAATTAATTAATTGATTATTAAGTAATTCTATCTTGTGCCGCGTCTATTATTTTATGTTTGAGTATAAAATTTTAATTTTAATAAAGCTTTGGAAGACGTTTTTATTGTAAAATAAGTATTAATATAAGAATAATGCTGATCACATCATTTTGCTAGAAATCTATTGTTCCCCTTTTCATGGTTAGTTGTAATTAAAATAATACCAATATGCATATGAATTATTATGAATAAACAAAAGAATAAAAATTTAAATTTTTGGATAGTATTTATTAGAAAGTAATACAAGTAAAAACAATATTTTTTTTATGCTACAAATTTTTATGAAATAAAAATGTACGCGACGAATTATTTAAATTTTATTATATTTTTCCTTTTTAATAAAGAAACCGCCTCTGTTTGAATTAGTTATTATGTTGAAATTTTCAAGTCTCTAAAAGAAAAATTAGACATATTGCGCCTAAAAACGTTCCGCAGAGTCTTGTCACACTTCATTGCAACACATTTCTCTACTAAGTGAGAAATTTTGGATAATCTCAATGAAAATTCCATGTAGTACGCGTGGAGAAGAGGCTGAATCTGAAGGATTTTATCTCTATTTCTTGGACCTTCACCCCTCTCCCTTCTCTCTGTCTTTTTCATACATTGAAAGAGCAAATTTGAGTCGTGCAAATAGAATCATGCGAAGTGTTAACATACGTCGAGTCGAGGGTCGCGGGTACACGCGCGTTCTCACATCGTCATATCGTCACGCACGAGGACTCGCTGTGTGTCATCCCACGGGATCAAACGCCCGCGCACGAGAGAAAATGAAAGCCAGAGAGGGAATCAGAGAAAGAGAAAACTGTAAGGGATGTTGGGTACAGAAACACAAGAGAACGTAAGGGACGACAGCGGAGGATTTACGCGAGTTACATTATTTAGCGAAAGGCTTGATAAATTAATTTGGTTATCTTATCGGATAGCTCTGAAGAGATGTGGTATTCATTTTCAAACTAAACTCGTACTATCTTACCGAGAGAGTACTTAGAATTCGTGCTCTGATATAACTCGACGCTACTTAAGAAAATAATTCGATTTTCGAACTCTCGAGTTCACTGACGAACGTTACGTAGTAATCTATTTTTCTATTAAGGATCATTATTATAAAAAGAAAAAACATGCTACGTGTAATATAGAAATTTGAAATAGTTTTAAATTAATATTTCTACATTTTTAAGGAAAAAGAAGTAGTAAAACAAAATAACAAGTTGCAAGTGAAATACAAAACTAAAAGAAATTCAGAGAATTTGTATAATTAAAGTGATTGAATATTCATTTCAAATTAAAATGAATTCAATAGTTCTTATAAAAAGTTTTCTAATTTTGAAGACTAAAGACCGTGCAATTAAGCTAAATATTCCCACTACAACATTACGATTTTTCTAAATTTTATGCATAAGAGCTTAGAAAGATTTCATTTACTTTAGATTATCATAAGATTATTAATATACAAAATATCTAAGCTTAGGATAAAAATTCTTAGTTTTATATTTTATTATACTCTTATATCTTCTATAAAAGAAATTATCAATTACATAAGAAATGTTCATTATAGAGAATCTAAAAGATTTGCAAAATTCTATGACATAAATTGAATATGTATATATTAAAAATATTAATTTTTAATTATATTACAAAATATATAATTTTAAATAAAACTTTTAAATAAGTGTGATTAAGCTTTTCTTTATTAAATGAACTTAGCAAGCCTCTGTTTAAATAAATAGTAAGAACAAATAATATTAAAGTGATTAAAATTGATGTCTTTCTGTTACCGCTTGGGAATACTAATTAATGACATTAATTTGATCAAATTCTTTAATTTTTTTATCAATTATAATAAAAGAAACGATACGAGGGTATTAATGGTAGTAAATTTACAGGGATTTCTATACTTAGTGAACAAATTTTTTAGACCCTATTTCACTTATCTCACATTCGATATCAATGCAAATAATGTTTCCTTTTAAGCTACAATCTTGTCGCAATATGAATTCTACATATCAATTAAAATTGTATAATATTCAAAACAAGTCATATTAAATTTTATTACGATTCTTTATACACGATGTTTAACATGAAACTACTTCGTTCAGTTTACTACTGTACATATAAAATAAAAAATTCCTCGATTCTTGTCATTCTTCTATTATCCATCTTAATTGCATTTACCAGGTCACGTAGTTATCATACCTGCACATATAAAATAGGTGACTACATTTTAAGTTGGGCTGTAGTAATGACAATTTGTATTAAATTTTTCCAAGCGCGCAGTATTGCCCAAGTGTCAAAGTAATTTTATTAAAAATTAAAAATAAATGAAGAGATAAAATAATCCTCTACATGCTTCTGCAAATACTCGTGATGAACTGACGTCTATTTTACTATAATTAATGAGTATCTCTGGTTGTGAAATAAATGATCCGATTTACAGACACTCAATGTAATGCTAACATTTTTTCAAATCACTTTTGCGATGGACACCGAGGAAAGAAATAAACAGAATGATGATAGAAGAAAGCGAGGGAAAATAATAAAAAGGAAAGAACGGCAGAGAACGAAGAAATAAATAAAAGGATGGCAGGAGCGTAGCGTGTGGCAGTCTAGCACTCCCGTGGGACGCCTTACGCCGCCACTTGTCCGTATTAAGTCCGGGTACTAATCCCGAAATTTAATTTGAAAATCTCTTTCAGTATTTCTGTCTTTCTTCGTTCTCGTTCTCTCTATCTCACTGTCTCAAATGAATAGCATTACGTACGGTGTGATGTTGGTGCACTCATGCTTCATACACCGCTACTGCAAGGCATTTTAAACTAGGAATTACGTCTTTGTACTAGGTAATTGAAAATTCGTTTCGATTCTCTTCTCCAACTCGTTCTCTCTCTCTCTGTCTCTCTCTCTATCTTTCTCTCTTCAGCTGACTAACGTTCGTCCTCGTTCTATCCCCTACCACACTTTCTATGTTACCACTTCTTCTTCACTTTGAATATAGTACGTAAAGTACAAAGTTTACTGTGTATTTTGCTCTGCATGTCACTATAAATACAAGATTTAGATCTACTATGAAATTTATAATCAAATATATTTAAAATGAGCTTAACCTCATTGTTATTTTATAGTTATTGAGAATAAATTGAATAACAATGTTTTAAGTTAATAAATAAATTAAATAAACAGAAAACTTTTATTTAAAATAGGATAATTTAGTTTTTAGCTTATTAATAATTGTATTATTGTAAATTATTATATATTCCATACTGAAAGATTTTTATTACTGAATTTATTATTCATGTACGGAATGTAGGAATAAATGTAAATAACTGCAATCGCACATAATGTTGTATATAATTCAGTATGCTTATACAGTACAATTAAACTACATAAGTGTTCATATTGAAAATATCTTTTAATTCTTTCAGATAAATAGCTTTCGATTAACAGAAACTTTTATTAACAAGCACTTTATTCAAGCAAAATTTTTACGTATTTAGTGAATTAAATTTTGGTCTCCAAAATTTAATATTTAAAAAATAAGTTAAGCGCATTCAGTTTTAAGAAATGCAAATGAAAAGCAACAATACGTTCTTAAAACGAGATATCAAATTGAATACAAAATACAAAATTGATTATTTGATTAGAAAAAATTAAACATAAATACTAAATGTTTTATTTAATATATTATTTATTCAGTAAAGGATTTTAATACATGACGTTTTTGTTAATTGTGTTTTATATATTAACTTTTGTTTACAAAATCTTAAATATTCTAGTTTCGATTTAAAATATATTCAATAAAAAATCTTTTATAAAAATCTAAAAATTTTAAAATAAATTTAAACCCGTATTCATAGTAATAAGTTATTAAAATTATTCTTAAGGTTTAAAAAACAAAGTTATTTATATACATTTTATTATAATTTACTTAAGGCTATTCTGAGTTAATGGAAAATCACTATTTTATGTTTGTATATATTATGTGGTTTTGTATAAGAAAATTTCAATTTAAGGAAACTTTATTTAGTTATTTATTGAAAACGTACTCCTTTCGTTAAAAATATAATATTGAGCGCTAGTGACGAGAAAAGTCTTAATATTATAATCAGTAAATAGTACACTCGGAATTAACTATATTAAATTTAAAATAGTGAATAATTTCTGTTTTGCTTTTTATATATTTCAATAAAAGCTTAAATTAGCAATTCTTAAATAAAAAATTAGAAATGAGACTATTAATTATATCTTATACGAAGGAGAAATCCGATTTCTCTTACAGCATTTACAAACGAATTTCTTCTTTTATTGGAAAAGATAAAGTGGAACACGTGCGACGTGCATTTCATCCACACGCCAAGAACAAAATATATTTGTCAACTGTCTAATACATATTTATGCAGATAAACAAAATAAAGTAATAAAAGAAAGTTCTTTAAGGCAAACCATGACCACTACATTTTCTTCAATACGGATAACAATACAATAAATGAGCAAAGTAGTTGGTCCAGAGACTCGGGAGCTTGTAATTTAAAAATGTGCATGAAAATTTAAAATAAAAGTCTCAAAGGACTGCGCGTGTAGTTAAATATTAAAAGTAGAATATGTAGTGGCCAAAACTGCGACGATGAGGGAAGAGGACGATCGAATTGACCAAATTAATTCGAGCCCATAAACATCGTGGTAACATTAGCAGCTTACAACCCTCGAGAGCTGCTGCTATTTCTTCTTCTTCCCCGATCCATTACAAGTGTTTTACACGAGCGGGTACAAGTGCAGGAAGAGCGAAACATACGTGGGGGTCCCTAATCTAGCGAAACGTCTCTCGGGACATCTTGCGCGCCTGTGAACGTGTATACTGGGCAGATGATACGCTTCATTCAAGCCGCTTTGGGATTGAAAAACGTTCGAACGCGACTTCTCTCTTTTTTTAGAAGAATGCTTCGGTACTTTGGATAAATATTAAATCCGAATTTCATTAGGGGATTGAATCGAAACCTCATATAAGAAAGAAGCGTGTGGACGCCTTCGGTAAACATGTTAAGCGTAAAAATTATACTGATTTAATAATGTAGAAATGGGTTGTTGGGTGTCAGCATTGAGAGATAAAGTTTGCTTCTGTAATTGAACTTGTCATTTCAATAGTACTTATCTAATTTTTTAAATTCTTTTTCAAAACGTACATTACTAGTTTGTATTATCTTCCTTCGTACCAAGAGTGTAAGGATTGTTGAAATAAAGTAATTTTTATTTATTTTCAAATAATTAATAAATTAACAAGACTTACAAACAATTTATAATCGAAAATTGAGAATTAAATTATTATTACGATATATTTGTCTCAACTGCTTTTCTTTACGTTTTATTTCAATTAAAAAATTAATCAAACATGAACAATCTTTTTCGTCGTTATGTTTTTAAGAAGTTACCTTTTTATATTTTTCTTTTGTCATTCCGTGATCAATTATGAAATATACGGCGGTTTTAACCAAATTTGTTATTGTTATTATTATTATTATTATATCGTTATGAGAACTATTATTAATAATTTCATTTTTATTTTAATTCAATGAAAATGATTTATAAATTTTATCAGTTATTTTAACAAACCTTTAATTAATGACTGTACTTATTAATTTAAAGTATTTCAATAACTAAAATCTTTAAAAGAAGAATACTGTTCGTAACACCTATTCAATTATTCTCCAAGTACACTAATTTTTGTTTTTTAAAATATATATTCAAAGAAAAATTATGTTTCTTCAATGCGTATTGCCTATATTGTAAATTATTTTTCCACTATTTCAAGAAAAATCAGCTTCGGTATTAATAATGATAGAAAAATAATACAACAGTGAATAACGGTAAAAATTTGTATTAATATTATCAAAAATGATTTAAATATTTTGCTAGCTTCGCTAATCCTGGTTGAGGATATCAGCTCATTTACCTCGCATTTCTCTGGCCAAATTATACGCCCTAAAAGACAAAATAAAGCCAAAATGAATGGTGAATAGGAAAGTCACGGGTGTTTTCTTTGAATATATTTCGTGTATCACCTCCAACAAGACCTTTACAAATACACAATATAAAAAAGCGAACACTTAAAGGAATTACACCCTCTTGACGTACAATGTCCGACATTGCGTATGCAGTTAAAAGCTTAGAGCCAAGGATCGCAAAGTGAAAAAAGAACAGAAACAGAGAGTACGCAGCAGACGAGATTTGTTTTTGGCCAATCAACACCTGGACCATTGTTAGTGACTGGCACCTCAATAGCATGGCCATCATAATATTAACACCAGTTCTCGGTAGACGTAAGCGAATGCGTTTGGACTACAATGTGATCTGCATCGCCTCGTGAATAAAGTCGCATGAGGTGTGAACTCTAAAATAAGAGCAAAAACTGACAAGCTCAAATCTGTAGGCTAGTTGCGTGACCCTTGTACCAGAACTTTTTGCGAAATATCCCATATTTATTAATTTATTAAATTAATTCTTTTTTAAGTGTATTGATTCGAAAAAAGTTGTTCCTCGATTCGATTACTCTATAGAATTATAATACAACACTTTAGAAGACGTTTATACTTCATAAATACCTTCTAACTTTCACCTCGACATTTCTTTATATTGTTGAAATTGATTTAATTTACTCTTGATTAATATGTTCTTTAAGTTAAGCAATTTTATCGAAATATAAATTTGTATTTAATTTATATACTAAATATTTTTTATTATGCTTTCAATAAAAAGGTGCAAATTACAAAAAAGAAGAAATAAGAAAAGGAAAGCATCAAGAATATATAAAAAATAATAATTTCATATTAATAAATAAAATTTAGCATCAAAACGTTAAAATACCCAAATTATTTAACACAAATTCTAACATAAAACTGATAAACTGTCTTTTCAAAAACTAGCTAAAATTCTATGATAATATAATATTTAAAAATTTTTTTCTGAATTATTATAGCTTTTTAGGTCTAAGAATGTAATAAATATTTTAAATTATGTTTTAAAATATTTTAAATAGCATCGCTCACTTTTATTGATTAATTTAAACGACCAATATATTTAATTCGATACATTTATAAAAGCTAATCTAAAATATCAGTTATTTATATATTTTCATTATAAGTCACAGTTTTAAGAAATATAAAAATTCTTGTTCTGACTTAAAAGCTTGTTTAGTAATAATTATTATGAATTTGTTCTCAAATATTTCACTTATTTTGTAAGGTTTGTATCTCTTCTAATTTGTAGGAAAATCGAGTTTTAATAAAAAGGAAAACATAATATCTATGCTCAAATAAACCGTGTCCGACAAGTGTAAAGAAAAAACAATAACGCCGGAATGCGTGTTTACAGTGCATCTACACGCACTTTAGCAGAAAAATTTGCACATTTCTGCTTACATAACGCATACATTTACGTATTCTGCAAGGAATGAAAATTGCCTAGTACCAGCATAAACGTATTTTTAACTAATGAACTGAAACTATTAGGGTTACGAAAGAGTTCTTCAAGGGATTTTACATGCTATTATCTAAGCGTTACTTTTTACGCTTTTTAAATACTTATACTTTCTGTTTAAACAAAGAAATTATGCAAGAAATTTAGATATACAATAGATATACCATATACAGATCGATAAATTCTATTCGGTGAATTATATAAATATGTTGATAGCGAAATTGCACGATTGCTCGTAATAAGTAAGGAATCTACGTTTCTCAAATAACTTTATCTAGTTAATAATAATATTTCTTCTCAATAAAGATTATCTTAAACCAAACATATGCCTATTTAAAGAATGTTATTTAGAGAAACGATAGATTTCTTAATAAATAAATTTCATAAGATGTTAATTTATTCCGTAGGGTGGTGTACTGTCCAAAGCTTTTTGGACATTGTTTAAATTGAGAAAATAAACAATATATGATTTACTTTAGATAAAGATTTTTCAAATAGTCGTACTATATATTCAATAAGTTATCTTATATTTTCAACAATTAGACAGATATTTTAAATAAAGATTTTTCCAAATAAATTCTCAAATCGATGCTAATGTCCTTGATCAATCTAAAAGCAAATTGAATGTCATATTCTTATAGTATGATGAATCAATCTATAGAATTATATTATTGAAAGCGCTCAATTAAAAAAATTAAATAATCATTTATCTATCGACATGGCATAGAGAATTGATATATCTTTTGCAATGTGAACGAGTACTTATCATAACATTGTTTGGTTCTATCAAATGTCAGAACAAACTCATATTTGATAATAAAAGGCTTAGAATTATATTCATACGTTAATGACGATACTTTTTTAATATCGTTGCTCTTGAAACTCTCGTTTTTGAACAATGGAGTACATAAAAAAGGATAAGCTAAGCTTATATAGAAATGCTAAAATATTCGTACTATTAAAGTACAATTTGATTTGACTGTTACGTAAATATTCCTTTAGACGGATGTAGAATTGGAGTTTAAAGCATGTGGAAAGTTGAATTCGTCGTACGAAAAGTATCGAAGAGCGAAGCGTGGAACATTTACTGTATTAAAAAACACAGAGAATGGAATCGAAACAAAAGCGTTGCGAAAAATAGATGAAGAAGAGCGAGACAGTCAGAATATGTGTGCGGGTCTAGCGAAGGCAGGGACACCCCTTTCCGGATTGTGTGTTGGGCAGCACGTTCGGTGCGAAAGGGCATAAGTCAGGAATTCCGGGTATGTAGTATATTGCGCAAGCGAAGATTCTCTCTCTCTCTCTCTCTCTCTGTCCCTGGCCAGGCATGGCATGCACAGCCATTTACTTCATTATGTCATTACGCTTAATGGCTCCCACCCGCGCGCCACAGCCCTAACGCGGCTCTAGGCTATAGCCACTCTCTGTAGCGTAGTTCGTCCCCATTAACTCCTGGTGGCTTCCTTTCTCTTCCGCCCCCCTACTCGCATACTATTCCTCTCCTACTACCACCACCGTTTCGCCGGTACTTGCATTTTAACTCTTCTTTTCGTTTCGGCGTTGTATTCTCTTCAACCAAGACTTGGCTAACCCATTTTGAGGCTCTTCCTACCTCATACTCAATTTCGTCTTCTACCACTAGTTCTCATTCTGTCCTCTTTTCTTTTATGCTCTGTCTTTTCATTGGACTTTTTGCCTTTTACTCTATAACTCGGTGATATATTGGTTTTTTTCTCTTTTTTTTTAAAGTGCTTTTTAATTTTTTTCTGTTTCTACTTTTTTATATTACGTTCTAATCGAATTAGTTCATTGGCGTCTTTCGTGCACATTGTATATTATTTCCCCACTGATCGTTACATCACTGAATGTATAATTATAAAAAGTTCCGTGCTTTAACGAAATTGTATAAATACACTATTGTAGTATTTTCTTAACTAAATTATTTGAAGACTGATTTTATACAGTATAATATTAGCATTTTACAAATTGTTTCGTTACGAGAAATTCTATCATTGTCTTCGTAAGTTTAATAGGAATAATAATTTTGAATAACTGAAGTTTAGCATACCTTTGTAGGAAAAAACTGTTTCGTTTTGCAAACGAAAAACTTATTCATTATGCATATTACACAAATCATTAGGTCTTGTCTATGTTACAGCTCATACATTACATTTATTCTTAATTATAAGTTCCAATCTCGTCAATGTTTTAGTAATTTATAATTTAACAATTGGAAGTTAAGATATTAACGTATATTAAATTTATAAGAAGTTAAAATATTATTCTTTATGTTTTATATATTATATTAATATTCTAATCCACGTTGATATTGGTTTGCTAAAATTATGTTTCGTTGATGAATTAATTTTTTACTATTAAACAAAAGTTAAAAATAATATTCTCAAAACCTATTTTAAATATATTAAATATTTTATTTAATATATTAAGTTTTTAATATATTAAAAACTCTAGTTTTAAATATATGTATCATTTTTTAAAATGCGGAATTGTGATCTTTAGAATTTGTTAGACGTAATAAAAAAAACCGCAGCTGGAGAATAAAAAAATATATAGACTGTTTTTATTATTTAACTAACTAACGCCTGTGAGCAATCGCTGCATTAGCCACGTAATGTTATCGGCCATAAGAATACACAATTTATTTTAATCTCGATAAAGCAAACGTAAAAGGTTTATTTCATATATATCTAAAATAAGTGCGAATTTTATGCGTAATCATGAAAAGTATAAAGTACATTTTCCGCGTATTTAACAAAGTTCCGTAATCTATTTTCAAACTGGGCATCGCCTCTCGGTACAAGTCCTCGTGGCTGATGCTCATGAATGGAATTAGAAAGATAAATCCTGGCAGCCGCCGTCGTTGTCGACGTCGTTCTCAGCCGCAATGAAGAGAACAAAGAGCATCGACTTTGCGCGATTGCTTCGGGAAGTCTCTTTGGTGACAATTGTTGCAAGCGCGTAACGATGAAATCTCATTCGCTTCCGTGACCAGGTGAATTACTTCTAAGCCCTTGACGCGCTCATCGAAATTGTATTCTGAAAAAGTTGGGTATTTCTTAACGGGACACGATCGTCTGAACTGCTTTGTCATTCGTCGATATAAAGCAGTTTTGTTTTGCAGCTTTTAAAATTTTTCTGGACACTTTCGTGACCTATTGTCGCTCATAATCTTTTTGATCATCACCGATGTTCGTTGAATATTAAATGCTCTTGTGTATTCTTAGGGTCACCTTTTAAGTTGAAAGGGAAACGCGTTTCTTTTCGCCTTTGTTCAATTACACAATTAACTGCATTTGTGCATCGATGAAATGTTTATACGAAAACTTCATCTTTTGTAATTGTTAAAAATTTGCTTTACCCATGTTTAACAAAAATTCAAAGCGGGTGATCAGCGCTAAATAGCTATCGAACCAACACAAAGAATATCTCTCATTTTGGCAGGAAGAACATTTATAAGCAGTATTACAGTAATGGAAATTATCAGAATGAGTCCTTTAATATATTTTTGTATTTCAGTAATAATTTCTAAAACTTGCATCATATTAAAGAAGAAAAAAACAAAATGCAGATCATAAAACTTGAAGAACTTGCTTATTTATAAATACATAAAGAAAATTCGCATTTTCTAACAGATACGATGATATCTCTAATGATTAACCACTCGCTGCATTAAAGTAAACGGCAAAGAGCTGTCAGGGAGTAATAAGAAGCACTTAAGTACTATTTAAAAACATACACGAGCTCGGTTTGTTATGTTTTCTCTCCCTTCAAACATTTCATCGACTGTGTCATTTTCGTGTGATGTTAGTTTCCGGGCGTCAAACAAATAGTACAAGAGGAACATGAAGAAATCATGGATGCTGCAAAGGATAAGAATATATAGATCTTTTTTTGTTTTAGCACCGACTTTGTATGAAAGCACGTGTGCTGCCTCAGAAAAGGTGTTATCCGTCGGTTGTTTATGAAGTAACTCAATATTTCTATGTAAGTTGGCGCCATCCAAATACATTGACTTCTTTTCTTACGTACATGTCGCACCCTAAATATAGATTTTCTGGCTCTGCCAATTTCTCGTCTAATGTAACAGTATTGTAATTAGAAATGAGCTCCAGGGTTATTTGGGGAAATCGGAGGCAATCGAGGATATATGGATTGCACGTGAAATAGCAGTTGAATTGATTTCATAGGGTCTAATTGATTCTTCTATTTATTTAGGAAACTACCCATTTCAACACTTCATCATCCTTGAAAATTCAAACTCGGTAGATGTTAGGCTGTTCTTTTAATGAGAAAACTGTATGTTTTAGAAATTATAAAAAGTAAATAATTCTAAAAGACTCGAATTTGGATAACCTTGAATGAATTTAAACATTCTAAGTTTTAGAAAGAACACTGCTTTCTTAAATTTCATTCAAAAAGGAAAAAGAAAAATCACATCAATAATTTATTGCGCAAGATTATTTTAAGTGTAAAATAGTTAAAGAATATTAAGTGAAAATCTTCTCCAACGATCATAAATTTGTTTGCATCATTATTATCAAAAAACAGATTAATTAATTAATTTATTATGTTAAAATAAATTTGAAGAAGCGAAAGTAAAATAAAATTAAATGTAGATGCAGCTTTATAGTCATATAATATGTAGTTTATATAAAATGCAGCTTTATAAATAGATTCTTACCAGCAAGAAATAAGATAAAGTTTTTATCAACAATTAATCTTCGATCGTATCGGAGAAAAATAGAATCGAGCAAAGGAAGAAAGGAAAAAAGTGAACAAAAATCGCAAGAATTTAGCTTGGCGAAGCACCTTTAATGCATTGATCCATCTACCCATACACACCTCTCGACTTTTCCGTCCGTAGAAGCAAAAGAGGTGCGATCGCACATAAACTCGCATATGTGCGCACAATGCAACAGAGAGAAAGAGGATTTTTGCCAACAATGAGCCCCTTTAGCTCAGCCGCTTGCCTAGTGCGTTCGCGGTGTCGCGTGTCTTTTTGCGCCGGATTTTCGGGAATTTTTTCGACCATTTGCTCTTTTGGAGGTGCGCGCGGTCTTCCTCTCGTTTCCCTCACGTAATACTATACACACTCACGTGTTGGAAAATCACGATTGTTGGGAAAAGGTGTGAATCTCTCCGTCGACCCTCAATAGCTGACAATGGCCACGACCCGCATTACACGCGACAATGAACCTTAAATCCACAATGTACGAGTCGTCCGCGTCGTCACGCGCTTACGTTCTCGTATACTCGTGTATCACGACACCGAGAGGGAGAAATACAAGAAAAGGAATACAGATCGGATACGCGAAGCGCCTCGCGACTCCGTGACAATACTTCTCCTCTTCCCCTTCATCTCTTTCTCATGGATAAATCATTTTTCTTCTGCAAGTAATCGACGGGCATCTCTTTTTCCTTTCCTCGAATTTTTCCCATTTTTTCCATTTTTCACGCCGTTTGATGCTGGGTAAGCTAAGTAATAATAACGAAGAAAAATATAATTGCCTTTCACTGATACTTTTCTTTTTACAATTCTGCATGTTTGCATGAATTACTAGTTGAATTTGTTATAGCGCGATTAGTGTCTTATACTAAAAACTTTGATAATAAATCCTTTAGTTATATATGGTCTACACAAATTGTTCGAGGTTCCTTCTAAAATCTAAACAAAAATCGATAAAATAACGATTAAAATAATTAATTTTATTTTCATCGTATACAGTGCAGTCTTTTAATCATAATACATACTAAAAATACCGTGTCCCTATTACGCTATAAGTTTTTTATACATCTTTTTCATTCAATTAAAAATATATCTTTTCTTGATAAATATTTTATCAGTGAAAAACATGTGATACATATTCATATTTCATATTTATGGTACATCACAAGTCTACTAATATGTAAAATAGCAAAGTAATTTTCCTTCGTAATATTACTTTAATATTACGTAGTAACGTAACATTAATAGGGTGTGTTTGTGAATATTTATTGAAAAAATTTCAAGAACATTAATATTCGAACAGCTGAAAATATGTTTATATAAAGAAAATATCAATGCATTATATGTAATCTAAAAGAATACTTACATTTCGAAAAGACGGAAAAGAGATTTTTAAAAGATCTCTTATATTGAGATACATGTAAAGAAGATATTGTTAAGTATCTCTTAACTATTAGATGCAATTAAATCACTCCATCGATTCTATAGAAATATGAAAACCTATCATATGAAATAAACCCATGGAATTGCTTGGCCAAACGCTATATATATCGAATCCTTTTCCGTCTTGTTAAAATAGACATTATCGCTAACGGCAATACAAAGGATCCTAGATTTGAGAAAAAGGCTCAAAAGAGATGAATATTCTGGTAATTGGAGACCTAAAATTTTCTTCGCTGCCACACCCACTTTGCCCACAGATGTCAAAATATTTTCTGAGAGCACAACTCACTTTGCATTTACAACGCGTTTGTACCGTCCATTCTTTTTCCTTTCTTTGGCCCATGTAAAAAGGAATATTCTAATAATATAACACTAAGTATAATAGAAGAATCTAGTTAAAAAATAATAGAAAAACTTTATACTAGAATTTTACCTGTTAAAGGTACAATTTAGCCGGCGAGGACATGACACAGTTAAATCGAACGTGTTATAATCTCAATATTGATTATTAGATATTGCAAAATATTCTTGTATTATATGAATGAAATTTTATCATTAATTTTATGCAATATATGTTTTTAATTTACAAATATTTTAAGTAATCGTTTCTCTTATATTACATCATTAAAAAAACTTTAAACACGTGGATTAGTATAACATTGAAAATTATATTCTTTGTAAATTATATTTTTAAATAATAAAATACATAAGAAGCTTGCATAGTCAAAATATATTCGAAATAATTGTGATATACATATGCTCTTAAATTGAAATATTAATTATGTACTTTAAAATTAATTAGAATATTGTAATAATGTAAATTTTAATACAGCATTTCATCGTTTAGCTTATTATATTTAGACATCCAAAAGACAGGCTATTTCTACAACTATTTTTACAATCGTAATACAAGTTTTCAAATAACACAAGTTCGTTTTCATTCATGATTAAGTGATTGCTTATGAGTATATTATATCGGTACAACTAGTTAAAAATTTTAAGATTTACTTTATCATAAAATCGATTTATCGTGAATCATTTTTATTTCAAACTTCTATAAAATTTAATACTATACGCGCATAAAATCAGGAAATTTGAGCATATTCGTACTATTTTTTAATAAATATTTCTGATTTCTTCATTATGAAGCATATATGAGTATATATTCACTTGCCACAGCGATACTTTAATTTTACAATCATATTATAGTTCGGCATTACGTATACCTCTAAGTTTACGCGCATGCGCGCATGCCTATCTTCATATATTTAAATACATTTATGTATACTTGCGTGTATGCCAAATGTTAGTTCATACAGAGGTATAAGACTAAGTACGACGCTATTGTTCATTACGTTCTTCGATGGTGGGATATGGCATCCTGCCATCGAATCTCTTTTGTCAAGTTACCAACTGAGAGCCAAAATGGCCTCCTACTTATATGACGTCATTCGATTTTGCACTGCATTTGTATACGCATATATTACTTGCATATATGTTGAACGAAAAATTATAGAAAGTATAGAAACATCCTCATACTAGATGAACGTATACATACGCGCGTGCGTGTGTGTGTATTTATGTATGTATGATTCCTACGTGTATTGGCATCTTTGAGTTTAATTGCACGTACATAACCTGTGCGTACACGTATTTGTGCGTGAACATATATAAAAATATATAAAATGCTTGAATGTGTGAAAATATCGGCATTTATTTCAGCAGGGAATAGGTGTACATATTTGTTGAGTGCATGACTGTATTTGTATGCATGTATGTGTAGTCTTCAGTGGCGAAAAGATCGATCGTGGTATCCTGCTGAGTGACTATCGTTCAGCTCACGAAGCGGGAGAATAATACAAAAGAAACGACTAGTGAAAAAGAAACGGCGTACCATGTATGAAATGTGCAATAGAAACAAAAAAATTTGTACGAAAAAAAAGAGAAAAATGAAGTGTATGGGTTGCGTGTGGAGTGTCAACATAACTGCGAATATATAAGTACACGTGTTTCTATGAAATGTATGACAGAGATAGCAAAAGAGAATAATAGAAAAATCAACAAAGAACGGACAGACAATTCATGTGGAAAAATATATTATATGGAAGGAAAAAATGATCGAAAAAAAGCGATTGATGAAGATAGAACAAATCGAAATACGTAAAATAAATAAAAATAAGTGTACAAAAGAATAACAAATTTAAAGTACATAATATCAAAATATTACATGGATAAATTGATGATCTTTACAAAATGAAATGTATACTATAAAGAAAAAAAAACATAAAGTATTATCTAAACAATAATAGCGAATAAAAAAACATGTAAACATTTAAAGAAAATGGAAAAAATATGATTGGTAAAAAGCAATATAAACAGAGCGTTCAAGATGTATTTGTTAATTAAAAGAGAAAGATAAAAATTAAATACAATGTAGGATAAAAGAGTAAGAAAAATAGTAACTCTAGTGTCTATGTATTTTGTGTGTTTTGATATATATATATAAAACAGAGGAAAATGGGTGAGCTATTCAGGAAAGAAGAAAAAATAAAAGGCACCTGAGATCTTATTCCGGGGTCTGACTGACTACTCACTCTGGATTGGTTGGCTCGCTCACAAAGGGCGTGTTTACTGTACTTTTAAGTATACATCGAGTAATTTATTATGATCCTGAAAGCACAGGTTCCCGTATATTTTCGTCTGCTTACATAATACCCTTTTCACTGAGAGGGTTCCATATAGTATCTATATCGAGATGATGACTTAATTTTCTCCTATGGTGAACAAATTTTAATAATTAAATTACGAGTTGAAGTAATCGATTATTGTCAGCGCCGTCAAGACATACTTAATTAATACTATTACCGGTGCTTTATATAAGTATTATTTTCTCATAAAATTGAAATTCATTTCTAATTCGTAGTCAGACAATAATCGCAATAATTTCCATATAAAACAATAAAACATATCTATTTTTTCGTCAATTTTGGAAAAAAATGGCAAACTGATAATCATTGTATTTTTGATAATCTTTATCGTTATTGTTTAATATTCCAAAATTACTATAAACTTTATAGTCGTATTGATAAATAAATTATATTCGTGTAATATACAGATAAATACAATACGTAAAAAACTAGTCGTATTTTTTTGTGTGAAATTTTATTAATTGTAATTCAGAATTTATTTCCCTTGCTAGACCTACCAATGGTATTTTAAACTTAATTTTTGTTTTTATAATATTACTTTTTAACTGAGTGTTTTCTTATTTACAAATTAACAATAGAATTATACTATTTTCTTGTTGAATTAATATAATTGTAATTATAAACATGAAAATTCTATAATTCTTTTTTGAAAATTTAATATGATCACCTGATATATAATTTACTACATAACTCTTTTTGTTATAAAACATGTATTTAAATTTATAAGTATTTATTTGGATTGAAATTTAAATATTTTATAGTACAAATATTATTTTACTAAATACCTAAACGTGAAATTTCATTTGCTAACCTATTAGAATTTGCTATTGAAAATTCAGATGTTAAAATGTATAATTTGACAAACGATTATAAGAAAACCTAATTAAGTAAATCTCTATATTATTTAAAATTTCAAAAGATTAGTGTACTATCGAATATCAAATTTCGTTAAAGATTATTAGTTTAAAAATATTATTCTACAGAAACTGTACTTTCCTCAGCCCTAAAATTCTCTTTCAAATAATTTCTATCGGAAATGTAAATAACAAATTTTTCAAAATATATAAATTCATATTATGCTTATTAGTGATATTATTCAACCAACTATCATAGCACTAATAATATTATATAATGATATTCAGTTATTTAAAAAGCTAATTTAAACATAATCTCTGTTTTTCATAATTATGTATAATTAAATTATAATTATGTATTTGTAAATATACAAAATACAGATAATGAATAATCATTTTAAAAAAGTCTCAATTGCAAATCTATAAACAAACCCTAAAGATGTGATCAGCTTTTAAAGTTATTTTTTCCTTATATATTTAATATTTTATTTTTTTAGGTCTTAATCACCAAGACTATAAATGATCTTCATAATTTAGAAAATAAAATTTAATAAATACATTGCATTTTTGGCTTATCTTTCATTTATGCGAACAAAAGTTAAGAATTTTTTTAATAGAACTTCAAGTTATGTATTTTGTAAAACTCATTTTTACATCATATAGTTAATTGAATATATATCTTTACAAATTTAGGTATAATCATTTAAACTCTATAAATCTCAAAGAATTTTAGTGAATTTAAAGAAATACTTTTTAACAAATTTAAAAAGAACTTTAAAAATAAATCTGCAAAAAAATGGATCTGCAATAGGAAGAAGCGAGAGGGGAAAATTCCCCTCAAGTGACATGCTTATCGGATGTCATGCACTTAAGCATTATACATTTATTATTTAGAGCCAACGCGCGAAATCCACTTGAAAAATAATTAGTTAAGTGTAAATTTGAGTATAAAGCCTACGATAATTAATACCGTAATTTTATGTACCTGATGATCTATTTAGCACAAGGATAATGAGATAAGAGTATACACTTCAGTGATTGTGAGAAATTTCTTGATAATTAGCTATTGAATTTAATAACATTAAGATATTTTTACGATTTAATTTCAGATTTAGATAGTATATGCAATTTCTATAACGAATGCTTTAATGATTGAACATCAATCTAAAATCTGCTATTTTATATCTAAGCTTCTATTTAATAAAGTGAGGCCACGATGAAACACTTAAATTCATCTTATACATTTATATTTCATGTTACAATTTTTAACTTAAGGAAGTTATTAAACTGTGTTAATAGGGAAGAATATACAATCAACATTTTAATTAAATATACCAAACATAATGTTTATATTTTAATTGCATTTGTCGTATGTGTTTTTATGTTTAACTTTTAACTATAAGAATAATAATTCGATGTATCGTAATAAAAAAATCTGTGCGTTAATTTAGTTGATGGATCAGCCAAACCTAATTCACTGGAATTAGCTTTCACACTTAAAGCTATGGCTTTGTCTTAAGTAGCTTGCGACGCCTGTGCCAATACTTCATCGTATTTCACGCATAAGAAAGAAGCACGAGCAACGGGCGCTCAAGAGTAAAACAAGGAGCATCAGAAAGAGGCTAAAGGAGACTCGCTTCTTAAGCCTTGGATGTCTTGGAAGGCCCAAAGGACGTGACCGTCAGCTTTCCATTCGGTGGAAGATGTTGCAGCGATCGACGTACCTGATGCCCCTACGACTAATTAAGGCTGCCCTAGAATTCACGTGTTAATCCTTAATTAATTATTTTTGTTGACACGAGACTTGACGCGTCATGCATTTATTTTTCCCCCTCCCTTCGCCGCTCGGCGAACTTTCATTTCCTTTTGCGGTAACACATTTTTCTACTTCATGTTTCCCGGTCGTCTACTCTCTCTCTACATAATTTTTATTCTTGACTTTTACGAACATGCCCTTACGTTTTAAACAAGTGATGAAGTACAGTGTTTATTTCGTATCTGATGTGTAAAGTGTGTACAGTTACATGTTTCTGGATTTGAGGTAAGATGAAAATATGTTGCTAAATATTTACTTGAAGTTTAAATAAGAGATACTATGTTGCATACCCAATGCAAAGATTGAATTCCGTTTTGAATTAAATCACTTCCCTAATGGGCTTGATTAATTCCAGTCTCCAATCTTTTAATTAGAGGGGATTTTTATTTCCATTCAAATTAAGATCCACTTTAAAACTTTTGTTTTTTATAAATAATATAAAATATATACGTTAATTATGCCTGTTCTTTGAAAAAAATTGTCAAATAAATTGTCATTTAACTTTGTACGTAAAATAAAAAATTTGTCTCTGTTCAACAACATTTAAATGTGGTGAACTAATATCTTTCCGAATGTAAATACACTTTAAATAGATAAATAGAAATTTAGATTACTAAAATTATAAAACTATACTGTCGTTATTCCTATTATTTTTTGCAAAATCAATTGAATCTATCTTTATGTTTGCATAAAATAACTCAGATTTGTAATTTAACTTGTTTTTATAGAAGAGCATTTCTCAAAACTCTTTTAAATAAGAAAAAAGTCTGTTTTGCATGATAAAATAAAAAAGCGACTACTTAATGTTGATATTAACAGTGTCGATAATCTGTCAAATCGTTACGTGCACTGTTTTTCATTTTCAATCTTCCAGTCTGAGGTTCTGAACCAGTTTATACACGGTTTATCAATTTTCGAATAAATGTAAAAAAATTAAATAGAGAAATGTTCCTTTAGTGCTTTTCAGATCTTAGTGCGCTATTTTCCTTTGCCAAGCAAATCAGGCTATTACGCTTTTAAGCGCGCAAGCAGTTTATCCTTGCACAGAATTTGCGCGCACATTTCCTCGTCTTTGCGTTTCTGCTCTGTATCTATTTGTGCTTCCTTTTGCGAAATATTTTCTCAAAGCTGACTGCTTCTTTATTTTCTCACTATAAACTACCAACAAAATGGCCGAGATATTGCGGTGGCGAGGCCATCATGCGTAATTTCTTACATTAGTAAACGTAGTTAAAGGTTCTCTTTTGAAGATGCCTATTTTTTAATTATTTTTGTTATTTTAACAAGCAAAATTCTTCACTGCATTTGTCATTGTTATTTTAAGGTGACTAAATTCAAATCACTTTTCACGAAGAGAATATCACTGTTTTTTATTTTTACGAAAACTTATTAGAAAATCACTAAATGTGTATAATTTATTATATGCAATAAAAATTTTAAAATATGCAAATAAAAGAAATATTGTTCATGTAATATGATACACAAACATTTTTTGTTTTTTTGGACCAATAAGATAAAGTACGATTATTGGAAAATAAATTATTTAAACCCAATACTTTCGTTAAAATTTAATTAATAATAGGCTTTGGTTAGTGAAAGCATCCGTTAAAGAATACAAATGTCTAATATTGAAAGAAATTGCATTTAAATGGATTAAAACGTAAATAGAAAGCGTTGCTTTCTTAATTCTTGAAACGCCTTAATACGTGTGCGAATGATGACATTTTTTTTGTTGCTCTTTTGAAAAATCATCTGGTCAAGAAAAAAGCATTGAAACGCAAAATGTAAATGGTTATACAGTAGACTTGATGTTGCTGGTAATTGGAAATTTCTTACTTAGACCATACTGGAAACGCCTACAGTGGCATATTTCTTTAGAAATACAACAGGTATTTCCATAATGTTAGAGTAGAATCGCGTTTCGCAGAAGAAAGAAAATATCTAGTTACCGATTAGTGTTTCAGTGAAGAGGAGTGTATGTTTTTTATTCAATCGTGCACAGCAACGAACCAATTTCCTTGATGCTTTGAGAAGAAATCCATTTCGATTGTACCTTGAGAATATGTTTGTTTTCAGATTCAAAACTCAATCTGAAATATCGTATTCCACAAAAGCGATTCTGGATTTGTATCTTGTGTGCCAATTTACGCACCTTTGCACATAGATTCCAATTTAGTTGATATACTATTACATTTAAATGCGAATTTGTAAATTGACGAATTTATATCCAATAGGATAAGATTTTATTTGTACAATGTTTTAGAATTTAATCTTAAATAAAAGCAAGTAGTATTTATTATGATTGTGAACATTTTGAAACAAACTTTTATTTTTTATTTACTATTATATAAAGTATACTTATTTATTTATTTTCCATTGTATTAAAAGAGTAATTTTCTTCACTATTATTTTCTAGATTGGAATTAATTTAAATTCTCACCATTGAAGTTTATCTGAAATTTAAATTTATAGATTGTTTGACAGAATTATATTATAAGAGAAAAATGCTTTTCTTAATATTAACCGCGTAAAACTAGCTGACAACAAATTCTCGAATGAAAATCTGTTTTGAAATCTGAAAAGCAGTTCGATTAAAAATATTCGTTTTTAAATCGTGTTGGAAATGATGAAATTCATTTTTAAATATTATTAAAATAATAAGAATTTGGATAAATTATTAAAAATGAAAGAAAAAATATAGGAAGATTTAATAAGTATAAAGCTTTGGAGTGAAATGATAATTTATTTTCCATTAATAGATATGTTAGACAAAAATATTTCCTTTCCTAAGTGTACGATGTAAATGACGTTAAGGTGCAAGGCGCCGGGCGCCTCATTTCCCTCTACCTCATTTACTTTACATTACTCCTCATCAGCATTTTTTGCCACTTAGCGCGCCAAACTTCTCGTTAGATTTAAGCTTGCGGGTGAAATAAGCGTTTTCATCGCACTTCTTTGACATAAAACTAACGTTGCGTAACAAGCCGCACTTTAAACGTAGAAAGAGAAGAGACGAGAAGAAGGGCAGGGGCAAAATAATAACGATATTTGTTGAAGCCACCCTAAGAGCGCTAACATCATCGCTGGTAATCATTTTCAACCTGTCGTTTCAAATTTCAAGGAACATCGCTTTTGGAACCTGTGAGCTCGTGTCCAATGGAGAAAGGAGCCGAGCGGAGGAGCTTACTTAATGGTTCGGAAAAATCGGAAACATTGGCGGGTGCACCGCCGCGCATGAATACCAAATGAATCTCTCCGTCTCATTCCCAGTGGTAACGCGCGAGTGACGTCAACCCATCTGCAGTTGTATTATATATGCCGGGGGACTTGCGAGGGGATGGCGCATAACTCACAACTTTCCCGAACAAATGCACAGACAAATTTTTTTTCCAAACTATTTGCGGAATATGCATCATCCGGCCGCTAAGACTGTATACGTGAATTGTCTCTCGATTGACGTTCGCTTTTGACCAAACGATGATCTTTCGGTTTTCGGCTTTTAGATTTCCTTGTTTAATCAACCAAAAAGATTCGCTTGTACCAATGACAGGCTGATTTTGCAACTATTTTCGAAATCACTCGGGGGGTAATTTTTTTTTCTTAAAACTGTCGTAGCTAATGAATTTTACGATTATTTAAAAAGCAGTTAAAAAATTTGAAAACGTAAAAGTGCACAATTTTCTATTTTCTTTGATATATTAACAAAACAGTTGCAGGATTAAATGACAGGCCTAAAAAAAAGTTACAAATTCGAATTAATATTTTTAAAATGAAAAGATTAACTTTAGTCCTGGCATGAGTGCACACTCACACTCGAATTTCAACGTATTCTCTAATAATATACTTGAAATAATTTTAAATTTTATTTTGAAGACAATGTAAAATTATTATACATAAAACTATTTATTAAAAGTTTGCTCTTTGTTCAAGGAAGTTTTTATGTTCAATGAATAATATTATATTCTGAAAGATGTAAAGCCAAAATTATTATTCGCAGTATTTAAAAAATTATATTAAAGAAATTCTAAATAATATTTTTTTAATTTACATATTATAACAAAGTGATATATAGTTATATTAAATATAATAATATTTCTGAAGAAAATTATTCTAACTCATAAAAATTCTACCCCAAAAAAAACCTACGTAAAATTTCTATAAAAATATTTAAATAATTGTAATACATCTATGAAACTCTGATTAAAGTAGTACATTATAAAATACACAGTTGTAAATGTATGAAGGAAATTTAATTTTTTATTCCTAATTATTTTCTGTATCATTTACGTATCATCTGGAATCAATTTTTGCTTCTTCATTATAAAATGAATAATTACGCAGAGAAAATTAATATAACAATAATGAGACATTGTACTAATTTAATTGATAAACATGTAACGTTAAAAAATATTTTATAGTATTATAATATTATGGTAAGACACCTAAGTGGAGTAAAGGTTATTAGTGAAATCTTAATATTTTCAGAAATTTAAATTTCGAATTTTTACGATATATGTAAAAATTTTATTAAATAAAATTCATGTAAAAAACTGTATTATTAAATCTGTTATCTATAAGTTATATGTACTACATTTTTCATATTTTAAATTGTAAAAAATAATTAATCCAAATTCCGTTTTTTTTAATTGACTTTATTAACACAAGGACAAATACAAAAATATATTTTTAAGAAAATTATAGATAATAATAACTTTTTAAAAAGTAAATAATTTCTTTTTTTACTAATTCATTTAATGTCTTATCCTAAATATTATAATTTTATTTGAAAAATTCTTATTTTCATATAAAATCAGCGATTTATTTTCTTACCTGGGCTTGAACTTGAAAATGAGTTTTTCGATTGTGAAAAGCCTGAAAAATAAATAAATCTTATTGCATTTTTGTTTATTAACTCATAATGTATTAATATGTTTATAAATAATGATAAAATGATCGAAATGAAGATAATAAATACAGATAGGTTAGATAATTATTGTATTTTTAATTGTGGATAATGTGTACTTTAATAAAATATAAAAAATAATAAAATGTATAGAAATAGATTGAATGTTTTTTAAAGTTTATTTTCAATCTTTGAGAATAAATACTAGGTTGATGCTAAATTTCTTTTCGTTTTTTTAATAAATACTAGGTTGATGTAACAATTCTTTTCGTTTTTGAAGTTAAATGACATTATATAAAAAATTACAGTTTTATTTATTTCGTGGATAAACAGTTTAATTTGTTGTGTTAGAATTAATTACAGTAAATACACATGATTTATTTATTTAAAACAAAACTTTTAATTTTTAACGATATCATCATTATAAATGTCACAAACCTTCTTTACATTTGTATTCTTACCTTTTTTGACAATAGAAAAGAATAAAATATTAAAAATGTTCCTTACTTTCGCACACTTTTAACATTTAATAAAATTTAATTTTGTTAAATAAAACGTGTATTCTTTAACATTTTATTTGAATCAAAATTTCGCAAGCGTAAAGTAAATGATACTTTGTTTTTTTGATAAAATACCACTAACCTCCAAAAAAATAGGTCGAACTTTCGCATATCGAACAGAAGTATACTCAGAATGTCAAAAAGAAACAGAAACACATTTTGAAGTGTAATTTTATTAATTTTATTCTAAAGCGAATGTGTAAAATCTCATATTTACGTACATATTTACATAAATATTTATTTCTTATTTACATGTAGAATATTGTACTTCATTTTAATTAATTCGTTTTTATTACAAGTTTTATATCGTATTCCTTTATATATGAAGTAAGTAGATAGTTGTAGAGACAATTATAATAGTTAATAATATACAAGTTTTTTAAATAACACACGTGAAAATACAACTCTATAAAATTCTTCTATAATGTAAGAATTAGTTTGAATTATTAAAGTTAAGAAAAATTGAAAGAATTCAATTTTTTTTGTAACAGCGAATAATGTAATAAAATTTAAGATATACATTTGCTTTGAGCTACTTTTACTTTTGCATTCTTGCTTTTTTTCTTTTCTTTCAATAAAATTTCAATAAATATATATTGTTTATTAGTAAAAAAAGTTTATTATTGTTATACTTTAAATATAAACATAAATAATAATAAACGAAATTATGAATAGGATGCTATTTAAATACGCTTTAAATATTTATCTGTATAAGATACGATTTTATTATCGTAATGCATTTTAAATAGTACAACGTTATGGAATTCAATTGCAAATTTTCAAAAAAAATACAAACTATAGGGATATCTTTTTAATGAAATGAAAAAAGATTCAAGTTCATATAATAGATTTGAACAGACGAATCTTAGAAAAACGAATTTATAAGAATAGAGAGAAGACGCTAATAAGAGGTAATATTAAAATTAAGAGAAGAGAAAGAATATATAGAAGAGAAAGGATATAAAATACAAATTGTAAAAAATAAAATAAGAGAAGGAAGAAAAAAGAAGTATTGAAAAGAAAGACTGAAAAAGGCAGAATATTAGTAGATTTTACATATATGGGATTAAACCATATTGAAAGAGTTTAGGAGATAGAGAAATTAAAAAATTGTAGAATATATGGAAAGTAAAAAGAGAGTACGTTACATCTTATACAAAGAGAGAAAAATAAAATATAACTAAAATATGTACTTGAAGTAGAAAAGTAAAGATTAAGAATGTTTAAAAATGTTAAAAAGACAGAAGAAGAAAGATATAGAATAAATAGCCTAAGAGTAATCAAAAAGGCACAAAGTAAATAGAGAAAAGAGCGGAAAAAGAAAAAAAGATAGTGTAAAAAGGGCAAAAAATAAACAAGAATTAAATATGTTGAATTATGCAATAATAAATAATAATATTACTTTTAAGTATTTATAAAGCATCTAATAAAATATTTCTAGTTGAAACTTCTTTCATATTATTAAATTAAACAGTCACAACTTATACGATATGGAATTTCTTGTTTATAAATAATAATTAATTAGAATTGTACATTTTTTTACAATTTTATTGTTTCATTACATATTTATCAGTTGTTTAGATTAACGTGAGAAGAGCTATTAAGTATATATATATATATATATATATATACACGTCAGCGTAAAGTTTAAACACTATTGGAAGACAATTAAGATATTAAAATAACTGACTTAACTGAATAATTAATATTTGAATTTTGAAATGTAGTTAATATATAAATAAAATCGCATGTTGTAAAAATAATGTTAATTATTATCCTGCCTTATTGGATAATTTCCTTAATTTCTACATTTTTCAAAAGTAAATTTTTAAAGAAATTAAACACCTAAGTATGTACTAGATAAAGATTTAAAAACGCAAAAATATTCACAAATTTAAAACACTTACTTTTAGAATAATGCTTTTATTTTTATAAGATGTTACATAGAAAATGTTATATAGAATTTCCAATGTTATATAGAAAATCATGAATACCTTAATACTACAACTTTGATGAAGATTAAGTTTATATTTATTTAATTTATATTGAAAGACAGAAAAATGTTTAAAGAATTCAAGAAGATAGGAAGGAAATATATCAAGAAAAATATAATTTTTGTTAGAATACCATGAATAAAAATAAAATGAATAATCGTTAAATTTTTAAATGTATTTCCGTTGTTAAGATGAAAAACAACAGAACTATGTGGGAGATAATTATTGAAATGTTACAGATTCTTATTAAGACATTTCGGCTTGAGCTATTTTCTAATAAAGTCTTAACAGAGTGCTCCGACTCGGATTCGACGTGAGATAGCCGAGTTTGGAGAGAAAGAGAGAGAGAGAGAGTGAGAGAAATTCAAACTGAATGTGAGAGTACCAGAGATGGAAAAACGAGGGCCGCGAAATATGTTCTTCTCTTTTCGTGTTGAGGTCTTACGGTGCCTTGGCGTGAGCAACTTAAGACGCTCAACGAGCATAACTGTAAAAATTTAGGATGAAACGAGAAAGACGAAGAAGAAGAAGAAGTAGAAGAAGTAGATTAAGAAGAACGGAAAAAATAAAAGATGTTTCCGTGCATCTTCAAGTATCTATAATGGAATCTTTTTACGCTGATACGGTGAGCTTCTACAAAGAGAGTATCACTAATGCCAGCTATTCCGTTCAATGCTTTTTCCTCTTTCTACGTTTTTGTTTAATTTTTTGGAAGCTGGTTAATTTCAATTCTTTTACCATGTATATATATATTTATTTATTTTAAATTGTATGAATATTCAATTAAATTATTAGCATTCACATACTGGACGTATATTCCTTAAATAGAAAAGTTAATACGTTTTATGGTACTTGTTCTAATTGGGATACAAGTGCGTTGTGTAGACACTGTTGATATCTTAACTTTTTCAACTTCAAAGGTTTAATGTCGTATGTTTATGAACAAAATAAGTTATGCAGTGCTTTTGTTTTTATTTCATGCTTTTGTAAATATTATGTCAATATAGGTTTACTTTTAATAATCAGATTTAATTAAAAAAATAGTTTTCGTGACCAGTGATTTTTTAAAAATTGTCTATTGTTTTGTTTTCATTTTATAAGAAACACGAACGTACTAGTCCAAGAATCATTTTTTTATTTCATAATATAAATTAAATATTAATTATAATAAGATAGATCATTTCAAATTGAATGAAAGTTTATCCGAATATAACTGCATAGGTCATAAATACATAATAATCGCGAAAAATTTAGTTAAATAGTTAAGTAGAAATTATGTTCTTTATAAACGTATTTTATTTATATTCAGTATTTGTTAATATAGAAATCTTGATATAATTGAATATTATTAACATGTAAATCTGTATAATAAGAATAAATTTATTATTGATATTTGCGACATATTTTTTAATAATTTTAATATGAATGATATATTTAATTATATGTATATATACCATTATCTATTGTATAAGAATTAAATCAATCTAATTTGCTTTTATTAAAGCAAGACACACTTAAATCTATTTATTTTTCAAATAGATATTTCATCCGAAGCCTTTCACAACATTATGTAAGATCAATGTTTCTTAAAGAAAACATACCTTTGAGAGAATAACAATGAACAATCTTTAGCATTCAAGTGTACTTTTACTCGACACAATTATGTTTTCAAGTTTATGATCGAATATAAACTATTAATAATTAATTAAGTAGACTTGAATAAAAATTATGACATTTTATTTCAATGCAACGCTTTTTCAGTGGTAATAAAACTGCCTATTGTGACAATTTTCCGCATAATAGATTTTGTAGCGCTTTTGTGAAATTCAATGCATAAGCTTGAATGAACCCCCATAGAGTGAAATTTCTCCATCACATCTCATTTTTGGCTAGTGCTATTAAATAGAAACCAACGAAATTGTTCATTTGGAATTCGAATCGCGCGTGCCGACCTATATATTATACCTATACTAGGTCCGCTTTTTGTACGCTTTCTTTGAATTTCCAATTCCCTTAATTTCATTTCCTTTCATTGTGGCTAGTATTCCATTTCATTGCACCTATTAGTTCGTCAACCTAAAGAATTTTAATTGACAATTATATATATATATATATAGGAATTTAGATCATATTATAGTTATATGCTAAATATAATACTGTTGACGATATATAATTAATAACAAAAATCTATAATATAACAAAAAATTAATATAAAAATTGCTTTTTATAATTTTGTTAAATAATATATCACAATAACTGATTAGATAAATAATAACTTTTGCTTATTTAGACGCTGTTTATAGAAAACTCTTTTCAAGAATTTGATGCGAAATAATTTTAATTTAGCCAGAGTTTCTGAACAAGGCAAAAAATCAATTTCAAGGCGTCCTATACAGATGAATAAGTATACCAATATAAATTTAAGCTGAAGATCAATACTGTTAATAAGCATCAATCTATTGTATAATATTAAGAAATGGATGTATTAGTTCTGTTATGAAATTTATATAAATTTATTAAAAATAACGATTCTGATAATTTTATCTATAAATCTAATAACACGATCACGTTATGTCTATTACTATATCAATGGGATCGATTATTTTAATTGTCTTCTATATACTTGACACTGATCAAGTCTATTAAAAACGAAAGATCGCAATTAAAAATCGAAGGTGAAATTTAAACCCTTAATCACGCGGACAAATGGGAGCGCACGCACACGCCACAGCGGGATGCATACCACTCTAAAACAAGCTGTTTCGCATTTTTCTGAAAAACGATCAGGGCCTGGTTGCACGTACAAAAAAGGCCCTCTATTCTGGCATAAGTCTCGGGGAAAAAGGGCGGAGTGCTGACACATAGAGAGGTCCCCTATAGCGACATAGAGAGAGAGGAGAGAATCCACTTCCTAAATCTCGAGTTACCGTAACGTGGTATTTTGACAGGATCTCATTGTCGTCAACCGACTAAGCCCTATTGACCCTATTATGCGGCTATTAGTATTATACTGAGATTTGCGGTTACCAAATCCCGCAATGAGCCGCCTCTCGGTGCAACATGTACTATACACGGTCTCGCTTTAACATCGGATCTGGCTTCTTCTACTTTTCGTTTCCTCTCGCCCCGCACCTTTTGCGGATTGCCATCGCCGCGAAAGTATAAGTATAAGATTTCGTTTTTACGTGAGATGACAAAGACGAAGATGACAACGTCGATGTCCCAAGTATCCGGCTGATTCTCTAGAGATCGAGTCAACGTCGGTTAATCCCACTAAGTGATTGGATTTTTCGATCATTTTCTCGGAGATTTCCTTCACAAGGCAGCGATTACGCGGGTTACATACATTTAATCTTTGGAGTGCTCGATGAAAATAACGAAGGTCACCCCGCTAGTTTTCGTTGATGAACATTTGTGAGTAAGTCTCATCAAACTAATACTATTTTATGTATGAAAATGTTTACTGGTAAGTTGCTGTTTCTCTTAAAAATTTTAGTATAATAAAGAAAGGTTAATTGAGAGAGATTGCATTTATTTATAGACATTCATTTAGAATTATTGAAGAATTTCTAAACGTTTTAGCAAAATTAAAGAATAAAAAATTTCAATTCATAATTTTATCTTATTTTAATTTATTAAAATGTAATATTGCTCACTAATAATTAATTTATAAATCATGAATCTTCAAATACCTTCTGCAATATTTGTTATTTCATTAAGCATAAATAATAAAAGATCGTTATGGCGACATATTTTTAACAATAAATTTGAGCAATTACATCAAGTTTTGAGTTATTATTATACCAAAATAGAATGTCTAAAATTCAATTCATAATATAGCTGCCTTTTATTAAAATTGTCGTCTATTTGATCATCTTTATAAATTGACTATTGCACAAAATTCTGAATTGTTATAATGTATATTTAAATATACCATTAAGCACATTTTTTTTAATTGTAATAGCCATACATTCAGTGCCAGTGGCTCGAACATGGACACCCGTGTGTTATAACTCCGAAGTACACAAGCTACGCGTCGACATCGGGAGAAGCGAAGCCAAGGATCAATGTCAGAGCGAGAAAAAGTCTCGTTGAGTGCAAGTTCATGCGCAGTATGAAGTTTGTAAGGGCACGAGAATCCATTCGACCGTAAGCGGTCGCCATGATCACAGTATTGGAATACGTTCGATTATGCTATACGAAGGTGTTGTGAAGTACCCGCAGATCGTCGAAATGAATTGCCACTTATAGATGAGGGATTCTGGAGGTGGTTTATTCGATCAGCTGCAATCGAGACGAACACCAAACGGATTTCTGCGTTTGGTGTTCGCAGATGCAAAAAACTTTAAATTATTTCGTTCATACTCTTCTCCTACTAGTTCTGACGCTTTTTAATGCCATTTTCTAGCTGTTTTGTCTTATTATCTTATTATCTTCTTATTAGTATTATCTTTTGAAATAATTTAATACCGACCTCAGAGACGCGACCTGCTGTACCGAGCATACATTATTCTCAGAGATTTTTCAATTCGTATACCGAGAATAATTTCACTAGCCCTAACGTAATAATTTAATGTTGGATAATATAAAGCTTAAAATAAATATACCAAAGGTACCTTACAAATCAATAACGAAGCACTTTTACAAATAGTAATTATTATAACCAATAATTAGTTTTAAAGAGACATGAAGCATATTTTTTAGAGATTTTGCATAATGGTAAATTCAGTATTGCGAAGGCTGATTGAAATCACAAACTGTAACAGTGAAAAGGTAGTTTAGATTTATATAGTTTATTCATGGACGGTCGGTATGGCAGATTACGTCGGTATTATCCGCACACAGTAGCTTATATCTACACCATAGTTCGTCATGACGTAAGCAATAACAAATATTTCGAACGGAGTTTTGTTTCCGATGTGCCCATTTGCATGGACTTTTAATAAGCATTTCATTCGGTTTGAACTATGGAAAGGGTTAGACTTTAAACAACTATGTTAAAACAGAGATTTTCGTTGAAAAGTAATAAAGTAAAGAATACTTCGCGTAATGTCCAGTGGTTTCTTAGATTCTTAGTAAGCGAGTAACATCAGCTACAACCCTACAATACCCGTAAAACACACCCTTGCATTCCATTCAAAGAAACTGGCGCAACCCTCACCTCGCGAGCCGTCTCTCACTTTAAAGATGTCACGCAGTAATTAGGCCGGTATAATTAATTAGCGCCTTGCTCGTAGCTCAGAGATGTTGAATTCCGATGCGTCAGCTACCCGACGCCCGATGACAGCGGCGCATCGATGCGCGCGCCCTTAGCTCGGGGCACTACTCGGCGAATGCTGGGGGAGGGGCAGGGAGCAGAGGCCCGTTACAATCGAGGTGTTGGACTGGAAATCCATATACCAATTTGAACGCTGTAGCACACTCGTTGTGCGCGATACGTCTAACTACCGTTTGCGCGGCGGCAGCGATAAACGCGCACTCCGCTGCACACGGCATCGTTCAACGCGCTGTGCTTTACCCGACCTCCCAGACTCCCTTCCCCTCTTAACAGATCAAATTGTACAAGTCAAATGTTCCCCTACCCCCTGCCGCCGTTCAAGACTTCGGAGCGCCTGTGAGAGCGAACGTACGGTCGGAAGACAAGGAGTTTACTCTCTCGGTCTCCGTTCAGACTTTATTTGGACACGATAAAAATTGTGCTCAAAATGCTTGTTCGCGATACGAGTGGCTGTCGATTTCGTATCTTAGGGTTTCTACTCTATACAGAAACATAGGAAAGCACTTGTTTTCTAAAAACATCTCTAACACTATTATCACCATTGATTCACCATTACAAAAATATCGTAAATATTAAGATCGGTCTTAAGAGCAACGGATAAAAATGATTCAATTGCACGACCCCATCGAAATGCAGTAAATCTTAATTAACGGAAATTTATCGTCAACTATTTTCCATGAATATTTTTATTTATATAAAAGTGTCAGTAAATTAACTCGTATAAATGCAAGATAATGGAAGTAAATACATTGAGGATCGTAAGGTGAAGGTCAGATTAGGAGTACGTCGACATCGAGCTTATTTTTAGTCAGCGATTCCCATACTGTTGATACCACAAACAAACATTCACACAGGCATGGGAGTAGAATAACAATAAGTCACTAATAGTTAAGAAGGATTAGTCAGAGTAGCGGTAACGTTGCCTAACACAAAGCAAATGAAGGTCGATTTAATATTTGATAAGCGCGATTTACATAGGCGCGAGAGAATGGCACATGAAAAATATTCTAGTATAAAAAGGCATGACGAAAGCACAGAAGGGAAGTTCGGACCGGCGTCGCCTCTCTTTCGGGCTCTCCCGAGGGCAACTGTGCGCAGTCAGGGTAAGTACGGTAATGGACATAGTTTGCCGGTTATGTCCGAGACTAATTCCCGTGTTATTTCATTACCGTGCCGCAGCAGGTCCCCAGGCTGAAAAGGGGAGAGGGTTGGTCGACGCTTATGTAGGAGTTTCACCCGCGCGCTCACGCGTCTCTACGAGGAGGGCGGCAGAGTGGCGATGGATGGCGATGAGGAAGGTGGGCGGTGTGGGGTATCGCGAATTATTACTTTCTAGGAATATCGTCTCTGAAGCTTAATTTGAATTTTTAACGCACTTCTTTAACGTGCAAAACAGAATCAAAACAGTTTATCGATCGGCTTAACTTAATAAATCAATTATCAATTATCCTAGAAGCTTCTGAGTTCTTATGGAAAAAAATTTACTTTGTAAAAATAAACGCAGTAAAAAAATCAATTTTAACACTGATGAACAACTAATTAAGAATTTTATTTAAGAATAACCTCTGTTTTCTTCAATACTCAGGAAAAAGTATTTTTCTCCTCTATCTCTTTGTAACTACTGTAAATGGTAAGAGTCTTCAATTCAGATACATCAAATTTATTGACAAACAATAATTAATAATTTTACGATATTCTTTTGAAGATAATACTTATTTCCTTTTAATACATATGCGTAAGCTATTCTGACAAATTACTCACCCGGATAAAATAATTCTTTATTACACAAAAAAAGATTAACAGTTGTTAAAGTTAATATTTTGTTTTTCGCCGTAAATAATGAATAAATATTTTCAAGAAATGAAATATGTCATTTATCAATTAAGAGCGTACAGAATAGAACTAGAAAATGTTGTCGAGCGCCAGTGCCAGCCAGTTAAATCCGTCATGAAAGAAAAAGTTCTCGGTGAGTTTTGCGAAGACTCTGTGTACGTACGTAAGGCCTCGGAAGATGAGATAAAAAGAAGCAGGATCATGAGTATGTAAAGGCTACAACTCCCGGCCGTTAACTGGTCGATTCGCGGGTTTCGCTAGACTACAAGCCATTTTAGGGTCGTACTAGTCGCGCGTGTCGAGCCGGCGGGTGTGAGAAATTTACGAGGCCCGAGAGCTTGTTACCCCCGAAAAAGGACCAAATGTTACACCAAGTGTTCACGCGTGTACGTAGGCAAGCATATGCAGAACAATTCGTAGTCGCTGCGGCAGAGGCGAGGCGATCGATGAGATTTGTCTTTGGTTAAGCGAGCGATAAGTGCTAGAGTGAGAGATGCGAATCGATTATAAGCGCGTCCGAATTCAACTAATGAACTAGAATATTATGCGTTTGTCTCACGTTTCATCGACCTTACACACTTCCACGTTCACTGTGATTGAAAAATAACTAAGAGACATACGAAAGAACTAAAGTAAATAGAAGAATATTAGTGGCTAAATTATCAAGAATCCTATTTAATAATATACCTAATAAACTCAAATATGCTATTATTTTTTTTAATTTCTAAAATATTTTTCAATAATTTCATTGCCAATACTTAATTATTTGATAAATAATTTTTCATGAAAAGAATAGCATATTATTTATTTTGATTACTAATTATTAGTAATATAATTCATTTAGAATTAACGTTACTATTATAAATGATGGAATATTTAATTAAATAATTTTGTAAGAGAACAGCTCCTAAAATAATACAAACATTTATGGTTATAAAATTAATCAATTTTATCAAAAAACTCGAGAATTCATCATATAGAGAAAATTATGAGATTAGTAAATGTCGGAAGAGAACGAAAATAATGTGAACCGGGGAAAAATTTAAGGCGGAATGATTGGCATGAGAACGATTAGGGGTTAAGAAGAAATAAGCTGAGAGCATCAGGTGATCTAGTCAATTGTAACAAACATTTTCAAGAGAATCGTAAGATTATAAGCAGTATTTTAAAGCCATTTTAAAAATTATACTACACGTACGTGTAATGATGTAAAAAATAAAGCTTGACTATTAGAAGAAACTTACTAAATAGCAGTTAATTGATAAATATTAGTATCAACACTAAAAAGAATTAATAATATACTAAATGAAACATTGCAAAAACACTCAGTTGATGTGATGTAATGTTTGTTAACAAATAATGAAGATAACCTTTGTATTAGATTTCTCATTATAAATTACATTAAATTACATAATATTTACTAATAGCAAATTTAATTTTGATTAAATCCAATATAAGCAAATAACATGAAATATATTATGTATAATTAGAATATTTATTGTGTGATGATTATTATTTAATATTATCTAATTTTATAAGATACAAATTCATAATCTTTACAATATATTTCATTATTTATATTATTATAAATAGTAAAAAAAAAATATGTATTTAATATATGTTAAGGAAAACTATGAAACATAAAGCTATAACAGTAGTGACGTTCTTTCCATAACATTTTTTACTTACTACGCTATTAAAAAATTATATGGATTAAATTATTAATAAAACTTAAATAAATATTTCTTTCTCTAAATACTTGTATTGAAATAATACCAATATTAGTTAAATACAATTTTAAAATCCTAAATAAAAATTTGAATATTTCTAAAGTTGTACAGAATAAAATTCAATAGCACAATAAGATTTCAGTTTTAGAATTTACATTATGTAATTTTTTTATCGATTTATTATTTGTTGTAAAATTTGTCTTATATAAATACTTATTTATTAAATAATTTGATCCCATACAAATATATTCTCAAATAAAATTGATTTTATTTTGACAATGTTATAATAAAAGCTCTTTTCTTTACGCATGTAAGTATATTGTGTTTAAACAGCTTTTTAAAAATTCTGTATAATTAATTTCAATTAGAATATAAATATATATAGTTCGTAACATAGTACATTATAAATCACATTCAGTATTTTCTTAAAAAAATGTTTAACTTAAAAATTAAACAAATTAAAAGTTATAAAGAGCATATTATTTTATTTTTACAATAATATGCAACATCTTTAAAGGCTTTTAAATAAAATTTTAATAAATATTTCGCCTCACAATGAAACAATATTAATTCAAATTTAATTATTTGTAAGAACTGAAACAATGAAATTCAAAATGAAACAGTTCTATAGACAATTGCTAATTTTTACATCAATACTAGAAGTCTTATATATTAATTTCAGAAAAATATCTGCGATATTTATATTCTTATATAACAAAAAAGTACATAGCCTTAAATTAGTGCAATATATTTTGTTGGAAAAGGTGCATTTACAAAGTTCAAAGAAACAATACTGATAATTGAATAAAAAATGATTATTCTCCGTTTAGCGTGTTTAAAGAATGCCCTGAGCAATACAAAAAATGATTTGTTTTTGTAATGTTCATAATAATTTCATAAATTGATTTAAGAAACCGTATTTATTTTTATTTACTTTATTAATTTGGATTTAAAACAATTATTTAATCGACTTGTTACTATGTAAAAACGGAGTCTAGGATATTTTACATTGCATACTCGAAGCATGCGACACTGTCGGCAGACCGATTGAAAAATCTTATTAATAAGTTCAAAAAGTGAAATAATGAAAATGCGAGTAAGCTCTAGTATTGAAATGTATGAAGGAAACATAGCGCATGGATTATCTTGGAAAAATTCAATAGCGAATGCTCTAAATTTCCAACCTTGCGAATGCGCGTTTATCTGTACCTTGCTACTTTTCTCTTTTTTCAAGTACACTTCTCTCTCTTTCTGTCGCTTTTTCTCTCTTCTCCATGCTATGGTCTGCGTTATCCAATTATTCTAAGTTGTTAAGGAGAGTTAGGACGCTTAAGAGACTAAATTAAGACATTCCACGCGACAAATCTCCCAAGAATCTCAATTAACTTGAAGCGACTGCAAGTGGGAGGGTTGGGAGGGCGGGAACGCGAGGAGGCTAGCGCAGCGCTTTAATTAACTGTTTAATTTAATTTCATTTGCATTCGTAATTAAGAAAGGTTGCAAACGCGAGAACAGACTCTTTTTTGAGGTACCTCACGTTAGACATGAGCTATTGCCGAAGTAATTTTAATTTTGTTGTTTCGGATCAAGTTAATAACAAACAGTATTTACTAACAGATATACATAAGAATATTATAATATCGTTATATACAGAATTTTATTTGAAAAACAATGAATTTTACAATTAATATTCGTACATTACACAAGATAAATGTCAAAAAGTAATATTTATAAATATTTGTCTATAAAAGAATTTTACATAAATATAAAAAATTTTTAAGCCTCTTTGTAGCCTTAATTTTATTTTATATAGAAGAGATTATTTAAGAAATACGATTTTAAATGATGTTATAGATATCATTTTTAGTTGTGCATGTATCAAATAAAAATATTCATTTCAGTTTTAGTCAGTTAAATATATTTATGTTATGGGCAATGTTAGTATATCTAAATAATCAATTTTTATGTCTATCTATCATTAAAATAAACATAAATGGTTTCTATAATAACTTAGGAATTAAATTAGATAGCAAGCAAAGATTAAATCTCTGAATTATAAAAAAATATCATCCTAAAAGTTGAAATTATTTAAGTTTCTCGATAAAAAGTATAATTAAAAATTACATTTTAATTATAAATTTATATTTTTTACAATGAAACATTGTAAAAAATTATTCAAATAAGTGATTTGTTTCTTTGAATGTTTAATATCTGTAAATATCTTTCGTGATCTCGTGAAAGTTTATTGAACGACAAATGATTGTGATATTAGCTTATTTCTGTTTTTATGGAATATAAAAATATTAATCTGGAATATTACAATTTCAGTGACACTTTTTTTGAATCACTAACTTTTTATACTTAAATAAAATGCATACTATATTTTTTAATAATTTGTATTTGTAAAGAAAATACTGCAAAATGTTTGGTAACATTTAATAACTTATAAAAGTCAGTGTTCTTAGTTTGTTTCTTCACTATTAGAATGTAAATGTTAGCTTATAAATAAAAAGAGATGGAAAAAATTTTACATTGAACAGATTTTAATTAGGTACTTCGAATACAAAATGTCCACGAGGTTGAATTAATTAAAAGGGAATATTAAGAATTATAACAAATAAAATTTTAAACGCAAGGAAGGTAATTTATAATTGACTTAAATTAGTCATTTTTAAGAAATTTTAATTTGTATAAATTTAATCAGTTATATCATTGATTTAAAAAATAGTAAAATATTAAATGTATAATTATAAAATATTTATATTCATCATTCTTTGATATTTATAGAAGAAAGCATAAATTAACAGTCGAATACCTCTGTCAGAGATGTCAAATGGATTTTTCCGGTGAAAAAGTCAATTGTGACGTTTTAGATGCGAGAGAAAGGGTTAAACAGAGTCACTGAGATATAGATAAAAGATCCGGTGAGATATGGCATGAATTAATTAAAATCATAGCGATGCTTACGAATTTGCATTAGACAAAGGCACGAGAAGCAACAGAAAAGCCGAAGAAGCGTTATGCTTATTACTTGCGTCGCTTAACATCGAAGAAACTCGGTCGGGTTCGCTAACGTAAATCAGTTTTCAAATCGCGCGCTTCAAATTTGATTTCGTCCTCCTCCCCACCTAATTATTGTTTTTGAAAAAGCGAATGTTTCGGCACTCCGTTGACAGCGCGTTAACGGCTTCAATTAAAGAAGGCTAATTTGACTTGCAAATCACTCAAGTGCTACGATCGCGCCGTCGAGCCTCGCACACTTTACTCGTAAGCGCGACTTGCCTTTCACCGCGGGTACGATCGTGAATTATCGAGTCCTCGCGCCTTCACCGGGTTCTCTTTCACGTAGATTTTCACGGGCAAAGGCACTTGAACCGAGCTCTATACACACACACACATTATTCCACTGTCACGGAGAAACAAAACCGCTTGCTCGCGAATTCATAATCCACTAATTTGCCCAAGACACACTTTTCCCTCTTGAGCGCACGTCACCCGACACTCCAACCCCTTTATCATTGTCAAGGGCGACGCTGATAGGAGCGGAAGGAGAAAATTGGCGGGATGCACAGGCTTTGAAGTACTAATCAGTTGGTATCGACCGGCGACGCTGCTTTCCTTGTCACTACTACCTCTTTCTTTTGGGAAACCGCATCCGTGGATGTCACGATTCTAGTTTTCGTACGCAAATGTGTCACGATTTATTGAGAATAATGAAGCTAAATTTGTTTGTGCTTTATCAGGTTGAGGACCGAGGGAAGAAGGAGAAGAGATTCAGTCCTCGACAAAAAAGCCGCACATTTCTTTTCTTATGATGTACGTACCCTTACAATTCAGACTAAAATAAGACTTACTTTTAACATCTTAGAAAGTAGAAATACGATCGAAATAAAGTTTTATTTTACCAATCATTACCAGGAATGTTGGATATTTTATTTAATTTTTAAAAGGTAATGTCTTTTAAAAATTTTTAAAAGTAAAATTTTTTAAAGTAGGCATATAATAAAAATTGTTTTCAGAGCTTCCGTTTTTGTTTATCGATAAAAAATCGTCTAAAGAATTGTATAGTGTAAGTAGATACTTAAAAAAATATAAGATTTGCAAGATTTGCATAAACTTTAATGAAGTAGCACTCGTGCAATTAGAAAGCTGTTACTTTTAAATGTGTGAAGCTAAATATGTTCTTACGTAGAAATCCCTTTTTTTTCAGAATAGTATAAGTAATTGATAATTAAAAGATTCTGTATTTAATTTCAATGTCTTATATTTACATTGAAAAAAACTGTATTTAATTACTCGACTTCAAACAAATTCTTTAAAAACGCAGTTGTATTTTTAAAGAAAAATGATTAATCTATCGTTATTGACATAATATAAACATTATTATTTTGTCGAAATGTGCAAATTGAAATTACATATATTTAATATGTACGACTGTTATTATTTCTGGCATACATTTATTGGTAATAATTAATTTGTACTAGTAGTTTCAGGTATTTGAATGTAACTAACGTATATTATTATTATTAGTATATTATTATTATTAGTAGATGCCTAATAAATTAAAATTATGTGTAGATTATTAACAATTTTTCAATTTTTATCATGAACAGTAATAAATTTTAAATGTAAAGCGTACTAGGGAGGCGGTTGTTATAACGGAGGTGCGTATAAATAAAATAGGCGGATACGACAAAGAGTGCGAGAAGTAGACTTATCCACGATACAAGAACAGTGATATACTTAAGGGTCATAGAGCGATAAAACGAAAGAGAGAAAGGGAAAGAGACGAGAGATAAAGCGCGCAAAGCTGGTAGGAAAAATGGGTATTAAAGAAATACCGTGAAGTCATACGGAGGAGAAATTGGCCGTTAAGTACAGAAGGAATGGGCACGAACTAAAGGGCGTGTTGTTGATAGGCAATCTAACTGATTGCCGACCGACTTCAAACGCATCAATAAAGACGCCGCTAAAGAATAAGAAAGCCGTCTCTTGCTCTTACTAGACGCGGTTTTCTTATGCGGTGTTTTCGAAAAACAACGAACCACTATATATCCGAATTCAATCTGTCACGTCGCACAAAACACTCTTTCCCCTGCTTGCGCGAGTGCGAGTGGATACGATTTTTTCCACGTTCCGAATAGTGGGTTAACGAACCATTTAACGGACGAGAAATTTCGATACTCAGCAGGCAAATGGATTTTCCAATTTCCGTCTAATTGGAGAAATTCATCACAAATTTCGGCGGTTTTTCATTCTTTGCGCAGTGTTGACACCAATTTTTTCTCTCCGACAGTTATTATGTAGACGCCTGTACTTGCCTTTCAACGATAATGAACGTTATAATACTAATGATCGTGTTTTCTCGATATCACAAGAAGATCGAAGTTTCAGATTCGAAAAAGAAATAAACGCACTTGTGTTATCCCATAATTGCATTGCAGCATATAGCTCAGTTTAGATAAAAAAGATCCTAAATACATTTACTTAGCGAATAAAATAAATATATTTAAAAATATAAAACATAAATCATTCAAATTATAGGATAAAAAATTTTTATTTTGAGTCTTATTTTCTTCTATTTTGCTACTGCTTTTAAAATAAGAAAAAAACTCTAATTTGGTCGAGTTTTTATTCGGTTTTATGAAAAAAAAAACGTCTTTGAAAAAAAAGATAAATATATAATTAATTCTAAAAAATACGTTAAATATGTTCAACGATAAAAACAACATATTTTTGGAATTTAATCATAGTAGTTCTTTCGTGTTTTCGACGCTTGCAATTTGAGATAGTTGTCGAGAACTAATAGACTTTTTCTATAAAGAAGACACAAATTAAAATAAAAATTAAAGTTCTTGGTGAAATAGTCGAAGTAACCAAGAAAGACATGGAAGCAGCGAACGAAGATCGAAAGTATTTTTCTCTCGTAATTCGAAGTCCGAGAGCTCGCTTTGGGAAAATATTACACACAAGTGATTATATGCTAAAATATACATTTGTCAGAGCTGACAATTATAAGTGCGGAAGCGCGTGAACGTTAACGTAGCATAAGAGTTTGCCTTTCGAAGAAAGCAAGGCAAACATGCACTTGCGGTGAAAGAGAGAAAGAAGGAAGTATTCTGTATAATATGTGCCAAAGCTTATTTGCGCTTGCGCGAGCGCCGATTCACAATTATGAGAGTTTCTCCATCGACGAACCTCAAAAACTCGGTCGTTTTTAAGCGGTACAGTGCGAAAATTAATTCCGAGAATTCAATGTTTGCAACAGAGGTGCGACCATTCGTAAAACTCTTGCGCTTATCGATAAGTACTCGATGGTTTCCAGTTTTCTGTTTGCTTTTCGTCAGCTGCATTCATGGCATCGCTTGTCGAATTATTTTTAGCCCGATTTTATCTATTAAACTCATTTCATACGTGTTATGATGAGGCGATTCGAGAGTGCAACTTTTCATTCGACGAAACATGCATCTTTCCATGCTTACTGAATATTATGTTTCTATATTATATATTCTGTATTATTTCGTTTTGTTATTATTAAGTTTAAAAGTAACGTATTAACATATCAAATTGATTGAATTAAGTTTTCAACGTTGTTACTTATTTATATTTAAGACTCTTCATACCTTAGTTTGTAATACATAAATTACATGTAATATAAAATTTTTCTCTTTACATACCAAAGAACTAGCTTCTTTGGTAGCATTGTATTGAGCGTTCTAGAAAGCCTGCAATTGAAGAAAAGACTGGAAATAACTTGTTCAGGAAATAGCGGAATAAATTTAAATGTATTTTGCATATATGGAAATTATTCTTCGTAAGGCGATAAGATATTCAATTTCACATTATTTCAAGATCTGTATAGAGTCAAAATTTTATAAGGACTCTTATAACTTTTCGAATAAAGTTTCAGTTAAAAAATGCATGTAAAAATCGTGATTGTGATTAGGTAGAAAAATTTGAATTCGCGATAGATGAAAGACAGCGATTAAAAGTATTTGCATCTAATTTTATTATCAAATTAATTATTATCATAAATATCTTATTTGTCAAATTCTATAAAAATTTTATACTTATAATAGACACATGAAAATAACAACATTTAAGAATAATTAAAATTTGAAAAATGTTTTGTTCATTGTCAATGTGTTACTTTCAAATAATAGTAACGCAAGAAATCATTACTGTCTGGACCAACGTTACTTAAATCGCCGAAACAACACAGCTGTTTACGTAAATCGCGTGCACAAATATTCCAACAGGGGCACATTGTCCAAGTCTCTCTAATCGCATTCCAGTGAAGCTTCAGGTCTCGAGAACGCGGGGTTTATAATGTCTCCCGGTGAGCGTCCCACACTTGCGTTTCAAGGGCATAAATTTTAGTCTCCAGTGGTTTATCGGTTGCCTATCATCGTCCCAGAATCGATCTAATTACGGTGTTTTCGACGAAACTGCCAACGCCTCGGCCGCTTACATTCTGCTCTCCCTTTTTCACTCCCTCTTATGCACTCGCGTCTGTCCACTGGCCTCAAGAAAACAATAAAAATAATGAGGAGAGGCAGAGGGAGAATGGAACAAGGCGAGCCAAATAAATGGGCTTCAAGATGAGGTGCCAGACTGACGTTTGAATGGCGAGAGCTAAGAGGATGCTTTTGTCTGGGTCCGCATTTTGTGGGTCCGGGAAACACGACACTCAAAAATTGCGTTCGAAACGAACGCGCGCGCCACCGGCCCTTGAAACTCGTTTTTTGTCGCGCCACCTTCCCCCTCCCCCTCATGTCGTCCTTTCATATTTTCTTATTTGGGTCGTGCTCCGGTTCGAATCGGATGTGACCGTCGATCATTGCTCACGACGTTCTCGTGTAAACATCGACCGATCGCTTTTCTTCGGCTCGACCCTTTTTTATCCCGCTATCGTGCGACGATTAGAAGAAAGTTCGTTAAGAAATCCTTTATTCGTTTCTTTTTTAGTTTAATCTTTAGAAATTAGCTGAGCGTTCCGTTGGCAGTGTTCAATCAAATACACTGTTTCTTTGTCAATTCAAAAATCTTTTGTTTGTCTCCTTTAAAAATCGTGAACAGCCTAAAAGCTAATTAATAAAGTTATAATTGTTTTTTGTTCTGACTTTTTAATAAGGATTATCTAACGTGCTTCTTATTTGTAGTCAAAATTTAGAAGGTTATATAGACAATAATTGATACATGTTTTCTGCACAGAACTGTAAATGAGTTTTATAAGTCAAAATCTTGAATGTTGGGCTCTTCGTCCGAACTGAAACCAGAGAGAATATTATCCTAGGCGTCGCATCCAATGAATTGAGAACAGTAGCTTGAATTAGAGATACACACAGTGAGAGAGAGAGAGAGAGAGAGAGAGAGAGAGAGAAGGACGAAAAAGGGTTAACCAAGGCCGTTCTTACGTTTTTGTTAAACCCTATTGTGCTCTAGTGAAGCAATGCAGGTCTGTCCAACACTCGGCTCATTATACCACTAATTATTCTCAACGGGCACGTCATTTTTTTTTTATTACGACGAAATTATGCAGTTAGTTTATAGCGTGCGTTTACCTATAATTCCTTTCTCTTCTCTTACTTCTTGAATCTTCGAGAGCTTCTCTCCCTCGTGATTTCAACGTTTTTCTTTACCTCGCTTCTTGTCTTAATCAACGACTCGGAGGCATTGCGAGCAAGACAATTAACTGCCTGATTATCCTTTTTAATGAAAGGAGACGTCGATGATCCTCGGCACGCGATTACCGAGTGCCCCGGCGCTGACAATCCAATATCCATCGCCCTATCGAGTTATCGCGCGTAGAGCCTGTATACGGTTATAGGGACGGGTTAGGGTGTAAGGATGGTTTGAGAGGGAAGGCTCTTCCTCGAGATGGAGGTAATGGGGAAATAGGAGCAATGGGAAGTCGTTGGGATGGGCGGATACTCAGTTACCTTTCTCTTTCCTCTTATGAACGGGCGTCGCTCGACGATAACAGCGACGACGAGGACAACGGCGTCGCGATCTTCATTAGCATTATTACGTTCGACTGTTGCAGCACCGGGACGCGAGTCAATTTGCTCTGATTGAAGGAGCTCGTGGTGCGAGATAAGAACGGTGATCGGGCGCACGGAGATAAAGAGGTCGAACCCAATCGATCGGTGCGCGATTAATTAATTCATTGTAGGCCTGTGGAACGAAGCCCAAGAAGGAACAGGACCACTGGCTCTGAAAATTTTTTGCGGAATTTCATTAATTCGACAGTCGAGGTATTTTTACGATTACTTCATTATATAATAAAGAGCGATGACGGTCAATCTTGTTACTCGCTTCATCTAGTCCTTGGTCTTTTATTCATAATGAAATATCGAAAGTGGTTCGAGCTCGAGCTATTTCGATTAAAAGCAAATGCATTTTTTCCCGTTGTTATATCTAGGCCGTTCAATATTTTTGTATATCAATAATACAAATGATTCTTAATCCAAGCTTTGATGGAAAATAAGTTTTTCCAACTAATAAACGACGCAAAAGCTACTGAATACAAAATTCTTTTAAGTGTATTCTTTTAGCGAGTACAACTTAGCTTTACTTTCTGCAAATAAAAAATACCAAAATTTATTTGTTCAGGATATAGCATCTCCGTTATTACAGCACAGTTCGCCTCATTAATGTAGCCACTTTTTACACAAAAAAAAATTATGCACATTATTAGAACACAATAGGATGAAGTAGAATTAACGCGTTTAATGCTTGTTCATTAAAATGAAGAAGGTTGAGTTGTCAAGCTTAAAAACACCCGTCGCAAGCACTCTTCCTGTAAAGCTCATTTTCAGCTTATCGATTCGCAAATAAATATAGAAGATCGAAAAAAAAGAAGGCAAGTAAAGACCTCGAATGCGCAAACAACGCCAACTGCTTCGTGGCCTAGAGGTAGGATCAGCAGAAAGCGAAGATGAAATTAGAAGCCGTAGAGACGCCGAGAGGTAACGTGGCGAAAGTAGCTTCTTCGTAAAAGCGACGGCGAGCATTTCCGTCGAAGAATCTGACGTCTTAACATTCTAAGTCCGGAGCTACACATGTCGTGAGGGCATAAAGCGCGGAAAGAGGAGGCGCACGACGCACAAAGATATATCGATTTTCGGTAACTCGATCTTGAGTGGTTCTTCATTACGTTCGCTTGCAGACGATTGAGAGAGGCACGTGAAGTGCTTGTTTTGCGGCGAGAGGTCCGGAGTTCGATACGCCTATTAATTTACCCGGGATTCCTGGCAACAAAACCAAGTCGCTGATGTCTTAATGGTATCTTCGGAAGTTATCGGTGGCTGTTGGCTGCCAATAGCTAACCTTGATGAATGATAAACAATCGCTTCGCTGACTCGAGCAACCATAGCGGGAATTCGAAGCGCGACAATCTGCATCGTTCGCGTTGAATGCTATACATTCGTAATTATATTGTCGAGATGTGCGAGACTTTTAAATACAAGCTTCTGTAATTATTGTAACATTTTTCATAATCTATAAAGAACACTTAAATATATATAAAATACGAGGGTGCTGTTCTTTAATATTCGAATCGCTTTTTCGATTTGTATAATAATCGAATAAACGAATAATTCTTTATACGTTATTGTATATTTTTCAATTTTATTATTTTTTATAAAGATCGCACAAACGTAAACATTATTAGCTCGTATATTTGTTTTAAATTAAGGAAAAACACCGATCAAGTCTTTATGAATCTTTCATGTATTACTTTTTTATATTTCCAAGTGTAATATAATTTAGATTCTTCAATTTTATTCATTTATAGGATGTTGTTTATTTTCGATTCTGATTCTATTCATTAATTTATGAATATTATTTATTAATTATATATTTTATTAATTTAATTAAATTGATTTTATACTACTAAAGGGGCTTAGCATCTTTCGATTTGAAGTTTTCAATTAATATTTTACTTGAATTTTTAATTAATTTTTTAATAAATCTTTGAATTCCAAACCATAATTCAGAGATTGTGAGAATGTATCGTATACCTATGTTTAAATTTAATTACGTAATTAAGATACGGAAATTCTTTTTAATTACTTACTAACTTAAAAGTAAATGGTTCTAATAATGAAGGCTAATCCAACTCGTTGAAAAAATATTGTTTTAAAATAATTATAATAAAATCTTTATAATAAATTTATTATAATAAAATTATAATAAAATTATTATAATAAAAATTATAATAAATATAATAAAATTTAAATTATAATAAAACAATTACGCAAATTCAGTACATTGATATGTACAATATACGAGTAATTAAGTATAATTACATTAATAAAAATAAGAGAATTAAAACAATATTATATGTATCAAAAGTATAATAATATATATAAAAAGCTGCTAATACATTTGATATTGTTAAAGGTCGTTTTGAATTTCTCGTAATACAACTTTTTAAACATAATGATTCATGAGCATGCCAACTAGAAGTTTGGAAATTAATGTCAGCTTACATTATTATTATTATTACCTAATAACTATTTAATAATCTAAAAAACTACTTGATGATAGTTAATAATTAAGGTAAATTTAATATATTGCTTCATTCAACGTGGTACGATCGATTTCCCTTTAACGAGTTGCTTTAAGCATTAGTTTCAACATCGGAGCTTAAACATGCGGATATAATACTGATCAGAATCTAATATACATAAACAGCCGAACAATGCGTAAGATTGTAATTTTCTTATTCCAATAATTTTATAATATATTTTATAATTTTCTTATAATTATCCCAATCAAAATAAATTCTCGATTCGCCCGATAGCTACGTGCCATCCAAAAGTGATTTCAACTTGAAAGAGTAGAGGAAACGTTCGAAGATAGTAAAAGAAAGATACTGCTTTCCGCGCTTTGGCCCATCTAATTACTCCTGGATCGAATGCGCGCGGACCCCGTCTAGCTCTAGCTCTGAGGGAGCGAAACGCGTTTGAGAGTAAAGAGCGGAGTGTCAGTGAGGTTACCGTGAGGCGAGTTGTGCTGGGTGGGACTGCTCTGGTGATGATTGACCGAAACCCCCGTTCCGGACATGATGTGTTGCGCGTGCGCGGCCGGATGCACGCCCAGGCTTCCGGGCGACTGTCCGGACAGCTGGCCTGGTTGGTGCACCTGATGGTGGGCCACGTGATGCGCCGGATGTGGGTGATGCGGCGGCGGCAGGAAAGCGGCTGCGACGGCCGCTTGGGCGTTCAGGTAGGCCATCCGTGAGGCTGTAAGGTTGCCCAGGTTGCCGAGGTGGTTTGTCAGAGGTGCCATGTAATCCCAGAGCTTGTGATGCGGCGCCACCGGGGTGTAGGAGACCGCGGAGACGCCGGCCGGCGGCGAACTCTGAGGGGAGCCACGCTCGCCATTATTGTTGTTATTAGTGCCGCCCCCGGAGCCGATGGGGTTGCCAGCTCCGTTGAGCCCCAGCAGCTCCTGGATGGCGAAGGGCGAGCGCTGCGGCATCTTCGCGTTCGCGCGCGACTGCTGAAGAGACGCGACGGCGACGCTACTACGTGCCTCAGGCCTGCATCCTCCGCTCAGGTCGACGACGTCTACGATTTGATTCAGGATGATCGTATCGCGCGTCCCGTGCGCGAGGCTCCCACCTACATCGAGCCGAGGGCCCCGTGCAATGCCTAATGTGTGCCTCGTTGTGGCTTCGTACGGTGTCCGTCGTTGCGTCTGCGTCTCAGGAACTCGGCTGCGTCCGTCCTCTGCTCGCAGCGGGGAAGACTGTAGAGCCTCTGCAGGTGGTTGCTAAACGACGTCGAGTAAAAGCTCTCGGTCTGCAGTCTCGAGCAAGCGCATACCTGATGAATTGGCGACGTCCGACGGGTGTAGCCCTTAACCTTTCTTACGTGCCTTCTATCACTCGGCGCTCGGGTGTCGTCGGTTGCTCGCCGCCTAAAGTCACTATCGTTGGTGACCACGAATCCCCAATCGGATTTCTTATAGTGGACTCTGCTGCGACTAGGTATTTTCATAGATCTCCATGATCAGCAAGCTGGGCTTGAATCATTCGTTGATATCGTGATAGAAGTAAAAAGAGGCTGTGCACCGCTTGGAATCCGACGGTGAACGAAGCGACGGTAAACTTCTTATCCTTTTTCTTGACACGTTGATATCTTTTCTTTATTATTTTCGTTTCCGTTCAGGCTTCAGCAATCAAACTCTGCAGTTCTTTCCGGATTTTTTATATCCGAATATGAGAGAAGTCACGAGTTTGATCTGTGAATAGTCTTTCTGTCTTGTCACTCTGATTAAAAAATGTGACAAGTTGCTTTGGTTTTTACGGGTGAATATTGGGAATCGCGGAAAAATTCTGGTGTTCTCGACTTTTCCTGCGCGCCTTGGTATTCGACTCGTGGCACAGTCGATGGTGCGCGCACTGGAACCTCGGATCTCCATCAAAAGGTCACTCGGCACTTTCTGGGCATCTCAGTCCGCCTCGGCTAGACAGCGACGATGACGACGACGATGACTCGAAACAGGACCACGCGGGCACGAGGAGCAGGATGCAGCAACGGCGTGCAAGAGAGTTAACAAGCTGCGTGCATCAAAATATATTTATATTTATATTATACGTGCACATAGGCTTATTGTCGTCGCTGAGGTTCAATGAAAAATGTGACGTATCGTGTGTCCGTGTCGTTGTCGCGGCGGTGTGCAACTGAACGGGCGTAGCGTCGCATTAAGTTGGGGTGGCTCTCGCCTCTCTTTCTCTTTGTCTCTCACTATTACTTCGTTTGGTCGCGACAGTAGTCGCCGCTGCGTGCGCGCGCCCATCGGTTGGAGCGAGAACCGCGCGAGCGCACTAAAAGAAGAGAGAAAAAGGAGTCGGGGTGGGAGCGGACACCCCTCCGGCGTCGCCCCACCAGCGCGCGGTCGCGACAGTAGCCGTCTCGCATCGTCGGATTGGTCAGTTTTTTCTCGACAAGGACATAGTCCTAGTTATAATCGTCGGTGGGGCGCAAGGGAGAGGAGGTGGGCCCTCCGGATGCCCCGCGACACGCCTGCGACATCCCCACTATTAACTTCAGCTCGCAAAGCCATTGACGACACTAGGCTCGTCGCGCACACGCCTACGAAGAAAAGGAAAGAAGGCCTAGACGTACGAAGATCATGAGGATCTTTCTGCTTTTCCCGGCTTTTCTTCTCTTCTACTGGGCGAACTCCGACTGCTCGTCAAGACTGCGAATAATGAACAGTGTTTCTGGAATTTCCAGGATGTATATGGAGTGCCTAACTAGCACCTCTCTTTCTTTCTCTCTCTCTCTCGCTCTCTCTCTCGATACTTGTTCAATTTATCACTTACTTTTAAAAGACTTAATTTTTCTTGTTATGCTCCAGTTTGTTGTTATATTGTTTGGCGAACGTAAGTGTAGTTTACATTTGTCGATTAAATACATGTTTATTATTGATTTTAAAATGTTTGAAGTTTTAATTGTAATTGTTAAATAATAATAAACCACTAAATGTAGAGATAAGATATAATATATTACTATATTAATGCTCATCTCAATTAATGAAAGTGTAGAGTTCTATTTCATTTTTACTGAACTTCTCAGCCAATTTGTTTTGCACATAAAGTAACATTAAGTTTGAAAGAATTATAAAAAATATTTTAATTTTCTATTCTAAATGAATTGTGTTCGTGCAAAATATTATAACATAAATTAAGATTTTATTTAATATTTATAGGAATTTCCATTCTACTTATGATAGGATTTTGAATGGGAGTGAGTGTACTTTAAAAAAATAAGCTTCGCATTTGTGTTACAAATAGCGATTTAAAATGTTTAGTAAATGTATTTATTTTAGAAATAATTTTATTTTTATGGAATTGAATAGTGGAAAGAAAATACTTTTAAATAAAATTAAATCAATTAGTAGTGAAATAAAGTATCAAGTAGTCAGCTTTGTTAGATATTATATTTTTCTATTAATATCTCTAAATTATATTCTAATTATAATTTAAACGCATCAATATTAATTGGATTTATTGCATATATATTCTTATAAAATTTTAATGCATAGTAATTTTATTGAAAATAAGTATAGGGTAAGTATAATGTATGATGTATGTAAATAAGCTTTTTGAAAAATTAAATTAATATCGACAATTTAATAAAATTGTTTTTTCCATTAAGTTCTTATCTCTTATAAAATGGCTCACGTAATAATTTCAGAAAATTTAACATAATTGTATAACAGTAAAAATAACTATTATTTAATAGTAATTTACGACATGGATAGAAAAGTAAAGAGTTTTACACATTGAGTGTCTGGACTGGAAAACAGAAAACATGTGCAGCGAAGCACACTTCTAAAGTGACTCAGCAATTTGGGAAATGGAAAACTTCGTAAAATAAAAACATTGTTTAATCTCTGTATGCAATATTGCATGCGATTGCGTGTCCGCGTTGTTCGACGAGGTATGCAGAATGCGTTTCGTTAAATAGAACTGTCGTTGTGTGAACCCTTAGACGACAGAAGGGCCGATGGGGGAAATTCGTTTCCCGGAAACTCAGGACGCGTCGGTCGGTGCGCGAAGGGCAAAACCGGACCGCAGTGTAGGTCGCGTGGGCCTGTGGCTCGGCTGATTTTTCGACGGCACTTTCTACTCGCGGGCCTCTGTCACCGACGTGGGAGTGGCTTTGGGAGAGGAGCGCGGCCAATCGGGGTGCGCCACTTTAGGTTCTCATTGGCCGGGGCGCAAATCGATTTATAACTTACCCCTCCGGCCGCGGCTCAGCGAATCTCACCCTAAAGTCGCCCGGAGCTCGATCTCGCTTTTGCTCAAGGTCTACACCACCAATTTACAACGGGGTATGGTGTCAGTTGTTGGCGGGGGATGCGCGAGTAAAGCAGTTTCCCCGATCTCGCGCCGAGGACAACTGAAATCCGCGACGCCGAGCAAGCGGGGGTAATTTCCGAAGAGAGCGCCCACGAATTCGAGTAACGATTCCATCCTCTCCTTTGTTATTTACACTTCGGTGTTCGCGCTTTTTATTTTACGTGGATACCTCGACTTTTGTTGATATTTCCTTTTTTCGCCTTTCCCAGTCTTTATCATCGGATATTAAAAATTCTCACTAACGAGCAACTGCATCTTCTTTCTGCAACGATTCTAATTAAATTGCCGACGTTACTGTCCAATATTCTCTGCAAATACAATAAATTTTCTTCTATTTTTGAAGGTATAATTAACCATCTCTCTTACATTATAGCTAAATAGTTGTTGCTAATATAATGCATAGATACGTATATATGTTGGCGACACTAAAGTATAATAAAATTAATGAATCTTACGAAAAGAATTAAAAATTCGAGAAAGTAACAAAAAAATTTAATTAATATAAGATTCATTCTGACGCACATAATATTCATATTGATTAAGTGTACCTCAAAGTATTAATGTGATTCTTTATCAATAATATCGCAAATAACTGCCTGTTTTATTATTATAATTTTACATTTTAACTTATGTAGTACGTTTTTTAAAAATATTTTCTAAATGTATTATGTACAATTATTAAAAATTTTGCCTTTCTGTTTGTTATTATCGTGTATAAATACAGTAATTTGTGCATAAGTATTATATTTTTTCTAATAACTATGATTAATTTATTATATTTATAAACACATTCGAGTTAAAACTACGCATGTAACGAAAATTTTTTATCTTTAATTATATGAAATTTATAAAATGTCGTTAACAAGGCAATAAAAAATATTTCTATTAAATAAGGGTAATATTAAATATTAAGGATTAATACGGCTTTTAAATGAAAGCAATATGTCTTATATTTGGAACAAAGTGCGTATAAAAATTTACCTTTGAAACGTAAAAGTCAAAAGAATACTCGAAAAAATGACATTAATAATTGAAAATGGAATTCTCGTTTTTTTTTCTAATTTTTGAAAGCGTAGGACCGAACAATGATTATTAAATTAGTTGAAATCCTTTAGGAACGACCGGAATTTCAACATCCCGCACCGTAACTGGTACTTTAGCATGGTTAGCTTTACTGTTTTCAACTAATTTGGGTGACTAATACGATTTCTCACCTCTCGCCTGTCCGAGAAAACGAGGCTAAGGTTCCTTTAACAAGGCTGAGAAATTTCAAAAACATCTGTTATGCGCTCTAAATAAGCTTTCCGGAAAATTTAAGAAAGTTCACAAAGAAAACAATAATTACTTTTCAATTTTAAATTAGTTAAACATATTCGTATTCGTAAATTTGTTACAACGTATACTGAGATGAAGTAATACTTTCTTACGTGTATTATTAAATAGTTCGATTGATTTTCAGAAACGTGATGTACGTGAAATTTTTCAGAAAATTTCACGTACATCATTTTATACTGTCCATATATTCTTGTATTGTAAGAAAAGAAGCAATTTTTTAAATTCTTAATACGTAATTAATCATTTAATTTATATATCGGCATAGTGGAAAAATATTAAATTTTTTTAATAATTACAGTTTTTCACTGTATATTTATATTAAAATATATTGATGTTATAATAATACATTTTTTTACACAAATTTATTTATATTGAAAATTTTTTAATAGGAGGATCTTACATATACATTCAATATTTATAAATATATAAAAATTAACTTAACAATCATTATTGCTAAGTTTCGATAATTTTCAATTTTGTATAATAATATTGGATAAGAAAAGATTTATATCTCCGACGTCTATATATAATACAGAATTTTATGTGGTTATGATTTAATAATTAAAATCAAATTAAATCTAATTTTTATTTTATAATTATATCGTAGACAAAGACAGATTTACGCTTTGTGTGAGTATTAATTAAAGAAGGAATTAATAATACATTGTATAACCTTTGTTAGTACTTCATATTTCTTATTATATTAATTTTAATCATATTAAAATTTAATTGGGTAAAAGTAGAATATAAATGTTCAGTACATTCCATCTTAAGTAAATGTACATTTTTCAGGATTGATACCGATTTATACTGAAAATATAATACTTTATAATTTAAAAATAATAAAAATTATATCTCTCATCCAGAGCAAATAACAGGACCATTAAAAGTTATAAAAATTATGTTGTATATTCGCTTGGCTCTTACAGTAATTATTGGTTCAATGTGGACAGAACTCATATGTTATAAGTCAGTATTTCTAGTTTATTACGCGAAAGGACCAAAATTATCGTATACCGCGGCTGCGGCCTGTCATTCATAAACCTTAGGGTTTGAATCCGAAAGTGATTAAAACGTTTTAAAGAAAAAGTATCAATAGCTACCTGCTACAAAGCAAATAATACAAGTCTTCATTTTTAACAACTTTTCTCATTTATTAGTAATTTAAATGCTCACAAAATACACTAAATCAACCAAGTAAATTTCTTGAAGATAAAAAATTAAGTATCAGCTTCCATAGAATGATAACTCTAAGTATCAGAGAAGCTTTTCTACATATCAAAGTTGAAAAATGATATTGATGCAATAGATGACAAATTTAATATCCATAGAGAAAATGCAATAACGTATGTATATACCGCTAAAACTTATTCATTTAACAGATCTTAGTTCTGAATAAGAAACTTTGTACATTTAAATGTTTTATTTAAAGTGTATTTCATTTCTTATTTTTCTTATCTGAAGTACTCTTGATATTCTTGATTTTCTCATTTTCTTCAAAATCGCTGATTTGATAACTTTGATGTTATTTACTCTTCGAGCATACGATTGACCAATAGAAAATATAATAATGTATAAAATATAATAATGAAAATATAATAAATATCCAATAAGGTATTAGATAATTCTAAATAAATTTTTTGATTCAGTTATGAATAAGTTTTATTTGAGTTTATGTATTACATTATATCTAGAGCTTTTTTATTCATAAACAAAGTCTTACAATTGTCGAACCAATGATATTAAAGAAAATTTAATAAGCTGACTTGAATTGTAAATTTCTTGCTTCGTCAGAGTTTGCAAATTATTTCAAAGATATTTCAGTCTCGGATTATGGAAAACCAAAGTTACCAAAAGCAAGATAATTTCTTAAGATTGTATGAGCACAGCATAAACAAGTATGTACAGACTCTCAGAACGCTAATCTTTTCAAATTAATTTTCTGAAGTCTTCAAAGCAGTGATATGATCCAAATGGTAAATGACCGCATAAGATTTTAATTATATTCCCACGCTGCCAAGAGAAATAGTGTCCATTGAATACGTGTATTTATGCTCAATAATAACAGTGATCCTTATATAAATCAATTTACTTTGGCTGAATCCGTTGCTTTTCTTTTAAAGACTTAGATTCTCTTTCGTGCACATTTTCGTCGAGATCTGCAAAATTGTTAATACGCAGCTTTTCCAATTACAAGTATTCAGTCTTAATCTCTTTTTCTCGTGTTCTGATCTCAACTATTTGTGAGCGAAAATACTCAATTCATTGATTAAATTGCAAACGCCTTGATTAATCCTAAGTATCCTTTCTCGATGGCGTAGCAATAACGGCATAAGGCTCATGTTTCTTAATTACTGGAATTTCTTCCGAGGAGCTTTTGTCGATAATAATGAACTTTTATTATCTTTAAAAGTAATGATTCTCTTTTATCATTGACTTCTTTTGCATCGTTAATATACTAAATGATTGCTCTGATTTTTCATGCCGCGACAATGAACAAATTTATTAAGAATATTAGCAAAATTTCTAGTAAACTATCATTACTGATTCTTGCGTGTATGTCAGAATGTGCATGAAGTATGCATGTATATTTGAACATGAAAATTTCTATATTATTATATATTATTTTATAATAAATAAATATAAATATAAAAAAATATACGTGAAAATGTTATATTAATATATAGTATAAATTAAAAACTCATGAAATGTTCATCATCTGTTAGTTGTTTTGATCATAAAATAATAAAATTATTACTAATTGCGTAGAAAAATAATGTGATAGGTTATTCAATTTATAAATTTTAATTTTTAAATAAAATTTTATAATTTAAATTTCTTCAATTATACCATTTTTCAATTATAAAATTGTAACAAAAGAAAAGATCTTAATCAAGAGAAAACAGTATTGGACTTATAATATTATTATAACGTTAAAATTATTTGTGAAATTAAGGTGCATAAGAATTTGTACTTATATAAAATGAGAAAATCGTTTTTTCCTAGAGAAATAATTTTGAAAATTTTATTTTAAAACAAAACAATTACACAATGACGATAACATGACAATGGAACTTCACGGATGAATGAAGTAATGAAAAAGATACGTTTTTATTATTTCTTAATCAGTAATTGAATTGACAGAAAACAATGTATTATTCTGGAACGTCCGAATTCTCAGAAAATAGATGCAACTCGAAACCTTCTTTCGAACTTTTGTATAGACACGGCTGTTCGATTCATGGATCTTTTTAGACCTACGTACTTTTTTGTGTAAGACGCTCATTGTTCAATGTTCGTCGGCGATTCGCAATTCTGATTGATTATCGTCCCTTGACATTCGTAGCTTATATAATAGTGGGACATCGTAGACTAATATCTGCTGCTATTCATTATTCAAATTTTAATTTGATTTTGATATTTTTTTTATATCTTATGATTTATGGAAAAAGCTATGAAATGTTTTTATTTAATTGTCTATGTTTGTTCAATTAGAAAACTTATATTTGTAATTCGTCGTAATTAGTTCTTATTAAAATAGCTATAAAATAAAAAACAAAAATAAATTTTATGTTTAATAAATGTTCATGTCGTGCTAAGTATTTAAATTCGAAATATTTATAACCAATTGACTTGATTTACTTTTGATACAGTTTGGGGATATATTTTTTCTAAGATTTTTGGAAGAAAAATAATATCTTTTCACCAACATAAAATTACATAAGTAATTGATTTTGCAAAACTTTATCAAAATTGTAGTAGAATTTAGTTTATTTATATTGTGTTAACTGTAAATCTAATTTTTATAATCATAAATTAGTTGCTATTCACGATTATTTTAGTACAAGTTTTCTACTCTGAAAGAAAATTTCTGGCTCCGTGCATTAATTTTAACAACGAGAATGTATTTGAAATTTTTAAGCTTGTTATAGTTCAAAAAATTTTAGTCACGGATAATATATTTTTAACCTCGTTATCAATTCCAATATTTTATCATTTGTTAAATTTAAATACTGTTTATTACTGGTATAATGCTCAAATCGACTAACATTAGTTCGTTCTGTATTATTTAAAAAACGTAGTTAATCTTAATTTATAAATGATTAGATAAAAAGCAAAAAAATTCAAGATTAGATTACTTAAAATTACTTAATCCACAAGAATTTGCTAATCTTTGTCAAATTTATTTTGAAGGAATAGATTAATATTAGTTATCTAAGAGAAAGGATGTAAGCCATTGTTAATTTATTGTTTGTTTATGATACAAATTTATTTTACTTTAAGCAGAAAGAGCAACTAGATTTTAAGATTAACCATTATATTATTTCCTCTAAATAGTCAGATTTATGGCATAGGACGCTTGTGATTTAGATTAATATTTGTCGTGAAAGATCGCGTTTCTTTTAATTTATACGCTAATAAATGTTTTAATTTGATTTTGATGTAGAAAAATTGTGTTATTTAATATTATAATTTTTATAATCAATAAAATATGTATGTTATAAACTGTTTGGACCGATGTCTCTATTTTGATAAGCATTATAAAAATAAATTTTAAAATGAATTAATAAATAATAACAACTATAACAAAAATTATAACAATAATTGATTGAATATGAAAACCATATTTTTAATAATTACATTTTTCTACATGAATTTGAACAATGTTGACTACTTCTATTTTGTTAAACAGTAAAATAAAGTCTTCAAATTACAAGAAGATTTAGACCTGTTATTGTGAAATAGTGAAGATAATTTCTTATGAAATGAGTTACGAAACTGACATATTTTTAGAGATCAACGTTTATTACACATTTTTTCACAAGTTGGCATCAAACATCTTGACATCACGCATTTACCACATGAACAAAATCATCCAAAATAAGTTTGTAGTTTTCCATGCGTTTTCCCTTATTCATGGCTGCTGATTAACCAACTAAAGATTTTGTAGGAGCAATGCAACGAGGCTGGGGTCGCGACATGTAAAATGTTCGCCAATCGTTCAATCTGTTAATTTATTCCACGAAGTCGATCAGAGGAGCATTTTCAGATTGTGTTCATTCAATAACCTCGTCCTTCTCATACGCGCGCGAATGAAAACTATTTTCTGGAGCTCAGCGGACCACCCAGAGCCCACGTGATGCTTGGAGCCAGAAATTTATCCTCTTCTCAGGACACGATTACACTCGTCAGTCTCGCATGCCTCGAAAATCACGAGTCATTCGGTCTAACTGGTAGTCTTTCTTTTAATCCGATGGCTCTCGAGTGACGGTTCGGTCCTGACTCGATCCACTCGACGTTTTCACGATTCCACGAGACAAGGCGCCACCCGGCCATTCCAGATCCTTCTTCGTTTCTCTCACGGGTGCCAGTGCGATGGCGCTTACGACGGGGCCTTATGAAAATATTGTTATTGTGATGGTCGATTGCGAGAGAAGATTCGAGGACTTTCATTATAATGTTACCTCGATAGGTGCACCCGAGCTCACGTAAATGACACCGTGCGAGGTGAACGTTGGTGCTTCTCAGCCAGTCGTGAATTTTCGAATCCTCCTGAAAAGTATATAAGCGCATCGTTTGTTGCATTCGTGAACTGACTATATATGATCACTCTTTTTTATAATTCACTCGATCGGTATCGACAATGTATTATCATTACTACACTTTTTGGATTTTATAGTGAATTTCTTTTCTCAAGGTACCTTTTATTGTTTAATAAAGACTTTTGATACAAATATAAACAAGTAAATAATAAGAGAAAATGAAAGTTAGTGCTTGCCAATGGTTTTATTTTATATCGCATTGTTTTTTAGTATGTCAAAGAGTTTTCCATGATTTATGATTGAAGAAGTAAAACTTGAAAGTGTAATTAACGCATATAATTATTTTAATTATGCTAATTTGATTGATTATTCTTTATCAGAAATATGATACTTTTACTGTTCTATGAGTTAATTTTGAGCCTTTTATTATTCATGACAGAATAAAAAATTTTAAAATATGATAAAATTGGTTAAATCAGAAGAAGATAACTTGTTAATTTAACATAAAGCCACGTAGGAAAAGGCAGTTTTCAAAGAATATAAGTTAGCATATTAATATTTTTACATTTTAAACTGCGTAGTGTCGTATTTATTTATTTGTTTTTACCATTGAAGTATTTTATATATTAAGGTAAATTAAACATAAGGTATAAAATTAAGAACTAATCGAATTTAATACAATTGAAATATCTAATAGGTATATTTGATGTAATGTTTCTACACACGAATATTATGAAATAATGTAAAAAAATTTATAAAAATAAATTCTATATTATAATTTCATATTGGTAGAACATAATCACTTTTTTATTAACTATCTAATTATATTTAGTTTTATTTTTTGATTATTATTATTTTATAATCAAGGTTACACGTAAAATATTTTTGTAATTTACTTAAATCACTTAGTTTTATATACGAGCCAGTAGTTCTATGCTTTTTCAAAAGATGGCACCAGCTATGCAGTCGGTAATTGTAGAAGTGCTGCCCTCTTTATTTGGAGAGTTGAACTGCTCTCGTCCAATAAATATTTATCGAAACATGCTGCAGACTTTTTAGGTTATATTTTCATGTATTTTGTAAATTTCAAATCTTTCTCTTAACAATTGTAAAATGTTAATACAAAATCGGTGTAATAATAATAACGAATTGGTGTTAAAATATATTATAATTTAATAAAAAATTATGAAATAAAGAAATTATAAATATACTAATATATATAAATGATTATAATTAAGAAATTGCATTCAGATACTATTGTTCACTGACAGTATTATAATATAATATAAGAACTAATAGTATTTATACGATTATTTTTTTCAATTTTTAAAAATTATTTCTAAACGAAAATGTTTGTACAAAATTTCAATTTTACATGGTATGGCTTTCCAATCATTACTATATTTAATAATATTCACTCAGGAACCCCTTCATTTTTTAATATAATATGTAACGATTCTTAATGTGCATTATTATATTTACATAAATTTTACAGGGAAAATTTTGAAACTTACTATAGGTTGTATTTTTTTCAGAATTATATATATATATATAGTAGAATGTGTTGTAGATATTTATATCAATTCAATATTTTTCTTAAATATGGTTATATCAACTATATGATCCAATATATAGATATTGTTTTATATACAGGATATATTTTCATTACTGTATCTGAATATAATATATAATTAAAATGAAATATAGAAATCAGCTTTTTATCAACAATTTATTATTAAAATAAAGAGATATCCTAGTGTTTTATCTGATAAGTAAGTAATACTATTGCATAAGAAAATAGACATTATTATGATAGATAAATTATGAGCTATTTTTGAAGTGTTTATAATATTGGTATTTTATGTACAGATACAAATTATATCACAAATGCTTATATTTTAATTTAGTTATTTTCTTTGTATATTGTGATAGTATTAAGTAATTTTAATTTAAACGTGTTTGTTTGATCATTAAGTTGGTTATACATTATATGTACGTCTATTACGATGATGGTTTCATTTCAAAGAAGCATTGTTAATCACGTAAATGTTAAATCACATAAATATAGAAATCAAACTAGCCTACTGATAATAACAAGTTTTTAAATCCATATGTTTAAATAGGTTTAAATCCATAGGTTTGAATAAGTTAAAATTTTTAAACTTACTACATTGTATTATATTATACATTTATTATACTACATTGTAATATCAATTGATTATAAATATAAGAGGTTATCACAGTAAAATAAGTCTTCTTTATTTTTGTAGGTAAAGTAGCACTTAAAAATTTGATGTTGACTTACAATTTAAAACAATTTTATCTTTGTATTATTAAGTAATGATTTATAATGTTATTAAATCTAGTATTTATTATTTGTTAGGTGGCTTTACAATACTTTTTGCTTGGGGAAAACAAAAATATTTTTATATCGTTGCTATACCCCTCATTAGAAAATTCAAATGTTCTTGGTAGGAACAAAAGGCATCATAATCTTGATAAAAACTGTAATACAAATTTACTTGACCGTACTCGAAAGTATTTAGAATAATATTTTAACTGCCAAAGCGTCAGAAGTTTCATTTAAGAGCTTTACTTGCGCTACCCGTTATCTACATATTCTTTTGTTTAGTAATCGATAAACGCGAATGTATACACTGCCAAAATTATGCATTTTCTCTCACAAGAGAAAAGAGACAGGCATGGATGTATCGCCTTTTACGAGTGCAGAAAAGCAAGAGTTAGGTGGAATAATGAGAGGGATAGCATGTCAAGGATCAAAATGGGTCGGATTTCATATGAATGGGGCAGATAAAATTACCAGTAATTACGTAGTCAAATGAAGTTTTATAATAATTACAAACTAAAGGTAAGTCAGAATTTAAAGGCTATGGATTCACAACTCTGCTGTATTTTGTATTGTTATACAAAAGAAACTGGTGTCACGTATCCCACTCTGAATAAGATATGTGTGTGAGAGGATGAGATGGCAAAGTTTGCAAGCTATTTAGGAATTGCAGAGGTGCTCCTCCAAAGACTTACTTTAAAACTCAGTGGTATCGCCAAAAAGAGACTACGAGTGACGCTCATAATCTTGTAGGTTTTTAACACTCGAAAGGTGACCAATGAATTTTCTACCGAAGAGATCATTATGGAGGCTCTACAAGGAAGTCCTGATTCCGTTTTATATAAGATTCAAAGAGTACTGACTCCATTGTGCTATGACTTACATATGTACGATTATTGTCTGAAACTTGTATTAAGTATCAGAAAATATCTTATCAAAATCTATAATTTTCTCATTGAAAGTTGTAAGATATGATTTTGAATAAATAGTGTTATATATTGTTGGCATTGATTAATTAATATATCTCTAATAACTAAATATGACGCAAGAAAAACTTAACTATTCATTGAAATAGTTAAGTTGAAACAATTGAAAATTTTTTTACTACCATTAATGAAGTACTATATCAGAAATACCAGGGAGTAGACTAATTTCACGATAACACATAAAACAATGATTTTAATTTCGGTAAAATACGATTTTATGAATTTAATCAATAAATATATTCATCAAATTTGTTGCTTGAATTTTAAGATACGTATGCTCTTCTTATGAATTAAATATTAGCTTTTTATATATGCATACCAGTGTGTAGATGTGTGTATAAAATTGTAAGTGTAATAGTGTTAGTTCGTTGGTACTGCACGAGACTGAGTGCACATCGCGTTGTTCTATTGAATATGCATACTGTGTAATATAGCTGATCCGTGTGGAGTGGACAAGTTTTAGTGGGCATAGGACAATTTATACCAAATTTACTTGTTTTATAATATTTATAAAAATATCAATATAGAATGTAATTCATTAAATATGTATTTTTTTCTACTTTAGAAATGTTTTAAAAAAAGGCTTCTCAATTCCGATCTTCCTAAGTATTTAAAAACTAAAGCATAGCTTACAACTTTCGTCTCCATTGAATTTAAACATTATATATTATTTTACCAAAAGAAATAATTGTTTATCAATTATTTCTTATATACATATTGTATGCACATGTTATTAAATCTTCTTTAATAAATCAAATATTTATATTTTACAAAAAGAGATTGTATTAAAGTTCCATTTATCCTATATCTTTTCATCATATATCATATATCAAGGGTATCGAATAATTTTATTCTTTAGCGTTAATATTGTATTATCTAAAATTTTTATGAAGATGTTTCTAAAATTAATAGGAAAGTTTTTTACAAAACGTATTGAATAATCTAGGATCAATAGAAAAGTATTCACAAATTGTTTTTCTATGGATGCTCAAAGACATAATCTCAAGAAAATAAATTTATACTTTTAATATTTTTTTATTTAAAAAATGTATATTAATAATGATAAAAGAAAAAATATTTTACTTCGAGTTTAATTTATACAGTAGTCGGGTCTCAGTGAAGTGGACCAATTTTCATGCAATCACAGTCAAAGATATCCATAGTTATGTGATGTCATTCATCACAACTCGATATTTGAAGGTATTTGAAGTGATGATTCTGGATAATTAAAATTTTCAATAAATTAACGGACAAAATGAAAAATTATTGCCTTATTATCTATACTGAACGTACATTAATATTTATAAAGTGTTAAACAATTTTATGTTTTATACTAAATAATTTATTACGTTAATAGTTAAAGTAATCAAATGAATTTATACTTTTAATTTAATTCATCAGTAGTAAAAATATTTACTTTATTGCTAACCTCGAAAACGTCTGCTAATAGTATATTCAAATTTTCAGTCTTCCAAATTGCATTTAATAATTTAAGCAACTTTTTAATTATTTTATTTGATAAAAAGAATGAGCGATCCAAAGTAATGTTGAAATATCTTCTAAAAAGTATTTATTTAAGTTTTTACTAGATTATCGCCATTACTAGTATATGCTTTCAACGACTTGATATATTGAATTAAATATTATTTCTTATCTCATATAAGAATTAAATATTTATGCTGATATTAGAAATAATTCTTCAATAGAATATAGACACATCTTTACTAAGATCGTAATTATTTGTGATCTAACGATTAAAAAAATCCTTAATATTTTATTCATCTGTCAAAACCCAGATTGCTGGATTTGATAATGCAATTATTAGACGAGCAGGTCTGGTACATCGACACTACCTCGGACTCAGCACGAGCTCACTCCAAGGGCCCTCTAAGAAATTATCCTTCCTCGTTAAGAGGTAACTCGTCTCGATCACTTTTCTTAATCCCGATTGCTTTAGCTTGTTCTTGCGATGGATCCTTAGCCGTCATAATGTTTAACCGATTACAATCTCGGTATTGATCTTTTCCAGGTTAAGAAGTTTGAAGCTTCAGAACCCAGAAGCAAATTATGACAAGTAAAGTGACGGAGAACTTCACCAACTTCAAAATATGCCTTTATCTTTTTCAAATACAACGACTTTATCTGAATCCTCTTTTCTTCTATATCTTACATATTTATAAATTTATAAATTCATTCGTAAAATTATTTTTTAGAATTTGTATACTTTTTATTTTTTAATTATTACATATATTCATTAGATAATTATCAACTGATCTAAGTAATGCTATAAATTTTATGATATATTTTTTAGACTAGATATCATGCATAGCAGTCGTTTAATTATTTATTAAATATCTTTGAATTTTAATTCATATTTGTCAATAATAAGATATTTTCTAAAATTAGACATTTCATATTTTAGAGATTCATATTATATTCTTTAATGTACGAAAATTGTTAATTTTTATAAGAGTTTGTTGTTTTAGCAGCAAGTTGAATGTAGTAATGTACCAAAACAAAGCTTTTTGCATTTTTATTTAAAAAAATGAATTTATGGTGGACGTTTACAAGATTAATCTTTATAGATGTATTATTATGGTACGGTAAAGAGAAGGAATTTTATATCAGGAGAGATAAGGTTACTTTGTACTATAGAAAAGTTGCATTATTGATAACAGTAGAAAAAATGAATCAACCGATAATGATTAAATAGTATATATTATAGTATATTATATATATATATATATATTAAATTAATATAATATATACTAATATAGTTAATTATGAAAAAAATGTATTTTTAAATTTTATTTATAAGAGATTAGAGATAGAGAGGGAGAGAGAGAAACAATGATTATATGGAATAACTTTAATTGTAATAAGTAAAATTTAAAAAATATAATAAGATATGTTATATATATAGGTGTGTGTGTGTGTGTGCGCGCGCGTATATTCTAATAGAATTCAGCTATGTATTATATAAATTTTATAGATTATGTTGTTATTGGTATCATTTAAAAACAAACTAATCAGTAAAAAGGTATATTATTAAATTAAGATTAAATACAAAACAAAATATATTTTAGATCAGAAACTATTTCAAGCTATTTGCACAAACAACTATTCTTTAGATCAATTAATTATATAAAGATAGCAAGATTTCAAAATTATAAAATTCTGTACTATGAACAAGTAAATATTATAAATCCATTTGAATAAAGATATTCTGAAACTAACGTTTTCATAGCACCTTATAAGTTTTGATATTAATTAATTAAATATTTAGATAATATAGTTTTTTAATTCAATGAACCTTATTTACAAGTATTAATATTAAATCTATACTTTGTAAATTAGTTTGGAATTCTCCATTCTGTAGACATTATTTAATTTACTGTATTACGAAGAAAAATATCCTAAAAATTAAATACTCGCAAAAAGCAAGTAAAGTTATTAGAAATTCTTTTCTTTTTATGCTTATTATATTGTTTAATACGTTTAGTATATCATCTCTTATTGTTTCTATCTGTATCTTAAGATATCTGAAGAAGCCGATAAATTCATTATGACTTTAAAGATTAAAAATCACTTAATTATCTTTTTTCTTAATTAACTTATCTTTTTTCCGCAAAGGTAACTTCCTAATGCAAAGGTAATTCATTTATTTTTAATGATATATCACAACAAAATTAATATTTTTCAACCACAATTTTTGACAATAAAATAATTATTATTACGTACAAAAAATGCGAGTATTTTGTAATTTTTTAATGCTAACATTACCAGTAATATTTTAACACGTTCTGATTTGGTTTAGATAATCCATAAATATCGTAATTTAAAGAAATGTAGTAAAATTAAAAAAATATGTAATTTAAAATAAGTTTAATTTTTCAACGTTACATAAAATCTTTTTCCTAAAAAAACATATTATAAATTTATTATTACAAATAAGTTTATGTTTAGATTAAAAACTATATTCAATTAAAATTTTTAAAATAATTACAAAATATTCTGAGTATCAAAGGGTTACTTTGAAACTTTAACAAAGTATTCTAATAAGTTAATTATTATATCGATCTTCTTATTCAAATATTCTATATAAACAATCTTTATATAACAATATTAATAATTTATAAGACATAATTACCATTAATATTTTTAATAATATTTTCTTTTTAAATATCTTGTTTATTATTGTAATACTGGTATGAAAACGGTAGAAAATTAATTTTTTTATTTTATTTTACAATGTCAGTAGTGCACAAACTTAATCAATAAAATTAAGCAAGACAAAAATCGAATATAGGTAGTGCGAAATAAAAATTAGTATTGGTATTAAACTATATTTTTATTTTTGTAAATAAATAAGATATATTTAAAAATGCTTCAAATTATAATATTTGACATTAAACAATAAATTCCTACAAGCAAAACTTTATTAATTTTTCTAACAGAGTTCCATTTATTCTTCTTCTTGTTTTATCGTTATATTGTTTATAAATAACAAAATTAAAACAAAAAATACACATACTATATATATATATATTTAAAAGTATCCTCTTTTATGAAACAATAAAACTGTTTATTTTCCTTTTTATATCAGTATAATAAACATAAATACTCTATATGTTCTATAATTATGTTCGAAAAATTTAATTATATTATTTCGATTATACATTTACTAAAGCTTATACATATTTTACTTGTCATTAGTTTTTAGTATACTAATGATCGTATATAATTGTATTAGAAATAGCTTTTACTGTAATAAAAGGCTATATTACATTTAAATTGTGGAATTTATGAAAGCTTTCTATTATTTTCATAAATAAATTAACATATAATGTAAATTACTTGCATTAATATGATGAATCAAAACGGTATCAATGTTAAATTTTTTATTGGTTAGTCATCTGATTTATAATTACGTGATAATTATTTTGTTTTCGTTGGTATTTTTAAAAAATTATCAGCGAGATCATTTGTGATTATTTTCAGTTCAAGAAGCTCAGATATGAATCTTAATATTTTGCTTTGTTTAAATTATTTATTCTGATATATGGGTACATTTATATTTAATACATGGTACTGGTCCTTTTTCTGAAGTATTTTTGAAATCTAAAATTATATAATTTTTATTTTAAGCCTGCTATATTAATGAAGCAAATAGAGTGGTTGAAAAATCTGACACGATAAAGTTATACATTATAGATTTTTTAGTTCCTACTATTAATTATAGAAACGAAAAATCCTTTCAAAAAAGTTTTGAATTAAAATGAACTAATTTCATTAAGTAAAAAATAAAAAAACATCTAGTTTTCTAAATAATTCTATGTTTATTAATGGTTCTATTCTTATATATAAAAATGTTATAAATAAGATTTTTTAATATTTAAAATAAACTTTAATGTTTAAATTTTTTATTTTTAAACTTGCATATCTATTTTGAAATATTATAAATATTATGATTATTATATTAGTAATATAATAACATTAATTTATAAGCTAATATTTATAATATAATTTTATAAGCATTAAAATTAATATACTTAACCGTCAATAGAAAAATATGAATTTACTACTTTATTAATATTCATAACAATAAAGATTATTTTTAAAATAAACGGAAAATTTATTTTTGCAATAATTATCATAAAATAAGGAAGAATCGGATTTTTGTAAAACAAATTTGTTATTCTAATTTGGTAAAAAAGGAACAGAAGCTGTTTTATATCAAAGTTGAATGAGTTTTTTTCAAGTTAATACAGTAAACATATGGATAAACATTAAGAAAAAAAAGGTATATTATAATTTCTAGAACTTAAAAAGATGTTTTCGAGATATTATATTAATAATTTTTTTTAATATCACGAACCTGTTTTATTAAAAATACTTTTTTTAATCGTCCTGTTATCTTTCTTAAAAAATATTAAATTAATTTAAAAAGTTGGAAACTATATTTTTAAAATGGTCTTAATAAGAAAAACTTGGCACAATAGTTTGATAATTTTCCATTTTAAAAGCCTACATATTTTATTAAAAATGTGAAATTTCGGTATTATATTATTGTTTTTAATGTATAACGTTTATACTGGGTAAACTTTTTACATTCTATTAGTCGAGATTTTTTAAACCCGATAAATCGAATAACAACACTCATAGAAATTTTAATTTTGTTTCTGACAAAAAATTTTAATTATAATTTTATTCAATAGCTTTCTTAAAATAAAAGAAGCATTTTTTAAATACAATAACTAGTTAATTTATTCATCTAAATATACATTCCGCATAAGCTCAAATTTATCTGGAATCATTTTCAATATGCATCGTATGTCCTAAATATATCTAATTATGGAACTATCAAAAATATATATAATATTTCGTAATTTGTTACCACTATATTACTATTACTACAGCATAATAAAAATAACCTGTTTTTATTAATGATATTTATTTATCCTTCATTTCTAAACACAGACATCTTTCGTGGTTACGTTACATAATTCAAAACTAAACTGCAACCAATTACATATCAACTAGTGATAATTCTAATTTAATACATACAGAGATTTTATAATCACATTAGACATTTAACATTAACAATGATTTAAATCATAAAATTTGAATCATAAAATTCGATAAAGTTTATTTATTAATAGTACATGATTTGATCTATGTATTTATTATTCAAAATTATTAAAGATAATGCTCTTAAGAACAGTTAGTTTTGTAACTATTTATTTTAGAAATATTATCTTTATTTATTAGAACTTAAAGATTTTTTAATATCTTTGATAATACTAATTTTATATATAGTTCAAAATCTAATATTGTTATATTATACTTGAAATGTTCATATCATAAAATTTAACTTACCGTGATACCCTACATTAAATTGTTTTTTTTATTATATTGAATTTCTTCGAATAAGTATTTTAATTAAAAAACATTATAAATTAAATTAAATAGTTTTTATTAGTATGATCGGAATACATTATCCCTAAGATCTTAATAAAGTATGATTATATTACGAGGAAAAGAGGAATTACTCTTACTATGAAAGATTCTAAACAGTAAGTACATAAATATATATCGATTATCTTATTATTTTTTATGTTATTTTTATATTATAATTATAATTCAAGGGCATAATGTATAACAAAAAATTTTCAAGAATCAAGATAAAAACTAAAGTGTATCCGAAATTCATTAAAATTATTTAAAAGTAAAAGCATTTAATAATTTATGTATCCGTGAGTAATATAAACGATGATTAGTTGTCAAAAAAAAATAAAAGTAAGAAAGGCAACAATTGAAAAAGATTCTTTTATATATCTTTGAATTTTTAAGATGAACAATTTATTGTAAATTTTAAATTAAAATTTCTTAGTAAAACGCACTTCATCTAAGAATAATAATGATTGCATATTGTAAATTATAATTAAAAAACAAATTATTTGCAGATAATTAAAAAAATCAGTAAGGATAATGAAAGCAAGGAATCTAAAAGACTGTAAAAACTGTGAAAATATTCTATGTATATATAATTAAGCGTTAACGAACGTTCTACTCCTCATACAAAACTAGATTTATGCATACATTCAGTACTTTACGATATTACAACTGCTATTATAGCTTAGTAAAAACGCAGTCAAGAATATACTATAATATAATGATCGTATCTGATCGCTTAGTATATTTGAATTGCGTGCTTTAAAAAGGTACAAAAATACTCCAATTATAATAATATGAATATTAAGGTTGATTCATTTATTTTTAATGATATATCACAACAAAATTAATATTTTTCAACCACAATTTTTGACAATAAAATAATTATTATTACGTACAAAAAATGCGAGTATTTTGTAATTTTTTAATGCTAACATTACCAGTAATATTTTAACACGATCTGATTTGGTTTAGATAATCCATAAATATCGTAATTTAAAGAAATAGCAGTAAAATTAAAAAAATATGTAATTTAAAATAAGTTTAATTTTTCAACGTTACATAAAATCTTTTTCCTAAAAAATCATATTATAAATTTATTATTACAAATAAGTTTATGTTTAGATTAAAAACTATATTCAATTAAAATTTTTAAAATAATTACAAAATATTCTGGGTATCAAAGGGTTACTTTGAAATTTTAACAAAGTATTCTAATAAGTTAATTATTATATCGATCTTCTTATTCAAATATTCTATATAAACAATCTTTATATAACAATATTAATAATTTATAAGACATAATTACCATTAATATTTTTAATAATATTTTTTTTAAATATCTTGTTTTATATTGTAATACTGGAATGAAAACGATAGAAAATTAATTTTTTAATTTTATTTTACAGTCAGTAGTACACAAACTTAATCAACGAGATTAAGCTGTACAAAAATAAAAATAGTAAATAATACAAAGGTAAAATGTCCAAGAGCCAAAGCAGTTCGAATATAAGGAACGTGAAGAAAGTTCGAATTTTTTAATGACTGATGTGGCTCTCACATCCACCTCCTCCTCTGCAGTTTTCTACAACGACGAAACGATACGAGGAGAGAAGAAAATGCAATGATAACGATATCGACGCGCACGCAGGAGCGCCATGTTTTTGTGCAAAAATTGTATTCCTCGTTAGAACAGCTCGGAAGCCATTGGCTCAGGCGTCGCGAGGTTTTGTGTTCGACTGGAGTACCTGCTATTGATATTTACGTGGTGCAGCCCTGCCGAGGTGAAAATCTCAGTGTCATCGATATTCGTAATAGAGTTCGCTCAAGATTTTTGTTACTATACTAGTATATTCGCGCGTCGTTCTTGAATATACCTTAGTTTTTTAGAACAAAGGAAAGTTTTTTAAAGTATAAACGATGTCTATTGAGTTTGCTAATAGTTTTGTGGTTAGGGTAGGATCATGAGTTTATCACAAAATGGATCCTTTTACAACAAATTGCTTTGAATGATGATATTGTGTGGCCGTTATATAATTTTTTAAAAAAATATTATATATATATATATATATCATATTATTATTATGCATTTTAATTTAATATATGTTATCATATGGAGAGTTATCAGAAAATGGTCAGGGCGTAGGTACCGGCGTACAACTGCGTGTGCTTATTGATTTCAAATTCTAATAAAATATAGATTGCATTCAATTTTTGGTACTTGTTTGTTTCATTATTTTTTACGTAAATATATCCATATTTCTTTTAGTATATGTTATTATTACGTTTTATTGATTTTCTTAGTGTCTTATCACATTTATTTATTTAATTTATTTTTGAAAATAAAAAATCATCATATTAACATTAAACGGAATTTCGGCTAATGCGCGATACATGTGTTTAGGATATTTACTCATGTTTTGTTCTAAATTACTAATATCTTTAAACTTTACTTTTTTTTTATTGTTTTAATCTGAATTTATTAATTTTACTAAAATTTAAATTTAATGTCTGAACCTATAATTTTAAAAGTATAAAAAGGTCTTCTAAAATTTTTATTTTTTTTTAACAATTTAACATCAATAATTACTCTTCCAATAAGGAAATGCATATGTCTTTAATATACTTCATATATATTTTTCAAGATTACATTGTGTTTTATGATGTCTGTTTTTAAATTCGCATATACTTTGGAATACTGAAATTATTTTTAAATTCACGCTAAATAGAGTATTCAGCACAAAACTTAACTCTAGCCTAATGCCGTAGTTCTAAAATTAATTGTAAATACAAAAATTGTGAAAAATATATTTCTTTACAGTTGATAAAACAGCTCTAGAATATATATTATTTTAAACTAAAATCTCATTTGTGTTACAATTTAAAATCAGATTTCTTAATAAAGAAATTATCTTCACAGTGTAGTCTAAATTATTACATTAGTGAAAGCATTTTAAAGAAAATAGTCATTGAAATATAATAGTCGTTGAAGTCTAATCAATAAATAATGTAAGAATCTATTTGTCTCTATGTTTGCACTTTATTAAACTTATTTTTAGTCAAGAAAAATATTAATAAAAAATGTCCGCTTATAATTTATACTTGTTTATTTAATAGAAATTAATTATGTAATTAAACCGTATTGATAAATTCAATTTGAAAATCAGATGATATAAATTAATAATGAGACACTTATAATTAATAAATAATTAATAAATATTATTAATATAATTAATAAATCGTTTTTAAATTATTATTACTTAGAATTATCAAATTTATTTTTGTTTTATAAAAAGAGTTGTTTTATATTACTCTAGTTATTTTTTATTTTTTTAAATTTTTCACGCTTGATTTTAATTAAATAATTAAAAATAATGATTAAATAATTATTAATAATACTTTAGTTAGTATTTATTATTTATTAATAATTATTTAATACTTTCTTGTATTAAAATACTATCTAAGAAATATCTAAGAAATAAATTAAAAAAAATAAATTATCTTTAGTATAAAGTTGATAATAGATTATTTTCATAAAACTAAAAAAGATTACATTTAAAATAAATGTACATATTATATATACAAAAAAGAAACTACTCTTAAAAATTATTTTTTTTTTCATACTATTCAAGGGAAATGAAAATATGTTAAAAATCAGCTTATTTATTTAATATATTTGAAAGTTGATATATAAATGCATTCGTGCATTTGCTTATATATTCACGCATTTACTTATTCTCTTAAGATAACAAACATAAATCTTCTTATCCCTTTCCCTTAAACACATACAAATATACATATATATTTTTATTTTACAAAGCACATTTTGATGATATTCTCTCAAATACATGATTTTCAAACCTTTTGTAACCTTTTATCTTCCTCTATATGTAAGTAAAAATATATATATTTTGTTTATACAATTTTCAGTTACAATTTATTGACGAATAATTAAGAAATCTTTTAATTTATGCTTTATAAAATTTATAAAAATAATACTGATCTACAAAGTTTAATTCTTGTGAAATTTTTTACTAATAACCGCTAAAATTAGGTAACTATTTACCGTATATTGAAATTATATGCTAATATCTTATAATTAACAAGTGCTAAAAGGTCTCTAAAAATAATATAAGCAAATAAAATTATCTAATCACAAAAGTTAACATTATATTGTTAAAATCAACTGAAATTACACTCCAGAATTATTTTTCCATATATCATTCAATTTGATTATCTTATATTGGTTTCTTTTGTTATCCAAAAGTTGCATGTATTAAAAAGGAACCAATTCAGTTCACAATCAATTCATAAAAATTCTATATATTTTAACATAATCTTAATAAGTAATAGATAATTATGATACAAAAATAAAAAAATTAGAAATTTATTTACACCATATTGAATTTATGAGTGAAATAAATGTTATTATTTATAATATTGTCATTTCATTGTTTATGCACAATTATAAAATATATCATTAATAGAATAAAGATAATTATATGGCATTTAGTATTAATTTTAAAATATTTATAGTTTGAAATTTATATCATATATTATCAGATATACATAAAAGAAAAGTCGATATTCTTCCATTGTGAGTTTTAATATTTATGTTAGACATGGATGCTTGGAATGTTAAAAATTTTTTATTAGGTATCTATAGTATTCAAGTTTAGTATGCAAATAATTTTCATAAGAACATACTAGTATATCTCATAGTGAAATCTATTTATTCTTTGATAGTTTCTAGTGAAAAATAATTCGGTAACCAGAGTCTAATTAGAAAATTGCTAGACATCTTGATATTTTTTACCAACTTTCTAAAAAGTTAGAGTTTTAAATCTCGCAGCAGCTTACTAAATTAATTTAAACTTAATGATTAATAGATTAATTCTTTTATATGTATAAATAGAAGAAAATTGTTAAAAAAATTTTTATATTTTAATAAATAAAGTTTTAGTTTTTTATTTTTTATTTTCTGCTTATTTTTAATTATTTTTAGTTTTTATTAATTTTAATTAATAAATATAAATAAATTAATTTAATTACTTTTTATTTTTAATTCTTATCTTATTCTATTTATTGTATTTTTAAGAATACGAAACATTTAAATTATGTTTTTCATTTTACTTTATATTGTTAAACTTGGATAAAATATTGTTATATATATATAATTAATATAAATATAATAATTTCCTTATTGGAGCTACTCGTAGTAATTTTACAAAACATATAAATATGCTAAATTATCAATACTCCTTGTAATAATGAGAAGTCAGTACTCGCATTATCTCAAATCAGTTTTTGCAAGGACAGTACGACATAGCACTGACTGCACGTTTCCACACATCGTATTGGTGTATTTTTGTACGCAGCGTTGGTTAGTCTCCAGGACAACGTATCTATGAGAGAGAAAAACGTGCAACTACATTTTCCGTCGGATGGCTCCATTGGTTCTTAAGCAAGGGAAACTTTGTCGTAGCCAGAGGCTCAGTGGTCGGATAATGGAACAGTGCGGTTGAAGCTCGGCCCCTTCCCGAAAAGTGGGCCAGCGACGGTCCCGTTTCGTTACCGTATACTTAAAATGGCGGCTGGCGCATGGAGGAGAATCTCCTGATCACGGTGTTTGAAAGATGAAGATCGCACTCCAGCATCGGCTTTTGAACCCACAATCTACCCATTCTTACCTGTGGTGTTTAGGCGTGAACCGACGAGAGAATATCTTTTTAAATCGTTCGTTTTGCCTGCGACGCTTTTTATGATTATCTCGTTTAAACAACGTGAGAGTATCGGTGACGGTTTTTGTAGAAGAAATATGTGGGATTTTAACATCATTACTGTTGTTTCCATTTTATATCGTAATGGCCTCTTAAATATGAACAGCAGATTAAATAATTACATGTTAATAATTACATGTTAAGTTGGGAAAAATCTTCGTTTCAAACTTCTTTAATTTCTAAATTTAAAGAAGCTTTTTTACTAATTGCAAGCTTCGCATACAGTAGACTCATATTCATAATAAGCCTTCAAAGCGTTTTGCCGAAAATACGGTCATGCTAATAGATTTGAAAAAGCATTGTAATTTGAAGTTACGTGTGGATATGTACAAATAGATTAAGAATTATAAAAATGTTTTATAGTCATTATAAAAGTCCTCTTAGATGATAATTTTTATATATAAATGAAAGATATATAATTTCTTTAACTACCTTATATTCGTAGTCAATTGAGATACAGAAATCGACTGTCTAACTGTTGTTCTGCAAATTTTGTTTTTAATAATTAAGAAATGGAAAAACAGAAATTAGCGATATAAGCGAGACTTGTAAGGATTTTTAATGCAAAAGGCTGAATGATGAAAGAAACCATTACGACGGCTAGATTCTTTCGCGCTTATTCCCTTGATAATATTGTGTAGAGACATACGGCATATAACTTTTTGCATGTAAAAAGTAATCATCAAAATGCTAGATATACTACATATTATATGTAAAAATATAAAATAGAGTTTTATTTATATCATTGCATTTCATAATAATTAATTGTTCATTAAAGGAGCGCGTTTTTATTTAGTTAAGTAAATACACATTTATAATTATTGAATCAAATATCATAAAATTATTAAAATCAGTAAAATTATTTGAAATTTGCGAGCACGAAATAATTTTAAAGCACACATTATTACAGATGTGATTAGATATCTCAAACAAAGGAATATTGAGTTATTGTAAGTCTTATCTTGATTCGAAATTATTAGTTAAAAATATACAATTAAAACATTGGTAATGTTAAATAATAGATAAAAAAGATATGGCAGTTTAATTGGACTAATATATTGATGTCCAGTATAAAAAAAAAATTCTAGAAAAAAAGAGTCTTACTCTTTGACATCATTTGCATTTGAATTATTCATATATTGAACGTGTGTTCATAAATTAATAAAGCCTTCGGTAAGTTAAATATTAAGGCTATTTATTGAATATAATAGGTAACTAAACGGAAGAAGTATGATGCCGAGAGTAGTGCGCAATCTTAAAGGACGATCGGAGATCGTACACAAGCGTAAGTTTTCGAGGGTTGAAGTTTCGAGGGAAGTTTTGCCCGCTCGTCGAATAGACCTCAAGGTGTACGAGGCAAAACATAACACGTAATAATAAAAGTCCATTCATCGTCTTAATGCGGCTTATCGGTTGGCTATCGCACCGCAAATACACACGTAACAGACGAATAAACCGTCGGAACAAATCGAAACTTCCCTCGATGCACCTACGGATATACATCTGCGTTAAGGAGCCAAAGACTCGAAGGGAATTACTGGCAGATGTCTATTTCTTATGAAGATTGAAAGGTTCTTCAGCTGAAATCCCGCTCGTTTTCTCTGCCCGATCGGAGCGAGATAATGATTATTTAACTCCTGAAATGACGCGACCGGGTTAGTCTGAAGAAAAGGAAGGACTCGAGATGGCTCCCGGTAATTGACGATTCAAGTAGCACAAGGCCCTTAGACTCTCCAGACTTCTTGACAAAACTCTTCCTAAATATGGGAACGCGGAAGTGCACGCTTGCACATCAATGCACATGGTTACATACACATAAAACTCGATACACTAATGATTTTAGTCAACACCTTTTCTTCTTTTTTTCGTTGTGTTCATCTGCTCATACACTTATATTACTGCTTCTCAAGAGAAAAGTCGTTTATGAATTAATGCTTTTAGATTGATAAATTTTTCTTTATTAATGTTGCTATTTATATGAACATACGAGAGGATGATAAATATTAGCAAATCAACTTTAAATTTTCAACTTTATATTCCATAAGGGTACTTTTCTTAATTACTATGTATATGCCACGAAAAATTTTGTGTGAAATAATTAATATAAAAACTTTAATACAAAAACTTCAATTTCTATGATTAATAATCTAATTAAGATATTTTACTATTTTAATGTCAATAGCAAATATTATCGATCATATTGTCAACATAATTCTACTTTTCATAATGCATAACAAATAAATCGTTCCATATGAGCTAACATTTAAGATATGATATGTGCTTTGTAAATTTTTTATTTTTTTCTCTTTATCAAGATCCATATCCACAATCAATCCATCTATCATTACGTTTTTTATGTAAAGTTTATTGTTTGGATTTTTTGAATTTACCATTATATTTAATTTAATTTAAGATATTTAATATAACTCACATTAAAATCATCATAAAGTTATTTTTACACAAGATATAAGTAGATGTTATTAAAATAACTAATAAATTACTAGTTTTTAGTTTCAGAATAATCATCTATATTGAAAAAATTATCTATTAAAGAAACAAATTATCAAAACAAAATAACAAATTATCTTCTAAAGAAAATAATGATCTTGAAAATTAATGTATTGAGCGCTTATTATAATTAGAAAGTTTATTAAATTAGATAACTTCAAATTAATATATTATTCACAGAATCAATTGAATAATAATATTCATTTTATCATCTGTTAAACCTTCATACATTATCCTACGTGTAAAACGTGATTTACATTTTTATTATTAAAAAATTTTGTTAAAATAAAATAATTAGTATCAGTGAAATATATTTAATGTCATTACAATTAATATACTTGATTTCGCTGATACCTTAATTAATTGTATATGTAATATAATTTGAAAGGCTATAAAAATAGTATTGATTCGATTTTTGATGTTAAGCAACGGTGAATTAGATTTTTTACAAATAAACTTTATCATTTATAATTTGATTGTAATTTTGTAATTTATTTGATATAAGGGTAAAAATATAATTTAGACTGTAAACTATTGTAAATATTAAAGATATATTATTTGATTTATTTTCATATCAAACGAAATTTAAATATAGTAAACTTTTGTATCAAAAGATAATTTTTATTTTGATAAATTTAAATAAGTTATAAATATAAGTTATAATATAAAAAGTAGAAATTTTTTATTGTATTTTATATTTGTTGTTTCAGCTTATATAAAGAAATTAGAATTAACTACATTATATACTTTAATTCACGTTTTATTTTTCATTCGATTTTTTTGTATATAAATTTATGCAATTAAATATTTTGTTTTTATAAAATGTAACATGAAATTAAATGATCGATTTTTAACCTATACATATTCTTTCACGATTATTTTTCAACTACGTTAAAAAAATATTTTAACAATTAATAATATGTAAAAAATACTTTGAAAGGAAGTAAACCATTATATCATTATTGTAAATTAAGAATCTTATATTAGTATTAATTTATCAAACAGTAATTATAAGATCAAAATTTAATAGTGTAATAAACATGAAATCAAATATTTTTATGAAGTTTCAAATTACAAGTAATAACAAAACTCATAACTTATTTAATGTTCAGATTTTATTTTTTATATTAGCACAGTTCATATTTATAGGGCTACCTTTATTGTTTTATGAAATTTTCATTTGAGATTAAAGATAATAATTTACCGTTTCTTTTTATTACATCTTATTATAATATTTATTAAATAAATATGTTTTTCAATATATACGTCTAAGATTTTAACCAAATGTTTGAATTTCTAAATGGTTGTTTTATATTTACAATCATAAAATAAATGTTTCTGTAAAGAAAAAGTATACTACAAAATAGAAAAACAGTAATATTAAAATATTTATATTAATTAAAAATTTTGTTTAAAATTTTTGGTTTTCAATTAATAATTATTTGAAATTTTTAAATTACAAATAATGTTTTTTATAATAATACATTGTACACTATCAGTTTTATTTCTTTAGAATCAGTACACAATATTTTTATATAACAATCTTATTTTATTCAATATAGTATATTCTTTACATTTGAAAAAAGAAATTCTAAAATTTTTAATATTTTTGAAAGTGAATAATAACATCAGATAAATTCTCTTCTTTTTATTCTTAAATGTTTAGTATTATGTATAATAAAGGTTTTTTTTACACTAGAAATTTCAACACTAGAAATTTAATTAAATTGTATTTATAAGTATATATAATTACAAATAATTTTATAAGTTTATTTTGTAAGTTGTATAGTTAACAATTGAAATAGAAAATATTTAAAAGGATATGCATTTATAGTGGTTACCTATATGTATAAAATCTACTTGTATATAGTATATATTATATAATTAAATTAATTATATAATGTTAAATTTTTCTTTTTTACAATTTTACAATAGATTTAAATTATCATGTCTATACTGAGATATTTATTACAATATTTAATACAATAAATAATGATAAACATTAAGTATCTAAAAATTGATGTATTAAATATCTTAGATAAAACTGATGTGTACATCATTAACATTTCAAATTAACTAATTGGCTGACGTTGATAAATTTACAAATTTCATCATCTCAATTTTTTGTTTAACATAAAATAGAAATACTATTTTGTAACATAGGAAAAAAGAAATACGTACTTTTAAAATGTATTTTTAAATATACATATCTAAATAACAATTCATCTCTAATATTTACGGTATTATTAATCTTCTTGCAAAACAAAATCTTTACTTAATATCAAGATTTTATATTTTATAAACAAACTTAAATAACTAAGTTTAATGTATTTTCAGAAAATACTTGAAAATAAAGTTATTTATTTTTTAACTGAATATCAAATAATTTATTTGAATCTAAAATCCGTGTCATGTTTTTGGCTCAGTCTCAGTTTATTGGTACTTGTCAATATCTCTACTTTTTTAATAACTTAATATAATTTTCAACTAAAAATAAAATTCTTTTGATAATTCTTAATTTTTTTTACTAATGCACGCTTAATGAATCTTCTTTATTGATTCGAGTTGAATAAAGTATGATCATAAATATAAGAGGGAAATTTAAGAATTGACCACGTTTCAATTTATGAATATAATAACTAATATTAAGGATGATAATTAAATTAAGATATTGAATAGCAATCTACTTTGAGTCCAATAAAGATCTAATTCATTTGTTAAATAAAAAGCGTCAACTTTCTTACCTTTATTACAATTTTATTACAATAAATGTTTGATATTATTGTATTTATTCATTTGCTCTTTGATTTGATTAAATTCTTGATTTTGATTTTTGATTGATGCTCTTGAACGATTAAGTATATGCACTTATAGGTGCCAATGTTGCTAGATCTATATCGAGATATTATTAAATAAATTTAATTTAGTCAGTTAAACAACGGATACGAGAAACTTTTTAAAGAACAGTATAATTAAAAAGTAATATACACAATGCTGAAAGAACTTTAATTAAATATTGTTTAAATTTTTCTTAAGTAAGAAAATTTAGCATATGTATAATTTTAAAACTCATTATTTTCTTGACTAACTAATTTGCTACGTAACTGTCAGGTTTGTCATTACAATTTTTTTAAGTAAGTTTATTGTCCCGAAGTATATCCAATCTTATCTTGAATTGTTCATACTGAATAGTTTAAAATGGTATTGGTAAAATACATTTTTCGTAGTGTTTTTGCCTATTATGCTTGAAAATACGAACAATTTAAAACAGAGTAATGGATATTTAAAGCTGTTTGAAGACAAAACAAATCAATAGAGTTAATAATAGTTCCGAAATTAAGAAAAAGCGAATCTTTAACAAGATGGTGATTGAATAAGGGCATTGTATCTTATTGGTTGGCTGGCCTTGGAAACCATTCAAACGCAACCACCTGCTCTAGTATGGCGACAGCGACGGTGCCTGCGAAGGCTGTGATTCTTTGTAACATAATATAGTGCTATTAACTGCATTGTTAATGTAACTTTATAATTGCTAGTAGCCTGAAAAATTATCCATATTTAAATACTATATAGTAGATGTAACTTACTTTTGGAATTTAATAAACTAAAAAATATATGTTTAATGAGCAATATTAATATTTTTAACAAAGAAGCTTTCGATTACTTACAATTTTGTCAAGATAATATAGAAATTTAATTAACTGATACGAAATGTATAATTTTTATTAGTTAAATTATTTAATCGTTTTTATTATATGATAAAATGGTTTGTAATTTATTTTATTTTGAATTTAATTTAATAATAACAAATATATTATCATATTTAATATATTATTAAATATAAAAACGTATTTTTCTTGATTTTATAAGTGATTATATACATTTGCACTATTAACGTACATATTTTACGCTCGTTAATCAATTTAAGATTAAATGATATGAATTTTCAATGCTCTTATACAATATTGATATAGTAATTATTTTCATTGCTATCATTATTCATCTTATTATAAGTGGTATGTAATTTATTTTACATAAAGTAAAAATGACTATGCGATATTGAAAGACTAAATTATTACAGAAAGTACAACAAAGAATAAGGTAAGTTTGCAAAATGTTTAGTTTTATTGTATTTAAAGTTATAGATTTACTTTTTAAAAATATATTATATTTTAATTAATTTTCATTTTGATTATTTTCATTTCTTTAATTGTTAATAATTATTACAATAATATCCTATAATAATATCAATTATATATTTTTAATACATTTGTAAATTATATATTGTTTTTTTCTATTTATAACTTTGTTTTTTACTTTCCATTTATCAGTATATCTATTTTCCATCTTTGGGTTTTCTTTAAGGTTTTCTTATAATTTACAATTCTCCGTTTTTTCATCATTTGTTTTCATGTTACTTTATTTTATTTTTAAATTTCTTCTCTTTTACTATTAGTCGATTTGAAAATGTGTATTTACTTTTTTATCTTTCTTTATTTTAATCACAACTTTGTTTTTAATTTTAATTCTTCCTTACAACTTAATTAATATATTATCATTGATTATCTCATATCATTTTGCGCATGATTTAATAATAATTCAAAATATTATATTCTAGGTAATTAATATTTTAAAATGCTTTCTTTGTATTTATTATTTACTTTTTACTTTTATATTTTTTATAGTTATTCTTTTATATTGGTTTGATTCTATTTATTGACAATTTTCAAATGAGAGATAAAATATTGTTTCTAAATAATTTGTGTAAATTATTTACAAATACTAGGTACGTAGTATTTGTACCTTTTTTCATATCGCTTTTCTTTAGTTATTTATATATTTCGATCCCTTTTTATGTTCAAGAATGATTTGAAGAATATTGATTTTTCTAATTATAAATCTAAGGAATAAATTATTTTTCAATTATTTTTATATAAATGACAATTTCTTTCATTAAACATTGTAAGATTTTATTTTTATTATTTGTACGTTAATTGTATTTTTATATAAAAAATAAATGATTGTTTTTTTCTTTGTCATGACAACAGAATGAAAAACTGAATATCAATTATTATAATACTTATAATTACGTTTCTATAATAAAGAATGTCATAAAAGTAAAAAATGTAAGGAAATATGGAATTCAAGCAAACTTGCTTTTATTATGTTAATTATTACATTTACTTATAATTACTTATGATTGTCTTGATATTTATATCAAGACTTATATTGAAAGTTGATATTTATAAAGTAATTTTATTAGAAACAGTTTTACATTTGTACTAAACTCAAATTTTTATAAAACTTAAAGCATAATATAGCAATTGAAATTAAGATAATTATAAAAAAGAAGGATTCTACTCTTTATTTCATATTATTACGTGCAATTATATCATGAAAATTCAAATGAACTATGAATAACGCTAGATCAAGTAATCAGTAAAGACAAGTCCGAATATAAAAGAACAAAATGAACCTAAAGTAAGATTGAAATTTTTGTACAAGAAATATTAAATATTAGAAGGATTAAATATCTTGAGCGTATTCGTTAGAGGATTAGCAAAAACAGTTCTCTCTTAAGTCATTTTATCGATGACCTAATCAATTTTCGAACTACAAAATGAACTAACTCCAATTATATTTCTAAAAAATATTAGCCTTAATGTTTTTATCATTTTTATCATAAAGTACATAAACAACATTTGGTCTATTATCGATTTATTATATTATATTATATTATATTATTTACTATCATTGCATGGTATTGAAAATTTAAATTAAAATAAATTTATTTTTAAAGATTAACTTATTTTTATGTTTGTAGCATTTTTATTGTAAAAATGATTAAATATAATGTTCAAAAAGATTCTATATCTGAAGAACAAAAAAATTCACGACAACGATTAATTTATTTTCAAATACATTTTTGAATATTATTTTTATAATCAAATAATATCGCTCAATACAAAAGCAAAGTTTTTTAGTAATCCAAATTGCGTTCATCATACAGAATTGTCTAAGATCCTTAATAACCGATTATATCCTTATCTAGAGAAAGGCGGCAAAATTATAATGTAGCACAATTATAAATAGCCACGTACCACCATTAAAATGTGCCGCGGTAAGAAACTATTCGGTGGTTCATCACCACGCGCGAAAAAACCAACAACGTTAAAGGTCAACTATTTTCAATGTTCATCTTGACAACAGACCAAGGACAAAAACTAAGCAAAAATGAAAGAAAGAAAGTAAGAAAGAAAGTAAGAAAGAAAGGTAAAGGACGAGAGTAGATACGCCTTAGCTCCGACGGATCATCCCCTTACAATACACATTTTTCATATAAAAATATAAATACTCCCTGAGAAACAATGGTCTCGTAGAGATCGGTAATTACGTTCGTTTCCTCAGTCCTATCAAGGTTTAGAGAGTGTATTAAAATATAGGGAGAGCTGTCGAGTCGCATTAATTCCGTAATCACGATTCGTCGCGACTTTATGGTACTAGCGCAGCTCACAGAGAGAAGGATAGAAAAGAATAGAAAAAAGAGAGAACTTAGGCAATGTCAGTCATCTCGTTTACTGTTATTTCTCTCACTCTTCTATTTTCCACGATATCTTTTTGTTTTAAAACCTTTTTGTCTCCTGCCTATATGCACCTCCTGTAGCTATCTAGGCTGGCGCCGTGCGTATTATGCACTGTAGAGTCTAAGCCTGCTGGAGGCTATATTAGGAGAGAGAACGAGAGAAAGCAAGTGCGAAATAGCAGAATCATGAACAGAGACTCGTTAGAATGAGCAAAGAAATATAGAATTACGAAAGAAAGAGAGAGAAAGAGAGAGAGTGATGTGAGTGGAAGTTGTGGTCCGGCGGCAAAAGCATTGAGAGCAATGCTACAATCCACAAGGAACGAGAAAATAATTGCAAGTTCCGTCGGAGCGTTGGCTTCGAGCACTTTTTTCGCATTTCCGCGAAAGAACATGAGAGAGAGAGAGAGAGAGTGAGAGAAGGAGGACATGATGCATAGAGTCACGGGAATGTGGGTATTATACGTGTGTGTTTGGAAGTGGAAAGAAAGAGAAAATGGAGAGTGGAGAGGGTGAGATCCAATTAAAAATATTACACATTACTCGCCACACACCGTTAAAATGTGTTTACTATTTAAAAGGTACGGAGACAGAGGGGTCCTACTTCATAAACCACCTTTTTATCCCCCTCTCCCATTTTTTTCCACTCTCTCTCTATTTTACTTTACGACTTGCGTTTTATCGACTGAGAGTGTTGCGTATTCCAGTATGCGAAGAGAAAGAGGTGCGTGCTAAAGGGATTACGTTTATGGATTTCAAATTACAGATCCGACGATTTGTCCCGGAATTTCTATGTAAAAGCTCACAATATTAGAGTTCGTTATTTCCAGCAATAATTTCAATACTTATTACAGAGTTTCATCACCCATAACCATAAATAATTTGCTGAATAAATAGTAATTGCCTTCTTAGCTTAGATTTCAATACATATTATGTAAAAGAACACTTACTTTGGGCGAGTATAGATTCTCGGTGAACTCTGCGTTTAATAAAAATTAACTAATTATTTACTATACTTGCGCCAATTATAAGTGTAAGCTTTTCTCACATTAAAAGTTAAAAATAAACTAGTAATAAACAATTAAAAAAATGTAAAAGACATTATACTCAAAATAATTTATTAATTTTCATCTTTGTTATTAAAAATGATTCGATTCTATTAATAAATGATCTCCTAGTAAGTTTGCTGATCTTTATCGACTACTTTTATTAAATAACAAAAATGAGTAATTATTTCATACACTTTTTCAAAAAGATGTTTCGACGTACTATTAATGTTTATGATACACCAAGTTATGGTACCCAAGTCATTAATGAATTTTCGTAAGTTTTCAAAATATGAAATTAGCAATCGCTCTAAATTCACGCGTAAAATATAACTATTAATAACAGGAGAAATAACGACCGATAAAAAATTAGGACTCATATCGATTATAGGGAATCAATATATTTTTATGATTACATCAATACATTAATCCTGCATATTTCTTGGTTTTTTAAAATAAAAAATCATTTTAATACATCGAGATAAATTACGAGTAGTTATTAACATAAGCCCTAGCATTAAAAAATAAGTGTATAGCAAAATTAATTAAATCCAACTGTACGTGTTAGAATTTATAAAGTTAAATAACCTTAAGAGTCAGAGAGTTGACTTTTCATTTAAATCTTTCTAAATAAAGCTAACATTGTAATACATAACATTATAAAAATGTTCCGATTATGATAAGAATATAGTTGAAAATATGAATTTTTGTCTCATGTATGTTAATTTATTAATAATTATCAATATTTGAATAGTATTTAATAAGAATTTCTAATAAACATTTTAATAATAATAAGTTAATAATAATAATAATTAAATATTATATTAAAAATTTTATTTTTACTGTAATAAATACTGGATTATTAGTAAACATTTCTATGAATGTAAGGACTGATTCAATAATTTAACTTTTCTAAGCACGTATAAGAATATTTAAAAATTTGACAGTTTATAATTACTTTGTATACTTATATTCTAAAATACATGTGATTTCATAATTTAGAAAGCAATTTTTAGTCAAATGATGCGCATTTAATATTCTCCAAATGGTACACGACATAATACCAATGAAATATTTTTAAAAAAAGTTGCCAATGATGTTTCTTTGAAATAAAATGAAAGATTACTATGAGAAATATGTTTTTTGTGTTTGGAAAAGGAAGTTTGGAAAAATATAAACTAAGTTTATATTTTCAAAATCTTGCTTCATCGCAAACAAATTATTAAAAATGTTATATATTTAAAACAAATTCGGAATAATATAATTGAGACTGGATTATGTATTAGAATTAAATTCGTCAGACATTGACAAAATTTAAAATCTAAAACCAAAGAAATATATCACGAATCTGTCAACCGAGTATTGAAGCATAAATTCTATGAAAAAATGCTCGTTAAAAACTTCATTTTTAAAATACAAGAAAATGTATAAATGGACATGAATTAGTGTAATCCATATACATATTTTTATCTGCATGACACAGAAGTGATAATTAAACGTTTAAGTCGTTAAATATTACTAAGCTATGCGTATCAATGAAAATACTGTACGAGTATAGACAACACACCTCTATTTCTTAATGTCTTGCTTTTACTTTTGAATGCTATAAAATTTGATACGTTGGTGTGCTTCGTTCATTAGTTTTTGAAGATTTTTAATACTGCTCTTATGTTTGTTATCTATAATTAATAGATAATTAATAGATTACATCTTGTTATCTATTTATAATTAATTTTGATAATATTTGACATAAACGTCTATGATTTATCGAGTATTCTTATTTTTTTCATGAATCTTATAACCTGATTTGTTAAATTAATATAGTCGAAAAAGACATAATTTAAACTCTAACAAAAGAACAAAATTTGTTCCTAATTCTCTAAATTGGTTTTAAAGCATTCACAAATTTTTATTTAAAAAAATTTCTTATATCACGTAAAAAAAATGAGTAAAGACATTTGGAAAACCTACTTCCCCTACTCTATACCACTTTCTCCGCCCGTCATTCATCATTCTTGTGCAACTTGTATTTTTCTCTGTCTGTTACATTATGACAATCTAGAGGTCGTTCTATTTCGTTATTTCCAATTATTTTGAATTTGTGTGCGATATCGCGTAAGCGACTGCGCGTGTGTAGTAAAAACGGTGGTACATTGAACATCTTATTCTCTTTCATTCATAACATATCTCAGGTTAAACTAATAAGATTTATAAAATATATATTTTACCATGGTTTACCTTTTAAAAATAGAGTGTACATTTCTTGTATAATAGAGTAATATATAATAGAGTGTACATTCTGTTTGCAATGAAAAAGTAAATTGTGGTATTTTTGTTAATTTAAGACAGAAATTTTTTCAAGTTTATCATGAAGTAATTAATATTGCTCTTCTTAAAGGATAACACTAGTATATGTAACAGTGATGAACAATGCGAATACGTAATCTTACCAATATATAAAAATGTTTTGCAATTATATAAAAAATTAAAGGCCAACTTTATTCAGTATTAACACCGTTAAAAATTTTTTCTAAATTTTTTTATCAAGGCAAATAATAATATGCTACAAACATAAAAATAATTTTTAAAATCTTATTACCGTTTGATAAAAAAGAACCCGTATATGGATGATCGACATTCGCTCTAATATACTTTGTTTTCTTCATTAGATAGCTGCAGGGAGTAGAAGACTTGATTGATCCAAGAATGGCGCCATTTAAACATATAATTACATCATTCGAAGTTTTTAATATTTTGCCTTAATGGCGTGTCAGTGCGATTAAGAGAGTTTCAATGCATCTGTTACGTTCGTTAATAATCTTAACTAATTTTCGTAACATTGTTAGAGGTATTAATTTTATTTCATTTTTTGATTAAAGATTGGTTTTTTGTTGAAAGATATGTTAATCTTACCGAATTATATTATTTCTTACTGATAAATATTAGTAAAATGAAGAATTATTATTTCCAACTGCTTGTGTCAGAAAATCATACTGCAAATTATAACGAATATATTCCTTGAAAAATATTTGATAATAAAGTTTTTCAATTTATATATAATTAGTTTGAAAGGTTTCTACCAATCAATACTTATATTGTAATGTAAAAAAATATATTTTTATATTTAGATTTTGATACACGACAATCTAAAAGTATAGTGAAATAAAACTTTAGAAAAAAGTTAAAAAAAATAATACGTAAGATATTGATAACTGTTTTTAATTATTTTAAATATTATTAGTCACTTACATTAGATTTTTATCTTATATTAGCTTCGATGTTCTTTTTTAAATATTTGAATATTTTTCAGCTAAAATGGCGTACTACATTTTTATCTATTATTCAAATGGCTAATTTTTACTATAAATATATATAATTACTATATTTTGTGGGCTATATCAATATCTCTCTTTAATATAATTTAATAGCAAGATTAAACTGAGCCTTAATTTAATAAGCATTTATATCACTAAGAATTAAATGTTTATTTTACATATTAAAAATTATTCATAAACATTATATTTCATTATAATAATTAATAATAAATCGTATAAAAGATAATTTTTATTTTTAAAGTCAATTATTGACTACTCATGGTGTTAACTAAAAACTTTTCATAACACTAATTTATTCATTTAAATAAATTAAACCACACATATTAATATATTTTAAAATTTTAGAAAAATTAGAGTCTGCTTTTAATAAAATTTTGAAAAACAAAGCAGTTTATATACTTCGAAATTAATTATAGAAATATTCATGCATTATTTAAAGTAAAAAGTTTTGAAAATATTGATAATATATATTGATAGAAATTGCATACTAGTAAATAAATTATATATTTACTTACTAATATTTTATAGAGTCAATTTACTTATTGATATACATCGACTTTATATTATATATGCATATTTAATATAATTGTTTTTTTATAAATATTTATGAAAATATAAATTTAAAAATTAGTTGGAGTAGAAGAAAATTTCATTCATATATTAAATGAATCTGGGTTATTCAAAATTATTGTTTATGCATTACTGCAACATTTATAAAAAATAATAAATCATTGTAATGTATTATAAGTTTTTATCATTCAACTGAGTAATTATAATACATGTGTTGTATGATTGACAATACACGGATAAATTGTGTAATAAATGATAAAAACACAATTTTTAACATTCACAACCACTACTCGAGTGCGTATATATGTATGTTTATGTTTATTATTTTAATGGCAAAAAATAATAAAATTGTGTACCATGGATATAAGAAAAATACAATATAAGCCACTGTTATTCTTGAAATCATTTTACTATTTCTTGTAATCTCTTTGATTATTATTATCTAAAAATCATTCTTAAAATTAAAGAAAATTAGGAATTATTTATATATGATAAATAATAATATTTATCAGCATGAGTTATTGTTGTTTCATTTTTAAACTGAAAGAATGTTAATTAATATTCAAATATTGAATAAATGAATTTATATTTTGGGTTAATTTTGATTGTCAATCGATGTGCATTTAATTGTGTTGAATTTAATATTATTATTTAATAATTCCATAATTATTTTTTATATAAATGTAAATATAAAATATTTTTCATAAACATTAAAAATACGGATTAAATAATTCTCCTCAATGAATGTCTGTCTATCTGACTTAACATGAATTATTCTGCATCAAAAAAAGTCTTTTGGGAACTCAATTGCTAAAATTTTCGTCTAATTTGGAAGGAGGTGACGAGAGTAGAAAACAATGCGAATGAATATTCTTTGGAGATTTAAACAGGATGCTGTCCTACACCTATCATCATTATTCTCCACATCATCATTATTCTTGCATATTTTTGATTTCTAAGAGTTGTATTTGCGCTGTTATTCTTCCCACGTGCTTATGCCGTCGCAAAGGAAGGAAGGTACATCGTCATCTCGTGTTACCTAAGCTCTTGTATACGTGTGGACAAGGTTTTGTGTTCGCCGTTAACGGATACCGGAAGAAATGTTGACCGGATAAGTAGAAGCTGCCAGAACGCGAAACCATCGAATCGAGGAAGCGTTCAATGAACCGTTTATTGAAACGATGGTTTCGTCGATGCCGGTCGTACAAGTTTTCTCCAAGAGCTGGAAGTTGTAAACAACATACTAGACGGGGGATGATAAGTTTTCGTATTATTTACAATAGAAAGAAGGTGTATAGTACACATAAACTGCATAGAAGCAAGAGCAAGAATGTCGTTGTAACGATTCGATTACAGAATATCTTGAATGTTCAGAAGGTAGCAGCTATTGCCTTGTTCATCGATTCATCCGATGATGTTTTCAGGAATTAACTCTTCCTCGAAGGAGGCGAGACCTTTCAATTCGAGAATAATGCAAATCAATTGGAAACTCGTGCAGTATTTTGACAAGGGTTTCATTCGCATGGTGAACTTCCGGACTAGTAAGGAATAATATCGTGTTCAAGCGCGCGACGGAAGATTCATGATAGCCTCGCTTTGAAACCGATCCTTTTAGAATGTCCATTTTGCTTTCGTGGTGTGCACGTACGCTGATATTACATATCCTGCCCTCAATACTGCTTGCAAACCTATACTCGCATACCAAGGGGTGGGAACCTTGTATGAGCCAATTACCAACAGGTAAAAGCGTCTTAGTTCGAGAACAATGAACGTAGCTGTCAAACTTTAGCCAGAATAAAAACCATTCAAACAGATTCATCACGTGTTTATTTAAAAGAAAAAAAAAATGGAGCAAATGTAGTCTTACGAAACAGGAGTCCAAATACCGAGAAGAATCCTGCGAAATAACGAGAAGAATGGTACTGTACTACATTAGCAAATGGTATCGTTTCTCGTTTACCCATTAGCTCGTCACTCTCGTTGTGTAATTATTTTCTTTTGTATAGTGAGCATTTAGTGCATAAGTGACAGATTCAATTTTATTTTCTTGTCTACTGCATCGTTTCGTGACTAGTTGTATACGACCACGTTTCTTTGCTATGTTATATTATTTCTGTTAAAGAATATTTAAAAATTTTTAATGAATTTTTATTTAAAAAGGATTGGAATGTATTTATGAGAATATATTTTTTAAAATATAAGCGTTATAACTTTAGTAAGGATGATCAACGTAAGAATTAACTAAGAAAAAATTTAGTACCATAAGTTTTTATGCGTTGTCAGCATACGCACAAAATTTTGCATACAAAATTTAATTTAAATAATTTTAAGTATATGTATGTATACAGATAGTAAAACAGAAGTACATAATCAGGAATATTTAATCTGTACTTCGATTCTAATTAGATTGACATTTATATTGAATCTCACTTTAAAATAATAAAGCGGTACTAGATTCTTTTGAATTATAGATATATATGACATTTTATTTTTGTTACGCTCAACTGAAAATACATTTCTGAATTTATGTAGTATTAAATATTATAGTTTAAAGTTTTCTTAAAAAAACAAAATATTTTTAATGAATTAGAGTCATTAATATAGCATAATGTATTATATACTATACATCTATCTTAATGTATGATAGTCTTATAATTAAAATGTTACAGTACTGAATAATAAGAAAAAGATCAATGTAAGTAGGATTTACGAAATATCTTAAATAATTCGATGTATAATGACAGATAATGCAAAAATTTGAAAGATTATCTACAATTTAATTTATTAATATTGAACTAAATTTCTTCTATGTAAAGTATCTAATCAGTATTGATGAATATTGGCATTGAATTATAATAGGCAACTGAAATGGATCTTGAATTATCACCAATATTTGGTAAAATATTATTATACATTGGACTCATTAAATCAATCGATAGCTTCCTCAGTAATTATTAATAATACTTGATATAATTGTTACTTATAATTAATTATTGATAATAATTATTATTATTTAATGTAATGAATATATCGAGATATGAGGAAAAATCAGATAAAAATATATTAATTAATTATAATAATAAATGTATTAATAATTAAATATAATAATAAATATAAATATAATAATGTCTTTTGTTTTTAAAACAAGATGTTGAGTGTAATGAATATACTTTGCACGTTTGCAAAGAATCTTTTAATGTTAATTTGATTTAATGTATTCAGATGAAAGATTTTAAAAAGTAACGATTTCTATATGTAAATGGGCAAACACCTAATGATAACATTTGGTTAATCTGGTCAAAGAAATTTCTACGAATATACAAATTGTTCTGCTCTCTCTTGTTTTGAAAGAAGTAAAATAAACAAAGAAAAAATATATAAACATTTTATTTGAATAGAAAACTTTGTTTATCAAATTTTGTAATCGAGCGTTGAAAAAAGAATCTGTTAAAAAGGCCGTAATATTATACCTATATAATTTATTTGCATATTTAGACGATTAAAATCTAAGTGCAAATACTCGAGTACGTTGTACTTAATCGATCGATTATAACGAACTAAAGCACTTACTTACCGATAACCTAAAAATAATTCTTTTTAAGTTGAATTGGCACTGGATTCGAGCATATTTATCATTTCTCAGGATCACAGCTCGAGCCCCCCAAGAGCCTTGTGGTCGTATTCTAAGCACAACATATTTCTGAAAAAGTGAGGAGGTACGGTATGATAATTGAAAGTTTCCCGGAGTCGGCCGGTGATTGCATGACACCTACGTCTAATCGCGACGAAATGAGCCGACGACGACGATATCTTCAAAAGGTCGCAGAAAGCCACGTGTGGAGCACTCGTTGCCTGCGTTAATTGTATAAAGAAGGACGTCGATACGTGGTTGAGAGCTTCAAAGGCACGACGCGTCCTGTAGACGCGCGGCGAGTCGGCAAAGATGAAGAAGAAGAAGAAACGGAACGCACGTGTCTACGCGCGAAAACCAAATGATTCCTCGTGCCATCTTAATGGCGCTTCGGTGTATTAAAAGCCAAGAGCGCGCGGGAGGGATATGAGAGAGAATAACCTCGCAGACTTACAAATTGAGTAATTACACTGAAGAGACGCGAAATATGCGTTATCGAACGGACGCGCACCAATCCGTACGCTCCTCCCGAATTTTCGACTCTCCTCTTTTGTTCTTCTGCTTTCCAAGCAATTGCTGGGTTCCTTTTTTTCTTTATTCCACGGTAACGAGCAAATATACGGATCAACGGCAGGACGGAATTTGAATTTCCCGTTGCAAATTAACGCGGTTTCCTATATCCTATTCGAAGCGCTTGTACCTTTCTCCCTCCAATGAGTTAAATATTAATTTACATGCTACTACTAACATCATTTGCATTTTCTATTTTATTGATTCTAAGAAATGTTTTCACAAAGAGATTTCTTTATTTGTAAGGCTAATTTAATATTAAATATAATCCTATATAATAATTTATGAGCGTTCAGTAATACTTTTATCTGCTTCTACCGAAATGAAACTTTTCCAAATTTTAAATAATATAAAGTACAAGACTTAATTCAAATATAATCTTTGATAAAAAAAATAATCGTTTATTACAGCATTAATATATTTAATATTAATTTATTGGTAAGAGTTCACTTTAGTAAAATAATTTATTGGACATTGTTAGACATATTAGTTAGATTGTACATTTTTATTTTACTTATAAAAATTTTCAAGAATAATTTTAATTTTTTCTTATACAATTTTTTATATACTTATTAGAACTGTCACACAATAGAAATTACACTCATATTAAATCTTCTCGATTATAAACGACAAATGTTTTATAAGAAAGCGGCACTGAGAATACAGCATTTTTACGAACCCTGACAAAATGCAAATAAAATATCGCTAAATTGAAAAAGTTCGAACAAATTTTCATTTGAAGATTCTAAAACTGTTTTGGTTCCAGTACCTTTATTAAGCCATCCATCTGGGTAATTACTATGCATCCAAAAACTTAAAAGCAAGAAAGCTTGGATGACCCAAACCCACAAGTACGCGCGCGAATGTCAACCTAGAAAACGAAAGGGAGACCTTAGAACTATAATAAAAATGTCGAGGGTGCCGAAAACGTCTAATGCCTACGTATGAGTGCATCGAAGAACAGTACTGTCAGAGGCTGCTATAGGATGCATAGGATGCATCTTCTTTATGTATGTTTCGACGTGGCGATGCATGATTTATCTTTCTCGCGCGCGCTCGCGAACGTTCCGAAAAAGTGGTGAGAAAGAGAGGAAAAGAACTGGGACAATCGAACGAGCCACCGAGAGAAAGAGAAACGCAATTCTTAGCTCGGGTGGAAGGGTGAGGAGATAATAATAGCGTGAGCGGAAGGGAAAAAACGAAGCGTAAAAGACGAAGAAGAAATGCTTTGCAATGAGTACGAGCGAGCGAGATAGATAGAGAAAAAGCATGGAGAGGTATAAAAGAGAAAATTTTTCTTTAGCTTCTGATTGGCGGTTGCCGTGGCAACACACCAGTCGGGCATCTCGCGCTTGCTCATGGCCTCTAATTATTTCCAGACACTGAGAATCGAACGAGCTAAGTCCTAGGCTACAGCGACGGCCTCCTGTACATGTGTGTATGAATATACAGCTTTACTTGTACATGTCCTCCGACTTTTTCTCCATCGTTTTTACACCTACCCCACTTCCCCTCTTGGCCATTTGCTTGTACCCCTTTCCTTTATATTCACGCGCTCGGAGCGCGGGAGCGAAAGAGAAAGATGGGGCGGTTGTGGGCTCTAGGGGGAGGGCTTGGTTTACTCTTTATTACGAATATATATATATATATATATATATATATATATATATCAAGGAGGAGAGTCGTTTGATTATCAACGGCAGCTTGTCACGCGCTGTGAGAATCATCGACGCCCTCCTGTCGATATCCGAAATTTATGCTCGCATTTGTGTCCACCTTTGCGGAGTGCAGTCAGCGGATGCATTTGATTAATTGTAATATTTCCGGCCCGATGAATGCGATGCGTTTCTCCAATTAAACTTCGTCGGCGAACCGACGGCGTCTTTCGGAAAATGTCAACCTGCAGATCTCGCGCAAAACCTGTGGAAGCTTTGGAAGTGGCTTGCGAACGTGATGGGCCTGGTTATGGTTCGAGATTGTTAGAAATCAATTGGTGACGCTAATATCATTATTAGTCTCGGCTTAACTTTGTCTGCATACACTTTCTCGAGTCTAGATAGTGAATTATACGTAATTATACTCTATAATTTATTTAATTAACGCTGAGCAACATTTCCTTATACATTGATCATTGATGTTCGTAAATAAATTCTTGATACATTTCTAAATCTGTCAAACTTGCAATATCCTCGCTCTTCTTACGTCAAAAATGTACATCTAATGGTAACTACATTTTACGTCACTCAAGTGTATGATTATGCCTACTACTCCTGAAGTTATATTGGACTTTATTGGGTATAATTATTGATATGGGCAATTATTGTGAAGGTCTTTGCAACATTGACAAGCTTTTTAACTATATTTTCTAAAAATGTATAAAAATAAATAACTTCTTTTTTCCAATATAAATATTTCGCTGTACAGGGTGGCTGTACCGTACTTTTATAATGATGTACGTTTACGAATTTTAATTTTGTATATTTTTTGCTTATGTAAAAGAATCAAATAATTCTCTAAAAACTTTTCGTCAAACATTTCAATAATAGGATGATATACCTGTATAATGTACCTTCGCTTCATACTTTTTGGAAATGCATTCTTATTACGTACTACATCTTTTCATTGCAATACAATTTAGTTCTATATATAGTTAATTAAATTACAGGAGCATATTAGATAATAAATATTATATATTACTTAATATTTTACAAATTTTAAAACTATTTTTAAATTTAACAACATATATCCACGGTATAGGTATAGATTAAGTGTAATATTTAAAGTTAATTTCATTAAATTTCAGATAATTGAAAATTTTCTTTAGGTGACATATTAAAAGAAATATATTTACGTATAATTTTGACTTTCAATTAATCAATACCACTTTTTTAATATATTGAAAAAATTAATAAATACTTTATCCAGCGATCACAATTCGGAAAATTATGTAGAAATGAAAACTCCAATTAATTTACGTCACCACTGATATCATCAACTGTTGAAATGTTTAATTCATCATATCTTTTAAAATTAAATTATTCTTCAAATTAGGATATCTTTTGAATATTACTAACTTATCTGATAATAAGAGAAAAAAGCGCTCAGTGATAATATTTTTTAATTTTAATTTTTTGTTTTAATTCTTATGTAATGTACAAATAGTGCTCTAATTTAACACTTAGATATAAAAAATTTAAAGTTTACATAATTTTTATACAAAGAATACAAATCGTTCAAATTTTAAGTTGTATTAGATCCACAGTCGAGGCGATATCATGCATCGCGATAGCATAGTAATAAAATAAAAAAAAATATAACGTTAAATTTGACAAAAAGCGTAAACTGCGTAGCCTTTACATTTATGCATTTCTCGTTACAGAATGTGATAAACTAAATGAAAATAAAAGAAAAAGAAGAAGCACACGGAATAGCAGCATATAATGAAGAAGAAATCTTTGCACTAAATTCCATTAAAGTTTTAAAACTCGTTAGGTCTCCTCGCTTTCATCCCCCTTTTTTTCAAAGTGGCACCGGATCACGACGAAAACTCACTTTCTCCCATCCCTCGTCAAAAAGTGCAAAGCAAGGAGTCGCTCGCGCCGCGACAAACGCGCGATTCGCTGAATGTGTGTACACTTGCGGATGGGGTGCGCGAGTCGAGAAAGAAAAGGCCGCGAGCGCGGAAAAAATAGAGACGACAATGGCGCGCTGCAATAATGAGCATTTTCAGAGCTTAACGACGCTCCAACGGCTATTGTGCGTCTCTCACTAAGAAACGCACCAAATGCGTGCGGGAGGTGATTAAGCGCGTGAATACACAGGACAGCCAATTTCCCGCTGTTTCGAATGACGAAACACAAAACCGGCCTGCAAGTCCTATTTTCACTTTATAGAATTCTCCTTTCATAATTTCGTCTTTCTTTATTATCCTTTCAAACATTTAGCATTCGCATCGTAGCCTTCACATTGATATCGAACATTAAACACGCACGGGAAAACAGGATCAAATTTTATTAAAAATACTGCATCAAGATAGCTTTAATTTTAGAAATGCTTTTATCTAAAATTAAGTCAATGGTCTTTTTTTTAATTTTTCGCTACAAATTTTTAAACCGATTGGAGTTTAATATTCTAACGTTTCAGTTGTCCGGAATACTTCGAATTTTTGCTGTCGCATATTTTTGGAGACAAACTCTACGATTCTAAGTAAATAATCTTACAAAAAGGAATACGCCCTACCAAAGAGAATAAGGAAAACTTTTCTTCTTAATAAAAATCCATTCTTATTGTATTACAGTTCGAGCGATCTCATTGATTAAATCCAAAAATAATTTTGGAAGAGTTTATGATTTTCTATCGATACGTAATTTTAAGAGTTTATTATTCATCAGGCATGTATTTTAAAACTCAGCTTACCGATTAAATCTGCATTCATAGTCTCAGAACGCGATGTTCTTAAAAAAGCTATTAGAATAATTGAACGAATATCTGCATCAAGAAATATTGAAATCGCACGAGACAATCAAATGTTAAATATTTATTATATTTATCTGAAATCATAATATAAATAAGAATTCGAAATTTCTTTCTTAAAAAAGAAAGAGAGTCCTCGATGATATCATAAATACCCAAACAGCGTGACTATTATGCGAGGGAAGAGAGGCAAATACATTTTCCAGCCGCACCTACCCATGACACGTATGTTTTTCAGTCGCACAAACGTCATTCAGGAGTGTGTCGAGCTTCTGAATATGGAACTTAGTTTCTGCCACTCAAAAAAAATAGCGGGAGACGGCGAAACCCGATCGAACATCCTCATCGATCGGATGCATTCACACCACGACTATTCACGAGAATCACGCGTGTTCCTTCGCCTTATTCCTTTCTTCTCTCTGTCCCGGATATACGCACAAAAACGAAATCGCATCAAAGCTGTAGTTGTTCCTGTCGCGAGACGCGACATGTTGTACAAAACCGCATTCATCGACACTTGAGGAGGCGCGAGGACACGTGAAAAAACACGAGTCTCGGAAAAAAAGGATCGAAAAGTAATCGAGAAAGCGCGAAGCGCGTATGTTTAAAGGGTCAGGTATATGTCGAAAAACCGTTCGAATTTCAACAATAGTATACTCATAAGAACCTAACCTTAATTTCTACATAAATTTTGTCTTTCTTTTTTTCTGACGAATTGAAATGGAGCGAGAGAGAGAGAGAGAGAGCAACGTGGAAAGGCAAGATGTGTGACGCGCTGGTCGCGTTTTTGTTGTCTAGGCCTTTCTCTCTCATTATCCGTCTCTCTCCAATTTCAAGACTCGATTCCCTGGAGAAATTAGCACGGACATTCAAACGAGGCAAGAGAAAAGGAGGGGGAATATTTTTGTTCGTTCGACTATGGACGAAGGGTCAACGAGGTTTTCGTACCGAGCTCGATCTTTCGCACCTTCCTCTTTCTCTTTTTTTCTCCTTGTGTATTCTGCAGAGAATATAAATTTTCATTGGTCTTTCATACCAGTGAAATAACTTTTTTTTCTACTGGTACGTTAAATGCTAAGCAACACTTCTTTTTACTATGACGTAGTTTGTCCTATTCTAGCAAGATCGTAAAAGTTTGTTTTTTTATTGTATATAAAGAATCCTTGTGAGTCTATAGTTTTTAGGAATTTATTGGGAATAACTATTATCGTTTGAAATTTTCTGCAATAATCGATGTTGTCTTTATTTTTGTAGAATTTCATGTATATTTAAGAAAGTCCACAAGTTATATTAATATAATAATATTTTTTGAACGTTTATTTCTAAAAAATACATCAAATTAAATTTTACCTCATAAGTAATAGATTCAATAATAAAACTTTATGTGAACAAAGTTTGAAATTTCACATCAAATGATTATCAACACATTACAATGTTATATATACATAAGCGTTCAATGATAAGTAGTTGATTCTTTTAATAAAACTTGTTGCTAAATGACTAAAAATGTCTACAAATTTTCGTTGATACCGTTTGATTTTTTCTTTGACGCATAGTCGTAGTTGTGAAAAGAAAAGTTTGTAATATAGCGATGTGCAACAACTTGTTTATATAATTACATAGACAAGGTGGAATTTTGGTAAACTATCCGAGTAAGGTCTTATTTTCCGGAAAATTGAATCTGCCTAAACTGCTGAAGGTAAGATGCACGCGACATTTTATTACATCGTTATTTTGCAAAAGCAAGCGAGTAACAAGCCGCGCATGAACTTCAAATTTCATTTTCGGAAGAAGCACGTAGCTGTTTTGATATTGAATTTCCTATAAGTGTCTGTCTCGGCATTGTCGATTTTGCGGAAAATTTATACGTTAGCAAGCCTTGGAAAGTCTCTTTTATGCGCGTCGCGATACAGAGGAAATTGAAAAAACGAATTGGCGAGACGCCTAGCTGGGTACTTTCGCAGAAAATAGTATTGCTTGCATTTTTCGTGGATATAGAAGGTTAATGCATAATAATATTATGTGACTTCTTGCGAAGGTGAACGAACGAGGTTCGTGTTAACCTTGTATTAACCTTACCGAAGTCTTCGTTCCCCGTTTACATTTCATTATTCTGCTTAATTATCCTGGGCTCTTACTCTTCTTTTATTTAATTATGAAATTGTGTACAAATTTTATTACATCGGTGTTCGGATGTTAAATTTTTATGTAGAAAAGATATTAATTTAACACAAATCTAGTACGTACTCTCTACGAAATTTTATTAACATTACTTAATGAGTAACATTTAAATGTACAATCTTGGAGCACTTTTTTTATTTCATAAGGTTTCTTTTATTGCATTGCAGTGATAACAAATTCAGTGAGAGTTTTAAACCATTAAAATATTAATTTTCTATAATATTTAAATAATAGATATAGACTTTACGTATAGATATAAAGTCTCAGAAGTAAGATTCATTTTTCGTTTAAACTTTTAAATATCTTCTTAATATTCCACTCAATCACGTTCGACTAACTGCTATTATGCGCAATGAATATTTCGAATCATAAAGTGCGAATAAACGAGAGGTAACAAAGCAAAAATTAATAAGTTCGTTTGGAGCAGCTGTGCCTAACTACAATAAGAATACCGAATGCGTTCCGACGGATGTCGACATGCAAGTATTCCGTCGCACCACAACTCGGATCTGGAATATTCACGCCACTGGTTATTGTACTTTACAATTGTTACAACAAGTGATAATTCAAATAATTTATTTATCTCTACATTGAAATAATTTCTCTAATATATAAGAGTGACATGAGCATTATCAATAAATTTTTCAATCTGCTTTTGTTTTTTAAACGTCATAAAAAATATGTCTATCGTAACAGACTTCGACTAAATTTGTTGATATTTACATGAATTCTTTAACTTTGTTAGTTTACGATTATTACTAGATTTTAACTTTAAAAACTTTTGTTCAAATAAATAACAATCTAATTACATTTTATTTTAAGTATTTATATATTTTTTGAACGTCTTCATGAGGATAAATAAAAATCGGTCTTTAAAAGCTAATTTTACATACACGAGAACTATATACTACGTGAAAGATGATTATAGTAAGTATTTATATAATGTAAAACAACCTTCTTACGTACAAATATATTAATTACGAATTTTAGTTGTTTCTTAAAAATTATTGAATATGAAAAAAAACGTAAGTGATTGATTTATTTCAAATTAAGTATGTAAATTTAAATAATTGTTTTCATTCAGATGATACATTTTTATACTAGCATAATATTTAATACACTCATTATTATTCATAACACTAATTACATTCAAGTAAAATTTTGTAAATTATTTTTGTATTCATTTTGGCTGTTATTGATCATATTGTAATACTCTTTACGATTCAAACTTATACGTATCTATTGTAATAATATAATTAAAAAAAGATCTTTATAGTACATCGTATATAGTCATAAATTTTTTAGTATAAGTAGATAATTAATTGGAAATTTTAAATGTACCAATGAATTTTTTAGAATTTTAATAGAATAAATAAAGTATGTGTATATGTTAATGAATTTATTTTTGATATTAGAAGTTGATTTTATCTTTTCTTTCATAAAACTTAATTATTCATATTGTTCATTTTGTGATTCTTTATTAAAAAAATATCCAAAACTTTTTTTTATCCTACGATTATGTGCTAAAAAATTTTTAAAATATATTCTTTAACAGGAAATTGTGAAGTTAATCATACATTCAATTTTACCGAAATATTAGTTATTCCCTTAGATGTGATAGAAATGAATAAATTGGTCATAGATTATGTAATACAACTTAATTGGATAGTTTTAATATGTACAAATATTTGTATTTATCCCAAAAATATATGAAGGTGTTTAAGTATAATAGAAAAACGTTACAATAGTTTTCGATGGATTATTTTTGTGTTTAATCTAATCTTTATTTTTATTTTATATTTATCAGTCAATAATTAAACTATAATTTGCTAAAAAAAATAATGTATATCTTGTATTGCTCTGTTCTAATTGGTTAAAAAAATTCTTTTTACCGTATTTTACTTTTCAAGAATTAAAATTCCTGCAAAAGTTGTGTAGAACGAATTATTAAGTAATTTTTCAATAATAATATAACGTTCCAATTGAATACAGATCACTTTTTATTAATTATGAAGCCTTATTAAATTGAAAATTAATAATAATTTTCTATTTTTGACCTAATTTAAAATTAATAAAAATTTTATAACAAGTATTATTAGAGGGAAAATATAATAATGTAAACGATTAATCTTCATTTGTTATACTTGAAATTTAATGAACATAAATGAAATTGTAGGCTAAGTTGAGGTAGAAATTATGGAGTGCATTTGTACAGAGATTTCATAAAGTCATGTTCATCAGGTTGGTAGATTTGCTGTCACAAGTGGGACGTATCAAAGCACTTTCTAGATATCCTGTATTCACAACATTTTTCATTATTTCATTGAAAAATGCTGTGTGAACAAGGTTGCTATTGAAATGCCGGTAGCAAAAGTTGTTGATACTATTGCTTGCACCTAATTCAAACATTATTAAACGACGATGTTTTGTATCTTCCTAATGACTACGATGCTTCTATCGTAAAATTTTCTAAGTATGGAAATGTGTCTCGCGCTCTTACCATAAAGCGTAATCTGACATTTTAGAGTTACTTTAGAAGTTCCTTCAAATATGCAAGGGCACATATTTTTCTCCATGTATATTCTTCCAAATTATTTCTTAGCAAGCAGAAATATTTATTTTTTCAAAGAAATTTATGTGTTACTCGACTTAACATGTAATAACTTATAATAGTAAATGATACTTTCTGAATAATAAGATCAACATTTTACATTTTAAAGAGAAATCTATAAAGTGCATCACTCTAGTCACTATTTGCATTTCATTTTTGTTGTATAATTTATTTGTTTACTCAAATTTCAAGTGAATGAATTATGAGATTTTTAGACATGAAAAAATGACGTACCCAGTGAGTTTGAGATATACTACTTATTGATTGAGTTAATTTTCTATTAAGATATATCTTTTAGACAAACTTGTTACTTTATCCTTTATTTATTTGAATACATTGTCAACTAAATTAATAAAAAAAAATTTTTAATTACAAATGTGAACGATTAATATATGTACTCAAGCTTAATAATGTATTATTTTTATATTTATAACGTTATATTTAAATTTATGATCTAAAATATATGATTTTTTTATACAGAAAGCATTTACAAATTTATTTTATTTTTAAGAGCAAATAGAAGTTAATAGTAATTGTTCATTATGTATTAAAAGAGAAAAAAAATAGAAAGAAATATAGGAAGATAGAATGCAAGAGAAAGAAAGAGTTAAAGAGAGGGACAGGTAGAAAGAGAATAATTACTTCAAAATTATTATTGGTGTATTATTATAATGTTTACTAATATTAAGTAGCATGATCAAGTAGTTTCTACATATTCAACATATAATAATATCTATAATAATAAAGAAAATATTCTCGTGTACCCATTCTATTTGTAATATTAAAATAATAGGTATAATTAAAATATGTATAAATTTTATTAATAACCGATTCCATATAATATATTTAGTTCTTAATTAATAAATCTAATCTATTCTAATTTATAATCATAACTCGAAGTTCATTAAGTAATTTTCAATAATACATTTCTATATAAAGGCAAAAACAAACAGTCGAATTTTGTTTTACGATTAATAAATCTTATAAAATTCAAAAGAAATTTTGAAAGTGTCAGTGATATTTTCGCTACAGTATATAAAATAGTATATTGATAATTTCTGTTTAAAATATAAAAATAATAATTTAGTAGAATATGTACTCTATTATAAAAAATTCGATTAAATACAGTTTTTAATTCTTAGAATGCGTATTTATATGCGTATATTTGTGCATACGAACTTACGATTATATGCATCCGTATTATTTGGATATCTGTGGTATTGCCTATGTGTTCACGAATAAATGCATGTATTTATATATGCATAATGATTATTAATTTTAGTTGATGATCTACTTGAGTATGTAGATATAAATTGTATTTAAATAATATACAAAATATAAATTTTTAATTACATGATCATTAATCTTATTTTATCTTTAATTTTTCAATTATATATGTATGAAAAAAAAATTTCAATCTTGTAAAATGTCCATCTAATTATAATAATTATAAGATTTTACTTTCACTCTGTTCAATAAAAATTCATGGATTAAAGTACGTACATACACAAAAAACAAATATAAACAGAAAATGAATAATGTATTAGTAATTCTTTCACAATCACCTTTTAATATTTAAATTTATTTAATTTCTTTATATTTTAAATATTTTTGTCATGTTTATTATTTCCTCTTTTACTATACTGGAAGATTTTTTTAATTGTGATTAACATTTTAATTTTATTTTTAGATATTTAGTAATGATCATAAGTGTTTCAAAGATTTACTAGACATTTATTTACTGACAAAGATTTACTAGACATTTATTTACTGACAAAGATTTTACTGACATTTATTAACTGACATTAATTACCAGACAAAGATTTACTGTACATAAGATCTCATATACAAAAATATATGGATATCGTAAATATCATATATTTGGAAAAATATATATATTTTCAAAGTAGTTGCTTACAACTATTTGTAAAATTCGCTTCTTTATTAATTATAAATAGACAAAATAATTATGTAAAATTTAATTTCTATATTATATTTGTATTTATAAGAATATAAATATTAGTATCTATCGTGATTCTACCAATATCTGAAGTAGATAAAATAAGATAGATAGAACTATAACTTAGTAAGAGTGATTTTTATGTTCTGAATTACCATTATAATACTTGATCATAAGAAGTATAATAAAACCTTGCATGTATAAAAACTTCGCAAATAGCTGAATATTTTTCATGTAGACTCATGAAAGAATTAAGTATTTTTTTCAAATTATATTAATTGTAACTATACATAAAAAACACTTATTTCTATTCAATCATATTTATTGAATTTAGTAACGATGTTACTAAACGATGTGCGAATATTATCCGTAATCGACTTCCTGATTTCTCGCATCGATCCGTCGGACTTAGAAGTCGTTATCTCTATTGGATTATTTAAGAAATTTAAAAATACAGCTTATTATTATTTATTACGTTTATTAAATTTCCGAGTTCTTTTAGGTTTCTTTTACTTAGTTTAAATGGTAATATAATAAATATTCTCATGAATATCATGTCTAACGTATTTTATCTGAATGTTACATCACATTTTGTGTAGTATACGTAATATATTTTATAGATTCACGTGAGAGTAATTACATTAAAATACTTTTATAAATGTAATAAATTGAAACTTTTATTTATTATTCAAATAAAATTAATTTCATATATAATTAGGATCTTTTTAATAATATTAAAAAGTTTGTTACATAAAAGTTTAAGTTTCATTACGTATTAATAAGTATAAGCGATAGGCGTTACTTTTATTTTTATTACGATAAAATAAATTCCATTTATTTTGCAGTAATTTAATTGTATATGTATATAGAATTAGAAAAAATATTACAATATAAATTAAAAATATAACAAATTTCTAAATGAAGTAAAAACTGTTTTTAATTAATGTTTCAAAGATTTGATATAATAATTGAACTTATATGAAGCAAGAATAACAATTCTAATCTAGCGTTTAGTATAAATTCGTAAAAACTAAATATATAAATAATAAATTAATTAATCAATTTAATATAGAAATAAAAATTATATAATTGTTAATAATTTATGTGCGAATAATTAAATATTATAATAAAGCAATTACTTTTGAATTGATCCAAAGAAAATATTCTTTTGAAGTATAAAAATTAGATTTATAATAATATGATACTTTATTTTATAATTTTGATGTTATTGGTGTACTTACAGATTTATTTGTATGATATAATATAATATTTATATAATATAATAAACATTAACTAATCCTTTTGATTAAATTAAAAAATAAAATTAAAAAATTCTTATATTTATTCATACATAGAAGTCAATTATACAAAATATAGTTTCAATTATCAAGCTGTTGCACCTAGTTTTTAAAGCATAATTCGATTGATCCATGAGAATGAATAAATACGCGAAAAAGATATTTATCTTACTAATGAATGTATGAATATTAAAAAACGAATAATGAATGGTTATTTTGTTGAATAGACAGTAAATAAAATATTTTTATTCACAAACTGAATAACTTTTGACAAACTTTGTTCTATAAGTAATTAATTATAAAAACCTTTTACAAAGAAAATATATTGTGTTAAGTTTTAATTTTTTATTTGCTAAATAATTATATCTTTAATTGTAATAAAAATAAAAAATGGTCTGATATTATGTTAGATTTGAAGACTACATTTAAAAGTGATTTAAGTTTATTTTGTTTAACATTTCAATGCTTGTTATGTTCATTTACATTTTCAAATTGTTTAAATTATAAAATCCATCGAGAGTTTAATTTACTATATATTTCAAATTAATACGATTGATCTGAAAATAAAAAGTAATATATATCTTATTAACTGTGAAACATATACATTTAAAGGTATATTGGTTTATAATAAGGAACTATGATATTGTAATCTATACTTTAGACTGTATGATTTTTATAAGATTATTGACATATATTACATTTTATTGAAGGAAAAACTTTTGTGTAGTATAAGCAGGCATCTGAAATATTAAAATGTCTTAAATTTTAGAAACTTATAAAATAATTATTTTTTCTCCTTATTAAACTAAGCTTTGCTCATTACCATAGTCTCATAACGTTAATATGTCGTTAAAAAATCTGTATATATAATGTCTCTAATATTCTAATTAGATATTAAATAACTACTATTAAGTTATCAAAATATACGTCAAATTTAGAAGATTCATTATTTTTTTTATTCCAAGCATATTTTATATTTACAGAGAATGTATTTATAGGTGGTTCGTAGAACATTTTAAAAGTTTATCATATGTTTCACGAAAAATTAGTTATGCATATTCAATAAAAATGAAAACAAACTACCGAATGTTTATAATAATTTATAATAGACACTATTTACTGTTTATTTTATACTTTAAATTTTTTTTACTAATGTATTATATATTTTGCTAACAAGGCTGTTAGTTCATGATATTTTATAATTTTAATTATTTTTGCTCATAACATCAAATTGCTCGTATCATTAACTTTAATCATAAAATAAATGTATTTTAATTCAGGGTTTCTAAAATACATTTAATCGTTTCAATAGCATTGATAGTCATATTTTATAATCATATTTATAATCATATTATCATATTTTATAATCGTTCAAAATTATTGAATGGTATGGAGCACTTATAAAGATTAATTCTACAAGTTTACGTCATTAATATTTAATATTTAATAGATTCCATATAATTGTTATAGTACTTACAATCTTATATGGTTTTTGATAATATATGACATATACTATGTAATATTGTTAAGTTTATGATTGTAAATTTTGCAAATTAAGTTTAGCAGTTATTTTTGCAAAATAATTTATTGTGAATATTGCAAGTTATCGGCACAATATTTTTGTTTATTCTTGTTATAAAAAATATTATTATACAGAATATTCTTGAAAAATTAGCTACTTTCTTATTGTTTGAACTTAATCATAATTTAATTCTTATTTAAGTTTTTCAATTGTATATTTTTTAATTGTTTCTTTCTGTTCTTTTTAAAACTATTATCTTACATACGTGTGGAAAAATGTTACATAAGATTAGTACTTTCTTAATTTATCGAATGAATAAATAATTTTTTAAAATTAATTTTCATTCTAAATATTTATATAAGCTATTCATATTTAAAAAATATATTTCTTGTATTAAAATTGGTTATCAGAAAATCAATATTTTATAAAAATAAAATATAAATTAATAGTAATTGAATGTACTTACTGGTTATTAAGTATTTATTATAAATAATATTATTTTACGTAGATATATTTTCATATACAAATGATTTTGTAAGCCAATTGCATTAGATAAAGATAGATTTTATAAAAATATGCAAAATATAAATACATAAATCTATTTTGCGACTAGCCTCCTATGAATAATATTTATATAATTATATCCTACGAACTATTCTGGAGACACATAGCATTCATAGATTTTCATATCAAATATGAATGTGTGAAAATTTAAATTAAAGACACATTCTTTTATTGAAATAATTTCATTCCTTCACTGCACTAGAATTAGGTTTTTTATTATAATTTATTGTAAAGGATATTTTTGATTATAATAAATATATTAATATAAATACATAATTATCGATTCTATAAAAAACTCAAAGAATACTTGTACTATTATTTTAAGTCTAAAAAAAGTTATGATAATTTTATATCATTGAAGATTCTGTAGCTTTTTTATTGATAAAAAGATTATTTTAACATAACAATTTTAATTTTAAACTTGCAAAAATATTTAAGAGAAACTGATAATTGAAGTTGATATTTAAAAAATGATATTTAATTTATTATTACATTTGAATAATGACATCTTTGTTCTGAAATTATTAACGAATATAAACAAACTTTTACGTTACTTTCTAGTTAGTTTTACTATAGTATAATGTACTTTTATGTGTGATAAAACTATTTTTAAAGAGATATGAATGTCATGTTTGAGATTGATTCAGGAAATTGAAAATATTTTACTTCTTAGATTAAAAACATAATTTTATAGCGTATGAAGTAGATTAAATTATCAAAATTTTTCCAAAATTTTATGAAAATTGAAGTTTTAGTTATACATACTAAGTTATAAAAGTTTTAATTTTATATTATCATTAATATTATTATTATCAGATTTTTTTACATTTTCTATGAATTATTTAATATAAATTTTAAATTACGTTTAGATGATTTATATAAATCCATCATCGTATAATAATAAAATCGTTGGAATTCAAAAAATTGCAACTCTTATAACCACAACAGTTTTTTTTATAATAGTTTTACTTTATAATAGTTAATATTTTGTAAATAATCAAATAATTTAAAGTAGGAAATATCAATCATAGTAGTTAGTATCGCTTTCGATTTAGTTAAAGTATAATTAAATTGTATGTTTAATTTTAGTTGTTAAAAGAATACATTAATACTAAATTTTTTTATATGAAACAAAATGAATCTAGGATAATCGTATATATTTTAATTGAGAAAATAGACTGTTACTATAAAAAGGATATTCTTTATTATGATTATATATAACTAATATTTTCAATGAAGCACTGAAAATTTGCAATAATATTAATAAATTACAAGTGAAAATGTTGATAATTAATTTTATGATATGCGTAATAATTAATTGTCAAGCTTGTCGATATCCATAATCATCTTTCCTTTCATCGCACCCATTGCTTTTCACCGCGTTACTATATTCCCATTAAAATTAAAATTATATTTTAAATATTATTATCCGTTTATTTTATTATTTACATCATGTAAGTCTAATCCGATCATGAACCAACTTTCATTTTTACATTAAACAAATAATTCATAATAATTATAAATTTCTTTACAAATGCGGTAGAGATTACATGGATGATAATTGGAATAGAGAAATATTAACATATAAGAACTGTAATAAGAAAGCTAATATGTTATAGGAACTTCAGTCCGATCAATTTTAAACAATAAAATTAAAAAAATAGAAACGTACCGATAGAAGTCCTACTGGTTAAGTTGACGTTTACAATTAACGAAACGTCGAAAAAAATCTTCGTATACTGACTACTTGCCTTCTTACTATTAACAGCGTTACGATTCAGTTAAATTTGGCTAACAACAAGAAAAAAAAAACAAAAACAAAAATGCCGTAAGCAAGAGAGAGCGTTAAAGTTGTATCTGGATACATTATTGTGGGTCGTTCAGAGAACAGCGCAGTTACTAACTGTTTGGGCAACTATAATTAGAAGGCAATTATAGTGGTAATTACATGATGTCACCCGAGTGCACGGATTTTGCTTGTGGAACCTTGTAAATTCACTAATACGCTCACCTGTGATACGTTAATGCTTGTGGCGCGTTTGCACGGGAGGTTTCGTTTCTTTTCCTTCTCCCGTGCTAATACTCTATTCTGTGTACAGGCGAAATCATTAGGAAAAAAAGAAAGGGAAAAAATTCGTAAACAAAGAAGCAGGGGCGTGACTAACGCGGAATCAAGATGGCCGTGTCGCTGGGCGACGCGATGGGGTGGCATAGCCGTTTCTCACTCTTTCTCTCTTTTTCCCTCTCTCGCTTTCTTAATTAATGCAAAAAGGCGCCACACCGCGAAAGGCGTGTATACGCGTGCGGGCAGTAACACGAGAAGAGCAATTTTTTATCTGTCGAAAATCTTAAGGAATCCCGTTTGCAAATATGCTCGGGTCGACTTATCTGCAGCTTTTCGCAATTTTCCTCGTCGCCCTCCGACTATTGGTGATGCCTCTATAAGGGATAGCGTGTGCACTCGCGTGCTCCGTAAGCCTCGCATGTCGAGCGGATGGAGATGTCGTGGGGGATGGGGTGGCGGACTCATTCGTTATAATTACGCTGTTCGCGTGCCTATTGTTCTGATGCGTATTAGATGAAAGAAAATGCTTAATCAGTAGGATTAATCCTACTGGTTCTCCAATACAAATCCTCGCATTCCTGCAAACTCGAACGTGTTAAGAGTGAAAAGTTAGGGCTGCAGGGGCTGGTCAGGGGCACATGGCCGGAAAGAATTTGTACGCGAGCGCAAAAATCAACATGGCAGTGAGCGATAGAGATAGAGGCGGACAAAACATGGGAATGGCGGTCTAGGAGAATACTTGCGCGTGCGAAAACGCAATTATCAAATTTAAATATCAAATTGCACTCGATGTCTGACAGATCTGCGCATGTGCTTTAAAGCATATTCGCCCGGAAGTGTTGTTGGTGAATTTCAACTAAATAACGGGACTAACGAGCCGAATTACATGATATTCGCCCGTCCATTAGCACACGACTTTCGCCATGGGGATGAGCTTCGACATCAACATTTGCATAACACTTTCGTTTGCAGGTTCGTTTGGGTTCGCGACGCAACCTCTGGAATAAGAAAAGTCCCCCATTTGCCATCGATTTATTATTTAAATTTCAATAGTAAGGCGAACGTTCACTTATAGTTTGGATCTCTCACGAGGTTTTCGTATATAGTTTCTGGGAAATTTCGTTTTACATTTCTTGTTCTCTTTACAGAATAGAATGAATTTTGATTGTGAATTTTGCTGCTCTTAAAAATCTTTTAATTTCTTAGTTTCGAAAATTTCTAATTTTATTAAATAGAAAAATATTCATTTTGATTATAACTTAAAAGGCAGTAATATTTAGTTTAAAAGTAGCTATTTTATTATATTGATAAAATTTTATTTTAAGCTAAAACTAATTATATATATGAACCGCTTTATACATCTATTAAATTTTTATTTTTAAATATTTTGGTACTGATTCACATTTATTCAAATTAGATTTGTTGTTCTAAGTTTCAAATTATATATAAGAACGCATTACAGTAAATTTATAAAAACGTTGATATATTGTTTATTTATAAAAATGAAGTTTAAAGATTTCAAATGTTTGTTTATTTTTAAACATAAATAAAAAATTGAAAAATACTTTGAATTGGTATTATCTGATTTTAACGTTTTGATGTTTTTACTATTCTCTACTGTTTTCATAATAATCGTAAAGGGCCCATGTAGAAAAAGTATTAGAAATTAATATTGAGATTACAAAATGTTATTATCTGAATCAAGGAGGAAAAATTTAAAAATCTTATAAAAGCCAACATTTTTGATGTTCTGTCAATACATTTTTTTCGTAAACCGTATCGTGAGATGTTATCGAATTATTATTTGTATGAAAACTAAATTTCTTAAAACTAGCGATTTTATTTTTAAAAATTTAATTTCATACTTGTATTAAAATATGTAGAACATTGCAAAGTAATATATCGATAATAACATAGTTGCTAATAAATATAAGAAAATACGATTTTGCGTAGTAGTTACAATTGTAGTTAAAACACTTATTTTGGTATTTAAAAAGATATTATAGTTTCATTATCTTCATAATTCAAAATTAAAATTACATTATTTAAAGTAAATAATTTAATTGTGAATTAGAAGTATAATTCTACAATTTGCAATGTAAAGTGAACAAGTTACTATTATTTGTGATAAATGATTAGAAAGAAACATGTTTTTTAATATTGATTTTGAGGTAAAAAAATTATACTTTAACTTTAAAAAATGATATTTAAATCAATATAAATAGAAAGCAATGTATGATAAATATATTGAAAGCATATATCCTTTTAAAGATTAATTTTTAAACATAAACATTTTCAGTTTAAATGAAAGTGCATAAAAATGACGTTTTTTCTTAAAGGAAGACTTCTGCATGTATTCAATTATTGCAATTATTTTTATTATTCTGATTAATACGATTTTAGGTAATTTAATAGATAGTCATAGAAATGATTCAAAATGAAAATGAGAGCTAAAATATTCATTTGAATTCAAGAATGCGCTTATTAATAAGTTTCAATTTATATGTTATATAATTGTTACAGTTTAATAATTAAGTTTATAATTGTTTAATAATAATACAGTTTTTTGTTTCTAAGTTTACAGAATGTTATAAAAGACAAGATATTGGTTCCTAATTATTTTTTTCTGAACTTGTATTGACAACAATGAATGAATCAATCAAATTTGTTCTTTTTTCGAAAAAATATCTTTTAAAATAAACTAATTATTTCATTTTAGAAATCTACGCAACACTGTCATTAAAAGTTTTATGAATTTTTATATCTAGTAAATATGAAACTCTTCTTATCGATATCTAGTTTACCTCATTTAAGATCCAATTTATTTGTTATCCTGGATTTACTACAAACTTTTATTTACAACAATAACTATTATTTGTAACTAACAGGAAATTTTCATAAGACTTTATAATTATTTTATTTTTTCGTATTATTTTTCATGTGTCTAAATAATATTTTTACTGAATATGTAATTACTGTTAAATAAAAAAAATTAAATAAAATTATGATTACATTTTTATCCAAAATATTGTTTCTTATTTATAATGATATCATATTATCCAAATCTTAATATTAATTAGAACATTTGAAATAATTGTATGAAATTAGAAATTTTTAATAAGTTTGAAATGTTATTACGTACAAAAAGTGCATAAAGGTACACAAAGGTACCGAAAAATGTATTATTCAAAAAATTTTTAAATTATATTTTATATTAGGGTGATAATTGATAATTAATTGATAAATTACATTTTCAAAATTTATTAACATTTTTGTAAATTTATACCTACTTAAAAATATCCTATTAATTTTAGATAAGAATTCTTGTAAGATAATATTTTTTATTTTACAATTTAATGAACTTAATTTCTTGATAATGTTGAAATTGAAATAATGCCAATATGTTAACTAATGTATAACATACTACTGAAGAGATTTCAAAAATTTAATTAATAAAAATCTAAGGCGATTTGTGCCATTATTTTGTTATTTAAATCTAATTTATTTATTGATTTTTTTCTAAACGATCTAAGGTCCTATGTAACAGAACCGCTTTATTTTTTATATGCGCTTGAAACAATTTAAATTATATCTATGAAAATAGAATAGAACTGAAAATAAAATATTAAAATATTATAATGTAAAAAATTTTGTAACGATATTTGTAATATCCTGATCCAGTTTATGTTTCAATTATACAATGCTATATGCTATCATTAAATATAACATCTTCATTCATTTAAAAATTTGATAATATATATCAGTGGTTGTTTAATATTAATTTCTATGATTAGCTTACAAAACTTTTTTTTATTTTAATTATTAATTTAATTATTTACATTAAGAAATTGTAATTTATGATTAAATACATATAGTATGTAGCTCACATAATAGTGATATATACGATCTTATTTTCCGCTTCAACGTTTTTCATGAAATGTTTGTAATTATGTTCTTAAAAATAGTGCTTCTATAATGAAATAATTATTCAGTTTAATCAAATTTCATTTATTTAGTTTCTTTTTTACAAAATAAACTTTTCATGATAAAAGTAAATGAATAGAGCGACTTTTTTTTATTGCTTTATTCAATTCATTAAGTTCATTAAACTCTTTAGTTCAACTGAGAGTTTTAAGTAATGTCAGTAAAAATTTGGATATAAATTTTTTATCTGAAGCAGTTAGAAAATTTACTTACTGTTTTATTGAATAAAATTTTTAAGACAACTTGATACAAAAAACTAAAAAATGTATAATTTTTATATCTGAAAAGGTTGACATTTAATGTAAAGTACATTTCAATTTTTTAAATAATTTCATCCTACACATACCTTAAAAATTTAGAATTTAAATACTGATAAGAGTAATAAAATTATTAAATAAATTCATTATTATAAATATTTCTTTTGCAAAATTTCCATTTTGATCATTCTTTTGAAATGTATATATATTAAATACAATTAGAAAGGGTTTAGAAAGAAGATATTTCTCTTTTAGAAAATGTTGATTTTCCAAATTAATATAATGTAAAAGTAAATATTCTGATTTTAACATTGGTTATACAGCAACTTATATCGTATCTTGTTGATTAAGTACCCAGAGTTTATTTAATTTTTAAAATCGTTTAATTTGAAATTCAATATTGATAATAGTAGATGACTTTTATTCAGGATAAAATATATTATGAACTAGTCAATAAATTTCTACATTGATTGAACATCCCATATTTACCAATTATATGCTCGTGATTGACTAGTGATTTTATTTGGTAAATTTTGTTTTATGATAATAAAATAATTAGCAATAATTTAAGTAAATTTAATAGATAATACTGATATAAATTTAAAAAAATGAGATGGAACACCGAACTTAAACGATATTATAAAACAATCTTTATTACTCAGAAAGAACTCACAAAATACTTTGCTGTAAGCAGAATGGAGTCGTCAACGAATAAGGAAAAGTGCATCTTTATGATTTGCAGTGCCAACGGCAGAAAGAAAGTAAGAAGAAATAGTTTAGAGTCCGTTCTATTAGTTAAGTGGTTGCATTATTCTTCGGATAATTTTCGAGATGTACATAAGAGAGAAAACAGGAGCATAAGAAGAACAAAAATTGTGCGAGTACGCTTGGAAATTCGTTTGAAGGGTCTGGGAATTTATTCTTGTTCTCCACTTTTCTCACCCTTCGCGACAGTTCGTTTTCTTTTGCCAAGCATACATACGCACATGAATCCGCTCTATAATCTATTTCGAGGGGTGGCGCATGGCAGGGCGGTGTAGAGGAAGTGTATGGCTATACGCGTGAGCTATATCCGGCTTGCCGGAGCGGCGCAGCAAGAAGGTCCATGGACCATTAGTAGAAAAATGTTTTTCAAAGGGACCCCTACGTCGAGTGGAATTACCGGTGCGAACACAAATACATCTAACCTGTTAAACATACACGTGTGAAGCCCCTTTCAAGTCACTGTGGGTGGTGGCTCTTGCTGGTGTTCAACTGAAAGGGCAGAGATAGATAGATAGATAGATAGATAGATAGATAGATAGATAGAGAGAGAGAGAGAGAGAGAGAGGGAGTGAGAGAGCGGAAGAGAGAAAGAGAGCTGAAAAGTGATATAAATGCCTTACGCATTCCGATTGGGAGCCTTAATGACAAAATGGCGACGCTATGCCCTACAGTGTGTTGCGGAAAACGAGGACTGACATGGAGAACGACGTCTCGACGTATGATCGCGTGATATGGATTAATACGTCGGTGCTGATACTTCTCATTTTGTCGTATTTCCATTATACTCTATAAAATGTTACTTTTTAAATGTCTTTTCAAAACTTGCAATTGACGTTACTGATGTCGACCAACCTTTGCTCGAGTAGTACTTGCTACTATAAGAACGAATGTAAGGGAATAAGATTTGTTCGTTAATGTTAACTTTTTAACTTTTTTGTAGCATAAACTTTTTTAATTCTTAGGAAAAAATTGTGGAATAATGAACTATATTTAGGAGATGATATATCGGTACTGACTCAAATTAATACAATTAAGATCACATTCTGATAAAAAATTCGACCAAGATCGTAGCTTGAAAAATGAATATTATTTCAAAAACAAAGGATTATTAACTTCAAATAATATACATCTTAACACTTGTAATACATTGTAACTTTAAAATTATTCTTACTTTGAAAAAAACCTTAAAAAATAAATTTCACTAATCATTGAATATCATCCATGTCTTTTTATTTCACATTGAAAATTTAGTGATGAGACTAAGAGATATATTTTATATAAAAAGTTAAAATATTTAGTAAAGAAATTATACATAAATTCTACACATAAGAAATTTCTTTAAATTTTAATAAGATTAACTAGTGAAATATTATTAAAAGTATTATAAAATATGACTTTTAATTTTAAGTAAAGCCTCATAAAAATTTTATTTTACAATATCTTAATCGTATAATTAATCAATAAAAATGGAAAAAAATAGATGTCTTAAGTCGTTAATCATATATGAATAAAATTTATTTTTTTAATTATAAATAATTAGATTTTAATAAATTATAAGTTGATATTTTATAAGAAAAATTTATTTCTTATTTTTGTTGTAGCTTGACAGAATTAAATATTTTCCTGAAATTATTTAAGCAAATTTTTACTAATTTAATGTATGTAATAAATTTATATTTTATTTTCGTAGGAATATGGATTTATATTTAAAACTATTTGAATAATTGCATGAACATTGATTTAAAAATATTATTACTTATGTATTAATATAGAAAATATTTTTGAAATGTAAAAAATCTTTAATATCTTCTATCATTATTATTAAAAATAAATTCTATAAATAAATATTTTTAATTCGGATTAATTATATGTTTCAAATTATAGTTTTTAAATTAACTTAAAATTTTTGCGAGTATAATAATTTTCTATCTTCTGAGTTATTATATTTTATATAATAATTATCTTTTATAAATTATTATATTTTATATAATAACTCAGATTTATTCAAGACAAATATATATACCAAATAAATTGTTTTATAAAAAGTTGTTACGAAAAATGATGATGATTACTATTGAGAAATATTAAATATTATATTGATATTATTACAGAAAAATTTATGATAATTTCAGAAATTTACATTATAATTTACATTAAATTCTATTGTAATTTTAAAATTATTTATTACACTCAAACAATTTTTTAAAGAATTGCATTTTGATATTGGAAATTACACTGGAAATCCAGTATTTGTTACGAAATTCAATTTCGCATTAATATCAGCATACAAATATACCGAATCTTAACTGCAAAAATTTTTAAAATTTTTTGGAGTAAATGAATTCAAAGGAATTGAAGACTTACTAATAATCAACTATATTAAAAAATCTAATGTTTAGTCTTAGATGTGATTTCTCTAATTAGAACCAAAACGTAGAATATATATTCTTACGCTTGAAACGTAGAATATATGTTCATACGCTTGAAAAGTAGAATATATGTTCATACGCTTGAAACGTAGAATAAATATTTGTATTATATTTTTCTTAACTACCGTTATTGGTTATTAACTTTATCTTTATTTATATACAGTACATACATTCTTTTATTTTATATTTTGATAGAATTTTTAATATAAAGCAGTCTTTTATTATACTCAATAAAATGCTATTGTAACTTAAAATTATGTATTTGTTTATATTTTATTTTCTATTTTATAAAAGTCCATATTTCATATTTGTTTCAGATAGCTAATGTTATTCATAAAGTTTTAACACAAGATACGTATATTATACATATAACATTATGATCATATTTGAATTTAAATTATCTCAAAAGTCTGTTACTTTCCAGACTTATTATTTTAAAACAGTGAATCGTAATATTTTTATTAGAATTTTTTTATACTGCTTTATAGTAATATAAAGTAGTTGTATACATATGCTTACTTTTTTGTTTTATAATAAATTGTTTTAATTTTTTATTACGATTTTTTTACTTTTTTAGTTGATCCAAATTTTTTTTAAGCTTATATTTGAGTTTTATCATTTAAAGCTGCTATTTAAATTTTTATATTAACTTTTATAGAGTATTTCAAATTTAAATAAAATAATAATGATAGTATCCCATTTTTTGGTTTTAATAATTTGTATAAATCGAATGGCTTTTATGAATTATATTATACTTTTTTTTGTAATATAGTAGATATTAAAAAACATTGGTATTGATGTAAACATGATATTGGTATTGATGTATACATAATAAAATACTAGATAATGGGTATTATATATAATACACTATTATATATATAATAATATATACATAACTAGCTATTAAGTAATTCATATTTACCAATAAGTAAGGTTCTCGTCTGATCCTATATCAAATTGCCTGACAATGATCTTTATTCAAATTTCTTCTTTTAACCTAAGGATTGGATTAGTATTTTCAAAATATCAAATTATCAAAATATCAAATCATCAATTTCATAATAATATGAAATTGATGTTATTTTATTACATACATTTGTACGGTATTATCTAATATTATTGGGGCTTCTTTTTTATACGTTTAAATTTATTTGCTTGTGATCAACATTTATTTTATCTGCGAACCTTCCATTATTATATGAAAATTCATAATATTTAAATGATAATAAAAAATATAAAACATTGACAGAAATTAAAATGCTATGAGTTAAAGTATTCGTAGACAATTGTAATTTATTTAGTGTAATTTATTTATTTAATATTACCTTTAGTGACTTATGATAAAGTTAAATTGATGAAGTTAAATAATATGATAGATGTCATCGTATATCAGTCACAAATCATACTAAACGTAGCTTGACTCTTTTTATATCAGTAAACAAAATTTATCTATTGAAATATTTGAAAATCAACAAGCATCAAAGACGCTTTATTCTACATAACTATTATGTAGACTTCATTATACATAACTATAATGAAATCGAATTCTCCCGATAATTTCAATATACTCACCAATATATCACCAACACAAAAAATGTTCCCTGTGCTTTACGATCTTGTCCATCAGCATAAAATGAAGACCCTTACCTTTTGAGATCGTTACTGAATATAACTTTGCGCTTGCATACTCAATAAGTCACGATAAAAAAGATAAAAAATGGTGCCCAGGAGAGAGAGAGAGAGAGAGAGAGAGAAAGAGTACTTAGGCGACATTGTGCGAACGCGTGCTCTATATGCAGGCGTGAGGGTGTCGACGCGATCTTTTGATTTCGTAAAATGGCGGCCGCACGCGTCCGTGATTCGGCAGCGCAGGAACTCTCAAAAGAAGCTAGTGAATATGCACGTGCCGTTGCAATGGCGCCAACAAAAAAAGAGATGACGAACGAAGACTGATTCTCGGGACAATGGAGCACGGTGAAGGATCGTCAAGCTATAGCTCCCGATGCCGTTGTAGCGTTTTATTCTGACGTGATTTTTGTTTTTATTCTTTCAGCAGCTCATTTCCACACGGTGTTTTACACGCTTCTTTCGTGTGGTGATTGCATTTTATTCTAACGGATGTACAAGAGTTCGATATATTTCTTTCGAACGTATAAGCAATCAATTGTCTACAGAGTTGATAGCTGCATTTCGACCTTAGAATTTTAATCATCTTGACAAATGGTAATTAGGCACTTTATCTGTATACATGCTCTAGAAATAATTTTGGATTCAAATTCAGAATTAAAAAACAGAGGAAAATTATATAAAATCCAAGATTGATAACAAATTAAAATGATAAATTAAAAATTCAGTTTTTCTTGCATCAAATGGAAAGTATTTTAATCTATTAACTAACTTAAACTAATTTAAAACTTTGAATCGGTGTAAGCATAGTACCCCGATAATAATTCTAAATAATTTTACTGTTCAAGAAAATCTTAGTTCCTTAATAGTAAATTAATATAATTATAAATTTCAATTTATATTGAAATTAACCTTAAGAATGGCATAGAACTTTTAAGATCATCTTAATTATCTTTAACATCTTGCTATATTGTTTAATTTAAAAGATTTAAATAACTAAGTTTTAAATTAAATAAACTATTAACAAATCTTATAATTCAAAGAGTGTAAATTATGTTACAGTTTATTGGCAATTTTTTATTATTAGACATTTAAAATTCTACTAATGATTCTTAAGATATGTTTTAAGCTTAAAATTAGTAATTGTAATATTTTTATATTATTTAGTTTGAGTACTTAATGTAAATATATCAGTATGTAAATACTAAATGATTTATTTTTACAATTTTCAGAATTTAATTCTTAATTTTTTAAATTTCATTGCAACATTTATGAGTTAATTTTCTTGCACTGCTTCATGATTTTAAATAAACACTTAATAAATACCTAATTATGTAATAGAACTTTAATATTATGTATTTAAATATAGTTAGATTGATATTTGGGCTAAAAAGGAATTTTCACTTTTATCATATTTAGATGTACAGGCAGATGATTTTACTAAGTTCTTTAAAATTGTTATCCAATATCAAGAAATGAATGAAATATTGTAAAATTTGTTGTTATTAATTGTTATTGATCAATGAAGTTCAATTTCGGAAAAAATATATTTTTATATTTCTTTATAATATTTCTTTAACTATACAGAAGTATTGTTAGTGAATTTATCAAATAATCTGTAAAGTTTTATAATTAGAAAAAGTCTTGATCTTATAAATTTTACATTTCTTTATATCCCGTTAGCATTTTTTTGTACTATGTTGCAAAAATAAATTATGTTAATGTACACCACATTGAAGGAAATGTTTGATTCGTATTCATTAATTTTTTTTTGGTTTTTTTTCAAACTTATTTTTTACATATTTAAATGATAAAAGCAATTATTTGTATGTTTCTATTTGTATGAATGTTTCGCTAATATTTTATATTTATTTTTTAAATGTATAATATATCTTATGAAATAATAATATGAATTTTTGCACTAGTGTATATTTATAGCTTATTAAAAATGCTCTACTCAGTTTTAGATAATGATGTAAATATTATGAAACGTAAGATTTTTTTAATATTTGGAATATAAGAATGGATACCAAAAATTGGTTAATAGAGAATATAAACAAGGACGAAATGTACGAATTTCAAAATCTTTTTACTTCAAATATTAATAATTTATATAAATAGATGTAGTTAATTCTAATTGTGATTAAAAAATGTTAATGTTAATATTGTTCAGTATTAGTATAAAAATTTATGTATCGAAATAAGTATGCATGAAGAAATTTTTTATTAAAATAATTAAAAACGACATTCTCTTAAAATTATAATTTACTGTTATTGTAGTTTGGAAATGTTTTGAATTCATTTTCCAATCTTAAATTAATTCTGAAATTGATAATATTAATTAACTTCCGTCACAGATTATGAATGAAGTACGAAATATACTTAATTTATATCGGTAATCATCAAGAGAGAAACTATTTTATTTAAATCCATGATGAATTTTATATAAACAGGAATAATTTAATGATATCTAGTATTGATCTACCATTTAAATTATATAATATTATAAATTTAGAATGTCAGTTTAATTTGAGTCGTATATTTATTCTGAATCTTGTATTAATAAAATTTAAATTCTTGTACCTTATCTTTACTTTGTACCTTTGATCATTTTATTTATCCATGCACGATGTAGAAAATTTAATTACATGTATAACTTAGTAAAAAATAGTTAAATAAAAAACTTAATAGTTTTATTATTAAATATTAATTTTTTAAGTATTAGTTTTTAATATGATTAAAAGCTTCTAATATTTTTATTATCAATATTAAATTTATTTGAAAATATTAATAAAATATTAGTAGAATGGGTGCTTGAAATTTAGTATTTAAAATATAGTATTATTTGGTTTAGGAAGCAGTTGAATTTTTTATTTTTATCATTAGTTAATTTTAACTATTATGTTTAGTTAACTACTTTGAATAATTCTGGTTATACATTTATGATTTTTGTAAATAGTTTAATAGATTTTCTTATTTTAAGTATAAAAAGAATATAACATAATTTTGGATTGCATTTAAATTTTTGAAATATTAACTAGCTTTTGTAAGTAACAATCACATTAACGAATTTTAGTATTCGAGTAAACTAAAATGGTAATAAGATCAATAAACTAAATGATTTTAAGTATTAAAATTCCTGAACACTATATATTTAACAGTTATTAAATAATGATTACCTTCTTCATGATGTATAGTGTGGATATTATATAACAGAATATAAGAAATAGTGTACGTTTATACATTTTGAAGTACGTGTACGGGACATCTATTAATATTAGATTATTCGTATTTCTTATATATTCTGTATATATAAGATATATATATCTTATATATCTTATAATTAATTATATTAACACATTTTTTTGAATGTTAGTATTATTTATTAAGTTATCTGCAATACTGAATTATAAATAAGATAACAAATATATTTTTAATAAATCTTTAATAAACAACTAGGTTATTAAAATTTATTTCTGTCGAATTCTTCCTATAAAAACTTTTATATTATTAAATAGGAAATATATAAAGTAGGAAATAAAAATAAATTTTCTTAAATATTTATTATTTAAGTTTAATTTATATCATTTAGTAATTAAAAAACATATAAAGTGCATATTTAACTTTGTGATTAGTGAAATGTAAAAGTTTTACACAATTTCTTAATAAGTTATTAGACATATATGCTTAAAAATTTATTTTTAATTTATTTTATGTAGAAAATGAATGATAAACAAAATAAATCAGTTTTAGAAATCAAAATTGTACTAAATAAAAGTTAATGATATGTATTAATGTTAATTAAATAAATTATTATTAAATTAAATATTAATATTAATTAAAAAATATGTTTATTTGGGATATTGTCATGAATTAATTGTAATGCATTTCTAATACTAATTAAGGTATTACTAAATAAAATGAGTGTAATTTTTACTGAATAGGAGATCATATGTCATGATACATATATATTTTATAAAATTATTTAAAAATAAGAAACTGTAAATGAAATAATATCTGTAGTTCAGTCTATATAATAATTGACTATGTAAGTTTCCATTTTAAATTATACTATCAATAGACTTCTTAATATCTCTAAATAATGAATAAATAATCTATTTTTAAAGTGTAAAAGTTATATTAATTTATTATTTTTAAATGTCATCTTTCTAATAATAATGATCCTATTTTGTTCATAATATAATCATCGAACAATAAATAAATTGAAGTTATGAGTACAGTAAATAAGAAAAATTTTAGCTATAAATCCGATAAAAATTATTATAGAATAAAACAAAGCAAATTGAAATGAATATATGATTTTCGAAACTTTTAAATATATATTCCGAGTATTGGATCTTTTTAATGTAATGCAAGTATAATGAACGGTAACGTACAAGTAATGCAATGTTAATATTTAAAAAAAAAATCGCACTCTAACTCTCTTGAAAGATAGTTTGATGCGGAGACAATGCAAAGTAATGGACATTAGAAATAAAAGAAGATAACCGTTAGTGTTCAGTTTTACCAAAACTTTACTCTCGAGAATCGAAGCGTTCTTATTCATATGGTGATCTACCGATTTTTAACGCGGGAAAATAATAATGGTGGAGCTAAACATATGTGCATAAATTCATTATTAAAATTCAACCTGGTAAACTCCTTTGTATCGTGCCATGGACGGGAAATATTGCAGGGCTGAACGGGAGATATTTTTTTCTTCTTCATCCCCGTATAAACCTCCTGTCATTGTGCACGTTAACGTAAGCTCAGGAGTATACAAATGGAGTCTCGCACTGCTTAGAATCTGTGAAGTAAACCATTAAACATTCCCCTTCCACCATGTATTTATACCAGCATCCATATGCTATTAAAATTCTACAATGACAAGTATATAAGCCGGCCTGAAACTAAAAAGCTTTTTGCGAAGAGAACATTTGTATGTAAGTGCACATACGACGAAATCTCGTTATTGAAACCCTCGTATTGCAGATCTGACACTGCGTTTCGCTTATATCGTAATAAATAAATTCTAGTAAAGCAACGCATTTGACGAATATTATTCAGAGATTTCTTCTATTCTTTGGGCTTCTTTACGAGCAATAGTTTTGTATTGCTTTTGCAACTATTTATCTTCCTATTTACTTTCATTTTTGCTGTTGTTTTTCGCCCTTTTATTCTTGAATTCTTGCTTATATTACATTTCTTTCGAAGCTGATATATTTATTTTTTATAAATTTTAATAACAAGAAAGAGTTTATAAGATTTTAATTATATCTTCGACAAGACCGCATAATAACCTAAAGTTGCATTTTGTATAAAAGAATGTATAGAATAAAAAAGTTGCTTCTGAAAAGAATTCTTTTACACAAGAAATTAAAAAAATTCATACGATTAAAAAGAGAAGTTGAATAATAATAATTATTAATAAAAGGACGTTCTATATAACTGTGGTTTTTCAATGCAGTTCTGTATTATCTTTACTTTAGAAGTATGAATACTTAGTTATACTGCCAAGTTTTATTTGTAAATTATGAAAAATTGTATAATTGATGATTTTAATCCTTTTAATTCAAAAATAATACGTAACGTAATTATTTGCTTAGAAATATCACATAAAATTCTGATAATTACGACAATATTGATATTTCAAAAGACTTAATTGGCAATAATTAATATTTTTTCTAAAAGAATACCAGTTGTGGTATGCTTTATCATCATACTTTAACAAATAATACAAATTTCTGATTTTTATAGTTGAAAATTTTTATAATTAAAAGTAAAGTTGTTAATTATTAAAGTTGATTAATTACAGTTATTTCGTTCGTATTATAAATGATAGCGATAGTTCTCTAGTTTTTAAATATATAATTCTTTGTGAAAACAATAGTTCTAAGATCTATCATGTTAAAAGATCTATCATGTTAAATAAATATCAGTCGTACAAGAAAAATAATGAGTATACATTCCACAAAGATTAAACACTTAATTTATCCGCTCGCCAAATTTTTCTTTTTCATTTGTGGGCGCGTTTTCCTTTATCATCGACGCAATATATCATCGGGTATTTTCAATACAGCACTTCCTCATTTCTATAAACATCAATAGCGGAAGACAAATATTAATGTGTTAAAGCGAATGATACCACTCGTTCGGCTCTCGTTTGACAAATCCATCCCCTTATTTCAACTCGGCCGCGAGAAAATAAGAGATTAACGGGAAAGCGGACCAGCTCTTTCAGTCTCCCGGCACAAAGGACAATTTTCCTCGGGTCACTGTATACGAGTACCGAACCCTCATGGTCTCGCCAACAACGTCCTCTGCAAGTGACAAGCATTGAATACATCACCGATAGACGGATACGCGTGTATGTGGCGGAAGGTCGCAGCCGCGGTCTCGCGCTTACACTCACAACGTGAGAGCATTTTTCAACCCTGCATGATTTTTCCACAGTGGGTTGAATTTTGAGAATGAAACGACTCCTTCGTGGATTTTTGATGGCTGGAAGAAGACTGAAAAAGGAGAGGACGTGAGAGCGAGAAAACAGGAGACAGTTCCTTCTGGCTGTGGCAGGGCTTCTCCACGGAGCTCTTCGGGAAATTGCCGATAGTGATTTGAGCAATTCCGCAAATGGAATCTTTTCTCAAAGTCTTTAAAGTTGAAAGACTGAAAGACGTTCAAGAGGGTATTAAGACTGCATTAAAAATAGTTTCCATTTGTACTTGCGGATTGATATAAAACGTGTCTCTGGCTCGTAACGGTATAACAATTGTTCATTATTGTAATAAGCGTAGTGAAGGCTTTTAAATCGAGATGTTATATGGCGGCACTATTATACTTATCGCTAAAGTAACTAAAATGTAAATAAAAGGTATTTGAAAGGGTACCCGTGAGAAAAGAGGAAACGAGTTTCCTTAGATCACTAAATACACATGATATATATCGTGTGCTTTTCATTAAAACATAAATTGTACATCTTTCAACGGTTCTTTATTTTTGTTTGGATTTGATTAAAAAGATTATTTGAAGTGGAAGAAATATAAAGAAATAATAGTTACGAATACGAATTAATAAAATAAAAATTTAATTTTTCTGGTAAATTTGTAATCTCATTTTTTAAGAAGTAGTTCGGATAAATAGTTTATTATTTTTAATTTTGATATTTGACGGAATTCTAATCTACATTTCTATCATTGAAAATTCTTTGCACTATTGAAAAAATGTTATATTAAAATTAAAATTAATCAAACGCGAATAATACTATTTAAAATAGACGAAACTTAAGTTATAACGTAAATTTCAAAATAATTTATACTATTGTAAGGACTTTTATATTTTATAACTTGTGCCACTTAAATTGTAATATACATAATTTCTATATTTAAATATTATTGATTGTATTAATTATTGATTAAAGTCATTAAAAACTAGTTTAGCCATTATATTTTTGAAATATAATGGTAAAGTGCACACCATATTCAAGTAAATAAGTATAAGAAGTATTTTTCAAAGTTTGAAATGTATCGTGAGTTTTTAATATTATTATTAAGTTTTATAAAGAACACAAAAAGATCACTTTTCTTATTTAATACAATGCCAATAGCAGAAGTATAAATTATGTTCGAAGTATATCCAATGTTTAAATATGAAAGCAGCGAATAATTTTTATTTGATACACAATCACATATAATACTTTAATCGTTAGAAAATCTATATATACACATTCTATTTCTTCTCATTGTCATTGACAAACTTGGAATAAACGATGTCATCTAATTCGACCTAAGCCGGGCCGAGACAATATGTAAAAGGCACAATTAAGAAGTGTAAAGTTCTCGAAAGTCGAATTACTTACCTTGCAACTAAATTCTGTCCATGGGTGAGGAGAACCGAATTAGAGGAAAGACCCATCAGTGTGTTTCTCCCCTGGGGCCAACATCCACAAAGCAGAGGAGAAAAAAGAAATAAGAGAAAGAGAGACCGTAATGGCATAACCGTTTACAGCCAGCGAAGCATACACGGCCATTTTCTACCAAAAGTTAGCTCGTTAAGCGTTAAACGTAATTGCGTCACTCGTGGGGACTGTCGTGCCACCGAGCCACGTGCCTCTCCCCTGTCGTTCCACCATGGCAAAGCTGGCAGAAGGACGGGCTAGGAGTTCGCTCGCGCTTGGCCTTTGTAGAAACTGCGTACATGAGTCAGTTTCATTGGATGGCATGAAATAAAAAAAACGAGAGAGAAAAAAGAAAAGAGAGAGAGAGAGAGAGAGAGAGAGAGAGTGAGAAAGCAAAATTAAGGGCGATGAAATATGGCGCCGAAAGGCACTCTGCGTGCGGTCCTTTGTGTGTACAGCCAGAACGTGCAATTTGACGATGCTATCGAGGAATCCCATCACCATTAAGGCGAATAGCGCGATGACGCGATAAATGACTTGGAACAATGGTAGAAAATCGTCCAGGCCGAGAAAGAACGGTTCCTTCTTGATGGGGAACTATATAGTCGGCAGTCAAAAAAAATTAAATGCGAGACGGTTGAGAATTGTAATGTTTAACGAAGTAACGAAAGTTTAACGGAGTTTTGGCGTCGGTACTTCATATTTAGGTTTGACGGATTAATTTTAGTTAAATATATTTTGAACTATTGTTTGACGTTTTTATGCCGAAATACAGTTACACTACCTGCATATTACTTATAAATTAAATATAAGTTCATGATTTGAAGGATAATGTAAAAATAATTTTTTTGGATTATCTAATTTGATAAAAAGCTTTAAAATTTAATTTATTTAACAATGTAACGATTAAACTTAATATACTTTCATTGAATGATTTAAAATATTTAGAATTAACTAAGAATATAACATTATTTTTTTCTGGTCGCTCTTTCTAGCTTTTGATTATTTAATTTATTTAATTCGATAAGTCATTTGTCGAGCTTCTATAAAAAACCACCCAGTTGGAAAAAAACGAACGGAAGCTTCTGATGAATTAAAGAGAATATAACTTGATTATGTTTGCATTTTTGACGTTATTAGATACACCATATTAGGAGAGACACTCCTTTTATTTTATTTAATATTAACGATTAAAGTAGAGTATAATTTCCGAAGTTTAATTAAAGAAAAATTCCGATCTTATTGGATAACTAACTGTAAAATAAAAAAGAATAAAAATAGAGTTTTCAAAGGGTAAGTACATAATTACAACTTGTTATAAAATAAAGAAAAATTTCCTGAAGCTATTTATCGCTCATTTAAAAGATTCAATTTCTCTTCTTATCGGTACTTCTCGAAAGCACTTGGTGCTATCGTCCATTTGACTCTCGTACCTATTGCGAAATAGCTGCGCGCTCGAATAAGAGGAAAAGATAAATTCAATATTACGTAATGACATTGATAAAAGAAGAAGCTAGCATCTAACCAAAGTGAATCAAGAGTGAAGTTAATCGCGTCGTCGACGCCAACGCAGAGCAATCTAACTTCTTGTTCAGTTCCTGGCAGTCCCGCTAAACTCCTTCGTCACGGCATCGTTCAAGAGCATCGTTGAAAATCTCGATTAAATAAGATATCAAAGATTTACCGGAAGGATCGTTGCCAATATCAATAATAAATGCAGTATTTTGACTCATGCGATTATCTTGCGGCATGCTTGCTCTACCTACTCTCCCTCGCTTTCGTTTCTTCAACCTAGTTTTTCTCTTCTTTTTATCTGCTAGATTGCGGTGCCATTATCGAATTTATTATCAATTTTCGGGGAACGGCAATTTTCCGAGGAATTCTTCGGGCGCAGTTACTCTTTTTCTGTAGAAGAGAAAATGAGGCGGACGACTCCATCTCTAGCTCGACTCTACCGGAAGTCTCGTGCAAATGGCTTCTCAGCCATTTCCGCCACCCGGTCCCTAAAGAAAAGGAATGATCGAAGAGAGCTCGATGGTGAAAAAAGTCGAAGGAACCTCACTACTCGCTTCTCTCCACGACTTGAGGGGCTTTAAAAGATGATACGCTAGATAGAAATGCTCGCTTCTGCTCTCGAGAAATTCACTTATCTCTATCAACTTTCTCCCCGCTCTCTCATTCCCTCTCTCTCACTCTAGCTCTATTTCTCTCATCGATACGTATAAAAGCATATACATTGTAAGAGAGAGGAACTGTAACCTTCACATTTAATCTTGTCGAGATGGAATAAGTTTAAGCACGTTTTTGACGAACGTTGAAACTACATCGGAGAAAACTAAAAGTCGACAAAATTTTTTTTTCTTATTATCATTTTGAATTTTGTTATGAAATAACTTTAGCGTTACTTTAATTAATTGATTTAATTGTTAGTTTTCATAAAAAATATCATATTTTATTCTCGAGAAAGAAAACATAATAGTGAACTCTAAAAGTCTTTCAGTCTCTCTAAAAGCAAAATAATGATTTTTTTAATTTGAATAAATCCAATTCTCATAACAATTTCATATTCGTTGCTTTTCTTTGATTTCTTTTATCATATTGCACAATAATTGTCACGATTTTTAATTATTATATTTATATACTAACATAAATAGTATAAGTAATAATAAATAGTAAATAAAAATTTATATATTTATATAAATATAAATAAATTATGTGGGATATGTAATAAAATATAGTGACTGATATAATATTAAATGTTGTTACTGATATAACAACATAATAGACATGGAGTCTTTATTTTTTAGTAGATTTCGAACTAATGCAATTACATTAAGAAATAGGTGCATCTAAAAAACACCGATTAAATATGCTGCCCGTGATCAACTAAATTGTATTTCGATTTATGGTACCATCGCTTACAAGTCTCCATTTCCCACAGCTGACTAAATTTATATGATTATACGTTAGTACTTATACGTTAGTTTAATATTTTTAGAAAATTTAAATCAAAATATTATATTCTAATTTTACTTGAACGTGGATTAAAATCAGTATATTAAATTGAAGTTGGAAACTATGCTTTATGAAGATAGTTTACATGTAAGATGAAAAAGATTCATAATAAAATAAGTGTTATAGAACTTTCAAATTATTATTTCTTAAAAACATAAAACGTTTATTTTTAAATCTCAAGTGTGTAAAAATAACACTTCACTAATTAGAAGATCAATATACTTTTTTATATTACAATAATTTTAAGTTTATTTAATAGTTCTTTGAAGCTTTAGAATGCAAAACTTTTCATTAAGAAATTATAGTATTAAAATATTTATATAAAATATATAATCTTAGAAAAGTGTCAATAGTATACCGAGCGATTAATTGAGTATTTTGAAATAATATTTTTATTAATATAAAAGTAAATATTAAAAAAATTAATTCTTTATATACACTGATACATTGTATAATTACTTCGTGTTTTATTAAGTTTTTTTATCAAATGGTTATGCAAATAAATATATGGCTGGAAAAACACATATTTATAATAATTGAAAAATTTTGATGCTTTAAAGTTAATGTATGTTAAATGTATAAAGATTTAATTATGAAATACTTATTTTGAGCATGCAGTGTCTTAAAATACATACGAATGCTAATAAATTTATTATAAGGTGGTCAAATCCAAGAAAACAAATATTTTTATATAGATTAACTTTGCAAAAGAATATTTCAAAACAGTTTAAATACATAAAAATAGAATTATCAAAATCTATTCCGTTTATGAATTTTGTGACTTCTTATTTGAATTTAATAATTATGAATGAATAAAATTAGAAAAAAGATTGTCTCGTTTAGAATAAGATGCTTAAATAAATTGTAACCTTTTTTACAAATTTAATATAACAATTTGATTAGTAAGTAGAAAAATATTTTATTTATAATAGTATGCGAGGCTAATTAGATTAAGGTTCATAATGATTCATATGCATAAATGATCTTATTCTTGAAAAGTAGTGATGCTATCAGGTAACTAAATTTTATTTTGTCTAGTATTTTAATAGAAAATTGTTTTAATACATTATTAATCAATGGTCAAGAAATTTAGTTAGTGTGCTATTTGATTAATTTATACTATAAATTTTTTACTTGTAAAATTACTTACATACTTATTTAATAGAATCTTGAGTTTTCAGTGAATATCTATATGTATGTACCCACAAACTTACTAGCAATTTCCATGTAAATATTATTTATAATTTCTTATTTTCTTAAGAAATAAATTCTTAATTGCTTTTAAGTAATAGCAATTTTAAATTTTTATTTATGGATAATAAAGATTCTACTAAAGTTCATAAATTGATTTAACTATTACAACTATCTTATTTAGTAAATAATATGATGTGAATGACAATGCTTGCTGACTTTTAACAGCAACTATATACATATACACTAATATATCTTGTCAAAAATTTGATTTCTGCATGTGATGTAATAACAAAACATGAAAATATCTATTTTTAAATAATGAATAATAAATAATATAATTATATTTGAAAAAACAATTTTTGTTTTAAACATTATAATAATTACATACTGTAAATGTCCTAGTTATTTAAACAGAAAACTATCTTTGAATGATTATCATATTGACATAAGTGTAGTCATCCAATTTTAATATTTTTAAATAATATGATTATTTCATATCAATCCTCTATTGACATATAAAAATGTACCTTATCTTTATGCTACTAGTGCTTTATTATAAATGTTGTGAAATATCAATGAGACAAGATCATTATGTGCAAGAAAAAGTATACAATTCTTGTAAATAAACTTGTATAATAGTAAATACACAGTTTGTATAAAACCGCTGTACATCCTCTTCATCTTTTGATCAACAATAGTTTCATCTTTATGCATACTGAAAGTGCGTTCTCATTTCCATACATACACATGTATCAATAGCAAAGTATTTACATATGTGAGCTTACACATCCGCATCTTGGAGTGTTATCATCAAGTTGGTCTGAAAGGGAGAAATAGAAATATGAATATTCGCACTTCCTCGTTGCGTCCTCTATATTTTCTACATATATAATGTTCTGGCGAACAAATAGTCGTGGGGGTATTAAATCAACGAAATCTTCGCACAGAAGAAGAAGACGAAGGAGAAGTCTAAGAAGACTAAGTAGAAAAACTAGTAAACTAGAAGAAGAGGTGCATATATCGAGACATAGCCCACACCATACGAGGTGCAGAGAATGGAAGAGATACATGTGTTATGTGGGGTTCGAAGTATGAATCCAGGAAACTTAACTCCGCCTGCGTTAACGGGAAGAAAAGTTAGCAAGTGCGAGGTGGATAGAAAAACGCATTGATGGTACAATGCAACGACGACGGGGTTGCAATTCAAAATGCAGTTCACTCGGATTGGTGGATTGGAAGGGGTGGTAGGCGTGGTTTCCTATAGCCATATGATTTTATGTATAGATTCTTGATGGATCCCTAACTGCTGAAACCCCGTTGCATTCCGTTGTTGAACCGCTACCCCATTTCTGCTACATTTTCTCTTACGCTCTATTTTTCTTTCTTTCCTTTTCCCCTCCATTTCCTAAATTTACGCGCAACGCTCGTTCTTTCTTCCTTCGCTTTGCGTTTTTTCATCAGCACGCGTTTCTTTCTCTCGTTGCATTCATCGCAACTCAGAGCATCATCACTTCCATCCACGACCACTATCCAATATGGATGCACATAATAGCGAGTTTACGCCCCGTTTTCTCCCTCTTATTTCCGCAATAGTCTAATGCGCACATCAGAAAATATGACAGGGAGGAAAGGAAGATTCAGACAGAAAAAATTGAAAAGAGACTCGGCTGTTAAACGTCACAGTCTCAGGGGAACAAAGCAACAGTAGCAGCGTCGGGAATTCGGAAGGATTCGGTGGACAGCGGCAGAGGTATGAGAGACGTGCCAAGCCTGAAAAAGAATGCATCGTATCCCGTGCATTATCGCTTGTTGGGAAAAAATGAACAATATTTTAATGTGATACTCTCCTTAAATGTATGCATTGTTTGCGGAAGGTATTACTAAATCATCGGCATCGAATATGCGTTTTCTTTCCCATTTCGCTTTCGACTGTTTTGCAATTTTGCTGGTTTTGCAAAGATGTATAGATAGATAGATAAATATCTAGGCACGTACGTGAAATTGCAATGCATTATAGTATTTCATTGACTAATTGCAAGTGTAAAAGCACAGTAAATATTTAGAGATCGGAGAAAACCTAGTTAAATAAGTCTAGCGTTAATTTCTTGGCTGAATCACACTCAGTGTTGCTTAAGAAATATTAATATTCGTGGCGAAGCAAGCGAAGACAATTAATGAGAGGTGAAACAAAATCTCGGAGAAAATGAATTATGCTGATGAGAATGAGATGTTGGATCGTTTGAGGTGTTTCGAGCGCTGTAGATTCGGTGTCCGGAAGAAAATGAAATGAGCTGAGTCATTAGTTCAATAAATCGCTCGAAAGGTTCGGGCAAGATTCGTTGGGATGATAGTCACGGAAATAAAAGCGGGGCTCGTGAGTGGAGCTTTCTCTCGATACTACTTGGGCCGTGAACATCGCAAGGCACGGATCAACGGGGCTGCGGGGTGGAGATGCATCGAGAATCTAAGTGCTCTCGATACGCGCGGCTTCGGCAATCTCAGCACTTATTAATATTCATGCACCCCGGAACTACGTCGACTTAGGATGTCTTCTAGAATCGGGTGCGTGTGGCCTATATTACGCTGCCGGCAACTTTTTCGAAATATTTCTTCGAAGCGCATACGTGCACTCTCTCAAAAGTGCACTCAACGATGCAAGGTGTACAAACATGCTCCTCCTCAAGAAGAAGCCGAGTGGTAGCGTGAATGAGAGAGAGAGAGAGAGAGTGAGTAATAGGGAGGGAGAAATAAATGTACACATGTTTCTAAAATACAATATCGTAATACACATATTCATGTTCTTTCTGCTTTCTAGCCCCCCCATCGCTTATTTACATTTAAGCTCTTCACTTTTTCCGCACTTACCTGAATATATTCTTGCAGTTTACAGTTACTTCGAGCTGTTACGACAGTTTCAACATAAGATATTTTTTGAAAGGAAAAAATAGTTTTCAGACATGAAATATGACTCGAACGAAGCTTACAGTGACACTATTTTGAATGATCAGGCATGCGATAGTACTTTTTTATCTGCATTTGTCGATTTTTGTTTTGCTTTCAGTTTTAATTATTCTTATCTAAAGGATTATATATTAAATATAATTGTTATTAAATATATTTTTTGAGAAATTTATAAAAGACAAGAAAATATTTATAAATTTATGCAATATAATTTTGTGTTAAGTGATTATTAAATTAAAAAATTTTAAAGTACAAGTTAATACCATAAGACACACTGAATAATAATATATTTAAAAAGTAAAGTAAGTATTTACGAGTTCAAACTTTTTTAATTAAATGATTTCGCTTACTGCTTTTATGAACAAAATTACTAATTAGTTTTATCTTGATCATTAAGATCCTATTGATATGTATATAAGATTTGATCTTTCTTAGCATAAACATTTAGTACAATAAATTTATTATATATTTTTATACAAGTTATCTAAGTATTTCAGTTTTAAGTTAATTTTAAAATATATAATATCATACCATTTATTATGAAATAGTTAAAAATTCATGATATATATTTTCTCATTAAATTAGAAAATATAAGAGAGCGAATATACCTACATTAAAAAAAAAATAAAAAAATATTTCATAACTAAAATAGTTTTTAGATTGGCATTGAAGTTTTAAAGGAAATGTTTGGTATAATATCATTATATGCATATTTGAACTTAAATTAAACTTTCTAAATATTGTAAGGTCTTTAAAATATTTTTTCTACTCTAATGTTTTTAATTGAGTGGAATATTGAGAAATAATGATATAGTAATTGTAATGATTAATAAAAAATATATATACAAAGGTGGAAGCTAGTAATAAGATATTTTCAAATTTGAAGGCCTTCTTGAGGTTGAAAATATCATAAAACTTACATTAAGAACTAAAAAAAACGATCATATACTTTAACTTAGAAATTTTTAAAAAACGTAGAAAAAACAAATAGGTAAAAAACAATAATTATATATGCAAAAATTTAGAAAGAATTCAATATTCAGGAAGATAATTAATAAATTAATATACTATATTTTTTGTTCTTAAGTTATTTTAGTTTAAAGAAAGAAATATGATATTATGATATGAAATTATTTCAATTATAAATTGAATATATAATACTGCATAATAAAATTTTATATCAAAATAATTTTTTAAAATTACGTTTTTTAAAGTTATATTGTACGAACATTACATTGTTTTATGAATGAAAGTAAAAGAAAAACAAACATACAATTGTATATTTAAAATTAAATTATTGATGTCAGTAACAGTATTTTAGAAGAGCGACGAAGAATCAAATCCACTTTATAATAAAAATATTCACGAGAATAAGTAGAAAAGGATTTTAGTAGAATATAAGGAGCTGCTGATCTATCAGAAAGGGTCGAGAACGTTGTTGAACAGCTTTCAAGGATTTTGTCAATTGAGTGGAATCTTGTAACGAATTGCCAGAGTCAGACTTAAGGAAAAGTAGATCATTACGCTAAAATTTTAACTTTCCATGCTTATGAGATTCTTGCAGTATTTAATTAACGATATTAATTTTATGCCTTTAAATTAAATGTTTTATTGCCAAAAAGACTAAAAGCCGTTAAAAAGATGGGGAACGTTTAAAAACGAATAGTTTCAATTCCTTTTCTTTTTTGATGCCATCGCAGATACTACCGAAAATTACTGCTTATGCAAATATAAAAGTAGTAATTGATAAAAGAAAAACAATCTTTCGCTCAATCCATCTGGGGTATTTCTAACATAAAAAGCTAACGAATTTCAAAAAGAGATCATAAAAAGCTATCACAACCAGCTAACAGCATGGTAAATATATTATCTTCCTATTATTATCACATTAATTTTATAGATAAAGTTAACCAAACTTTTCTATTATATATTATATTATTTCTTATTATATAAAGCTATATTACGATATTTAAAATACTGCATAAACAATTAACAATTAAATAAAAAAATTATAATATACATATTTTCTACATTTGTCTAATTTTTATATACTTTGTTTTTCAATATTAAGTAGCTTTTTGTATTTTGAATTTTTATGAAATGTGTTGTTTGCATTTCTAAAAAACAAATATAACACCTTTATTATAGCATATGAATTACACTTTAGCATAACTATTTAGCATAACTATGTATTAAATATAAGAATATATGTTTTCAATATTTAAAATTTAATTTTCAGTTATTAAGGATTATAGGTAAAAATTAAAAACAAAATATCAACGGTGCGGAATAAAGAAATTGAAACCCAAAAATAAAGCATTCTAAACCTTACTTATTTTATTGAATGAAAAAAGAAACGTAAGTTTGAAATATAATGGAAAAGTTACAATTAAATATTTATATTAATTCACAAAGAGAGAGGAAAATTAAAGTAAAAGTTATAAAAAATACAGGTAGATGTCGCGAAAATGTTGATATTTAAAAAAGTAAGAAAGATAAGTGTATACAGATAATGCTGATAAAGAAGAATAGAAATTAGTCTGAAATTCTACGAAAGAATTTTACTTAACGTTCGTTAAAATTTGTCAGACATGCCAAAAAATGTTATCTGGAAGAAGTTCGAAAGGGAATTATTTGATGCGATCCCAAAAGGAAGCGTAATGGCATTTGATTTTCTATTCGTGCCGCCCTTACTCAATGCGAGGGCAGTCGCGACTCACTTCCCTATTCCCCTAAAAGACTTTCAAAAGAGCATCATCCCTCAGTCTCGCAATCCGGCAGTTTGTACTACATACAGTACTTGGGTCCGAAACGAAGGGCCCCGCACGCGCTCGACGCCGTCGCACACGCACATTTTTCTTTCCACCCCTGCACCGCCCCACCGAGCGTATTTTCCTTCTTTTTTTTACTCGAAACAGCGCGCAATGATTTTTCGCTTCTCGTTAGGTTGGAAATATTTCTCAAGTACTCCCGGCGGCCAGTTGTGCGGGGGAAACGAGGTATTGTGAAATTTTTCCGACCCTCAAAGTACGGATAATGATTCGAAGTAGGTACACGATGCAAATAGTATGGTCACTTGTCCTGAGAAAAATGCTACGTAGTCGCCTATACTCTTGTTCTTCGCGGGATTGCATTTATTACGCAAAAATACGGCGAGACAAAGAGGAGAAATACAGGCAGACTCGAGGGTGTTGCTATATGTAGCACATGAGTTTCGAAGTATTTGCTCGGCCAAAGAAGTTATTTAAAGAAAGGGATATTGCCATTTTTTAAGAGATAAGAAAGAACAACGATGTAACAAGTGTAGTACTGGGAAAACAGTGATTTTTTTATGCCCTTGAACGTTTTACGTTATTTTTGGAGAATAACAGGCACTTCCTCTAACCAAGGAACAATACATTTGCCGATCTTTGAGAGATAATTTTTGAACCAAAAATTTAAATAGTACAAACGTAGCATTATTTGCTAAGTTGATGGTCAGATTATAACTTTTATGGCCTTGGAAAATTATAAGAACTTTTTTGAAAAAGTGTGCATTCTTTGATAAAATTTTATGGTACCTGAAGAACGATTCAGTAAGAAAATATTACAATGCGAATTATTATTAGGCTGCTCGATATTTCTAAATCGGAGAAAAATTATTGAAATTGAAGCTGTTTTGAAAAAATTGAGGTAGACTTCTTAGAACATGAGATGAAATATTAAATGCGTTACAAACTTGCGATTATTATTGTAGTACGGGTGTACTTGTAGCGCAGTCGCAAAAGTTTTAAGTCATACCATTTTTCTATCTCATAAATTCATTCCCTTGAGGAGAATCGTATAAAGGATGTTATCATATTTTTATCGTTATTAATTATCGAAACTTGTAAATGATAATAAAATTATTTAAATTTACAAAAAGCAAAAGAATGATTTTAAACAATTTCGTATTTCTCTAAAATTGTTTTATTACATAATAAATTCTGTATATAAAATTTGTGTAATAATAAATAAAATAAAATATAAAATATGTATAATACATTTGGAATACTAATATAATTTTTATTACATATTTTTGTCTAGATCATCTAATTATGTAAATTTATGGTAAAAAATAAGTGTACTATTTTCTATTTCATAGTAGAAAATTGTACATAGAGGTAAGATTTATTCAATACACAAATGTACTAGATGTTTTTTTTGAAATGATATATTTCCAGAATTATTGTTCATATAATGATTTTTCACGAATTTTTCAAAGTGATTTAAAATATATAAATGCTCTTTTATTATATTCGGAATTTTGAACACAGAATAAGCAATGAGTTTAGTAACAATTCTAATTGAATACAAAGACAGAAATAGAATTTAGTAAATTCTCAAATGATTTCACGACTTTAATATAGTTTGTTTATAATAAATATTAACGGGTAAGTATCAAGCACTACGAATATTATTGAACAAAATTGGCATTGACAATGATATATTTGGCATAATTAATCCAGTTTTTTCAAAGGTGAGGTACATCCTTATTTCTAGTTTATATTTAATTTTTATATAGGTAAAAATGCAGTAAAAGAAGAAAATTTTACGTGTGTATAGTTCGTTCGATAACAATAACAAAGATTGATAGTTCTGTATGAAAAGGCAAGTCAGATTCGCATTGTCTGAGATCGCATTCAGTCAATGTAGATTTAATCGTTCTCATTAGCAGTGTTGCCACTAACCTCTTTCGAAATATATATTTCCGTTCCGTTATAGTATACCACGTCCCTTCGAACAGTAAAAAATGTTAAACGCGCGGCCATATTTAGTTAAGATCAAAGTCTATGAGAGATCGCAGGTGTGCGTTTTCGCGCACGGTTGCGTTTGGTCTCCCTTCGACATGCCAGCTCAAGAGAGTCGGAGAGGAAAGGGTAACGCGCCATTTGATCCGATGCGCCTGTGGGAAGAGAAGAAGAGCAAGAGAGAAAGACCTGCGTACCTGCAGCAAAGTTCTAGCTCTCCCTTACATATAATGACGTGATAATGGCAGGCGCGTCGTTTTTTGCAGGACGTGAAACCGAACGAATTGTTTGGAAGCCGCAGCTCGCGATCGCAGCTTGACGTGCATTTCTGCTCGTTGGATCAGCGCCTGAATGGAAACTGTCATGGCTCAACTGTGAACTCGTGTTCAATGGGAGCTCGGAATTTAATTAATCATTTCGGAAGGACAGGATTACATGGTTAAGTGGTTGATGGTCGGAATCGAACGAAGCTATGATCGCTGTTGACTAAGTATCTTAGATTTTGTTTTATTCTGAATGGGACTGTGTCTCTGTCTCCCTCGGGGTTCGCGCGAGAATTCTGTAATTTTTCTTTATTTCGGTGGATTGAACGGCTTGAGACACTGCATACGCGAAAGCTGATACTACTTTAGATGGATTCACGATACAGTGTGGAACAAACAACATTTATTCAAGAACTTTTTTTAGTCTGCTTTCTAAGAATATTCCATATTTTCTATTAAATACTTGGGATTTGTAAAACTCGAAAGGGTCAATGCGTCACTCGATAACTTAATACGATAATTGCTTGGCGCGCATCTACTTACTTTGCAAAGTAACAGGTGTATAGTGTGTAATGCACCGGCATTCTTTCTAGGATATATATAAATAAAGAGTATTATTTTTTAAAATTGTTATACCGTAATGTGAAAAATATTTTCTGATCACCTTGATCAAGTAAATAGGCACAAAAGATCTGCATTCAACTCGTTATATTATAGTATTTCAAAAAATTTCTTAAAAGGAGTATTTAACAGCTATTTTTTAAACTAATCACTATCGATTGCACTGAAATTTTAAATACTTCGATGCAAACAAATATTGTTCAGCAACAATATTATTTGCTTTATATTTTACAGTTATCGAATATTTGCGATTCGTTTAAAACACAATTTAATAAATAAACTTATTATTCATGAAGTTTCACAATATGCTTATATTGTTTTTATTTTTGCAAACTTAATGTAAATGATATTTAATATAAATAATAGTATTATTTTTAATAATAAAGATTAAAATTAATTATTTACTACACTACAGTTGCAAATGTAACAAAAGTTTTTTTCATAAAAAAACTATTTTCATGGTCAATTTCTTTATTTGAGCCTGCATTTCTTATAATCGCTATATTTTTAATCAAGAAATTATGAATATTTATAATCTATCTTTACTTTTATACAATTAAAAAAGTTATTTTAACAAATTTTGAAAGTTTTAGATGTTTATAAGAAATATCTTTAATGTATTTAAATATATATTATTTGTACAATTATCAATGTTGCTTTTATATGATAACCGATAATAAATAATAAATTTCTAATAATACTGCAAAGTTCGCATTTTCATATGAAAGTTGTAGTCGTGGTAATAACGAATTTCTCTTCTTAAAAAAAAAGATTCTTATGTCGACTACGGGTTCAAGCATGTTTTTATTCACGCATATACAAAGTTTATTTATCAAATTTGTTAAGAAATTTGTTATTTTTAGAATAATGATAAATTAAATATCCATTAAAAAAGTTTTCAAAACTACAGTTTTCAAAACAATAACATCCGTTTATTTCAATCGATTATTAGTGGTCATAATAATATCTCAATTATACCATAGTATCGAAGTATTTGAGTAATTGTTTAACTATACAACAGCGAATATACAACGCTTGTAATGTATAAAAATTAAGACTAATTATTTTTCAATTTAAATCTATTTACAAACTCTTTACTGTATCAATATTGTTCAAATTTACAATATTCTATTTTTAATTTAACAGTTATTTCTTTTTTGTATTTATATTTTAAATATAATTTCGGGAAAATTTTCATAATTTAAAAAATATTTTATTTGAAGTTATAACTTTTAACTATTTCATTATGATTTATTTTTACGTAATATAAAAATTTCAAAATTCCATTTTCAACGAAAATTTATCTTTGCATTCAATTACCACCGAAGATCTGAATATTTTGAAGATATGTAATACGTATACTGGAAAATCTTGTAAGATTGAGTCGTGAAAAAAGAGAACTCACCGGGTGTTTTCCAAGTTTTCATCAGAAGCACGACTAAAAAATTATCTTAAAATCTCCATTTTTTTTTCAAGTTAGCCTTAGGCTAGTGCAATGCAACAGGCCTCCACTAACAACTCACTGAATCTGTAGTACTTTTGGACTAGTGGTCTCAACTCGTGTAGTATCATACATGCAAGAATGCAAGTTATTGCACGAGGTAAATCGTCTGCTTTGCACTACATATGTCTTTTTATCGCCGAGCGCAAAACTTTGTCTCAGAGTCTTGCGAAAAAATCAATAAGTCCGTTGTGTTGTACTAGTAGAAAGGAAAAAGTGTAATTGGATTTTTAGTTTTAATGTAATGATTAAAAATTGCTTTAAATTTATTTAAAATATAATATACTTTAATAAATATGTGTGGAAAGGATTTTACTTATTACCAAAATTGCAAAAAATTGATTATTAATATTAATATTTAAATATTCAAAATTATTAATACTAAAATCGTATAACAAAAGGAGAAACGTTATTGATTGTATTCCGGTTAATAGGAAATTATTTATTTTACTTGAAAATATTATAAGTATTTACTTATAAAATTATTATTATACTATTAACAATATAAATACAGAAATATTCTAAAAAACAGTCTTAAGAGAGATAGTGGAGAAAATAATTGAGAATTTAAGAACAGATGAATGAATTTAATGTGGAACCTTTAATGATGTCTCAGAATGAAAAAAAGTACAGAAAGTTCAATGTGAATTTATCATTAAGGCTTAGATTACTAGGAATTCTGTGATATTTGATTAAAGATAGTTTATTGGAAATCACGAACCACGCTATGTTCAAATTAAAGGATAATATTATAGTTCTATTGGTAATTGAAAATGGATAGCTTCTTAATAAGCTTATTCAATAAACCTTGAAATGTAGAGAACTGATGTAAAATAGTAAATGTAGTGATTGAAAAATAAGAAACAACGTTGATTTTATTTACAAATATTTCCAGATCTAAGATGAAGCTCATCAACGAATTTTAGCTCTTCTAGCTCTTGACAATATCTACGATATGAAAGAAGATGAAAAATCTGAAAATAATTTTTAACCCTGAATCAAACCGGAGCGAGCATTTTTTAAACGAGCAAAGAAGAACTTTAAATATTATACATCTAACCAAAATTTGTAATTAAAAGTGATGATATATCACTACGACTGTTTTGAAATAATGAATAGTTGTCCCTTATAATTAAAAATATTATTATAAACAGTTATTGAATACTGGAAAATACTTTAATTTGCTAGAATTTAAACTAGACAGTATTTATAATTGATAGAATTATAAAAAATTATTTTAGAAGTTATTCAAAGTACACATTCTAGATAAGAATAGTAAAATTAAATACATATACAAAGCGAAAGTAAATTAATGTAGTATATGCAAGTATCTAAAAGTGAATAAAAAACATTATTAAAAAAAATGATAATTATCATTGGTAAATTAAGGTAAATGTATAAAATCTAATACAGAAGAAATTTTTGTGTTTAAAAATGAAAATTTAGAAGAAATAGAATATAAATTTCGTGATAAAATTATTGTATACTTTATAATTTTGAGAACTATATAGAAAATTTGTGAATAATGATATAATTTAAATGAAATGTTCACCAACCAAGGTTACTTATCATAAAGTTAAATAAGATCTTTCCAATCAGAATTTTAATTGCGAATCAGCCAATACAAAATATATTCTTGAATCTTAAATTGGCTAACTTCCAGTAAATTAAATAGGAATTTTTAATTACGGATACATCGAATAAGGTGTAGATATTTATTTGAATAATTTACATCCTAAAAATTTAATTTATATATTTTTTCACATATATTATTTCACATATATATTCACAAAAATTTGGACTTATTTTTAGCATTTGAATAAGAGATTTTGAATAAATGTAATTTGGTTGAAATACGATTACGAGACTTTCATTTATTATTGTTAGCATGTACTTGCAAACATTGGTCTTAAAAAATCTTAAAATCTGATAATAATCTAAATATACATGTCTAATATTATGAGCTAATATAGCGAAAACTTTATTGATATAATTATTTATAGAAAATAAACTACACTTTTTAGAAATTAGTCATTTTTTATTTTATATTTGTAATTTATTATCCAAAATATATAAGATAGATTATTCATTTATATAACAAAATAAAATTTAATATACACTTCCTATAGTTTTTTATTATATAACGATAAATTTGTAATGTTATTGTTCTGATAAAATAAAAATTTAAAAATAGGCTTAATAAGTGTCACATAATCGTCAGAAATGTGAATCTAACGTGACTAACAAAACATTTAAAATATTTTATTTATTTTAATCAGGTATTTCATATCATTTTAATATATTGATTTTATTAAATTTCTTTAATCATATCAATTTTTAATAATTTCCTTTGAAATTAAATTTCGTTCACCAAACAGATAAAAAAATACTTTCGAGGATCATAGATATTTATAAAAAATTCTCTGTTCACTCTGTAGTGACCCGATTTAATACTATTCTCAATGGTTTATGAGAGGAATATTTAGAAGGAATATTTATAAGAGTTAGTGATTATAATATTTTATATCTCTATTGATAGTATGAATTTATAATACTTAGTAATAATGGCTCTAATTACTGTTTGAAAAAAGGTCGCATCGTTATTAAAGGTACAAACAATAACTGTCTTGTAATCCGATCCTTATACTTCCGATTTCACTCTTGTACTTTTTCTAGATCCTTCCATACATTACATTATTTTCCTTTTTATTAATATTGTGTTTAATAGAATCACATTTTAAAATAAAAGTATTTAGTACTTTTTTAAATATTTAAACTGTAATTTACTCAAATAAATAAGAATGGAAATAATAAAAAATAATAATAAATTTACATTTTTTGTATGTCTGATCCGTGTATTTTGATTTATATATTTATTATACATAAATGAAAATTAACAAGCTTATGGAGTTACACGCATACTATTTTAAATTTGTAATTGTTAATTTATCGAACATTGTTTTTCGTAATTATACTTTGATGGCTTTTTACTTAAAAAATAAAAATTAATATTTATCAACTCGTCAAAAAGATGCCAATGTATAAAATAGTGTGAACCATAAATTTTGTGTGGATTGATTTAAGTAATCATGATTAATGTTTTTATTTCTTTCAGTACACAGTAAAAAGTGACATACCTAGTTCACACAATATCGATGGATTGATTTATATAATTTACATGAAAGTATCATTTACGACCTTCGAGAACCTCTTAAACAAAGTTTCAGTTTCTGTAAAAATCAGTTTCATTTGTCTGAACCTCTGACTCCGTTGCACTCGATGAACATGTCCTTATCCAATTAGCAATCCGATAATTTCGCGATTCGTCTAATATCGCAGGAACATGAAAAAAGTCGTAGCAGGAACAGGAGATCGGCAACAAGTAGATATGCGTTTGCAGCCATCATAGTATCCAAGAATCGTGACTTTTGGCCGTCTAGGTGTATCCGTAGCTTCATATAATTCAGACGTCGTGGATCCGGATGGCATTCGTGGATATGCGCCGTCTACGAATAGAGCCAATCTGGATGGCACGATGTTTCCAGCAGCGTACCATTTGCGCTGTAATTGGACCGCGTGTCGAGCATTCGAAAGAGTGAGAGAGAGAGTGAGTGTGAGTGCGCTGTTGAGCGGAACAGAGCGAGCTAATATTCACCGTGCTAAGACAAAGTTGGTTGATGCGTTTCGACAAATTGTACCAATTTTTGCCGTGTCATTGGTAATGTACTTTTAATCTGCGGGCTCATGCTGTGAAGTGCTACTGTCATTTACATTGACGTGATTTATAATATTTTGATCAGTCACGTCGTATCGATGGCTCAATTCGTTCAAAAATGCCGTGTGGCTATCAATTAAGCAGATAATGCCATCTCTGCAAGGATTGATAAGTAAGTTGAAAATGCGCGTATGTGCCATTGAATTTCATGATGGTGTGCGTAATTAAATCTTTAGCTAACATTAACTGAAGATCAAATTAAACATTAAGCAAGAGTTTTTTTATCCTCGTTATTAAGAGTATTTACAACTTTCGAAATCTGATAAAGAATAAACTAGTATATTCTAATCATTTTTACCAGGAAACATTTTTTTATTTTCAATTATCAACATGATATAATGTTTTAACAAATATTAGTATCAACAAATAGCGAAAAACTTGGGTAAAAAATTATACATTGATAAGTTAGTATTGTTCTATACGTACATAATGATATCGTTTTTTAAATTAAATACATTATATATTTTCGAGATTAATCAATATTTAAAAACAATTATTATTTCAAATTCATCCATATTGAATAAATGAACGTCTTGTTATCAGTTAGATAATTTGGGTTTGTCGATTCTTTACAGTGCTTTAAGATAACTTTCTTTTTTTAATTACAAAAATACGCGTGCACGTGAATATATATAGTATATTAAAATAATATATTTTTTCAGGGAGCTTAAGTCTTATAAATTATTAATAGTATGTTTTTCCTGAAAAAAATCAGTGTGTATACATAAATTTGCAATACGTATTAAAAATTGCAAGTTATCCTAGGCTAATAATGATTAATTTTTTCAATTTTTTACTAAGTATAAACATTTGTACATATGAAATTCTAGTGATCTAGTTAGATTTAAATATTGTATGAATTATAAATTTCTCTATAATTATAAATTATTTAACATAATTGGATTTCATTATACTTTTAAATAACTAATCGTTTAAAACAGTATTTGTTTCATACATGAAAAGTTGTAAGTACAAACTTATCTAAAAATATTCGAAGTTATGATATAGTTTTATAGAAAATATATCGATTAATGTACTTAATATAAAATATTTTCAATTTATATAATTATATTGAGATATTAAATATAAATTACATTATATTTACATATTAAATCAAACATAATTACATATGTATGCATTATATTTGTATGTACCATACAAATTACATAGTTTCCGTCTCACATGCAAAAGATTATAAGAACAATTTTGCTTGAGAACATTTCTATTACTGTGTGTGTGTGCGCGCGCGCGTGCATCTACATGTGCTTAACAATATAGACATTATACTTATATTGCACTTATTATACACAAACGATTAACTAACTACCAGATACTGAATAATATAAACTACTAATTATTAGGAATTAACTATATTTAATAAAGAAAAAAGTAATTATGAATATTACAAAGTGACTCTTTATTTAACCGTAAGTAATGTCAACAATTTTAGCGCAATTGAGTATGAAATGATACTCAAATTAAGTACGTATAGTAGTACTATAAATGCATCTAAACAGCTACGTAGAGCTTAGAAAATTCTTATAAAATTCTTATAAAAATGTATATACGTCATATATAATATTTAATATTTGAAATTGACTTTGACAATTATTTGTTATTGTATTCACATTTTGTATGTATATTATTTACATATTTATAAGTAATATTTATATTATTTATGTATTTATAAGTAATATTTATATTATTTATATATTTATAAGTAATATTTATATTATTTATATATTTCTAAGTAATATTTATATTATTTATATATTTATAAGTAATATTTATATTATTTCTATATTTATAAATAATACCTGAATAATAATATTATTAATATTATTGACTTTAATTATTTTTATACAAAAATCATAAAAGTTTTGAAAGCATAAATTACAGATGATAACGTTTAGCTAAGATATTTTTGGTTAGGTACTCCATTCCATAATTATTAATTTTAAATACGTATACAAATATGTGCATTTTTAATATGTACATTAGAGGAAAAAACAAAATTAATTAAAGTTACAATTATATACTAATATAAATAAACTAATATAAATAATGTCATATATTTGAATAATATATTTTTAATTTATTAAAATTGAATATAATTTCATTCTCACTGTAGAAAATACCTAGATGGTTTGTAATAGATGGATTATTCGAATTGAATACACTGAATAGTGCTAAAAGTAAATTATACTATTCTACACTATGTATCTTATTTGCCAATATTATAGTATGATAATATCAAAACAATAAAGAATAAATTAAATTATAAAATCTGTTTGTATTAGATTATATAGTAAATATATTTTTTATTATACAAACTTTGCTTTTATTTACATTTTCATTCATTTTTTTTATTATATATTTTAACAACGTTTCAACGTAGTCTTTTTCGTTTTCAGAATTTTCTACGTATTCATTGCAGAACATAATTCATTTTATTCTAGTTGATAAAATATAAATTATACAAGTATTGAAATAATAAATGTTTATTAAATTTTAATAATTGTTTTCGAATCATTATTTTTTTAATCAGCAGTCTTTTAACTGAATGTTTCAGCATGTAGTAAAATATTTTTCTATTTATCATTTTTTAAATTTATTTATAAAGCTAGATATCAATCTAATGACTTAGAATATTTTAATATTGAATATAAATTATAAATAACTAGAAATGTGTATAAAATATGTTTATAATTTAAGTAACTATTATTACTAAACTATTTTTTTCGAATATCATAAATAGTTACTATAAAATAGACTAAATTTCGTAAAAAGTTCTTCTTAAAGTAAGAAAAAGTTTTCAAATATTTGTTATAGAAGCACATATTAAAACTTTAAAATTGATAAACAAAATTTTTAGTAATAGAAATGTTCATGTAAGTTTGGTTTACTTATGCTTCTCTGTGATTCTTTCAATTAAATGACTAATTGCTGTGAATGTATTGAGTTAAATATAATTTTTGAAATACTTGCGCGTGTTTGATTTTATAATATTTTTATTAAAATCAATTTTTTCCTATTGCCTTAAATAATAGAAGTTAAACATAAATAAATTATAAGCAAGTTAAAAAAATATATTGTGTATTCATCAGAAATAATAAAAACTATTAAAAATTAAATATTGTAATATTTGAAATCTTAGTTTTAGAGATATTTAAAACGTATTTTAGTTGTAAAACAATACAGAATACAAAGAAATTCACTTGAGTTTAACAGATTTTATTATTAAAAGATTTAATGATTTACATAAGCGAGTTGGTCATGCATTGAATTTTAATTGTCTTTATGAAGTTCTGTTTGAGGATAACTTTTTTGGAATACTTTCTTCCGAGAGTTAAAAATTTAAATAGCGACGCGCCTCGTAGCAAGGGCAGAGACCTGATAATTATCGAAATAAATTAGAATGAGAAGGCGTGTAGCGAATGTTGAAAACGTCGACAGATAATCCTTTTCTCTACAGAAATGTCTCTAACGAATTGACAGCTCTCTTTCTCGTTTGTGCGCAGCCCAATGTACATTAATCCGACGAAGTGTAAAACTCGAGTACCCGCGATTACTCTTAAAAAGAATGTAAAGAGCTAACGCTTGTTCGCTTTCTCAATGCCCTCTTTACCGAGCCTCAGTTCCGCGTTTCCCGACGCGACTTTTCCATTCGCTTGACAAATTATTCCCGGCTGGAAGTGACAGAGCTGTGGTTATGCGGCTCGAGAAGTCGCGAAAATCTAGAAGCGCTCGGAAATGGTGCTGCCAAAGGGTGATTCACTGATACCGGAGACTGGCTAAAAGGACACTCGTCTGGAATTTGACTTTTTTCTTAACCGCACAAAATCAAGGATTAATTTATAAGTGCCGGAAAGTTTGAAGTAGACGAGAGCGGGACAAGATGGCGCATATAAGGAATATTATTGATTATGTGCTTTGACCCTTGAGATATTCGAACGTATGTATGTGAAACAAAGTACTCAAAGACGAATAGAAGACGAACGCTTAACCGGTAATTTTTAATTTACTTTACTGGCATTTTATTAATGCTTCGATTTAGTTAGCTTTCTAGGTAATGACACGAAGCTATCACCAATAACCTCAAAACTACGCTTTTTTAAATTATCAGTCAAAATACCATGTACCCGATGATCATCGATACGTTGCCATAGTCTTGTATTTATCTTTTCATTATTCGAAGCTTGTTTAATTGGCAAGAATAATTATTTGCTTGTTTTTCTATTTTAATTCTAATGAATCAATTTACTGTAATTATCCACGAAATATTTCACAATTATGTTAATTAAATAAAAGTATTTTGCATAGATTTTAGATGTAACACATTACCTTTTTCGATAATTTACACGTCTTATTTTCTATCTAGAATTTATAAAAGATAAGTAAGAAAAACATTCTGTAATTCTAACGCTCTACGACATTTTTATTAGATGAAATTTAAAATTGAAAGAAAAACAGTACTGAAGAAAATTTTAATTGGAGTCAAATGATTCCTTTATGCATGTTATCAATCAAACGACGCCATTTTAATAATATATACAAAATTATGAAGAAAAAGAGAGGAATACAAGGTTTGTCCATTAATTAATATTATTAGCGATCGTGTACAATTTCTATAATTTCATACTGCAATATTTATATGAGAAATTTATAAAAACTTACTTTTATATTTTATACCTCATGTAAATTGAGTTCATTGACAGTTTAAAGAAGTATCGATTTTTGAAATTAAAAAATACTCCAATGTAAAAATATATATTTCTATACTATCAATTGTATTTTCCTTCCTGTTTAATATTAATTCTTCTCAAACGAATAAGTAATTGTACGAAATTCTCAAATTCTTTATTATATTATTATTTATTAAAATTAATAAAACTGATCAAAATACTTTAACTTCAAAATATATTAATTTTATCCTAGTTTAATTATACATCATATTTCTTAAATTATTAGTATATACTTATAATATTTTGTAAATAGTATTACAGATTATACAAATGTATTAATTTATTAATATTTTCTCTAAGCTGGTAAAATTTAACACGCTGAAAATGAAAACATTTCTTATTATTTTATACCATTTAAGTTACACCATCTTTTATTATTTATCTAGATTTACTCATAATGATGAGTTGCTATTACGTTTTTTATTATTACAGATGATATTGGATATATAAACATTGAAACAAATTTTACATTTGTGTGCAAGTAAAAGTAATTTAACATAATAATTGTTAAAAGCTCCAATGATATTAATGTTTTATCAAGCTAATTTTAAGTGAATTATTAATTATTGAATATGTTTTTATTTATATTTCACTTTTCTAACGAAATCATATAAATTATCTGTGGTACAGTATCATTAATTAAGAAAATAATCTACATTTTGTTTAAATTATGACAAAGTAAATCTCACTTAAAATGAACTTTGAATTTATTAAGTAATGATAATAGTTTAAACTTTGTAAAAGCTGCCTATAATAATATATGTAGCAAGATATAAAAATTATATTTTCCGGAATATTCTCTTAACGAGTGACTTAAAAAAATGATATACGTTATGATGGATTACTGTACCTAATAGCCGTAATATGTGAATATATATATATATATATATATATATATATATAAATAAATAAATTATTTTACTTGAAATGTGATATAGTGATTCATAATTAAATTTATCTAACGCAATAATAACTTTCATTTATAATTTGATTCATATATTCTTTCATTTCATAATGTATCTATAACTATATTAATGTTTGTCATTCAATAAATATTAAGGCATAAATATTTATGACATCCATAACATTAAATATCTTTTCTTTTACAACAATAAGTAAAATAAATCTTCATGATACTTACGTATTGATTTAATATTTCTTAATAATTGTTGATTGGAATGATACAACCACAATAAACGAAGTCATAAAGTATCTAAGAAAATTATGTCATCGCAGACATGTATCATACACGCAGTATCGCACTTGAGGTTTTGAATGGCAGATTGTCCGAGTATAAAACATATATATACATCATTTATTTTCAGTATTTACTTTTTTACTTTCATACTCTCATATACTTCATTCCTGTAATTCTCATTCTTTTTAAAATTTTCAGTATCACTCAGTCTTCTCAGTCTCTTCCTCGTTCTTTCTTATTCGCTTCTATAAATCTGGGTTCTCGTGTCGGATTGGCATAATCTTTCAAATGTCTCGTTTCCTGCGATCATTGCGGGATGTCGTTATACGAGCTGACAATAAAAGAGAAGAAAAAGGTGAAATGAGACAGAGAGAAAGAACTCTTTCAAAGAAAATAAATGAGAGAGATAGAGAGAGATATTGTGTGAGTGAGTGAGTGTATGTGTGTAGGAGTAGGAGAGCAGAAGAGTAAGAAAGAGCGGTTCGCGGACGCGAAAGTTTGAAGCTTAATATTTAACGAGATACCCGCGAGTCGGTCTAGGCGGGTTATATCGTCTTTCCATGTACGAGAGTGTGAGAGAGAGAGAGTGCACGGCAAAAGAAAAGTCGTATTACGTAGTCCGCTTTTGAAGCCGTATTCCGTTCGCCATTAAGGAGTTACGTTCTCTTATACTTTTTTTTTATCTCTGTTGCTTATTCCCTTGCTAAATAATAAATCTTAGGGTTTTCTATCCTGTGGAGAGATTGCGTTACGAGGGTAAAGAAGACACCTGGCCGCAGGTTTTAGTGTGTAGGGGTAAAGGAGAAGAGTCTCGTTAGTGCAGGAATGCGTGGTTCTCAGTTGATAAAGAGTGTAGAGGAAAAAAGTACAATGTAGGGTTTCTCTGATGGTTCGATGGACAATGTAAGATGAAGGACAAGCAAGTTTACCTTTCAGATTTACAATCCGCAACGCGCAATTAAGTATCAAACATGTATTTGGTAATTAAAATTCCTTGCTTCTGAGAACAATGGAATAAGAATTAAGAAACAAAGTCGTTAGTAAGGATAAATGTTTTTACAACAATTGAGCTTTTTACACAATTTAAATTAGTTTTCATTTTACACAATCAATTATTTTAATTTGCACAAATATGATTGTCATTTATACAATGTATTTAATAAAATCTGCATTTCTTTCAAACAACATTAAGAATTTACATAAAAATTCCATAAAAACTTTCTACGCATAAAATATATTATCTCAATTTGTTTCTGAAGAGAATTACGAAAATGTTTTTAGAACAAAAATTGATACCTTTGTAAAACTTGTTTTAATTATATAAGGATAATAGCATGCTTAATCTTGTTATAAAACAAAGTAATTAGAAAGCATAGTATTTTTTATTATTCAACCAATTTAAACTGTATTAAAAATTTTTAAAAAAAATGATAATATTTGTTAAAATTCATTACGATTTCAAAGTGGATTTAAAAGTTATTTTACGTTCTATAATACATCAAATTACTTACGACTGTATAATATTTTATTTTAAATAATGAGGTATTTTTAAAAAAGTGAGACCCACACTGCCTTAACATGGCTTATTTATAAATACATTATTTTAAATTATTATATTTTAAACTACACTGTGAGTTAATCGTTGGGTTGTACGTTTTATCTATTATCTCTTGCTTTTCTATCAACTGTTGTTTTAGTTTAATGTCATATATTAATGAATTAAAATACATATAATTGATTAGTTTTAAGATGACATTAAATGTTGTGATATTTTGAGCTTAAAATTAAATATTTTAATGAAGATTGCTTTGTAATTTTACTAATTAGTACATACATTTTTCATAAAAATAATATATATAAATATCAATATATAACTTAAAAGTATTATACAAACTTTCATATTGTTTTTAATTTTTACTTAGATGAATTTCTTATCAATTACATATCTACGTTGTTTGGAATTATGTATAATATCGTTATATAAATTAAGAAAAATATTTATACAACAGCAAATTAATTTTTTGAAAAAGGACCACTCCTATACTCTTAAATATATTATGTTACTTAAATATGTTACTTTCTTAATCAGCTTTGGATCATTAGATGATTTCTGTTTAAGCAAAATATACACAATATCTTACGCAGTCCTTGTCATTTATAATTTTTTATTAAATATTTTAATATTTGTATAACAATAGTAAATGAAAAGGTCACCTTTACTGAAAATTAATAAGAAATGAGACTCTACATTTGTTCAAAATTAATGTATTATTAAATTCATTTAATTTGATTGTTAGTAAAATTTATTATTTAAATTGTTTTAAATACAGTAACATATGATATTTTTAAAACGAAATTTCATTTCAAGAATACTGGTTGAATTACTTAAGTAAATTTTTATTGAATCTATGCATGGAAAAGAAACATTAATAATGATTACTTGTTTTTATGCGCAACTTAGAAGTTTTATAATACCTAATAATAAACATGTACTTTACCATATTATATAAAAATAATCAAATAGCTAATTTGTTATATTTTTATATAAAATTTTAAACAATTAACATGAAAACAATTGTATGCTACTTATGTCCTGCTTATGTCTGTAAGCAGTAATTTTCTTATTTTTAAATTAGCACAATATTCTTCAATACAATTAACTTTCACTAATCGAATAAATATGAATCGTAAATTAATACGTGTTATATTTGCTAATTTATATTGTAACATTTTGTATTGGAATATTTTTCGCTAATCTTTTATATTGTAAAGTATAGTTAAAAGTAATAACTTGTTGAACCAATTGAATTAAAGATAGATAAAATATTTTTAAAATATCTGAATATTTCATCGACCGGTAAAAGGCATGTTATCAATTTTATCTTCCTGGTGAAACGTCGGAATATTCATCCTGCTGGAGTTCTTCGATTTTTCGATTTTTCAATACTTTCTTAATCCTCATAATTTCCTCACTGACATTGGATCTTGTGAGTTAAGTACTTTAAAGGAGGTAAACAACTCAGATCTGCTCATATTTTGATTTGCCATTAGAGGTTCATGCTTATGTTTCATGATGTTGTTAACTGAGATATTGTTGTATACATAAATCATTTCTTAAAATTCAAAATCAACAGCTACTCGTATTTTTTATCATTATTATTAACTTATTATTTTTAATTATAAATAATAATAGAAATTATATACTAAGCGATTTAATTCGAAATATTAAAAGTGAAAATATAAATATAAATATAAAAATTTTTATATGATTATCGACTAAATTAGCTGTATTAAGTTATTATTTTTTATAAAAATAAATTATGGTTTCTGAAAACAATTTACTTGTAATAGCAAATGATATATTTCGCCAGCACACAATTTGTGTGTACAATTAGGTAAATTAAAAATTAATAATCAATGCTTGAGCAAATCATTTTAACAAAACTAATATAGATATTTAGAATAGAAATTAGAATATTTAATTTATGGTACAAAAACAGTATAAAATTTATAAAATTATAAAAACAGTATAAAAGTATAAAATTTTTTTTATGATAATTTAAATATATATGTGTAACATCAGTATAATGATAAATAATATTTCTCTTTCATAGGTAATCAAATGAAATAAATGTTCATAAATTTTTTATGTATTGCGACGTGACTTACATTTAATACATTAACTCAAGGTTCTTTCGAAATACACAATGGTAAAATTTTCATAGAAAATTCATTTACGTTAGAAAATATAAGAGTATAATTATTATTATTTTTGTGGTATCAAATATGATAGTCTTTTGAAAGCTTTTGAATTGCTATAATGAAAAACGTTAAGAATTATGTTCAAGTTTACTGTTTATTTGAATTATTTTTGTTAGACTGTTGATTTTGAACAATAGATTTATCAATATAAATGTACGTATATTGTATTCATATATTACTACGCAAGTTCGTGTAGAGTATATATTATATTTTTCTTCGTGTTCCATATTTATGTGTCGATTATTATACTTTATCTGCTTATAATCTAAATTAAAATAAGGGTTTACGTTTATTTTTTCATCATTTTGAATTTAAATAGTGTAAAATGTATTTAAAATATTCTATAATTAGGAACGCAAATATTTGAGAAATTATTTTTTTTCCAAATATATCGTAAGTTTTTAACAATAAGAAATATTATATTGTTTAATATGAATTTAATCACAGTGCATAGCTCAATTCAAGCAAAGAAAAGAAGATTCAGAATTTGTTAAGTTTAACGTATAATGTAAATTAAATAACACATATAAAATTATTTATTACTTTTCAAGATAATAGATTATTTTTCTTAGAAAGTGAAAAATTGATGCATGAAATGCATAAAATATTTAATAGAACTATACGGTTAATAGTATAATGAAAGTATACAGTAGTATAATCCCTTACACACAGTAGTGTAATTGGAAAAAATTTTTATTTGTGATTGATCAGAATAATTTTTTAAAAAAAATTTTTTAAAAGATCAATTTACATAATTAAATATGAGAGTGCAAAAATTAATCCTGGAAAAATTAATGCGGTGATCTTGTAACTAAAAAATATTTAAAAAAGCAATACAATTTCTAACCAGTTAATTTGTTAATAATAGGTTATGTATTGATTTAAATTTTAATAATAAACGTTGATTTAATTAAATCTGTCGTTAATATTTACACGTAAAATGCTCTTGGAAAAAATTAATATTCATAAATAATTATTTTATGAACCCTCATGATTTAGAATGATTAATGATTATGTAAGTGTTAACAGAATTGAAGGAATCCGTTTAGTTTTTATGCTAGTGTATTTTTGGTAAGAGCAACGTTAACGTGCAAAACGGACAATACATAACCAAATATCTGTTTGTTTTACTTTGCTTACTTTCCTACTATATAATATATACGCGCGCTTGTAAGATTGTAAAAATATTCGCTAAACGAGTTACTTAGATATTTAAATAAAATTTGCCACAGAATAGCTATCAATTAACAAAACTTTCTCCCTTATATAAATGGCGAGTTTACACGCTTATTGAAACATTCGTATTCAACGCGAAATGAGTATTTGCTCAGGTAAATTTGATACTGTGGAAGGAACCGTGTGCAATAAAAATGCTGGGAAAACTGCATGACATAACTAGATATTTTCGGAAATTGAATACTAATAATCGAAACATCTTTCATACGTACATCAAAATTGCAGACATACGCATTATCTTTGACATCGTTACATGGTATGTTTAGTTGGCGAGATCTGACATTATATTTTAATATTGTGTAAAGCACTTTAGGTTAGGTTAATGAAACGTCAACGTTTTTTCAACAAACTCCATTAAAGTGACGGTAGAGATAGAAAAATTTACCATCGTCTTATCGGTACTATTGAGGCATATATTGTTTGCAAATATTTTAATTAAAATCAAGTTATATGATATTTCTGATGATATATCTGTTTTAAAAATACTAAGATACATAATTATTATATGATTTCATTTAGTTTGAAAATCCAAAAAGTATGAAATTTTCATTGGTATTTTTTTGTAAAAGTGCTTTATCAAATTAATGTTATGATAAACTTTTGTCTGTAATAAAGAGATTATTATGAAGATAATAATAATATGAAGAAATTATTTTACTAAAGCTAAAGTATATGAAATAGTAATATAATTTTGCTCAAGTATTGAATTTTGAATGCTATCAACGTGTAATATTTTATTCATTAACTTAATCAAATTTCAGCAAGTTATAATTTTTTTTGTAATTTTTTTTTTAAATGTAAGCCTTCATTAGTATTTTTGTTGTTTATACCGCTGTATTTTAATCAAATTATTTGTTTTGTATTCATTTCATAAGATTACAATCTACATTAATATTTAAACAGCAAGTTTGGAGAAATATGCTAAAAATATCTGTAAGTACATAAATATATTGATTTATTTAGAATTCCGCGTTTTTATATTTATTTAAGATGACTGTTCAAAACTATTTCTAGGAAAAATACTATATTACAGTGTTTTGGAGAGTTTTAAAATGTTCTATTTATTAATTATTTAACTGTAGATTTGTTTCAGCATCAATATTTACACGTACGTATACAAATATAATAACGTGTATATAATAATAATAACAATGAGAAAACACGAACAAATGTATTTTTTTAAATGTTTATGCCTGCGTAAATAAGTTTTTGAATGTGTTCTTTTTTAGATTTGAATAAAGATTATGAAAGTTAATTTGTTTTCCATACTACTTTCATTACCGAAAGAAGGTAATGAAACTAAACCATGCTTACAAAAAGATATATAAAATAGATATATAATGTATATGAAATAGATTATTCTTATTTAACCGTATCTGTTTCGTAATATAATTATAATTAAATGTTTATTATTATACAATTTATTATTATATTTAAATGTTAAAATTATGAAATGAATAGTTGAAAGAATATTGAAAATATTTATTAATGCTTTATAAAATAATTCTATATGAAATTATTTATTTGATGTATGGTTTCAGATTCTAATACTAGATAAAGTATGAATTTTTATATCATTAGAATTTTTCTTTTTGTTAGATTCCAGTTAATTAGTTATCAGTGTCTTTAAAGCTATGTATTAATATGATAATTGAATGATAAATAACTGCGTACAAGGTTTACAGATTTTAATTTATAGGTTTGAATATTAAATTTAAATAGTTTCTTTTTATAACGCATTAAATGATAAAGTTAATTTTAATAATTCTATAATCTTAATTATTATTTAATTTTCTATAGAATGTTCAAAATGAGTCATTTTATGACAGCATCATATAAAATTTGAAAAGGATTAATTTGAAATATATACAGGTAAAATAAAGTTCAAATTGTTCTTTAATGCAGTGCCATTTATTATGTATTAAATGTATTTCGAATACAAATTAGACATGGTTACAGTTTGTGCACTTTTTTTTACTAAAATTAAGAAGAACGTTCATAAATAATACGTGAATTAATGTTAATAATTGAAGTATTTATATACAATAATTATTCATTTTCTATAACTATTATTAATTTTTTATTGCAATTAAAATTTAAATTGAAATTTTAGATGTGTTTTTTAATTTTGTAAATGACTCATGTAATATTCAATAAAGTACAAATAAAATATTTATTTCTATAGAACAAGTTATGCTATATATTTGTTATATATAATTCAAATAATTCAAATATAATTCAAAAACATATTTGTTTAAATATAAGTCTGGTTTTAGTTATTTATTAGAAATATCTAACGCAATTAGATTGTACATTGAAATTAATAATTTAATCAAATAAATGCTTCTAATTAATTGCAAATAGTTGTGATGATTTTGTGGATGTAGCAAAATCTATGTATATTCTTTTATGTGCATTATGTTGTGATGAACATCAATTGCCATTTCGAAAATCTGGTTAATTATATTTAAATTTGGCTCTACATACTCTTGGATTAACATCTAAATATTATGTTGAAAATAAAAAAACTTAAATTAACACAATAAAATGTCGAAAGTTTAAAAACTGTTGTTCAGAAAATTGTAAATTTACTTTTTTGAATTGATTTTATGTAAATCAAAAGCCTTTCTATATTGGTTATTAAAAAGAAATATATTATTGAAACAAACAAATTTTTTTAATCACATAATATGTTTTTTTTGTCAGCATAATCATTTTATCAATTTATTGACGTAGTAAGAATGCATTACTGTACTTAAATTGAATATACCTTTGAAATTTTAGCAAATAATCGAGTAGAAAAATAAAATGAGTTTATTAACTTAGATTGGCTTAAACATCGAAGAAAATGTAAAATAGAATATCAATATTTTACGTTTTTATAAATTTAAAAATGTTAATGTTAGTTTCAATGATAGGAAAAATCAATTTCCTTAACGATGATAAAGGAGTTCTTTAATCGAAAATTTGATATCTTGTTATTTCGTGGATGGATTATTTATAGAAAGTTATAAATTCTTTACAATCTATTGCACATCTGAAGATAAGTGACAGGAGAAGCTATTATCATCAATCAATACTGCCAATTTCTGCTATCGATAAGACAGTTTCCTCTAGTATCAGAAAGATTAATCGTGACTGTGTTAAGATCGATACCGGCGGAACGAGGTTCCACTATGTCTAGGCGTTCTAACGGTCGTCACAGGTTCAATTAAAATTGCCCAAGGGTGAAGATACATTATAATCGATCGGTTCAGTCGGTAAACTTCGGCGACTGCACTCTCAGCCATATGGAATTGCGTCTTAGCGCGTGTTCCCGACCACCCCTGCAGTTCTATCGACCACGCAGTCAAATTTGCCTGGTGAGTCGCCAACGGCGCTGGGGCAGTTCCAAGCCGTCGATGCTAATTTCCACCCTCTCGCACTCAGTCACGAGTAGCTCGACATTCATCTTTGGCGCGTGTGTGAGATTGTAGCTGCTAGACGTCTCGAGCGCAAGCGTAAAAGTACGAGAGGGAGTGAGCGGAGGAAAAACAAAAAAGGGACGTTTGAGGTGGAGAGGAAAATGGCAGCGGCGACGCGGTTGTTATCTTCGGATAACGAGGAAAGGTCGGGGTCCGGCTGATCGTCCAATAAATTTGTTAAGCGTATCGAGCAGGACTTGTTCATTCGTCGTGCGTTTGCACGGTGGCTGTGAGTGGATTCGACGCGTCAAGCACTACAGATCCAGAATGAGCATCTCACATGACAGCGCTTCCACAATCGTGTGCAAGGAGGTCTTCGATGAGAACTCGCAGCCCTCCGAGAAAGGTACGTCTCTCGTTACCACTAGTCCAACAGCGCAACTCAAAACTTCCAGGGCCACAGGTCGTCGCTGCTCGTGTTGTTTGATCTTAGAATAACTTCATGGGGACTGTTACTGATGAGAAGTAGGCTGAAATCGACCAATCAAAATATCTACCTTTTTAATATTATTCGTTCGATTCGGGTGACGTTTATGGAAGAAAAGTCGAATATTTTTTTTGAAAATAAATACGTATCTCGTGACATGGCAGTTTCAAACAATCACGATCGATCCATCTGCAAATGTAAATTATTTATTACCGAATTGGTTACGTTGGTAGAATAGTCTCCTCTGTCTTTATGCATAAATATTTGTATCCTATAGTATCCTTCAAATTGAAAATACAGGCCAATCTTATTATTTTCTTTTACTTTACTTCATAGTGGTTTTGTGAAGTTTTATCACTTGCGTAAATATAGTTTTGTTTATTACGCTTATTATACTGTTTATTTTACATTCGTCTTTTCTTTTTACCTTCTTTAATTTTACGTTGCCTGGCATGCGTGACTATATGTATCGTATGTGGACTGCATATTTATGTTTAGTTAGGGCAATTGCATTGCCTGCAAGAGATTGTGTCCTTGAATTATAGATTAGCGTGAATATGTATATACATATATATAATTACTTCGAATTAAAGATTAGATGGAAATATATGCTAGGTAAGGTAAACGTTGCGCGAATATCACATTTTACGTAGTTCAATGCCCTAATAAGTATAAAATCAAACATCGATGCACTTGTTTACGTGTAGAAATTTATTCTCCTTAATCGACACAATTACATTAAGCTTTTTTCATAAATATTTCATTTTAAAACGTAATTTTTACTTTTCTATTAGAATAGATTTCTAAGGAAATAGGCTCGCTAGTTCAATCAAATATCGTGAAAATTCTTTTGAAATCGATTGTTCTGTTTCTGTTGATACTGATTCAGAATTTTTACTCCGAACGAGTGATTTCATCGTACGAACTATACTGATTTTTTAAGATAATTAAAAGTTGTATTTTTAAGTTTACTTATAAATAAAAATTGTTTTTAAGTCCTGTATGAACGTTAGTTTTCCATCTATATATGCTTTACGTGGGACATTGTAAGCTTACTTATTAAATTCATAATAGTCATTACGTTACCCTTTAACACGCAAGACGTACACATAATGTACATTATAAACAAGATAGTAAGAAAGACGTTTGGTTTACAGGGTAGAATAATTAACATTAATGTCTGCAATGTCTCCATAAATTTGATTCGGGTAAAGCGTCGTTGGAATGACATTTTGCAAGAAATTCAAATGCTTGGTAATATACCGAACGCTGACGTTCGTCAACACCCTTGGAAGCATTAGAGGTGCTGCCACAGGAATGAGGAAAAAAGAACAAAATTAATAGCCAATGAAAAGTCGCGTGCTTGCCGCTTAACATTCCTTGTTTTTATTTACTGAAAGCACTGACAACAAGTACGTCATTGTTTTCGACGTATATGCAACGTATGAACACATGATAACGAGCACTTCGAGTTTGCCTGCGCCGTGCGCGTACTGAGAAAATCAATAGAGCCCGCAGTGCGGCAAAAATGTTGTCGCTCTCCGCATCGGTTTCCGGGTTCCTGGCCTACTGATCACACGAGACTGTCTCTCAGGGTGGCCCCTTCTCCGTTCTTGTTTCGTTGAAGACAGTCTTGAAACGATGATTAATACGAAAGCTGCTTGCGAGGCTGCTTTGCTTGTAGCGTTCATGTAAACAAGGGATTGCGTAATCGAGCGAAGGAAGGCAACTTGTACTTCGCAATACCCTGCTCATTTTTAAAGAGTATTTACAGCGCTCGCATTTCAAGCAGAAAATAGGAAGCAGAAGTAGATGTGAGCTTTGCAATATTACTTACAGATATGGATATAAGTAATAGAATTTTCATTCGTAAAAAGAACTTTTAAATTTTTATTCAACTTTTGTTTTTGCCATGCGTATTCATTATACAAGATTAAGTTTACTTTTGCTTGGAAAATATTATATTAGAAATATAAAAATACGGTTGATTTATACGTTATAGATAATTATGGGTAATATATATCATAATATAGCACAACATTCGTCATAGCAATTGATTCCTTATTAAATTATACCCAACTGCCTATTATATTAACGTTGAAAATTATTAAAACTTCTTCATTTATTATTTGGTAGAGTCATTTCATAATTTTTAGCGATATGGTATTTGTAACGATTCTCAATAATCAAATTCCATCCCACGCATCTATTACGCAGTACATTTATCGCACAAAAAAAATTTTTAAGGAATGTTAATCCGATATTCTGTGCGTCTACAGAGAGGGGGGGGGCTAATCCACGTGCATCCCACAAAATTTATAGACGACTCTAGCTTGTTCGGAGGCGGAAAATTGAAAATCACTTCATTGGTGAAGTTGTTGGGGGTCACGGACTCACTCGACTTTGAACGAGGCGTTACGTGGCAGCTGAAGACCACTCTCACCTGTGTCAAAGACGGGGGTATGACGATAGGTGCATTGGCCCTGCTGATGGAATTTTTAAGATGTCAGTCACACTTTAAATTATTTAATCAACCTATTCAGCCTACGCGCGAAACATGCCCTAAATAAAGACGTAAAAATGAAAGGAGTCTGAAGTTTGCAACGTTGTTATCGCAACGAAAAATGAAAAAATTAAAAATCGAATAATTTCTTCAAAAAACCATCAAACTATTAATTATGCCACAAAACGACAAAATAATGAGTTTCACAAAAATTCTACCCATATAAGTCACCATATTAAGGGCTGAAATTTAAAAAAATTCATAAAAGAGTAAATATTAATATTGCACAAAATTTCTTTTTAAAAATCGTTAAATATATTAAAAGACTTTAGTGGAACTTTGACTTTAGTGCATTTCTATATCACGCATATTCACCACTATGCACATACCTACGTACAGGCATGTATAATATTTAATAAAAACTTTTATAAATATATTCCACAAAATCCGTTTTCAGATTCCGATGTATCATTATATACCAAATGCAGCCATAAAGTTTCATTTCGAAAATCGGAGTGAAACTATGTGCTCGTTGCATTCGAATGCATATGACTCTTATACACGTGTCTATATGGGGAGCCGTATATTTTGTAACAACTCACACTGAAACATTGCCCGAAATATTTATGCACTTGAGTTATCGTTATTGTCTTTTTTAATATGAAAGTAGATACAATTTTTTTAAGGTACTGTCGTTAAATGTTGTGTGTCTATTAATGTAGATTATCAGTCAAAACTAATTCCTTTATTTCTTTACTGAAAATTTAATACGTTATCAGAAGTTTCGATATAGTAAATAAAATTATTTTAAATGTATTTTTTAAATATAATTAACTTTGTTTTATTTATAATAACATGTAATACAACTATTCTAAAGCCTTTTACATATTTTATATTTCTTAAAACGTGTATTGACTCAATAAAAACGCAGAATATAAGTTCGTATTATATTTTAATATAATTTTTCATGTTATTATTATTAATGCCACGAAACTAATTACTAAATTATTATTAAAAAATAAACAATTCATCTTAATTATCATTTATATTAATCAAACATGTTTTTGAGGATTATCGTACATAGACGATTTTGCTAAGATGAGTATTGTAATAATATGATTAAACTTTTTCGCGGTGTAGTGATTCGAAGTAAATTTGAGAAGTTTGTTTAGAAAATAAGTGACGTTGCCGCGTCGCAAAATAGAGGATCAGCTAACGACTCATAAAAATCTTCGAGCCTACAAATCTTGCGGAGATTAACTGTCGCTTGTAAGGCCTGCCTATGTGTGAATGTTTGTATACTAGCAATTTGAAACAGGATCAGTCGAAAATTAATTGCATAAAATTTCTCTCATGTTACAATTTAGCAAATTATATTTCTACAAAAAATTTATTTTATGTTCACGAATGATAAAGCAATCAAGTAGTATATATAAGAATTTCTTTTAATTCCTCTTGGTAAAATAAATTATTTCCATATACTTATCTAGGATTCTTAACTACAGAATTCTATATTAATAGAATTATGTTTTTTTCTACAAGAACCGCATAAGCTTAAACAACAAAATATTTGTTCTATAACCATTAGTTGTATAATTAATTTTCAACTTTATTTTATAATTTATATATATATATGTTTATATTTATCTAATTTATTCAGTTAGTATGGAAAATCTTCATTACTATATTAAAAAAGAGAACAGAAAAAAGTTTCATTTAATATATTTTGTTGGAATAATATTCTAAATTAAAAATGCTAGAATTTAATTATCTAACTAGCCAATTATTTTATAATAATATATTAGACATTTGAAATCAAAACTTAAAATATTTGGTCATAATACTGTATCACCTTTCATTTGTTTATAGAAGCCTAATTTAATTAATATTACTAATATTGAATGTTTAAATAAAAGTAATAACATTAGCATTAAAAGTAACCAATGATTTTAAACTTATTTACAAGCTGAACTAAAATATTTTACATTATTATTTATATACAAATGTACGTTAGCTTACATTTAAATGGCTGTTATCAAAACAGTATTAATGTCACACCGTCATAATAGAGTGGCTGAAAAAGTTTGATCTATCACAGACTCAGCCAGAGAACCCAAGTGAATTTGGAGAAAAAATTAACCAGATTATACGATTATTAAAATGTACGTAAATGTTTGTACATGTATGAACAATATATACCTAAAACAATATATATACGGTCCTCTTTACACATATATATAAGAGTGCATAAGCACATAGTTTCTCACTAAATTTCGAAATGAAATTTTGTGTGTTCGTTTGTTATGTAAAAAGACGTCATACAGTGAAAAATGACGTTTTGCAATGCTTCTGTGAGAGTTGTTATTAACAAATATATGGCTCCCCATATATACACGTGTATAAGAATCATATGCATTCAAGTGCAACGAGCACATAGTTCCACTCCGATTTTTTAAATGAAACTTTATGGCTGCATTTAATATATAATGATACATCAGAATCTGAAAACGGATTTTGTGGAATATTTTTGTAAAAGTTTTTATTAAATATTATACATGCCTGTATGTAGGTATGTGCATAGTGGTGAATATGCGTGATATAGAAATGCACTAAAGTCAAAGTTCCACTAAAATCTTTTAATATATTTAACGATTTTTAAAAAGAAATTTTGTGCAATATTAATATTTACTCTTTTATGAATTTTTTAAAATTTCAGCTCTTAATATGGTGATTTATATGGGTAGAATTTTTGTGAAACTAATTATTTTGTCGTTTTGTGTTATAATTAATAATTTTTGATAGTTTTTTGAAGAAATTATTTGATTTTTAAATTTTTCATTTTTCGTTGTGACAACAACGTTGCAAACTTCAGACTCCTAAAATGAAAAGGGTTGCGGTGATTGTGCTGATGAATCTGGTTACTTATGTTAGCCTTATGTGGAATCCGGGGAAAACATGCGACCTATTGTCTAAGGCCGGTTAGACTTATGGTTCCATGTGCCAGGCAAATATTGACGTTATTGCATATTATATATTATATATTATATAAATATTGCATATGGCTGAGGGGAAATTTTCCTCCTACGTTTTTGTCGAGCTCTTACAATGCGATAATAAACTCAGATGACGGAAGAGCCTCTAAGGCTTTTGTGGACGAATAACTGCCTTTGCATGCACGAGTAGAGTAGCTGAACTTTTCTTAATTTAAGTTTATACTTTTTGTTAAATTAAGATTATACTTCTTGAATTCAGAATAAATTTACTTTAATCTTATATTTATTGGTTACTAGTGGTACAAGCTTAAAAGTGCAGAATATTCAAAGAAATAACATATATTTTCATTATTATTACACTTTAAATTTCTACAATAATATCTATTTAAATAATACATCTATCGACTTTATAAATTTGTTGTAATTCTTATCTTAAGGAATTGAAAAATTATCGGAATATCTAATTTATATCAACTTTATATAAAATATTTTAAATGAATGCAATTTTTAGAGAAATGTTTTATAGACAATGTTTTCACTCACTTTTATTTAATATTTCTTTTTCTATTTTGCTAAATTATGTAAATGAGCATGGGAAAATTTAATAATACTTGTTTAGAACTTCATTGATTTTTATGACTGAATCATAAACAATTAAATGCTCAATATTTAAAAGAATTCGAAGAGTTTATTAAGATACTTTTCTCTGAGAAGTTATACTATGATTCAGTTATTATATTTATTTTTAAAAACCAGCATTACTTTATATATTATACCAACTATTAATACGAATTTTTTAATTTTTATTTTTAAGGAACATATTGTATTATTTTATAAAAACATTTTATGGATAAGATAGGTGTCATGACTATTGCGAATATTGAATTTATGAAGCTCGTAAAATTAATATTTACTTTGGATCTTTACAAAGAAAGTTAAAAGAACATTTAATTTATATATAAGATCGCATTTACATATGATACACAGCAAGAGGCAGAGTTTTAACAAAATACATAAATATTATTCTTATTATTATTATTATCAGCAATATATTTAGATGTTAGGAATTTGAAGGTTCATAACGTCATGAACTCGCAAATATTACTTTTTATTTTAAACAGAATTAATAAATAAATCAATATTTCGATTGCCATTTTTAAATATTTGTAAGCATTTTAAAAAATTTGACTTTTTTTACAATAGCTTTCGAAAGAATTCGATAAAATATCGAATAACGTAAATTTAAAATTATGTATAATATTAATGTATTTGATCGTGTATAGAAAATAAGTATAGGTTTTTACAATTCAATGCGTTTCTTAAATATTAAACTAAATGAGTAGTCAACTAATTAAAAATAATTTAATGGTAAAGACAGATTAGATTGTAACAAACTCGTAAGATATATAATGTGAAATAAATATTTTACTTTCATTATTATTGAATAGAGAAAAATAACATTTTGTTCCTTTTTTATCGTAAGGTCTTTTAATTAAATGTATTAAAAACACTCAGACAAGTATCTACCATATATAATGATACAGTGAAGAAGAATTCATTCTGATTGTTTAAAGTCCATGGTATTTTGGAAATACCACGTGTAAGGTTTATCTGTAGCTGTTGATGGTCAAAGGCGCCTTGATGGCGCCACGTTTAAGTATTGTTTCTGATCGTCTAGAGGACATGAGTGTTCGGAGATGTTATTTTATATATTTCTTTCAGACTTTCTGGAGGTCGCCGATGCATCATTAATGTCAACTATAGTATTTCTTTTTATCTTTTCATAGATGTGGCTTCTGTAAGATATACCACATGTACATTCTCTCTTAATCCATCCTATTTCTCCCACATTAATCTTAAAACAAAACTGTTTCTATATATTGTCTTCTGTGGAATAGTTTTCATCTGTATAGTTTTCATCAGTATAGTTTCCATCACCAGTTATAGAGAAAGAATAAGAAGTTTAAAAGTCTGTACGTATAAAAGGGTGTAAGAGTAGAAGTCAGAATTCTATGATAGTGTAAAATAAAACATTTTTAAGCTAGTATTTGCTACCTATGTTGAGTCTCGATTTCATGGCTTGTTAGTCTTTCTTTTAAAAATGTACAATTTTATTTTTTAGCATTCGCATAGTCACTTTTTAAAAAATACGTTATAATGAAAACAATCTAATACAAGTAAATATAAAAACAAAAAAAAATGATTTTAAGTTTTTAACTAGAGAAGAAAAATATTAAAAATATATTCAATGATTTCTACATCTAAAGGGACATGTTAAAACAAAAAATGTTTTAACTACTGTTTAACGATATTAATTTACAATAATTTATTCTACTTTTTGAATGTAAAATTTTATAATTTATTACAAAGATTATTTATTGTTTAATGATAAGTTTATGAAATCAAGATGTTTTATGGTTATAGACAAAGTATTATCATTTAAAATTTGCGTCGATGGAATCGTATTCTAATTTTGACTTTATTCTTTGACTTTAAGGACAGAAACGAATATTGTGGAAAAAATAAAATAAAATAATAAAGTATATTAGTGAAGTATACCCGAGTTATTTGTTTTCAATGTGCCTATTTAACAGCATATCCATGGGAACTAGATGTTAAATTCGATAATTATTCTAATTTATTTTTTAATGTTATGTATAAGGTTTACAGTAAAATGTTTATATTAGTATTAAAAAAATGACGAAAAGATATAATACGTCTTGTTACTGATCTGTGGAGCTTTTAAGTATAGAATACTTATTTATGCAGCCATCATTTGATGAAAATATTATTAGCGTGTTTAAAGTATTAATCATATATTTTAATGAGTTTTTTATTTATAAGAAATTTGTGAATTTATTGGTTTACTTTTGAAATTATAATGATAAGGTTTTTTAAAATGTTTTTTATTAATTCAAATCATGGAATTTTCAATTTATCAGTGAATTTGATTATAATTTAATTCATAGATATTTCATATATGTATATATAGGATATTATATTCATTTCTTTTAGTACATTTCAACTCTTTAAATATGCGTTATTAGTGACCGTATAAAAAGTAACTAAATGAAATGAATAGTATTCTCAGTTCAGTGATTGCTTTGAAATAATTACAGATTGTTTACTGCATTATTTATTTTATTAAAAATAAATTTGTATTTTTTTACTAGAAATTGTAAACATAATAAAGAGTTTTATTGAACTTGATTAAAGTATTTAATCTTTTTTCTAATTCAATTATTTCAGTTTTTTGAATGATGATTTCGTTTTGATTCATGTACGATAATTTTAACCTTTTATTTATTATATTAGTTATTTCACGATTTAACGATCTGATTTTACTAGTTTAACATTTTGATATAAAGTTCTGGATTGAAAAATTATATAAAATAATGTCATCCCCGCATATACTTATATTTCTTAGAGGTATTTTTGAGTTGCCTTTAATATTTAAATTAAAATCATGTCATGTATAACATAGCCTTGAAATAGGCGTACTATTATTGACTATTCCTTGGATGATGTCTTACTACATTTTACTTTAAAGCTTCTATTTATTAAATTAAACATACAATGGAAATTATTGACTTTTTATACTAAGTTGATTTTTTTCTTATTGAGAAATGTATTTAAAAATTTATAAATTTTCCATATTTTGTAGGATTATTTTCTTATTTAACTTCTAGTTTAAATTTTGATGCTATATAGTATAGACCGGCTGTAATTCCTATAACGTGTTCAGTATAAGGCCAGTGACGAGAATTTTTACATATCCAACGTAATTCCTCACTAGGAATCAAATAATTGACCTTGTATTGGCGCAGTATTATTGTGTTGTGTTGGTAAGGAAGAAACCTGACCGAATGGAGGTAGCAATTTCCTGTTGGGGCTAGTAGAGTGTGTTCAAGTATTTGACTTAATACATGTTTACACACGTACTTGAATCTCGAAGGTATAGTATTTATGAATGAATATATAAGTTTATAGTTAAAATTAAATTAAATTAAGATTGTGTCTAGTTATTAAAGACGTCGATAATTCGCTACCATCTACGAACCACGCCATGCTCTAACAATAAGTTGACTGTATTTATGCGAGAGGGATCTTTAAGCAAACGTAGATATTACGTTTTAAAAGATATGTGATATATAAGTATAATGACAATGATAATAATAATAAGCGATATTTATGAGAAAATACATTTTAAATCAATTTATGTTTTGGATATCAGCTATTCCATTAACTACATATATTGAACACGCTTGTTCATAGAAATTAAAGTGAGAGTTTAGTATTTATTAAAGTTGATGTGTACATAATCTTCAACAAATACTGTAATCGAGTGCTTATACATTTTCTTTTCAATGATTTACTTTGTTTGAAAAATAACGATTAGCGTTAAGATGATAAAGTTTGTAAGAAAGCTAAGGTTTAAGATAATGATATCATGAACCATCGATAGCCATGGGTAGATTACTACATACTACATTTTTGCAGTGTAGTGTCGCCAAGTTGATTTGGAAATATTCCTATTAACACGTTCGAGCAAAACCTTGGAAATGAATTTCTTATACTTTTTATAGTGAATTGCGGTCAGGTTGGTGTCAACGTCTCCTCTAAGCACACTTTTTCGTGTACAATTATTCAAGCACATCGTGTCAGATAAAAGAAACGTAAAAGTTAAACTGCATTAAAAAAACGTATTTTTAAATTACAGTTCTATCTAATAATATGCTTTTATGTACTTATTTTTTATGTATCTATATTTTATTAACTTGTTCTCGCTATTTTACCAATTTCCATTGTGAATAATTTTCGTTTAGAAAATAAAAATGTTTCAATTTTGATATACTAATTTAATAGAATTTTGACTATTATTTTTAATAAATGAATTTTCGTCATTGCTAAATCTTAGCATAACTATAATTTATAAAATTCTTTTAATATTGCATATAGTTAATAAATTTTATATTAAATCATCAAATTTTATAATTTTTTTATTAATTATATTTATGATTTTATTAAAATAATTTTTATATATATTTAATATAATGAATAATAGTTAAATTTGCTGGAATGAAGTATTCAGAAAAAATTTAAAATCAATTATTTCTTACTTGAAGATATAACACTACTTAAAAATAAATCTTCTAAGAAATTAATTTTTTATGACTGTATTATATTTTTTGTACTTTGTGTTGATTATAAAATTAGAAATTATATCAATTGGAAAACATTTATCTACTATGATTCGAGTATAAAAATTTACTAAATTTTTTCATATTTAAATATGTCTTTTATTTCGTATTATAAACTGAGACAGATATTAAAAAGTATATTATCACTTAATAAAATTAATACAAATAAATAAATATAAAGCATTAGGTTGGGTATGATGATGGGTACGATAACTTCCCATTTTTATCACTTATTTATCAAATAAGCACGTAATTATATTTATAATGTTGCAGAAGTACTAGATTATGCGAAGCGCTTGGGGATAGATCCTGACAGCGAACCTTATCTTTTGGACTTGGCTCGCGAAGGTTTGATGGCGGCCCTTCCCAAGGGCTGGACACCGGTCTACGACGATGCTACCAGGAGTTTCTATTATTATCAACGTTCAACCAACGTTACCACCTGGGAGCATCCGCTGGACGCTGTTTACAAGGAATTGGTTGCACAGGCACGCGCCAGTAACCGACATCGGACGAGCGTCGGTACGCTTGTTTAAATTTCATTTGCTCCATTCCACTATGCACAAACCTTCTGAAAAAACCTAGATTACCTTCTTTTTAGGATTTGAATTCATAGTTATGACTCCATTTAGCAATACTAGATTTTAGCTCAATAACTATTCTTTACGTAGTCATTAAAATTTATGAATCTTCAGAGATAAACCTTGTTATAAATCAGTTTTTCAGTTACTTCTGTTTCTTGATATTTTTCTTCAAATACCTACGACTTTTTTTCTCGCTTTTCATTTTGCTTTCTTAAATTCTTTCGTTGGCTATAAAACTGGAACGAAATCAAATATCTAATTATTACAAACGGAGATTACAGAATGATTAAATATTATTACTTATTTATATTGTATCTCAGTCACTGTATTATATAAATTCCTGTTTGAAATACGGAGAAAATATTTCGAATCAAAGTGAAATATATATTTAAAGCAGATTTAGTAATTTAGCGTTATTAAACTTTCGAGAAATTGATCAATTTTCAAGCATCATTACATAATAATCAATAACCTGCACTTAATTAGCTTTGATCAATTAAGTTGTCTAGAATTTACGTATTCATAAGCTAAACTTAAGCATTCGAACTTTGGTTAAGCTTCTCGGATTTACGATTAGATTATTTTTATTAATACCAAATCTTCTGTTTTAATAGAAACTTTTCGATTTATTTTAATTTGTCATGTTCTTTATCTTGATATAATGCATATATTTTATATATAAAGAAATACACGTACTGGAATTCTCAGTTGTTGCATGAGTTCAGTTACGTACGATCCTGAGATAATAATTGATTCATAGAAATTAAATTCCAATTTCTATCAGTGGTATTGCTAACTCATATTTTCTGTATATATTGTAAGAGATATAATAATTTAAATTATTATATATTCAAATAAAATATACATTTACATAAGGTATTTACAGTATCTGAACATGTCGTGTATTTTTTCCGTGGTAAAAATATATTAAATTTCACTTTAATATGTAATAATATTTCTTTAAAAAATTGATAAGAATGAAAATTGAGAGATATAAATAAAATGTTCTTGATTGAGACAGTAAACGTCAATATTATGAGTATATATAGAGAGGCATTTTCAAATAAATATTAAAAATTTGAACATTCTAAAGAAATACGTTGTTGAGTTACAAATTAATACCTGAAAAGTGTATCAAATAACATATAAAATGTAAACTTGAATTTCGTCTTTTACTGGATAATTATTCGTTTATAATATATATGTATATATATTGATGATTATATTGGATAATTAACAATATATAAAGCAATTTATTTATATTATAAATCGCATTTTGTATTTTCTCAATTTTATCTTACGTTAAAGTCAATTATTTTTAATATTTTTCTTGAAGCTTAAAAAAATTGATGATAATTAATTGACTTGGAGTTGCGATATATTATACGACAACAGAAAAATCTAGAAACGTTTATATTATTTCTGTAAAAAATTTAGCTATATTTTAAAGAAGTATATCAAACTTTTATATTCCATGGATATAATTTAGAAAATTCTTTATTTAAATTTAAATGTAGTGGAATCATACAGTATCTAATAACTACTTTTATATTTTGAAATTGTGATGAAGAAAACTAGATAGCAATATTCTTTATATTTATATTTGATTAAAAAGTAAAAATAATATTATAGTTATAAATTGAAAATACTGAAAGTTGTTTTTAAACAATTTTAAAATTTTAAAAATTATTTGCAATTATTTATTAATAATTATTAAAGATAAAATTCTGTAGTTTTTGACCATTATGTAACATTTAGGTATTTATATTGATTACATTATGTTTTATATTTCTGTTAATGTAGATTTTCTTTGAAGCATTAGAAAAAATTTATTATTTTATAACTGATTATAAATTTATAATCAGTTATTCATAATATGTATTCGGAAGAAAATAATCGACACCAAATTGAAAATATTAAAAAAAATTTGTTGTGTTTTTAGTATTCTTCGATTACTTAAATTATTAGAAGTAGATATTAAAATATTTATTAAAATAGTTAAAATTCGTAATAAATTAATTGTATGACCTTAATTTACTCAAATATAAACAACTTATCGTCTTTAGAACATCTTTATATAATCGTTTTTTTAATAAAACTTGTAAAAAAATATTTTAAAATCATACAAAAAATCTCTTTTAAAATATAATTATTCTTGAGTATGAAAAAACCTAAATTTTAATAATAATCTTTAAATATATCTTTAAAAGCCTAATATTCTTGGTTTTTTTTTAATAAAAGTTGTAGAAAAAATATTTTAAAAGCATACAAAAAATCTCTTTTAAAATATAATTATTCTTGTTTTGAACGTCAGAATTTTTAATTATTGAGTAATAATTAAATTATAAAAATTTAAATTTAAATCATCATATATATATATATATATATATATATACGTATTAATCAATATTAAAAGTTTACTTTAAAACATTTTATTTTTAAACAAATGTGAAAGTATACGTTTTAGATAATAGAGAAAAATTTTGATCACTTTTAGATTCAAATTATTTGTTATATAATTAAATATTTTAATTACATCCTTAATAAAGTTTTATTTAATAATATTCTACTTAAAAGTGATTTCGATAATAAAATATATTCTGCTGTCACGTCAATTATTGTTGTAACAGAGAATTTCTTACAATAAAAAATTTAATTTTTAATTTAATCATATTTGTTATTTGTTGCTATAAAATACTATTACATGATAATATTTACAGTTTCGAAAGAATTATAATAAAATATTATTTTATTGTATAATTTTTCATAATAATTTTTTTGCATGAAAGTATTTATATTATTTGCAGATATATTCTAATTATGAATTACATGCTACTTAAAGGCTCGTAAGTTTTTGTATTTTATAGTTTTATATTGTAATTGAAAAAAATTGTTTTGATTTAACTCATCGTCTTTTTTATATTTCATTTATAAAGTAACATACACACACACACACACACACTCTCACTTACTCTTACTCATTCACTCACTTACTCACTCACAATTATATGATATACGTCATTAGATTTACTTACAAGGTCAAAATCAACATGCTTTAATAATATGTTGATATGATATTACATTTTTAGGATGATGAAATAATTTATTATTATCCTTCAATAGAATATGTATTTCATAAGAATTTCATTGAATTGCTATAATACACGAAGTGATCTATTGGACTATTTTCACTGTATAAATTATATATTTCGAATATCGTTTTTTTTCAACATTATTTTTTTGACTAAGAAAAAATTATAACTTTTATTTTTTGCTTAGAATTATGTTTTTTCATGATTTGAAAAAACTTATTTGTATAAATCTAAAACTTAATTTTGATCACAAATTTAGCGACTTCAATTTTATTTAAAATTGAGTATTTTAAGCTTTTCTTTAATTACAATCCCAAGCTAGTAAATATAAGAAAGTTGTAAATGTAAGTTGTAAATTTAACAATTAAGTTTTAGTACTTATATTGAATTTATATTTTGAATATAACTGTAATTAAGTAACTGTAATTTAGAGATAATGATACATAAATGATACATATATAAAAATACATAATAATCTAATCGTATCATACATATAAAATATTTCTTAAAAGGAAATTGTGGCTGACATATTTAAAATTTGTATCACTTAGTTTACTTAAAAATCACAATAAAATTTTTCGGATTCAAATAAAAAAGCATAATTTTACTGTATATTTATCTGATACATGATTATATTATTTGTATTTATTCAAATATAAATTTATTCTTTGCTTTTCGAAATAAGGATTTTTGAAATCCGAGAGGTCTATGTATAAAATTTAACGAATACATAGTTATTAATATGTATTTAATCTATATACACAAATGTGCCAAAATGCGATTGTGTAGTTAAATAGTTTTAGAAGGGTTTATTTTTATAAAGTACGAAATTATTAGTACGCTATTTCATAAATTAGTTTAATCTACTTAATTAAAAAATATTGAAGTTAGCAAAATGTGATAAATTAGATGATAATTAAAAACTAAAGTAATAGTATTCAATTAAAAATTATGAAATATAACTAGGTTAGTATGTTATAAAGCACGCAAGTTCCTTCATATATGAATATTGTGCAGATATAATAAGAGTGTTATATTATTCTCAACATTCTTTAAAGCGCAAAATATTAATTAATATATTTAATTATCGTAGTTGTACGCATTAAAAATCCACTGAAAAACTTTTATTGCGAAAAAACAAATAGATACAGAATAAAGTCTTTATGTGAAGCAAGGTAAATTTAAAGCGTGTTTTTATTGACGAAACTCTGAAACTCCACATAACCAAATATTCCTATTCAATTTCACGAAATTTATCCCTTAAAAGATATTCTTTTTTTTTATGATTAAATATTATTGAAAATATAACGCACGTAATTTGTTAGTCTAGTCTGTCATGTTCAAATCAAAATAAAATTAGAACATTTTTAAAGTCGAATTTTTCTTAAAAAGAAACACGAATAGTGACCTATTGTAATGCAAATAATATAGTCTGTTAACAATATTAAGACATAAAAAAAGTTTTATTATGATAATCGTCGCAAAATTTGATGTTTTTTACATTTAATTGCAATTATCTGCAGAAGACTATTCGAAATAAGAGAATAAGTTTACTAAAAATAATGCATATTCAATTCCCAATTTTGCAAAAATCAAGTTTTTATAATTGTTTGTTATATTAGGGGATTTATTATAATTTGTCTAATACTTTAATGGAAATAAATAGGTTTCTAAGAGATGGACCGAAAAAAATCGAGACAGAAGAAACTAAAACGAGAATATTAATAAAAAAAGGGAGAGGGTGATGCAGATGGAGAGAGTGTATAAATTGTATATAAATTGTACCAGATTATAAAAAACTGCCTATTTCTTAAAAGCTTTTTGAATCTTCTAATGTAATCTTAAAATGTACCTAGAATAGTTTAATTTTCCGTATGATTCAATCATAAATTATGTGACAGTATTTTCCAGTTAAATTTTAAATGTTTAACAAAATAAAAAGCGACATTGCCCATCCATACAGTGACGGAGTAATGATAACGAATTATAAAAATTATAAAGTCGACAAATCTCGACGAATTCGACCGCTTATCGTTTATAAAATATACAAATGTGTGATCATAAGCTTCTTATTTTTTAACATTTATATCGAATAAAATAGATTAACCGAAAACTCATACAAATTGAAATTTTTCGAAGATTTTATGAAAATTCTTTTATTATAAAAAAAGCTTTGTTTTCCTTTTATTGATAAACTTTTTGCAAGAATTATCAAATTTCAGTAGTGACCATATGGTTTTAAGAAATTTACATTTGAAACAGTGTTGAACTTCGAACTTCTTTGAGGCTTATCCACTGATGTAAACAAATTTTATATTCTTATATTTTATAATATACAAACCTCACTGATTTATTAAATTGTAAATTCATTAAAATTCAAATTTTTTCACGTATCTATAAACGATGATTTATCTTATCTAAGTCCATATCGAATATAAAAACTCTAATATGAATTTGGCTTGGTTTAAGTACACTTTCCTCCAAAAAAATGAATGGCTCTTCATTTTTTTTGTATTCTGTTAGGGTGTGGATACCTAATCTTATAGTATTATCAGCTTTCACACATTTTGGTTTTTATTTGTTCTCGTTAATATAGCGCATATTAATATATATCTGTATCTTATTAAACTTTTGTTTTCTTACTTGCTAATAATAGATCAGTTTATTTATGTATAAATATATGCACAAATTTAACAGTATAAAACAGATTTTTATACTGAAAACTTTTTTTGAGTTTAAAGATTGATTTATGATGTTTTATTAAGTAAAAAATTTAATGTAATATTTGTGAACAAGGTGTTATTAGTTAATGCGACCAATATGCTTATATGCTACAAGAGTGTATGTGCAGTTGAACAAGTGAATCATCGAGTTTCGTATCGATTCTGATAATCAAACTTTGTGTTTCTTCATATTGGTATAAGACTATATTATGTTGGGGGATAATTAATTACTATTCGAGTTATCCTCGTCGAAAAGTCGGTTTTAAAAGTGTTCGAATTTTGTTGTGACTCCAAAGTTTCGTCAACTTCAGTATATTTCTGACTCTTTGTAATTGTAGTCTATGTCCAGTATTGAAACTAAGAAAATTAGAGATTTATCGTGATTTTTGAGTTCGAATGAACTTGTTTTTAACAACATTATTTTATATTTTAATAGTTATTATAAAAATTACTATTCCATAATATTATCATCACAAATTTTAAATAAATAAATATATTTTGTGATTTCCAGTTGAATTAATAAAGTTTACATATATATGCAATTTTAAATATAAAAGTAACTATTAAAAATTAAATATTAAGGACGATAGGTAACAAAGATAATATGTATATATATCATGCACATGATCTTTACGAGTTAAATGGTGATCATAACATTAATTATAAAATTGAATTTTTCATTTTAATTCGTTATTTCTTTGATTTTTATTTTACTTTTTATTCTTTTTATCGTAATTTACAAATATATACTTAAATATAATCAAATATTTAGAAAAAGTGATTTTACCTGATTAGATTGAATTATTTAAACGATAACGTTAATATTTTATGGAATATCATATGACTTTTTAATTCAAAACGTTTCTATTAAATTAATTTAAATAGTTTTATCTTGAACATATAAATGTAAATAAATACCAAGACTTTTTTTATTAAAAGGTATTGGAAATATTTTTGAAAATAATATCTAATTTATAGTTTGTTGGCACATTTGATACAATTAAATTGAAATTACAATTAACATTACCTTCAAGTAGGAAAATTATTTTAAAGAAAAAAAACTTATTTTTCTATTTTGTGACTTTGTTTTTATATAATTAATATAATTATGTGTCGAAGTGTGAATTTGTATTTAGAAAATCTCCTAAGTCATAAATTACAGTGTACTAGCAATTAATTTCAAGTGTCACATTATCGATTGTAAATATGTAGTATCGGCTCACTTCAATACATTCCAATTTTCTAGTAGCGGACGGAAGATTTTTGTTTATATATTTTCGATTTCTTAGTGTGCTTAATCTTTTATTATACCATAAATTTACCATCGAAATTCCAAAAGCACGTATGCGAAAGTACGAGATAAGCTGATAGCGATCGATATCCAAGTACTTCTTTGATATCGATCTAGTAACTATAAGTACTGATGTTCCACGGATCCAAACCATTTGGAATGCTCGTAAGAAAGTCTCTTTCGCAGAGGAAGATACGAAGACCAGAGTGGAATTGATGCATTTTGCCGACATCGAACAGCAACAGACTACGGCCCCAGATTTATCCAGCTGTTTGCCGCCTCCAGTGCCGACGCCTTTAACGTCACCGACGACGAGGATTCCCCTTAAAGTAACATTGCTCAAACGGTACCGGAGCGAGAGCTCTTCAGGTTTCCATCGGCGATCACATACGTCTCTTGACATGTTGACAAGGAGTTGGAAGAGTAGTGATGCTGAGATTGAACCTCGTTCAAACAGTACACGCTCGTTGATGTCCACTGATCGGTCATCGCGAGATTACACAAATCTGCACTTCCAGGATCCAGAATTTTATCAGAGTCCTAAGGTCATTGAGACTGGTAAGAGTATATTTCATAATGCTATCAACTACAAGAATTATTGCAAAGTTTGCAATTGTTTATTACATTTAAAACGGATTCATGATTGTCATTACAAATTGATATTATATGATTTAAATTATAATTTCTATAAAACTTCTAATATCTATAAGAATAGGTTTTCGTCTATTAGATCTATAATAAAAAAGAAGCTGTTGTAGTAATTAATAATTTTATCCATTTTCTACTCAGAGTTTTCTAGTTTAAGGATCTAAAGTACCATATGAACCACCTCTAGTCTGTATCAAGTATGAATTGTTTTATTTATTTTATTAATATTATATTAATAAAATATCGTATTATTTATTTTAATGCGCTTAAAATAATTAAGTTAGTTTAGCGATCTTTAAACGTACAATAACCTTTTAACGTAAATTTTAGTAATGTTATTTTTAGTATTGTTTTATATATCATAATATTCTTGATTTTCGTGTTTCATACGCTTTCTCGATGGTCCAATTGCTATCCAACTCTATTTTTTCGTTGATTGTTTGATCGTTTTAAGACGTCAAAGTTACAAACAAAGTATTCTAATTTATTTTACATATAAGATTTTATTTTACAAAAATTACTAAAATTTAAGAAATTAAAAACTTGAACCAAAGTAAGCTCTTTTAGATCTAATTTGATTTATTATATATTATGATCTGCAGTTCTATTAGAGAATACAACATACAATTATTGTCTGGTACACAATAAGGGGTAATTTTTCCCCTTGTTCCTTCATCAACTATCGTAACATCAATAACTATCATAGAAGTTATTACTGAGCTGTTACCATGAAAACTAGAGTTTGCTAAAGGAATTAATTATTAGGTTCTTAGAGAAAATCGACTCAATCGTGTTGATTGAAGAAATAGTCGTGTATATAATATGAAGAAGATGATTTAAATTTCGGTAGACAGTTATGGAATATAATACAGTTACGAGATTTGATCAATGTCAGATCCTACTTATTTTATTATCTGAATTCCGTTTTTAAAAATGTCTTGATAGAGTAGAACAATAATTTATCAGACCCCTTGTCTACCTAATTTTCGTCTAATTAAGAATGGTTTGATTGAGATGACATGATTTTCTATGATTTTTTGAGTCGTGTCTCAGCAAGTCAGTAATATATACTCTTTATTAGTAGAGAAAGGATCTCTTTATTAGGGTACTTCGTAAAAAATTATTACACGTAAAAGTCATTAATATAGAGTGGCGAGGGGTTAATCGATCAAACATTTTTTTATTTTCCTTCTAGATTATTTTAAAGTAATAAGAAAAAACGTATCCTTTTTATGTTAATGACTTATTTTTACGAATAGAAGTGACTAGTAGTAAATTGAAGTTTTAGTTATAAATGTAGAATAAAGTAATTCAAGTAAATAGACTTATTAAGAAATTATATATTAAGGGAATTTTTTATTTAATATGTAAAAATTGCAACGATTAAGTAAAAATGACATTGAAATTCTGATATTTTAGGGTTATTCATAAATTCTCGCATATCAATCTGTACTCTTGATAAAAAGTCAATAAAAGGAATTGCAGTAGTACAGCTTCTAAATTTATAGTAAAGCAATAAATATTCTACTTTAATATTTATGCAGCTAAAGGAATTATTTAAAAATGCAATACTTTGAGATCAATTTAATAATTTATGCACGTTAGAAAGAAGAGAGATTTTTATGATCTTAATAACGTCACTTAGTTACAAAATGTTTAAAAAGTCACATTTTAATAATATTACAATTATTATATACGTACGCGGGCATGTGCATACACGCAGAGTCATGCAGACAGAAAATCAGTCAGACTCCTCTCATACACCTTAAAAAAGAGATATAAATTATGATTTATATCTAATTAGTGATAATTTCTATCGTTTGGTTATAGGGAAAAAGAAGCTCGATCTTAGAGATGTATTCAAACGATCAGAGTCATTAAGTCCACGTCACGAGAAGAATTGGAAGCAACTCAGTGATCGATTTAGTACAGCAGAGGAGAACATTATTGATATCAATAATCTGAGTGCCGCATCTTTAAGTGTAAAGCCGCGAACACCGGAGGAACAACAAGTCGAGGCACCAATGAGTAAAAAAATAATAAGCCCTGTGCAGCAACAACAACAACAATATCAGCAGCCAAAAGAGTTGACTCTTAGTGGAGGAGGGTCGATATTCCTTAAAAGTAATAGGAGCAGGGACGTGACTCCGTGTAATGATGGATTAAAACTTGAAGATTTTCAGGATGGCGATAATAGCCCAAATAATCTGGATGCAGCCGATGAAATGAGCGCTTCTGCTGGCGAGAGGCTCAAATCTATATTGAGAGAAAAGATTGTTGAAGATGGCGAGTTCTAAATACTTATTTAAAATTTCTTAATATTTAATTTTTTAAATATTTTTTTCTTTATTTTTATTAAACAAAATCTTTGTATTTTTAAATATCTTTTCTTTATTTTTATTAAACAAAATCTTTGTATTTTTAAATATCTTTTCTTTGTTTTTATTAAACAAAATCTTTGTATTTTTAAATATCTTTTTTTTATTTTTATTAAACAAAATCTTTGTATTTTTTAAACAAACAGTATTATTCATATGATTTCAACATCAAATAAATTTAATAGCAAAACAATTTGAAAGGAATTTATAATTTTTTAAATTTTTATATACAGATGATAGACCAATAGATGAAGAACGTAAGAGCGTGCGGTTTGATTTACAAAAAATGTCTATTCCAACATCTGTGAAGTTTAACGATCATGATTCATACGAGGAAGCAGAGGACAGCGAACCTGATGAGCTAACGAGCGGATCTTTGGGTTCTATAGCAGCAAGACGGGATGCCGCTGTTTTCTCTTTGCAGCAAGTCCTTAATCGGCAAGGAGGTATAGACTTTGGAGGTAGTAGTTCGTTTATTAAGAGGATTGATATCGAATCAAGAAAGTCAAAAATAGTAGGTAAACGTTTTCTTGTTAAAAATGTTTCTGAAAAAGAGCACATGCAGCAACAGGAAGACAAATCTATCGATAATGATGACGAATTAGATTCTAATAAATTTGAAAACGTCAAAAATATTGATCTTGTATCGAAAAGTGACTCGGAAACAACAACTCCCAGAAGTAGCGTTGATTCGAGATCTACTTTTCTTGATGACCTGCGCAGGAATAAAGAGATTATGTTGGAAAACATGAAAAAGGCCGAAATAAAAGTCAAAAAAAGAGAAGAGAATGAGAATAAAACTACAAGCCAGTCACATTGGTCATCAAAAATGCTACATAGTTTAGAACTATCTAAAGAGCAAAGTAAAAGCTCAACTTTTGAGAGTCCCAAATTTAATTTGGATATGACAATAAACGCTATGATAAAAGAACATGAAGAAGCTTTGCATGTATTCAAACAGGAGTTGAATGCCAAATTAGAAGAGTCAAAAAAGTATATGGAAAAAGATTTTAATGAACAAAAATCATTATTAGAATCAAGTATGCAACAGAGATTAGTTGAGTTGAAAAACAGGATGGATAAGAAAGAGGAACAGGAGATAGAAAAGCTCGTGGCTGACATGGATGAAACAAGAACTGAGAATCTCAAGAAGGTTAGGAATGAACTTGAAGTGTGCTATGAAAAGGAACGCCAAGATATTCTGGCAAATTTCAAGAGTGAATTGGATAAAAAAAAACGTGAGTTACTGAAACTTAGAGAAGAGGAGATTTCAAAGCTGGAAAACGAATATGACAGAGAATTAGAAAATGAAACACAAGCAAAACTATATGAGTTACAAATTAATAAGCAGCACAATGAGAAGACTGAAAATTTGAAAAAAGAGCTGGAGAAGGAATTTGACATACTCAGAATGGAACTGAGAATTCAACAGAGAGATAAAATTATGAAAATCACAGAGGATCATGAGAAGTGCCTAACTGACATTTTAAGAGACTTCAGAAAAGATGTAAGAATAATATATTATTCATAGTACAACTTGAATCATTCGTTATTTTTATTTTAAGCTAGAAGTGCAGTGTAATAATTTTGAATATTATTTGATTGATAGATATTTTTTAAATAAGTTTTCAATAACTATTTAAATATTTACAAGTTTCCCAACACTAAGTATACATAACCCTACATATTGTTTTTAAATTAAAAATTATGTCTTTTATATTTTTAATTATATTAAATTATATGTGTCATTTGTAATCATATAACAATGAAAATATAAATTTTATTAATTTTCTTATTCAGTTTAATATTTAATATTTAGACTAGACGCTATAGTGACGGTCTTGATATAATTAAGCACATAGAGATATATTAAATAATTAATTATTAACATAAATATACATTTTTTAACGAATATTATTTCTGTGTTATTCCTTTTCAGTACTACATTTTTTTGCTTAAGTTGTTTTAGTTTTATATTTGTAATAAGGATACATTCTTAGTGATATGAGAAAAGTGAATTATAGTTTTTATATATTTTTAAATAATTGTTTGAATCTGATCTCAAGTGTAAATTAAACTGTAGAAAAATCCAGGTATTATAGAAACTCCCCCGTCACACTTATTTACAGGTGTCATTCTATGATTTTTTTTAATAAGCTTTTTATACTTTAAAACAAATTCAAAATATGAATTTCTTATATAGACTTAAAATTATAATTTTAAGATAATCTTAAGTACTTTTTTGGTTATATTTAATGATTGTGATATTTCAATTTCTTATTTATATTGCAAAAGAATTAATAATTCAAATATTGAATAAAACTGCATTTTAAGTAAAATGCTATCATTAGTTTGTAATTGTCAAATATTAGTGTTTCATTTAATTTCATATTATTTTTTATTTTGTATCTAAATACAAAATATATTAAAATGATATAAAACAACAATGTATATTTATTTTAATGATGAAAAAGAGGCTAGAGTGATAAAATTTTTGTGAAATTTACATATTTTTATAAAATATTCTAAAAAAATATCTCCCATAAGAAGTTAAATTTATTTATACAAATTTGATATAATATCAAATATATTTTTTTATTAGAATTCATAAAAATTTAAATAAATAAAATTTTTTTTCCATATTTAAAAGATACGAATTTATGAAATTATAACCTGAAAATGCAATAACAATTTATGAATTCTTGCATAAAAACTCTCATTCTTCAAATGATAAAATATGCCTAGATTACGTTAACAGATAAATAATATTATGTTTTACAGGAAGGAACGGCTCGCAAAGTGTATAAACAAAAATTGGATGAGATTCGCGCGGACTATTCAAAAGACATTGAGAATGAGATGAAAAAATATAGTGAATTCGCTGTATGCCAGGAAAATGTAGACTTTGAGAAAATTCGTTGCCAAAAACGACTACTCGAAGATAAATACAACACTTTAAAGGAAAAGTATCTAAAACTGAAAAATGACATGCGCGCAGCTAATGAGAAGCGGTTAAGACATAAGGAGCAGTTACATTCAACAGTTTCAGAAACGGAAACGTCTTCAAGAACGAGATCCGAACGTACTGAATCCAGTGATCCAAAGTTAGTTTTTATTATAATTCGATTTTCTATATGGTTTATTCTTCAATGCTAAACTTACTTCTTTTAGCTCTATAATCACTAATCTTATCGTCGCTGTCAATTATAAAATAATCAATTATAAGCATTTTAATAAAATTGAGAATAATAATCTTTACTTTCTCTGTAAATATATATCATTGGTTTACTATCTAATTTTATAAAAATGCTTTAATTTATCATTTATAACACTATATTCTAAGGTTATATACTAAAAGTTTGTTAGATTTTGCAAAAAATTGATTTTGCAACATTATTTATACAAATCAATTATATGTGTTAGTGATAGAAGAATTCATTATAATTAGATATATTTAAGTAAAAAAAGTTTTAAATATTTTTAATTATTTTTATAAAAGTATCATTTATTTACACTTAAAATTATTGATGTTTTTTAATATATTTTACTCATACTTCTTAATGTATAAAATATGCAATTAAAAACATCAGTATAGATTAGGACAAATAAATTGAAAAGTTATAAAAGATGGCACATGATAATTATTAGCATAAAGAAAATTTTCGTTAATTATTTTCATTGTGTATAAATTTAATAGCTTGATCGAGATATAATAAAATACCATTTAATATTTTATTATAGATACTTCATTTTATCATCACATTTTAAGCAGCAATTAGTATTAGATGTTAACTGAAAGTGTTCTTTATTTTAATCGCATAATCGAATGTAGGCATTTAATTTATGTCGCTTTTATATATAAACTGCACCGCCATTATTTCGTCAATCATGGTACTTTCACGGTTACGTAAATCAAACAAAATAATAGAGAAATTATGATTTTTCTCAATTATTTAATGAAAGCTTTTGTATTCTATAGAGATTCATTTTTATTTGGCACATACATTTATATTTCACTTTTAGATGATATAAAAATAGTTTTTAAATGAATATAATTCATTGAATATATCTTATTATTTTAATAAACTTTGAAATTTTTGTTTGCTTGTTTAAAATACTATGTATAATAAACATCTTGTAAAGAAGTGTTAAAATTTAATTTTTGTACAAGTAATTTTAAATTTAGATATGAATATGGTCTTAATTTAAAAACATGTAATATGCTTACGCAATATAGATATTAATATATTAGAGTAATTTTTTATAAATGTATATAGAACGAAAAAAAATTATTTAAAACTACATAGATTATTTCGATAAAATTAAAAATAACTGTGATAGAAATCAATTCATTAATAAATAGTAAAGCATAAGATTATTTATAAAAAGTTATATTTACGAATGTACGCTTATTTATTTATATTTTTAAATTAAGTTATTCAAGATACAAAAAATTTAAGTTAAGAACAATTTTTTAAAATTAATAATTTTATAATCTTATAAGTGGTTTTGGCCAATAAACCTAAACATCCTGCATTCAGTTTAGATTATGTAAAACATGCACTCTATTAAACGCAAAAATTTTGCAATAAATTCGGTTAATAATACTGGATCACATTGTTAATTAGAAGACGGAGTTCGCTCAGCAAGAATAAAAGCGAGTTAATGAATAATAAACCGTGATGGTGCCTCTTTCATCTTCATACTATTTGTCCTAATACATGGCTATAGGCCTTAACTCAAAACACCACAGATCGCCGCTAACGAAGACAAATTCCATCTCGAACTCGAAGCACAAGGAGATTCCCAGTCAAAATACCAATGCGCTGAAGGAAAAACAGTCAAACTTGCAACAGCAAAACGCTGCCATTCCTGCTACCGCAGTCGCTAATCAGATTTCGACTGCAGCAGATTCTTACAAGGTTCAGAAGTTTGAGTCCGACGATACGACGACGTGCAGTGAGACGATTTCAAATCTGATGATGATAAGTAAAAAGAAAAAGTGCTTGACAAAAAAGTCCAGTTACGGGGCCAATAAATTGAACAATAACATGGTGGATAATCCAGTGGAAAATATCAGAAAGCAGCTGGAGAAACTCGAGGATCTTGGGGATCATTTACCGAGTAATGATAGCGCTTACGTTGTACGCTATCCGTTTCAGGATAAATGTACGCAAGATATAAGTATAAGATCGTTTTGATTCAAAATATCACAAAAATACTACTTTCTGTTCTTTTCTATAAAACATCAATTGAACTTCGAAGAACTGTACAACTTATTGGTACAATTAATAAGTATTAGAAAGCTGGATAAAATACTTATCAGCAAATTAAAATTGGCCTTTGAAATATTATAATTTTTGTGAAAATTAAATTCATTGTTCTGAATTGCTATAATATATAATTTTATCAAATAAACAAATATTCTTCTTTAAATAACTTTTTAAAATTTTATTTTAAAAAGTTTTTGAAATTTATGTATATAAATTATTATAATATCGAAAAAATTGAAAAGATGAGTTCCATATATTGAAATTTTGCTTTTAATAATTGGATCCATTTATAATGTGCGATCATTTGCACAGGTTTCATTATAGATAATATATTACATATGTTCTTGAAGGTGAATAGAAGTTTTTTAATAATAATAATAATAATAATAATAATAATAATAATAATAATAATATATTATTATTATTATCAATATATTAATTATATATATATTATTATTACTATTAAAAAATCACAAATTTTCAATAAAACATATAATCGATAATTAAAGTATTCTATTTTAAAATAATATATTTAAATAAATAAATAAATACAAGTGATCCTTTTTTAAAAAAATGTTCCCAATAAAAGTTTTTAATTTTTAAAGATAAAATCAGATAGTCCAATTAGTTCCTAACATATTCTAATTAACTTAAGTTAATTTTTTTCATTGGAATTTTAAAATAAAAATATTTTTTCTCAATGATTTTTTCTAATATAAATTTAATAACCATAACATATTTATTCAAATTTTTTTAAACTTTCTTTAAACTTTTAGCATAATATCAAAGTACAAAGTATTTAAAAAATAAAGTTTAAAAGAAAACTGATAATGTTAAATAATAGTCATCAATAAAAAATATTTAAATCAGGAGGAAGATAAACCTTATACCTTATTGTTCATACTCATTCAAAGTTATTTCATCTACTGTAAGAAAATTTTATTTTAAGCAATTTTGAGTAATTATTATCAAAGAATCATTAAGAAAAGGCATTTATTTTTATGAATTATAAAATAAGATGTAAGTATAATATTTTTTTATAACAGAAAGTGAACTTAGCTACTGCTGAAACCAATTATAATGTAACAGAAGTGTTATTTATAAACTACATTCTCTATAATTCATTGCAATATACATTTTATATATCGTTCTTTTAAAAAATGCAGCTTTATAGGGTCTTTTTAATAATAAATAATCTTAAGTTATTCAAAAAGAGCTTAATAAGCATCTCAAAACAAAAAGTAAAAATTATACAGCAATTTTTAACTTTACATAAATAATATTTAAAATAATATTTCTTTATTACTGTTTCTACTGCAAATAAAAATATAAAGAATTCTTATATAATTACTACCGTATAAAAAATTAAATATTTTTCAAATTAGTTTTTTAAAAAATTTAATAAATTATCATTATTAAATCAAATTTGAATTCATTATATAATTATTATATAAAACAATCCCTATAATCAATTAAAAGCGTATAAATTTCCATGACTAGGATCTATGAACGATTTTTTATAAAAAAATATAAAATGATTTTTTGATCATTGATTGTATTAAAAAATTTTATTTTAAATTTTTTCTGAAATTCTTATTACAACTCTTGAAGTTGATTCGAGCGTTTTAAATATGATAATTTTTAATGAAATTTATTATATTAATACTTTGATTTAATTTTATTATTTCTTTATTATTTCTTCTAAAACCTTATAAAATTATTAATCCAACTTAAAAGCAAATTATTGAATTGATTATTTTATAATTTTATTAATTAACAAATTGTAGATTTGATTTAATTTAAGAAAAGTGTTTGAAGTTAAGTTCTTTGAAGTTAAAATTCAAAATTTGTAGAGTGTATTTACCTTCTTAAATTGATATTACTTTTATTTATTATACTATACATGAGTTAAAAAATCAAAGTATCGTACTTTATATCAACAAGTTACTTAAAATCTGTAAATAAAATAAATTTAACATAAAATCTATAAAAAGCATTTCTAAACCTATATCAACTTGATGAAGTAGTATAAAAAACTCTTTTTACGTAGTATTGACACTTAAAAATGAAAGGAAACATTTTTAGAAATAAAAGTTCCTTGAAGTATATTTTCTGTAAAATATTTTAATGTATTATTCTTTAATTTAACGAGGATAAAATTTGTTATTAAAGTAAAACTTTCCGCAATGTAAAGAATGTATAATAGACGTTACCAAAACTTCTGAATAGTACCTTGCCAGATTTGAAAATTTTTATAAATTTAAAAGAATTGCTTTCGAAATATACTCTATTTTCAAATACGATATGCTGGATTCCATATTAAAATGACGTACTGATATTTCTGTAATTTTAATAATTTATTTGATACATATAGATCTATTCTTTGACTGTTGTGCGTTTTGCTTTGAAGTAAATCTTCAATTATGTTTGAATAAAAAGTAGATGTTTTTTATTACAAAAATGAAACCTTTAACTTTGCAAAATTACCATTATCTTTATGTACATCCAATCAGTCAATTACAAGATAAATTTATGTAACAATTAAATAATTATCATTTTTTAATTTCAGATAACTTGAGAATGAATAATGTTGTTTATAGCATCTTTTTAAAATGAGCGTTACCATGATAACTCATAGCTCTGATATTTTGAAATATTTTTAAGCAAACATATAAAGATAATCTATCATTTTCTAGGAAAAATAGGTATTAATTTTTTTGCAACATAAGTACCTATAATGCTTGAAACATATTGTGATTTGTATTTTGAAAAAAATACTATTAATTGACTTTTGAAGAAAAAAGCCTTAAAGACAAATTACTTTCTAAAATAAGCAACCGGAGAATGATCCAAAAAGTGTGTTTCTTCTAAAGAATGAATATAATATTTATTGACATTGTAAACTATAAGTATTCAAAACGAATTTTAAAACATTCATTATTTTATAAGTACAGTGTAAGATATTGCAAATACTTAATAGTCAATTTATATTGTATACATTAAGTTATTTTCGGTTAGCTTATTCCATTTTTCATAATAATTTTAAATATGAATATTGTATAATACTTTACATGGGAATTCTTAGAATAAAACTTAAAATATTAAAAAAAATAATTAATCTTATATTTTGTGCACTTCGAAGTATAACATTTCTTTTTCTAATAAAAACATTACTTCTGAATTATTTAGCATTATGAATTTATTTTAATTGCGAATTAAAAATTTACCTCATTAATTCTCAATTCAGTAATATAAAAATATCAGAGCATTAATAAGACAAAAATTAATTGAAGCGAAATTACGTATAAATGGATATTTTATTAATCTATTAAACTTTGTAGCACCATCAAAGGTATGCTCGGAGCTGGAGTTCTTTAGACATCGAATTCACGTTGAGCGAGACTCCGTGAAAAGAGCTCGAGAGGCACTTAAGCAACAAAGAATTGCTTTTCAGAGCAAACAGAAAACTTGGAAACAACAAAGTGCTTGGGCAACTTTGGAACAGCTAGTCAAGGTATGGTTGACCTCTACAAGCTTTACACAAAATAAAATAGTTTCCTTGATAAAATTGTTGAGCTTGCATTTTAAACGTTTTTGAGAATTATTTTTATTTTTCAAGTTACATATTATTTTAAGAATATCAATGACAATGAAGAATTTTTTGGTCGCAGAATATTTCATTTCTCAAAAATTTACAACATTCTTGAGACTACGATAGAAGAAAGTATTGTTATTCAACCAGAATATACAAAATTTTAAAATGCATTAATTTTACGAAGTAATAATAAAGATAAATGTATTTATTTAATATATATATATATTTATTAATTTATTCTCAACTTACATAGGCGATATTTTTTATGAAAACTTCTTTATATTATTTCTTACCACAATTTTTATCATTATTACCGTTTTAAAGTTAAATTGTAGGATATTTTTCTTGAGATTAGATGTTTTACTTTGTTTAATGCTACAAAGTTTAATCGAATTTCAAAGCATAAACATTACATACGTAAAAAACTGCCTACATTTATTAAAAAGATGTTTACTTCCAATTTATTCTATATATTGTGATGCAAAAGTTCAATCCGTTTTTACTGCAGAATAGTACTGTATCGTAAATTCAAAGTACTATTTATTTTACAAGCGTTAAATAGATAATATTTCGATTTTTTGGGATGATATACTATCCAGCGCTATAAATGGTATAAACATTTTTATCAACCCAAAACGTCATTGCGTGAATTCTGTATACTTTTCTACTCTATGAAATTGAAATAAAGACAAAGTATCTATTCTTAAGGGTCCAACAATTTCCAATTAAAAATGAAATTTCAGAAAATACTTAACAACAAGCATAAATGACTCAATTATCTAATAATTACAATTTTTATAAAAAATAAAGGTTTTATTTATTTTCTTATAAAAAGTTTATTAAAGTAATCATCAATTTTATGAAAATGAATGAATATCTGCAGAATGAAATCGGCAATCGCGTGTCATTTACGTACATTATGAATCATAAACAATTTCACGGCTTTGGCTCAAAATCGGTGCAAGCAAAGATAATCTTAACTTTGGTTTACAGGAGGAGCGTGACCTGTCTGACATGGAAGTAAGTCTGCATCGTACCCGTAGTCTTCTCGGGGAGAAGGTGATCCACCTGCATTACCTGGAGCAGTCGCTCGAGCGTGTCGCCAGCTCCAAGCGGAACGAAAACGAACAGACGACGTCGATCGCTGGGAACACGGCCAAGAACGATGAAATGACATTAAGCGATATATCGAGCGCTAGCAGCGGTTTTAGCTCGACTGACTTGGCTACGGATACATTTATCGGTATATTTTCAAAGATATTTTTGCAAAACTAATTTTTTAATGTGAATCACGCGATGCATTATTTACGTAAATCCTACAAATCAATCACGTTCTAAGCAACGATATTGCTTTTTATAAAAACTGCTCTAAACATTCAAAACAAATATAGTCATTATTAAGAATCGACAGAAATCATAGCAAGTCTGGAGAACCTTAACTCGGAAATTCGTGAGATTTGGGGCGTGTTGAACAAGCGACAAGATAACAACATACCACCACCGCCGACACTCATGTACACCGACTTGTCATGGTTTCCCTACCAGCGTCTTACTAGTCAACCTACCCCTGTTTCAGGTTAGAACTTTGCACAATCTGCTGATGCTTCGTCAAATATTGAGATTCTTATTTCGATTTTGCTAATCTTTCAGAAAAGTACTATTGGCAGTAGTACTGCTATAAGTATAGTTGCTTCTCCTTCGCTAGCCATTTTTATGATATCTATAAATATTGATGATTTTTAACTTGATATTCTTTAGTTACATTATTTAAGGTTATTAAATAAAATAAATTTTTATGTAGATAAAATAAATTATTTATAAAAGTTTAGTCAGCATTTGATAATGATAAATGATTTATTATTAATGCCGTAAATATTTTCTCTTTAATTTAAGCAGAATTCAATAATTTAAACTAAATTCTGGATTATATATATACATATATATATCTACTAAAGTATTGAATCAGAACAATTTCTCAAACTTTAGGATTATGTGCCATTAAGTATTTTTTATCAATAGTTACCTGTGTTGATTAAATTGTATTAAATTAATACAATTTATTGTATTAATAATGATTAAATTGTATTAAATTAATACAATTTATTGTATTAATAATGATTAAATTGTATTAAATTAATACAATTTATTGTATTAATAATGATTAAATTGTATTAAATTAATACAATTTATTGTATTAATAATGATTAAATTGTATTAAATTAATACAATTTATTGTATTAATAATGATTAAATTGTATTAAATTAATACAATTTAATTGCATTACATTTATTAAATTGCATTGTATTAAATCCTGACTATAAATCTTTTAGTCATTGACTAGTTTCAAAGAATAATATTTATGTTATGATTAGATTTATATTAATGCATGCAACTCAATGATTTATATTGTATTTTTGTTAAACAAAGCAAACGTAATCAAATAATTCATTCTTTTCAGTTAATTAGGTATATAAATCAATTACCCAGCGTTATTTTAATGTTAAAACGCTATTACAATTTTCTTGTAACAACGATTTATTTTTATTTTTGTAATATTAGTAACAGAATAAATCTATATTTTATATTAAATAAAACAAAAGACTTATTATTAAATATTAAATTACTATATAAATTAAATTAAATAACTGTATAAATAATTATATAAACGAGAAATTTTATATGAAGTTTCTAAGAATTAGTATTACTTTAGAATTGAGTAATTGGTCTGTTAAAGTTATTGTATAGTAGAATCTCTAAGCATAAATTTCATCTAAGAATGCCATTTAGTATTTTTACTAACAATGATTGTTTACAGTATTTATGTTAATTTTGTACTGTATATTGTATTGCATAATCTTTTATTAATTTATATATAATAGTATTTCAAATCTTTTCGCCTATTTCTAAAATATTCTTTTTTGAAAAATTATTTCAAATGTATATAATGTTTTTATATTAAATTTTTAAAAATTCGTATTTTAATTGTAAAAGTAGTAAGCTAAATATTGTACAAATATTTTTTTATTTAATATGTATATAAGCAGCTTTTTTGCAAGGACAGTGATTTAATCATTGTAAGTTATATTATTATAATTTATTTAAAGAACTTACGAATAAATTGGGAAAGTTTTATAAAATCAGTAAGTAGAGGATAAATGATAAAATATACGCTATTTATTTTGGGTATATTCTTATTTATAAATCTGTAATTTTCAAAATTTTCAAAACGAATGCCTAGTGGTATTGATGTAATTTGTATTTAGTAGATATAAACATATTTAAATTTCTAACCTTTCAATTTATTTTGTTTTTATAGACTTCATAACCGAGGGTTTACATTAAAAAAACTATTATAGGCATTCAGAAGCTAACGGAGCCCTTTTGTCAATGACTCTTATAAAGACAGTACAAAAAATAATTATCTCTTTTCTAGTATCCTTTTGCACACCGAATATCCAGTCGAACATCCTGTCACAGTTAACGGCTGCTCATCCTCCAAGTGCAACCCATAATATTATTGCTCAGTATGGGCCCACTAGTGGCTATACAACGAGTGTAGGTACCGTTGGCGGTGCAGCTGCTTCAAATCTTATGGAGAGAACCAGGAATCTCAAAGACTGGCTCCGCCAGGCACGCGTAGAATCCTCCGATCTTATTAGTCCAGGTCAAGCGACTCTTTAATTGGAATTAGGAAAGAATGACACTAATCAAAATTGGTATCTATAAATGGCCATTCAAATGTTAATTTATAAATTGTGAGCTTATCTGACAAGACGGTGAAAGTAATTTTAAAAATAGCAGTGCGACAAATGAATTTCCTCTAACGTCAGGCCTAAAACGTACTTGAATGAGTGCAATTTTTTATTAAAATCATGTGATTTATGTATATTTGTATCACAGATCAATCATACGCAAATGCGATTATACAAAACAGATGATGGATTTAACAATTATTCACATAACACTATTATTCACTAGCGTTACTAAAATGGTTCTGTAAATTGAATTATAAGAGGAGAGAAACCTTATAGGTTTACTATTTGTGTATTATGCTCCGTCTATTTTATGTTCCTAATTTTCAGACTGTGACTTCAGCATATTAGAGTTCATTATTTTAATCCTGCTCTATAGTTATTTTTTTGGAAAAGTGATTTTATAAAGAAAGAATATCAAAATACTTGTTGAAATAATAAACGAAAATTCTACGGTTAGTCGGAATTATTATCGTATCGACAGTAAAATAATATTAGTCCTTTGACATTAAATTTGTATTCAAATACATAATTTCGTGTAATTGTAACCTGGTTTAATTTTAATAGAAATTATGAATATTACTATTAAATATTAAATAATTAGGATTTTTAATTTTTATAATTTATGTATATTATTGAAATAAGGTATTTGTTAAAGAATTAATTTTAAATTCTTTTTATTAAATTTTTTTATCAGAAACCTAAATTGAAAGTCTTCAATATCAAAAATAATTTTCAATCTAAAAAATAATAAAAATACAGCAATAATATGTATAACAAGTTATGTAATAATTTTATAAATTATTCATTGTTTATTGGTGAAAATTTTTTATTCAATTATTTTCTTTTATTACTAAATGCAACCATCGATACTAGGATACTTTTAAGAAAATAATTTTTATGACGTCGACTAGCGCGTCAGTGGGTAATAAATTTTCATTAAATTGTGAAAAGAATTTTTTATCCTATGTTAAAAAATACTTTAAGAAATATTAGAATTCAAATTTATATTCTACATAGATATAATTTTTTAATAAAAATTTAACAAAAATTATTTCTGTGTAAGTTATGCGTGTCTCTAGTCACATTTATATTAGACTGAAATGAAATATAATCAAATTTACTTTTTATTAAACTAACGAGTATTTATAATTCGAGTGCATTACTCAAATATTAAACGAATATAAAATAGTGAGATTTATTTTATCTAAATACATATTAAGTACAACATGGATATATGTAATAAGTAGAGTTTTTTTTCTATTCTTCATATATTTTTGAGCTGAAATTTGTTTATAAAAAGAATCGTGTGCAGAAATTATATGCAATATATAAATAGTACATATATCATTTTATGTATATACTTATATTTATAAGTATATTTATAAGTAAGGGTTTCAAATTATTTATATAAACATATATGTTGAATATATAAACATATATTCAAGTGAAGCACGTCGTTCAATTTCATTTAATTTTTAAAATAAACAGATTTTTCTTATTAATAGATTTTAATAACAATGTCAACGAAGAAGTATTCTGTTACCGAAAACTCTGTAGTTTGTAAAAAACAAATTAAAACTTTTATGAATTTACATGCTAATTATGTGCGAATGTTTGTAGATAATATTTATGCATTACTTTTCCAGTTTTGTACTAATAACCCATCAATTTTAATCGAATCAGCGTTAATAAATTCATACATTCTACGAAAGCGTAACAATTTTTTTAACCCTTAAAAATGTATAGAAGCTCTTTTTTATACAAGTAAACAATCATTTATTTGCAATAGTTAATAAGATCTATTTCTTGAGGGCTTAAGAGAATTTTCAACACGTTTTTTAAACAACCATTAAGGCGATGCCAAATAAATAGAGATGCGTACGATCAGAAAATAAATGTCTTAAAATCAAAATAATAATAAAAAATTACACTTTCAACACAAAACATGCATTTTTTAAAAATGAACATCTATATAATGAAATAAATTAGACGTATTATTGTGGTAGTAGAAAATTGAAACTATTAAATAATGAAACCTCCTGAATTCTTTTGTACTGCGAAATCTCGTCATCATTATTTAAATATCATTAAATATATTTAAATCAACATTATTAATCATATAAAAAATGACTGGTTTAAACATAAGCCAACAATAATGGCATTAATTACGAAGGTATAAATTATACTCAAAAAATAGCATATAAACAAAACAAATATTCCACAATTCAAAATTTAGCATAATTAAGCGATAATTTATATATATATATATATATATATATATATATATATATATATATATATATCTGTAAAAAGGAAGCATAAGAAAAAATATGGTTATATTTAGTAATAATTTAAAGAGATCACTCTTTAGATCACTCTTCCATTATATTGTATATGTAAAGAATTCCTCTTGGATCTCCAAAGTGCATTATTTTTGTAGTATCGTCCTAATCCTTAGTATTATTTTGTATGGAGAAAGTATATATTACGTGTTATATTTAAGGAGGAAGTACATTGATTGTTTATTTCACTTCTTTAAACAGTAAGAAATACTTAAATTATGTAATTATACGAAAGCATGAATAATATTTAATAATCTGTGTGGCGTTCTCATATATACTTCAAATATATTGTGCAATAGGAAAAATTTTTATAAATAATATGAACAAGTATTATTTAAGTGAATGCAAATAAATATTTGGAAAATTTAAAAATAATAATAAAGGAAAAATTGTTTTAAGGAAAATTTAATCTATCGAAAAAATGTTTTAAACGAAAATAGTACTTTTAAAGTATTTTTACGGAACAAAGAAATTATCTGCATTTTAAACAATTTTCGGTATACTTCCTCCATAAAATTAAAAAAGAACATTAAATTATTTATGTAAGAAGTTACATTAAATATTCATGTTATTTTTAGTAGTCAATTTACATGGATAGAAAATTGTATATTTCATAAATTATGTGTAAGAGTTAGGAAGATTTTTGAGAGAATATATATAATAATATAATACAGTATGTTTAATAATGTTTTAATATAACATGTTTGTTCAAAATTACGTTTTAATATATTTATTTATTAAAATAAAAAGTGATAGATTCACCGATATCATAATATTATTAATATTTACCTTATCACAACGATCTATTTTATTTTGTGCTTAAATTTATATTTTAAGAAAATTTTTATATTCGTTAATTTTAATTAATATAAAAATTTTGTTCGTGAATTTCGCAATTTTACCAAGGTTAAACAAACAATTGTATTAAATGAATTCGAAAGCGATTCGCAGAATAATGAATACAAGTAGATATAATACCTAATACAATTTGGCTAAGGACATGATAGAAAAAAATTGAACAAATAGAAAAAAATTGAAAGTAGTAATAATTGTTATAAACAAATTTTTTTGGCTCTCTCTATGCGAATTATTGATTTACACTATAGTAAGAAATTTAAGTTATTGCCTTATGTGAGGTAATTTTGAACACTTAATTTATTCGATATTTGTCTCCCGTCTAAAGATAGCCGCAGATACACATACCGACAACAATGATAAAATAAGGGGGAAATGGTCTTATTGAAAGTTGATGCGCGTGTATTTAATTTTTAGGAGGTAAGGTTTTTCTTAATATAAATTATTAGTAATTATCATTTTTTAGATTTAATAAATTCAAATTAATTGTGATAATTAGATACAGTACAATAATTAACATTCTAAATAGACGTGTATATAATAAATAACATAGATAACGTGTATATAATGAATAATATATAGTACCTGCAAAAATATTATAGGAATAAAACTGTTAAAAAATGTTTAATTTTTTATAATTTCTCTTCCGACTTGGACAAGATATCTTTTTTTTTTGTTTTTTGCTCCCCACTTTCTATACATGTATTTATATATATTTTGACTAAGAATATATATTTTTAACGACTGAAGGTATACTTTAGTATTAAAAAATTAGTTTAATTAATGATAATTTTAAAAAGTATGCTTGCGAAAATAGATTTTTTAATTTTGATCGTATAAAATACATTTAAAATTTGTTTTTTTAAATTATTTAAAGATTGTAATTTAAAGATTGAAATTGAAATGTATATTTATTTAGGTAAGTTTTTGTTTTAATAATTTTATTTGAAAGTAGAGAATGAAAATAATGTTTTATGTGGAGGCGTGTAGTAATCGCGAAAAGCTAACTCGTTTAGCGTATAACATCATTCGTTTATATTAAAAACTGTTCTTAATAACATTAGAAAAATAAGGCATTAATGTTATCAAAATATAGAAATTGCATTTTTGTTAATAGTTCAATTTAATTTGTATAAACAATTATAAAATATTTAATGATAAACATAATCATTCTGATGAGAAATGCGTTCCACTAACACCGGTTAGGACAATCGATGTTTCTCCTTTCTTAACCGATCAGCTCGACTGACCTTTTTCTGGGCTGTTTGTGTGCTTAGCGCTCGATTCGCTCTGAGAAGGGCGGTTTGTCGTAACGTTATGTTTTTTCAAGTGAATAATTTATTCCTAAGTGTTTGTCCTAAAAAGGACGATTTATAGTACGGAAGAGAGGTATTGCCTTAGGATGCGTAAGGAAAGAAAAAAAACTGTAGATGATATTGGCTCTATTCCGAACTAGCCAGCGTCGTCCTAATACCTTTCCGCTGCTCATACGATTTATCCCGGCGCTTCTTACATGATCGAAACTATAGCACCGCCACTCCAATCACCGCACAGCACCTATTCCTACTCTTCCTTGATGCAACGCCGCGCCAATGCACGGGAAAGCGATTTCCTGCCAATCTACCCCAAGCGATGCCACTCAGTCAACGAGAGGACGTTCGCAACTACAACGACCTGAAGCAACGCTGCGTCAATCGTAAAAAGGATGCTTCCCGCCGCAGCAACGCCGCTCAATCACCGCGACCGACATCCTAACGGGAAATCGCGAGCCCTCTTTCAACATTTCAGTTTTCACTTGCATTGAGTGACTCACCATGAGTCGTCACCCCTCCGATCCGAACCCACACGGCGTGGTCATTGCGAGTCATATCGATACCGGCACGCGTCAATTCATTAACAATATATATTTTGTTTACAAATATTTGACATACTCTCAAATAGTATAACCAACAAATATTCAAATAAATAAGTAGAACTTAATTTGTTTAATCAAATTTATAATTATAAAAAAATAGAAGAGTGGGTGCATGTTACAATATAAGTACCAAGTAAAACGATGAGTAACAAACAAGTGAAAAAACTCAAGATCGCGCAATGGTAGGTGACTCGAAATTATTTTACGTAGCGATTTTTTCGATAGTCGCATAAAAAGAAAACATGCTATATACAGTCATAGTGAAAAATCTAATGGTATCTTATATAAAGAAAATCTTCAGTAGAATTCAGAACATAATTATTTATAGATATGCCAGGATTTTATTTTCATTAGCAAAATAACATGTGAATTAGTAATGTAGATGATTTATTGCTCTATTTCCTTAATGCACACATATTTAGGTTCAAATTAATGGCAATTTTTTCTTCACATCTATGAAACCAGAATAGTTTTTATGAAAAATACGAATAAATAAAATAAAAAATAAATTACAGCAAGTGTTTGAAAGCTTATGAAATGTTCTTCCTATTATTGAATTACATAAATATTATGAAATACTTTTTTATTGAGAAATTATTATCATATTTAACAACCTTTACAGTATATTAAATATATTCTAAGATTTATATGCTTTTTCTGTTTAATGCTTTTTATATGAAATTTCCTGTAAACTTTTGTGATGATTTAGTTGAATTTATACCCATATATTAGTATAATCTACTGTTACGACATCAGTCTCACTAAACCATTGAAAATAAGAAAGGCAAATATTTTTTTTTTCGTAATGGAAATTTCTCTCTCTCTCTCTCTCTCTCTCTCTCTCTCTCTCTCTCTCCAGTAATATAAATTTTAAAGCATCTAAATTGGACACCTAAGCCTGAAATGTCAGCGTAAAAGGTCATAACTATTACATATTTATGACTATATCTACATTTTTAAGCAACTAGAGGCCTATACTCACGCACGCGTGCAGCAATACCTTCAATTACACGCTTGCACCTGTAGTGACCGAACGCCATACACATATACACACAACGACAATTGCGTGCTTGTATCTTCAACAGCTGCACGTCCACATACACATACGTAAGTACAGCTACATCTTCAACTGCGCAATTACATTTAACAAAGGAAAATATATTTTACCATATATTATTTTAGTTCTTATTACATAACTAATCAATGAAAAAATTAAATAATCAAAAAAAGAAGAAAAAAAATAAAATAAAATTGTTTAATTATATACGTAATAAATTATTAAAACATAATTGTAAAACAAATATAGTTAATAACGTTTTCTAATTATTATTTAAGCAAATATAAGTAATATTATAAAGCTAAATTAAACGCCGCAATCATTACCATTATTCTGACTAATTGTTTTTCTTATATTTATATAAATTTATAAAATAGTGGAGGAAAATAAAAATCTAAATAAAAATAAATAAATATTAACAAAAAACAAATATTAATAACGTTTTCTATATGATTAAAGGAATATAATAGTAAACAAAGAAAATAGCAATAATAATAATAATATTAGTAATACTAACATAGAAAACAATAAAAATCAATATAACAAAAATAATAGTTACTATAAAATTTGAAGAAAATTTAAATGTAACCACGAATTATTATTAATTTAACTAATATCAATAAAAGCAGGCTAAATATTAATAAAAACTGTACAATTACGAAAAAGAAAATTAAGAATCAAATTTTATAAGCAATTAAATAATTAATTAAATACAAATGCTAATAAATTAGTAAAAATGAAAATTGTATACAGGTTATATAAACTTTTAAGGGAAAAACCATAAAAATCCCCTCTTTGTCTATACCACCTGTGCTTTAAATTTTGTATAAAAAGGGTGCATTTCTCAATGCAAAATCAGAGTTCATCTTTAAACCTTGTACCTGGTAGTTGACTTACTGTCTTGTATTAAGAAGTAAGTAATAAATCTGTTCTTTTTCTATTTTAATAAGTAGTTATTCAATAAATCGATAAAACATTCAATAAATATAATGATATCGCATTATTTAAGATTATCTTATGTCATTATTCGTTTTCGTTATTTCTACTAAGTTGTTTGTTATAAATAATAAAAATGAAGTAGTAAATATAGCTTCTTCATTCGTGTTTATACCGTAAATATTTTTCATGGTATATATAAATACGTTATTATAGGTGATTAACGTTTCAGGTTATTAATTAGAAAAATATTTATATGGATTTTTAATTAAATGGCATATAAAACAATTTGTAAAACATAAAAATAAGTGCTCTAGAATTTTAATAATTATATTTAAAATTTAAAAGCATATACGATATTAAAAAGTATAATTTCTATTTATTGTATATGAGTACAAAAAATTCATAGAAGTTACAATACATTTTTTATATGACATATTATTTATAATATGATACAAGTATATAAAGTTAATAATAGTTGATTTTTTGAAATATTAAAACCTTTGCGAATTCTAGTATATCGTTGTACTTGATTCAAAAGAAGTTTTTATTAATTTTATGTGTACGTAATATAATTCTATACTCCTTAATATCACTTTTATAATATTTTATTTCTTCTCGATGTATCCAGCGAATCGAAAAAGATAAATGTAGACAAATTAATCAGTATTATATATATAGGATATATTAATCAGATTATAGAGCGTATATATAAGGACTGGACGCATAAAATGTAAAAAAGATTATTTAGTTAGAGAAAGAGAGAGAGAGAGAGAGAGAGAAAGTGAGTAGGATAGTAAATATGCGTTTTATAATTTACTGATCTATCCTAAGTTGTGTGATGCTGAAAATATACGGAATCGTATATCATTTACTGCATATTTTTAACTGAGTACCGAAAATTGCCATGTAGGAGTACACTTTATATGAGACTATAAAACAATTTATACTGCATGGAAATTTAATCAGTAAGAAAGTAAGAAGCAAAGAGGATTTTGATATTCGAGACGAGAGGCAACAGTTCTCTGGAATAGCCAAAAAAGGCATTATGACACCCCATTTTCAGATGAAAACTGAGAGGCATTACTAAACGATGGATGGCAGAGTTCTCCACAATAATGAAAAAAGCGCGAGCTTAACTGTGGTAGCGCAGAAAATAAAGCAGTACCATATGGCGGAAATTATTCGTGAGTAATGACCCAACTCGACAAGAGTCAATAGTATTCTGTTCGATTTTACAAAAAGCTTCAAGTGTAAAAATTCGGAAAGTAACAATGGGCAATTGAAGTACCATTGATGCAAGCAGTGACATAATACGAGGATATATGCCTAAGTATAATTCAGTTATTGGATATGATTAATCGATAAAATTTTCATAGTTGAACTAGAAAATTAATAAAAATTTGCTATTTTCTGACATTATGAATTAACATTTAAAAAAATGATGATCTTATGCAAATAATTTAAAAATTTGATTAGATAGTGTTATGTAAAATAACACTATGTGTTATTTTTTTCCTCCTCAGTGGCTGTAAGCCAATGAGGAGGAGCGATCGTTGATTACATCAGCCTAGCCCTCGATAGATAGAAAACTCAGCATAATCTCATGGAGTGCTTTGAAAATTGACCTAACTGAAGCCTTTGCTACGTAGATAAAAGCAATGTATATCCATGATATCACTAGTTTATAAAAGCAAATATATGAAAGTCACAAACGTGATAGATATCGTAGATAAAGTATATATACATATTAATGGTGTTACCGAAAATTCGTATGGGTATTATACCTACTAGAACTTATTCGCGAGGTTGGAAATATTGTAAATATAATTTGGCGAATTTTGTAAATACATAATAATTAGACTTAGAATTTGACCTTTAAATTCACAGTTAAGTTTAAATTTCTCATATACCGACGATTTGGATACTTGTTTAAGAAGTATTTTAAAAAAAGAGAAGTGCTATGTCTCTATTTCATTGGACGTTATTCTTTATAACGAGTTATTTATATCCATGCAAGTAGCTACGCTTTCATAAATAGTCTGGACTATTATGTGCACACTTGATAATAATGCTCAACAATACACAAAGAGAAGATCTATGTTATCAAATTATAAGACATATAAGCAAAACAATGAGATTACCGTTGAAACAAGCAATTCTTTTCAAAATTATTACAATACTATATCTATAATATTTTAATTGAAAATACGCATGGAAGAAATTTATAGAGTACTTTATATTGATACCGAAAATTGCTGGAAAATATGAGCAATTTAAGTTGTTTCTTTCAAGTAAATCGAAATTTGGGACTATACGGTCGATAAAACATTATATATATGAAAAACGAAAATTTTAGTTTATTATTTTATTCCAAGAATGATAAAATAATAGCAGAAATTCCTCGATCTTTATGGATAATTTCATAATTTTATTAACAAATAAAATTCAATAGATCGCTAAATAAATTTTTAATAAAGGATGCAATTCCGAGATCGAGTATCAGTAGATTTTTTACATAAGTATCTTACGACTTTATCACAAATCGAGTGAGCTTTATACCAATTCGTAGACATAAAAATATAAAGTAGTTTATTTGCAGAGATTATTGATAGATAATAGTAATATATATTTGTTATATTATATAAGTGATATAACTAATTTAGATGAGAAAAGAATATCATAGATATTAACAATAACAGTGTTACATGAATTTAAAATATATTTCCAAAATACATTCCTTAAAATAATTATGAATTACTGAATTCTACCAGACTCAAGAGTAGTTCTTAAAATGTATAATTTCAGAATGAAATATTGTATAAGTTATAGGATTAAAACAATGATGATGCAGTGGTTTATAAGAGAGAATATAACAGAAGAAAGCTCTTTAAAATAAATTAAAAATAATACATTTTGTTTTCGTTATAGTTTCGTATAAGTATATCGTAAAATAAAAGAGCTGGTAATTCAAAAATTTGGATAATACAGTTAATAAAGCGTTGATATTTTCAATTTATTATACAGATCCAAAATAATCAACGTAAATCTAATGAAACATATTAAGTAATTACAGAATTATTTTTTATTAAATTACAGGAAAATTTTACACATGTCAAAGATATGAAATATTTGTTTTAACATGCATTAAGTTATAAACTATTTCAACTTGACCAAATACAACCATACAGACTAAAGTAAAATTAATAAGTACTCACTTCTTAAGAAAAAAGCAGGTGAATAAATATCTAGCTTACAAGATAAATTGGTGATTAAATTGGTAAATTGGTTGCATACGAAAATAATGCTAGTTCTCTGATAATGAAATTCTAAAATTAAAATATTTAGTTAAAATTTAATTATGATTGGTAATAGTTATTACGAAAATAACATACAATTCATAAACAGAAAGAGTGAGTGCCATCAGTCTTCAAATCAAACGCTAATAGATTAAAGAGAAAGGAATTTTCACTAAAGCCCTACTTCTGATTAATGAGAAATATTGCTGGTTATTCGCGCCAAATAGATTGAGCCAGCTTTTCATGCATCGAATGTACTGACTCATGAAAAATCAAACACAAATGTCAGTTATTAGTGGATTGCTTCTAATTAAAACTTTGAACATTAAACAATTTTTAAAACTTATTGCCCAAAAAACTCAAATTTCATTACAATTTCATTACATTTGTCAATCTAAGAAAAATCAAACTATTTTATTATTTTTTGAAACCAAAAAAAAATTGTTAACACTTTAATATATTATTCATCAGGGTATCAATTTCAATAAGAGAAGGTAGAAAGTATATAAACTTTCAAATTATTATTTTGTTTCTCTTTTGATGATTTTTATTTTATGTTTATATATGCCAAAAAAATCTACGAATGTTTATACTTATCTAAATAATGTTTTCATCCTATTTTTGCATTTTGATGAATAAAATAATATTTAGATTGTATGAAGAAAATATAGTTAACGTTTTCCATAATTTTTACCATTTTCTAGTAAAACTTAGTTCATTTTTTTATCTTTTCAAATATAAAGTAATAATAAAAAAGTAAATAAAAAAGTTTTGAAGTACTCTTGCTATATACTAGAGACGATAAAACTACAGATATAATAATGATTTTTTTTTATTTTTGGGGGAACGAACTCTAGAGTGAAGGCTGATTCTTTTATTTGAGATTGACGATCTAAAACACAAGTTTGCTGATATGTTGTGTTATGAACAATTTCATTATTAACATTAAAGATGGAGACATTTTAGATATAACTATTACAAGGATATATAGTCTTGTATTATTTACTACAAAATATAAACAGCAAGAAAGAAAAAAAGCACTATCAGTAAACATATTATTTTGAATATTGTATTTATATGCACGTATCCGTGACTAGTATTATAGTGTTCTGAATGTCAAATTCAGAAAGAAATATACACTAGTTTATAGTAAAATGACAATTTATTTGTAAAAGTTTTTTGCTATTCGATAAGAAAAGATCACTATAAAACATAATTTAGGGTACCTTATGTTCGCTTCAATGCTAAGATTCGTCCTAGGTTCGTCTTTCTGTATTCCTTAACAAGAATATGTAGTCCAATTCTGCTTTAGGTATTTTAAGATGATTGGGAACATTTGCTACATAGAGTAATCATATATAAATCTCGGCACTTACAGAAGACGCGTAATAATACTCATTCGGAGATGCTGCCTCCTGTATAAATGAGCCACTGCATATTTAGTATATAATTTACACGTTTTATAATACCTTAAAATACGAAAACTTACTTAATATAAAGTAAAAAAGTAGTACAAAATTTAATTTAGAATCATTTAATTTTCAAATTGTTTAAAAATTTAGTTTTCAATTTGAAAAAAGTAAATTCAAATATATATTTATTGCTTTTGTTATGTTCAAAGCAGTTATCAAAGTCTATTATTAAAGTACGATAATTTAACTCTTTAAAATCTCCTTAAAGTACGAAATGAAGAATATGAAATAAATCAGACTTTACACACATTCTCATAAAATATTGTGGCATATACTGAGAGAGATACAACTTATTATTGTGATTTATTATTGTAACTTAAGAAAGCTTTTATCTCCAGAATCATAGTCCACTTTAAAAAGAACAGCTTTTAAATACGATCATTTACACACATTGTCAGGTAATATTTTAATGAAAATGTTAATAGAAAATAACAATAATATATAATATACATCTTCAATATGTAAACGTATGATCTGTATAAGTGCTTATCTCTATTTTATCATTTTGGAAAGTTAAAATAGAAATTCACGTTTAATATTTTATTTGAGGACATTATTCGTAATTTTTCAAAAGAAGTAAATTATACAATCTGGTACGTAAGACCTATTTAAATTTATTCAATTTTATACGTTGTAGCAATTTACGAATTTTATCTTCTTAAGTTTGAAAAAAAATTGTTAGTTTATTCTAGCAATATTATTAGTTTATTTTTTGAGCTACTTTTATTGATAATATTTAATAATTCATATAGCGTCTCCTAATAAAATAATTTAGTCATTTATTTTATTTTGTTAATTATTATAAATGAATATTCGCTTTATAAATATATAATTTTTTCTAGTTACGTGATATTCCGATATTATACGATTAATTTAAAATTAATTTAAAATTCCGATTAATTTAAAAACATATCGATTAATCTAATAAATTCTTGGTTTACTAATGTTGATGTTTTCGTATTATATATATAACATAGATTTTAATTGTAGGAATTCCAATACAAAACTAATTAATTACTTGGAAGAATACATCAATAATAAAAATTCATAAATATTAAATAAATCACAAACTTTATACAATTAGTTAGGAAGAGTTGTTGCTCAAATGGTAAGTTTCGTTTAATAATAGAATATTAAATAAGCGAAATTTCAATAGTATTTAGTATTTCCCTAGACATAATAATGAGGATATTTTGAACACTATGACAAAGTATTGGCGGTCAGAATTTGATATCATAATGAGAATTCCTTTGTAAATTATTATAAAAGTAGTTGTAAAATTCCCCTTCAGCTGTAAAAGTAAGTGCCGTTTGATGAATTAGTTCGATTATATACCAAAATTTAGAAGTGGAAGTAATTATTCGAATAAAATTAGAATTTCAAAACGCAAACTGAATTTCTTTTATCTTATTTACGTGACATTTCGTGTAGTGAAAAGGTTGCCTCGAACTATTTAAACAAATTTTCATCAACTATTTGAAATACCAACAATACATACTAATAATAATCTTAGCATTAATATTAATTTTTAATTATTTTGTATAAATTTATTTTTTATAATTATAACATATTTAATTCACTATTATGCATCCTTAAAATAATAAAGAGAATATATATCATTTATTTATTGTCACATTTTAATCTTAAATATATTTAATAAATATTAACCTATCAGAATTATTATATACTATAAATAATAAATTATATATAAAATTTATAAAATATTTATAAAATATAATACATTAAGTAATTAATAAAAGTTTAGAATTATATTCAAAAATTGATAAAAAATATTGGGCTCTTTGAAAAGAATACACTTCTTTAATGTACAGTGATCAAATGAAAACGTAAATAATACAATTCATTATTAATATGGTTTAAATATTTATAAATAGTTTTTTATTGCAATATCAATTTTATAATGTTTACAAATTTAAATTATATTACAAATATAAAAGTGTAGTGCTTGATTATAATTTTTGATTAATTTCAATTTGTCATTTTCTTCGTCTTTTTAATGTTACATTTAACATCATGAATAAACGTCTGTTTATTGAACTTGTCATAATTTTTAAGTACTGAACATATATAAATAAATTTTTTAAATCTCTTTCAAACATTTTTTTTATATTTTTAATGTAAGCTCAAATTATAATTAAATTTTTTAATTATTTCACAGACATTGTTATTGTATTTATTGATTACAGTATTATGTACATAAATAACGTAATAGCATCACTTGCTCATTTCGAATGTTTCGTACACTTAACCAATTCATATTTGATTAATATATATAATACATGAATGTAAAGGATATGCATAAAATAAAATATTAAGTATTGAATATTAAATTTTTAATTGATATAATAAAAATATTTAAAATCAGGCTATAATAATATTTTTATGGCGTGACTTTATTTTTATTCAGAATTTGCTACTGTGGAGCAAAATTTAGTGGGCAATCTCTGTGCTTGTCGTCACACGCATCAGAGTGTTCTTCAAATTTATCTTTCGAAGGAAGCCATGATATGATATTATGTTGACAGTTTATCGAACCATTGCTCAGTGACTTTTGAGCAGCCCAAATAATAGGAGATGCTTTACATAGTAGAAGCCTTATGCATGAAAAATCACCACCATGAGCTTGTTCAATTAGTTGCTTAGGTAAATCTTTATCTTGAGCTTGTTTCAGTAGATACTGGATCTAAATACATTATAAATAGATGAAAATGAGTTAAATGGAAATATAAATATTAATGATGTGACGAACGTACACGCGCGTATGTGTATGCATTTATGTCTATAATATGATCTCGTTAATACATAGGCAAATAAAAAAATCAGAAGACTTATTCAAAATTTCAAATTATTGAGTATACTATTGACTAAAATTTAGAGTAGTCCTAACGTAGTATTATATGTGTAGACCTATCACTAATTAGATATAAAATAATGAATTTTTTTAATTTCATTAATTTATTGAAATTTTATTAAATTGAAATTTTACTTTTAATTCTTAATATAATATAAGATAAAAGATATGCTATACATATAATATAATTAATATATCAGTAAATATAATCAATATTTAAACTTCTTAAAAAGAAGGAAATTTTTTTTCTATTTTTAGTGTCTTATGAAAGAAAAAGATAAAAAGATAAAAATTTAACAATTAAAAATAATATTAAAAGTTATAATAACAAAATGATAATAATAAACACGTTATTAATGTAATTAGAAACACTAAAAGAATTATTATATACATTATAAAATTGGTTTACATCACATCAATTTAACCAGACACCTCTAATATTTTATTAATTCCTCATAAATTCAATTTATTAAAAAATAAATTGAATTCGATGTAATCAAATAATTATAACGACTTTATTACAAAAAAATTTTATTAACGTTCTCGTAAATTTGTTAATAAATTCGACTAAATTTATTTTGTCAATTTAGTCTTTTAAGCATTATGTATAATTCCTAATAATTTTATAAATTTTAGCGTATCGTACTTTAAGTTTTCATATAATAAAAAAGATATTTTTTTAGTATGCCTATATGTAACATTAAAAAAAATATAAAAAGGTTCTTTCAGTTAAAAGTAACTTAAAATCAATTTTTATAGTTTTTATAGTTTATAAATTGGTGTATTAATTATAAAAATAAATAATTTTGGTTAAATTAATTGATAATTTTTTGATTTAAACAGAAAAATATAAATTCGGATTTAATCTACTTTTTATTTGTATTTGTATGTATAAATTCATGAAAGCGTTATATCAAACTGTAGTATTTTTGTTATTTAAATATCAAAAATATTTGCTAATACTTTTTAGTCGTTTATTATTCTAAGTTATACTGCATATATATATGCATATAATAACAGTTATAACTGTTGTTATATGCATCAGTTTTGTTTTTATCTTCGATTTCAAAACGGTATTAACATTCTTTGTTTAAATAAAAATTAATTTAAGTGTACTTGAATATATTAAAAGTAACTTTTCCTTATTTTCACAAATTTTAATATTAAACATTCATAATTTACTCTACATTTATTGATTTAATTCATAATTTTACCTTTTCATTTTCGCTTTCTTTAATTAATAGTATTGGATTAAGTGGACGTTTATGCTCATCTACAGCTTTAAAATGTTCAACTTTTGGAGATAATTTAAAAAGTTCACTTATCTAGGAAGAGAAGAATTTAATCTTTATGGAACGATAAATGTTATTAGCACTATGAAGAAGAATAAAAATAAATTTCATACCATTTGAACAAAGAATACAAAACTATTAACAGTAAATGCAGTGACTTTTTTGAAATCTAATCCTAGAAGTCGGAAAAAAGTAGATACTAAATTCGTTAATTCAAACGGCTTTTTTCCTTGTTTGTTAGTAAAATTAACATCATCCCCTCGTTTTTTTTCGAATTGTTTTATTCTTAGGCTTTCTGAAACTAAATCAGCAATATCTCTGGCTCTTTCCAAGTAGTTCTTAGCATTTTGCAACCCAATTTTTATTTTTGCGAACATGCCTAGAAATTTTTAATTATAATTGAATTATATATTTAGAAAAATTATAAATAAATTCAATTGTTTGAATATTTCTAACATTATATAATATACTAAATTAGAATTTAATTTTTAAAATGTTGTAACATTGATCGATGATATTTCATTAAGTATACTTTTACAGCAACCCTAGCCGACATTGTAAGTTAAATAAATTTTAAATAGGTAATAAGGAAATCAATGTTCATGTCTAAGATTATTGTATATATTTATCAGTATTTATATAATTAGTATGTAATATGGAATAAAAAATTCAAGAATTTAAAAATAACGAAAATTTACCTTCACTTACTCCAAGAGCAGAGGATACCGAGAAAATAAAAACAAGACAATGCAAAAAAATTAAAGATGACATGTTGTTACTGCGACGCTTTTAACAGAACTGCAGAAGGAGATTTTTTAGTCATCTATAATCAGTGTCACCTAAGAAAACAATCAAAATTACCGTAATTATGAAGGATAGTTCTTAGAAATTCGTATTCCGACTGTAAAAAGTACCGTTCTTCGGCGTGTGCACTTATCGCTCTGTTGCTCATGCAGTAATTGTAATTACTTTGCTTCTATTAAGTCTGGCACCTGTTTTATTTTGAAATGGTATCTGTTCAGCAACGTTCAGCAACGTTCAGTAACGTTCAGTAACATTCTTTATATTGTTTAAATAATATTTGAAACTTGACTTTATTATTATTTTTTTTATTATTAATGATTACGTTACGTAGATCATATGATTGAATATTCATCATAATAATTTACTTTAATAAAAATATAACAATGAATAAACCAATTTTTTTTCTACTAATAATTTGTATTTTTTCGTTATCGTCTTATGGAACAAATAGTAGTATAGCTCATTTTTATATTAATGAAGTTGGAAGTTTAAGTGAATTGCCACTTGAGAAACTGATCAAAATAAAAAAAACATTTATTAAAAAAGGTAAGTAAGTCATTTATAAGATATTTTACTATGAAAAAATATTAAGTTACAAGTAATATTATAAATATAATTTGAATTAATTGTAATAAATCATAGTTACTTAGAAATTGTGTTAATTAAAAGTACGTGATAAAACTACTAATATTAATATTACGATGGTATTGATTAGAATAATTGATCTTAATAATAATACTTTAGAATATATTTTTTAAATTATAATACCTGTAAAGTAATATATTATTAAAATTCATTCATAAATTTTTTATTATTGATGTATCCTTCAAAGTAATTAATTATTTAAATTACATTTAAAATATAATTTAAATTGCTGAATAATTTGATTTTTATTTATTTAGAAATCTACAGATTTGTTAATAAATCTACTATTTATACTACAAATTAAATTATCTGATTTTGTACAATTAATAAAATGTAACAGTTAAAATTTTACGACAGATTCATATAAAATATATTCTTTAAGAAATATATAATTTTCATTCTGTAATGAAAGTTACTTCTTAAAAATTACTTTATTATTCATTAAAAATTTTTATAATTCTTTTTGTAATTGTTTTAAATTTCGTAATTTTATTTAGATTTTGTTTGAATTAAATTTTAGGAAATTAATATTTGGTGCAACAGATACTGATAACGTAAAATTATCTAAAAATAGTTTAAATAATTGAATTACGAATTGAAAATAATTAATTGAATAATAAGAAAAATTAAAGAAAGTGTTAAATAGCTGTTATAATTTATACAATTAATCAGATAATATAATTTGTAATATAAATAATAGATTTATTAACAAATCTGTAGATTTCTCAATAAATAAAAATTAAATTATTCAGCAATTTAAATTAAATTTTAAGTATAATTTAAATAATTAAATAAATAAGAAATAATTGAATAACTTTCTTTATAAGTTACTTAATAATTTAACTTGATAATAAAATTATAATTATAATAAAATCTGTATAATATATTATTATTTAATTAAATGATCACTATCTAAAAAAACTAGATTGTTCAACATGAAAACTATGCACTTAACTAAAAACAATCTTATTATGAAGATATTTTATTTAAATAAGTTTATATAAATACTTAAAAACACTAAAGATAAGGATCAGCAGAATTTTGCATTTTAGAAGTTTAGCCGTTAAGATAGTTACATAAAATCTTTTACAATTCGAATGTTAATTAATTTATCTTTGCAGTTTTCTATTATTTTTTAAACATTAATCATTAGAAAATATAAAATTATAGATATTCAAAAACTTAAGAAATGATATTTTGCTTAATAAACTATGTTTTTTTATAAAATTTAATGATTAGTAAAGAAGTTAATTTAAGATAAATAGCGTAGAAATAGGAATTTCGTGACTTTCTTTAATATTAAACACACTCACACACACACACACGCGCGCGCGCGCGCGTATAAGCATATTAAAATTAAACAAAATAATTCTTTTTACATGTTCTGTAAGTCCATACGATAATATAATTACATATACATAAGAAAAATAATTGTGATTGGTAGTACATTTTTATTTTCTAAATGACAAAAATTTATTTAATGAAGCTAATATATTTTATACTTATTTGAAGTAAGTTAATCGAATTTTTATATCAATATATAAATATTATTGAATTTAGCTCACATTATTGAAGCTTTGAAAATCTTTTAAATTTCGAATTGATGTTGACAAAGGTTTTTTTGAATTGATATCAATACTTATATTGTAAATGAGATTTAACAGACAAAAGTGCATTTCTAGCTAAAATACTTTGTTTTTTTTATAAAATAAATGTCAAATTTCTAGTCATTTCATGTCAATTCTTCGGCATTTTCAGTTTTTTTCTAAATCATTGACTTTTTTGAATGTTATTTGTGTTTCTTCTTTTTTTTTTATTTTATATATTTTCCGAACTTATTAGCTTTTTTATAATTTTTCTCATACATAATATAGCTGTATTATAAATTTTAGAAATATTTTTGTAGTTTAATTTGTTTGAAGAAGATTTGTATATTTAGTATATATTTGATTTTTTCTCCTTATATTTACTGATCAAAGAGTATTTTATAGGTTATAATTTATTATCATAATATAAAATTTCTATATTTACTATGAATCAATTGTAAATGGTTCAATCTGGTTAGGTGAAACTTATTATTTATGAGCTACTACCCTTACATGAATTTTAAAAACTTAACGATCTCAAATGACAAATTATGCCATTAAATCAGTTATTTTGTGTAAATACAATTATTTTCGTTGATTTATGTAAGAGTTTGTGATTTGCACGCAATTAAATGTATTAAATAATGATATATAATTTCTATATTTTTTCGATTTAATTAACATAGTGCTTGTTCTTATACTTTTCAGTTTTAGTATTTTGCAAAAATTTGCTTAAATATTTTATCATGCATAAAACGTCATATATAAAAATCATAAAAATTTATAAAAAATTATAAAAATCAAATATAATGTGTATATATTTATCTATATAAATGTAATTAATTGAAAAAATTCACGTAGGTACAAATGTGAAAAATATTGGCACGGAGGGTAGAACATTATCGGCTCTTTCTTTACCTATGGCAATGCCTCTAAGAAGAATGGATAATAAATCTATTCGCCGATACGAGGATTGGGATGACAAAGATAAAGATACGAAGATATCCAAGATATTTCAGCTTACTGTGACAGCTCTTTCGTTTTTAGCCTTTGGTGGCTATTTATTAACACTAATTATTACTGCGATTAGGCGCAGTCAAAATAATACAACACCAGCAAGCCTCATAGTGCTATCGGTAAAAAAATATATGTTTCGTAAATGGATTTAGTGTTTTTTATATTTAATGAATGAGGTTAAGATTTCAATATTTTTCATCTTATTGATGTAATATCAGTTTTAATATTTGTTTTTATGTGCTGTCTTTATTTATAAACAAATATCATTTGTTTTGTAGAATTATTTTGTTTCTAAACAGTCTCTATGATATAATTTTAATTTAAAATTTTTCTGTATGAAAATTAAATGTTTCGTAATTTGTTATAACAAGTTTATTATTTTAAAAAGAATATAATAATAAATGTATATAAATCTTCATTATTCGCAGAATATTTATCTTATATCTTATTTTTAAATAAAATCATATAGATATAACTTTCAAAAGTACGGAATTCGTTATTTATTATTTTTTTATTTTGTAGAAAATACATAATGACTATATAAATATTGTGTTCTGTACATAAGTACGGTGCTGTATATGCAAATAAAGACTTATATTTTGCTTTATTTTTAAATTATGGACTTAAAAACTTATTAAGATTGACTGTAAATTTTAATAAAATTGGTAATATTGTGCTAGAACGGTAAAATTAAAAGGAGGTAATTATATACATATATATAAATTGTTACGTAAATGGATTTATCATTTTATCGCGTAAGGCTTTAGATGCTATAGTTTCGTGGGTTAAGGTTAAACATAACAAATATAACACCGGTTAAGGGGCCAATTTGATTATTCGCTTGACTGAATTCCCGACGTAGAGACAGACTGACTCATATTGTTATGATTAGACTATAATAGATCGAGCGAGGGTCGAGTGACAAGCGTCACGTTATTTAGTACATTTCGTGCATTTTGTGAATCTTTATAGTCTCCTTAACTAATCTCCTCTCAAGTGCATTTTGCGACAAAATACAAAAATATATTCTGTGCGAATACACCTCGGCTCGTTTCGCCATAATACGTAACTACATTGTATATATAAAATCTTCATTTATTTCATTAATTTTTTTAGATATTTAGTAATTTTCTGTTTGTATGTAGTTGAAATAATATTTCACACCTACTATAAATTAAGTTTTAATTTACCGTTTATGTTTGTAATACATAAATATAACAATTCTTTTACTTTAAATTTGCATTGTATATTTTTACGTTAGAAAAAATGTACTTTTTTTTAGAAGGGTAATAAAAAATAATTCTGATGATTAAAGGATTCTTATATACTGGTTTATAAAGACTTATAAAATATCTATTTTTCAAATAGAAAATTTAGAACGTACATGTATCCCTTTCATTTTTTTATTTACATATTATATTAATAATTTATTTCTCTACTTGTATGATTGTTCGTATAATCATTTCATATTTTCGAAGTTAAATCTTAAAACCTTTTTTGTTTATTGCTTAATTATAAAACCATTATACAATTTTATTTCTATGAAATGCAATTTTAATAATAGAACGTCGATGACTTCTTGAATTACGTACTCAATTTTGTTACGTCACTGCATAAGCAGTTATATTTAAAATTCACTTTTTTTTAAAAATAATGAATATGTATATATTTTTTAAATATATTTAGATCAAACACGTATACAGTATATTATTTACTTTCGTACACAGATTTCTTTAATAATTTACCTGAATACTATTAAATATGCATGGATTTTATTATCTATAATTTATAATTCTAATTACTTTAATATTATTTCAATAACAGACTTATTTTACAAACTAACATTAAGTAGTATATTTCTAGTACAGATATTTCTCAATTGTTTCTCATTTTATGTATATTTATAACGTTCTCGTATATATACTAGCAATACATGATTAATATAATTTCATTCATAGATTGTCTTTATAAGGTAAACATTAAAACCTCGGGAGATTTCAATCGGGAGTATTCAATCAATAAATGCAAATATTTTGATAACAAATCTTAAATACTTCTAAACAGATTTTCTTTTCTTATATTTATTTGTGTTGCAGATTTAATTTTCTTAGAAACTGTGTAAACGTAAATGATTAACAAATATAATCGTTGTGAATATATTGACTAATATATTAAGAAACTGAAATAAATTTTGACTTGAAGTATAGTCTGCTCTAAGCGACTTAGTGCAGATTGGTGCACGCCACCAATAAGAGGTTGGAGAAGTTTTACACATTGCAATTGCTTGACATTCCTTAACATTAATATAATGGTGTTTTCCAATAATCGGAATCCTTTTTCTTACTTTCTTGGTACAGTTATCATAATAGTAATTGTTAAAATTGATTGCGGCGGAGCTTATATTTTGCATTTTTTTACTATCGCTCATCCATTTATTTTATAGTTGAAAAAAATGTCTTATAACATATGTTGATATCTTTTTTTATTTCAAAAACTGACATAATTTATAATAATGTAAAATAAAATCATCACAAAGACAATATATAATTAATTACGGTTCCTAGATATTAAATAATAAATTTTTCTTTACACAAATTAGTAAAAAGAAAAAAGAAAAATAAACTTTTAAAGAGAATTTTGAAACAATATTAAAATATTTAATACGTTTACTTAAACTGCACAAAGAAATTTTATTCTATAGTTTTCTATAAAATTGAAAATTTTATTCTATAGTTTTTTTTATAGTTTTCTAGATAAAATTTTTTTATTCTTTAAATTTTTTAATACAAATATCTTTGAAAATATAAAAATTTCAAAAACATCGTATAATAAAAAATAAAAGAAGTTGAGTTCTAGGAATTTTTTACGTAGGATACGTTATATATAAGAAATAATAGTAGATTACGTATTTTTAAATATTTATAATACTACGCTTATTATATGTTTTTCTTGAAATAGTTTTAATTAAAATCTTTTTAAGTTATTTTACTTACACTTATATTTATTTATTTGTTAAATATACGAGTACTATAAGAAAACTATTAATTTTTAACAAATAGAAACATAAAGAAAAATAAGTGTAACTAATGTTTGTGTTTAAATAAGTTAAATTAATGCTTATTAATATTCAAGAATACTCATATTTTATCTTTCACTGCATATTAATTACAATATTTTCTGAGATCAATATTTTAACTGATTTAATAATTAATACTATTTAGTATAACATGATGTTTACATAATAGAGTAGAACTGTGTAAAACATTTTAATCATTTTGTTATGCGGCAAATGCATTAATTTAATTGATAAATAAAATTTGCTGAAATTCTATTTCTATATGTTTTCTATCAGTTCTATAAATTATTTTTGTATTACTGATTTTATGTGATTAAGTAAAGTAAATATGCTGCAATAAAAATCCATGATAAATCTTATCAAAAATGTTTCGTTTAAATTTTATGACTCAAATAAATAAAACTGACCAAATAATGTTTGTAGATGAATAAATAAAGATACATTTGCTTATAAATTTTTACTATAAGATTTAAAATTGACAACATTTTCAAAGTATACAGTTTCATTTCATTCGTTTATGAGTTTCGAATATTGAGTTTGATCAGTATAATCGTATTAAATATTTTCGATTATGCATTAAAACTAAAAGAAAGATTACATTTTTGTACCTAATTATCAATTATAAATATAATGCTTTGTACTCTTTGTATTGAAGAATAAAATAATAAATTTACTTCATATAAATTTTCTACTATAAATAATATTTTTCATTCAATATTTATAATATATTTTAAAGGATTCTATGATTTTATAAAATTTGTACACGTTGTGATATAAATATTTTAGGATATTGTTGATATAATTTGTTTTGCTTAGTAATCATATTCAGTTTTTATAGCTAGAGATATGAAAAATGATATATAAAAATGATATATACATTCATTTGAAGGTAGAAAAATCTTATAAAAAAAGGTAGAAAATATTATATTAGGATAATTCATGCTTCTAACGCAGTATTAACTATAGTGGATTAAACAATTTTTACTGAAAAATTAGAAATCAAAAGTAAGCATTAAGAAGCAAACTTTATCCAGATATTATGAGTATTAAGTGACTGGATTAGCATATCAACTTAAAGTTCTACCTATTATTAATCAGTTATTTATGTAGTACCTATAATTATTAAATTTAGACCAACTAGAAATAAATTTAGAATTTTTAAAAAATAGAAAGCAAATATGGTACTATTTAATAAGTAAATTTCATGTATACCAGTTATTTCATATAAAAAGATTTTCCAGAATCTTTGATAGAAAAAATCTTTGAACTATGTTAAGGAAGATTTTAAATATTTTAAATATTAAAGATATTATAATAATAATACTAATTTATAAGTAATGGATAGAAAAATATAAAAATAAAATAAAAAGTAAGTAGAAACAAACTAGTAGAATATATTTTAATACAGTACGTGGTTGTCAAAAAGCTAAGAATATTGTATTAATATCAATAAAATTTTAATAAAATGTAACTTTGTAATACTATAAATAACAAAACATACTTTTAGAGATAATCAAGCTAGATAATCGAGAGTAGGTTATTTAAACACAACCGAATGTCAAACTACTATGTAAATAAGCTTTTGTGATAACAAAAACTAATGACTGAGATTACAAAAATGAATTCCTGGAGAAACGTCAAATAATCGATTGATTGTCGTTGCGTTAGTGGACCGCTGACATTTCCGTATCTAAGGAAACTGCAGCACCTAAATTGCTGCGTGAGGGATGATTGTTTTCTTTGTAGGACATCAGTATCTGTACGACATGGATGTGCTTTATTGGATCGATTCAGAAGAAAACGCATTGGGTTGTATCGCATTGATATAATTCGGAAATAAACGGAAACGTAGTAGATTATTGCCGACGTGACGTGTCAAAACTGAGAAAAATTATTATTTTACAATAGTTTCCGCATCGTCCGATATAATATAAAATATCAAAAAATATTTATTTCTATATATTATGGTTATAATGTACATATACTATACATATTTCATTTTCTTTGATAAAGGTCCAAAATCAAGAGCATATTTATACGAATTAAATTAAAATAGTGGTTTACATAAACTGAATTCTAGTGTCCGCACCGTCACTACTCTGCGCTGTCACACTTAATCCTCAGAATCTCGGTGAACCTTTTATTTTTACAATTGTTGCGAATATGAATTATAATATAAATACTGATAAAAACATTAAATAATGAAATTTAAACGAAACTACACTAAACACTTAGTAATATCGACCTTATTTTCAGGAAAAAATATATTATTGTATTCTAATACGATTAAAATCGGAATTAAATTCTTTTTAGGTTAAAATTGGAATGTACATAATATAAATCAATTTCGATTGTTTATCAGCTACTATTTAATCTTCTTTCATTATTATTTTAAATTATCTAATTACAAATATTTAGAATTAAGAAATATAAATTAGATAATATAGTACTCTAAACTATTAAATCGAAAAAGTATTTGGACTTTCGTACTATGAATTATACGTAGCTAGATATAGTTTGCAATAAATATTTAATATTCGTATGAAATTGAGTTTAAAAATTCCATTTAAAAATTACATTCATTTTTAGTTAATAATGATTATTATATTTCATTTTTAAAACTTTATATGATAAAACGAAATAGTAAAAAATATTTTTAAAACATGTGCATAACAGATATTTTTTTCTTATAAAAATAAAATTTTTTTTTTTATACTAGATGTTTATTTTAAAATTTTGTAGTTAAAGTCAAGGTACATGAACTTCTTATGTACCTCTTTTAAGCTATGCGATTGTTTGCAATTATATTAAGTTCAAATTAGTTTCTAAGTTACCATAAGTTTTATTTTTCTTTATAACTATTATATATGATCAAAAGCTTAAAAGCTTAAAGTTAATATAGTTCTGTTACCTGCATTCGAATTTCTTACCCAGAAGGAGCAAAAATACGCAAGCAATTCTTTCAAAATTTTTAAAGTTTTAAACAGAAAACATAAATTCTTCCGATAAATGAAGAATAAATTTGTTTGAGAATTAATCCTGTATAATATAACTTTAAAATATATAATATAATGTTGATGTTATTCATTTGAAATTAAAAAAAATATATTAAGGAAATAAATTTACTTATAGGAAGATGATTCATAAAATTTCAAAAATCTTTCAAATATTTTGTTCATTTAAAAATATTTTCTAATAACTGGTTTTATTTTGTTACCTTCTCCTCGAAAATATAAGTAACATTTACAATGAATTTTCTATTAGTATATAAGGTCAATCTGTAACCAAATAGCAAATAAGTACATTCCCTTAAAGGTGTATATACGTTTATATATAATAAATATCATACATCAACCATTTTAGAACTATAGATTACCCTCCTGACAAACTTCTCTCCAGTTATCCTCTGTAGCGTACGAATAACGTAATTTGCTAGTCACGAAGATTTTTTGTAAAGGTGGCTTGCTACTTTGCATATTCTTTCGACATTTGTCAACTCTTTCTTTCACTCTTTATTTTTCTTTGTATGTTTATCTACATCCTACAGTTATCTAAGAAAATGTATTTAGAACATCTAATTTTTTATTTTAAACTCTAAATGTAATAATGATATGAAATAATATATTTGTTAATATAAATTAAACTTTTTTAATATGAAAAATTTTATATTAAGACCAGGATTAAAAATTCTACCATTTACTAATTAAATATTTTATATTTAATGAGATGATATTTCTAATGATTTTAGGTAAAATACTAGAAATATTTCTAAAATATTTTTAGAGAATAATTGAAATACTTAAAAAAATTTTAGATTACACGAATTATTTTACGCGATTTATTTATGAAAATTTGAATCTTGTTGAAATGAAAGTTTGAATCTGTCACTTGTTTTCTTTAATTCCTTGTTTTACTTATTTTAAGAATATTGATTAATTTCAGTTATGGAAATAAAACTATTCATTGGAATTAAGTTTATTTGATTGATTAAAAATAAATCTAAAATATTGAAACGTATTGAATATTTTTATTTTAAAATTCATTAATTTCAAATTATTCCTAATTTTAATATTTGGATTTTGAATAGTTATAGTTACTTTTATAAGTTCAAAAAAGGCTTATTATATTAATAAATATTGAATCACTGGTGGTAATTAATTTTTATAGGTATATCTCAATAAAAATGAAATAAGTTTTGAAAAAAGTTTTATTATAAATAATTATAAAAGTATAAATAATTATATATAATATAATACATTTTCAGGGTCTACAGAACTTTCAGAAAATGAAGCGACCTAAAAGAGGATTAATAATGTACGATTCCCAAGAAAACGATTATGATATTGAACGTCTCTACAGATGCATGATAATGATCTCTAGCAAGTACAAGAGATATTATTATTGATAACCACCAATTTACATACATTTATTACGTAGTATATTGATTTGTTAAAAAATATTTAAGTGATAATTTTTTTAAAAATTGTAATGTAATTAATAAAATTGTCAAGTAAGTTTACATTAAACCATTTTTAATTTTTAATATATAGTATATTAATTGTAAGAAATTTGGAAATATATTTGGATTCGCTATTGAATTTAAGTAGTAGAAAATAAGTTATTTTAATTGAAATATAATAGTCTAGTTATGATGATTTAAGTATTTGTCATATTCATAAATAATAAAAATCAACAAGGATAAATACTTATAGTATGTATCCACTATAAAATTAATAGTTTTAAATGAATAAAAGACATTGAAATCGCTTAATTAAAAAAAAAAATTAGAAATATATATTAGTAAAAGGTTTTACAATATACTGAAATTATTATCATCAGTAGAATAAAAATACAACAACTAAAAGACACTTTTTCACATTATATTGTACGCAATTACGGCAAATCTTAAAATCTAATAAAATTGAATAGAAGATCGTAGCACGTATACGAACTTTGTGAGATTATTTTCAAATTCACTGGTTTTGCGAAGAAATCCACAAGCAATAAGCATTAGGCTGTATAAATAAACCGTCAACATTAAACGTTACTAATTTTTCTTATTAAAAAAACCATATAGCCACGTGTATATAGCTATGATTATAATAAATATAATAAGTGCGATAAACACGACTCAATAAAAAAAGGAAAATCAAAATCTTCATTTAACTTGGATATACTAGAACATCGAATTATGATAGCCATATAAATATTATATGACTACATATAATAATATTTTGATAATTATGTGACATTAGCATTTATTTATTAATATTTCATAAACAATTGTTTATCTACAAATGGCACTTCTGAAGCAAATTCAAATTTGTGGATCAAAAGTGAAACTAATTTTAAACTTAGCTTACATTTTTAATTTTAGTACATCTTAAAAAAAGAATATATTTATATATTAAATATGAAATATCACTTAATTTATCAAAACTACAAATTAAAAAAGTTTGGATAAAAAATTAAAAATAAGAAATTTACTAATTCGTTTAAAATACGACAATGTTTTAGAATTTAATATCATTAATTAATAAAATTACATCAAACTACAAAATAATTTCAAAAGCACTAAGTTTTATTTTAGTAAATAATATACTTCAATTTATGTTAATAGAGTATTAAATCTCTACGTAAACCTAATGGCAATCGTCATTATTTTAACGTTACTAGTTTTAGAAATTGTAAAAATCTACAATACTAATTTGTGTTTTTAAAGAGACATTATTAACTATATATAAATCATAAGTGTTAAGAGATGTTATTATTAATAAACGTTAATAATATTCAGTAAAAACGTAATTCTCAATATATAAAATTAGCATCTTATTGATTATTTATTTATGTTAACCAAAAATTCAATAAAAGAGCTATTAAATAAAGAGAATCAAATACAAAAGCAAAAGGAGAAAAATATTTTTATTTTGTATGAATGATGTTCTAATTATGTTTCATCATTTATGGTTATGCATTATATATATTTAGTTGTAATAACTGACATCGAGACTACTTCTTTATAATATAGATTGTAGTATATAAGCTTAGAAAATCCATGATTTTATATGATATTATTTACTATTATTTCTAAACATTATTGCTTATAAACTAGTATGAGCGTAAAATAATTAAATAGCAATATAAAATATAAGTAGTATTTGAAACGCTGATTATTTGTTTGGGATTATTAATGCAAGTTGCGATCTGAAGTGAAAGAGATTTTGTAGCCCTTTTTTATCCCAATATAATTAAAATTTAACTCTCTGATTAAATTGCTTCTCTTTTGTAGTTTTTACTCTTTAAAATATTATTTGTTAAATAACAATTTAAATTCGAAACAATATTTTTCGTATGTTATAAAAAATATATATTTCATTGAAGTATTAAAATTACGCTTTTTCGTGCCTTATTAATGTAACGTGTACGATATACTGTGTTTTCAAAGTACATTAAAGCGTTTTCATAAGGTTTCTAGTATAAATTATAAAGATCATAAAAAATTATACAATAATTTTAATAGTTATATGTCGAATCAATTGATGTATAGTTGAAATAATAAAAAATAGATGTGATATATCACAGGAATATTTTGAATATTCTATCTTTTGAAAATGTATTGGTTTCTGTCCTTTTTTATTATATGTTAGTATTAACGCTTTATAGTATACGAAATATGATTAATGAATCGATAATTTAGAAGTATACGCTGACTTTCGTAAATAAATTTGATCTTTTTATATATTGATAGTAGTAGTAGCTATCACTATTAGTGACACATGCGTTAAATTGTAGTTAGCCGTAACGCTTCTTTTGTATTTGACTAGCAAATTTTTTCTGTATCAACATGATGAATTAAAGACTTCATCTAAAATTTTATATTTAAAATGAAATTAAGTGCAGTGGAGCATTGTTTGAAAATATTAAAGACATTCATTGATCCTAATATGTGGTGCAACAACGAACATATTAGTTGTAGAAACTCTTTCAAAAAGTTTGAAAAGATATTGGTGTAATACGATGTCTGGGCATTCTATCATATTAACCAACAATGAAAAGGTGAAAAAGTTTTATCCAATGTGATCTAAACTCATGATTTGAATATATATTGAGAGTTAGCAAAATTTGTTCTACAATTTTTCAAATTTTTAACAAGAATGATTGCGTAACCATCATTCTTGATGATTCACAATAGTGCTATTATATAACTACCCTTTTTCGGATGTGGTCTTCTTTAACTGTTTACTTTTATTTAAACTCAAACAAACACTTAAAGGATAACGTTTTTCAGCAATAGATTATATAAAAGTAAAGTCTCAAGTTAACTTTTTTTAAGCGCATATGATAAAGAATGAATAAATACATTTGGAATATGTAATAAATTATCGTTACTTTACTACTAAAACTCATATAGTTCAAATAAAGTTTAATATACGAATTATTCGATGATTGGTACTAGCTTCATTCCCATCAATGTAATTTTCTATACTTGATGGTTTTTTTCATAATATTTTAATTTGGTAAACGAACAATATTATGTATTATATATACATAATAACAATAATATAATATTATACATAAAATATTTATTAAATGTATGTATTTAACAGATAAATATTTTAATTTTTATATATGTGCAGAATGATCTAAAAGTACAATTTTTTTTCAGTAGATTTTTAAGTCATTTACTTCTAAATGTAGTGTAATACAACTTTTCTATCCGGTTATTTTGGAAACATTGCCCTTTGTATGTTACATTTTATAAGCCATTAAGTTCGAACTTCTTACTAAAATCAAAATTCTTTTCGAAAAAATCATGAATAGTACCTAATTTAATTGAAAATGATGTAGTTTTTAGTCTGTCCTAAATTTCACATTCAAAAATTACTCTAATAAGTGATTGAAAATCAAGAATAAGCTAAATTAAGCTAAATTAGTATATTCTAATAACTTTTATACTTCAGGATGCTTGCTGTACAAAAAGAATCAGCCATAAACTCCCACTCAATATATATACCCGTATGGGTTGTCTTAAATTGTAATAACAAATTTCCTTAAGACAGTCCACTAAATTTTATTTTTGAATAAAGAGTATTATAGTTATATTACTTTATAATATATAATTATAATTATAATACTAAGTATAATGTTATAAGAATTAGTGTTTAAAACTCTTCGTATTTTATATTATGGGATTTATTGTAATTTGTCTAATACTGATGCTACAAAATGTAATGGAAATTAATAGGTTTCTAAGAGATAGACCGAAAAAAATCGAGACAGAAGAGACTAAAACGAGAATATTGATAAAAGTGAGAGGGTGATGCAGATGGAGAGAGTGTATAAATTGTATATAAATTGTACCAGATTATAAAAAACTGCCTATTTCTTAAAAGCTTTTTGAATCTTCTAATGTAATCTTAAAATGTACTTAGAATAGTTTAATTTTCCGTATGATTCAATCATAAATTATGTGACAGTATTTTCCAGTTAAAGCGACATTGCCCACCCATACAATGACAGAGTAATGATAACGAATTATAAAAATTATAAAGTCGACAAATCTTGACGAATTCGACCGCTTATCGTTTATAAAATATACAAATGTGTGATCATAACCGTCTTATTTTTTAACATTTATATCGAATAAAATAGATTAACCGAAAACTCATACAAATTGAAATTTTTCGAAGATTTTATGAAAATTCTTTTATTATAAAAAAAGATTTGTTTTCCTTTTATTGATAAACTTTTTGCAAGAATTATCAAATTTCAGTGGTGACCATATGGTTTTAAGAAGTTTACATTTGAAACAGTGTTGGACTTCGAAACTTCTTTGAGGCTTATCCACTGATGTAAACAAATTTTATATTCTTATATTTTATAATACACAAACGTCACTGATTTATTAAATTGTAAATCCATTAAAATTCAAATTTTTTTCACGTATCTATAAACGATGATTTATCTTATCTAAGTCCATATCGAATATAAAAACCCTAATATGAATTTGGCTTGATTTAAGTACACTTTCCTCCAAAAAAATGAATGGCTCTTCATTTTTCTGTATTCGGTTAGGGTGCGGATACCTAATCTTATAGTATTATCAGCTTTCACACATTTTGGTCGTTATTTGTTTTCGTTAATATAGCGCATATAAATATATATCTTTATCTTGTTAAACTATTGTTTACTTACTTGTTAATAATATATCAGTTTATTTATGTACATTAAATTCTCAAAAGTCTATTTTTTATTTCAATTTATGTGTACCATACAGATATGCATATACATATGCTCACGAAATTACCCACAACAATTAAATTTTATAGTCTAACTCTATTTTGCAAAATTTTCAATGTTAGTATCAAAACAGTCAGTGTATTTTTTGAAAGAATTATTAGAATACATTATAAATATTTAAATAATTGAGTTTAATTGCATACAGAAATTTTTCATATTTAAATGTTTATTATATAATAATATACAGAGCAGTAAATTGGATGAGCACAGAACTTGTTATAGAACTTTTTGGTAGAAATCATATGTACCTATCAAAGCACAGAGCAAGAATTCGCTAAGTGAAATTGCAAGCAACTGTTTATAGAACTAGTAATACCTTTGCTTAAGTTCTAAAATCAATAGAAGAGAGATAAAAAATCATATAACTAATGTATATTCGAGAACTTTTGAGATAATACCTAAATTAGGATTTATACATTAATCTACTTTTATGAATTTATTTTTGTTTGTTGCTGTTATGAATTTGTTGTTTTAGTTATTTTTAAGTTTTAAGAGGAAAAATTGACAACTAATGAAAAATTACTTATGAGAAATCATCTATTGATATAGCCACATTATGTACATAAAATACAAATAATATATAAAATAAAATACAACTATAGATACCTTACGGTAATTTAGTATTGATACAATTAGGCATAGTGAAATAGAAGCAGCTTTGAAAATTCTGGATATAGTTTAGCTGGTGGAATCTATAATTCATGATGTACTACAGTTGTATTAAAATGATACCATAAAGTTTAAAAATGTTATCGAATGATTCTTTTAATTCTAAATATTATAATAAGAGCAAATAAAGTTTACAAGGAGAGATGGTAAAAAATTTCACCCTTTTTTACGTAAATCAAGCATAAAAATAAACAATACAATAAATACTTTCTATTATGGATTTCAGTTTCCAAGATTTTTAATCAGTAGCAATGGTGAAATGAAGAACGAGAGATTTATTTGAATATAACGTTGAATAAAAAAAGTAGTCTTGAAGATCCATGTGCCTCTGGTTGAGACTACAAATAGGAGCAATTACGTACAGTTTTGATATACGCCACCTCCTGTTAAAAATGGGAGCCCAACAGTCGTCAAAGTTTGAATATTTAAACTTGGGTGGTTTATATATTTTTGAATAAAGTGACTTTATGTTAAAAAAGATTCTAAAATATTTGTCTTTAAAAAAACAATTATAATTAATAGTATTTATATACATAATTTTTACTTAGTATTTTGATAATGTTAATTACAATACATTAATTAATTTTTATTAATCTTTATCTAATATATATTTGTGATAAGAGCTAATATTCAGTGTGAGTTATGTTACTTTTTTGGAATAAAAAAAAGTATTAATTGTACAATAACGGATAGTTATTTTCCTGTTAATATATGTAAATAATTAATGAATCGGTGACTATATTTTTTATTTAATATTTATTTAATATTTTTGAAATTAGTAATGAATAACTTTGAAAAATCAATTTTATATTTGAAATAATTGATCGAAGTATGAATGAATGAATTAAATCATTGTATTATTTAATAATCAAAAAAAACTTTTCAATTTAATGTTCAGATTATTAATTATATTATGTATATTAAATATTTATGTATATTATTAAATAATGGTTAATATTTTAATAGAAGAATAATGAAAATTCTCAATAATTTTCAAGCCCTGAAAGGTCAATTGTAAGAGTCAAAATGATAACAAAATTATCACCTTAATTATTCTTGGTAAAGATCTTTAATCAAAACGTAATAAAACTGAGTTTACTATTTTTCTAGGCGTTTGAAGTTCTATACTTTAACAAGCTTTAAAAAATATAACGAAAACAGAAATTTTAGATTACGATTATCTTATAATGAGCTGACAACCAGTTTCTGAAATAAATTTTAATCTTTGTAATTTTAAATTTTTAGAGTAAATTAAAATGAAACATTATCTATGAATATATACTTCTATTTAAGTTAATAAATAGATGTATAATAAAGTGTAAAATACCACCATCTTTAGTTAAAAGCAGTACAATTTCTAGAATTTTCATATTGCTCCAAGACATTTAAGTGCAGATTGCATCACCTCATGAACACATTTCCTTGATAGTTACTCGATTGTTTTCTTCTTTTTCTTTTCATTTTTATGTGAAACTTTGTCTTGATATTTATTTTTGTTTTTTAATTAAATTATGAATTTTTTTATGAAAACTATGTACCAAATATGATATTTATAACTTAATGTACATAATAACTGCATTTAATGATTTTTCCAATTTCCATGCACCAAGAACGTGAATTCCACGATCACTTCAAGATTGATGCTTAACCCGTTTCTTTTTAGATAGCATTGATATATTGTGAGACAGAGTTTTCTGAGATTTTTTAATAAATTCTTTTTAAAAAATAAAAATAATTTTAATATTAAAAATAATATTTATCTGTTTGATTAAGCTTTAACCTGTTATTATTGCTCTTGAAAATAAACACGTCAACGATAAAACTTCCTCTCATTGGGTCGCAACCATGACTTATTAAAAATTACTAGTAGAATTCTGAATATGAGACTACCAAGAAACTGGACTATAAGATAATTCCATAAAATTTCTATTCAAACATCATTATTATTATATTTTCAAAAAACTGTGTAATCTATTATTATGTATATTGCTTAACCAAATTTTATATTTAAGTGTAACATTCCTCGTGTTTGTATGCTAATAAATAAAATTATGTTCCTAAGCAGATGTATTGTACTAAAAAAAGAAAGATATTAATTATTGTTTGAGCTAAATAAATTTTATATTAAAAATAATTTGTACTCTATTTAACATTATATCCAACAAAAACGAATTTAATAGAAAAACAAATAAATTTATTTTAGATAATTTTTTAATTAAGTTTCAAATACATTCAATATTAGGTAAGTACTATTCGATTTAATTTAATTGTAAATAGATTAAGTACGATTTAATTTTTTACAATAATTTTGATTGAGAAAGATTTACAGCGTTTATTTATTACATCTTTGAATGAAAATATTTTAAACTTGATACGATTTAAAATTTGGTAGTTGTATTCTTCTTAATTAATTTAACTTACAAAAATGTTTAGCTAATTTTGATTGTCGAAGTTAAAAAGGTTCATAATTTTAGTATAAAATGTTGAATATTATTGACTTTTATACTTCATCGACCTTTCATTAAAATTAATAGAATTTTGTCTGTATTATGCCTCATTGTAACTAGAATTAAAAAGAATAAGTGGATTATAAATGAGAAATTATTAAATTATTTGTCTTTACAGTAGATATTAAGTTTATTTGATTATCTATCGTTATTTTATAATAATTTAGTTAATTAAAAGAAATTCGATTTGAATCTTTGAAATTAATTAAAATATTAATAGTATTATAGATATTTTAAAATATATTGTAAATTTGAACTTTTTCATTTTGTACAAAAAAAATAAAATTTATGGTAATTACATTTTTAGGTATTTTTAAAATTTAAGAATGTATATAAAGTATATAAAGTATATAAAGTAACCTTTTTTGATAGATTTGATTAATTCTAAATGGCTTATAAAGGTATTAATCAAGAATAATTATTAAGATATAGTTACGAATCGACTGAAAAAAATGCATAGAAAATTCAGATAACGGCTAAGGAAGAACGTTTAAATTTGAAACAGCTATTCTTAACAACAATGTTGTGCTGGAGTTTATTTGAGTAGTGTATGCGAGTAAAGCTCAGGGCACTCTCGGACCAATACTTCGTGTGTCACGCCCATCGAGCGTGGAAAACCAATCAAAATATCTTGAATTTCTAAGTCTAAAAGCGATAGTTTTTTTCTATCAAAAGACAAATTCGTTATCTACTACTTAAGTGAGAATATTCCCTGTTCGTTCATACTTACTTTAGCCTTTTTGAATCTCGAGTTTCTACAACGAACTTCAATTAATCCTATAAAAATGACAACAAAAAATGGTGGTGTAAAACAGTTAAATTTTGGTATAGATAGAATACTTTCCAATGAGGTTTCGCCCAGTAATTTACGTAAGTTTTTCTTCATTCACTAAATTTCCATAAAATGAGGACAGCTTAATCAGTAATACTTTTCAAAATTTGATTGAACTGTATATAACAGCTTATTAATATATATATATATATATATATATATATATATATATATATATATATATTGTATAATGTATATAACAACAATTAATACATAACTGAATTTATAATATACAATCATCAGATGTTTTAAAAAAAAATAGCATCAACTTTTACATTATATAGTATTATGTTTTTTTATAAATCGTAGAATTTTGATTAAATGAAAATACCAAATTCGAGGTTTTAATCGTATACTATTTTGATTAACTACAGAAAATGTATCAATAATTGATTTTTAATTGTAAATTTTACAATTATGCATATATTAGATTATTTTTAATATTTATTGCTAAAAATCGTTGGAAACAATATTATTGAAATTTATTAGATTTTTATTTCGTCTTTTAGTCTGTTATTTTAACAAATAATAACGATTTTAATTAATAATAAATATTGACACCAAATTGTACATTTAGTATTGCTAATGGGTCGCTTTACATTGTTACGGATATATTTATTAATATAAATTGAATATTTATAATAATATTTTTTTCAGAATCTGTTTAAATTCCATTTGATTCTATTTGTAATTATTATTATATAAATGAATTAAAAATAATAAAATTTAAAAATTTGGACGTGATAATGAATATTAAAGTGAATAATTCAGTTACACAGTTCATGTATAATTTAATTAAATAATTTTATTTATACATATTAGATAATTAGTTACGATAATTGATACTTTTCTCTATGTAAAAGTAAAATTTAGTATTCATAAATTTCATAAACTTATTACCTCTAGGATAATTAGTTATTTAGTGGATGATTATCGACTTCTAATTTTTATGTTGAAGCCCTATATTACTTTTAAAATCATTTTAAAACATGTTTAATTAAACGAAGAATTTTATGTACAAAATTGACTACGGTAATAACAGTAATAATTCTGCTTCATATAATCTTTTTTATTCTTTTAAGTTAATAACGACGATTTTAAATAATAGTAAGATGAATCAAAGTAATATAATATTTTTAGTAGCATAGAATTCATTTATTTTTTCAACACTTTAATAATTTTTCAATCTAAAATATTTTCTTTGTAATTATTTGAAAATTGTTAAATATTTTTTAGAGTAAACTCAAGGATTTCATAATTTTTGACTGTTCAATACCGTATGCATACTCTAAAAACTGTGAACAATGGGAGTTTTATCATAAGAGGAAAAATGTTCCATATCTTCTAGATCTGGATTCGCAATTTATCAAACCATTAATGGATAGTCGTAAAAATATATTTGGAAATTTTTGTAATATCATTAGATCTGTACCATTTCAACCTATGCTGAAAGGTAATTTATAGTTGAGAGTGATTTCGAAATTTAGAAAAAATGATAAATTAAGTCTAATTTCAGAACTAAAACGTGTAAATATGGTTACTATGATTAGGCAAAATTTTAAATAAAATTGAATAGTTTACTCATAAGCGACAATATCAGTGTTTTTAACATGTATAAGATTTCAAACAAATTTTATTAAAAGAGAAATCCTTGAACATTTTTAAGTATATTTTTACGATGCATTTTTAAGAAATAATTGATGCAATAAAAATATTCATACGTCCAAGTTTTTAATAACTATAATAATAACTATTTATTTTTTAATGAGAAACTGTTACTACTTGATGAAACCATTAGTCATCGATCTTTAATTATTTTATTAATTATAGTTTAAATGAAATACACAAGAACATATTTTGTTATTTGAACATAATCCAATATGCGTATTTCGAATTAAATAATTTACGAGAAAACAAAGTTTGAAAAAATTTTGCATATATATTGAAAATTGCATGTACAGATAAAAAAATAATTAATAATATCATAATAAACATAAATATAGATTAACTTTGCTTAAAATGCTTAAAAAATCACTCATCGCTTTGTATAATTCATGAACGCATTAATTTAAAAATTAAGAAATATTTGCTAAGTTATTTTACGTCGTCTATTAATTTACATTTGAAAATTAAAATATAAAAATAGCATCTTTTTCAAAATTAAATTTATTTAAATAGATTACAAATTAAGCAATTTAAATAATATAAAAAAGACTAAAAAATTTATACGATTAAAGTCGAAGCTAGAGCAAGTGCTTAATAAATATATTAAACAATAATTGGTTTTGCAACATTTTAAATATACATAATTAAAAGAACAAATCATCGTTCAATTTCTGTTATGTTTTTTCACTGAAACTGATGTGCAAAAAAGGTATAATCTGACTAATTTACTATCATTGCTAGACGATGACATAAAGCAAGCCTCTCGTACAATTAACAAATGCTACGATCTGGGTTACAGTCCTGTTTTACAAATTCTCGCGAGAACGCATGTGGGGAAAAATATTTACATGTGAGTGTATTCCTGTGTTTCCTGTCTAAATTGAAAACGACATCTTAAGTGCTACTGAGGATTTATACGTGTTCCAAACAATATCTTTCACCACTAGTTTATTGTTCATTCCATATCCTTGCTTAGTGCATATAAAATTAAGAGTTAGAATTATTTTTAGTCAACCGTAAGAGATTAGTATATTCTAAAATTAATTTAATTAATTTGAATATAACAATTATTATGAATGTTGTCTTTTTAAATCTATTGTTAATAAAAAATATTATTAATATTTTTTTATTTTCTCCGTAAATAACTGTAAATAACTATCATATATTTTAAAATAAGCAATATTAATTAATCTTTTTTTCTAATCAATTATCTAAAATTTTTGTATTAAATTAAAATTATAATTATAACTACAAGATATATAGTATATATATACCTGAATATTTATTATTTACAAAAAAATTATTGTAAACTTCATTATTAAAATATGAATATTAGTCTTTTAGGAAATGATAAAAACAAACACTAGAATATTATTTTAAACGTTTTTTTTCAGTATAATTTTTAAATGAAGCAATAAACTTAAATTTTTTATATACATGCACACGAATTAACATAAAGATACATCTAGAGTATATAGATAGTGACCGATTAGGAATAAAAGAAGAAGCGCAAGAAAGAATGAACTAATCAAGGGCAGACGGAGAGAAGAGGGAGTGGAGAGAGAGATACTATATTTCAAATTATATAGACTATTTTATTAATTATTTTATTAAAGAAATAACTTTCAAATAAATAATAAAAATTTATACAGAGAGATAGCGTGAGAACATTTTCTTAATATTGACTTGATGATTTGAGTAAATCCCTAAAATAATAATTAATATCCATGCAAAGATAAAAGCAGGGATAAAGATTTCAAAACAATTATCATAATTTTAAATATTAAAAATAAAAATCGGAAAGAACAATGCTTTAATAATAAAATAAATGATATTTTGATAAAATAGTGTATCGGTCAGATTTTGGGGAGAGAGTATTCGACTGTTTAAATTCAAACACATATTGTGTATTATAGTATGGTTGTAAATTAAACAGAAGTGTTCTATTTTTCAGAGTCACAACAAGGAACCGAGAGTACGTTTAATCATCCACATAAATTTCTCTTAGTGAATATTCAAGAATCTTCTCATCATCGTGTTTAATTTTATTATGACCCATCTAAACATGTGCAATCATTGGAATCCGGTTTCATGATCCTTTTCGTGGAACCCTCTTTTTGATATTGCTATATAAGCTAATCAATTATGAACACGATATGCATCGTTTTACGTTTAAAGAGTGAACAAAATTGTCAATAGACATGTCGTGGAAAGAGAATTTCATTAATTCTCATTGCTTTTTATTTTGTTTCAGAAGATACAACAGTATTTGCTACCTCTTTCAATCAAACTGAGAATAATAATTGTAGACGAAGATCTTGGTCAAGGGCAGTATTTAGTTCGCTACAACGTAAGGGCTTGGAAAGACGATTCGTGATTCAAAAATATATAACGAAACCTGACAGGCGACGATTAGCAGCGACTTTGGGCCTTACTGATGCACAAGTCAGCTTCAGCTATTTTTATACAATTTCTTCACATCTTCAACAATTTCAGTATTGAATAATTATTAAATTATGATCAGATCCTTAAAATGCTATTTAGAGAAATAAAGTTTTAACATATGTTATTAGAAGGAAATGCGATTTAAAAAACGTATCTAATGAATTTTGATCATAAATAATCAAATGTACTTTTTAAAAAAAAAAGTTTAAAAAAAAACAATACGTACTAAATTATGTATATGATTTACAAAATTATTATATTATAACAAAAATTCTGAGCAATTTTTATAAGTATATTAAATTTATACTATTTATATTTATATTATTAAAAAAACCATTGAAAACAAAATTACTCATAAATTACAACAGTATATACTTTTTGGCAAAGAATAGGTAACTAAAAATAAAGTATAGATTTGTATTTAATTAATCATAATAAATCAATATAAGTATTAAACAATTAAAATAAAGTAAATGAACAAATACATTAATGCACTCTATATATTAATAAAAAGTATTACAGGAAGGTACACCTCAATTATAAACTCAGTCAAACTAATCGTTTGATAATAAATAAGTTTAATATTTAGGAAGTCTAATGTTTCAAACTAGTTTGTGTAATATATTTTTTACAAATCATGAATTTCATAACTGAATTATTAAAAGAATTTAATATTAGTCCACAATTAATTACCATTTAATAAAGCATTAATTGATCATTAATTATCTAATTTATGCCTATTATACAATGTGTTTATATCACTAAAATGTATTCATTTCAGTACATGTTTTTTACGTTATCCAATAAAAGTTAATCTTTGATTTGTTTTATTTATAGGTCAAAGTATGGTTTCAAAATCGACGAATGAAGTGGCGTCATACAAAAGATAGTGAGAAAATGATCGAGTCTCAAGTTAATTTAACGTACAAAGATACTGCTGAACCCCAATTAAATAATATTTTAGATGGAAGCCCAGAAATGACAATTTCTGATGATGAGCATATCGATGTAGAGTCACATCCTTAAATAAAATATACAGTTTTTAAATTAATTAAAAACAATAACTAATTGACAACAATTATTTACGTTCGAAGATTTTTAGGTCGCATCAACAAGTCGTCCTCAATTCTTGAAATATATAATACATGAAAAATTGCAGATTTATAATTTACGAAGTTATTTGAAAAAAATAATTTTTTTTATCGATGCTCTTTATAAAGCACTTATTAAAATCTGTCCAGCTTTTTTTTTTAATATACTTCAGTTTCTGTGTCTGTAATAATATTCTTTATTAATAAATCTGTAAAAGCATGTAAAATATAAAGCTATAAGACCTACAACAATTATTAAAAAAACGCCTATTGACAATAGTGACATAATAATCTTTTCATTTAGATCGATTTTGTTTTAATAACCAAAGATATCTTTGAATAGACTAAAACTTCTCATCTGTTGTGATATAAGAATTATTTTTAAATGGTTCATTTACTTAAATTAATAAAGACCTGTTGTGATTAAATTTATTTATCTTACTAGTGTGAGAACAACAGTATAATCCTTAAAATAATTTTAAATAAATATATTCGGTTGATGCCAAGTTCGATTCATGTTTGACGCTGGATTGTATAATTACACCCAATACAAAGTTAGAACGTGAAGAATATTTTTTATATATTATGATTTTGATTGTTTAAAATCTCAAGGATACACAGCAAATGCAGAAAAATATATGTGCCCTGAACAGAAAAATAAAAAATTTGTTTTATTAAATACTACGAAATAATACAATTTTTTCAAAATGGTGCTGAAATTTCTTCTGTTGAACAACATCGCAACTTTACACGCGTGAATTAAATAAAGTATCTGTTTCACGACAAGAAAATATCCAATATCAAAAATAGGACAAATTTCTAAACTAACACAATTATTTAATTTTTATAATAACAATTAATTATCGTATAAAATTTGCTATTTTAGCACATTTTTTGATAAAAATGTATTTTATGGTTAATTTAAAATCAATCTTTTAAAAATAATATTAATTTTATAATAACATTATTTTATATACTAAATAAATATTCGATTTGATGATCATTCATTTGTAATATATTCTTTCTTCTACATATGATTGAAGTTTCAGACTTTATTATATTATTAAATGTTTAATTGCATAGTATTTATCACACACACATACAATGAATCTATATTTTATAAATAATATGTACATGTAGTACAGAAAATGTATATATATACTTTCATGAAAATTTATTTTAATACAGATTAAAGTTTACCAGTTTTGTCTATTAATAATTTTTTAAAGTTTATAGCGTAATTCTGCTTAAAGATAGAACATGGTCGAAGTCGTTCAAGGATATGTAGTGATATTAGAATGTCATACATTTGTTTGTTTTTTAAAATGCAATTCTATAATTATAAATAAGATTTCACCGTCATAAATTATTGTTCGGTAATAATTAAATACAAATCAAATAAGAAAAACATTCAGAACATTACTATATAAATGAGTAGGAATATTTAAATATTTTATTTTTTTTAATATAAAATAATATATTCTAAAAATTAAAAAAATCTATAAATACATTTTAATTAGCATAAAAATAAATAATTTTTGCAAGCAATTATTGTAATTTAAAAATGGATATTTTTAAAATTAAAATATATAGCTTTATAATTTGCAATAGGTTAGGATTTATAGTTCGGGTGGATCGTCATTAGTTATTATCTAATGAAGTTTAGTCATAAAAACTGCGATAGAGATTTAAAAGCAATATAATACTCAACGTATCTAAAAATGTATGAAGAACTTCAAATGTATTGATATTATTGATTTTTTTGAGAGTTAATATCCAAAAATTTAATACATTAAACATTCTTTGCAATATAATATATGCATAAATGACAACATATATTTTACTATAATAAGTGCTTAGGCTTATGTTTAATTACCTAGTAACACGATGTAAGGAAATACGTAAAAAATGAATAGGTTTATTTCCATAATAAATTTAATTGCTAATCATAACATAAGTTGAATTACTGATCTTTTGAAATATGGAAAATTTTATATAATTATCTATTTTATATATATTATTTTATTATGTTTAAAAGAATAAATTAGTATTAATTTATAACATGAAAAAAAATCTTGTTTCTTACCCTTTCAGTATGGACAATACATTGTTCTTGGTTTTTCTACGAAAGACTGTATGTCTGTTATAAATATTTAATCTAAATATTTTGCTCGTATATTTTTAGGAGTAAAAGAATAAAATTTGATAGACTTACTACATTATTTGTAAGCATAAGTCTTAAAAGTATAAACAATTTTGGTATTCCATAATTTTAATTTTTTAATCAAATAATATTGTTAGTACAATAAGAATTAATAAAGAAAATAAAATTCAATAAAATTAAAAATATATTGATCAAGCATTTTATAATATTATTATTTAAAAATCATGAAAGTAAAAGTTTATTGGTACTAGAACAGAAGTTAAAATGAATGTCTTATTTAAGTATAAAATATAAGTAAACACCTATAATTAAATTGAGTTTTAGAAGATACTGATTAACTTATTCATATATAATTTAAATAAATCATTTAATCAGGCACAGCAATTTGAAGAATACTTTGAAAAATTATAAAAGTATATTATATTCCTTTATAATATTCCTTAATAAAAATTATTTTTTAAGACTGTAAAAACTTCATTTATGTATTATACTTTAATTTAACATTGTATAATTGGATAACGGTTTATGCCACTTAATATATCTATACAAGCGTTTCGATTCCTCACTCCTTCCTCGTAAGAACCGTCGAATTATTGCAAGCCAATGTCTCATTTTAATATAAGAAAATATATAAACAATCTTTAGGGCATTTTAAAAGTTATTTATATTGCGATGGAAAAGTCCGTCGCGTGCTTATGTCAAGCGAACGCAAAAGTAAGTCGCGTACGGAACAGTGTATAGGGGCAACAGCAAAGCCCGGGAAAAAGTGTGTGCGCGGCGTAGCGTAGTGATATTGCGCATGTTGAATAATGCGTACAGTGTAGCGATAGTCAATTAGAAGTACACAAGTGACAGTGATACAATAGTGTGTGTATGAGTGAGAGTCGCGTACGCGGATACCGTTAAAGCAATGAACAGCATATATGCAGCGTAGCATTGGAACTGCGAGTACAAGTAAATATATAAAGAGATAATGTGAGTGGGTAGTGAGTGAGTGAGAGAGCGCGGTACGATGTATATAGGACGAGTGCAAGAGAAAATGCGAAGTGAGTGAGAGAGAGAGAGAGAGAGAGAACATGACGCCATAGAGGGGAGACTTGGCTATGCGTTAGGTCTCAGTTTACGCAAGGCTAGGCCCTGTGTGAGCAAGGGCGATGTGCTTGTGCCACTACCGCTATTGTTTCCACGCCACTAGCCTTTGCCCGCGGATTATAAGAGCAAAGGCTAAGCCAAGCAACTCTTCCACGAACCCTTGTGAGTGCGAGAGCGTGAGGGGAAATACCAGCAAAGGATATAAAAAGGGCGAACTCGCGCAGAACGTGGGAGTTCGGGAGTGAACTTATTTTCTGCGGTCGGCAGACTTTTGACGCGTGACCTCTAGTGCAGCTTTTCGGCGCGCCGAAAACTCTAGGAGGTATAACCTGTCGGCACGCTCCCCCGCTACGTAGACTTTCGGCGCACTAGGAACCTCAGGGTGTAGTTGTTCGACGCACCCCGGAGATATAGCCACGTGGCTGGACTTTCCCCACCATAACTCGTCCGCAATCCACCGCCGTGATTCAGTGTAAAAAACGTCAAAACTATGTAAAATAACCATCGCTGTGGTTCATTATAAAATTGTATAAAATAACTGTACCCGTCTTAACCCGTGATAAGTTCTGTACATCCGTCGCTGTGGTTTGTAAAAAGAAATCGCCCCGTGATTCGCCGTAATAGTAAACCAAAGAATTAAAAACTAAACCGCCGTGATCCGCTACAACTGATCACATGGTTTCATAAAAATATATTGTTGTAATCGGACGTCTTTGTTCGTCATTTAATTCGATCGACTCACATTCAACTACTGGCTTTAATTAAAAAGAAACAAATTTACCGATTATTATTCTGCTTTGCGCCACTTTTGTATTAATAGTTCTATACACAGAAGAACAACACAAGATTGTTGCACATCATTTATTATAAGTCAAAAATCCCGCGACTACTATGAGCATATCGAAAACAAGACATCAGGCAGCCGCGTTATGCTCTATTTCCGAAGTGATATACGCGTATGTCATGATACCGTACTCTGATTGGTCGAAACTTCTCGATTCAATTGAAAAATCGAGTAGTACATATTATTTATTCGATTAGTAGTGGATATTAGTTAATTATGTACAAATATACATGCGTAACAAATAGAAATGGAACGGTTAGTACATCCGCTTTAACAAAACGTTATGAACATTTGTATTCATATAATAATCTCGCTTGTCAGCGATTTAATGGCATCGCATTTTTGGAGTCGAATGCATTTTTGTTGCGCGGCTTCTGTTTCAAACACCGTTACTATCAATATTATTTACACCGACGGGTATTTATCTAAACGGCTTAGTTGTTCTACCGACCTGTCAATACATTGTATTGACCGCTTTCTAGTGAAACCAAATGAGAAAGCTTAACAGGAATCCTATTTGAGCTTGGTTTGACAATGATCACGTTGTTTGGCGTATGCAAATATTCTTGGAGTTGAGTCTTATGTTTGTTATCTATCTTTGTTAAGTTGTTTGATGTGATGAGGTATTTCCACATCCTGCATTTCTCGGTTAAAATATTTGACGTGACAAGATACTATACTTACCGATCATGCTCGGCACGTTCTTTGATGTATTCGATTACTCATGGTTTAGTCGTCTCGAAACAAAGATTCCTGTTTTACCGGAGTCCCGTATCTTCTTTTTCAATTTACAACGAATAGATTTTATCACATTAATGAAGAAAATTAGTATAATAAAAGTTTTGTAATTGTTTTTTATTATTGGAAATATTAAATTGTATATGTTATTATTAAAACTATTTAATTGTATGGTATTATTTATGTACTACGCTTGTCAAAATTAATTAGGTATAAGTATGGTATTGGTAATATTCGATTGAATATTTGTGTATTAGACGACATGAATTTTTTTTTCAAATTTAATTATTCATACGATTTTCTTTGATTGGCGGATTAAATAATTTTTCTACTTTTTGTAAATTATTCAATTATGAATACTAACTAATAAATTACTTTTTCTATATAAGAAATGTTTAATACATAGAAAATTAAAATATAGTATGCTGCAGGTATGAAATCGATGTGACTTTTACTAGATCTGCTAATTGTAGTTTAATAATTAACATTGTTGGTACTTGTGATTTACGTGTTAATAAAACAATATGTCTACATTATATATGCAATATGATTATTAAGTATTATATGATTATGAACAAGATACCATAGGACAATAAATACTCGGTTTCAACTCGTACTCTAAATATTAAAAGACCATTAGTACCAAAATTCTTTCAATTTATTTATAAATATCTAGCAAGTAATGATCAGATCAATATAATGTATATTATAGCATCGAATAGTTTTTGATTATAACACGACAATTGACGTAGATATTGAAGTTTTCATTTTTAATAATAGTTTATAAAACATCATTTGAATGATAAAGGTGTTTGGTATTATAATTAGATTCTACAACTGTAATCAACATGTATAGATTGAAAAATTGCAAAATTTCATAAACATTTTCTAAAATTTCTTTTCAATTTATCTGAAATTTTAACAGCATTTTTAAATAATATCTCAAAGTATTATGTATAAAATCTTTTAATGATTGTTAACTTTTCAAGTTATAATAATTTCCAAAAAAATTTCTTTTAAAAATATATTTTTGGCTACAAACTCTATTAAAAAATAAACATATTTTTAAATACTCTATGTGGTTACATTGGTAATTTAATTTAAATTATAAGGAAATTTTCTATATTGATTTTAAATAGAAACATAATTTTAGCAATAACTAATAAAATGATAAAATTAGTGATAAAAAATAGTACAACATTCTTTTATACTATTTAACAATACATTTATTGGTTATATTAAAATTTATTTTAACATAAAAATGTTGACATAAAAGTAATTATTAAATATACATCACAGTGATATAATTTCTGAATATATTTATGTTCATAGTAGAATTAACAGTGCTAAGCGCGCATTTTTATATTCTAAATGAAAAAAATAATTCTCTCTTTAAAAATTAAAGTTTAATATATGATAAACAGAGGACCCTTTTTACATGTAACTTAATTTTAGAGTAATTATACAGACTTAATTTCTATATACTGAGGCCAACTTATTAGTTATTACATAAAATTATAAATTATAAAGCAAGATGGTAAGTAATTGTACTTTTGGTTGAACATAAGTTGAACATTTAGTGCATTTGGTAGGTTTAAGTTTTAATCGTCATAAGCGATGCATGTATAACCGAATTATGAGCAAATAAGACTCTAGATTAGACTTTTACATAAATCGCGTGAAGTTAGACCAAACTGGTTTCATGTATGTATAACCTCTCTTCATGATAAGCTTGTCGTGCTTGTTTCAATTTAAATTAAGATTAAGTTAATCATTAAAATTTAAAATCATTTACGCAGGCGAATTTATGACAAATAATTTCAATTATGGTAGTATATTTAAAGTTCACTGTAGCATCTTTACAAAATTTATAATATTAAAAACTTTTATTATTCTTAGGTGTAGATTTGATTATGTTTCAATAATAGACTTAGTATATGTACCTAAATTTAAGAATAAAAGATTAAAATTGTTCCAATTCAGTATTATTACCGTGTATATAGAATTATATTATATTAGATTAATAAATAAAGCATTGTCGAAGATCTTACATATATAATTAAGATAAAAGAGACAGGCACATGAACAAAATAAATTGCTTATTCACGTAGGAAAACGTTTCATTCCCAAATATTCAGAAAACAAATTTGGTACCGCATAACCAACGTAGTTTATGATGCGATATCGTATGATTATTATTGTTCAAAATAACTTGTCTCATGCTAGCAACGCTGTTGCATGCGTTGTCAGTAGTAAGTGAAGATCAAGGAATTGCAAATTTACTCTGAGATGATTTTGAAAGCGTTGTGTTGTTACTGAAAATTGTAAGTTATAAATGTATAAATTGTTTAATAGAAGAATTAATAATTAATAATAATAATTTTTTAATTGTGTAATGTAAGATTGATACATATGTGTGTGTATATATATATAGAGAGAGAGAAAGAGAGAGAGAAGGAATGCATGCACGTGTTGTATATGGGCATTTGAAGAACTGGGAAAAAGAAAGCATCCTGTACATTTTCATTGGTATTGTTATCTCGTTAACGGTTTCCGTGTAATAGAAATTGAGAAAAGCCGAAGACGTGTCACACGATCTATTATTGCTAATCGCCGAGTGTCACTTGTCAGATTTTATGTCATCAATTTATACACGTAAAAGCACTTACACAACCACAGTACTCGTATGCGTATTTCTCTTACTTATAAATCTAGGCCATTATATAAACATGTTAGGATTTTATTTAAAATGCTAAGAAGCTTTAGTAATTAAACATGAAGTGTCGAATATTAAATAAAAAATGAGGAGTTAGATAGAAATTGGATAGAATAGATAGATAGAATAAAATAGATAGAAATTAGATAGAGATAGAAAATTAGCAACCTAAATTTTCATTGCTTTAATGTAAAAAAATTATTTAATTATCGACTGTCTATCAGAGAATTGGTCTCATATTTGATTAAAGATATAAAAATAATTTGACGTATTAGTATCTCATATTAATTACAATCATTAGAGTAAAAAACTTAGAGTATAAATGTATTTACAATCTCCCTGTATACGAGAGAATATAAAAAATAAGATTGGTTCAGAAGGATGTCTTCATTGCTGCTACAATCGACTTTGCTGGACCTCTCATTGTTAACGCTTGCACCTTGTTCTACTAAACTCTTTGTAACCCTTTTTAATCCACCGGCTTCACGATAACGAGTTTTTCAGAGCCGAAGAGTTATATCTCTGAATATATGCACTACACGTTCTACACTTATCCATGATCGTCTTCTACATTTATATATTTTTTTCCTTGAGATACTTATTTACAATTCTTAGTCACATTAATAACAAAATAACAAAGCATTTAAATTATAATATAAATATTGTAAATTCAATATAAATACATTCATATTTATATTATAAACAGCTTGGACTAATGCATCAAATAAAGTACGTTTTTAAACTTAAAAAAATTAAAATATATATTTTAAACTCAGTATCCTGGAGCGTTCATTTTCGGAATTCTTTATTCAAATATTCGTAAATATTTTGCAATCATAGATGTGAAAGAGTAAAATTGTATCTTTGGATCTATTTTTTATTAAAACGGATTACGTTATGATTTACAACATTTTCAAAACACTTGTACATTAAATATTGCAGGTTAATTTCTTTGTTTCAAAATAATAAATTCAAAGTATTTCATGAAATTTACGTTAGTGAAAATTACAAATTTTTGCTGTTACATTATTACAAGTTTTTCCAATAGAACTTTTAATGATTATGTACATTTTAATTAATTCTAATAGATTTTGTAATATTTAAAACTATAATAGTTCCCATAATGAATCACCATTTTTAGCATTACGGACTTTTGAAACGTAAATTAACATAGCTTCAATTTATACAAGTGCGATGAAAATCCCCTTTTCGTGCTAAAGGAGAAAATCCTGACATGAAAAAACAAAACCGCACGTGTGACCGGAACTGCGGTAAACAAATGATATGGTCGGCGCCATATTGAAAGTGAGACATGAAGGCGCGTAGCGCGACATGACAGTTTGTGCGAAATGCGTGAGTGAGCGCATGAGAGGGTAGCGCAACTACGCGCCAAGGCGAGAGCGAACGCTCGTCTTACCATAGCCCTCTCACCAACGAAACTACGCCGCCTAATGGAAGGAGGAGAAATTAATCTCCCCCGCTAGGCGTCGAGGGGAAAAGCGAAGGAGGGATAGCCTTCTAAGCATTACGAGAGAAAGAGCTGTAAAAAGCAAGACGAACAGCCTGAGTGTTCAATAATTCCCTCGTGTGACTTGTAGCGCCAAAGTTGGCGGAGTAACGAAATACGGCACAGGTAAGCCAGATAATTATCTTGTCGATCTGAGAGAACGCAATTCGCGATTCTCCCGTCCAGGGTACAAGCAGTTTGCTACGTCATTCCAACTACCCGGAGAGTACGTTTGCGACGTTCTTTCCTCCACTATACTTGCGTTCTTTATCTCGAGGGGTAACGAGAGTTCCAGCTTCAGGAGTATGGAAGTATGTCTGTGATGCGAGGCGACAAGCCGCAAATGTTATATTCCGAAATGGCAAAGTATGTAAGTAAAACGAAAACCCGCAATTATCGTTTGTCAAAAAAAAAGAAAAAAAACCGCATTGTAAATACGCGAGGAATCCGAAGACGTTGTACGCCTTCAGCGTGAATATACATAATAAACCACGAACATTACCAACCGAAGAATGTGATTGCGATATCTTTAACGAATGCAACCTATTTTTTGTAGCGGTGAGACGCAGAGGATGAAAGCCGGAATAAAGGAGCAATTATTTTATTATTATAAACACCGTGTTATAAATTATCGCCCTTTTCTCATAACCATTCCCTTTCTGCCCCAAACCAACCCTGGCCGACAAGCTAATTCGACTAAAAAAATGGCAGAGTAGGTAAGTTGGCGTCGCGGGGAATCGTACCAGGCCTCAAGTTCACCCGTCAACAGAACTCACCGTCGGAAATGGAAGCAAAACCATCACACAACCTTTCTTGATAAAATATTTTAGAAAATGATAAATTATTACTTATTTCATTTACGTAACACATAATTTATTCTTTTACTTACTTTTTATCTGAAAGTACGTTAAACTGATTTAAAGATAAGAAAAAAGGATAACAAACATTAAGAATAGTAACAAGAAAAGCTTAAAGATTTATAAAAAAAGAAAATAAAACCTAAAATAATTTTTAAAAAAATTATAAACTTAACAAATATTTCGAATTTAGCCCATGTTTATTCGTTCACCAAAAATACGTGTATGTTAAAAATATTTGAATTATAAAAAATTTTCATTAATATTCTTTGGAATGTTCATGACTAAATTAATCGCGTATAAAAATCATCTAAATTTATTATAATTAAAATGTTTAGATTTCACGGCTTTTATTGAGTAATTAATTATAATAATTTATTTTCATTTATGAAATTTTAATTCTAGTCGGCGATAATACCAAATTTGATAAAAGCAAATCATAAGAAGATTAAACCATTGATGTAGCGATTTATATAAAACGATTTTAGAATAATTTATTATTATATAATAATTGGTTATAGATTATAGTAAAGTCGTTAAATTTTTTATTAAACAATTCTTGCGTATGCAAAATAATTTGTATTTATTACAGCAAAATTTTATGACATGTTTTATTGTCCATTATATACTTTATCTTTTGTATTATCTATACTATGTATTTTGAATTCTTATCTTTGCTCTGCTTCTTTTAATAATACTTATATTTGTTGTATAAACTCTTTTGTAAAATACGATATTAATTAGAAAATATAACTGAGATTAATTTAAATTAAATGAATTTAATAGAATTGAGATTAGTTTGTTGATATTCTATAGTAAGTTTGTATCGCATAAAATATAAAAACTTACCAAGGATTACTATCTTAAATAAAATTATATCTTACTTTCGTCACTTTTTTACTTAATTATATTAAAAATACGTTAAAAAACTTTTACAAATAAATGAAAATAAAAACTTATTAAAAAAGATAACAAGATTCTTTTAATTTTATTATTTACGGCTTCTATAAAATAAGATTGTTATTTGAACATACTTAAACATAATTTAAATTTTTTCTTTATTCAAGAAATGCTCAAAAATTTTTTATTTCGGTATACATTTACGTTTCATTTAAAAATAACAATAAATTATTATATGTTATATATTATGTATATGTAACACATTATACATAATAGATTATAATATATTATAATACAAAGAATATTACATTTTTAATATAAAATATAACTTTTTTCATATTATACAACTCAAATTGAAAACAAAAATAGTTTATTATGTTACTTATCAAATTAGTAACATTTTAAACAAATAACAGTTTTTAATTATAATTGTATTTGCGACATATTTCAAAATATTTCTAGCTACTTTACTTAAAAATAATTGTTTAACTTATTTCGTTCATTTTGATTTAATTAATTAACTTTTTTTTTAAATAATTCACTTGTTTAAATAATCGAACACATCCTCACGAAAATGAATCCACCATACGTTGAATAAAAATTAGTTTCGTTAAAAATTTAATTATATGATATAATAATGACATTCTTTTCTTAATATTTTTCTAGAAATTACATACGACTTCAAATTTAATGCAAGGACTACAAAATCTAAGAAAAGAGTCAATTATATCATAAATGAAGTTAATGATTTTACTAATTGATTCATTAGTAAAACTGTATAGATCGATAGATTGGCCTTATACATGTTGAAGATAATAATGCTTAAACATAATTTTCATCACACTCATGTACATGAACATTTGTCTATTATTTATATGTATACACACTAACGCATCTGAATTTAATTTTCTATATTTTTTAATTTTTTTTTTGTTTTAATCCTTGCTGATCTAATTTCTAGGAATTTGCAAGCAAAGTACTTGCAAAAGTACTACTTCACAGAAGTAAAGTTTTATTATATTATTTATAGATTTGTTCTCTGGAAAAATATTTTATATTGAGGTGCTTGAATCTTTTATAACTTATTAAATTATTTGCAATGTTAATAATATCACTATTCTATTTATAATTCTGATTAGCCTTGTAATTATGTTATAATGTGTATATATAATGTAATTATGTAATTATGTTGTAATTATGTCTTTTTGTTTCATGTTGTTTTGTTGTTTTGTTCAAAACTTGTTTTCATGTATTTTAATATATTATCCACTGTTCATCTTTTAAATTAAATTGGAATCTAATTTTATAAGACTAAAATAATAATGTAATTATATTATAATTGTAAATATTAATCAATATAATAAATTTTGTATTAGTAATATAAGTTAAATATTATTATGAAATCTTACTGCGTATTGAGGATTTAGTTAACATTATAAGCAAATATTAATAAATTAATTTTATAAGACTGATAAAATTTGGTAAGTATGATATATTCCAGATAAAATTGTACGAGACAATCACATTAAAAAATTTACAATTATTAAATAATAATATGTTATAAATGTTTTCTTACTTATAAAGTGGTTTAAGCTCAGAACTTAAAACCGTATGTATTGTTTGTATGTATGAGTACATTAATCCTTTTACTCTCTATTTTAATATAAGATTTTCACATATAGAGTAATCTAGGCCAAAGGTCCATTAATTTATCAAATGCACATGCACATATCCATGTATGTGAATATTAGTACCTAAATATAATTATTAATTAAATTTGAATTCTCTAATATTATGATTAATTTTGAGACAGAATTAGTGCTCCGTTAACTTTATAGGATCGTCAATTTCCACATATTATACTTTATATTCATTTATCTAATTGAAATATCTTTTTAACATTTTTCATCAAATTTCGATTTTCTCTTTTCGTTGTGCACATAAACAATATAACCAAAAATGTTCAAATATTTTAATTCTGACTTTTCTTCAGATCATATAAAATAAGTTTTATTTTGTTTGAAACTTTAATCATTGTTAAATTTTTAAAATATTTAACTGTAAGAACTGCTCCACATCATTTACATAAATTATTCAAAAATAATTACGTTTTAATTTAAAGTGGGCCTCACTTTATAAAATAAAATTCTTCAATATTGAAAACAGATTTTATTTTCAAATAATAAGACATTAAATACAGTAATAGCAAATCAGAAAATATATAAAAATATAAATTAATTTATAGCATCAATTGTTTAAGAAATAATTTGATTGCAAACATCTGAATGAATAATAAATAATGGTTGTTTAATAGTATTTTCAATTGTAGAATTATTGAATAACAATAATGTTTGTTTACCTTTAATAAAAGCTTTATTCAAATAATCAATGAACATGGTTTAGTCCATAGATAATTATAAATAATGGTATGATTGTTAATCAAGTTAAAAGTTTTTATTTAATTATACACATCAATCTGCAAGCTAATAATTTATATTATTATTTATTGCATTACATATTTGATAATTATTACGAATTAACATTTATTTTTTGGTTTTGAAATCTTTTCCGACTAAATAATTTAATGTTTTACTTTTTAGTATATTTTAATTATTTTTTCCATACTTATGTTATTAAACCATCAGTGAATTATTTAATATTTAATAATTAGTAAATACTATTATATTTTTAGTATTGCTCATATGTTTTGAATTGTCAATAGAGCACATAGAATCTCCGTATTATTAATATATTTTCTTTCACAATGGTGATGCTATATTTAAATCACTTTATATTTACTAGGATACACTTCTTTTTCCAAAATTATTTTACAGAATCAAAGCATTCTAAGGCAAGAGCTGCAAAACCTATTTAATTCATCTAAGGGTGAAAATAAGTGTAGTCACATCTACTTACCTACTGACTACATAGTTTATCTATGAAAATATTAATACAATATGCGGAAAATTGAACCCATTTCGATGTATCAAAATAATATGAGCATATTTTAAAGTATGTACATATATTTTCTCTTTTATTTGTTTTCTGTAAAAAACATTGCGCCGTTTTAATATTTATTTTATCTTGTGTGAATTTCAGTTTGAATATTTTTTATCATACTCTAAATACTTTATTATAAATTCTAATTATTCTAATATGGACAAGATATTAATATTAGTAATCCGAAATTATATACTTTTTATTTAAACAACTTTGTAATAAAAGAATGAGTAATATTTACTGTTTTCTGCATTTAATTAAAACAAATTGTTCTAGTAACCTTTTTTAATTCATAATACATAATATAAGCACATCTAAAAATCGTGTTTTTCCAATTGTGAAAAAAATATATTATTTGTTTTAAATAATCCAGAGGCATTGTTTTATTACAATTTTGGTATAAAGTAAACTGAATGCTAACGAGCAAGCGAAACATGACGCAGGCGTACACGCATATATACATATAGTTTCATTCGTACATACATAGTGATAAAAATTAATATTTAGAGGAGTTCATGTGAATATATGTGTGTGTGTGTGTGCGCGCGCGTGCGCGTGTACGTAGGCGATGTGAAGAGTGAGATGCAGAGGAGGAACGAGATTTAAAAAGAAATGCAAATCCGATTATTTTAAATTCATTTAAATTCAGTGCTATTAAAAATATTTTAAAAGTATTTGCTTTTTAAAAAATTACTTTATAACACAGTAATTATTAATAATCTAAAATTTTAAATATTATTAAAATATTTATTCAAGATTTTAAATCTTTAATATAATTAGATATCAAATCAGGAACAAAATTTATTTTTTGAAATAGTTTTTCCATTTGGAATATTATACAAATATCCATAATTCAGAACGATAAATGCCACTATACAAAAGTTCCAAGGAAAACAAACACACGAGAAAGTTGAGGAGATGAACCGCAACATCTTTTTATTATTATTTCTATACATATATGCATATACTTTACACAAGCTGATTCTAATGCATCGCGGCCTGAATGCTATTTGACTTTCTCTTTTAATGAAAGAAATAACATTTTTCATTAATGTTTTTGGTTTTAATAATACAATATTGAAATTCATTTCTTTTAATTCTATAAATTAATTTTTCTAAGGAGAAGATCAGTAAGACAAAGATTTTAGAGGAATGACTTATGCTTTAACTTTATTAAGAGAATTTACATATTATTTTTAAACTAATTTTAATAATTTTCGACAGATATATCTTTATTTTTAAAGTGCTTGTTTTGTTTCCTATAATATTATTTATACAAACTTAGAAAATGTTTAATTTTTTAGATTGCAATACCAAATAAAATAAATTTAAAAAAAATTAAATTTTATTAATAGTATATGAATGTTCAAAAAGTATGGTCAAAAGGTAATTGCAAATTTTCGATGAGTAAATATACTTCACTATTATCAAACCAAAGATTATCAAACTTTATATTACTTTTTTTTAAGCTTTTTGCCATTGTTTATTTTTCTATTTGAATTGTCATAAAAACCATTACATTGTTTTACATTATTATTTTATGTTCTTTAAACTATAACATATTTGACAGTTTAACATGAGCTGTGTTAATTAACCCGTATTTGTGTACAAAATTTAATATAAGTAGTACTATATTATATGTATATATGAAAAGTTAATGTATAAAATATGCATTATGCCAAATTAAGTGATAATAATAATCAAGTGCAAGTATAATTTATATTTCATTTTCATTTAAATAAGTTTAAATCATATATTTACTTACTAAATAACATGGTTTTTTACCTTGTATACTATTTTTGTGTATCATTTTAATATAACCTTATTTTAATATAATCGTATTCTCGCTCATAATTAAATATTCTTTTAACATTAGAATTTTTAAATTCTAGATAATATTTTCTTATAATTAATCATTTTTAAATAATAAAAATTATTTTGTTTTCTTTAAGTTTTAATTTATATTTCTTAATACATTTTTCATGTATTGTTGGCAAATTTTCAATCAATTAGAAAAAAACAAAATTGTATTGTTGTAAGAAAATAGTTGCATCAATTGACAAAAATTCTGAGTAGCAAATTCTTGTAAATGTTTATTATTTATTACAATATTTAACAATGCTTACGGATTTTTAATAATCAGGAACCAAATTAAAATTATAATTCTAGAAATTGTATAAGTAAAATAATAAAAGAAATAAAAAATTGCTTTTTTATAATTTATTTAGTGACCTATTCGATAAATAAAATTTAAAAAAATTTGTAGTTTACCATTGATGTCTGAAAAAAGTAGTAGAAAATTTGAATATTCCATATTAAATGAAGTATGTTAAGCAACAATTTTCTAAAAGTAATTTATATTAATAGAAAATTGTGAGTAGTTTTATATAATATTTTATAAAATAATAGGTTTTTTAACAATTTTATTCTATCTTATTTTATTTTATTTTTATGTTGAAAATAATGTAAAAGTCTTTTTTAAATTTGTTTCACAGTCACATATAATTAAAAAAAATGTAATAAAAAAAATCTATGTAATTGTATTAATACATAGTATGAAAATATAAGAATTCAAAGAAAAACAAATCATATATAAAAAAAATTCTTTTTTAAAATATTACGTTTATTGTTTACTCTATGTAAGATTAAATATTAATAAGATTTTTTAATTAATAAGTTAAGTTTAAAAATTGTTAAATGGTTTTTTAATCAACTAGATGATTTTTTGATCATGGTTTAACAATTTTGAACTAAATAGAGTCAAAAGCTAAACTTTAAAAAGAATATAAAGTACAAACTTTAGTAAATCAAATACTACTTTGTAATAACCTTTATTCTGTATGACTTGAAATGCATGATATTATGAAAGCTTATAATAAATTTAATAATTAATATTGCAATAAAATATTCTAAAGTACCAGTATATAAATTATTAACTTTATATCACGATATAGTTTCATAGATAACTAAAGCTCTTTGATATTATATGTATTCATTGCCAAAATTATATATATATATATATATTAAATGGTTTTGATGTATTTACTTGCAAATGATTTATTTGATGTATTTATTCGCAAAAAAAAATAGTACCAAAAAGATAGAGAACTAAAATTTATTAGATTCAGTTGAATATTCTTATTAGAATATTTTATTATTTATTAAAATATACATTGGTTGAAAATATTTCATAAAATTTCAACATGTACAATTTAAATATATTGTATAATATACAAATTATAGCAATAATTATTTTAATTCTTTCGACTGAAATAATATAACATTATACTCACGAGCAATTTTATGAAAGAAGATCAGCAAAATATTTGTTACAATCATAGAATGTATGTCTTTCAATTCATGCTGCCAGTAAAAATTTATATTACAATACGAGATCATAATAATATTAAAAAAGCTTTAAGTGCAAACTTTGTAAAAGAACGCAAATTAAAAATTATTTTAAGTTTATTATAAAAAATTTATTATTATTTTAGTTATTATTTATGTTTATTCTGTTTATTATATTTATTGTAATATAATTATATCATAATATAAATTACTTCTGTTTTGCTTTTCTTGTCTATTATACTTTGAATAACGGGACTCGTAAGTCGTAATGAGATTATGGCGCAAAAGTTTTATTGTAAAAGATTATTATTAAATATTAGGTTACGTTTATTTTATAAATATTTAGGAATTATTATAATATTGAACAATTTTTATTTCATCTTTAATTAAGCTATGTAGAGAAATGGTTATAAAGGTTATTTTCCTGATAATAATAGTAACACTTCACATATGATTTTTAAAATAAAAGCTTAGAACTGAAAGACTCATTTTACGCGATATTTAGTACGGAAATACTTTAATAAAAAAAGAGATTTGTACGTTGATAATTAATAAGCGGATAATCTTTAGTTACATTAGTCAACTAGCTTTACTTTGATTATTTCTCTAAAATTACTATATGTACAATTTTTCTATATCTATGTTATGCTTTTGTTTTATCTTTATAAATAAAATCTTTTAAATTACTGTCGCAAAATTTTCATATTTTTCACGTCAAAAAATTCATATTGACTAAACTTGAATAATTACTGGCATTTTAATAGTGAAAAGTCGTTTTGCTTTTAAGTTTGTCCTAAGTTCCTTACAGGCAATTTTATACGTGTATTTATTTATTCGTTTCATCTCATGCTACATTTTCTCTTCTTTGCCCCATTCAAATGTACAAATGATTCATAGTTAGCTACTAAAAACATCTTCAACAGATTGACCTCAGATTTTATTTGTTTCTTTTTGTGTTTACATTTCTCCGCTAATTGCTTGAAGCTTGGTTTCATCATCGTTCACATTAGAGATCACAATATAGAATCTTGTTAAAGCGTTCTTTGCTCACATATGATCAGGTTAATAATTTTTTAATATTTAAACATATTTTGATTCCGAATATACGAGAAAAACATTAAACGTTAACAGAATTGCATTATGCTAACATCTAATGTCAACTGGAATTGCAACAGTTGCTTTCAAATACTCGTATATCTATATTTCATATACAGATCACTAGGTACTCGGTACGTCATTTGAATATTTATTTAAGCACATACCTAAAGTTTAAATGATTTTTTTATCAAGCCATTGATTATATGTACTAAAACATCGTTGAATTCACTTTGTAAAGATAAAAAAGTTATCAATAAATTTAATAATTCTTCACTACAATTATTTAAACATTAATTCCAATAAAACTTTTTTTATTGAGTATAAATATTTTGACTGGCTTATTAAAAAGCCAGTTTTTATTTTATTTTCCAAAGCGTAGCTATTAAACATAAGATGACTATAATATTGGGTACCTACAATTAAAAACTCTGAACAGCCTTTTTACATTTTTATATGATTTTATTCGAGATCTGAGTTACATTTATCATTATAAACTCGAGTTCATACAATAATTTTTTTAAGTATATCGTAACAATTATATTTATTTTATTCTATTTCACTTTTATTATTGATTTTTTTTGAATATAAGGATAAATCTTGCAATGAAATAAGTTTCTTTATTCTTTTTCGAAGTGGCATACATATTCAAACTCCTGGTTATTAGTTATTAATAAAATCTCAGAAGTATAAAATGTAAAAAGTAAAATAAATTTAAACCAGCTATCGCGATTGAAAATAGCGCGATCATGGAATCAAGAACACGATCCGAAGTTTGAAGTTTATTATATATTTGAAAAGACTACTAAAAATATATACGTTAAAATTAAAAAAGTTACGATTGAAATAATTTAGTATCAATGTCGTTTCTCATACATTTGTTTGCAATGTTTGTTAGTAAAGTTATTATTAATCTTAAGGTCACAATGAAGCTTCCTTATTATTTTTTTAATCATCAAGATACCTCTGAAAATTGAAAGTAGAAAATTTTAATCATATATTAATTATAATAATGATATGTTAATCATCGATCGTTTTCTAGATTCTACCCTCAACATATTCCAACACTTTTATATTATTCTTTTTCTTATAATCTTCGCTTAGGCGATCTATAAATGTCTTTTTACCTTTGATGCAGTACCACCTCTCCCTTTTATATCTGTCATACTGTCTGTTACGATTCCTCCTCGTTTTCCCCTTCCGTCACTTTCCCACTTTCACAACATTATTTACATTACTTCGTCTTTTTTGTTCGTATCTCTGTCATTCCCAGTCTCACTTTTTCTTTATTTTTCATTGCTTGATAAAATATAGTTTGCTTTCTTTTTATGTAATTCGTATGATCTCATTTATAGCTTTGCAATTCATCATTACTGATCCAAAGTTTATATTTGGTTTTACATGTATGAGAGGATAGCTCAGATCATTCTGACCACCCTGTGAGCATAGATCTCTGTCGCGTTGTTAACCTTCGTTGGATATTTTGCTTGACAACGCATTCACTAATTATGTAATCATGAAATATCGCATTTTATTACAATTGAAAATCAAAACTATCCATAGCAACTATAAATCATGTATTTCATGCATTTCATATGCGAATTATGAAGTAAATAATTAATTAAATAATAGTAATATATATTATATAATTCTCAAAAAATTAAGAAAATAAAATATTAAAACATAGGTTTCATCTGAAATTTAAAAGAATTGAAATAGTTGATCTTAAATGTATCGATAAAGCAGCTATATAATGTATATAAAGTGCGAGAATAGTATTTTAAAGACAATTAATTTCCCAATTTCGAATAACGGTTGATGAAGAATCAATGAAATTAAGTAGTAAGGTATAAAAATACACATAAAAGTTACATATTGATAAATAATGACATTAAAACAATTATTTTAGGGTACACTATTTTAAATTTGCAAATTGATGATAATATTTAAACGGTTAAAGTTTTGAGTTTATATTAACAAAAAATAAAAGTTAAAAAATCATCAAAACATTCGTTATTTATAAGACCAAGGAACAAATTTTTGTTAATTAAATTTAATCAGCATTATAAATATGTATTTCGTTTTCAGGTTTGCTCTCTCCCCCCTGCCCCTTCCAGAAGTACATAAAAATCATTAAATGCGATGTCGTCTTTCAAGCCGTTTCATTTGAATGCGTGATATTGATTACGAAAAGCACTTTCTCGTTGACGTAATGAAAAAGGCGGAGTCGCGTTCCGGTCGAGTTCGATGCCTACGATTAATCAACGGATGACCGCTTCACTAATAAAAAAGATGTTCACTTATGACTATTTTTTTCTATTTTTTCTTCGTGAGCATTCGCTCATGACTTTTGGACATTAATTCACGATGTGAAGCCTGAGGGAAGGGGAGAGGCTCATGTAGTTGCTTCCTTTGCGTCATTCGATCCCCGAGAACGACAGAGTGAGAAAAATTCGTATTTCTCCTTGGCATGAGGTGACTAACTCTCTAATAGCGTGGGTAGCGCACATGGCGCCAAGGAGAAAACAACTGTATCACAATGTTACGTGCTAGACAACTGACACTGTGCCGAAAGTTGTAGGAAGCTTGAAAGGTTTTGCTTGCGATAATAGCATATCCTGAAAAATGTCTAGGGTACATTTTGGAAATGTTAACAATATTGGTAATTTCCAATGAAAATACAATATTCCATAATCATTTATTAAATATTAATTTCAACGTTAAAATTGTAATCTTTTAAAGTAGCTTTTCTATTTCACGAAGTTTGAATATTTAGAAATAATATTTTTGAGAGTTACAGCGATATGGAAATTGATAAGAGAGTATATTGACTATTTATAAATATATTTCGTATGTTTTTGTAGAATAAATTATATTTAAATTAATAAAAACGTGATTTTTTCTCTAATGTACTCGAACAATAGAAATTATATTTTTATTGTAATTGTTCAGGCCTTTATAGTTTTATAGTTTTACATATTTATAGTTTTAATGTTAACATGGAAAAATTAACTTATACTTAAATTTGTAAAAGCAATTATCTTTAAAAATTAATTTTTAATAACTTTAGCAAAAGAAGAATAATGTATAAGTTAATGTGATACTTATTCTTCGTTTAAGAAACAAGTATAAGTTAAGATTTACAAATCTACTTTCCATAATGAAAACTTCTTTGAATGAATTAAAATAGTTGTAATTTCTTGAAAGTAATACCTTTGAAAAAATTTTAAAATTACTTCTTATACGTCTGACGAATATAACGAATTTTTTGAATTAATTCTATTTATAATTAGGTAAAGGCACCAAGTGCCTGAGAATGGTTAAAATAAAAAATTAATTTTTTTTATATTTAATAAAAATGCTCTTCTAATAATAAATATATTACCTCCTATTTATAGACTAGTAAATTAGAGGCCTAAGTGTATCTTTCTCTTTCTTGTGGTTTGGAAAGTATATTTCTCTTTTTGCTTACATTGAGTCCAACATATTTACGTTTACTCACCCACATGCATATGCTAAGTATAAATTATAATGGGAGGTTAACATTTTGACTAAAAATGAATAAGAAATAAAGGCAGAAAATATTTTAACGGCACAATCGAACTCTTTCAAATGACTTATGACATTTATTTAAAAGGTTATTTTTATGCTTTTTAAATTTCAAATAATACGTGACGTATTAGTCAATAAATATACTGCTCGATATTAAAGCAGCAAATTTTTTTTTGTTGAGTAGTTAATATTTTACTTACTAGTCGGAAGTCCTTTAAGAACAAATATTTCTTCCATGGCTTAAATTTATTATTTAAAAAGCAGCTGAATTAAGTCAAGTGCTTACGCTTCTTGTATGAATTATCTCTTGTTACTTTACGATTCTTTTCTAGTAGGCAAATTCGACTATTTTACGGATATTTGTAGTCACAGTTATGCGCTTTTTTTACTAATCTGAGATTCACTTGTAGGCTTTGAGTTTGAGCGGAATGCATGAATGATCTGGCTGTGTGCGTGTGCCGGTGCTCGCATAGCACATCAGATGGATTGGTCATATGTACAAATGCCGAAACTTGTGGCGGAAGTAGGTTCATTTTATAGGACGGGATGTATTTTCGAAATCTGCCACTGTAGCTATGGCGCTGTTATCTTCTTATGTGCATAGACTTAAGAATTGGGGAATTAAGAATCAAGGCAATTGTTTACGCGCAGAAGAGATTCAATTATATTTGTGGTTTTATAAAGTATTGTTATGCTTATTAGATTTATTATCTGCACTAATTTTCACATTTAACAGCACCAGTTACCAAAACTAATATTTTTTAAAATAATAAATTAAGTATGTATTTTCAATATTAGTCTATATTTATTTATGTATATTCTCGATTAATTATATAATTTCCATTAAATTATTTCATTAAATTGTTAACTCGCTTTTATGTATAAAAGAATTATTAGATACTAAAATCTGTCGTAAAATTTAAATATAGTAAAGTGATTTCGTGCATGGATTATCCTCGTTTATATTTTAAGTACACGTCTTGTTTTCTGTTTTGCTCCATGGAATATTTCTTCATTTTTTATAAACTACGTATTCGAGAAACAAACGACAGTAAGCAGATTGTTAGCAATTGTATGTAAGTCGATTATAGCATTTTTATTCCAATCTTATCTAGATAATAAGAGAAAGATAAAGAGAAATTTATATTTTTGAAAAAATGGATGTACTGTTATCACGGAAGTTTTACGATCTGCACATATAAGTACAGTATAATATATTCGTAATTCTTATTATGTTGCTATGTTACAAGCACTATTCTTGTAAAATAAATAGTGAGTTCAAACTTTTTGATGAAGCTTAACTAGCGGCCGTCATTTCTTTAGCTTATACACCAGCAACATTATCTTTTATTTAGATAATTTTCCGAATTTACCTAGAGTATAGTTTATTATTCATGTTTTAAATGAATAATAAAAGTATGTTTTAGAGATAGAATGTTAATTCATGCGGATATTCGATTTTGTACGGTAGAAGATTTTAAGATTATAGATTTTAGATTTTAGATTTTAGATTTTAGATTTTAGATTTTAGATTTTAGATTTTAGATTTTAGATTTTAGATTTTAGATTTTAGATTTTAGATTTTAGATTTTAGATTTTAGATTTTAGATTTTAGATTTTAGATTTTAGATTTTAGATTTTAGATTTTAGATTTTAGATTTTAGATTTTAGATTTTAGATTTTAGATTTTAGATTTTATGGTAGAAATTTTAAATAGTTTGGTCATTAATCTTTATTTATTCGGATGTTTTTTTAAGTTATTTTTTTTTCTGTATAACACGGTAAAATGCAATTTTTTTAATTCAGCAAATTACAAAAATAAAAAGAATAAAATTTAAAAAATTTAATCCCAAACTTTTTAAGTTTTTCAAGTACTAAAAATATTTTATAAAATACAAGTATGATTTTTCAAAACGAGTATTGAATCATATAGGTTTAACATTTTTGATTAGCATAGTTTTCGACAATATAATATTAGTTTTGCATTTTGAACAATAATTTCTGATTTATAAAAAATATTATTAAAAATGTACATTTGATAATTCAATAATGAATAATTTAAAAAGAATTTATTTGGATATTATTTTTCACTTTCGTACTAAAACATTGTATAAATTAGTAAATTAAATAAATTTTTATTTGCTGCATTCAATAACATAATACTAAATAGTTACATATAATATTTCATAAAACCATAACTTTAATAAAATAATTTACTAATCCAAAAATAATATAAATATTGTAAATAATTTCCTGACTAAATATTATATTAAAATTTTCAAATACATTTTTATGAAAATATTTCTCTTAATTTTCAATTACCAGCTACAGATTATTTATTTTATGAGTATTTAATACACTAATAATGAAAATTCTCGAATTTTTTGTCTAAATTTACAATAATTGAAAACTGCAACGATTATTAAAAAAAATACTTTTATTGTTTTTATTTATGTGGAATTAAAAGTCATCTTCTTAATATGATCTATAATTTATTATGAGGCATAAATATTATTTTTAAATATAACAAAAATTTATAATATTTAATACGAATTTAAAGATTGCATAGTTTATTTTTCAATAAAAAAATGAATAAATACAAACACATATCATTATTAATGCAAAAATGTAATCGATTTATTTATTTCCAATGTATACACATGTATGTACAATTCAAACAAATTTTACGAACCTAAAAATCTATACATAAGATTTTTATGTTTTATGATAATTTTTAGTTGAAATATTAAATATTTTATTAAGTCTTATAAATTTATTGTATATGAAAATTTTTTTAATATTCCTATTACATTTAAAGGTTTATCTATATTATTAGTTGATCTCACATTATTTTAATAAATAGTATATTTCAATATACTACTATTATATACGATAGGATATATTATAACAGTACATATTATAATATTATATATATAATGCTAAAGTATTTAGTATACAATATGTGTGTGTGTGTGTATGTGTTTTATTATATTTTGCCGATTTCTATTAAGAAGTATTTACAGCGAACAACTGATTTTCGTTCTTACAATGAATGTTTGACGGTTAAGATTTATGATACTTTCTCTTTTACTATTCTTCTCCTTCATTGGCTTATGTTGCAATTTCCTTACTGTCATTGAACGTTGGTCGACTTTGTGTTATCGTAAATAGTCGATTGTTGGCGAATTCAGTCATGAGTGAATTGGTGAATAATATGTTGTAAATTATTACTTGTACAAAATATAATAGAAGACCTTATACAATTATAGTACATTTTCTTATTCTACAAATGTAATAGAATGAAATTTTAATTGTTTGGAAATTTTAATTTTTCTCATTTAAATAAAATTACGATATATTTAATTTTCATCTTTTAAGTAATTTTCAAATTCATAGAGTTCACTAAACTATATGACACTTCAAAGAAATTTTGTCTTTTAATTATTTATAATTATAATCGTTATTATTTTTATAAATTAAATAAATCTCGTCAAATATTTCTTTAATTTCCATGATTTGTTTTTAATATAAAAGTACTTTATTCTAATCTAATTTAAATAATAATGGTAATTGTAATTAAATTACTATAATTTAATAATCATATAATGATTTTGGTTTAATCCGAAGATAGTAATTTTCAAACGTTATTATGTTTCGTTTATAATTTGTAACTTTAAATATTGAAAAACTATTTGAGAATATATATATACTATTCGAATACTTGAGTAATAATACTCTATAAAAAAATTATTAACATAGTTTTCAAAATAAATAATAAATTATATTTAAGTATTTTCATCAAAATTAAAGCTATATATTTAATAAATTTATGACTTTTTTTTTCAAATATTTTTAATTTAGTCCATTTTATTCAATTTCATTATATTTCAAAATTTTTAGACATGATCTATAAGAATTCGATATATTTGATTGTAAGCGAAGGTCTGATGTAGTCATAGCAACCATATTATTACTTATATGTTAATAGATTACATATTAATTTGATTTTATTGTACTTTTGCTATTATTTATTAACATAATCGTCAACATGATACATAAGGTCTGTGTTATATTTATTATTATATATTAAATATATTTGAATCTCAAGTTAAAATAAATCTTGTATTTAGGTAAAAATGCATCAATTTTTTTCTCGGACATACCATGGAGACTTACATATTTGGGCAATTCCAAAACGTGTAGTTTGTCAATCTTCGGTTAGATTTGCCAATCCTGTCCCAGCAGTTGGGCGTCAAGAACATCTAAAACTCAATAATGAAAATGCTATTAGTAAGTATAAAATATTTGTTATAAATTGCAAGGCTAACATAATTAAAAAAATTACATTTCAATTAATAATTACATATATACATATTGTTTAAAAAATTACATTAAACAAATTACATATATGAAAAATTTACGATTTTTTACAATAAAACAGGTAATTTAAAGAATTAATTAATGTATTTCAAATTTAATTTTGACACAATTTGTCCTATTTCACATGAAATTTGTGGGTTTTGCAACAAATATTTTGTTTGAGATATTTTCTTATAATTATCATTAGAAATTTTCTTACATAATTAACAAAAATACATTGTTTGATTAAGATTCAATTTAAAAAATGACTTATTACTAAAAAATATTCTAGAAGATAAGGACTGAATTTGAAAACATTGAAAAATATTTAAAAATTTAAATATTTTCGTCGTCGTCGTCGTCGTCAAGACGTCTACGACGACGTCGTCGTCATCATCGTCATCAAGAATATACGACTAATGAGTATATTGGAAATTGCTAGACTCATCACTGACACAAAATATAGCGGAAGCTGAATCAGTCCCAGAAATACCTCTTCTCAATCCGCTAGATGCAAAAGCAAATGCAAGGACTGTTGAGATCTCGGGAGCCAGTGTTCCACAAGATCTTATGCTCGACAAAAGTCCCCTGCCATTCGAGGATATTCCAGGACCAGCATTGCTCAAGTTCGTGGACAAGTATTGGAAATACGTGCCGCTACTCGGTACGCAACTGTTTCGCAGTGTGCTAATCAACGGGCTCACCGAGGGTACGATTACTCGATGGCTCACAGCCACTTCGAGATTCGTGTTTTTACAGGGGCTTGGCTTTTATTTTGTTTTACACTTTGCTCGTTTTTCACATTAGATAATTTAGTAACAAATAATTTAGTAAGATCGAGCAATGTACTTCTATGAATTCCTTTTTTAAAATTATTTCGTCCTGACGGTTTTTAAGTAATGTCAAATATTTGATATACATTACTCAGAAGCATTTATAAAAATAATAGGGAACAAAATTAAGGAGCATATGTATATCAAAATAAGAACAGGTTATTACAAAGTCAGTATTTAATTATCAAATCAATCTATGTATGAATTCAATACAAAACATATTCAAAGTCATTGAGTATGCAAACTTTTCATTTAAATTGAAAGTAACAATAATATCAATAACAATTAAAATTCCTTATTCTTATTTTATAACTTGATATTAATTACATTAAAAATATGACCTATTCTTTATAAACCTACATTTATAAACATGGAACAAACTAATTAATAAAATATTTATTATTCAATATAATAACATTTTTAAAGGACGTTTAATGTGGAATCGAAACATCGCACCTTTGAAATATTTGTTTAACGAATATGGACCAATCGTTCGATTAAATGGTCCATTTACTGGAGATATTGTGCTCATTCATAGGTACTCATTGAATTACCAAAAACGTAAATACCATATGTATAATATAGTAGATTTAATAAAATTATTATAATAACTAATATAGGCCAGAGCATATCGCAAAAGTTTTTGACGAAGAAGGCGACTCTCCAGCTAGAAGTGGAATCGACGTACTTCAACATTACCGACTGAATTACAGGAAATATCGATTTGCAGGGCCTTACAATTCGTACGTTTTAGCTTACTTGTCTCATTAATTATATCTTGTACTTCTAGGCTATGTTATTAATTCCATCATGCATTTATTGTTGATTTAGTTCAATTTAAAGGTACGAGTTAAGCGCACGTAAAACAATGTTAAGTAAAAATAACAATTATCGTATAGTTTTTATATTTAAGTTTTTATATTTTTTCATTTTTGGTTTTAAAAATATAATTTAAAAACAAATTATTCCTAGATTTCACAATTTTTCATATGTGATGAAGTACTTATTTGTATAATATATACATTATAGCTATATTATATAACATACTTATTATTTTGAATATACTTGTTATTTTGAAATTTAATTCTTTAGCTTTATGAATTGGAAACTCAGATCGTTGTAAATACGTTTTTTTAAATTATTCTTATGAAAAATAATTATGAATTATGATTGTTCATAGATGAAATATAAATTTTATTTATTTAATTAATTAAACGAAATTAGCATTTTCCCAATTAAATTTAATTAATTGAGTTTCAGATAAAGTAAGCCATTTTATGATATTATTATTATTATTTTTATTATTTATCATAATTATCATTATCATAAATTTTTGGTCAACTTTTTTTATCAAACATTTTATAAAATGTTATATTGTATTAATAAATTTCTAATGATGTGTTACAACATTATTTTTTATCTAATATATTTATGTATTAAACAATACATCTGTTATTTAATCTGATATTTCTTACTGGGTGCTTTCATATATATCATATCATATATTGTAACAAGTATTAAAATATAAAATGTCAATAAATATTTTTCTAATTATTTATTAGAAATTATGATATAAAAATCTATTAATAGGCAAGGATTACAAAGTTTACAGTGGCTTGAAACAAAGAAGAACTTGGAGACACCTATAGCAGAGCAAATCAGTAAACAATTTGAAAAGCTTGAGATGGCTTGCGATGAATTATTAATTAGAATTCGACAAATAAAAAATCGTCAAGATGAGGTACGAAAAATTTTTTAATTTATATTTATACCTTTTCTTTATTTCGCCTTCAGATATTAAATAACTATATTCAAAATAAATTTTGAAAAAATTCGTAAAGTTTTTTTTCTAGCGTTGTTCTATTACCTATATAAGCTTCTAAGAATTAAAATATCTTTATATTATTTAAAATTGTAAAAAAATAGTTTTAAAATGTTGAATAAAATAATATTTTAACTTTTTCAATTTTATAGTTTTTTGTACATTAATGGTATAATTACCATTAATATATTTTAATATACTTTTATGAGAATTCAATTCGTACAAGTCATCTCTTAAAATATCATGAGTTGTAGTAAAAGTTCTTCATTTATAAAAGTTTTTAAAAATAACTGTTTTAAAATGATCTAAAATAAATAAAATTTTTCAACAAATGCTTTATGATGTTAATGTATTTATTTTTATATTATTAGAATACTAAATTATATAATTTTTAATTCAAAATGATTATTTATGTGGTGACAAATATTGCAAAGTAAATTAATTTTTTTAAAAATATTTATAGAAATTTGAAATGTAATACTAACTAAGATTATATTCATTAGGTATCTGACAACTTCAGTAAGGAACTATCTCGATGGGGTTTGGAATGTTTTTGGATTTTGATGTTGAGTAAAAAAATTGGCTTTCTAGATTCGACAAGTTACAACGAAAGTTCTGAGGTAACTCGACTAATCGAAACTATTACCGATGCTCATTATTATATGAGTCGATGTGAAACTGGATTTCAATTCTGGCGATTTATGGAAACACCTTACAGTAGGAAATTATTCAACTCTTGCGATATAATCGATGGGTAAGGAAATGCTTTTGAGCAATTTTAATAAGTTTTACAGAGGTAGTTGAAATTGTGTATTTATTTACTATTTATATTTTTATTTATTAAATTTTTATATTTAAATATTTACGAATTATTTTTCAAAAAGTATATGTCATAAAGTAAATTCTTGTATTATATATTTCATTATAATAGTCGTTTTTGAGATACATATTTTAAAATATGTTTGGATTGAATTTTTACCATCAACCAAGATCATACGTAATGTCTGAAGCTTACTTAATACAATTTGATTAAACAATGTTATTATATTTATCATTTTATTTATTGTAAATTAGAAGTTAAAATACGAAGATAACTAATTTCGTATAATGAATTTTTCTATTTCGAAGTTTTTATCATATTTTAAGCTCTAACAATAATAGTTTAACAATAATAGTTTAACGATAATACTACATATTATTCTTATAAATTAAGTGACTTAAAATCCATAATATTAAAAAAAATTTAATTTCTTATTTAGATAAAATAGTACTAATTGCACCATTTTTATTTAATAAGTTTTTCCTTGATTTAAGTCTACTTGTATGAAAATATAAAAAACCTTAAACTAACCATATCTTAAAATTTATTTTCTAATAAGAGAGAATGATGTTAGAAGAAGGAGAGAGAGGGAGAGAGAAGAATAATTAATGATTGTATATAAAACTCATGAGTTCTTTTTATTTATTTGTAATTCTTTGCAATATTCATTAGAAGATTCCGAAAATATTGTAGAATATTTTTGTATCAAATTTAATGTCATAGTTTTAGATTGTCTTATTTATTATGTTAAAAAGTAATTTCTAATTAGGTTTTAATAATTTATTTTGATCGGTTCGTTAATTTGCTATTTTAATAAAATTAAAAAATCTAAAAAAATGATAATAGATTGGATTGACATTTATCTTGGTATTTAGCAATGTAAATAGGAATCTTTGATATCTTTGAAGTTCATACATTATTTGTATATGAAGGTTGAAGCAATAGAATATAGTGTACGTCAAGAATATTTTGCCATTTTAATATATTTTCAGCCAAATTTTTGTTATTTATTCATTTACCATAGTCATAGGTATAATTTGAGATAGTCAGTTGTTTGGTTTTGCTGGTATACAATTTTTTATGTCTGAGATTATTCTCTTAGGGTGATGTGGGTTGCTAACATAAACCGTGTACATGGGTATACTTTGATTGCTGTTGCTTCGTCGATGGTACATGATGTTCTCTCAAACAACAATTGTATATCAAAAGTTGAGGAAAAGGAGATCAGACGAAATTACTTCTTTGATGGATCCCAAGTGAGAAAGCAGGCCTCTTAAATCCATCTCCAATCTTGCATGACTTAGTGCTAACGAGATATTGTTCTTGTCCTCATTCTCCATTTAATAAAGTATAGATGTAAATTGCCATTCTGATTTCTCATGAGTTTAATGCAGTTTAATTAATGAATTTATTATAAAGTGTTCTACGATAAAATAGAGAAATATTCTTTTACTTTAATACAGCATAATTAAATTAATTCTTAAGAATATTATTATAATTTAACTTATTTTGTGAATAATAACAATAGCAACTATTATTTAATTTACATATAGTACAAAGATAAAATAAAGGGTTTATACATTAAAAAATAAATAAATCTATTAAAGAACAAATAACTATAGTATTATATATAATATAATAATAATATAACTTTAGTATTTATATATTAAATAATAATTAAGTAAGCATGCTTCTCAGATCAGAATATAAAAATTTTTATTATCAATCTCTAGATGTCGTAATAATTACAATAGGAACAAAAAATTACCTACACTCTATAAGAAAAATATTCTATATTTTTACTTAAATTTAATTTATGGTTTAATTATGGTTGATATATTCACATTTTTCAATAAGAAATTTACTGTACTACAATAAATATATGTATTTTTATATGTATACAGAGTATTTATATACTAAAAATAATTATGAAAAGAGGTTAACGATCAATTGTAATAATTTATATCAGGTCAGGTTAGATAAATTATAAAAACACATTGTGTTGCTAATAATGAATACATAACGAATGTTTGTGATAAAAGTTATAAGTATATATTATAAAATTATTTAAAACTAAATAAATAATTGGAAATAATTTCAGAGTAAAATTTTAAAGATTGAAGTTTGTAATATCTGGTTTAGTTTTTAGAAACTCGGTATCTTTGAGCTTGAATTTGCGGGAAAAATTGAAACCATAGTTTTTTAACAACTCTATAAACTTTGTATTTTTCTTCAATTTCCAGACTCACCTTTAATTTTTTTCTCTTCTCATAGCACCATTCTCATTTCTTCTCTTTCTGTCCTTTTTTTTATACACTCACTAAGGCGTTTTCGTATTTACTCTCTTACTCCTAGCGTTATCCTACTTTCTTCATTTACGACTTCTCTCCTCACCCTCGTCTCGCACTTAATGTTGTTTCTCCTATTTTCTGTTTCTTTTCCTCTTATTCCTGTCTATCTGACTGTCTCTCCGTTACTCATACTAAACTTTTTACTTTTTTTCTTTCACAACCCCTTCATCCTTTTTTACCTGCCGTCATTCTTTCCTATATTTCATATCTTTTCCTCTACTTCGACTCTACCTCTCGCATTCTCTTCTATTTGCCCTTTTGTCCTCATAATTTCATTTTGTATCTGAATAAAAATTAACAGTCGTTTATCTTAACAATAAACACCTTTAATAGAAATGTGTAAGCTTCAGTTGTAATTGTAATGTATTTTTAATATCCATTAATAAGAGTACTAAAAAATTATAATTATTTATAAAATTCTACTTCTTTATTAGCTGGCGGTAAGACATATTAAATATCCAAAAAATTACTCTATTGTACAAGAAATTGTACTAAATTATATATAGTACAATTAATATACTATATATATATATACTTATTATATTCAGTATCATATTTGAAACAGAACTCAAACTAATATTATTGCCTGCATAACTAAAACTTTTTTAAGGCTTATCTCTGAAAAAATTTATTATTTCACGATAGGGAACGTATCGATAACATACGCTTATAAAGTATCTGTATTCAGAAAATCAATTTATAATATTTCTATTAGTTAAAAAATGAAATAATGTGAGAAAAGAACTAATATATTTTTCTATAAGAATTTCCTTTTTATGTGTGGAAATGCAATTTTCATAAACAAGAATAAATTTACGTTGTATATTTATTAAAAGAAACTAAAATTATAATATTCATTAATGACTTCGATAATGACTTCGAACTCTTCTATAGATTAGAAGAATAAACGTAAAAATAAAAGTAATAATTGTATGCCATTAATATAAAACAAAAAACTGCTTCATGTCCTCTATAGATTATAATAGGAATATTCTTAAATAGTTTCGATCTCTTGTAAACATTCGTTTGATTCTATCCCTTTACATATTTTAATTGCAACCACCGTTTAATTTCATCTTTAATTTTATTCAAAATAAAAACACCAATGATTTGAGGCTATTAACTGCTGTGCCAATAATTTTCCAGCTATGAAATTTCCCATAGTATAAGAGTGTTACCCATTCCTTCAGCAGTTTTGATTTTGTCAAATGCTTTTATAGGATGGATATGGCGCCCCTGCTGCCTGAATAGATATATCTTTTTATCTGATTCGCATTTCATCATTTTATATGCGTAGTAGAATAGGGGCATCAGTTCAGTTTAAAGCATAGTGACATGTTTTCTCACTTGAATCGCGAAACATACGCTATTGTATCTACTGTAAACACTTCTTCTCTTTACCGACAGGCCATCAATTCCGTTTATGAACCAGTTATCTCTGCTTGTTGGAAGTTTAGATCTTTCAATTTTTAAAGTTTATTACAAAATCAAAATTTACTGTAATATTTAATACAAAATATATAAGCCTATTAATTGAAATCTGAGAGAGTGGTAAAATATTATGTCAATTTACTAACTCGGTATTTTGAGTTAGTAAACCAATGGAAAACGTATAAAAACATCGGTATATTTTCAGAAATTAAATAAGTAAAAATATACTATTTTTTATGAAGTTGAACTTTATAAGAATAAATTAAGTAATTAATAATTAATAAATTAAATAATTAATATATATTTAAAAATTTCTAACACAGCATTATATTCGATAATTTTAATAAGAGAATCGTTATATATACATAACGATATATATATAATATGTTATATATAATATCTTCTGAAATGGTTTAAACGATGAGTGATTTTTTATGTATATATAAATAGTATATATAAATTTTATGTAAATATAAATAGTACGTTGTTCTTTAATATTATTTTAGCTCTTATCACTAGAATATATGTTTATAAATCAATACTTGTTAAATAGATTTATTCTTATAATAGATTATCTATTTATATGATGCAGTTGTTTTTTAAGATTTTTATTATTTTTAGCTATAAAATAATATATAATTATAAAAATTTTTATCAGACATCGAAAAGTATATATTTAAAAAATAGTAGTGTTAATGCTTTGTACATCAAAATAATGTTTTCCCTTCTCCATCTTCACATAATAAATAAAGTTATGTACAGGTGAAACTAGATTTTTTATTATTCATGAGTTAATTCCAGATAGTTATCTTTTTTAATATTAAAATTCATAATTTAAAGGTTCGAATAGAAGTAGATCATTTAGATTAAATTATATATATATAACTTTGTTATATTAATAGCATTTACAAAAATGGTACATAAAATTAAATTGTAATAATACTTTGGATTGAATATTTTGAATATATTCTTACGGGTTGACATTTTTCTAAACTTTGGCTTTAATAGCACAAAAAACTTGCAATATACTTTCTGGAATTATTAATTTTAGATAAAAATCAAAGAATAATGGTAGTAAATTTTATAAAATATGGAGATTATTAATTCCTTACATTATCCATTATAATAAAATCAAGCTTGTTAAATTTTGCATGCTTCAATAAGCAGGTACAAGTCTTATCTAAATTGTAAAAAGTGCAAGTCTTATCTAAATTGAGTAGTTGCGTTTTTATTTTTATTTGCATGTTAAAACCTAAATGGTTTTTAATTTTTCTTAGATACTGACTTCTATCTAATAAAAGTGATTTAGATATATCCCGTATAGTAATACAGGATATAATGCACTGGTTATTTTATATTTAAAGAAATTCTTGCAGTTTCTTAAGGTATTACGATAATAGTCTTTTTCACTAATTATGTTATCCCATGAGAGTTAAATATTAATCGGAGATATTTAATGTTCTTTTAATTATATTTTTTAAAAGACAATTAATGAGCTCTTGTTTGCTTTTTGAAAAAACACGAATAAACAAGTTTTGGATATTTTTAGTGTAAAGCTTTACTTATTTACTTATTAGTAAAGATGTCATTACAAAACTTACGATTTTTTAAAAATAGTATCACAATCTACATTTTTTTGTAGAGTAATAAAATACATAGGGGAAACAATTAAAGAAAGAAACTTACCCACATTTTGCTAATATGTTCAGTATAATATTCTAGACAGTTAATTTCATGTTTTTCATGGTCAAGGAAGCAGTTTTGATATTTTTTTATTATTATTAATTATATTATAAATAAGTTGAGGTGTTAAAGAAATCTTTTCCGTCATAAATTTTCAGTTTCAATTTCTACAATACGTATTTGTCTGCTTGTTGATAATGTCAAATCATTTTCGTATTTTCATATGATAGAGACAATTCAACACATTCTTGGCAAAGAATAACTTTTATATATTTTTTATGTAATATTTTGTATATCAATATATTTACTAGAATTCATATGTGTATATGGAAGGCAATGAATGTAATAAATATAAGCCGTTATAGTCTCAATTTGTTAATCTTAACTTTAAAGCAATTAAGGTTCTAAAATTAAGAATATTTTACCTTTTGAAATAGAATACTGACAACATATCTACTTTTTATTTTGCTCTCATTTATTGTCATAGTACCAAATTTTTTATTTGATAACATTTTTTTCAATTTAAAAAGATGAAACAGTTATCTACTTTTCTTATAAATTTTTTTGATTGTTTCTTTTTGAAGCCAAATAATCTTACTTGACATCGATACGATTTTTTATAATATTTGCTTAAAATTCAATTTTTTAATTTAAATATATAAGACTTAAATTTTCTTATATATTTTTTATTATTTTATATATTTTATAAATTGCTAATTTGTTTATAATTATAAGATTCATTTGAAAAAGTTTAATTTTACTTTAAATTTAATATTTTAATAAATAATTCTACAATATACTTTTATTAAAGGTTTTTATAATTTTATATTTAATAATTTTATAATCATTTTAAAATTAAAATAATTTCTATCATCAAAGTAAAATTCAACACATATTTCAAAAAAACTTCGAAGTAGAAAAGCTGATAATTTAAAATAATTTAGATAAAAAAATACTCTCCTTAATATTATCTGAAAAAATTGAAATACAATTGTATCAGTTGTATATTATTCTTAAATTTTTTTTTGTTTATTTACAAAATATTTTATATAAAATATTATATTATTAAAATATATTATTAAAATTGTCGTGGAAGATTTATTGTATCAAAATTAAATCAAAAACATTGATTTTGAAGTTATGTAATTTTTGATATTTTGTATACTCATAACATTTGTTAGAATTTTGATATAGTAGTATAATATATAAGTTTTAAGCTTAAAATTATATTCTTAATTATACGCTCTTCAAATGCACTCTTAAGTATTATTTCTATTAACAAAAAATAGTATAATATATTTCACTATGAAAACAATTTTTGTGTAATACGTAAGAGCAATGTGTTTATTTATTCGTGCATATTTTAATTGGTATTAGATACTAATGGAAGAGTAAAATATTATAGTAATATCAATTTTTCATGCTTCATGCAAATAGCTGACGTAGTATGAATTTTATAAACTCGATTTCACTTATTTGCTCATAAAAACAGTTTATATATAAATTAGTGAAATTTTCATTTATTTAGATTCAGAAAATATGTAATGCAAAGAATTTCTGTATTTAGTATTATATAGTAATAATTATAATCTTAAAAATTAAATTCATATTTATTTTTGTATTTTGTAGTTGTGATTGTAGTGTCTTGAAATCTGTTGTTGTTCATATTGAATTCTTACTTATTTTAACAGAGCCAAATCTCATATTTTTATTGGTCTAAATTACACCAATCTGTTTTTATATTGTTAATATTGTTTAATTAGTTTATATATTTTAAAAATTAGAATGTACGACTTTTATTTATATCGAATTCTCTAAAAAATAGACAAGATTTTATAGTTTTATAAAAGAAATTATTTTTTAATAAATTATTTTTAGGTTCATAAATAATTAACCATTATCTAATTTCGATCGTATAAATAGAAATCTTTTCATTTATAGTCACAGCAGAATATTACGGTGGATTTGGCAAGTGTCGTGTCATAATACAATGGACTGGTATCGATTAATCTTTAGATTTGCATATTTCGTTTCTATTTGCATAGTAATAAAATCAATTTATAAAACTTCTGTTCGGTATTTTAATATTAATAATATTTCATAAACATTTAATCGCATTTCATAATGCTACAAATCAGTTCAAATTCATTAACGTATAGATTCTTGAAATGAAATTTATTACCATCGAAGCCAGTAAGATTTAACAGTTTAGCGAAACTACTATGAATTGTGTATTATATTTAAAGGATACTTTTTAACTTTTCTGAAAAACGTAAAGATAATTTTGCATTCGGTACGAGCGCAAAACCCAAAAGATTTTCTATCGGGATGATAAACATTAAATATTATAACGATAAGTCTTTCAATTTAGATATTTTTAAATTATGCACAGATGTTATATATTTAAGTTACATACTTCTATTTTTTCATGGAATAAAAAAGAAAAAATTAAGTATTTAATATAAATAAAAATTTAGTACTATATTTACATTATGATGTAATAATTTTGATACGATATTATTAATATTAATATAATATTATTATTCTATTATTATTTAATAAATATTATTAAGTGGAATTATTTTCTTTCATGCAATTTAATAATTATTTCACATTTCTATGAATAAATACATTTGTTCCAATTTCGAACAATGATGTTAAAATATAAGAAATACTAGTTTGATTTTAATCATAGAAATTGACAGCTAGTGTATATATAAATTTAAAATGAGTTAAAAAAAATTCAAATATCTTGTTTTCTTATTAATTTTAATTCATAAATTTTATAAAATTATTAAAAATGCGCTTTCTTTGTATCAGTGATGTAGTAAGATCTTGGATTATTTTTATAGGAAAAATACTCGATTTTCATGCAACTCACTATCCTTTTCTTACTCTAGTGGGTCCATAAGATAAGAAGCTCATGATAATGTGAGACTGGTTAAACTGTTTTCCTCTTTCTTCATATATAAGCCTAAAGAGATTTCCTTATCTTTTACATAGTTTTTTTTAATATATTTTAATACTGGTTCTTTCGCAATTTTATTGTAATAGTAATCTTCTATTAGTGAATAAATTTAATAAATGATATATTATTAGTTTTTAAAATCTTTTTTCTAATTTATAATGAAATATTATGTAATCTTAATTAATGTTGATACTTTAAAACAAATTAGTAATTAAATCTTAATATATAATATATTTCAGTAATATGTTGAAATACAAATTTAGAATTTGTAAATGAGTTTTTTGTGTAGATAGATCTGTTATAAATAATGTTTTATTATATGGAGTTATAGGACAGATAAAACTATTTCTTTAGCTTCTTGTTTGTTTAATAGTTACTCATTAAATATTGATTAATTGTTTAATTAAAAATGTTTTGAAATTTGTTAACTATTATTTACTATTCCTATTACAATGTAATATTTATAATATAACAATTACATCAAATTATTTTAATGTATTATTTTAATTATATTAATTAGAAAATTTCATCTTTCTGAATGGAACAATCGAAGGACATTAAGACAAATAAATCATTATTTGTTAAGCAAAAGTTTTTTTCCTCTAATTTTTTCATTTGTCTAGTATTTTTAGGTATTTAAAAGGAGCAAATTTTTAATATTTTCTTAATTTTCATTTATCAATACAGTGATATTTTTTTATTTCAAGAAACTTATTTCCAATATTTTTTTTATATGATGACTAATATTTTATTTAGTATCACATAGACTAGCTGTTGTATATCTTCGAAATATTGAATCATTCATTATACTCCTTATTTTGAAATTACCATTTTTCCCCCAAAAATCCTAATGTATATTCAAATAAAAATGAATATTATATAAATTATTAATTTTGCACTTTGAGGAAGTAATCATACATAGTTATAAATATAATCATACATTATTATAAATTAAATTATGTAAATAATACAGATGTATAATATTTGTTAGCTTTGAAGATGAACGTTACTTCTTATAATTTTCTGATCATTTTACGAATACTTTTCAAATTTTAATCAGATATAAACGTTAGGTTCTGATAATAAGACAACGGAACTAAACATTATTTTAAAAAAGCTTCGTTACACACACACAACACCCTTATTTTATATTTATAAGCGAACAAAATTTAAAGAATATTCATTAATGTAACATTAGTAAGAACACTAATTATTTTTAAAAACTCGACAGAATTTAGTTATAAAGTCTATAGATATTTTGATATAAAACAAAAGTTGTTTGATGGAATAAAAATTATATCTTACAAAAACATTAATTTGTCTATTATAAAAATAATAACTTTGTTAATTCAATGGTAAAAATAGTTAAATTTTGATTCAACGATAAATTGTGTAAAATGCAATTGTCATAACAATGATTTTACATATTTATGAGTATTCGTAAGGGTACCGAAATACCTTAATTGATGAATTCCATCTCTTAATTAAAAACTTTATGTTCATAGAACTTTTATTTACATTTATTCGCTTTTAATTTTCAATGATTTATAGATATTTATATAACTTCGCATAGTTTTTATAACATTGAAGTTGATCTCATTATTTTCTGCGAGTATTTGATGTTCTTATAAATTTTTACCCTAAAAATGTCTAAAAACAGACTTTTTCCCTTAAAAAGAATATTCAAATTTTTTTTAGAAATGTAGACAGATTTTACAACTTTACAAATTTCATGGCTAAATTCATATTTAATAAGCAAAAATTCATTGAAAATAACGCACTACATGTTTATTAAAGCATTTTAATTATAAAAAGATAATGTTATAAAATTAAATGTATTGAAAAAATACTCTTTTTAATATAAATAATTTTAAATAATCCATTGTAAGTCTGATGTTTGCTAATTAAATTATATACGTTGCAATACAACCGATGAATGTAGGTTATAGAGTTTTATAATTTATTATACTTTTTAAATTTACTTTGTCCTAATATTAATATATAATTTTTTTACATTTTATTGATCATCTATCTTGAATATGCTTTATAAAAACGTCAATTTTCTAATGTAATAATTTTCCTTCAAAATTAATTTAAGATGATTAATTATAATATTATTAGCAGAGTAAATTAAAAATATTTTTACTATAAGAACTGATAATATTTTCATGAAATCATTTTTTATGATAACTTTTTGAGAATTTCTCTATTTATAGACTCAGTAGCATATATTATTTAAATTTGTATTAATATAATAATTATGGATAATCTTTATATTGTCGCGATTTATTTTGACGTCCGAATTCATGTGAGTAATATCATTTGTCATTTCCCAAAGTGACCTTAACAATAAAATACATAAAATATATTACAGTTCTTTTTTAACTATAAACTTCTTTATTAACAGCTTTTATAGATAAGCATATTTTTTCCTAGATATTATTGTTATATTTCAATTTTTCTGTATTGCAAAGAGTTTCGATCATTTATCTTCTTTTCATAAGTCAGTTTTTCTTGAGATACAAGATTGATATTATTTACATTCTCTGCCTGTACCCTAGATAAAGAGATTTATAATATGATAATCGCATTAATATTGAAAAATTGTGTTTTTATTTTCATAAAATTTTAAAAGCAGTATGTAGAATAAATATGAAACTGTGTCAGTTTAAGTAATAGATTCAAAAATCATCTTTTACAAGATAAATAACTATTTCAAGTCAATTCAACACTGTGTCAAGTATTTATTTATATAGAACTTTCAGTAGCTTGAAGAGCATTGTGTTTTATATGGCAACGGGCTAATCATTGATTTTGAAACTTAATTAATTTTTTTTGTTTTTATATGCAATATATATTTAATTTTGATATTCATATTATTATTGAGCAAACTTTAACGACACTTTTTCCTTATAATACCTAAAATCATTATTAGTTGGTTTTGATTTTATTTATCTTTTGATATTATATTATATCCCATTCCATTTATTTAGCGGTACTTTTGTTTTTTGATTAATTCACTGTTTAAAAGATCATTTCAAATACTTATGACAGATTTCTCTCGTTCATTCGAGTTCTTCGAATTTTTTTACACATGTCCAGTTTTCTCTTGTGTAATTGAAATAGCTCTGATCTATAACGCAGTCGAAATCCCGCAGTCGCAGCACTTTATTTTGTCGTAATCTTTACATAGCAAACTGTGGTCCTTCAACATTTTAAAGTGCTTTTGGCGATAGACTTTGCTTTCGCTAGACTTCTTGAGTAAGGTATATTCGTTTACTATATCAGCTATCTGCAGTTCCTTTTGCAGTAAGCGTAAAGTAATGTTAGTCAAGGTAATGTATCTTTCATTAGAACGAGGAATATAGGAATATTCATTTAGGCAAAAGTAATTTTGAAACTAATTCTTCTAACATTTTATATAATTTGTAACTATTACAAATCACAATTTAAAATTTAGTAATTTTGATCGTAATGAGTTTTTTTCTTCAATCGTATTAAAACTATTACTAATCCAACGTTGAAAATTATAATATTTAATTGTAAAAAAAAAATTTCTATAAGACAGATTAAAAAAAATTCTTTAATAGATTTTCTAAAAATCTTATTAAAAGTCATTATATAAAGTTGGGTTTAGAAAATAAAAAACGATATAATATTTATTAAAGGAAAATTTCACGATAAAATGAAAATAATTTATAAGATTTAGTTGCACTGCAAAGAAGAAATGTCTTGTATTGTGCTTGTTTTATTTATGGTTTTTATATGTATACATGAAAAAATTGAATAATCGTATTTTAAAAAATAATAACCTCATTCAATGTATGTGATGTGTAATTAATTGAAAAGATTATTTTTTGTCTTTTAAAATAATTTTAATCGAAATATGCTTGTACTATTAAATATTTTGTTAAATCTTGTATTGTGTTGTGTAGATAATCACGTGTATTCGTCGTACATAACGAGACGGCCACAAAAGTGAGTATAATGTGTTGACCGGGATAGAATTTATTTGGTAGTTTAGTACATACCTTTGTCAGAGTTAATTTGACCTGTTTTGACATTGGATCAACTATTTGTGTTACTCCGCCGATTCCTTCTCTTTACGGTGATATTACGACGGAGAGTCTTTACAACGTTGTATTTATGAACAGAGCTAATTAATCGGCATGACTGTCGTACTATTACAGTTTCGTATAGTTATTTTCATTCGTATTCGCAGATGCTATGCTCAACGTATATTCCGGGAATTTATATGTGGCTGAACTTTTTCTGTTATGCATAAGTGGTCAAATCTTTCACCCTACAGACTTTCGCTTATAGCAATATAGAACATACCAATATAACTTTATTTTTGCAGTTTAGTATAGTTTCCTAAAAAAATATATAATGAAAATCTTAAATTTTTAAATAAAAGTTCTTTGCATAGTACCATTTAAGCAATAAATTTTTGCTGAAATTATGATATCGATTGTATTAATTTTGTCAATGTTTTCAACGATATACAATTTAGGTATACTTTATCGTGTAATTGTTTTCTAGTATCTATCAAGATCCGTAAGCTTGATTAAAAAAAAGAAGAGTCCAAACTTCTTATTCTCTTAGAGACAAGAAAGTTTTGAATATTTATCATATTCTGCTTTTTTTAAACTTTTTCAATTTTTTCTAATGTTTACACAAAAAGAAAAAGTTTTCAAAATTTACCACTCTATTTGAAATATATTTCTTATCTAAGTTTCGATAATATTTTTAAATTACAAGAGAGAAATGTAAAACTGCAGGCTATCTTGCTCTAATGTTAATATTATATACAAAAAAAATTATTCTGAATTTGATACGTGTTAAATTCTGTTAGTATATTACGTGTAATATATGTACGCAAAATAATACAGATTTGCTAATATGTTGTATATGTATGTTCAGGGATGAGGACTAGTGAGCAGATGCCTTATCCACGTAAATTGTTAATATTCTTTTACTTTAAGATGATTTTATTTAATTCAGAATAACATTTATAATACTTCAGATTATAGATCTATTTAATTATTTTTTAAATAATTTTTTATGCAAAAAAAGTTTTTATTTGCATAAAAACTAGAATTTTTTGAATTAGGAAATATATAATATTTAAATAAATGTTCTAAAACTGTATAGTAAAATTCAAAATCATGTTAAAATAGTTTTTATCATATACTAAATAATATTCACTGAAATAATACATAAAAAGTTATGTCTTAACTATGTAGTTTTTATTTATGCAATAAAGTTAGTTATGAAGCTGAATAATACACGTAAAATAATATGTAATTATTATAATTGTTTGATGATAAACTTTTTATTATTTATAGTGAGTTTTTTAAAATACATAATCTTGATTATCTAAGAATGAGCTTATATACATATTATAAAAAGTTTTTGAGAATCAGTTATAGTTTCCTGACGTATAATTAACAAATATTTAATTGTTCTTAACAAATTGAAAAACGTACTTAATTCGCACTCAGCTATCTTAAAGTTTATTATACAACCTTGCACGTGCAAGAAATGTATAAAATTAAACATGAAATTAAAAACATGGACTTAAATATTTTTTTACAAGACGAAAATAAATAATTTTAATGGTAATATTAGCGAAGTATATAAATTTATATATAAATAAGTTTATATATCCAAATTATTCTATTATATAATTTTTAATAATTTAAAATAAAATAAAATTATATTTATATTAAACACACAATTTTTACACCATATTTGATTTAATATTCAGATAACGTGTAATTTTTTATGTTTTATTTCAGTTATAGTAGAACAAAATAATGCCAATAGATTTATTATTAAAACTATAAGAAATTAATTTTAATAAATTCAAATAAACAAAATGAAATAGAAAAAAACCTAATATACAAGAAACAACTTAAATTAAACTTTTGAAAAGAAGGAATACCTTATCTATGACAATGGTTGGTAAAATTCAGAATTTTAATAAGCAGAGGTCTGTGAAGTACTTCGTACAAACTTTGTCCATTAAAAAATTTAAAATTATAAAATCTTATACTAATAGTTTTTGAAACAAGATTTTATAAATATTTATACTTAAAATATAAAAAATTATTATTCCTTCAAACTTCGCTTTCTACATGTAAAAGAAATAAAAATTTTAAACTAACATATTTTTACAATTTATTTATAAAATTATAAGTATATATTAGATAATATTTAATTAGCTCTGATAATTCATTTTTAGCATAATTGGAAAGCACATTAGAAATGCACAGAGTAGTTTACGTAACGATTCATTGATCCGCGGGAATAAACAGAAAAGCCATACAACAATTCTCGAAAATCTTCTTGTGAACCAACGTATGAATCCTGACGAGTTGTCCACTTTATTGATGGATATGATAATATTGGGAGTTAATGCGGTATGATAATTCTTAAGAATATTAAAAAATTGATGGAATTACCAAAATTTATTCATTTTTAAATAGAAATGTACATATTTGATGATCAGCCAAATGAGTTAAATTTGTCATTTCTCTGTAGGTGATTGAATTCTCATAACAGCTTCAACTATTTAATATTAAAGATTCATCAATTAAGATGTCTTGAAAATATATAATTGAATATTATATTTCATTTTGAGAAATTTTGAAGTATTTATCTGTAGGCAGCATTATATTGAATTCAAATTCAAAATATATATTTACTGAAATAAAAACTTAAATATTTACATTTTTTATTTTATTTATATAGACATTTATTAATGATGTATTTATTAATAGCGTATTCAAACTTAAAAATTTAAACTTTAACATAATTCTTTTAATGTTAAATTATTTTCTATTCAAATTATTTTTATATATATTTTTCTAAAAATTAATATAAAATGATGATTATGGTTTCAGACAACAAATAGTCAAGCGTTTTTACTTTACTATCTAGCAAAGAATCCCCGTGTACAAAGACGTTTATTTGATGAAATAATGTCTAAAACACAAGAAGATAATACATTTACAAAAGAAATATTTGAAGATATGCCTTTTTTAAGAGCGTGTATAAAAGAATGTTTAAGGTGAAATTATTAACATAATAGCAATATTAACTCAAAAGATAAAAAATTTTTAGAAATTAATTAGATTTTATTTTTGAAAAAATTAGGTTACGTCCACCATTTCCATATATCACAAGATTGTTGTCAAAGTCAATCACGCTGCATAGTTACAGAGTTCCAAAAGGGGTAATTATTAACATCGTGTTTATACGTCCTTATAAATAATATGTATATGTATTCAATTACTACTTTGATTTATTAAATCTAATTACTATGAAAAAATTTTATTTTCAAGACATATGTCATTATGGCGAATCAAATTTCATCTCAACGGGAAGAGAATTTTGAGGATCCGGAAAAGTTCAAGCCGGACAGGTGGCTGAAAAGTGGTGAAGATTCTTATCCAAAAAATAGTTATTTGCCTTTTGGAAAAGGTTTGAGAAACTGTATTGGGGAAAATATAGCTAAATTAGAAATGATGTTACTTACTACAAAGGTAAATTTTTATCTAACGATTGATAAATTTTAAGTAAGTTAAACATTGTTTGCGGTGAAATAAGTATTTTAAATATTTTAGTTGATATTTATTTAGGAAAATTAAATATTCAGATTTTACGTTTTAATAAAATTGAAGTAATTATATTTTAAAATAATGTAGTGTATTTGTAGAAATAATTTAAAATACATTTTTAAATTAAAATGATAAATAACATAATTGAGAACAATTTTTAAATCGTTTATCATCATTTTATTAAAATTCAAATTATTGATTACGTTATTTCTAATATTCTATGAAACATATCATTTTTAATGTATAAAAATACATGAACATTGACTTCTATGTAAATAGTAATCATTTCCACTGTAAGTTTTAAAAATTGTTTTTGATAGTAATTAAAAAGGCCACGAACAAATGTTGATGTTCTATTATAAATGACAATAATTAACTAAATATTAAGCGACTATAATACTTTTTACAACATAAAGTATTGAATTTAATACAATCATTATTTTTTATTCTCTTATATATATATATATATATAATTTTAAAAGTATTCATTAATTAATTATTTTTACATACAGAAAAATTAAAAGATTTCAAAAACCCTGGATAAAGTTATTTTGTTTCTTTAGTGCACACAACTTATTTCTATTTTTATTCAATATGAGTATTAAATTAAATAAAAGAAATGTTATAATCTAAATTATTATTTTATTATTTCGTGCGAACAAAATAATTTCTACATATTTAGATATATGTAAAATATTAAGAAATAATTATTTCCAATAACCTATTAATATAAATATTATAGTTTGTATGTCCGTTTTAATTAAATATTTTGAATTACTTTTATAAACTTCGATATATATTTTGAATTTACAGATAATTCGTGAATTTCGAGTAGAATATGATTATGCAGATATAAGTAGCCGTTTTTTAATGATGAATGTACCGAGCAAACCGCTTCGTTTTCGCTTCGTTAACAGAGATTGAAAATAATTTTTCGTTTATAAATTAAGGTAATTTGTAAGATTTTGTAAAAGTGCATTAGTTTTTCTGAGAATAATAATTTATTAATCGATTGTTATTTTATTGTTCTGTAAACTGAATAAGTTTGAATAAATGAATTACTTCTAATACTAATATGTTATTATTAAAGTTTCAATATCATCAAAAATAACATTGTTGAAGCTTATTAATTAATGGAGAGTATAACTAATAATCACTACCCTTATTCTGATGCTCATTTGGATCAAAAATAAATAATCCTTATAGTCTTTCTGAAACGTTATTCTGTGTAGTTTGAAAGATATGTATATTACAAATCTTTTTTGTTACTGATGGAATTATTATCATTTTTTTACTTTTATATTCAAATATATTTTTGAAAATCTTCTATGTTTAATCATTTAATTTTAAATTATACCAGTAACTTTATGATATCACAAAATAAAATATTTTTAATGATTTACAATTTCAAAAATTTACATTTGTGTCTTTACATATATGAGGTCCAAGATCCAAACTTTGATCACTTTGTTGGTTGGAAATTCTTCTGGATGGTAAAAAAGCGAATGAACCCAAGCTTCTCAGGTAGTTAAAATATGTTTAACAATATATTATTATGACTTAGCTCTTAATTCTTACTCTCAAATTAATTTCGAAGTCCATACTTGCTGAAATAATTATTACAAGTTTCCAAATGTCTTATAGCTCTGTGTAAATTTAAGAGTTATTTTAAGATAAAATTAATAGTTTTATTTTTTTGTAAACAAATACGAGATTTGTATACATTTGTGTACATTGTGTACGTTGTGTACGTTGTGTATACGCGCGTGCAAAAAAAATAAATTAATTTTTCAAAGGTATTTATGTTACCTTTACTTTATGTGAATATTTTACAATAAAAATTTATTAAAAATGTAATTTATATAAAACTGATTGCTATCTATAAATAAATTACATATGTGTTTGTTGTTGCATACTTTATGTGCATAGAAATTTTTTGAAAGTGGTGTGCATCTGTGATAGATCACGCATGTGATAAATTTGTGAGTTTCTTAGAGTATGTAAACTCGTTATTTTGCGGACGTAAAACGACTTCATATTTCTAAACAACGTGAAAACATGAGCAGATATTGCTGCGTGATAATAACACATTACCCTGAGTATTATTGTAACCATAGTCATTTTATATATATGATTACAACACGCTATACAGTAAGACATTCTCTAGAACTTAATGTTATTCAGCAAGAAAAGCGTAGAAAGAAAGATACGCAATAAGGCCAAAGCTTAGCCATTTGAATAAATTTTCGGTAACTATCATTACCGAAAAATGAAAAAATATTGAAGGTGTTTTATTATTTATTCTAATCAACGTCCGAGTATTTAATATTAGATTTCACTATCTGTATAATTAAAAACATTGTAGCTGTTTTAACGATTTAAGTAATGATAATAGTGATGAATTAGAATAAGTTTTTAATTTTTTTAATTTTTCATTTTTATATTGAGTTTTATAAATTGATTCTCAGAGACTAGTAAAACATTAATAAAATAAGATAATACAGTTGAGTTTGATTGACTTTATAATGATATCGATTATTAGAAGGTATATTTTAAATATCTTACAAGATAATACATCGAAACTAATATTATCTTGATTTTTCTACCGGTTTCTAAAATAAGTAATAGCTTTAATCAAAATCAAAATAAATATAATTATATGTTTTTATAAAAATTTTTTTGAATTTTAATTCAGAGTTTTAATTTAAAAATTAAAAAGAATTTAGTAATTTATGCCTTGCTTTAAGAAAAAAATACTCAAATTATATATTATTTTAGAGATACGATAAGAAATAAATGAAATACTGAAATTTTACAATATATAGATTTATTTATTTTTATTGAAATAGTAATCAGTTTATGTTTTCATCGTAAAAAATTATTGTTCTTTTGCAAATTAAACGCACAAGATTTTCTATACACTTTAAAGAGTCATTCATTTCATTAACTGTGTTTAATAGAATCAAATAGATAAAGTTTTTGAGATCGCAATTTGAGCTATTTCAACATGTGGAAATGTATAGGGACAAATAAACATAGTAAGAACAATAAGACAGTAGCTACTGAAAATGTCAAAAATGTAATCACCTGTGCTTTATTTCTCTTTTTTACAAATTTAAAATCTATGTACAAGCCAAAATATATCATAGGTATGTGTGAAACTGCTCGAATATAAGTAATAAACTGAATGAAGATATTTATTTGTGCGAACAAATGTTTGTGTCAAGGAAATTCAAAAGCAAAACGCAGAGAAGGAGGATGCTCAAAATGGTGTTACCATTATCGCAGAATGATTCTACTTGGTGTTCTTATACAAGGTTTGTGAGTTGTACTAACTCGTATTCATAAGAGTCTAATACGCAACAGTACAGGAGATAAGATCAAAAGTACTAGTAAGGAAATTGCAAAGAAATTTCACTATAATGGGTTGTTACACGAGACAACTGTACATCAGTACAGGCAATAGACTTGTAATGGATCTTATCCAGCAGCGGACGATTATCGTGATATACATGTAATTATTTTCATAGATTCTATGCTGTGTAAATCTGTATTCACTTTTGATGTGTCAGAACCTCCGGTATAGATTTTAGGGGCAGTAGTCATACATAGTATCGTATTTGGATATGATCTTGCCGGTTCATCAACTGCTACTTGCAACGTCCTATGAGAGTTAGCAGCTTCTTCCTTGTTTAAACGTTCACGTTGAAAAATATCAGAAGTAAAGTTATAATCTGTGAATTCACGTGTACGAAAGTAGTTATTTAACATTTAGAAACACCATAAAGTATTAGACAAACATTCATTTTATGATATTGCAGTATTAAATGAACTTGATGTTTGGTTTGTTATATTATTACATGTTATAAAGAGAAATACATAAATTAAGAAATATTCCAAACACTTAATTAAAAGTGGTTGTGATATTTAAATTGTACAATATTATAATTTCTTTGTGTCTAAAATAATTATCAAAATGTGTTTTTTTCGTAAATTAAGTTGCTATTATTTAATAAACAAATCCAACACATGTTGTATAATTTAAAGATTGTACTTGATTACATTTGTAGTGTTTTTTCTGTGTGTTTATTTTTCTTTTGTTTCAGAGTTCGGACTTTTGGAACGTTTTCACTTCCTTGGACCAGCTGATATTCATGGCTCAAGGCCAGGTGGATACCTCATTTCATTACTCGCACCCCGTGCCTGTTATTGTCAGGATGACTCACCGGATAGGGTGTGTTGGGGCGAAAAGAGGAGTGGATACTTTAAGGTGGACTGACAAAAATAAATACAACTCTAGTTAACTAAAAAAACGTCTTTTATTCACCTCTCGGGGCTCGACCACATGACGTTACAATTAAAAAAATAAACTAGAATTAATACAAACAAAATAAACTAATTAAATTGTTACCCAATTGTTACAAACACACGCGCACACAAACATACAGAAGACCGCTCCGTCTTTTTACGCTTCTACGCATCCGTTCGAGGTCGGTGGGTATTGCTAATCGCGTTATCTAGGAGGAGAGTAAGCAAATCACTACTCTCCGTGAATTAGGGTGAACGTAGTGAACCGCTGACGTCCCAGGAGGAGAGTGCACGAATCATGTCACTCTCAAGTAATAGCTATATCCGGTACGACGACTTAACGCCGCACCCCGAACTCTCAATTCTGGCATTCTCACTCTACTTGTATACTACGAAAGGCTTTTCTTCTTTCGCTTTTCCTTTCGCCGCCTAGCAGAGGAAAACGCTTCTTCTCCTTACAAGCGTAGGCCGGTGCGAGTTCAATGGCACTGGACGGTGATAGAGGCGAGTGCTCTGGGCTCTGCTGTTCCAGGCTTTAGCCTTAGCCTTAGCTAGGTTCCTATCTCCGGTTCTCATGCTCTCACTCATTTATTCTGCACTCACTCACTCTGCGCTGTGCAGCATGCTCCGACACTTCCCGGCGCGGCGCCGTCTATGTTGTTTCTCATTTTTGAACGTACTGCGACGTAATTTCTTCTATGTTGTCTTCTATAAATTAATATTGTAGTCTATTAAATTTCTTAAGAATACTCCATTCCTGTTTTGCTTACATACCCCAATACAATATTGTAAAGTATAAGGCTTTATTATCCTTTTTATTGAAATTTTAATTAACTGCTGGCAATAAAAACATAATATGAAGCCTAGTTTTACATTTGACAATAGTTTTTGTCTTATCGCTGTTTCAAAAACACGTTTTGCTAAATTTTCTCCCTTCATATTTATTAAAAAATATATTAAGAATTAATTTATTGTATTATATAATACGCTTACAATCTCACGCAAAGCATCAGCAGTTGTGGCAGTAATGTACACTCTAAAAAAAGACGTTACTCCCATAAAAATGAATATTACTGATATTTTAGTGTCTCGTACTAAAATTAATTATTTATTTATGAATATTTTTATTAAAACTATTTCTCATTTTTCAGATATTTCAGATAAATATTTATATTTTAATTGTTATAGTTTATGTACATTACTAAGTAATATATTACTACGTACATTACCACTTAATTGACTATTCTAAACCATTAAATATAAAAATATAATAAGATAATTTTTGAACCTATATAATTGTATTAATAGTCTCCATAAAACTAACTGAATTGATTAGTCTAGTAATGTACTTATATGTAAGTTAAAATTTAAAACATCTGTTCTAAATACAAGAACCTTTTTTTAAAAATATATTCATACTCAAAATTAAAAGAATGAGTATCAAAGTTGAATTTTATACTTATGTAATTATGTAATCTAATTACAAATTTCTTTACCTAGTTTTATGTATAATTCACTTATTTTAATGAATCCAAGCGCAAAAACACTTTTGAATAGGTTTTTTTAAAATGGAGTTATGCTGTTACATACATATTTACATAATTTTTATAAAATAATTGATATATACCATAATTTAAAAGTTGTTTGAATATAAATGTAACAATTTTCTTTTATTTTTAAATTATAAATAGTTGAATCAATATTTCATAATTATTAAGTATTTTTCAAATATTTATGGTACCAAAGAAATATTATTTGAATTCAGTTTTATAAAAATGTTCATATTCAAAAAAATTAAAATGATCATAATATAATTATTAGCTATTGTGATTATTATTATATATTATATATATGCATATTTTATTTTTTTAATTAATATTAATATTTTTTTTCTATATATATAAATACTAATGAAAGTTATTAAATACTTGATTTATTTTATACATTTTTATGCAATGTTCTTTTATATCGTTAATTTTCCATGTTTCAAAAAAATATTAACAAACGATAAGTCATATTGATTATTATGCAATACATATAGATAAATAGGTAAGCAATAATCAAAACTAAAATTATTCAAAAAGTTTGAATTCAGGTTTTAACTAATATATTTTGTTCAAAGGATAACTTCTGGTATTACTTACCCGAATTATTTGAATAGAGTCGTTCAAACCGGTAAATATCGTTGATAGATTCATCTTTAAACCAATTAATTTTTTCATTTTCTTTATAAATATGTATAATATAATATTTATTGTTATAATAAGTCATAAAATGAAGTGACCAGTGAAAGAACTGTGTCAACTATGATGTATAAGAAAATACTATTAACTTAAATAAATAAGATAAAATAGTTTCTAATTACTAAAATTACTGCGATCATAATGTACAAACTTTTTTTACTTTTTTAGATTATTATTTGATAAATGTTCATTTATTGGTCAATATATCATAATCAAAAAATTACATATTAAGATTTTCATGACCGCGCACATCTTTTTAGCTGTGCCTTATTACCAGTTTCATTTATTTTTCTTTCTATGAGTTCAATTTGTACGATGATACAGGAAAATATAGTTACAAGAGTTAAATCCATTGAAAACGAGAAAGTAGCTTTAAGGGTACTTAGTGAATGTGTAACATGCAAAAAAAAAATCGAAAAGGATGATGTTCGAATGAAAAAGGATACTAAGTATTTCCTGGTAATACTTCTATTTGAAATATCGGTTTGAAGTGACACATTGTTACTAGAATTAATGAAAATATACAAATGACTACTCGTACATTTTTATATCTATTTGCATATTTCTGCAACAACATTTGTTAATAATATTTGTTATTCTAAATGAAGTCTTCAATTACTTTAAAAATATCCTGTTTCAAAGCATATATATTAATGTAGATCATGTAGAGTTAATTATGGATAAAAAAATCATCTGCAAAATAAATATAAATTTTTGGAATCTATTCTTTATAAATTTAAACAATAAGATAAATCACACGTAATATATCTTGAAATATCTGTGTTTAGAAATATAAACTGTTTTGCTGATATTCAAGAATAATTACTTCTAATAATAAAATTAATTGGTCGTTGAAGTAAAATGTTGGATCACAAATACTGTAATTATCAGAAAATTGTGGAAAATTAAAGAAATATAAGAACTGTGCGTAGTAATTATTAGGTCTATGTGTATAAAGCATATTCTAAGAAGTTGGATAATTTGTTACCGATATTGTATACATTATTATTAATACGATAAGAAAATTATCAGCTACGTATGTAAATATTTATCTGTCAAGATGTTTGCTGTCTTATTGCCTCTATATAAATTGAAATAGAATAATATTAATGATGTTGAACAGTTTAATATTTGTTTATCTATTTAGAGAATTTAGAGAATTTAGAGAATTTAGATAACGTATTCCTAAATAAGTGGGTAGGTTGAGATAAAAGCTCAAACAATTGAATTTTAAATAATTTATTTATAATCAGTATAAGTGAATTTAATTTATAAGTATTTGCAATTTAAAAATAATATTAAATACATATTTAAATTTTTCAACTATAAATATAAAATTATAATTAAGTTGTATTCGATATCTAGAATGAGTTTTTAAAAAGTCTCATCTCATGAGCGATATGATTAAAAATCAGGTTTTCTAAGAAAAGTAATTTTATATTTTATTATAAAAGTCTATGGTGTTAGTAAATAAGTTTATAAATAATAAATATTTGTTTTGAAAAGTGAGACTAATAAAATGTTAGATAAAAACTTATTCAATAAAATCACTTGACACAAATTGTATTCTATTGTATAAAATAACATGTGTCAGTTCGTTGGAAAGTGATTTACAACATAATTGTACGATGCTTTCAAGCATTGAAGTTAATCAAGAGAGGAAAACTTGGCCAAATTAAGGCATTCATGAATGTGGAAAGCGCACTTAGATCAGATATCATAAGTTGCACTTTGAGAATCAATGGAAGTTTTGTGTACATTGCTTGTTGTAATTCAAACATGTAGTTGGTATATAAATACTTTAATAATCTTAATACATCTTATATGTACATTATCAAAATAGATATTCTTTTTATATTTTGTGTATATATTTTTTTACTCGTTAGAGAAACATTAAAAAATTGTTAAAATAAATATATTGATATAATACAAGATCAATAAACAACTATGAGAATTTTATTTCTCTATAATTTTATCTACGTTTTGATTGCCTAATTTTATAACATATTAAATTAAAAGGAAATGCCAAGCGTTAAAATAAATTATTTTGTAGAAAACTGGCCATTTTTTATTCATAAAATAAATTATATATTTCTTAAAATATTTGATATAAGAATGAGATGTTTTGGATATAAAACTGATACAGTAATATTAGAAAAATTAATGGTTTAAATTTAAGATATGCTAATTTTATAAGCATAATTTTGATTTATAAAAATGCATTTTAACTTATGAGCTCGAAAATAATGTTTTTGCATATTTTACTGATGTATGCTAATGTACCGTTAAATTAATATTTATTTCGTTAATTTCACTAAGATATACCAACTTCTATATACATCGATAAACTTATTAAAGTTCAAAGTTTAGATATTATAATAATTACATCTCATTATGTGCACCTCTTTTTGATATTTATTTATTCTATATAGTCACAATTTATTTGAAGGACTATTTCATTATTATTACATGAGTATTTTGAAATAAATTATTATTTGGTCATATAAACTGATCTTGAAACAAATCGTTGCGAAAATACATATAATCCTCTGAAGTATTAAAATTACTTTAAGTCAGAGGTAGGGTTATTTCGATGGCACGTGTCCAGATAAAAAAGGAATAAATTTATTCAGAGGTATTTTGGGCAGGTTAAGCAGTTATTTATGATAAAAACTATATAATAAAAATAATAGGCAGGAAAGAATAAATGTAATTATATCGTAGAAAATGTTTTTATAAATTATTATACGGTTTCACGGACTTGGCAGTAATAAAAATGAAGAGAAATAATAAATTGTAGAGGAATAAAAGAAACAACTTAATTTAGAGAATAGAGTATTTTGTACAAAAAATTCTGGGAAAAGTGAGAAATGCGCTGTCTTAACTAAACTATGGTTTCTAACTTTTTATTTTGTCCCATTTAAAATTTTGATGATAAAAAAGCGCCTTCCTAAGTTGTCGGATGCTGAGAATCTGCAACGTTACCTCTAGAAGTTGACAGTAATTATTGAGGTCAAGGGAGGCGAGTACTCGGTGTTCTATACTACTAATGAGTAATAATTAAACTGCTTGAGAAAGCTTAATCGATGATGTAGGATTATTTTTCACGTGAAACGGTTTACGATCTCTTACATGTTGGAGTACCTTATTAGTGAGTATGTCTGAATTGCACTGTGGTATAAAGGACGGTGTTCGACGCCGTATTAAAAGTTAGAAACATTCTTTTTCGATGAATTTTTGGTCATTTTTATTTATCAGTTTACACAGGGATCAGTGATGTAGGGTCACCAATTTCTAGAACATTGTCTACTATGCTTGGGTAGTAGTTTTCTGGAGAAATGTTCTCTTTATGTTTTCTTGACCGCTTATCGCAGTATCCTTGATTAGTACTATCAGTAAATCAGTTTAAAAAGTTTTTGGAACCTAAGATGTCGAGTTTTAAGTATATTGTGATTCTTCTGTAAGATTGAATTATACTTCTTGGACGGATGGCAAAATTATCACTCTTGATTGTTGTTATTGAAATTGAGTATTAATAGGATTCTATAGTTTAGACTGCCATGTATAAAGTACGAATTAAGATTTTCCTTTGGATATTTATAAACTATCTATCTCACCATATGGATGTTGTAACTGACTTAATCTCGACTACCTTTATTATGTCTTGAAAGTGCTTCAGCAAGGTCAGTAATTGCTCTTGAAAGCCCATCTTTTGAGGTCTGTGGTATAGAATTATACAGAAACATTTCAATTTTGATTATTTCGATGATTTAATAGCTCGCCAATTTATAAAAGTATTTTTTTAAATGAGTATTTTCGTTGAAGCATTTTATTGAATTTTTCGTAGATTATTTTTTTATCTTATGTTATTTTTTATATTTTTGCAAGTTTTTACAAGAAGAATGGTGGTTATAATCTTTGATTAATTTTATCTACTTAAAAGCAAACGTAAAATTTACGTAAAATTATAACATTCCTGGACGGATATTCTGCTGAGATCTTAATGATTCTTTTATTTGTGGAGACTAATATAAGGGGATATCAAGTGATATCTGTATGTTAAAATTGACGTTTTAAAGTTCAATGAATGGTTATAAGACCAGGTAATAGCGATTTGTTCTGTATTGCTTCATCAAGTACAAGCTGTATAATTTAGGATATTCTCATCGGTCTGTTGTATGCAATTGCTCATCTGCAGACCGAGATTCTTTACCTCCTCTTGAAATAAATAGTAGTCTCGTAAGAGTTTTGTGAAATATTTCCATTAATGATAGTTTAGCAGATTTTTAAAGTAAAATAGAGCGTTTCTCCGTAGTAGTTTCGTAAACTACTACTAAGCCAATTGTTTAGTATTGAAATGGTGCTATACCTTGAACTTCTCTATGCACTCGAGGAAATAATGTTCATCATTTTATCAAAGTACTAATTTCTGTTGCAGATCTAATTGAAGATTCGTCATGCGGGTGAGAGAGAACATTTAGAAGCTATCAAGAAGACTTATGACGATTCATTTTTTTTGGGATGGATGTTCGCAGCTCGTGGAACAGGCTGAATTTAGGAAGTATTAAGCAGATCTTCCAAGTCGTGAATGATGTCGATTTATTCGTTCTACTCACGGAGTCCTCTATTTTGGTGGTATATAAATTTTTGTGCTATCATATCAATCAAAATAACTATTATCGAAGCTTGGTTAGTTTCCTTTCGGTTAGGAGATGTTATAATTTTTGTCCTGCGAGAAATTTGCCTTTCATTAATTTAAAATTCTCAGATATATTTTAATCAAGGAAATAATATGTAATAGTCAGAATAGGAACAAGAAGAATTTTTAGCCACTAATATATTAAAAAAATGTATGATTTCTATAAAAAGGAATCTCTTTCGATATGGAAACACGTAACATTGCCTTATATTTTGTTTTTATAATATATATTGTATTTTTTATAATTATACTAGTTTCTTTCCTTTATCCTTAATACATAAAGACAACTTTGAATAACAATGGAATTCTTAAATTTTCTTACTTAATATAAATATTTATTTACTATGAAAATAATTATTTTAATAAACATTTTATAAATATTCGTTTACGCTATAGTATTATATAATTTATATGTATAGTAACATTTATATTTGTTAGTTGTAAATATTAGTATTCAACATTAATTTTTAAATAAATCATTTTAAAAGTTCATTCTCTGATTGGCTTATGTATGTTATAATTAATTTTCAGAAATCCATAGCTATGTTTGCTTTTTTATGCTTTTTTTTAATAAAAAGGCATCGTTTTTAGTAAGAAATTCATAAATTTATTTTTTTCTATTTTTTTTAGATTTACTATATAAGAAAACGTTTTGCAAAAAGGAATTTATATTTAAATTTTTTAATTTTATAAAACTTGGAAATCAGACAGAAGATTAGAGATAAAGGACTGTGATGTTTAGTAAAACTTAAATTTATCTCTAGATACGTATCTATTACTTTCATTATTGTTTTATTTTTCACAATATCTATATAAATCAAGTAAAAAGATTTATATTTGTTCGATTGTTTATAATTGAATTACAAAGATATTATGTTTTTTGTTAAAAGTTTTTTGGTAAAAAGGACTTAATTTTCTTAATTATACTTCATGTTAAAAGTAATCAATTTTTATATTCTTTTTTTTAATTATATTTGTTAATAGTGTTATGATTTATTATTAATGTAGGTTGAAAATTTCTTATATATAATTAGTTTTATACACAATATTCTAGACGTCACTTAAATGTGTTTTGTATACGAGTAGTGTTTCATTTATATCGTATAGTTAAATCGAAATAATACATATAAATATTGATCAGTGTTGTAAAAATCAGTATATTTGCTTGTAATTTAAACATACGGTGCATGTGAAATTTCTGTCTATTCAGAGTGGAAAAGATCATACCGCAACAAGTTTATAATCGTACCTGCAAATCGAAGTACATACGCACATGGTACATTAATGTATTCATACGTACAAACACATAATTATGTATATATATATATAGGTACTATTTCTCAGAAAATCATTACATTCTAAGCTTAACAAATAAGTGATAAGAATTGTTAGAGTTGTTAGCAAAAGTAAAATATCGTCTAAAAATGCGTTTTTTTCTATGTAAAGATTGTTGCATCGAAATGTATAAATCTATTACCGTTTCTATATTTTAAACTTTAAGCGTCTTTCTACAAAGGCCGGCTACACTGAATAAAAGAACGCACGTTAGAATAAGCTTATGTGTGACAACGTCAGAAGAAATATAATTATTTTGTGTAGGATGAATATTCGTTTAAAAAGTGAATATCTCGAAAGCATTTTCTGGAGGACTATAACATTTGTCCATTTTAATGTCCGTTATAGCTTCAAAATAGGCATAATTAAATATTCGTACTTGCATTATTAAGTATAAAATTACATTTATTTTTTATTTATAAATGATTGATTAATTTTTTATTATTTTTAATTTTTATTTATTTATTATTAATTAATTTTTTACTATCATTTATTACAATCTGAATCATTCTAAATCTTAAATAAAAAGTAATGAATATTCTCCTATAATATATATTATCAGATATTGCAGGAAGAGAAAAGATGCACTTATTTATCTTAAAAAGATCCTAATTTGTTTTACGTTGAAGTGAAAATATTTTTATATTTTAATAAATAAAAATATAAAATAAATATTTTAATAAAAAAATAAAAAAGTCAAACAACATCTGTTGTCTCGGAGCTCCGGTATAACTTTTGCACATTATATATATAAAATATATTAAGATTAGAAGTAACAGAAGACTTTCTAGAATTTCTTGAATAAGTAAAAATAATAAATGAGTATATAAAGAATACGGAGGTCTATCAAGTTGATGCTTAGCGTAAATGATTAGTAAATAAATAAGATAAAACTCTTACTAAAAATGAAAAATTATAATAAAATTAAGCAGCAAATGTAATAAATAATTAAATATCTTTATATTTTTAACATATATCTAATAAATAATAAATAACTAATAAATAAAAAACTAATAAAAATAACTAATAAAAAACAACGGAAGAGAAAACTTTTCTTATTTCTCTATTATAATATAAAATTAGATTGCAAATATGTTTTAGTCTGATTTCTAGTCATAACTGATATGATTGAAATATAAAATAAAATATATAACTCAGATATTGTAAGATATAAAATATAAAGGAAAGATTCCAATGATGTTCAACAAGATAATATTATCTAAAATAGATTAGAAATAAAACATATTTAAAACACGAAAAGAAAAGAAAAACATAAATAAATACATGATGAAATTTCCTAAATATTAAACACTACAAGTATAAAGTTTTTAGTAATATGACGTGGATTCATAAAACATGCAACACTTTGCTAAGAGTACGTTTACGTATGTACTCACGTAACATGACAACGTTATGCAGGGAAGAAGAGTAGCATTCAAAGTTGCATACGGATGTGGTCTATACGCAAAACACATTGTTTGCATGAGTATGCGTGCACACCAGCGAAAGAGAAAAAGAGCGTAAGTTATGCGGAAGAAGAGAGAATGGAAAATGAAGCGCGACAGAAATGTCTGATAGAAAGCTCCATACACTCCGTTTTTGACCCATTTTTAGATCTCATTTAGAGCAGGAAAAGTTTGAACTGAACGAAGCATATTCCTACCCGCGAGAAAAATGCAGTCAGAATGCTGTGGCAGATAACAAGATTGTGCAGTAACAGAGCCGCTACCCAGAGAGAAAATATTCGCAAATGAGAACATTGTAAATAAGCAACTATATATTAGGACGGAGATACGCTTGAAATCAGTAGTCTGATTTCAAATAAATAACTGAGCTTTCTTAACTTGTGGTGGTATACAATTAAGCAGAATTAGAGTTTGAAAGCAAAATTTCTATAAAATAATTAATTTTGCAAGTAAAGGTATATAAAGGATATGTAACTGAAATATACGAGAACCATAATCGCTGGAAAAAATCTTATATAAAAATGTAAAGAGCAAAGTTAAACGTAGGATAATAAATAAATAGTTTATATACAGATTTGACATATTTAAATTGATGTTATGCTTATCTATATTTCTTCATTATCATTTTATTACGTTATTTATTATATGCAAGATTTGATGTACAAACTTAAATTTTCTGTCCTCATCTTGAATGCAAGCGTTATCTTGTCAAATATGAATTAAAAGTTGCCTCGCATCTATTTACGAAATCCAATTAAAGGATCTGCCAAAAAAGCATTAAAATTTTTGCTCATAAAGCGGCAAAAGACTTCACTAGTTTCTCCCGTTATCTCGAGTATTCATTACAGTGAAAATATGAAAAATTTCTTTCAGTTGAATTATCCTGACATAAAGCCGTTCTTGATAGTCTTATTTAAATTTAGCATATTTAAATATTGTTCAATGCGATTGCTTTTTCATCCGACACAAGAACAACATAAGTAATAGCGCTTAAGATTTAAAAATCGTAGTTATTAGATAAAGTGTACAAAATACTCCAAGGAATTCAGTACGATTGGAAAATAGCTTGAATGAAGCCACAATGAATTTCGCTTTTTAGAAACTTTTTAATTGTAGAAACAATCTAAAGCGTTCAAATATAAAATATATTGACATGATTTATAATTTGAAAAATTATTCATAGTAAATTATTACAATATGATAATTATTTTTATATTTATGAAATAAAATTGGATAAAATTGGATCAAAATGTGATAGAGTTAAATAGAAAGTACGTAAAATATTTGATAAGCATCAACAGTAAAATATATTAGAAAACAAAGAGTAAAATTAAATTTAGATAGCAAAGTATCCTGGAGAGCTCGAATGATCAATGATAGATTATGATAAAATGTACAGTTAACGTAAAAGTAAACTATTAATATCAAAAATTAAGGTACAAAATGTAAAATAGTTGTGAAAATTAAAAACTGTTTGGCTATTGAAATTCTTGAAAAGAATTTGAATACGCTTTAATTGGCGCAATTTTGTATATTGAAGATTGTGAAAAATATATAAATTTTTATGAAATTAAATAAATTCACGCTTTTTTTAATTCAAAATTGATGTATAAAAATATTAGTATCAGATTTATTACATTTTTTTGCATAATAGAAATTTAGAATAATATTAAGTATACCAAAAGGCTGCATAAAACTTTTAATTCTTTTTAAAAAATTGTCTTAAAATGTTGCGATTAAGAAAAATATTTTTTGGAGAATATTTTCTAGTAGAAAGTATTAGTCGAAAATAAATTCTTATAAAAAGCAACAAATGGATTTTTCAAATATTGAGAGCATCTAATTGTTTTACTCATTTATTTGAAGTAAATTTTTTTTCTGTTTGTACTTTACATTCAAAATTTGTGTACTCATTAGAAGTAAAAAAAATTATATAATTAGAAGGAATTAACGCACATTTTATTATCAATCATTTATTGAATGCGTGTATGTGCATATTTCTCAATTTTAGTTCACGTACGCTTGTTCACATATTTTTTAATGTAGATTTATATATATTTCTACTTTAAAATATAATATAGTTTTCTTTGGATTTTTACATTTTTTATTTGTTTCGTAAAATGAAACATTGGCATTATTCTTAAACTTTATTTCATCCGTCTCTCATTAAAGTTTGTCTGAAAAGTACTTCAGCCTTTGAAGTTGAGCAACTTTCTTCTTGAATTCCAAGCAATGTTACCAACACTTAATGTGAGTGGGGTATCAGTTTGGCGCTTAAGAAAATTACATAATTCCACTGCTTTACTCAGTAAAATCCTGTGAATATACATATAAATGAATAAATTTTACTTAAATATTTAATAAGTAATAATTATTTTTAATTTTTTGTTAATAAATTACTCTATTTTCTTTATATTCTGAAAAACTTAAAATCTTAAGAATAATACTCGTGATTTCATATTCTCAATTTATTTTGAATGTGTAGTATATTCATTCGGAAGTAATATAGGTTACTCAGTTTGAATTGAATTCAAATATTGATTGTTGTGTGCATTGCGTTCTCTCAGTAATTTTCAAGCTTAGCTACGAATTTGCTTTTGCCTGCTTGTTTACTATGAGATTGAGAACTTTAGTATTACTTCTCATTCTCTCGCTCTATACTGTTATCACATTGAGCTAAATGTATAATTGCGTGTCAAAACCAGAAATATTATACTTTTTCTCTTTTTTCTCTCAATATTCCGATTAGTTTTTAAGATACATATTCCTTTAAAATTTTAATTTTTTACGTGAAAAGTAGTAGTGTCTAATATAGATGTGCTTTATTTCACTATCTAGTAACTTTTGAATATTATTCTTGACTTTCCGCAAATCATCCGCTTTATATTCTTCTTCAGTACTCCTGTCAATCTCAAATTTTTACTGATAAATATTTCACTTAAAAATCTAATAAGAATTTTATCTAGATATCTAGATAGATATTTTCAAGTGAAATTCTAATTCTAAAGAAGATTTCTTTTTGCGCTGTTTATATTTTATAGATTTGCAAAAAAAATTTCGTATATACATTACTTTCATGATTCATAACTTTATTATAGTCGAAAATAGCTGAAAAATTTACATTTTTAGTAAATAAGTGTTTGTATAATTTTATAATTAATTCTATATAATTACTAAATTTGGTATGTATCCAGTCGGCATTACCTATGCATTAACAGTTCTTATGAATAGAATTTGGAAAGGATACTTTCTTTCATCATTTACGCTATATTATATTTAATATTTATATTATGTTTAGAAGGTTAAATTTTTACACTTTTAAGTTTTTAAAAATTAGACTTTTAGATAATTTAATACAATAAAAATATGTTTGATTTATGATTAAAATAAATAATAAATAATTATATTACTAAATAAAGATTAGCATACAAACGTACATATCATGATCGATCGATAATAAGATTTTAAATATTTATAGCTATTTAAAATTTTGTACAAATTACAACTGAAGGCAAAAAATTTAGTTAGGGTTTTTATGCATTAGTGATTGATGACTTTCTTTTATCGGAGGTATAATTTCCTTGCACTGTGGAAAACAATAAACGTTAAACTTATAACAGTAAGCGCTTACTCAACTTCTAATATAAAGCTGTAGTATAAATAATACATAAACATTAATTATTCAATTGTTTCTCAATATCACTTTATAATTACATTTTCTTTGCAATTAGGTTACTCCAATGAAACTATAGATCAATAAGGAATATGGTTTGATAGTTGTTAAGAATAATTTTCTTACTTTCAATGAAGGTATTAATAACTAATATAATTACTGTCTATACATATGAGAAATATTATAAGGTAAAAATGTTATTGATTATTTAAATTTTGCTTATTTAATTGAATTTATTGAAAAACTTAAATATGAAAGATATTACAAGAAAAAAAATTATTTTTTATTCTATACTATACACTACTATTTAAGCGTTTGAAAAATTAGTTTCAAAATACTCATTTTTTTGTATTCCTAATTTGTGACACATGTTTTATATTTTCAGATATTGTTAAATATCAAAAAAATCTAACTTTAGTGACCTGTAAATAAATTTGTAATTATTAATAACGATTGCTAATTATTTAAAATTTATATAAATGCTTTAACTTAATAAAAGGTTAAAGAGATAGTAATAATATACAAGAGAGTATGCATTTAATTGAATATATTGCATATATTTGGTAATTACAGTATTCTATCTAGTATTTAGCTTTATATTCTAAATTAAACTAGAAACCAGAAGGTATCATAATCTAATTTAGAACAAAATATACAATTAATTAAAATATAAATAGAATCAACAAAATTTGTATTAGTTCTTTGTAAGAACTTTTAATGAATATGTATTAAAAACAATTAGAGTGCTGTTTTCAAGTAGTAAATTAGTAAATCTTTAGAGTTAAAAATGTAAAATTACTTAAGATGTTGCAAATAATTCTAGAATAACAATTAATGTTCCTAAGTAATATGCTTAATAATTTCATCAATATATACATTATAGTCACTTTTCATGATTTCAAATTAATTACATATTTGAGATTTAGGCATTGATTTTCAAGAGATTAAATCATAGTTTAAAAGATATTGGTTAAAAAGCTATTTTTCCACTTACAATTATGTACAATTTTCATTTGACTTAACACAACGTTAATTGTTGTTTAGAAAGGTTTAATTAATATTGTCATTGATAATAAGACATTTATATCAAATGCTTTGGATAACTTTCTGAAATATACCAGAAGGAAAAATTTTATAGAAAAATTTTCAACTTGGTAAGCAAATAAATTGTAAGATTCAAATTTGTAACTTTTTATAATATTATTGATGACGTAATAAATTGGCATTAAAAGTATAAATTAATTTAACTATATACATATATATATAATTAGTTTAAATTTAAACAATTTCTTTATAAAGAGTAAAATTGTATAAAACCGTAAGTAATTAAAGAAAACAATTGGTACTTAATACAAGCGGAAATGAGATTATGAATAAAATTGTTTTAAAATCTTAATACATTTGAGTTAATTATTAGTATTGTTGAGCATGTTAAAAATATTTTTCATCTTAAAAGGAAAAATTGTTATTGTGATAAATTTGTATAAATATTTAATAGACCTATATAATATAGTTTAATTGAATAAAATCAAAGGTATTAATTAATTGATTTTATTCATCTTTCTCACTATCATATTCTCACTTTAATTTGTATTATGATTGTAAATAAATAGTAAAATATTAGAAACACATAATATTATATTCATAATATTAAATAGGAAAACACAGAGAATATTACAAAATAAATAATTAAAAATTTACTATTGTACATGCAGTACTCATACTATTTAATTCAAGATGTTAATAAATGACGAAAATTGTATTATATTAACGTATTTAAATTTTTTTTTTATTGTTTATTTTAATACTTAAATTGTATATATGATATAATTTCAGCTTTATAGTAATTGACGTTAATATTTATTACATTGATGTTTAGTATTTTAAATAATTTAAAATAATATAAAATAATTCAAATTAATTGAAATTAATTTAAATTCAAATTAATATAATTTTGTATATGAATTTAATTATTTTTATATTTTCTACTTACATTTTTTAAGTTTTTGTTAAGTCGTCGATAATGTCACACTATGCTGCACATAAAGCTCGAAGTTTGTATTTTATCACTTTATCAAGTTCAGCATTTATGTACTCCATTTTTTCGCTCCAATGTAGATTTCCAATGCGCATTATCAAAAATATTGTTAGTGTTAAAAATATTAACTGATAATTTTTGAATTAAAAAAAATTCTGTATTAAGTTAGTTTAAAAAATCTTAGTCAAATCTTAGATTACTATATTCTTTTCTATTGATTTTGTAAAATAAATTGATTTGCTTTCCATCATTAATCACTGTCTATTGTATTATTCTAGCCTCAGTAGATAAGGCTCATATCTTAGCCGATTTTCATTGAAAAGTAGTTGATCATAAATAACTGAACAAGGTGTTCTAAAACAAAAATAAATCAGGATAAAATCGTTGATTTGAGATAACTGTATTTCAATTATTTTTAAAAAAAAATATTTGATTTTTTACATTATAAAAAATGTAAAAGTTATGTAAGTAATTTTTTGATATTACATTTGATTATATTTATTTTAGAATAGGTTGTTTATTTTACAAAATTTTCCTAGATTAGAATAAAATTATTTTTAGCATTAATATAAAGTTATGTATTTTTTATTAATTTTAACAACATAAAACAATGAGTAGTAGTTCTCCTCTAGCTTAATACACTTAACTCAACGATATTTCAATTTCTTTGTCTTTAGAATAATATGATTTCAATAACTCATTAAAATATGCATAAATTTTCTATTCATCTTGTTTATGAGTTATAATTTTTTTACCAAAAAATCATTGTTTCATTTATTAGCAAATAGAAGGATATCAAAATAAGTAAAATCTGTAAAATGTGGTGATACTGAAACAATCATTAGAGTAGTACATGAAATTTGATTACGACAATTGCAGTTTGCTGTTGTCTGGACGAAAGAGTTACTTTTATTACTTTTTTCAAAGTAATCACTAAATAATATGCTTTAGCATTCTAATAAATAGCGATTAAAGACTTGTTGGACAAAGAAAAGGTCTTTACCCGCTTTAGAGCACTTTTACTCGTTTCCATTCATATTTTTAATTATTCCATTGTTTCAGGTGTATAATGTTGTATTCGTGTTTTATCGATGATATAATCAATGTAGAAATTCATTAGAATTATACGGAAACAACTCTAAAGACTTATTTGAAACGTTCATTTTCTCACAATTTTCATCATTTGTGAACAAATATGGAACCTACAGATGCTGAAAACTTTATTATAATGTTTTATGTGAAACATTTTTTTATATGTTATAATTATTTAAGTTTTTTCATTAACGAGTTTGAATAATAGGAATGTGGAATTTTTTTATCATTTCTTTAATGTTTACATTTGATCTTTCAGAATGTCAGAATCATCGCTGCCCGTATGATCACAATAAAAATTAGAACATCTTTTTGTAAATTATTCAAATAGTTATGTTTTCATTTCGATAGACGATTTTACACAAAAAGTAGTATTTAATTAAATTGTAAAATTTAATTATTTATATTTTTTCAAAATGATAGAAGTTATACTTTGAATAATTCTCAGAACAATTAGTTGAATACTGTCATGAACAATTTGAATTTAGTGTTTGAAGATTTAAATTTTAGAACAGTCGAAAAAACTTTATTTGAAGGGCTATTCTGATATGTTGGACAGATTTTTCAGATGTCTCTAGTACGCATTAAAAATGATCAAATATTTTTTATTACAATTTTAAATAAATAATTTATTAGCCATATAATTATTTTTGTGTGAGTTATACTATTTTAAATAAAAAATGTACGAATTTATACTTATTTAATACCTAAAATTCTGTAATAAATATACTTAAGTGAAGGTTGGTATTTATAGCAACCGATGGTTATTCAAAGATATTTACATGCACTTGTAATGCAATATTTATGTTAACTTTTATATTATAATTAATTATAAGATCATAGATAAAATATTTTTTTCTACAAATTATATCCATATTTCAAAGTATATACACAGTAATCTTTTAAATGCATATCTTCATATTTTAAGCATGATAGTTAAGTTAAAGAAAATAATATCAATTATATCAAATAAAATAAAATAAATTATATCAAGATGTCTTTAATTAATGCGTAAAGAATGGAATAAAAATATATACAATAATAAATAAAAAATGAATAGAATTAAATTAATTTAAAATAAAACTAAATATATTTATAGTAGTGATTCTTTACTTTTTTTTACAATAAAATATATAATTCAGGCACTGATTTAAAAAAATTTGATTCTTAAGTTTTAATACATTCAAATTCGAAATGTAACTTATTAATTTCACGATTCAGCGATAATAATATATTAATTATATTATGCCGACCAACCAATCAAGCTTATATTTAAATTGTAGTGTATATAAAAAATTTATAAATAATTATTAATATTTGGTTAACTTAAAATTTTGATGAATATTTTCATATTTTGATATTGGAAAATATCTAATAGTTAAATTAATCAATGTCGATGTAAATATGCCGATAATATCATCATCAATAATAGATTTTTCGTGCCACAAAGTTATCGACAGAAGAATATTTGTCGAAAATCAACCAGGCGAATATAAAAATCATCGCAGGAGAATGATTATGTTGACTGACATTGCTTAAATCCTGAAACTAACATCTCATCTATGGGTTTACGTACCCATTTCATGTCATGAACTTGGTATAATACTTACATGAAAAAAAGTATTTACAAAAATTAAGTTGGTCAAGGCGTATCATCAGATTCTAGTAGCGCCATTTTATGCTGATAAAGCAGCGATCGCAATTTCTTTTAGGATATAGTCTACAAAATGATTGCAAAAATTTTAGCTCTTTATCAATGAAATTATTCTTTGATTAGATTTTGCACATGTACTTATAATACATGTGCAAAATAATACATCCATATTTTGATTGATGAAAATTAGTACTTAGAATATGAAAAAATATTGTTTAAAAGATTTAAAAATACGAAGCAATAGTAAATATATTTTTAGAGCATCGAAATAATTATTTAGGTTATGCGACAAAATTCAATTGGAATTAAGACATTAGTGGAGCATAGATTCCTATAGCCCATAATAATTAAACAATTTTGAAGGTATTTTGGAATGTGTTAGTTTTATTAAATTTCATATTTAATGTTGAGAGATGTTTTCAACTGATAACTAATTTATTGAAAGGAAATATAAAAGATCTTGAAATATAGAGTAAAATGAGAGTGTAGAAAGTATTTTTAATCTTCTAAAAAAGCTTCTGTTAGCATTATGCTTTTCCCGTATCCGATGTTTAGTACATCGTTGAACATCGATGTTGATACTGCCAACTATAAAACAAAGATGTAGCGAGTCATAGGCAATCAGTTCGTTTAGCTAGTAATAAATAAAGATTGTAGAAATTTCACGAATAATTCATTCCATTTCAGGAACTCAACGGAACATTTGAAGACATATACATCGGCAGAGTTGTAAATACTAGTTTATGTATATCGACTATTTCATGCACTTTTCTATCTACTTCGATTGTTCGCTTCATGCGAAGGTATCATTAGAAATAATTATGTACCAACGATGATAGTTGAAATCTGAATATTGATTAAAGTATTAATGAAATTTAAGAAGTATTAAGTATATCAGAATAACGGTCTATCATCCACAAGTGAATGGTACATATGTAAATAGGCTATAAGATCAATTAAAATGCGACAATTCAATGCTATATTGTAAGATTAGACGTATGAGTCAGAAAGCCTAGTATGTTGAAGATGCTCTACGATATTGGAATTCGCTTACTTGTTAACTTTTTTATATTAGTAAAACACGAAAAATATTTCAAATATGTCGAATAATTAAAACGATTAATGCATTAATGCATTAATGATATACAGCAACGCCCTGTTAACCGACATGGAATAAAACGCTGCTTTATTTTCACGGAGTTAATGATTTTTCTAAATGTGTTAATTAGATAGAATTTGATGTACAGCCTAAATGAGTAGTCATGCGATGGATCTTATAAAGTAATAAAGGTTGTACAAAGACATTCATAATTGAAATTAATAATAAGATATTTAATATATTAATTGATACAAGAGGACAATATTAATTTCTATTATTTTTATAGATGTACTTGAATGTCAGTCTAAAACTTGAAGTCCGATTTCCAAATTGCCAAGATTCAGATGAAATTATATATCATTAATACTATAAGATATTTATATTATTATACTATATTAAATAAATATTATGAATAAATTTTATGAATATTCTAGATTCAGAAATAAGTTTCATAAAAAATATTCTGTGCTATAATTATAAAATTATATAAATACCATTCTATGCAATGTAATAATGTAAGATATAAAAACTAAGTGTCAATAGAATTATAAATGTTATAACTGTTGAGGAAGTAAGGTGAAATATATCTAGCGAAGGAAAAGGTCCCGGGTTTTCGTAATTACATTAATTTTCTTCGTTGCTTCATCAATGGATTCGTAGGGCTCAAGTTGGCGTCATAAAATAATTAAATAATTAAGAAGAAAACTGAGAACATATTTTTTAAAGATCGAATTTAGTTTCGCTCTGATTTAATTCTTGCTAAGGTAATAGAAATGTATTTAAAACATTACTATGTTACTATAGTGAAATTTTTGGATGTAATATCTTCTATAAAAGCATTCCTTACCGTTCATATAGAGTTCATTTGCGTAGTATATATTGAATTTTATTTATAATGAGTGCTTACATACTCGACTCATCTAATTTAATATACAAGGGTTTACACTTAAAAACAATTGTTTATTCGATGGACAGATATTTCACAAATATTTCAAATTAAGACCAATATTTTGTGAGTAATATCTTATTATTTTGTTTATTGATCTAAACATTACGAAGGTAATCTATTAATAGGTTCTACATAATCTAGATTAGGATATGATTAAGTGTGTAAGTGTTAATTTGCACGATATAAATTCATGTGCCTATATGCATATATGTATGTATCCATAAACATGTATACACTTTTGTTTGCGCTAACGTTATAATAATTGAAACTAACGATTGAAATGAATTATCACGTACTAAGATAATATCGTACACATATTGGGATAAGAGGTATTACTTTATGTAGGAATTCATTGCCTATGTACATAAGTACTAGAGAAATACTGTAAGATAAGCATTTCGAATTTTTGAGAAAAACTGCTGTTATTATTGTTCACAAGATAGTAATTTTCATACGGAGTGAAATCATCTTTTACTGATGATACTACTTCATGTATTTACCAGAGAATACCAAAGAAAGATCTTATCTGTTGTACGATTCTACATGAAGCAGTGATTGAGAGCTTCCAGTTTATGCTCTATGCTTTAGCTTCAAGCATTTACCAACAGTATCTCTGTGTTGAATTACATTTTCCTTATAGTATCCAAACTACATGCAATATACAAGAAAGAAAGGACTTTATCTTCAAAGAATGACAAATTCAATGCTTTTACTCTTATCATACAATGTTTTTTTATATAGGAATAGAAAATCAACTTATGTATTATCTTAATTTTTAAAATTGAATTTACAATTTTTAAAACTGAATTCTGGTAGTTTTTTACTTTACGATTTATTATATTTAAAAATTTTTATGTTCAAATTTTTTTTATCTTCAATTCTCTCTCAATTCGTATACATATTTTGATAAAAATTCTATTAAAATAATTGACTCCAGAATAATAGATATTAATGATAAATGTTTTACATGTACAAATTTATATGGTCAGGGCTAAGAATATATCAAATCTTGAATTGATTAAAATTATTTTTAAGAATTTTCTATGTAATTAGATGTAATGATTTAATGAAAACGCAAGTATTGGTATTTATATGATTATTTGAGAGAAAGAAAGTAATCATCTTAAAATATTTATTATTACAAAACAATTATTTATTATTCAAAAATTATTCTAGTAAATGTGAGCATATTATTCTGTTATATTACAGTTTTATGTACCAGCATGATTTATTTTATTAGTCCTTAAAATTGTTTCACTTTTCTTAAGGTTATTAAATTATAGAATAAGAAACGGTGTTAATCTTAATAATTAAAGTAAGAAAATTCTTCTTTTCTTTATTTTCTGTACAGAATAGAAAGTATATTTAAAAATAAATTCTTTTTAAATAAAGCACTTTAAATTACTATAAAATTGTATTAAAAATGTTAGTAGTTGCATGCTGGGCAATATTTTATACGTTTATTAATAACAAAATAAATAATAAAACGTTTTTATGTAGATAGAAGCTTGAGGAATTTTCACTGATTAGATTAGTTTTGAGTTTATTCAAAATTGTTATATTTAGGACTCTCTTTAAAAGGAAAATTAGTTTCAATTGTTCCTTCTTCAGTATCAAATCTATTCTTTTTTTTGGATGAACTAAGAACCTAACGATTAACTTGGGCAGACAAAATAATTAAATATTTAGCGATATATGCACATCGTAATTTAATTAAAAATTGTTAAATTTTATTAAAGTTTTTCTTTGTATGAGCAAACTAGTGTATTTTAAATTTACAATTCATAATTATTTATGAATTTTTTAAAAATTAAATTTGTTATGATATTTCTTATGTTATAGAAGAGTTTTCAGCCTCCTTTTGAATTTGTTATAACTACATATATTTCTTTAACTTTATCGTAAATTTTACTTTTCATATTGTAGTCAGTGCTAAATACTTTTATATCCTTATTTGATAATAGGGAAATATGTTTATAAGAATACTTTTATCCAACTATTATTCTTAAACTTGTAAAAATTTTGAAAAATGTTAGAGCGAACTGGAAAAATAAGTATAAATAAATCATAAATTAAACACATAAATATATGTTAAATATACTTATTTCTTACATACTTGGCAAAAAAATTCTAATGATAAATTAGGAAGCATAGGATTAGCTTCAACTTTTATTGGATTTTGCGATTGTGCTATAAGATGTAATAAACAAGTTTGTGATTTCTTTTTCATTTTATACCAGTTACATTGAAATGCTTTATCTCCGACCAGGTATCCCTGTCAGAATTTGAAAATATTTAATTATATACGATTTTAAATATTGTGTTCAAATTAGTAAGAACCACACGTGAGAAATTAAAATTTATTCTGCAAGAATGATGTGATGATGTTTATAGATTGTATGATAGAAAAGTGTATATTATAAAGTAACTACGTAATGTATATGTGTATATTTACCATTTCAATTAATGAATCAGCGGCCCATGAACATATAAACAGCCCCAAAGTACTTGTAACTGTAACGATTGTATATTGTCCCTTGACGCCTAACGGTTCGTCCTTGCATTAAAATAAATATAAATGCCTTTATTTTTATTCGTGTAAAAATAATTATTCAACATTAACTTACACTCACTAACTGAATAGCACTAAATAATGCTCCACCAGTAGAAGTCAATATTGTTGAGAGTATAAATAGGCTTATTGTTTTTTTTAGATCATTGGTGTACCTTTAAAATAAGAAATGATTATATTTACTGACATTCGATCTTCTTAATGATATTAAGATTTATTAGAAAAAATAGTCGCGAGATTATTTTATTTCTAAGGTTTTATATTAATAACAGAGACGTTTACTTAAAAACTAATGGCTAAATAATTGTCATTATTTTCATGCATAATTGATTTAAAAGTGATGTTTATTTAATTTAAATATAAAATAAATATTCAGGCTAAATGTACAATTTTAGTTGATTATTTAATACATATTTTTTGCTATACCTTAATAAATGCTGATGCTGTTGAATACACTTGATTAGGTCTTCAAAGTTATTGCAATTACTAATAGATAAAGCTAAAATTTCAAATCTAGCGCATATAAACCATAATAGTAATGCTATAACACAATCGAGTAATACAGCAGCAACAGTTTGGATAGCGACTATAGATTGATTTATATAGATAATAATTTTAATATAAATATTATCTAATGGAAATGGATATACTGCATCAGTCGGAAGTGATCGTGAACTTAACAATGGACCAAGAATAAAAGAAAATGCTGTTACATATGCTATTATTGTAAGACCAATATGAAGAACTGAAGATTGAGCGATGTACTTCATCAAAATTTGCTTATTTGAATCATTAGAATATTGAATAAAATCTTCCATTTCTTTGAACAAATTCTACATCACATTATTAAAACTAATTTTATTAAATTATTATTAAAATATATATAAATTCTTTTCACTAAGGTACTTGTGATTTAATTTTTATAATTACTTAAAAAATATTTCTGCTTTTCATAAAAGATGTGTTTAAGCTAAGGAATTTTTGAAATTTTCAGCATTGATTAAATAAGTCTTAAACGCATTTAATTACAATAAAATTACAATATTTTCTATATTTTAGTAAAATACAAAGTATATAAGATTTTGATATATATATATATATATATATATGAAAATCACAAATACCGTAACTAAAATTAAAAATCCTTGTATAAACCTCTAGTTTATTGCGCCGTAATCTGTAAAAAATTATTTTTATGACACATTGGGCAACTGCACAAGAAAGACACACTGATTTTGTCATTATTTCAGAATTATCTCTGTAAGTGTAAGCAGAAGCTAACAGCGGAAACAGCAGGGATAACGAAGGTATAAATATGAAACACCAACATAACTCAAAGATTAATATTTGTATTTTGCTGGAATTTGATTCTGGTAACCACCCGTAAATCGGAATAATATTAAATCGTGTAAAATTGAGTGCGAATTTTAGTTTTGTTGAAGTATTCATTATTTCTCACTTAAATAGACTTCTCGGAGCTACTGTATAATTACACTGTACTAGTTCCTTAGAAATTCAATTCACGAATTTAGTTTTTAATTACATTATAATTATAATGTTATTAAAAATACTGTAATTTTCATAATTTTATATATGTATATAGTTTTAAAAGTTTTCATTTCAAAAGTTAGTGTAAAATTTCATATTAATTATTAAATTTTTCATTCAGAAGTTATGAAGTAGGTAGCTTCCATTTTCGATTAAAGAAACTAAGTAACGACATTAAAAATGTCTTATACATTGTTCGAGAACAAAAATTGTACTATATGTACGTATCTGTTTCGTATTACTATAAATTATTACGTACTGAACGGGTGGTGAAAATTACGGAGGTAAAATGCCTTTTATTAAAATTCAGCTCTGTTAACAGTATATCCAATGTAAATTAGAGTCATTATATTACTCCCTTCTTCTTAGAAATATGTTAGTTCTAGTTGTGTACTATGATTTTGTCGTTTCGTAGTTTAAGACTTAAATTCGAAGTACATAATAAAATATATTTTATAAATTGAAATATTTATTAATTGAAAATTTTTTAATATTAATAATTACATGCATAGTTATTAATTATTATTAGTCGAATTTTAAATTGACAGTTTTTTTAAACAATGTAATAATTAACCTATAAATAATTAATATAAACCTTCTAGTATAAAAATGGTTACATGATAATTTACTGTAAAAATATTTGTAATATAAGAAATTAATTATTATTTACTTGTAATGAAAAATAACATTATATGTACCATATTATTGAACAAATTTTTTTTAAACTAAGTTTCATATCATATGTTACAAATTAACAAACGTCTTCTTTGAAATTTATTCTCTTATACGTTAATAACATTACATATTGTGGTATATACAGTATAATTTGAAATACAAGACTAGATAAAATTTTACAAATATAATTTAAAGAATTAGAAATAGTTGTCGATTTTAACTTTATACTTATTGAAGTTAAATTGACTTTCTGCTCTTGTTATTAATCAAAATAAACAATTGAGAATTATAGAAAGAAGCAAACTAAAAAAAATTTATTCGGTTACGACATATTTCAAACTTATTACTTTTTTCTGTTTAGTTTTTTACTTATTATGTTAGATAAATTGTGAAATACATTACTTTTAGAAAAATATTGATATAGTTATATATTTAAAATATATATACATTATTAAATAATGAGATGCTGTATTTAAATGTATTTATTATCATTTACATTGGATACATTCGATATTTATTAGTTTTATTTTTCATTTATAAAAATATTTTATAAAGTATTTGTTTAAATACCACTATTTCGTTTTTTAAATATTTATTATATAATAATAAAATCATTTTTAATGAATTCATTTATAATAATTTTTTTCTACGTACGTGTGCAAGAAATATAATTTTGTTCTGAATGGCTTTCCATTCTTAATAGAAAATATGATCATAAGAGCCATTGTGGGGTTGGCTATCAAGTTATCTTCACCATTTTATCAAGGTAACAAAAAATTTTTTAATTATACATGATTTGTTTTATGAAATGAGAAGCTTATCATACAGATTTAAGTGGATTTTAGTAGTAAACACTTATTATCCTTTCTTTTTACTGATATAAGTTGCTTTAATATTTTTAAATAAAACATGTTTCTAATTAATTTCTTTACCATGTAGTAGCAACGGAAATTATTAAATTTTTCACTTCATAGTGTAACTTTTCTGTTAAAACTTTTTGTATATTATTATACTTGTTTTAATATCTATATTTTGGGATAGATACGTAATATATATATATATATATATATATATATATATATATATATATATATATATATATATATATATATATAACGTAAATATACTTTATTCTAAAATAGCATTAGTTAAATAAAAAAATGACTTCAAACATGACATCACAATAAGTATAAATATTTTTACATTTTAAAATTCAAATAAAATTTAAATTTAAAACAAAAAATTTAATAAAGTGAAATAATTTCAATTAAAATATTTTACAAAATGATGAAGATAAAACAAATCGGTGCTTTGAAAAATTAATTTACGTTGAATTTTGAAATAACTGGTAATCTCACCGTGAGTCTGTTATTATACTTATTGAAATGCATAATTCTTATCGACAATAATACACGACAATTTGATATTTTGTATTATTAAAATTCAATTTTCACAATGGATTACACACACACACACACACACACACACACACACACACACACACACACACACACACACACACAAAATAGATTTCATTTACGATAAATTTTTGTGAAGCAAAAAGTATGAAATATAAAACGAAAGTATATATTTAAAGATAATAGAAAATAGTAATGTTGCGACGGAAATCTCCTTTTGTGCTAAAAACGATAAATAAAACGCAACGTGTAAACAATATAGACGCCGCCGTGTTAAGAAACATGAGGGCGCGTAGCGCGGAGTGAGTGAGAAAGAGAATGATGATGAGTGAGTGAGCGAATGGGAGCCGAGGAGTGGAGCGTAGCTACGCGCTAAGGCGGAATCGAGTTCCCGCCTTACCGTAGCCCCACTGCCGTTGAAAACTCGCGCCGGCCTACACTGTAAGGAGGAGAAACGATTTCTCTCGTTACGAGTTACGAAGGGTGGTGTTTTACCGTTTTATCGTCGCACTGAGATAATCGCTAGATATTGCGAGATCATGGAGGTTCCGGCCTTATAGACAAGCTTTGGCTTGCTTTTGAACGTTGAGTGATTTGTGTTCTCTCGTCCTGAGCGGAAGCGATGTTTCGCTAACTTAACCGATCCGAGAGTGACGTGATTCGAACTCTCTCATCCTGGTTATCAGCGATCAAGTCATTTAGTTGCGAAATAACAGTTAAAAGCCCGAGCAGTGTTAATGCATGTATGGTACATGCATACGTGCAGATTAAATATGGCCGCGATCTTGTACAGCCAACGCATTTCGACAGTTATTATAATTAATGTACAGAAATCTTTCCGTTACCTAAGAGACAATAATAGATTATTCATTGTTATTAATTATTGTACATTTCTGTCTGTAGAATCACTCATCATAGACATAGAGGACAATAAATCAATCGTTTTTTATTATTAATTAAAATGACCATTATTATTCTTGACTCATAAAATTATACACTCCCATTCCGCCCTATCGCATCCTGACCTGCGAGTTGTCTCGGCTATATAACGGGCACGAAGAGTGGGTATAAAGACGCCGTGGAGGTCATACATTAGTTCCACAGTACACAATATAGTTCGATGAGGCGAAAAAAAACCCACCGCAAATAAGAAAAACCGTTACAATGTTTTTAATAAAACTTTACTGAAATTCAGAGATTATAAATTATTAGCTACAATTAAATTTATAAATATAAGATTATAATAATATAATATATAATTCATTTATAATAATATATAAATATATTATTAATGATAAAACCAGTCATAGATATGTGTATCACATTTAGTCATATTTTAAATGTCCACGAAAGAAACTATTCTGGGTAAGATAATATCTACAAAATGTCCAAATAAGTTCAATAGAATAAATCATTGTTGTTATAACCTTTACAATGTAGCATTATCTATTTACTATTCGAAATAATATCTAAAAAATTAGCTATGTTATCTTTCTCACTAATATTCTAGAAAAATGACTTAATATTTACTTTTCAGATTATTTTGAAATTTCAATCATTCGTAAATAAATCTTATCATGGTAATCTTAAAAGTCAAATTGAAAACGATTTAATACATAAAAAATTTTTAGGACAGATATAATAACTTGAAATGGAAAGGGCTTGAATAGATACATTCAAAAATATTATTTGGAATTAATAACCATAATTATTTTTATTTACAGATAAAATTATCTATTTTAATGGAAATGCTGAGGACTCTCGTAGGATTTTAGAGGTTTTGATTGCGTTTGGTGAGATAAAATGCATTATTAAAACTTAACTTAGTTTAATGGGACATGTAATAAAATTCTATAAAAAATGAATACGTATCGCAATATAAAGGAATATTGCCACAGATCTGAATTATGAAAACAAAAATTAGAAACTTAATGGATTATAAAACTTGCTAATATTTCAAACAATTATTAATACGACTATATAAAAGTGTATGATACCTATTTAGATACATAATAACAATAAATTTCATATATTTCTAGATAGTTCACAATAAGTTTAATATTAGTTATATTAAAATAGTAAATGCTATATTTCTTAGAGAATATTATTAAACACACACACACACACATATACACGCTAAAATGGTACTTATGTCAAGTTTATACTAATAAATTATTGGAGGAAAATATTTATTTAGAATGATGATGTATTTTTTGTATACATAAGATATTAACTTTCCATTAATATAATAAAATATGAATTCAAATAATATAATTTTCTAGAAAAACAATTCAGTTATTTAAGAATGTATAGAAATTATGACTTACTTTATTTCTGTTTTAATGATTATTATTAAGTGAATAATTCTGACTTTTATTCAAATATATGTATTTATATTTATATTTATATGAAAAATTGTTAAATACTACTCATAATTTTTTTTGAACATTATAGTTTCAATTGCAGTCTATAACGGCAGAAAGTTTTTGGTATTTGAAAGAGTAGTTTGGCTTAATTTTAATATTTTGTAAGTAATGGATTCTGATTATATATTATAGTGTTATGAATTTACCTTTTATTAGAAAATGGATAACTATATTAACTTGAAGAGAACAATGAAACACGATGTTAAAAATCAGTAGATTTGTTCTGAAAACTTGTACACCTATATCAGGTATGTCTAATACAAAGTTTATTAACCATAGCAACTTTTACAGCTGAAAAAGATTTTATTTACAACTATATAACTACTTATGATAGAAATTCTTCTTGTTAAAATTAATTTAGATTTTACTTCTTCTCAAACAGTTTCTAGATTAAAATATAATATATCACGTTGAAAATACAAAAGAATTCTAAAATTGGAGTTCTATAGAAATCTATATGATAAAAAAGACCAGGAATATAAATGTCAATCAATATTTCATATGCAATAAAATGTTCTGTAAACCAAACCATATATATATTATTATTATTTTATGCTATTGTTCTATTATTCTAGTATAATAAATAAAATTTTTCTAGAATTTTGAAAATATATAGAAATATGTAAATTTAGATACAAAGGTATATTTGATAATATTTCTACATTAAATATTACATGAAAGAACAGCGAACATCTGTACACTCATTTTTAAATACGATGGAAGTTAAATAGTTTTGAAAACTAGTTACGCTAAAAAAATAAAAAATTACTGAATTTTATGGTTATCATTTTAAAGCTATAATCTAGATTTTGCAGTTTCATCTTATTTTCGATTAGTTTTTCTAGTGAAGAAATTGTTTTAAGTAATTGCTTTAGTTAACTGTAACAAAAAGATAAATACTATTTAACATATGCTATTCTCATTAAATGTTGTCATGTATACCTACTAGGCTATTCGTTTTTCGGATACGTGACGTTGCGACTATATAACCAACATACCAAAATGGATTACATGGAATGACAGCAATTACAATATAAGATTTTACAATCATATAAATAATATTCAAACTAAAATCAAATCATCAATTCGGGAAGTACGTGATGCCACAAAAGTTGACCAGCTGACAAATCAGCATATTAAATCATCGATGATATAACTTAGAGAAACCATGCTAATTAAAACGAGGCATATTATATCCTCAAGGATATTGTAACTCGAGATATAAAAAAAAATTGAGAAAATCGGACTAATCAATTTGTTGTAGAGCAAGAGAGTAACCGATCGATTAGTCAAGACGTTTGACAATTATCAACTTGGAGAGAGGAACAAACAACACGACTTTAGAACCACCAAAGCACTGACATACTTGATAAATAAATCTCCACGCAAATATCCCTCTCTTGCCCATTTAAATAATCTAAAGTAGCATTTTAATTCTAAAATCGCGTATAATTATTTAACTCGATCTTCGCACAAAATCCGAGGAGACCTGTCCCTCGGATTGGTATGATAAACAAACTCGGTCCGATTTGTAGGTAACAACAAGTAAAATTGGTACATTGGACGTGACAATATATACACTAAATATTGGCCTTAATTATCAAATATTTATAAAAACAATAATCAATAATACTTTGCAATACATCAACGTTATGAATTAATAATTAAAAAAATAATTTCGTACATTTCAGTTTTGCCTGTTTTTAATAAATCTTGCATCTGGTTGCTATAACATTTTGTAATTTAATTTAAACATTTTTTAAAATATTTCTTTATATTTAAATTATTCTATTTTGTTTAAATCATTCATATTGTATTAAAATGTTACACCATGATGACCTCGAATACACTATTAAAATAAAGATAAAAATGACTAAAATTTTCTAAAATATAACTGATTTATTACAATAATGAAAATGTTTTTCTGCCTGTATGGATAATAATATTTATTATGACAAGACACACTTCTAATAGTGATAGAACAATATTGGAATCGTTTTTCAATATATAACATATATATGGTCAAATAAATTTTAATTTATATAAAACATTAATTTATGTAATTATTTAAATTAAATAATTCATTAATTATATTGTTAATAAATTTATTAAATTAATTATTTAACAATTATTTAATTCAAAAAATATAAACTACTAAAGTGAGGCAAACACGAAAATGTTTTATATAAATTTATCGGGAATGTTTAGTTTATTTTAATAAACAATGAGGCATTTCATTTTTATTTATACAATTTAAGCATAATGTATACTTCTTTCTTGAGAATTAAAAAATTTCAGACAAACTTTGATAATTATACTTGTAGAGTTTCTCATCTAAAATATGTACATTATGTTATAAATAACATACATACATAACATACACAGAACTTACGCAAGAATAATGACTTTTCTTGGTAAATAAATTGTTTATCAGTACCGACGTAATGTACCTTTTATACTATTTTATAAAATTATGTATAATATTTTAAATTAAACGACTATAAATATTTTAAAATTCAAAGATTTTGTGCACTTTTGAAACATTTTGCAATTATACGATCTCTATTATAATATAAAGTACATATTTATAACGTTTAAATCTTATGAGTTGTATATTTGTAAACATTAAAAACACCTTGGATGATGTTAAGTAATAAAGTATTTTAAAATGTTACTTTAACTTGATAAAATTAGTTTTATCTGATGAATTATACTTTTATTTTAATGATGAAATATATTTTTATTAACCAGTCAATAATATATTCTTGCAAATATTATATGAAATAAATTTTATTTTACAGAATTTTTATAGTATTCATTTTCAAAGTACAAAAACTTAATAACCATTTAAATTACAAAAAATCATAAATAAAACATAAAAAATTGCAATAATTATATTGCAGATGTAATTTTAATATTACAAATAATATTCAGATTTTATATTTTTTAAAAGAAATATAGTTTCATAATTCTGTCAAATGTTTAAAATTTTATTTAGAAGATATGTGACAATTCATATCTTAAAGATTTTGTTTTTTAATTTATTTTTATTTATTTTATAAGTAGTTTATTACAAGTTAAGTATGATAATATGAATTTTTTATTATGAATTTTTACGGCGATTTTGTAGTGATTTTACCTGTTACTGGTCTCTCTATTTTATATTTCTTTATTTACAGCGGCGGCGGCGTCACGGTCTTACGCGCTTCCTGGTTATCCCGGCCAGGATAACCGATACTGGATTCATATCGGGAGGAGGAGGTGTGAAGAGACGGGTTGAGTAAAAAAGAAGGCGTATTTTTACAAAAGACTAATATAATTTATTCAAATTAAATCTTACATTTATTTGATTATTTGGTGGGCTTGCGGCGGTGCCCTATCATTATAATATAACTTACAGCGAACTACGGTGGTGAGTTTTCCTCATTTTCAGATCATGGTGATTTTCTTATTAATTCCTCGATATATTGAGCTTACGGCGAATTACGTTGGTAATTTCTTGTTACAATTAGAGCGACGGTTGTACATAACTTATTACGAGTTACAGCGGCGGTTATTTTATATAGTCTTAACAATTTTATAATAAATCATGGCAGTGGTTAGCTTAGATAGTCTCAACGTTTTTACAATGAATCATGGCGACAGATAACCCTACAGGCGAGTTACGGCGGGGAGAGTTCAGCCACGTGGCTGTATCTCCGGGATGCATCGAACGATTACACCCTGAAGTTCCTTACACTAAGGGCCGCGCGCCAAAAGATTGACCTTCTTGAAATTACCGGCGCTTCGAAAGATTGCACCAGGGGTCACGCGTCAAGGGCTGCACGACCGTAAAGAAGCACTTCCTCTGTTTCGGAGATCTCCAACTCCCGAATTCCCTCATTCTATGCGAGTTCGCCCTTTTTATATCTTTTACTGATTTTTTCTTCACGCTCTTGCACTCACAAGACTTCGTCGAAGACTTGCTTCGCTTAGCCTTTACCCTTAAAATCCGGGGGCAAAGGTTAGCAGCGGAGAAACAGCCGTGGTAGTGGCGCAAACGCGTCGCGCTTGCTCGTGCATGGCCTAGCATGGTAATATTTTCTACTTTCAATATAAAATAGTATATTAAATTAGTTAAATTATATGATAATCTAAATTTTAATAAAATACTGAGTAAACTGATTGAAATTTGGATTTAATCAAATTATATATCTTTGTTAGCACAATTATTTCCTAAGTATGATCATATTATTTTATAAAGTATCACATATAACTTTTTTTTGAAAAATTTTTTATTTCGATGATTCATTTGTAAAACGACTATTATATTAAAGCAATTGCTTTTTCTGCATCATTTTAACGATTTTCTTCGTTATCATTTTAAACCGTATAATAACATTTCATAATAGTTTTTACTAATTATTGTTCTGTTCTTTTTTGATCATGATGATTAAAAAAAGAGTGATGCATTAAATAAAGAAACTAAAGGAATTAAAGTTTAATATAAAGAATTGATTTAAAGGCATAAAAAAATTAGAATTAAATTATAAAATTTATTTTGTTTCAGGAAATAAGTATATTGTTTTGTTGTAATACTTAAATCAATGAAAAATTGACGAAAAATCGAGTTATTTTGTCAAATTTTCCTAACATTTTGAATTTAAAAAATGTAATTTTATAGTATTTTAGACAATCTCGACATTATATTAGCAGTAGTGTGTCTAAAATCTTATAGATCCGAGTACAGCTTCAATGTGCTGAAGCAGCACTCGGGCACGTAGTTAGGAATCAGGGTACTCGGGAGTCTAAGAAACGATCTATCCGATCATTCTTTTATATTAACTTAGAAAATTGATATTATTTTAAAATCTTGAACTGTTGGTTATTTTTTTAATATAGTATTTTTAAAGTAAAATTAGATGTAGAAAGCATTTGAGTTATTGAAAGATTTGAAGTCGAATTGACTTAAAGAATAATTTAAAATGGATAAAATAGATTCTAAATCTATTATATTGTCTTTTTATTATTTCTATTAATATATTTATTATATCTATATTGTTGATTTTAGAATTGAAAAAAAATTTATGAAAAATATATTTAATAAGATAGATATGAAAGCTAGAATTCAAAGTTACCATAGCTTGAAAAACTATCTGTTAAATATTGGCTTTAGTAATTAATCCAAAAGTAATTTCTTGAGAAATGAGTTTACCATGTGTAAGAATAGAGGATTTTAGGATAATTGTAAATTAATGAGTTCAGATTAATTTTATTAATTTTTATCATAAATTTTTTGTTTAAATTCTATAGTTTTCTCTAAGCGAGATTTGATCGTTTTATTAAATGAACTGTGAATCAAACATAGGAAAACACTTGATAGGAAAACATAATAAAACATTTGAATTATAGATATTAAAAACCGAATTACTTTAGAAAAACAATTTAAAAGAAAAGAATGTTATATTCGAAAATCACAAAGATTATTTAATAATTTAGAAAGGAAGTTATTAATTAGATCATGATTTGGATCATTAAAGGATTTAAATGAAAGATCTCTGAGTAGAGAAAAAATTAAGAATTAAACATAACTGTGAATATACAACACCTTGATAGAAATGCAATCTGGTTAAGAGTACGCCTGTTCCTATTCCGTGACTGTCGAATATCTTTCATTCCGTTTTTGTTTGATCCTTCCCTTGTCTGCGCTCCCGCTCGTCTCGCAAGAGGTATTTCGCATCTCCTTCGAAGGGTGACCACGCCATCGTTCCGCTTCGCTAGAAATATTTTTTCTTTTTCCTGGTTCCTTCTTGCGGGCTGTTAGATCCACTACCACCTTTGCTTCCTTTTGCTTGCCATGACCACCCCTGTTTTTCCCTTCTCGATCTCACAACTCTCTCCCTCCCGATTCGTCATACACTTCATGTTCTCAAAAGAAATGCTTCCCTATGTTCTTTCTCCGCTTTTCTAGCTATTACTCCTGAAAAATCATACTCTGCAGGAGTTGTATAGTGTATGCCTGATTGGAAAGTAATTGTCTTGTATTTGTTATAAGATTTTTCTGCATTGATAAGAAGGATATAAATAAATTTTCTGATATTATGAACTTGAGTAATAAAAGTTAAAAATTAATGTTTTATACTAAAGGACACCAAATTTATATTGACACATAAATTCTCTATATTATTATTAAATTAATGTTAAAATATAAAAGAAATAAATACTACAAAAAAGGATCTGAAACAGGTTTAATAGATTCGAAAGATGATTCTCAGAAAACGTGGCTTTATATTATTCTATGATATAACGACACTCATAGGTAATTATAGAGCCAAGATGATTAGTCTTGTAATAAAAAGAACAGCTAATGTTGAACTTAGGGAAGAATAAAAAAGGTACTAATGAGTTTAAAGACTGATACACGACCATGAAGGTAAGAGCTCTGCGAATTATCAAGAAACAACAAATAAAATGTAAGTCAATTCGATCGTTGAAATATTTAAATTCAAAGAAAAATTTGGCATATGAAACTGGTAATATACCATAAACAACAATTTAAAACATTTTTTGAATATTTTAAAACAAATCCCTATGGTTATGATTATTCTACTAGAAAGTGAGTGGATTGGGTTGCAGTACTTGTTTCTAAAATACAATGATACATATAGATATAGATACATATAAAGATACAATATTTCTCAACTTCAGCAAAAAATGAAAATAAGTTTTATTTTTACAGTGTATTAATGGTAAATAGTATAATTATATTAGAACATTTCCAAAAACAATAAGCTAGTAAAAGAATTTAATATAATTCAAATTTCGATTACTTTTTTATTAAAGTAAATAGATTTTAAAGCAATCATCTTAAGCATTAATTATCTTTTAGATAATATGAGTTTCAGAGTTACTACGATATTATAGGAATAATTATCCGTATAAATATTTTGATAAGTATAAATTAACATAAATTTAACAATTTTTAGTATAAATATGGAAATCTGAGTTTAATAATTATCATGTTACATATTTTATTATCAGAAACATATAAATTTATAAACAGTAATGTCTATTCATATGAATGAAATATAGAAATTCATTTTTTCAATATTATCCTATTATTTTTAAGTTCTTCATTTTATTGTAAAGTAATTCACGGGACTCAAGAGTAGATTGTACTAATATATACTTGTCTAGAAAGTCTAATTTCAGCATGTAAAGGGCATAATTGACACAGAAAATCGATCCGATATAGGTAACAACTCGATTACATATTCTATACTTTGTATTTGATATGTATACTTTGTATACTTTCTTTTAATATCATAAAAAAGACACGATAGTAAATAATGTTTGCTAACATACCTATGCATAGCATTGCAGTTTTTGTATTAATTGTTGTACATTATAATACTAATGTGAATTCAAATTTATGTTATTGAATAGTAATTTTGTATATACCTATTTTTGTATTTTTGTATTACCTATGTATTTACGTTTAGTAAATAAGAGATGAGGATGTGGTAGAATTATTAAACAATATAAGGGAACATAGATTATCACCAATTATTATCAATTTTTAATATCATTCATAATTGAATACTTTTTAGTAATTGTCAATCTATTGCATACTAATAGATTCACAAACTACCGTAAGTAGTTTTTATTACGTAACAAAACAACCCACTTGGGATAAAATGAGTTTGTGTTTAGTATTGTCAGAGCGACATAAATTGTATGAACTGTTCCTCTGATATTTAATTAAATTTATATTATTAAATGTTATATTCCGTTCACAATAATCTACTTTATATTTTTATACTGTTGTAATTATATTATTTCTATGATTCATATTTTATAATCACGATAAATTATTTTCAATTATATATTATATATGAAGGGGTAACACAAATCTAGCGGAAGAAAAAAAGTCAAATTTTGACGACTTTTTTCAAATTTATTAAAGGGAATGAAAATCCCTTCTGAGGGATTATTGAATATGTATGGAAATATACAAAAAACTTTTTTTATTGATATTTTTATACAAAATGGTGGCAAGCGGGCCAATTTTCGGAAGACTTTTTTTTAAAAATGTCCCGACGAAAAAACCGATTTCTTTTACAGATATTGACTTGGAATAAAAAGAACAATTTTTCTTAATCTATATACTATTATCTGAAGAATAACGTAAGAATTTTTTATGTAAAAATGGGGCTCTTTTGAAATAAAAATTGATTTTTGGCGAAAAAATGAGCAGTTAATTATTTATAAAATGAAATTAATCTCAGTTCAAAAAATCCCTATTTAGTCCCTTAGAAAATGTAATTGTGAAGTTCCTGTAAAAATTTCAAAGATATATGTGCAATCGTTTTAAAGTTACGAGTCTGACCGATTTAAAAAAAGTCATATTGAGAAAAACGAGTTTAAAGATCACAAACCGGAGCTACAGGAAAACGTTCGACAGAGCCTCTTAAACATTTCTTTTTATTATAAAAGAATTTTTTTTTTATAATAAAAAAAATTACCGCTTGGATATTATTTTTATGGTATTAAAGCATTGTTTATCAAAAAATAAAAATCAATTTTTTTCAAAATTCTAAAGTGGTGTTACCTCTGTGTATGTATATAATCAGAATATTTTTATAACACTTACCTTTTCTAACAAACTTCTTGCAAAATATTATTAAATTTAATAATATTATATGAAACAATAAGACAATGAAAGAAGCTAAAACATTGCTTAATTTAAGTTAGAAACTTAATCAATACAATCGCCTTTAATAAGTCTCTTTTAGATGTAATCATATGTTTCAAGAGTAATAATATCTATTAGAAAGTTAAGTAATTAACAAATAAAAATAATATCTTAAAAGAAAAAGGTATTACATATATTAATTAAAATTTATATACATAGTTTATAAAGTATTAGTTTGAATAATATAATTATCATATAATTTTACTTTTTAATTATTATATTAAGCGAATAGAATGTTTAATCATACTAATTGCAGCTTTCAATTAATTTGTTATCGTATCATAAGCATTATTAAATTGAGTTTATTACCAACTATAGTTAGTAATTATAAACTGATTTTATAATTACTATAAATGATGAACTATGAAAGTTATTTTCCGAATAAGAATCCTAGTTACACATTTTCATGTCAATCGTATACATTGATATTGATATCTGATAATACCAATGTATATGAAAGTTCTATGCATTAGAATTTGTTTTTAATTCGTAATTAATATTTACTAAAATTTGATTTCATAAATATTTATATTAGTTTAAACCAAATGTAATACAACTTATTAATATGTGTGAGTAGAAAATAATTAGTAAATAAAAAAATGATTGTATTATATAATAAAAAAGAACGTAGCTTCTTTCAACTATAATAAGAAATTTTAATATAATTTTCACATTTTGTGTATTTGAATAAAAAAATTGTTGCTATTAAAAAATAATCAATTGTTCTGCAAACAAAATAATTATTATCATTTTACTTCTATCAAAAGTTTAACTTTATGAAGAAGAAATTGAGTTAATCCTGGAACTATAATAACCAATTAAGGAACTGCGAAGTCATTCAATCCGAAAATGAAATTGACGAATGACTTTTGCTAAGCGGTGCGGCAGCTCTACAGGAATATATCAAGGCGTAATGTGCAGTACATTTGCGAAGAGATTCATATTAGAAGTTTTGGACGGCTGGGCGTCGATAGTTCATAGCCAGTCTTCAGACTACGGTGGATTGTTTAAAACTTAACTCGTTAGTGTCGATCGTCCGACCTAAAAATGTACAAGCGTGTCGCATAGTAAACATGAAATAGATTAATCGTACAACATTCAAGCTTGCTCACTCTTTGATAGAAACCTGCTTCGAAAAGCTTTACGAGCGTACAAGCAAAAATTTTGTTTTGGTGTAAATTATGAAAGAAACGTTTTAACTTACTATTCTTATTTTGTACGAATTTATCTCGCATTATTTCAATCTCACATAAGATTTTATCGCAACTATTTTAAAAACTAACTAAACACTCACATTCATATTATCCAAAGAATCGATAATATTTTAATAATGTATTTATTGAAATTTATACATATATACTAAAATAATCTAAAAATACCATATGTAAATTGTGCGATTATTGCATAAAAAATACGTCTCTGTGAGAAATACATTTTATATCTTTTTTGAATATTAAACAGCATTCAGTTTAATAAAGCTTATCTCTCAAGCTGATAGAAAAGTTGAGATTTGTTATTGCGTACCTCTACTTGTACATATAAATACATGCACATAAATAAAATGTCGATTGTATTGAAGATACTTGTAAAAAGTATTTCCGAAACTAAAATATATAACTGAATTTTTTATATTAGAATCAAGAAATAATTTTATTTAAACATCAATGTTATTAAAAATTTTCTGTAAATGTTTTAGTGTAAAAACAGTTTATAAAAAAATATATTAAAATATATATTGAATTGGAAGAAAACCTCCAGTATCTATATTTTGCAAGTAATAAATTAAAAATATGTTATATTATTCAATATGAGTTTATTCCGATTCATAAACATAGTTTAGTAGTTTAGTTTGATTAAATAATAGAATATTTGATTCATTTTGTGAATTTCAATTTTAATTATATCATGTTTTAATTCTGAGTATGAGTTATATTATTGTATATTATAACAAATGTACATTTTTTAGAGTTATAGTTATGGAAAATATATCTTGACTGAAATTTACGTTACATGATCTTCTATCCTTGTAAAAAATATGCTAATTAAATCAGATATTGTGTTTTAATATACATTATCATGTATCAAATGTTATTACAAAAGTTCAAATTACAAAAGAAATATTCCTTTTAAATAAAAAAGTAGATTATTATTTTGTTTAATATTAAATACAATATAAAGAAATATATATATATATATACAATATTAAATATTACTAATACTTTGTAATGTATAAAATTATTATTGGTTTTATAAAATTGACTTCTGTCAAGAAATTATTGACTACTTTTTTATTTGAACTATAGAGTGAAATTTTAAAATAAAACGTAAATGAAAATTTTTATTGCAAGTTCTCAGAATCAGTTTGGAATTATGTGCCTCTATATTAATTTTTACCTTTGAAATAAAGGATTTCTTTTTTCTCGGAACTTTAAAATTCTTTTTTGTGCACTCGTCTTTCTCTTAACTCAACATGAAATTATCATGTGAATTGCCAGACTCCATTTAACTATCATTTATGCTCATCGAACAGTTCGCACAGAGCATCGAACAGTATGCTCATCGAAAGAAATTATTCATAAATATTGTATGAAAACAGTTTTGTTTGGAAAAATTTCTTTTTGTTTAATTAAAAAGTAAATATCTACAAATCAATTGCATTATAAAATGCATTGAATTAATGTGAAAAATACATGCCAAAAGTTGATTGCTTTTACATTCATTGCGAACAGGATTATATTTTTATGTATGTGTATATATATAAAAATTTATTGAACCATACAGAGTACATAGAGGCATATAAATCAAACGTATAAAATTATCATTGTTAGTATTTTAAATAATTATCGACAAACTAAGGCACATTTTTTGAAATAATACTTAATAAATTATTATTAAATTAAATGATATGGATTGTCTGGAAGTAAAATTTTTTTTAAGATTAATATTCTATAATAGCAAAAATTTTAGAAATGACCTAGTTTATGATTTTACAACCTCTTCATATTTTATTAAAATCCTAGAATTTCATATAAATAAAAATAAAAATAAAAATTCAAGTTTAGAATATAATTTTAAGAGTCTTCTTTATTTATAGATTTATAAATTTAAAAAAATCTCGAATTTAAAATGTTGATATTTATTTTAATAATATCGAATTATTACATTATGTAAAACAAATGGTTTCATATAACTATTTTTATTATATTAGCCTGTATATTTACTTAAGGAGATCTATTATGAAATGTATAAATATTTGAAAGAAGAAAATGTTTGTTTATTATGTCACAATCTCATCTGTAAACAACAAGAGTTTTCTAAAGTAGAAAACTATCAACTTTTATTCGCTTTTAAAAAATAGCGATTTTAAAAGCTTTATATCGTGTAATTATTTTTAATTATCAAAGTTAAGTAAATGCTACAAGAAATCTTCGTTTAGTTCAGTTGAGAAAATGCTACGATTTTATTATAAGTCAAGGCTATAAAATAATAATTAATATCTTATAACAAATACATAATTATGTTTAACGTTTTCATTCTACATTATAAATTTCAGTTTGTTATATACAATACTTATTTTTATTATTCAAATAAAACTGAATTCATTCGTTGTTCGTATTTATACAAAAACGGTTGTAATATCAACATCAATATATACGTAGAATTAAGTAACGATTGAAATAGATATGTAAATAAAATAATATTTTATTCTATTTTATAAATAAAAATTATATTGAAAAGTAAATAATTATAATAATATTTTTATTTAAACTTATTTAAAATAAGTTTATATAGAATATATAGTTTTACTCATTGTCTAATCTGATTATAGAATATTGCACAAAAGCTGGTTGTGAATATAATAAAATTTATATAGTAAAGCCTTTATGTTGAAGCTACTCTTGAGATGACTTTGTAAGCTCATAAATGAATTGGTAAAGCAGGTAATAAATCAGGTATGTTTAAAAAGAGTTTTGAATTAAAAAGCTGAATGTAAACATTGTTAAGTTATGGCCTTAAATGGCGAGAACAAATTAAGATTATTGTAAGAAAGAGAGCACGAATTTTCGCTGGTGAAATGTCTTTGTGTACTGGAATTCAGCAGCATACTGTGATCTAGAAGCAACAAGCTTAGGAGAATACTTAGATTACTCTAAGACTGTAACTGACCTCGATAAGGAGTTCTCGTCGGATTTTAAAGCTTTCCGTCCACAGGAATATCGTAAGATCTATCTCGGGTCACCAATGTACTTGCAAACCACGAGATTCAGCGAATGTGCAAAATTACATTAAAAATATCTTCAGTCACAAAGAGAAAGAAATTCGACATGAGGAGATAAGAATTTTAGAAATAGAGAAAAACGAATCTATCCTCTAAATTTGTTAAGTTCTCACGACAGTATGTCCCGTATTATATGGTTTGATTTTTATTTCTTATTTGACATAGTTAGTTATTGTTAAAGTTACTTTCGAAAATAATCTCAAGGACAGTGAATTTATACTGTTTTTCATTTTTATTTCGAGTGCTTCATCATCAGTAGCATAATACATTATTGAATTATATATTTAGATTTTAACTTTATATTTATATTATATTATTAAGTTTATAGTAATTTGTATCTAATTCTTGACAATATTCCAATTTGTGATACTTTTAAAATCTTTTTTCATTCATACTTCTATTAAAATGAAGACAAATAATACCAAGTGTAATATTATTTGCAGAACCAATAAAATTAATTTTTAATTAACTAACTTCTTAATTCTTTCAGTTTTTATAAAAAAAATATATGAAAAGTATATATAATTCAATAATAATTATCATGCATAAAACAAAATTATCATGTTGTCAACACTTTAATCACGTAAATAAATATAAGCAAAAAAAATATAAAACATGTTTTAAATTTTGAATTTTTGTGAAAAATGAAAAAATATAATTAACAATAAAATGTAAAGATAAAATATAAGCATGTTTAAGTACTACTTATCAATAAATAATAAAAGTACCTTCTTAATGAATTGGCAAAATTATTTATAGAACTAATGAAAGGATTGAACTATATTAAATAAAGAAAAGATAAATATATGTAACTGCACGAATCAGCAAAAATAATTAAAAATATCATTAATCAAAAATAAGTGTAGTAGAAATAAACAAATTTTTCAATAATCCGATAGAAATGAACGGAACTATACTAACTGAAATAAAAGGAGAAAGTCTAAACAGACAAGACAAAACTTGACATAAAAATTAACAAATAAATACAAAAAGAAAAAAATCATAATACCTTTAACATATTAATTATAAGTTAATAATATAATTTAGTTTTATTAGAAGGTGAATACAACTCAAAAGAAATATAATAACATCTTTTTGAAAAAAGGCAATTTCTTATTTATCAATAATAAATCTTATTTTCTATAATCAATTTATCTTATTTATCATATAATAAATTTAGTATTATAATTCATTTTTTCGAATTTAAGAATCAAAATGTTAATTCTGAATTTTTGCAAAAAATAAAGAAAATATAATTTAATGAATACATATATCAGAGGTAAATAATAATCTCATTAAGAAAATCATAAAACTAAGAAAATTATCCTCATATTTACAATATTCGGTAAGTTTAGACAAATAAAAGATGGAGTACATAAGTCAGAAATCCGACACAGAGCAACAGTAGCAATTTTGTCATATATAACTTTTAATCATAATAGTCCTAGAGATTCGTATATTTAGCGTCAAGGAATAAAATCAAACCGTGGTTTGTAAAGTGAATAATCAAATAAATGAAAAAATTATGCATGTAGTAAAATGTATGAAATATTATGAACTTAATTCTAGTAAAAAAATTTTTAAAAATAAATAAATTAAGAAACAAAAATTATAAGTTTTTTTTTGTCTCAACATAATGGTATAAATATTACTGTACTATGCAATAATGGATATTAGATAATAGGTAATAAAAAAAGATATAATATAATATTAGATAATAGGTAATAAAAATAAAGAAAGAATAAATTCTCTTTGTAATGATTCCCAAATAGTATAAAATAGTAATAGTAAAAAACGTCATTAAACTTATAATAACCCAAGAATTTTACTTTTCTCAAAGATAAAATTAATTAAAATATGTAAAGTACAATTTAAAAATTATAATATAAAGCGTATTTATAGAAAATTCTATACATGAGGATCAGAAAATAATCTTGGTAAAAAACATTTTTAAATAATCATATGAAAATAAGCGTATACATTAATAATATATTAAAGCATATGCTTAGTTTATATGACGCATTGTTAATATAATTGATTCAAATGAATGAAAAAAATTATTTAAAATATTGTATTTAGAAAATAGAAAAAATAAGTATACATAGTTGGAGTATGTGAAAAATGAATGCAATAACATAAAAGAAACGGCCTTGTAAAAATATATGACGAATACGTAGAAACGCGCTTCAAATTTATGTGGGAAACGAACACATAGCAGCCATTATAGCACGTCTATCAACACGAGTGCAACATTCGGTCCACCGAGATGCGTTCAACCAGTAGCATCTAAATAAAGCACAAAAATGTATTTCGTAAGAATGTAAAAAAGTGCAATACACGCGATTGATGTCTTCTAGTTCAGATTCTACCTTATTTATTTAACCAACTAACTATCCTTTATCAGAGTACCAAAGATCATTTGGGAAAAAATACAAGGAGACGACGCTTTTAAACAAGATATTGGTGTTCACTGGGCACCATTTTATACAATTTTTTAATACCAAAGTAAGTGATCTTCATTTCATAGACAGTACACTAGAACATAATTTAGATGATGCTATTAATGAATTTCGCTAGCGACAAATCCTTTCTCTCGTTAGTTTTCTTTTTATTAGTTTATTAGTTAGTTAATTTCCATCGTTAGGATATAAAACTTCGCAACGGTACACTTCATTATTTTATTATTTTATATATTCTATTATATGGCATTTGAATACGGCCTTTTTATATAAATTATTATTATAATAGTAATAATTCGACCGTTTAATTTTGTAGGTTATACTGTAACTTATAACAATAAGCGATTCAAGTGCCCACTAATTTGTATTATTATATTACAATACTACTTAGCACAAATTACAAATGAAGAAAACTTTATAATAATATTTCATTTTTTTCTGCCTTTTTTGTAAATAAGTGGTATTATTAATCTTTTAATATACTACTAAATTTTAATAGTCCTCTATACGTATGTCGCCAATATATGCATTTAATTGAATATATGAACTAATTACAGAATTACAGAAGCAACGGATTCCAACGCGAAGGTTATCGAGAAACGACAAAGTCTCATCCGTTTTGGTCGGAGCAGCAAAGCACGTCACCAACAAGAAAGAAGACGCAGAACATTACAATAATGAAGCGGATCTCACTAGGGAACACAAGAAAGATATGGCTGACCTTCAGCAGTGAGTCCTCTTACTATGTCGAAGATGTATCTCAAACCTGTATCATATATTATATTAAAAATAATTCAAAAAATTGTACATAAATTTAACATAAATAAATGAAGTAATTATATAATGTATAAATATTATATAAATAAATTTATATAATAATTGAGTATAATAAACTAATATGAAATAGATGTAGCACGGAATTGAAATAATTAGTTTTTCATATTGACAATACGGTAAACTTTTAAGTATCTGCTTTAATTGATTAAATAAAAATATTTTTCATAAATATATAAATTCAGTAAAATCCATATGATAATTTATAAAAAAATTCTTTACTCATTGAGTTCAAACATAGTACTTACATAGAAAGTAAATTGTTTCTGATTAAAAAATTGGATTGATATTAATACTTAATATTAAAATTTAATTATAATTGTTTTACATTTTGTTTGCATAAAAATCTAGATTTAACAGATATTTTATTATTATTTTTTAATAATTATAAACATATAATGATAATAATGATATTTACGTCGCATTGTAATATATATATATAATAGATATATTACAGTACTAATAGTATATAATACTGACAGAAACAAAATTGAGACTATCATTTTCACAAAAGAATTTCGATAAAACAGGTTATACATTTAGTAAAAGTCTTTATATTGAAATTAGTATTTTCATAATTCGCAAGTAATTTTCGGAAATTAAAAAAGAAAACGAAATATAATTAATAATAATACAAGAGTAAATGAAGAAAGCTTTATATTAAATTGTTCATAATTAAGTTAATTATTAAAGCAAAAAATTAGATAAAATTTAATAAAAATTAAATAAAACTTATTATATGTAGTAGTGTATAACAATATGTGTATTTTTGTTTCCACTGTGAATAAATTATTTCAAGAATGTAGTAGAAATAAAAAAAAAAATACTAAAAAAATACTAGATACAAGTATTTTTTTATTTTAGAGAACTTGATACTTGAGAACTATTTTTAATATTGTTAAATATTAAATGTTTTTTATATACATACAAATGATTATACCATTATAAAATATTCTTTTATAAAGTTGTACGAAACTTTATATTATACGTGATATACTTAAATGATGATAAAACTGTTAACAAATTAGGTGCTTAATATTAAAGAATTAGATATTATAATGTGATAAAAAGTATTGTACAATAAGTAAAAAAAGAAATTATATATTTTTTTAAGTAAAATGATTCACTTATAACTGTATATTTAATCATACAGTTTGCGAAGAAAAGTTTCCTTTCGCGATAAAACGGGGAAATCACACATGCGTCCGAAAATGCAGTACGATCACGAAGTGGCCGGCGCTATGTTGAAAAGAAGAGGGCGCGCAGTACGGAATGAATGAGTGAGAAAATGGAAGCGAAGGACGGGAGCGTAGCTCCGAGCTAAGGCAAAATTCGAATGCTCTCCTTACCGCAACCCCATTGCCAACGAACCGTGCCACCTACTGTAAGGAAGAGAAACTAGTCTTCCCCGGTTAGGTGTCGTGGAGAAAAGCGAAGAAGGGATAGCCTCCTTCACAATACAATAGAGCGAGAGGGGAGAATAGTGTCGATACAAGAAGTGCCACAGAGTACGGAACGGTATTATAATAAAATAGCGTCGCAGTCGGAGCAATGGTGAACGAGCGAAGGTAAAACAGATAAATTCTTTACCGATTCGATGGTGACGCGTTTCGCGCGCTCTCTTTCCTGGCGGATGTGAATCGTTAAGTCATCCTCAGTGATCCGAGAGTGACTCGACTCGCGTTCTCTCTTCCTGACGGATATGGATCGCCAACCTTACTAATCCGAGAGTATCGCGATTCGCCTTTTCTTCTCCAGGGAATAGCAGTTTAATGCGCCACTTTGTCTGTTCCGAAAGTGACGCGATTCGTGCTTTCCCATCCTAGGCGGAAGCGGTTCGCTACGCCATCCTGACTTCCCGAGAGTAAAGTTTGCAACGTTCTCTTCTCCTATCCCTCTCCACACTCATCCCGAGGAATAATAATGGTACTAACTTTGGAAACATAAGTGATGTAGAAATCCGCGAATAATGTGCGAATATTATCCGACACCATAAATGTACTCGGAAATCCGTGAATATTGTGCGCCAACACCGTGAATGTACTTGGAAACCTGCAAATATTGTATTACCGACTGAAAAAGCGTAATTCGTCATCTAATACATGTAAATTTCTTGTGTAGCGGCAAGCCGCGGTAAACGAAGAACCAAATAAACAGGCTGTAGTCATTTTCTTTTATAAAATGCTCGAGTAGTCATTTGTCGACCTTTTCTGAAATCCAATCCTCTGTCATCCTAACCAATTTTGGCCGATGAGCTTTTCTGGCTTGTAAAAAGATAACTGGTAAAAGAAGGGGTAAAAGGCGTTGCGAGGGGTCTCAGCAGGTCTCCAGCTCACCCACCCATAGGAAATGCAAGAGGCGAAACGAACCACCGCAGTAAAATAGGACAAAATGTCACAAGTATAATATTGAAATAATAAATAATAACTATTTCTATTCACTTTCAAATGCAGCAAAGCGAATTGAATATAAAATATTTGAATTATGTTCACAACGCACGATTTAAAAGAAAAGTCTATCAACAGGATTATAAAATTATAAACATAGTTATAAGCCATAGTAAAATAGCCTGGTAAACTATGATTCTTTAATCTGCAATAAAACTTTCAGTTTATCAATAAACAAGTTTATAATATTTTTTATAAAATATCAATAAATAATGGAAAATGATATTAAAACAGCGATTTACAAGTCCCATAATTAACCGGATGAAACTTAACGTACGATATGAAAACATAATAAAACGATATACAAGTCCCATAATTAACCAGATGAAATTTAACGTACGATATGAAAACATAATAGAACGATATACAAGTCCCATAATTAACCAGATGAAATTTAACGTACGATATGAAAACATAATAGAACGATATACTAGTCCCAGAATTATATAATGGTTTCGTGGTGTCTTATTTTATATTTTTACGAAATATTATCTAATTCATATAGTTAATATAGATTTATTTATAGTTCTTTTAAAAATTGTAGAATAATTATATCTCGTTTTCTTAATCTTACGTTTGATTTACTTACTTTTAATAAAATATCTTATAATAAAAAAAATTTGTTATTTGACAATAAGTTTAATCCATTTTTAATACCGTTAGAAAGATGACTTGTAATTTTAGTTGTAAGTCAATTTTGAAGTGACAAAGTACTGGATTGCTAAATGTCAAGTATTGATTACATTAAAATTACAACGTATTTATTAGCAAACAGTTTTAAGTTTATCTAATAAATTTATTATTAAAAAAACTATTTCTCATCACCTACTAATTATGCAATTAGTGTTCTGCAATCGTTGCTTGGTCAATTTTTTTAAAGCAAATTTAAAAATAAACTTGGAAAAATGAGATACGAGACGCACTTTATGTTTTACATGTCATATTCAATGTTTAATAGAATACAGAGTTGAAACTTTAACGTTGGATAGTTTAATTCAGAATAATAGTTTAAATATTCACCAAAGAAATCTTAAACTACGGATTGTCAACTTCAATTTAAAATTTTAAATAGCGAATATTTGCTTTTTTTTAAAAATAATATTAATTTTTTTCTTATAATATTAAAATATTATATAAATATTGTAAATATTTTTAAATAACAATTATATACTGTTATTAAATTAAATTTGTTATAATATATATATATACTTCAATATAAAGAAGGTTAAATAGTAAATGAATAAATGCGCACGTACTTTTTTCTCGGAATATCCTTGATGGATTCGTGTTTTTGACCTAAATAAGAAAAATTGATTTTGATAACTAATTTATATAAACGAATAAAAAAATCAAAAATATGAAGACTTATTTCTAATTTGATTGTGAATAGAACTGTAATCCTGTATACCTTCAGATTTAGTTAATTTTAAATTTCTTAATATCTTTTGTAATATGAAATAAAATATTTATGAAATAAAATTTTATTATGTTAAATGTTTTGTAAAATGTTTTGTATAATATTTATAAAATGTTTATTTTCATTCAAGATGTAACGATAATTTATCAATCAAAAATATAATTATGTATCAATTATTCAAGCAACTCAGTGTTAAGGGTTGAGATAAAATTAAGTTTTGTCGAGAAGTTGTTAAGATTAAGAGAGATTATTTCTTATGAAAAAGGACAATCAAGTAATTATTTTAAATGCAATGGAAATAACATGTTATCGTTGAAGTTAAGAAGATCATTTTATATTTGCTAGTTGAAGTGCACTACATTCTGTTGATTTTAACCCAAATGAAGTGTCTCTCATATTCTCAAAGATATTAATATGATGTATCCTATACTTGACAATGCTAATATTTTGCGATTTAAAAAAAGTTCATCGATACACTTGACAGCGTAATTTATCGTAAATAAATTCTCATAAAAACGTAACCAATAAAAAAACCCATAAAAGCTTAACCAATGGAAATTAATAATTAGTTACTAAATATTATACCTATTTTTGCGAAAAGAACTGTTAAATTCTAGTAAGACTACATCTTGTAAAATAAATATACAATTTGAATAATGTAATTATTCATACTATCATTGAAATATTTATTATAATTGTATGTACATTTATAAGTATAACATATTCTAGATAACGTTTAACAAAATTTATCTAATTTTTTTTTTAAATTATTTAACAATTTCAATATATTTAATACTTAATAGTTATGGATAAAATATATTTATCTATATTTATAGTTTTTAAATTATCGTCTTCCAAATATAAAATTTGAAGAAAATGATGTGATTAAAGTGATTAAGGTGTATTAGTGATTATATAAATAAAGTATTGTCATATTGTACCTAAAATTACAATAATACAATTTATTACAATTTCGTTTAAAGAAAATTTTTAATGAAAATGATTAATACCAAGTTTAAAGCCTATTAAATAACATAAGTATGATGCAGATAATTTGTATTCAGAAAATGATATAATGGAAAAAGTAATAATTTCAACATATTAGTTAAATTTAAGTCGCACTAGTAGTATTCAAATGACATAAACATAATATAACATTGCAAATGTATATATATATATATATATATATATACACACATGCTTTTAATTATTTACAGGTATTATTTGAATCTTTGTAATATATAAATCTTCCTTTAGCTTTTGTTAAAAATTTATTAGTCTACAATATTACTACAGATTTTAAGATCTTATAATGTATTTTATAATATATATAATGTATTTTATATATTTTCGTAAACATAAATTCTAAATTGCAATATCTATAACAAGTAAAAAGAATATAGTATTAAATTTAAGTTTATCTTATTATTAAATACAAGTTTATCTTGTTTAAAATAATTATCTTATCATAGCATACAAATCTTTTAAATTTTTAGTTTCATAAATCCAATAAAATTTGTTAAAAGAAAAAACTTTTATGAAACTTTAGAGCTTTGATATATTTAAATGTATCTTAAAAAATAATTAGTCTAGTCTTTAGAAATATTTAATAAGTATTATAATGTTTATTAAAAATATCATTATATTTTAAAAAAGAACTGTTTGTTTCCTAAGTTTCAGAAAATTAAATTATATATGATATAATAGACATACTGTTTACAGTACAATATCTGGTGCTATAAATTGAAGTAACCAATTGAGGAAATCTTATTGTATTCAATTAAGACATAAGTTGTAAGTCAATTTTACGTAAAAAGATGCAGTAATGTACTGTGAAGATTTTGACTACCTTTATCATACGATGTGCCAATAAAATTCTTCTGTAAAAGTATTAAGTAGTAATAGGTAATTACTAGTACTAGTATTAAGTAATAATGTTTAGTACAAATATATATTTTCATATTTTCTATAATTTTTTTTAATTGAAAAATTTATACCAAATTTAATAACTTTCATACTTTTAAGATTTTGTATCTTTTATTTTAAAAATCTAGTTTAACTTGACCATATTAAAAATAAATTAAAAAATGTCAAGAAGTAATAATACGTGTAAGTCACCCTCGGCTTAATAATCTGAGACCATTATAGGCTTAAATTATAATAAAGTCTATAAATATTGAAATTAATTTAAAAATAAGGTTCTATGTTGTAACTAGATTCTTGATTTTAATTTGTAAAGATTATATTACATTAGATAGGTTAAAACTATTCTTAATGTTTATTTTAGAATTACAGATTGTTTATATCCTTCTATAAATACTGTTGTTATTCATATGTACGTTTTACATCTGTAAAACAAAATTAATGATTAATTTATTACATTAATATTTACTACAAATTTTCATTTGCATAAAAATGTAATAGATCAAAATAAATTCATAATTAAAAGCATGTTTAATGAATTTTAAATATGTAAAATATTTATATTGTCTCTTAAAATAAGTTTCAATCCTATAAAAATGTAACCACTAAAATAATTCATATATTTGTAGAAAATATTAATATAATACTAACTAACATAGTATTTAATGTTCATAATATGTAAATAACTAGATGTGATAGGTATACAACACCTTGACTTTAATTGAAAAAGCAGAAGTTCAAAAAACGGATATTTGCCGGGTCACTTACTGGTAAAGTAAAGTCGTATATACATTTTCAAAGTTTACTTGCTTTTATTGATTTTCTTCATTTTATATTTATGTGCGTGCGAGGATGAGTACGTGTTTGGTATTCTTTTCTTAGTTACCAGTAACTTTTATTTTGATTACTTTAAAGAAATTATTTTGATTACTTTAAAGAAATTATTTTGATTACTTTAAAGAAATTATTTTGATTACATAATTAAGTTTGTACATATTATTAAAATTTTTTTATGCTTACCTTTTGACTTTCGAATATATTTCGATATGTTTTTGTATATAAGTTAAATTTACAATTAAAAATAATATTTATAGCAAATGCTATATATTTTGAAGTTTTCTCAGTCTAAAAACTCAGATAATATTCTGACGATTCTTTACGATATAAATTATTCAAATCATAATATAATAATCAAAACCAAGGAGTCATTTTAAAGTAATTTTCAATTATGATTAATTGATATAGAAATACAAGTTGATTATAAGAAATTTTAATATTGAAACAAATGAAAAATAAAGATACTGATTAGAAAAATTTAAAATTCTCTAGTATAAATAATAAGAAAACTGCTAATATCCTATAAACCGTTCAATTTATCTCTTCATAATTATACACGTATAAATATTCTATATTCTCTAATTTAATATAAATATATATTTATTACAAATATATAAAAATGTAAAAATATAAGACAAAATAAACTTTTTTAACGTTTTTGTAGCATTTATAAAAGTTAAGTAAGGTAAAAAGACTTTTGTAACGAAATTATTCAATATATACAACTATTTATTGTTCAATATAAAAAATTTAAGTTACCAAATTAATAAGTGCAAATAGGCTATCCCAAGAATTAACTTTTTATTAATTATTTTGCAAAGTGATACATGAAAAAATCAATATTACAATATATAAATTTTAGTCAATTATTTAGAATCGTTTGATATGTTTTTAATTAATTGGCTATTTTTTATTAAATTTTTAGCAAAGCTGTAAATTTATAAATACGTTTTTATTATTTAAAAGAATAATATAATAAAATATTAAGAGTATATAATTATATATATAATAAATAAAAACCATTCAGAATTAGAAATTTATTTTTAGGAATTTGTCGAAATTGTCGCAATTTTTGTAAAGCAAAAATTGACTTTCATGAATAATTGGAATTTATTACTTCAAAAACAAAAAATTAGAGCTAATTCGTTGGTATTTTTTCTGTATGGGTTTTTGTTCATTATGTTTGTACTTGTTACTATACCATCACGAATAATATGACAAATTATTAAAGTTATTATTCCTAATAATTCGCGATTCTAGATTATTTGAATTTAATAATTACGTGAAATTATGTTAATATATCTTATGAGTTGTTATTTCTATGTTTTTCTTAGTTTCTATTATTAAAATTCTAATGTTTTTGAAAATCTGTTGAAGTGAAGCTTTCTCAAGCTTTTCCAGCAAGCTATTTTTCGCCATCTTCGTGTTCAGAGAAAAAAAACAATCATGCCTCTTCATATAAGAAGTATATCCTCCCGCTTGTGACATATAAGCACCTACTAACTTTAATGGCGTGATGTAGCTCAAGGGCTTTCTTGTTAAAGGCAGGAAAGTCTAGTAGCGGCAGCAGAAATAGCGTATACACCTCGGTTCTTTGTACACTGCAAAAAGTAATGAAGGTTAGTAGCTGCAGTTTAAGAAAAACGATCGACGAATACTAGACAATCGACATTTTTGTTTTAATCCTTTCTCGTAATCTCCTTAATATTACTACACACACGTACACGTTTTTTAACTTCGAAGCACTGACTAGTCGGTTCGGTTGATTTTGCTTCGTTTGATCTAGCATCATCTTATAAGTAAAATCATCTACCATCACCATAAGTTAAAAATGTTACCTACATTGATATGATATTGAATAAGTGCAAGTGTACCGCGTTTAAATGATTTTTTATGCACACATATGCGTGTGTGTAGAGACAGAGAGAGAGTCTGGATACGAAAAACTCATAAGCTCTTTTCTTTGTATTTAGCATTCAAATAAAATTTTGGTGTAGTTTTGATGATGCAAGCCAAACTGGAATCTTGCGGTCCCAGATGAAGAATGATTACTTCCATACTAAACTGATTGGCGTTGACTTATAATTATGAACATGAATTTTTACTTCAACTAAAAATATTTATTGACATAAATTATTTAATATTTCTATCAACAAATGATGTAATATTAATGGTAACATATTTATTGCTATTATCTGAAGTATTATTATTGCTAATAAGAATCTGATGAGTTTTAATATAATGATAATAAACATTTAAATTTCTTATTTAGTAAGTAAATTTGAAAGTCAATTATTCATTATTAATTAATATTAAAACTTTTATTCTGTCCAGAAAATAATTATTCTTCAAAATTTTTTTAATTAGTTAGCTATATTTTAGAAACACGAAGATTAATATGTACATATATACTATTACGCATAAAATTAAAAAAAAATACCAATTTTGCGAAAATTTTAATTTTAATTAGTACTAGAAAATATTCATTTAATAAGCATTAATTATTGTAATATATAAAATTATAAAAAATTTTATATAATTATAAAATAAAAAAGAGAGTCTCGTTAAAAATTAATTGAAAATCTATTGCAAGTAAAATGATAAGTGACCATTTGTATTATGTATTATTGTATATGGTATATATTGTATTATGGTACATTTATTTCTGAAAGTGCAGGAAAGATAGTTTTCACATTTGGTAGGACGTATTATCCTAGAAGAAAATTTTGGTACTTTCAAAATTGAGGTCCGGGTAATCTCCATAAATCAGGTACAATTTAGTAAGTATCGTGGTAAATTTATCGGAAATATAAAATAATATAGTTATAATACGTGACTAGAAGCACATAAAAAATAACTAAAATTTCACTATCATATTAAATTTGTCTACCTAAGTTTAGTTTTTACAATAAAATCGTTTTCTTTAATTGAAGAAAATTTTAAATATTTATAGTACTTCTAAGTTATCATGATTTTAAATAATTTTTGCTGATAAGAAATTTGTGTTCTTATGGTAATTTCTAAAATGCACTTAGGTATGTTTTAATATTAAAAATAAATACCAGAAGATATTTATACACATCTACTATTTATAAAATTGCATAGAAAACGTTGTAAAATCTACAAGGTGATAGAATAATTAGTACCGATACAACCGATTCACTGAACAATAAAACCTCTAGTGTGACTTAAAGAACACCTGATATCTCTTCGAATTTTCAAAAGACAAAATTTGCCAGTCGTTGACTAATTTTCGATTCCGTTGTACAAGAGAAACATAAAACAATATTTTTTTAACATTTTTATCGCAACAGATATGGAAAATCGTCTTTATATTTTAATTGTTAAATTGCACGTTAAACAACATTTTCTTCATTTCTTATTGTAGCTTTTCAGCAACAAACTGTAACATATCCATTTGCATCGCCAATGAGTATTTTCGCTAAAGATACAAATAATTTTAGAAACAGTTTTATTGAGACGTTATAGTGTTATTATATATGAAGACGTAATGTAATTTTTGTACAGCATTAATTTCAACTTTTAGTAGTTTTCTAAATAAACAATATCCTATTTATAAATATGTTTGAAGAAGGTCGGATAATATCACTCACATACATTTTTAAATTATTATTAATAATCTACATTATTTATTAGTATGCATTAACGTTTATTTAAATTGCTCTAATCTAAAAATATTGTGCGATATTTTATTATTCTTCTACTAGCAAGTAATATTACGCAAAATATAAATATGTACATTAAAGAAAGAAATCTGAAATAACAATTATTTAATCTAATAAAAATCTGTTCTCAATTTTTAATAAGTCAATTTAAATTTAATATCTATTATTGATTGTATCTGATGTTAACTTAAAAATATTGCAGATAGATCTTATATATTTCTTGACATATTACATATTTATAAAATTTAATAAATGATAGATCATATTTAACAAATTAAAATATATTTCATTGTATTTATGGTAACATAATATTCGATATATTTAAATTTGAATATAACATTAGAAAAAATGTTTTTTAAATTAAAAAATACTTCACAGTTAGAAATGATTCAGTGCATACATTTTCAAAATAAATTTATACCGATGTTTATAAGTATATTTAAATAGGATTTTTGCGTAATTATTATATTTCAATTAGAACTTATAAAAATTTGTATGAAATTAATAAAATTAATATTAAATATTAATGTAATATTTAATAATATAAATAATATAAAAATTAATATAAAATATTAATTTTATATTTGGAAAAATTAGTATGTAATTTTCATCATATAACCTGTATTATATTTGAAATAATAGATATTTGTTTTATTTGAGGTGGATAATTTTTTAATATATTTGCACTTTAATATATTTTAAACGAAGAATAAATGTACAATATTCTTATAGCTTGATTTAATTTGTACTGAAAAATGAAATAATTTCTGTTTTATTAGTTGTGTCGGTATTTTCATTTATCTTTTTTTTGTTTCAGTTCGCCTCCTTTAGCTTCTGTTGTTATGTGTGCTAGAAGGCTTGGCGAGTCCTCTAGCGGCGCCTTTTCATCCGCTCCTTATGCCCGTTATATAGCCGGGTAAAACTCGTCGGTCAGAGCTCATTTAAGGTGGAAAGGGAGTGGATTTCAGAAAGGGTTGACGACAAAGAAATTGCACTAGAATTATTAATAAAAGAATATAATTACTTTATTGCAGTCTCAATTCTCTGCTATTCGATGCTAAAAAAGAAAATTTACAATAGTTAGCTATACACATAGAGAATAATACTACTTTGGTCAGCGGTACAATATTCTCGGTTCCCAATTACATTAATTGTGTTGGCGACCAATATCCATGAGTTTCCTATTACATTAATTGTGTCGACGAACAATATCCTCAGGTTTCCTATTACGCATATATACGCACACATACGTTTACGGATATGTGCGTATTACTACCCTTTCTGATACGGGATGTGTGGATGTCCGGGGTGAGAGAACGCTAAATATATTGCTCTCACAGCGGTTAGGATGGTGTTGCAAATCGCTTCTGATAGAGATAGGAGAGTACGAACCGCGACATTTAAGATGGCGTAGGGATCCGCATCCGTCCAGGATAAGGGAGCGCAAATTGGATCGATCCGGATGTTATCTACTTTAATTCATGCTTTGTCGTACTTCTCGTATCACTATGATACATTTTCTTTGCTTGTTCTTTTACTCTATCTAGATACTATGCAAGGTTTTTTTCTTTCGCTTTTCTCTCGTCGCCTAGCGGAGGAAATCGCATTTCCTCCTTAAAATATAGGCCGGCGCAAGTTCATTGGTAAGGTGGTTACGGTAAAGTAGACTCTCGACTAACCTTAGCGCATAGCTGCGCTCCCTTCCCAAGCGCACCTTCTCTCAGTCTTTTTTCTCTCGTTCCCCGTTGCGTGCTCTCAAATTTCTTCTCGGCATCGCCAATATCGTTTTTGTGCCGCGTTTCTGTTAACACGTTCTCTATTTTCCAGTTTTAGCCCGATAGGGGATTTTCGTCACATAATTTTGAAAATGTATACATCTATTAAATAAACGTAAAGGGATGTATAAATGTTGAAACTAAAATACACTTGAGGGAAATATTTTAATTGTTATAACTGGAGTCTATAATAGAAATATTAAATTTTTAAAATAGTTGTTTAAAACATTTATATTTCTTATTACATGGTTAATATGAAAATTTACATACAAGAGTAATTTTCCATGCAATAAATAAAAATGAAAGCAACTATATTATTAGTAATTTTATGAAAGATTAAATTAATTAGCTTTTATGGTTTGTATATATCATCTGCATTATTCTGAATTAATGATGTAATTGGTTTTCAATAATTTTTTTATAATAAAGTCTGAATAAAACATTTGTTGTCAGGGTGTAGTTAGAACAACTTAGAGTAAAATTGAGATAAAGTATGAATTAATTAAAAACAAGCATTTTTAGTTATACGAAAACATGTCTGTAATTAATTTTTTATAAAAATGAAACAATATAATTAAAAGAAAGTTATTTCTAGAATTACAATTAAAGATCTTACAATTAAATCATATGTATAAATATAGTTTAACGCGCGCCGGTGATGCGTGCCGGGAAGAGTGAGATCGAGAAAATTTCATGGGAGAAATTCTCTCAACTGTTGCGCCAAAAGTACAGCAACCCGGTGCTCCTGGCCGAGCTGACTGCCAAACTATATGGGACGCAGCAGGATAACGGCCAAGATGTCCGTATTTTAATAGAGCAGCGACACCGCTAGCACGACGTCTCCTGCCGGAGGCCAAGGAAGAAGCCATTATCCGGGTTTTATTTCAGACGATAGATCCGGACATCAGAAAGCATCTACGTGCCGCAACTATCACCACTGTGGAACACCTTATCGCGCTGGTGGCCGGAATTCAGGACGACCGCAGCGTAAAACATCGCTACATAACAAACACGGCTTCCAATCAACAACGAGGCAATTCGCTGGAAACTCCCAGAACTAGCCAATGCCGATTTCTGGCCTCTGCGCAGGCCGTTACTGGCGCCGGGAACGGCTAGACCGAAACTCGAGAAACTGGCGCCAAGAGAGAGAATCGGTGGCGCCGCCTCCCTAGGAGACACGAGCGTCGCCACACCCCTAATTTCTACTACCAGCTCGTTGGGGGTCTTTACCGTTACGTTGAACATGGACGTTAACGGACACGCGTTAATGGCCCTGGTTGACTCCGGCGCCAGCGACAATTTCGTCCATCTACGAGTGCTGAGTGACATCGACCAGGTGAAGCGAACCCCCTAATACCAAGTCTTCCTGGCGGGGGCAAACTTTTCACGGTGACTTTGAAAGGTGAATGTACCCTGCCCCTAACAATCAATGAAATGGCCAGCAGTGGTTCAAGAACAACTTGGTCTTTCACGATCACGCAGATCACGCACTGGGGTGCGTCTACTTTGGTAAGGATGCAAGGAAACGCGTTTTTTTGGACCGAGTAGACTCCGGAGAATCAACGGGAATCGTCGAAGAGCTATGGGAGAAGGTACAATACCAGTTCCCACCAAAGTACCAAGGCTCTCTCCATGATATGGTAGGACGGCTTGCGAACGTCTTCAAGGAGGCGGGTCCCCTCCCCCAGACACGATTCATTAAGTACGAGATCGTGCTGAACAACCCGAGGCCTTTCAAGCTGCTTCCTTATCGATATTCGTTGTTGAAGAAGAAGGCCATACAGAACCAGGTAAGGTAAATGCTAGCGGACGGGATTATCGAAGCCACGTCCTCCCCGTATTCATCCCCTATCGTTATGGCCCCGAAGAAGGGAGGGAAGTTCCGTTTTTGTGTGGATTTCCGACGCCTGAACCAAATCACCGAGAACTCCACTCAACCCCTGCCGGTTATCCATGAGGTAATGAAGGACCAGGGTGACGTCTCCATTTCTTCTACACTGGACCTGCGCAGCGGAAACTGGCAGATTCCACTGGCTGACGACGCAAAAAAATATACCGCTTTCGTCATTTTGGACGGGGGACAGTATGCTTTTCAAGTGACGCCTTTCGGCTTACAAGGAGCGGGCAGGACATGTACGCAGTTGATCATCCAGGCGGTTCTAGCCGGACTGATGAAAGATTGCTGCCTGCGTTACCTGGACGATGTCTGAGTTTACTCACAGACCTGGCAGGCACACTTCAAACACCTCGCACTAGTATTCGAGCGCCTGAGCACGTTTGGTCTCACCTGCGCAGTCGACAAGTGTTCCTTCGGCCAAATCAGGTTGGAGTACCTTGGACACTACATCTTGGCCGATCAAAACGAGGCAAAACCGGAGCACGTGCGTACCATTCTAGAAGCCTCGACGTCGCGCACGAGACGAGATCTACGTGCATTCTTTGGTATTTGCGGCTGGTTGCGCGACTACATACCCAAATTCACTACGGTGGTCTTGCCGCTCTCCGACCTTTTGATGAAAAAGAGGTGCTGGAAGTAGACCACGGCATAACAAACCGCTTTAGACCGGGTTAAGCAGTTATACCGGGAATAACTTATACTCTGCCGATCAGCACCGGGAAGCCGCTTCTTTTTGCAGACGGATGCCTGCAAGACCAGAATGGGAGCAGTGTTATACCAGACCGGCGCTCAAAAAGAAAGGAGAATAGTTTATATGGCTCCGCGAAGTATCATTTCAACGAGCAGGAATGCCGAGCCGTGGTATGGGCTTTAAAGGAATACAAGCTCCTGCTGGAGAACCAGCGTTTTACGCTTTGGACCGACAAGGAGTCCTTCCTCGAGGACCAAGGGAAATTGGAGAGGTTCATCCCGTCGGAGTACCGGGAGCATGAGAGAACTCGCTTGATCACTCATCTCACCATCGATTCACTGAAGGCGAAGGTGGCCAGGGTCCTGGGCAAAGATGTGGAGGCGACGGAGCTCACGAACCGTCGACAGGCGATCCAAGTCCCACCAAAACAGGAGTTTCGCCACGAGAACGACGCTTTTTTCCTGTTCGAGCAAGGGAGGGAACCTCAAATGTACGTGCCTGAGGGATTGAGGTGAGACGTCCTTCAATTTTTCTACGACGACGCCTTGGCCAGACATCCAGTGAGCACAAAGATCCTGCGAGCCATTAGGAGGGACTTCTTTTGGCCGGAACTGAGAAAGGACGCACACCTCTACGTAAGGGCGTGCGAGACCTACGTCATCGACTACTTGAGGCCAGCTAAGAGCTTGTCAACCAACGGCGCATTGAGAGAGGATCGCCCTGGACTTAATGGGACCGTATGCTTGCATTTCCCGAGGCAAGCGTTTCGTCCTCGTTGCTACCGCCTTTTCTTCAGGAGGACTGAGGCGTTTCCAATAACGAATGCTACTTTAAGAACCGTAACCCAGCTGCTGGAGAGAGAGGTTTTCACGCTCTGGGAATACCCACGCTACCTCTTCACCGACAACGCCACGCAGTTCCGCGGGCCACCTTAGTCAGGGATTTGAGGTCAATGGGCGTCCGACCATGAACCATTCCGGCGTATCATCCGTAGGCCAACTACGCGAAGCGCCGAAACCAGGAGATCAAGAAGGGATGAAGATTGAGGGATCAATGGATTAAGTTCTTTTCAACACTAGGAGAAGGAGGAACGCCACTACCGGAGCGGAGATCGAGTGTTCATCAGGAATCACCCCGTGTCTGACGCGACCGGGTATTTCAATGCCGGGTTAGTCCTTAAGCGTACAGGGCCCTTCGTAGTCGCGCAGCGGTTCGGCGCGGACATATATATCATCGATCGCCTAGGCGCAGGAGTTACCAAGCTGCACGTGAGGAAATTGAAACATGCCCACTCACCCCGATCGGTGGAGACAGGAGGGATCCAGGAAGCGACCATCAACGACCTCGACGGTTCACCGCACCAAGAGAGGAGAGAGAACGAGATGATACCTCCTGAGTTTGGCGATACCAGTGACGGCTGCATCAAAAGGTCATGGAAGTGAAGGGGGCGGCCCCCGAAAAAACGCGTGAGTTGGCGGAGGAGGGGCTTTTCCAATCGCTCACCTACGCAGCAGGAGAAATTCAAGGAGACCACCATACCCGTCCTTCACCAGGAGAAGCGGCTATCTGAGGACCAATCTTGCCGCCCAAGAACTGAGGAACGTCTTTCGCCGTGAGTATTGTATGCGTGGGTGGACGCAGTTCTGATTTCCTCAGTATTCGAACTTTTTGCAATGGAGGGGTGGATGCGAGTTCCTCTCCCCTTTTCTTTTTTCTGTATTATGAGCGAAATTTATGTAAAAAAAAATTAAAAAATTTTGTATAATGTGTTTGTTGTGAATATATTAGGGCCAGTCAGCGCGGTATGCACGAGCACGTCCGATGGAGGGGGATTTAACGTGCGCCGGTGACGCGTATCGGAAAGAGTGGGCCTGGGATTTCCCCACCGTTTGACGCGCCTCGATTTTCACGATGAAATGACCGCGCCGTGCGGGTTTGAGCCAAAAAGGGTGACTCATCGTGAGTCACCCAGTGTAAGTATATCGGAGTTGCTCGCGACGGGAAAAGTAGGCCCGGGTTTTCCCCGTCATAAAGGCGCCGTGGTAATTAAGACGGCATTGTGCGGTGGATGAGGCATGTGGCGAGGGAATGAAGCGGCGGTATTCGAGAAAGAAAAGTATAAGAGGGTGCCGCGTGGACGAACTGAGGGAGTTGAGTAGACGGAGTCGAAACGCCAGGACCCGTGGCTGACCCGCCTTAAGAGAGAACGAATTGTGTCCTTATTCATCGAAGTTCTCCTTTCTCATCAAATTTATTACGATAAGTATTATTTTCAAAATTTAGAAAAAAATTTTTTTCCTACGTTTTCAGTATAAAAATTATTTTTAAAAAACATACTAATATATTTATTTGTTGATATATGAGTATTATGTATATGAAGATATAGATATATTTTTTATTTTTTTAATGATGATTAAAATTAAAATATAAAAAATAAATGAATGTATTTTTTATAATTTTTATACGAGGACATGCTAGATTCTTCTATTGTATCTAATAATTTATGGCGACTTTATTAAATATTTGTATTTATATTTATTTTTTATATTTATTATTTATATTTATTATATATTATATTTATTTTTTACATCGGTATTTATATGTATAATAGATTGATGACGTTTATTACTGTTATTATTTATTTATAAAATAAAATAGTTTTTTTTAAATAAAAGGTTTTAATGGAAGGTGAAATTAAAGCTAAATGGATATATATACATTTTCTGTTTATTTGAACTACTTCTATCTAAATATATATATATATAAAATACGTAAAATAAAAGACATTGCAATTTCAAGTAACTAAATGTCTGTTGTTTTATAGTTTTTATTTCTATCCTATTCTTAATCTGCAATACATACAATCAAGCTTTTAGTTCATGTAAAATTCAGTGTTTGCTATCGAAACGAATCACTCGTACTTATTTTCCTGTTTTGTTAGCCACCATTGCTGTGTCTTAGAAAATCCTCTTGTTCTTTTTATTATCCTATCTTAAAGTTGATTCAATTTTGTAGATTGTACTACATTTGTTCTAAATTTTTAGGGGTGGAAGTATTAAAAATGACTTATGCAGGGTTGAACAAAAAAGAGAAACCGTAAATATTAGAAGTAAAAAGAGATAAAATGTAAAATATTAATTTTATTTAAATAGAAAATATTTGGAATGAGATACAGATCGATATCTCTAAGCGATAGAGTTAAGTTAAAGCGTTTTCTCTCCCTCCTTATCACTATTACCTTTTTTAATTCGGTCTCCACAGTGTTTGATGCTGATTGGTTATTTCCAGGACTTTCATGCATGATTTTCGCTTCTTACTAGCACTCGTTAATGGTACGATATATATAATCATATCATCCTCATTTTTATGAAATTAAAAATAAGAGAAAAATGGAAAGTTTTTCTAGTTATCTTTTTTTAACCGAGTTAAAGCACAACTGTTCCAATTATACCCTGAAAATTGCCTCATTTTCAAGGTTTGCAGAGAGCTATTGATGAACTTCTACTTCTCAATGACTTTTTTAGTTGAGACAAAGTGTTTTTTTCAAGCTTCTATCTTTTTCTTTCTTCATTTTGCTGTCGCATTAATACCAATATCTATCTAAATAATAAAAATTAGATTTCAAAATTTGATTACATATAAAATATTACAAATTACAAGTTTTAATATTGAATTAATATTAGTTATTATTAATCATGCTATCAATTACTGACATCGAATGTAATCCTTGTGTGATCCATGTAACAATTATAATTATACAAGCTATGTAGTGTATGGTTATATTTTGATACTGACCTGCATCATTTCCTATTACATAACAATTAATAAATATGCAATAAAAATTTATGTTACTTTAATAAATATGAATCAAAAAAATTTTTTTTGTAATGGTTCCAATTCATAATATTTTTAACTATTTATTATACTAAAGTGGTATAATAAAAACTAATGTTAAATACATGGTTTAATCATAGTATTTTAATTATTATCGCTTAGTTTGCTGTTTTTGAAGGTATTTATATAAATATAGATAATATTATTTTACTAATTCTAGGTGCTTAAATAAATAAAAAGAAAGTCAGGGAGAGAGAATATAAATGAATTACAAATAAAATAGTGAGGAAAGGAAAAATAAAAAGAGAAAGAAAACTGGCATGTATAACAACGTGTCGATAACTCAAAGAATAAGCAGTATCATCGTTCTCCATCACTTTTAATTAAGCCTTAGCACGTAAACAAAATCTTTAATCATTCTGTATATTTTTCTTTTTTCTTTTATAACGATAGATTATACCTTTAATTCTTTTCATTGTTTCATTTACAAAAGCGTTGTTGTACATATTCAAATGCTATAGCTTTTTCATCCGAATGCTGCTTACAAGTAATTTTTTTTTCTCTATGTTTATCAATTTTTGTACTTTTCCTCTCTCCCTCTATCTCTCTTTCTGTCTACCGTTCTAGCTGTATTTCTTTCTTCCTTCCTGCAATGCTTCTTTTTCTTCTATGCTGTAATTAAGGGCAATTGTTGAAGAGAAAATGTACTCTCAAAAGCGAGACTTTTTTGTGGTCGTTCCGAAGTAGAAAGGTTATGACGGCACAATGATGAAGAAACACCCGCGAACATACGTATAATAAATGTGACTAAGGTATTTCGAGATCGGAAGTCATATCAAATCAATTCTCTCTTTCTCTATGTCTCCAGTTTCCTCTCTCTTTCTCTTTTTCTCTAGATTTGGTTGAATGAGAGAGAGAGAGAGAGAGAGAGAGAAAGAGAAAGAGAGATACTTCAAATTAAAAAATTCGAAATCGCTGATGGTTATGTAAGAGCAGTAAAAAATATATGTATACATTTGCTGGCGATTTTCACTACTGCGTTGAAGGCTTTAATTTGGTGCTATTCGGTACGTTCGATCAGTGAGAAAAGAAGTAATGGTAGAGATATTTAAGTGGATGCTGAGGACAAACTGTTAAAATGCAGAAATGAAGTGAAATCATATTCCGAGAACCAACGTAAACTCTATTCTGTACATGACAGTTCCATTAATTATTTATCTCTCTCTCTCTATTAATTGCGCCCGTGGATGTCCTTTGAGTTACAGTATCAAGTTTTATGTCTTCTAGATTCCTCAGTTATTTTGTTACTGCTTGTTTTTGTTATTAAGCATCTTTTTCGCAATTTTCTATTTGTAAGTTAAATTTCATGCATGTATATACGGGCAGATGATGTTGAAAAGATCGTGTCAGCTTGCGTAAGCAAGAAGACAATGGAGGCATCTTTCGTGTGAAGATATTGCTTCAACATTTTCTCGGTATTCTTTTACCTGATAATAAGCTAACTAATAGCCATATTGTTCGTGTCACTAGGAGCTAACTTTAGTAAAATCATTTTTATTCTCAACAATAAACAGACATTTTATTGTAATGTATAAGCTGGAAATACTTCATACGCACATAGTTATGTCTTAAAAATAACTTATACAGGTACGCATTAAATAATTTTTAATATATATGTAAAACTTGTTCTGTACATAAAAAAATGGTCATATTTTGACAATAAATTATTTATATTAACCCGTAATATCCTAGCATTATATTATACATTATATTATATATAGAAGTTTTTATACCTTTGAATATATATATATATTATTTTAATAAATTATACTAATATAATATAAATTATTTTTATTGTCAATCTATTATGTATATACATTCTATAATTTTTGTAAAAGTAATTAGGTTGGGAAATTTTATATTTATAAATACTATTAAGGATAACTAGTTATAGATTTCTTTATATTTATAAAGTAATTTTTCTATCCCTAATGCTGTTTAATTTAATAAAACTATTTAATAAACACGGATGAATTTAATTTAACGTAAAAAAAATAGTTTCTACTTTTTGTCTTACTTTAACTAATTTTAATTTAATGAAATTACTCGTCTAAGAACTAAAGAGCGCCGTTGTGAGAAAATCTTGGACTTTCAAAAAGGGAACGATTCACGGACCCTGTAAATCTATAGTCGTATTTGACTAAGGGAGGCATGAACATCGTAGTTCAGATTACGCTGGCGGAGGAGAATGAGAACTCCACCCAAAGTCATTCGCAACAGCCCAGGAACGAACATTGACGTGAAATGATCGAGCAGACAAAAACAAGCGAGGATAGTTAAGTCTTCGAAAATACATCATACATACAAGAAAATAAAATAAGTAAAATGCGACGTATTTTCTACTATTTATTAAATTCCTCAACCTTTTCAGAGAGAAAAACACTTTATATCTTTTTAAAATTGCATGCACATACATAATGTTCACTTTCATACGTATGCATATTTTTCGAATAAAACTTCTGTTCTAATCCGTGGATGTACATGATTTAATAAACGCAGTGAATATTGATTATATAATATATAATTAAACAATACTTGAGTTACTGCATACATATTTATTGCTTTATTTACAAAGACAAATTATTTTTCTTATTTATTATAATACATAAATAATAAGGTTTCCGTAATTTAACAATTAATTCTAAAACATTAAATAATGGAGGTAATAATATATAATAATGATAATATATAGTATATATTATATATAATGTTATAATATATAATATATGATTATATAATAGGTTATAATATAATAATCAATGTTAAATTGATTTATGATCAGCTAGAAATTTCAAGATTTTACATATTTTTATCATGAAAATGAAGTTTGATAGTATAGAGTACAATATTTTTCAATAAATATTTTCAAATTAATATTGAGTACATCAACATATGCATTTATCATGTATTGCGGTATTTTATCAAGTACGTTTTTTTCATATAGAAGATATTAAATATATTATCTCATTTGTTATAAAGTCAATATACATTTTATACAATGTATAAATTATATAGATTTAATTAATAATATCTTCTTAGAAAAAATAAAATATAAAATAATTTATATTTACGTTAATTATGATCCAGAACATTGATAAGTAAATTATTACAATGTTATACATTTTTTTTATAATAAAATATTGCACGGATATGCAACAAGGAAAGTAAGTATTAAATACTTATTTGTTATATCTTTTTTAGTTATAACTTATTATATGCTAAAATTTATATATGAAATTTTATAAGAATTTTATTGTACATTTATTTTAACAAAAAAAGTAAGTAAATTAACATTATATATATTTTACGATTTGTATGCAATTAAGAAGAGTACAATCTAATTTTTAATTTTGTGTAAAAAATGTTATATAATAAATATTTATAAATATACATAAGTTAAATTTTTTTTAAATTACTATAATTCACTTTAATCAGATCGGGAGAATTAATCATAATAATAATATAAAAAGTAAGGAAAAAGTATATATTGAAAAAAATTATTATGAAAATTAGGTACTTAAAGAAGTGATAAAAGCAGACAAGTAGAAGGTGCCACTATTCATCAGAGAAATTAATTTAAACTGTCTATGTTTTGGTTTTTCACGCATAATAATTTAATCAGTGCGTACTAGAAAATGAAGTTTTAACCTTGGAGTGTTGAATTAAGGAATATTTTAGATATAATGCTTCATTAGAATAACAGCAAATCTTTATTCAGCTATATATTCTTCTGTCATCTCAACATTTCTTTCTCAATGAGTACGTCTAATTAAATAAGATTTCCGTCTTTCTCTTCTTTTTCTTCTATTTTTTTCCGTTCTTACATATACATACTATCACAGTGTTTTGTTCGTTTTCTTAAGCAAGCTTTGATTAAAATGCCCGAACAGCTCGTGAGCTTGAATTTGCTTCACAGATATATAGTATATACAAATTAATGCCGAGTTACGCCGATGAGAAAACAGAAAAAGTAGAAAAATGCGTGAGAGAAGTAGTAATTCGATTGCGAGGAACTTCGTAAATAAGCTTATCATCGTGTGAAAGCTGCGTGAATTTGATAAGATCTGAATTGAAAAAGTCATTTCCATTCTTACAAAAGTATTTATTTTTGTACTTTTGCTTATCACTGCACACTACAACGATGGAATTGTTGACGGAAATGTAGAGATAACTCTTGAAGAAAAATTGACTCTCTCCATCTTACCGTTTCTCATAATTTCTTTCTCTCTTTCTTTTTCTCTCTCTCACTTTAACTTTGTCAAAAAATTGACAAAAGCAATTTACTGCATGCTTAGAGGAAGATAAATGTACATACTATTATGGAATGTTATGATACATTAACATCAATTTAATTACCAGATGAATGCAGCAGAAGAGAAAATATAAGGAAATATGTAATTACATGTGAAAATTCTTTTGTAAGTTTTAAATAAAGAAATATATTGAAAAATAGATTTTTTAGAATAATATTTGTTTGTATTAATAACAACACAGTGTAAAGTATTAGTACTCACATGATTATATGTATATGCAGATTCATATTACTGAATTCAATTAAACATTATTGAATTTGTAATCGTATCAATTTTTTTGTCTATCGATGCAGATTAATGTCTAAGTTTATGAAAGAAAAGTAAATTTTCCGCTTACAAGTGTTTTCTATAATTTTAAACGATTGTTTGTTCTTTTTTTATTGATTCCAATTATTATTTATAGTCGTATATATATATCTTTAAATTCAAAATAAGCTTTCTATTAAAAGGCTTTTATTTTAGAAATTATGAATTAAAATTTTGTACATATAATATAAGTAGTTCGAGATTTTACTGAATAAAAATTCTTCATTTTAAATTACTAACTCTTTATTCGTAAACATAAAATTCATTTTGAAATTACATTACGATAAATATGTTTCTGAATGTGTGATCAATTTTAAACGCGTCCTCTATATTTAAATAATTTTGAACAGATAAAATTATACTTTTTGTTTTGTTGGTATAGAATAAATTTTGTACGTAAGAGATATTGCTGTATAATAAATTGTTACAGAATCTGCCTAAAATTAATATTTACATAAAATATTTGACATAAAATACAAATATTTTAACCTTATATAATGAAAGAATAAAATTGTTTTATTCAATGAATATGCATTGATCAGATAAATGCAAATAATTAATATATCAGATAGTACATTTTTATTTTATTTTAAATAAATTCAGTGTTCTTAGAAAAATTTAAATTAGTGTAACGTTTAAAAGAAATTTTTTTTTCTACTTAATTGCTTAATAAGCAATTTGTAATTAGCTACTAAGCATTTTGTTTCGTAAACTGTTTTGTAACTTCTGTATATATAGTAACAGTTGAACAAGCTAATAAGAATTTAGAAGCAATCTTTTGAGCTTTGAATACCAATGACTAAAAAGTGCATGATTTATAACAAACGAAAGTTACATATTTTTAGAAATGATCAATTTTTTTACTACTTTATTTTTTCATACAAACTGTTTAATTAACTATTTAAATCATCACTGTAATAAATGAATAGTATTAAATATTTATACAAAGATTGTTGTTTTGAGTAATCACTTACTAAATTAAATTTATATGATTTACATTTTTAACAGAATGGCATTAATATTACGGCTGTAAGATTGGACTTACTCCAGATACTTTTCACTCTAAAAGTAATCTAATTTTAAGTTCAGTTCTCAACCTTTATATAAAATTAATTAAAAATATTTAAATGTCTTTTATTTATGTTTAGCTATATTTTAAATTTACTTGGAACGGCATGGAATGGAGCCGAAAGAGTGGGAGAAAACGCCTCTCGGTAATTGGAGCGGCGGTGCTCGAGCTTCGTGGATGTAAAGGAGCCGCGGTGGTCCGAGGATCAGTTGTACAGGCAGCAGGTACGGCGTAGGATGAATCGAGATTGGTTGGCTCTTGAAAGAGTCAACATCGTAGCAATTACACTAGGATAAATACAGCGGCGAGTCGTACACTAGTGGTGGTTATTTATATATTTCTAGAACAACACGGCGGAACTTATAAGAAGCGCAAATGCGATGGCGATTTAAACATTAGCGGCGATGATTTTACATAGATTTTACAATAGATACGGCAGAGTTTATTTAATACAAATCGCTGCTGTCGATAACTCTTACGGATGAGTTATTACGGGGGGAGTCAAGCCTCATAGCTGTATCTCACAATGATTATATAATATATACCACGTACGTTCTTTCTCACTCACTCTCGCATCTATTTTCACACACTTATACTGTAACGTAAGTGTCTATTCTCACACATGCATACTGTCGCGTAAGTGTTTATACTCACACATGCATATTGTCGCGTAAGCGACTATTCTCACTCATGCTACTATTTAATCTATATACACAGTCACGTCTTTCGCATAAATATTTTATTACACATGTACTTATCAGTTCGCGACGGACTTTTCCATTGACAGTAAATATTGCAATTGAGAAATTATCTTTATAAAAATAATATCTTTTTAGTTGCGGAAAAAGACAATAACGAGTTCTTTTTGAGATTACATTAGTATTTTGTAACATAGCTGATTAGCGTGTATCTTCTTTATCTTAATTATAAGTGTTAGAGTAATATCGCTTCGGATTAATAAAATAAAAAGGCAACTAACACATCATTGATACGAACTAAGAATATTAATGTATAATTTTTAAAATTATTGAATTTTAATTCTAATTGTAGAATAAATGTATATACATTACGTAAATCAGTAAAACATTTTTAGAAATAATATTTTATTCTAATAGTACATAGTTACGATAGTTATTATATTTGTTGCGACTAACAAGAGTTGTATAAAGAAAAAGTATTGTTAGTCTATGAGTAACAGCGAAGTTAGTTTAAACTTTATAAAGTTAGTTGAGATTTTATTATTTTATTTTTAACAAATTATTTCACAATTTGATTTGGATATTATGTATGAGGTTTAAACAGTATGAATAAAGTAAGGTATAATCAATAACTATTCAATTTTTCAATAATTATGCTTGAAAGAAATATCTATTTCATTTAGATAAAAACTTTAATTAGAGTTATGCCAATAGATATGAATAACAAAAAATTGAAGAAGACATTAATTACTTTTAAATGGGTAGCGTTGAATGGTAGAAGTTGAACGTCCGTAAAGATCTTTTCTTGGAGGTTTCAAAAAAATAAAACAAATATCGATTTATGAATTTAGAAGATATTTTTAAACTATTTTAGTAAATTGATTAATCTTCTTTATAAATTATTAATAATTTAAAGTCTTGATAAAAACTTAGTTCATTTGATGTATATGTAAATAAAGAATTAAATACTTTTTAATTCTGTTGATATACACGTATTTCTAAAACAGATAAATATAAATAGTATTATTCTCTCATTTTTCGTACAGCTAATATAGGAATGAAAAAAATATGATGCCATTTACAATGTTTCATAATACATTTTATTAATAGGATTTTTAACTTATATTCCACATGAATAATTACACATGATTAGTACGTCTATAGTACAAAGTTATTTCAAAATTTTTTTGTCTACGTACGTTCTCGGTTATAAAGTTAATTACAATAGTTATTAAGTTTTCCATTTCAGAGTCTTGTTATTTTAATTCCTCTCTATGCTATTTTTTGTAACTGATATTTTGAATTTCTATTTATTAATAATATAGATCGTAGATAATGCATTTCACACAACTTCTTCATTCTTTAACAGTAATAATGTTGGGTTCATCATGAATCGGACAAACTATAATTGATTATATAACTGTAGTTTCTTAAAATATTAATAAATGTGTACATATTTATGAATATACGTCAATATACTGAATTCTTTACTAGATAAAAATCACAAATAATTGGCATTAATTTATGTGTTATGTCACATCAAATTTGTCGAAAAAGGTTTTATTTGAAAATTATTCTTTTAAGTATGTATGTATATATGTATATATAAATAGCTATTTTTTCAACATATAAAAAGAAAGTATAAATAATAAATATTATACTAATTTCCAAAATATAATTAATAAAAATAATAAATAGTAAATTTTAAATTAATTCTATGATTAGAAATAAAAGAAAACATTTCATTTATAACATTCTCAGTATACACTTTTATAAATCATATAATGAATGCAGAAGAACTTGTTAATAATTAATTATTACTTCTTTATATATGTAGTTTTAGTTTTTTGCAAAAAATAAAACTTTTCCTAAGAAATTCAATCTTGTTAAAAATTGTTTTTATACTTATACACATATATTCAATATAAGTAAGCTAATCAAATTACATTTATTGTAAATTAAGATAAATCACAAAACGTTGGATTAAAGAAATTATAAATTTTCGTTTATTCAATGCTTATATGAACGAAAAATAGAGAGAGAGTGAAAGAGTGAGTGAGAGATAGAGTTGGTTGTGTTTGTACTATTTTTGCCACATAATCCTTAGCCTTATTGAACTTGTGACTGTAGGATGAAAAATTCAAAGAAAAGCTGATTTTTATTCCTTTTAAAAAATAATGACGCATTTGTTTTTATTTAATGACTAATATGATATAAAGTTTTTCTAACTTTTTTTGCATTTGTTGCAAAGATAGTTTGAAATATTATATGCAAAGAAAAATAACATTACATGTTAGAATCATGATAAAGTCAATTATTTTATTACATTTGTTTATGCACAATATTTTGAAATTAGTTATAGTCTTTGAATTAATTTTGGTACTTTTTATTTATTTATAATTTTTTGTAAATAGTATTTTTAAAATTGAACCATTTTTTATGTAATACATTTTATAAATCTTTTTATACACTTTCTATTGTTGTTTTACATTAATATGATTTACAATTGATGGGAGTTTATTACATGATATATTTATTAATTTTAAACTAAAATCCATTAAATTTGTAAATATAATCAACAGAATATATAAAAATAAACTAATTTATGAAGTGATTCGTATTTTAGACTTTTTTTAGAAAAAGCACTGAAATTAAATAATAATTACTGTATTTTTTAGTAATGAGAATGAGGTTTTTTCTCTTCAAATTAAATTTAATGAATATAATTAGTTTTCATCAGTATAAAGAATCGAATGGAATTAAGATATATTGTAAAAATGGAACATTTAATTCAAACAAAACGAAATTTTAATTTCAAAAGTAAAAGCAATATCAAGAAAGACGAGAAAAGAAAAAATATCGAAAATAAATAGTTTCATAAAAACGTTGATAGTAGTGGATTTACTTAATGAAACTTAACTGGACAATAAATAATTTGAAAAAGATATTTTCTTGATTACATAAAATAGGATGAATAAAAAATTTCATTTTATAAACGAAAATAATAGTTTACGAGAATTGTTTTATTTTTTCAAAATTATACCAACAATCAAAATTCTGTTTTATAAATAATATTTACTTTTCAATTTTAATAAGGATAAACTTAGAAAAATACATTTATTAAAAAACATTAAATTTAGCACGAAAATAATTAAATCTTTTAACGATAATTTTGATGTGAAAATTACTTTAAAAAATGATTAATATACTTACAAATTTTGGATGTTATAAAATATAATGAAAATAACGAAAATAATTTCATTCAAGATTGACCAACATACTTTTTATAACAATTGTTACAGAATTTATAATATAAAATGTAACATTTGCTATTTTTATATGTCTATAAAATTCATTAATTTATCTATAATAGTTTTTATATTATAAGCATATATTAAACTAGATCGCCTCAGGTTTAACAGGTTTAACTAATCAAGGTTGTTACACCATAAGAGGAAATTTTGAAAATATATTTATTTGTGGAGTTTGAAATTATACTTGCATGATTTTAAATATTGTAGTATAAAGATTTAATTTTTTTATATAAATAGCACTTCACATTTGTATACCTCATCTTTTTTAAAAGACTTAAAACTTGTATCTACTTTTAACAGTTTATGTATTGGTAATTAGCTTTCAAAGTTTCACTCACATATATAACAAATTTATTAAATAAATAAGCCTTTGTATATAATTTAATAAAGGGAATAAAAATCATTTTTATCTTAAGAAATAATTATATATAGATATTAGTAAAACTAACTAAAACTCTATTAGACTACGAGAAGTAAGTATCATTAAAACATTCAATATTAAGTTATTTAAAAATAATTTTATATAAAATATAAAGACTTCATCTATAATTATCTATCACATTTATCAATATAAATTAAAAAAATTAAATTTACGTGGAAAATGAGAATGAAAATATTCTCAATAGAAAAATATGTTCTATTTTGAACCATTGAACATTTTTTCATTACTTTTTTGTAGCAAATAATAAACAATTTGTAGAATTTCTTAAAATAAATATTTTTACAAATAATATACACTTTTTTTGAATTAAAATAAATTTCGTTTTTACAACAAGTATTAAAAAATTATATTTGAGTATATATTAAATTATAAAAACTATATGTGTTATCATCAATTTCTTAAGGAATTTTAGATTTGCAATAAGTTGAAAAGAAACAATACAAATGTACCATTTAGAATAGAAATTTCATCTCAGTTGTAACAATTTTTTGGTTTTATGAACATTCATACTATTAATTTACTAATTACAGAATTTTTGTAGACAAACAAAATATTATATATCAGGGAAGTATTTTCTTGTCTTCTGAATAATTTAATATATAGAAATAGAAAGAATGACAACTTTATTTTATATAAATTTTAGATTCCATAATGTTATAGCATACTGATAGGAAAGAAATTAAAGCGATGTAAAATTTTTATTTTCAAAAATAGAGAATATACTAGACGACTGTATTTATAAAAAGAAAATTAGATTATAGTATACTATGGTACTGAAAATCCATTAATTAAGAAAATTACTCTTTTTTGGAAAAAGTAATTAAAATTTCTTATAAATATTCAATCTTATTTATAAGAATTAATGATTAAAAACGTAACTTAAAATCATTATTATTATTTCAAATAATTTTCGCAATAATTACTTATATAAATTATTTTTCTTAATTACTAAATAGTTATATGTTTAATTATTTTTCTATTTTTAGATTTAAAAATTTAATATATTTCACAAATTAATATTATGTGATAATAAGTAATATAGTAAAGAATTTGAAATTGTCTTAATTCACAGATATTGGATAATTTACAGAAAACTTATTTCTGCCCCCGATTCTGTGAAAAGTTGTCGGAATTAAAATGTGGTCTAGGCCTTTAAATCATGTGTGCCATGAATTATTCCAAGTATGTGATTATTATTCTGACTCTTGAATACTTTTTGAACTAATAGTAAAAAGTTCATATACTGTTTTATTTCGTTACAACATGTTAAGTCTGTTTTTATCCTCGGTTAAATTAATACAATTAACAGAGTGTACGCATCGTCACTGACGCCGCCCGCGCCGCTGACCCCGGTCACTAAACTCGCACCACTTTGGAAAATGTAAGTAGGGAATCCTAGACGGCGCGAGAAAAACTATAGAAGAAAAGTCTTCTAAAGTAGATAAATAAGGTGGGCGACCAAGCATCGGGACGATACGACCTGGTGCGACGTCGTATAGGACCGGGCAAGCTTCTAGGCTGACTTCTCGAGTCTAGGAACCCCTGGCCCATACGGCAAGCCCAAAGACTTGCCAAAACTAACCAAGCATTTCGTTGTTGGCAGGCGCGGTCCTTGTACAGCCTGATCTCGAGTTTGCTTGGAAATAAATTCAATTTTAGGGGTCGGATAAAAAATAGTTCGTTGTTGGTAGGTGCGGTCCTTGAACAGTCCGACTTCGGACTACTCGCGCTCGGGTAAAAAGTAGTCCGTTGTTGGTAGGTGCGGTCCTTGAACGGTTCGACTTTGGAGTACTCGTGCTCGGGTAAAAAGTAGTCCGTTGTTGGTAGGTGTGGCCCTTGCACGGCTCGACTTTCGATTTAGCCACTAGATGCGAAAAAAAGAACATACATCTACATGCAGAAAAGATGTCGCACACTAGTGGAAGTTCACCACCGCGAAAGAAAAGTTGTAGAGGAATACGTCAAAATTTCTGTCGCCGTGCACAAAACTGTTTCGCGCGAAACAACCTACGCCTACTAAAATAACCTACATTTATATTTAAAAATCAGAAATAAAACTGAAAAATCTACCGTGATTTTCGCGACTTTATTTCTTCCCGTCTTTATTTCCTTATTCCAAAACAAACCCGATTCGATATCGAGCCATCCAGGATGGGACAGACAGAGGGCATGAAGGGATGAGCTGCCGCTGAAGGAAGGAGAAAAGTACTAAGGCAATAAGCCGATCAAGAAAGGGGACAGGTAAGCTAGGAAATAGTGGCATGTAAAGGATAAAACAACGACAAGAAAGTAACGATAATCATTACATACATATGTAATGTTCTTTTTTGAAACCCCCGCGGTGTTTTTTATCCGCTTCTTTTATTCGTTATTTAGCTGGAACAGTTCATCAGGTAGGGTTCATTAATTTATTATTAGTTCATTAATTAAAAAAAGTCGGTATGCACATTATCGACAGCTGCGACGCATACCAAAGATGCATGATCGTACCCCGCGATGATCGAGCGAGTCGATTAAATCGATCATCGCGAATAATCCATCTCTAGCACAGAAATATGATTCCTTTAGGGACATGGGAGAAGTTCAAAGAGCAACTGAGAAGATTTTTCCTCTCAAGTGAAGAGATAAGAAAACTCTCATTAGGTTGTCGAACGCGTCCAAGACAACAACGAGGGCATACGGCAATACTGCATAGTCCTCGTTTCGCTTATATGCCGTCATGGAGGTTAAGGCCTGGAAGATCAGGACGATAACCTGTATAATAATATGCAAGCAGAATTACACTTGTACGTATCGAGGACAAAGATACGAACTGTTACCGACCTTATACAGTAGGTCGAAGAGGTCGAGACAACCCTCCGACAGATGAGAAAGTGGGAACATGAGAGTGAGACTAAAATGAACACGACTAAACTCTAAGTGTTCGATCCTCCATTGCCAATATACACGCGTCGTTCTAAGCTTTTCAGTAGGAAAAGCGTTTTCTTCACTAGGCAACGCGAGGAAGGAAAGCTTTCATTAGTAGTCAAGAAGGGCAAGAGCACAAGAATCGGAATTGATCGGAGTGCGACGTTCTACCGTCGGGCCGAGACAGCCTCTAGATAGACTGTACAGCCGTGGTGATCTTTAGACTATCGAAACGCTAAAAGAACCTTGGAAATTCTGGCCCAACCTTTTGGCTCGCTCTTGAACGTGGAGTGACTCGCTACGATGGGCAATGTTCTTTATATACCAGAACGCAAGTACAATCAAAGTGTTCACCCTCTCTTTCCATAGAGAGGGATATTACACCGCGGTTACTATAAGACCTGACATAGAAATCCGCGCCGTAGAAAAGAACCCGCTGTAGAATTAACATAGGTATAGGAAAGCGCCGCGAACTTGTATCACGTAGAAAGCGCCGATTAAATGTATAAAAATATAAACGATCTCACCACTTTAAATTCCGCCGCCGCAAACTCGCCGACTAAATAACTAAGAACCGCAGCTACATTGTATTATTTAGTCCGTTTTAGTATATGTCAAGCTATTTTACCCGAAAGAAAAAGTCGTTTTCTTTTTACGCTTGCCCGTCTTTTCATGCTCCTTAGTTATCACATAAGTTACATGATAATCTTATAGTTATCAGAGTAAAATTCGATAATTAAACAAACACGATCAATATATAATAGAAAAAAATGTTTTCTCTTTAATATTTAAAACTCATATTTGTTAAAAAACAAATTCAACTCAATTAATAAAAATAACATTACTTTTTTCAATTTCCATAAATCCACTTCCAATTTCCACAAATCTTTTACTCAATCCAGAAAATATTTTTTATAGAAAGTAGTGGTAAAAAATAAAAGAACAATCTCTACAACGATAAGCTGTACTTTAAACTTGATTTCTCTACTTTGCTTTTGTCGTCTCCTGCAACTACTCACATGTTCGAAACACATAGACTTGTGGTAGTGCATTAAGAACTTTTATTTCGACTTTTTTGCTTCTCACTTTTGGCTTTGGTTTTCAATCACATTATCATGTACTTCTGTTTGAAAAGTGCGTTAATGCATAAACGCATGCATAAACGAGAATATCTAATCCTTTTAAGAACATTAAAAAAATAGCACTCTTGTAATTAATGAAACAAAGATAAAAATCAATTCGTTCTTTTCCACTTATGAATGAAAGCTCTTTTAATTCCAGTGTGTTTTTGCCACTATGTTATGTATATTGACAAAAAATTTATTGACCAAATTTACTCAGCAAACTTCTTCAATTGCAACACTTTAGTTAGAAAATTTGAATTTGATTTGATGAAATTATTGTATTCGTAATAAAAATAAAATTTACTTCCGTCAGTAGATATTAAGCTAATGATAACATGAACTGTTTATTTTACATATTATAATAAATAAACAATTTTTTTATAATTTATTAAAAGCGAAATGAAGCAAAATAGTGAAAAATATTGAAAAAACGAAATTACTAACATGACTTTTAATATATAAACTACAATAAAAAGTTTAAATAACCATAATCAATTAGAACCTAACATTTAAAATATTTTAATTTTTTAAAATTATATTATTACACATTAAGATCGTAAAGTATTAAAGTATTTGAAGTATTGCAACTTCAAAAATAATGTTTAATTCAAAAAAATTCGTTGTTTATCTACAAGCATATGTACACTGTAAAAAATTTGTTAGAAAACTAAATTTTTTTACATTGAAATTGATATTATTGGAGTAATAAAATAATTCTTTATTACCTAATTTTTTTTCTTTTATTCAAAAAAAGTAAATGCGAACCTTTTTATTTTTTACGAATTATAGTCATGATATTTTAATACTTTTTTTTTTATATGAATAATGCATTATCATTATAATAAATTAGCAATAATAGTTATATTAAAATTTATTTTAAATTAAATTAAAAATTTTAGTAAAAAATGTTCTTTATCTTGAACAATTACTAAACAATTAAATATAATTTTTTTATTCGGATGTAAATGTGCTAAAGCGGATGATCATCTGTCAACATATTTATCGTTGAAATCTAAGATTTCATCAAAATTTAAAAATTGGGGAAAAAATAATAAAAAAGAATAACATAAAATACTTTAAAAAAGCAATAAAAGAGAAAAATAAGTGGTGTAACTATGTATAAGCTTTTTTAACCTGTTTATTCGATCGAGTCATTGAAAAATAAGCCATGTAGAGAAAAGATCTAAACTATGGTACCATATGCCTTGTTTTTTACATTCTACTTTTTAGATTGCTCTTTCAATTCTGATGTTATTTGTTTCAAATAATGATGTATGGAAATATTTAGCTTTTTTTCAGACCTTTTATAGAACGTTTATTCTTTTTTTTCTTTTTTTTTAAATGCTTCCTTCCATTTAAAACGGGTATGCATGATAAAAATGAACATAACGTATAGACAAAGAAGAAAGGAGCGGAAACTCTCAGTCGTTACTGCTTGAATAATGTTTTACATACAATTAAACAATTTTACTCAAAATAAACCCGATATTTGATGGAATTTATTTAATGTTAATTAAAATTTAGCACACACATTATTAGATGAATTCTTTACTTATTATTATTATTATTAAATCAACTTCCTTTAATTATAAATTAAAATAAAATAAACTATATAGTTAGTATAAAATATGTTAATAATTTACAAAATTATTAATCACATTACTGTATTAAATATACTTTTGGCACATAATCTTATATAAAATTTATAATAAATAATATATTTTTATATAAATAACATACTGTTTTATGAAATTAATACTACATATATTACTCGTTATAATAATATTATAACATTTGAATAATAGTTATTTCTTACTCTTTTACTTAATTTTTTCTAGGAACTGTTCTTAGAATATTTTAGCACAACAATATTATTTATTTCATAATGTTATTTCATAAATACCTAATTAAATACCAATTGAAATATTTTGTATTCTTTTTATTTCTTATATTTTTCATAAAATTAACATTTCAAATTTTTGTTAAAAATGTGAATTACTATTTTTCATTTTATTCTTATTCAGTTTTTTCTACTGTATGCGATAGATTCATGTCAACACTTCATGAATCTAAAATTTAGAAAAAGAAGAAAAAAAGGAAAATAATATCCTTGTACTGAGATGTAGAGTATCTAAAAATAATAAGTATATAAAATATAGCTAGATACACGAGGGTAAAAGGATTCTATATACTTATACATAGTCCTCACTTATTAAACCGAAATCGATAGAAGATGGAATTGTACTATATTGAATAAAGGGGTTTTTATAGAGATATTGAGTTACACAATGGAAATTATTTAATTATAAGAAATAATTTAAAGTGTATGTTACGTACACTACTTGTTTACTTTTTATTGTTTAATTATCTTTTTCAGTTAATCCAAGATGATACAAAACTATTACACTTCATTTCATTCGTGAGAATAGCATTTTTAGTTTTTTCTTTGATTATAAAATTTTATAACTTATAATTAACGGTGACAAAATTTTATTGTATATTTTTAAAGCTTTTATATGATATAAATTTTATGAACGGTTGAGTTTTCTTATAATTTATTTGAATATACCACATGATGGTTATGTGTAAAAATTACAATGTATACAAATTACAAGAATTAAAAATTATATCATATTTTACACAATAATAAGCAACTTTGGATTAATATTAGTGGAGTCGTTAACTAAATATGAAAACTAAGAATCAAATATCCAATAAATTGCAATATTGTCTTCGGTGATTAAATTTATTCTTAAACAAAAATTTATTATTAAACAAAAATATGTACAATATATACTAGAAAGAATGTTAATTAGAATTAGAAAATCTTAAACAAATCAAATTTATTAAAACATATATAGATATAGCTTAATAAACATCTTTTTATCTGTAGTAGTATTCACTGACCTTAATACTTATCAAATTATTTACTTTACATAATAATAAATTTTAATTTTATAAAGTGCAAATTTTTAAAATTTACTTCAGACATATATATTTGTTATATGTAAATCTTTCGATAACATTTCTTTGATAACATTTCTTGAACCAAATTTTTTTAAAAATCTCTTTATAAATTTGAATTTTAAGTAAACAAAAATTTTTATTCTTTTCTTTAATAATGTTTAGAAATCTAAATAAGAAATCGGTAGATAATACTAAATATCATTTTTTCTAAAATTGAATTATTTCTTAAAAAGATTCTAATTATATATTACTTCTCATCAAGCCTATCATAGGAAACATAAGTTTACAGTTTATGCAGATGATTTATAAGTTCACTAGTTAATAATTTAGAAGAAATATGAAATAAACAAGATATACTACAAGATAAAGCAAGTATACTGATTTATAGCATAAACGTAGTTTTGATAATTGCTGTACATTGTGTTTAGGACTACTATATGGAATTACTTTTTTAGAATGAAAAAATTTCTTACATTTAGATATTATCATTATAATGTCTTATAACTTTCGTAACTTTACGATACTTATGAATGCTGGAGAATAATATCCAGTACGATCACATGGTCCGTAAAGGCGCGAAAGTGAACTCTTGTCGAGAATAATTTACAGTGCAGTTTTATCCACCAAATATGCCACAAAATCTATTTTTCATGGCTTAGTCTTCGTTACTATAGTATTTGTTTCGGGCACAACTTCTTAACGTTCTACTTTGATCCAGCTCCAAGTCAAGATATCAGAAATTGTATTTTTCTGACATTTGATTTTTCTATATATTCGGACGTAAATATAATGAAATGTGTTGTATAAAAAATCAATACGTTTTATACTTACTAAAGTTTATGAATGTTTTCAAATTCAAGGAATTGTTTGATGTATTACATATTTTATAGACTATTTTAATTTTATAGTTTTCTTTAATAAAATGAAATAATAGTAAAAAATCTTTAGTATGCAAAGAAAATAGGACTGGTTATTTATTTATAACATAATAAAAAATGTTAATAGACAAAAAAATTATTTTTAATTGATTAATTACACCCATGATTAAAGATATATTTTATTACAATTTTTTCTTGTAAAGTTTGTTGAACATTCTTTTTTAATTTTAAATATGATAAAACAAATTGTGTTTATTTTTAATTTAGCTTGTGCTGGTATTTTTATAAAGTTATATATTTATTAAAAATACTATTACTTTTGTCATTCAAAAGCAGACAGTAAATTTTGTAACACATTGATTTAAATAAAAAATGGTCATAGAAATATTTTGCAATTCAACGGTATTGAGAGAAATCTTAGAAAAAAATACTTTACCTAGCAAGAATGATTAGTTTCTCATAAATAACCAGTCGATATCATAAATTTTTTAATTATTGAGAAAAAAATTTATAATAGTTTTTTGCTTATAGAAGGAACTACATATTGATTGTATAACAATTTTTAATAATAATTTTAATAATTTTATAATTAATATGTACTATTTCTTAAAAGCATATATGCTTTAAAAAGCAAGGTAATATAAATATTCATCAATATAATATTATTTCTCATATTTTTATTTTAAATATCAAAATATATTACTCTTATTTTTAAAAATATTTTATGTTTTTAATTGAATAATAATTTTATAAATATTAATAGAGTATTGAATATCAAAAACAAACTAAACTTTCATTATATATCATTGTTAACTAATATATATTAGATAAAAATAATCCTACTTTGTTTCAAATTAATTGACTTAGTTTAAGTATTTTCGAGAAATATAAAAGAATATACGATCGATTAAGAGGGATAAAACTTATTTATTCAATTCATTTCTCTTTGAACGATTTGTGTTTCTTTAACAAAAGGTAACTGTTTCTACTTTTCTTAATGACCAACGATTCATTATTCTATCTGCTGACATCAGTACCAGATTTTGAGGCTCAGTTCTCATTGTGTAGGACTTAAACTTTGCAGATTCGTAGTATTATCATATTCTATTATTTTACAGAATAGATATTATGACTAGACAAATTTTAAATTCTTATAAAAATTTCACATTTGAAAAAAATAAAATAAGGAGATACTAAATAAAAATGTAAATATGCAGAAATATTTAATATTAGATATGTCAAATACAATTTCATATTGAAACGTGCCATTAAAAAGCAGCACTTCACATCATTTATTCTTTTTGGACAAATTCATTAGTACTTCTTAAAAATACTATAAAATGTAAGTATATATTTTACGAAGCAAACTACTTTTCAGCTGAGCAAGAACACTGTACTCATTTTACATATGTCCAAATGTCCCACTATGTGTTAATGGCCTTAAGTTACAAGACTTAAAACGAGATTTATCTCGTTTTTATGATAAGAAGTATTTAGACAAATCTCGTGATTCTAATAATCGGAATAAATTGGAACAAATGCAAATAAACAAGATTAGTGGACATGTTGATCCATAAGTGACGATGTACGTAAGTAATTAGAATATATTGCAAAACTTCTTTATAATCGCTTTATAAACGCTGAAAAACTTAACCAAGAATGACAGATGTTAGGCAATGCATGTTTCTAATCCCACATTGATAAAATTCATTCAATATGAGTGTACATGAACTTAATTAATCAGTGCACTATGCAACACAAACTGCTGAGACTAAATAGACAGTACGGTATCAGGATGCGAAAACGCGTACTTCTCGATACAAAATAGAAAATCTCGTTAATTGCTAATCAACTCTGTTATGATAATTTCAACGTGGTTTTAATATTGTAAAAGCCGGATGTGAGTAAGCTACCTATATGCAAGAAGCTATCCGAATGATAAGGGACCAGTTGTCTTATAGACGTAGCAAACAGTTTATGTTAATATCTGATTCATTTACTAAGTAGATTTATACATAAGATTAATATTATGATGTAATAAGTTTGAGAAGAGTACTTCATCAGACATTGCATTATCAATTCATTGTTCATTGATAATATGCGATTATTTGATACAGGATAAAGTATATGTCAATTATGCCGTATTGACCCTCACAATGAAAAGTACTAGATTAATAGAAAATGTAAATAATAGAAGACGGAATAGAAATGTAGTGGACATAAAGCGCAATGATCTGGAATGATAGTTTCGATATGAACATCTATGACTCGAATATGAACATCTCTTTATAAATAGTGGTGCAAATGATAATGCGAGCAGCTTTATCTAACTTATAAAAAGATGTTTAAGTACAAGGACTTGGGATGATATAAGGATATAAGGTATAAGGAGGAAGACTTGGTATTGGGTATGTTCTAACCGAGATCGTCGCGACTGAACCATTTATTATCATAAGCAATCGAGAACATAAAGTCGACTCAAGACGTGACGTCGAGTTCATTAGCTGTCGAGTTATATTAGTAAGTAATACGTAGATTTATTAGTTATTGAAAATATAAACTTGATGAATTAAAAAAAAAATGAGAAACTGAAAACATGTCATAAAAATTTTTAAATTAAGTTTTAAGCACTAGTTCTTTGAAATTTTTTATGAAAACAAAATTACAAAATGATTATAAGTATCCAGATGAAATTTAAAATCTTTTTTGAGGATACAGAAGAGGTCAGAAAATCTGATTGTCTTTATATTAAGTAAATTCGAAGTATTTATGTTGCATTTTTAGAGACATAGTTTATAATAATATTTTAAAATAATAATATTTAAACCCACTACAATAAAGCTCAACGCAAATATGTGAAGTAATTTTTCTCATTTTTGTTTTTTAATTTTCCCGCAGAGTTACCCACCACCGCGATTCATTCTTAAAAGTCGTCGAAATTATGTAAAATCCGCCGTGATTCATTATCGTTAAGCCTGTATAAAACGATCGTCACCATAAACCGTGATAAATAGCCGCTTAGTTTTGTAAAGAAATTTTGTAAAGAAATCGCCGTCGTACTTAAACAAATTAAACCGCCATGATGTGTAAAATGAAAAATCCACTATAGTAGTTTATCGAAAATAAACTTAACCGCCGTTATAATTAAAATATGTATCGATGTAATTATAAAATTACAGATGTAAAATAAAATAGATTAATCTTTGTACTATACCCCATCCTTTTCTTAGTCACCCCGTCTCTTCGCGCCTCCTCCTCCCGTTACGAACCCAGTTCGACTCGAACCATCCGGGCCGAAATAACCAGGAAGCGCGATAAATCGAGCGGTCACCGCCACAATAAATAAAGGAAATATAAAGTAAAAGAAACTAATTGCAGGTAAGATCACTTCATAATCGCCGTTAAGATAGAAGATAAATTAAAACGTTACTTGCGTTAAAATTCTTAGATGTAAAGTGAATAGAAAATAAGATTTAAGTAAGATAGAGATATTTAAAAATGAAGTAAGATTTAAGAAACAAAGTTGAAAATCGTTTAAAACGTTATAAATGAAATATTCTATTATTTTAAGACATTCATAATTTATTACACAATATTACTAAACTTTAAATATTGTAAATATTAACTAAAAGAATCTTTATAATTTTTATAAGTGCTATTTTTAATATTTGAAATTCTTACGTGAATAACAAAGTAAAAATTATTTGAATGTTAGCAAAAGCAGCTTTTTTGAAATAGAATTTGTAGTTTTTTAATGAACTATAGTAACTTATAGTTTTCTGTGAGTATTGGTGCCAATGAATAATTAAGGTATTCATCTTTCTACATCATTCAATTCGCTGATTCGATATTAAAATTTTAATCCTTTTGCACTATTTTTAGTATATTTCAGTATATAAATTATTTCAAATTTTATATTACTACTTTTATTATATATGTACATACTAAAAATAAATTAAAAAATTTTTATTGTTTATATTATTAAAATAAGCAGGTTAAAAGTTCAAGAAAACAGTAAATGATTAATTTCAGAGATAAGATTTGTATTGGAACTTGATACTTAAAAACTATAAAATACACTACATATATGTATAAATCTTTCTCTCTCTCTTACTCTCTCTTACTTTCTATCTATCCATCTATCTCTCTAATAATCGACAAGTGAAGATTATTGTAACAAACTATTGCAATATAAAGTATTTTAATTAGTTCAATATTTTATAAAATCAAGCTCGTTGTTGCCTAAATTTTAAATACTTTATCTTAATTAATAAACATTATTAATACATTATAAAACAATTTTTCTTTTTTCCTTTAGATTGTTTTGCATTAAAATTAACATCGCGTGAGAATCTTTATCTCACTAATTTTGAAAGTTGTATATTTTTAAATCTTGAAAAATTTGTAAAATACAAGACTTGAACTATTTTTATGAATGTATTACTTTAAATATAACCAAAATTTAAATAGATTTAAATTGACTTCATTGCTCATTCATTCATTCATCAAAAAAATTTCTGATTCTTTTATTATTATTCTTCGAGAATGAAAAACGTAGTTGTTTAATAAAAATTGCTAATAATGCTACATGGTTGTCAAGAAGTTGACAGCTTATTAAGTACTACTCTGACAAATAGAATATTGAAGCTATTTCTAAACATCTAATTGAATAATACATCAATAATTACTATATGTGTTTATTGACATGTATATACAGTTTGTAATGGGTAAGATGAAAGGTAGGTTGGTAGGAGGGAGGCTCGGAAATATGTATGTTCTATCTGTTCGTTGATCTTCTCCTGCTTATTCGCCCTTCTGGTAGTGGTGGTGGCTTAATTCCTCGTGCTCCCTGGCTATTCCGTCCTGGATAGTTCGACATTGGACCGGATTCGGGGCGGGAGGAGGAGGTGTGAAGAGACGGAAGCGAAATAAGCAAGACGTTTTTTATTGAGTATTAAAATTAAAACTATTTTTATTCAACTCCAGTTACAAAGGTTTTTTTTTATTTTACTGTCAGTTATGGCGGTGAATTATACGCTATCAATCACTTTACATTAATGATTGATCAGCGACGTCGTAGTAAACGCAGCGCTTTCGTATACACTAGACGGTGGCAGTGATTTCCTTATAACATTTATTGAACGGCAATTGTATATAAACGCGAGTTTAATTAGCGGGACTTACTTACTTTGTATCATGCGGGAGACGGCGCGAAGAATCTAGCCAGGAGTCTGTCTCTCTGGATACACGACCGCGGACTTATAATTAAACCCAGGGCCACGCGCCAAATGTTATCGGGGCTAGTAATGCGTCAAACGTCAGCATTCCCTGGAAGCGCGCCGGATATCAGCACTTCCTGGAGGTGCGCCAAATATCAGCATCTCCTGGGGTTCCTAGCGCGCCGAATATCAGCACTTCCTGGAGGTGCGCCAAATATCAGCACCTCCTGGGGTTCCTAGCGCGCCGAATATCAGCACTAGGCGTCATGCGCTAAACGTTAGCATGACCAAAAACGCGCCAAACGTCAGCATTTCCTTGTTAGTACGTCAAATGTCAGCACTTCCCGGAGTACCCTAGTGCGCCAAATATCAGCACTAGGAGTCATGCGCCAAATGTCAACGTGACCGGGAGACCTTCACTTCCCGAACTCTATATCCAACTCCCGATTTTGCGTGAATGCTACTTTTTTATATGCATAAATATTCACGCTTTCGTACTCGCGGACTTTATGGAGGAATTGCCTCGCCTAGCCATTGCTCTTACGGGCCGTGGGTAAAGCCGGCGTGGGGAAAATAGCGGCTGCGATGGCGCAAGTACAAAACGCTTGCTCACGCATAGCCTACCATTCCGCTAGCTAGTGCACAGCCAAGGCTGAATTCATAGCCAAGGCTCCACTCTTCGGCTCCATGCTCTCTCTCACTCACACACTCGGCACTCTTTCTCGCATGTATTCCGGGCCGCGTACTCGGGCATTCTCTAACTCACTCACTCGCACTCGTATTCTCGCAGAATTCTCTCACACACACTCGCACTCTTGTGGCCGACGCTATCCGTGCACACACTCTCTTACTCATACTCGCACTCTTTTGTCCGACGCTATCCATGCACACACTTTCTTACTCATACTCGCACTCTTGCGGCTGACGCTACGCCACGCGCACTCTCTCTCTCACTCATACTCACACTCTTGCGGCCAACGCTACGCACACTCGCACACTACACACTCTCTCACTCGCGTTCACACTTGCACACTAACGCACTGGTGTCTGTTCAACACACATTCCGCTGCACAAGAATCCGCATTACCACACAACTACACAACTAGTACTTGGAGCTTTTCTCACTGTCCGCGGCTGGTCTAGTGGCCGGGCCTCTTCTTCGTTTTCTTGCCGACCTTTGATCCGCGACACTGTCGTCCTTTCACGACGAATCCATTCGTCGTAAGTATATTTATTATATAAAATATGTTTATTTTATTTTACAATTTATTTATTATTTTATGAACAAAAATATTGAAACAAACTTTTTAATTATTCGAAAAACTTTTAACTATTCCATTGTCTTCTTTTTAATCATTTATATTTTAATAATTACTCATATACAAAAATTTTTAATATAGAAATGAAAAATATCGTACATGTAATGTAATTAAGATACGTTATAATATAATAAAATAGAAAGAAAAGCCATATAAGATTATATATGGTTGTAAATGCATTCTGTGTATAATCATATATATTCTTATTTTTAAATATTTATTCTACTGAATCTAATAGGATTGAAATTGTTTTTCAATCAGGATAAAAGGAGGTTGAAAAATAAAATAAAAAAAGAAATATCGATTGGAGATATGTATAAAAAACAGCACTCAGAATCTACCGAGGCCTAGACATTCAAAGCTGTAAATGTATGACTTATCAAATAAAGTAGAACAATATACCATGTATTTTACGCGAATTTTTTACGTTTTCCCAATGCACTACAAATCTCTAAAGTAATAAAAGTTAGTAGATTGGTATTACAGTGAAAAAATGCTCTGTTTATAACTTTTGAAAATTTGTTGTCTGTTTGGATAAATGTCAGAAATTTACGTATGAAACATTCAAGTTTATAATAATAATTAAAATAGTAGACAGCTTACAAAATCAATATACAACCAAATATAAATGTTTTCATACATATATTAAATGTTCATGCATTTGACCTATTCAGAGTCGTTCCTCCAAGACACAGAACATGGATGGCTAAATGCGCTATAAACGAATTCACACTCTGTCAGAAAACAGAGATCATTCACTCCTAGATTCAAAATACATATCCAAAAGAACCCACTACTAATTAAAAGTGAAATAAACATAAAGTAATATTTGGCTACTAGTGCTTGTTCGTACTTTGTCTTGTTCGTTGTCGCTTCTCATTGGTTCTGCTTTTACATTAGCTATTCTATGTATATTAATGTTCAGCTAATCATTAGTTATTTAACCCAATGCATTTTCCCAGTGAATGTCGTTAGGAGTCCTTATGCGATTGTACGTATTGTACTGAATAGCTTTTAATTATACTATTTCATTACAAAAATTCGTATCAGCCATTTAACTCTATGTTAATGATTATTATTTTCAAAGAAAAGATAATTTTGAAATACTATAAATGAAATCCGTACTAAAAACATTTTACACATCATAACGTTCTAATAGAAGATCTGTCAAACATCAAAATATTTCAATCAATTTTTTACCTTGTGATTTTGAACTTTGGATTTTCAAGTTATTATTATTTATTATCTATAAATTTTAAATTTAATCGAACTAGAATTTGATAACATCTAATCGTTATATCAGAAATCGTATATACAATATACCACAACATATCCATACAAAATTTAATAAATGGAACTTTAACGTGAAATATTAAATATTTCTATTAAATCGAGTTCTCATACTGTATCTAAGTCGTACTGTAACTAACATATTAAATTATTTTCTATTTCGAATGAATTAGAACGTGTGATATAATCGATCTTTTTACTAATTATATAAAAATCGGTCTTAACATTGAGAAAAGTCATTACGCAAAATCACGTAAGTTTCACCATTTTAAATATTGTTTATATTTCAATTAAATTCTATTTTTGTATTACGACTACCTATGTCCGTAATTTTAATAATAAATTCAGCTATTGTTTGAATTGGCGGTGCTAACTAACGTTTTTCTTGTAATTTAAAATTCAGGACAGCGTTAAGTCATGCCGTGTTAAGACAGACATTCGACACAAATTATGCAAAGATATTAATTAATAAGACTATTATCTATTTTTTCATAAGTATTTATAAATTGAGTAACAAAGCTTACAGTATTATCATCTGCTTAGTAATATGTGTTTATTTAGGATTTATTGTTCTCTGTTGCCGAGCAAATAACATACCAACTTATTATAAGCCTTCGTATTAATAGAGTTCTTTTGTCATAAATTTGTTTTCATAAGATCAACATGAATTATAAAAAGAAATTATGAATTTATAAAAATTGTAAATTGAATGACCACAAAAAGAAACAAAACAAGTACGTTATCACCATCATTTTCGACAGCGTCGCCCTGTTCCTACAAAGAAAAGTCTTCATACACAATAGAAAAACATTTCCTTACCAAACCTCTTATTATACTACTGGATCATTCAGCTATTGCAATATTAACAACGAATGCCTAACGTTGTTTTAGTAGATTCCTGTTTGCTTTTTTCTTCCTTTGAGTAAAAAAAATGTCACGATAATGATAGAAGACGATCGAAATTGCTGTCACTAACCGTACACCAAAATCGTTCGCTTCATTCGAAAACGTAACAAAAAGAATGATAAGATTTATCTATATTTATCTATAGTTAATATAGTATTTCCTTCATATATTCATCAGAATCACTTAGAAATGCTAACCAACAAAAATAAAAACGCCCGTAGCCGTAATCCAAAATTACTTTTCATACCTATGCTCGAACATTATACTATATGAATGACATTGACGATCTTTTTAATTCTATTTATAATTCAAACAAAAAATGTTTAAATTATTATATAACATTGTATTATATATTTACATATTATTATTATAGTATTTTTTATATTCTCTTAACTTTTAACGTAATAAATAAATTGAAATTTCGAGTTATCAAATTTATTAGGAAATGTTGTATTAATTATAATCCGTATACTTACTTTAAAATAATGACAAAATTAAAAAATAGTTCCGAATATTAAATTAAGTATTTACTATAACATTCGAACTACAAATAATTATTCATTTTTCTTATACTATTAAAAGAATACAATAAGCTTCTTAAAATAATCATAAATATTTAATGAAATTAGTCCTACATTGCTTCTCAATTTCGTATCTCTTTAAATGAAGAAATGATAAAAGCATAAAGTAAGTGATATCGTTATCGAGAATATACAATGTTTGCATATATACTTAATAAATACATATAGATATTCGAGCACTCCTAAGTATTGACCTATGAAAAGACAGCTAGAATGTAGAATTCTTTGTCCTGTGTTATTGAAGTAGACAAAAAGGCTATTTATATTTAGTCCATATATGAAAAAATACCTTACTTAATTACATATAAGTTGAATAAATATGTATGTTGTTTGAAGACTCTGGTATCATAATTATGCGTTGTCATCCTGCTTCATCGTTTTTATTATTTAATACATGATATGGCCAATTCATGTGAGGAAATACATTTGAATAACCATACCATTTCTGTGAAGTCTTTACTACTTATATAAATTAAAGTATACTTTATTTATTGGGAAAATAGTTGATTATAATGAAAATGTCTCTATCTCTATAAAAAATTTTTACTAATCTTATACTAAAAATTTTCAATTTTAGTATGATTTTATTTCAATCCTGTTATTGATAATTTTCTAAACTTTGCTACATAATGCTTTTATTTAAGAAGACCACACAATCATTTTTGCTATAAACGTAATTTTATAAATTGTACAAATATTAAATATTGATAGATATAATAGATATAAAATTATTGTTTATAACAGCAATATATTAAATAATTCAGATCAAAACAAATTGTGAAAGTTATAATCATATAGGAATATTTGAGCTCCACCATTACTGTAGCTTTCTTCGGTTTTGAAGTGTTATAAATTTAAAAAATTGAAATATAAATATTTTTTCGTATCATTCTTTTCTGTACAAAATAAATACTTAAATTAAAAAATATATTACTAAATAGATGTATGAAAAATATTTTTTTGTTAAAAATCAAAATTTCAAAACTAATAATTAAATAATTCTCAACAATTCGTCAATAAAATTTTCTATAGATCAAATTGAATATAATAATAAAATACATATTTTTCATGTTTTCAAAGTCTTTCAAAGATTTTTTTAAAACATTGATAGATCAAAATGAAGAAATATAACTATTTTTAAAAGCATATTTCACTAAAGTTTTTTTCTTGATTTTTTAAATAGTTCTTTTGTGATCTTTCTTTGCAATTAAAATTATTAATATTTTTAATGAATAATAGTTTTACAAAATTATATAAAAATATTTACGAAATTATATAAAAATATTTTATTCATATTATGTTACACTGTTGCTTGCTTAATCTAGTTTTTCTTGCTTGATAATACTGTTTTTCTCTACGTGATAAATTTCGTTGTATAAAAAATTTTATTGATCAGTAATTTTAAATAATATTATTTTAATTAATACAGATATATAAAAGCAGATAATTCATCAATGTAAATCTCCTCATAAATAAAAGAGAAGAATATAATAATTAAAAAATTTTTAAAAAATAATTAAAAAATAATTAAACAATATTCCCTGATTAATATTGTACAAAAAAATGAAACTGAAAATAGTTATTACTTTCATTCAATTATTATATGAAAAATTATGTCAATTTTGGAAGCTTTATTAAAAAACACAAATATTTGAAAAAATTTTTTCATATACAAACTTAATTAAGTACCCTAAATCACAGATTTTAATTTAGAATAATATTTTGATAATATTCAAGATCGTAATAAAATATTTCAGAAAAAAATCGATTTTTGGGTACTTATACTTATTTTCAGTAATTATATTTACATAAAACGTATAAATCCTCATATTTTTTGTATATGTATAAAAAACCATTAAATACATATAGTTTAATGCATCATAATGTTTTATATTGCAAGATAAATAGACGATAATGTTTTCATTCCCACTATAATGTGCTACAATTGCAATGGTTATATTCATATATATGAAACAATTATACTTTTAAAAATTTTAGGAAATTGATACTGTACTCCACATTTTATTTAAAATAATTAAAGAAAGACTTGGTTACATACAAGTCTTTTCGATAAATGTAATGATGATCAAGTATCGATTATCTTTGGTGGTGACAGGATAGCCTCATTTTTTCCTCTATTACTCCCTAGTATATTCAGCGTTCGTCGTCGTCACTAATGCCACCGTCTTGATGATCGTTTCCGTGGCTATTGTGCACAGTGGCGTGGAAACCATCTTCATCGGCATGATATTTGACGGTTCTGATATTGCCATCGGGTTCTTTAACTGTATATTCACCCGCGACTGCTTGGCCTATAATATTAATGACGTTGAAGATAATATTAATTCAATTATCTATTTTAGTTTCTATGATATAATTTATTTAACCTAATAAGAAGATAGAAAGGTTGAGTAGGATATTTGGCAATTCGTATAGATTCACCGTTTTTGAAATAAAGTTACATCTTTCAATATCTCGATTAATTAATAATTAATCGAATGCCTTATATATTAAAAGTTTAACGTGTATTATTTTATTAAAATGGCTATTATTCCATTTAATATTCATTTATATTAATTCCTATAATTAATATTTGAATATTATTATTTTTCAATATTTTATACTGATCATGAAATCTATTGTAAAAACTTCAATAAATCTCATTTTGGAACCCAATTATAGAAATGGTTGATAACTTATAATGAGATACCATTGATTAGTTTTATCATATTTTACTAATACATTAATACAAACATCAAAAAATTTATTTATTAAACATTTAAAATTATATAATTAAACACGCTTACAAATTTAAATGAATTGTTTTTAATACTAACATTATCTATTTCAATAAGAACTTTGGAATGGAAGAAGTGTGAGTTATTTTCATTCGCGATGTCTAATAAGAACTAAAAAAGTAATATCGTACTTTTAGTAGAATTTTATTTATATAGTAATAAATATGTAAAAATAAATTATAGGCAAAATAAATATAATTAATAATGATATTTTATCCCACTTTAAAAAATGATCGTTTAATTCTAACAATTTATTCTAATTGTTATTATCTCATTTATGTATAGTTTTAAAATAAACTAGATATTTATTTTATACTTTATCAATAAATGTCTATAATTTTGTCAATTTAAATATGAAGTATCATTCTTCTGTAAACTCTGAAAAAATTGGTGACCGAGATTTTATCATTATATTTTTCTAAATAAATAATTTAATTAATCAATTACCCTCGTTCCTTACACAAAACCTCGTACATCCTTTTTTTAAGTTTAATTAGTAAGCATTACCTCAATATTATTATGATTTTTTTCATGCAAATGTAGTAGTTATTTACTAAGAAATTTTATAAATTAAAAAGATATATAATAAGTTTTGTGTATAAATTTTATAAGAAATTGAATGTATTCAAATTATAGTAAATTTTTTGAAATTTTCAAAATGATATATTTCATTTTTAAAGCATTCATATATTTTTATAAGGACTGAAGTATTGACTTTTTACATAAATTGGTAGCAAATCAATTTGCTAAATATTCAGCAGTCTTGAAAGATCTACTTCCAAGTATAGATTTAGCAAGTTCAGCACTTTCAGTTATGAGATATTTAATTTAATAAGGTATACAGATAGTCTTAAAAATTTTATAGGTGGAGTACTTGAATTGGTTTTTATTTGCAGAAATTTGTTGGATACAAACTTGTTCGAAAATATTTTTATATTCAAAAAATTTAAAATAATATTATTATATCTGATTAAACGAATTTTTCTTAATTTAAAGATTAATTTGATTACTTAAATAGTTATGCAATATTAAAATACTGCTTTATTAATAGTCAAAATGAATGAATTTTTTTTTAATTCGAAAAATTTTTTACAAGAATATTGTTATATTTTAATAAGCAAATTTGTAGAATACTGTAACATGTACTTATTTTTTAATGTTTGTTAATAAAATTTAAATACCCAATAATATTTTCGAATTTTATATTTACAAATTTTATTATCGTAGGTTTTATACTCCAGCAAATACTTCGTGTAACAAATTAAAATTATTTATTGAATCATAATCAAAAAATGTACTATACTATAATTTAATAAATTAGTAAGAAATTCTAAATTCATATTACAAGTCATGCTTTTCTATACGTCAGATTAAAATACTGCAGTTACAAAATAGCAAGCGTATAAACATTAAAAAAATTAGAATTTTTTATTACAATTGATTATAATTAGAATCTAATTAACAAAATTAGAATTGATAATATTAGTCATCTATTATATTCTACTCATTTTCATTTTAATATCTCGAGATATTTTTTTAAAATAAAAAATAATAAGATTTTTCATAGATATTAAAAAAATGTACATTCTTTTCAATATAATTAATTTTATCATTTAATTATATAAAAGTTTTATATTGAAATTTTTTAACTAAAATAAATTAAAATTGTATATACAAAATGTATGCCAAATATGTACTCTATTAAGGTATTTTAAATATTTATACTCAGATATATAGTTCAGTAAGAATAACGTGTATGTCAATTGCTATTAATATATTTTAGATTAATATTTATACATTTCATTTACATATATTAAATTTACACTAAGCAGCTCAGAGTTTTATTTGTTAATTATTATATAAAGTTTTTATGATATTCTATATAATGTTTAATAAATTTATAATGTTAAAAGTAAATCATTTATTAAAGCGCAGTTCAGACTGCAATTATTTCTATTTTTTTAATTTTTGAAAAAATTGTTTACATAACATTGTATCTATATATAATTTCTGAATAATTTAAACTAAATATAATTTATTAAAATACAATAATTTGACATTATCATTTATATAAAATCTCTATTCAAGTATTATCAAGTACTATCAAGAGACAATGAGATAACGATAACGGAGATTGAAAAATTATTTATATTTATATTATATAATTTAATTAATTATAAAATAATTATATAATTAAATCTCTATGAAAGAATTTATTATACTGATGTAATATTTTAAGAATGTATCTTTTTATGTTTTAAAGTTTAGAAAAGTCGTATAAATATTTTAACAGATTTAATTAATATATACACTAATAATTTACGTTAATAACTCTCTCTCTCTCTTTCCCACTCTCTCTCTCTCTATCTATCTTTCTCGATATAAATCACAAAGTGATAGAAACTCACTGTATTTGTTGCAGACTTTCTTTTTATTATGTTGGGAAAATAATTTATAATGAAAAAATTGACAACAGCTGAATGTTAAGAATGTTAGAAATTTGAAAAAACCTTCTTTATTACGTAATACTTACCGTTTCTATATTCCTTTTGACCATGATAGTCACCCGTATGTCGATCCTCAACACCGTAAGCGAATTCGTAATGAGCTGGGGCTGCAAAGTTTTGATGATGCTTGCCGTGCTTGTCCATCCAAGTTATTTCCTTATCGTCTCCGTCAACCGGCCCATGAAAGTGCTGAAAAGAGTGAGCGAGACCGGCTTCTGCTATAAAGATGATTATACTGAGCAACGTTGTCAAGAATACGAACAATACATACGTCTGAAAAGGTCATTAATACAACATGTATTTGGAATATTGCGTCATACGAATAAGTATTAAATGATATCATACTATAATATAAAGTAGAATAATTTTAAACAATTATAATATTACTTAAAAACACAGAAGTAACAGTAGAATTAGTGTTTTTATATTTCTAGCTGTACCATATCTCGATTTTATTGATCGTATATAAAGATTATGGATGCAATGGTTTGGCTTACCCTAAAGAGTCTATAAATTATACAAATTATGATATATGTTGTTGATGACCTAGTATCAGATATTTAGTAACGAGGTGGATATTTTAAGATGATTTTAAAAAGTTTTTTTTAGTTATTTTTCCATATTATCTCAAAAAGATGTATATAGGTATGTGATGGAACCAATAATTACCATCAGTTACTAAAAACAATATTTTAAATATAATTAATTTTTAATATTATGAATAGTTGAAAAATAAAATCAAAAGTTAGTTAAATATTGAATATTGTTTCAGAATATTATACTCTTGTCTTTGAATACATAATCTAAATAATCGAGTTCTGTTTATGCTTCGTTTTAATTTGAATAATATAATAATTTAAATTGATAAAATTCATTTTAATAAACAGTGATAATTACAACTATATTATAAAATTATTCTATAGTATACCATAATGGTATATTGAAATCTTTTCTTCGATCTGAAGTAATGCTGTACTAAAACATTTTGTTAAAATTACTACACATCTAGTAACTATGATATTGGGATAAAATTTTTATAATTTTATATATCACAAATGATAAAAAATACCTTTTAAAATCTAATACTTTTCAAAGAATTTTCATATTTATTTCTTGTAAAACAAAAAGTAAATTATTTACATTGCTTGATACATATATCTGATTCTTAGTACTTTCTGTGAAGAAATAAATTAACAGCTTAGATTTAAAATTTTAAAGATATTTTAGTATTACCATTTTAGATCAAAAACAACTTTAATTAATATTTATTAATTATATTAATCAACTTTGAAATATTAAAATCAATATAATTAATAGTGATATTAATTATCTTTAATTAGATTCATATGAATTATATAGAGTTATATTACTATTATTAGATTAATAACTTTGATGGAGCTTGTTTCTCTTCTGCATAAATTCATATTTTGAATTAATTGAAAATTAAAAAATCAACTATTATAGATATTGACTATACATAATATAGTTATACACGACATTAATCTGTATTTCTTTATTCTTTGTTTCTCTTACAGATTTTATTTAAAATTCAGAAAAAATATTTCGCATAAAAGATTATACGAATTTGAATAGTAATAATACTTATTAAATATACAGGACAAATATAATATTTTACACTAATAATTTATTATATTTTTTAACATATTCAAAAATCAATATAATTTGATAAAGATATTTGGTAAATATTTTAACTTTATTAAATATTTTACAATTGGGTAATTGAGATTATTGAGCCATTAATATCTAAGCATTCATTATAAAATATTTTATTTTTGAGAAAATACTATTTGTAATAAAATAATTAATTCTAATTTTTAATTCTAAAAACAATTAAATGATATGAATTTTCTATTTCTTAAAACATTAACAAGTAATAAGAAAAACGTTGAAAATCTCAGTAAATTAAGTTGTATGCATTAAACATTTAACGAATGCAATGAAACATAGAAAATTACTCAAATAAATTGAATAAAAAATATGATAAAGCAAATCCGTAATAAGTAAATAAAACAATAAAATTTTTTTATTGTACAATATATAAATGAAACTTAAACTCGAGTATTCTACTTTGTTGTAGATTCACCAGACGCTATACTATAAAAGAAAAAGAAATGAAAAAATACCGAGAATTAATTAATATCGTGCAGTAAAATAAAATAGCCAATTACTATCAATAAACTGTTTTACGTTATCTAATATCACATCGTTTATAAAGTGTATTTTGCACACTTTTGTCTTTCACTGCGCGTAGACACTCACTTTAACAGCCATTTCATCCGATTACTTTCTTAGCTCTTCTCTCTGTCTGTCTGTCTCTTTCTCTCTTATTTATTTACTCGATTTTCTTATCCTACACTTTACACTTCCCTGGCTCCCAAGTATTTTAAAACTGATCAATTCACCCAGCTAGGCTCTCTTTTATAGACGGTAAAAAAGAATGAAGCCTTCCACTGTCATTCTCACTTTCCTTCACTTTGGCCCCGAAAATTTTCTTGATCTTTTTGTCTATGAGATATAGCGTATACACATTGACGTCAACTTCAGTGGATGTTGTCTTGTGAATCAGAAAAACTTCGCTGTTGCAAAACAGAATTACTCAACCAATTTACCGCTCACTAAGAGACAAAAAGAAACCAGTGCACTGAAGCGAAAGAACATTGATCAATTTCCCGATTGTTCTACACTTTATGGTGGGTTGGACGACCGAACTTTGAAATTAGAGAAATTCCATACATTTTACATGGTTCAATCAAAGATATATCAGCCGTAAATACTTTGTCAATACTTTCAAAATCTCTCAATTCTCTCTCTCTCTCTCTTTCTCTTTCATCATCATTTATAACAATAATTTTTAATACTAATTAACAATATTAGTTATTTACACCAACAATCTTTATATGAACATTGTTATATGTGTAATTAAAATTATTCTAGAAAAATGAACTTTCTTGTAATGTAAGTACCTTATACAGTAATTATAATAAACACTCTTATATGGATACTGTATAAATTTGCAAGTGATAACGATGGCGTCAAATCAAAATACTCATCAACGATGTAATTTAAACCAAATACATCATCGACGAAAATTTCAATAAAATATTTATACAAAAAATTCTAATTAATTATATATATAAGAAAAATATGTTAAATAGGCCTACCATAGTATCACAATGACTTTGCATTCTATTTTTAAATAAAAGTGATGAAAATTCTCTAGAACTTAATATTCTGTTAGAAAATATAAATTTCATTTACAAAAGCATGAGTAATAAATATCATATTAAATAAAATAATAAAATTAAAACATCAATTTTTCAATCAGAATCTTTAACATTTATAAGTCATTTTTACATTTTTAATTTTCATATTTTCAAGTTATTTAACCGCGTTACAAGGATAACAAATATTTAATATTTTTATATTTTAATCATATTTATTACTTTGTTTCACTTCATAAATAATTTTTAATTTATATGTAAAAAATAAAAGTATGTTAGTTTATTGCTTATTATATTTATGAAAAAAATACTTGAAAAACATTAATATATATCCTTAAAAATTAATACACAATTCAAGAAAATTTTTTTTGAGAGTTTTAATGATAAATTTAGAGAATATACATCACTTTAGTACTATAATATATAAAAATTTACCAATTTAATATAATATTATGTATTTTAATACATGAAACTTTACTATTGTTATAACAATTTATAACAATTTATCCTCAATTTTATCAAGTATAATGAATAATATATTAATATTATACTATCAATGTACTAAAGCAACAAATATGCTAAGTTTGTATGTGATAATACTATACAAAATTTCTTTTAGATTAATATTATTACCTGAAATAATTTAAAAAATGAAATAATAAAAAATCAAAAAATCTACTTTTCTTTTAAAACTTTTATTTATTACTTTCTAATAACATAACCATTTTCTTCTCCATCGATATGTATAGTGAAATATAAAAATATAACGTAAAGAAACTTACCACATATTGAGAGATATCTATTCTAAACAAAACCTGTATTTTATTATTATTATTATTTATGAAAGTATGTCATGAATTTTAGAAAATATATTTTATCTTTTTATTGTTAACATTTTTTATTTTTTATTATTTTACATACATAAATAATTAAATAATATAAAAAACACCTGCATATTTGTGGCTCTGATATCTATCTTAGACACACTGATACAAAAAACTAACTAAAATATCTTGTGACAACACGAAATTAAATATACTAACCATTGCTCTCTCTCTCTTTCTCTCTCTTATATCTTAATTTAATTATTCTCTTTTTATCTTATCCTATCTATTTAACATCGACAAATAATTTATTACATAATTTTTGCCCATACACCGGTGCTATTCGGTCCAATGCTTAACGCGTTTCCTGATGCTTTTTCGCCTAGAAGCGAAAGGGAATTCAAAAAAAGGGAACAAACATGAAATCGGTAGTCGCGCAAAGGCTAAGTTTCTATTACATTCAAGCTCGATAACATTAATGAAGTAAGAACAATGGTGGCATACATAATACTTTTTTATTAATGTAAAATTTCTTGAAAAATATATAATATTCAAATATTGGTTTCAACATTAAATGCATTATTATTAGTTTCTCTAAATAACATAGTTTATTTTATAAAGTAGAAATACAGTATCTTAGTTTTTTATTCTTTTTGACTCTTTCGAAATATTTTATAGATGCATTATCTACATCCGATATATTATAAAGATATATTACTCATTTAAATATTTTAACATCTTCTCTTATCTTATTTCTTAAAAATTGTCTTATCACATATAATATTTTTCAAGTTCTGAAATTAAATATATTTTAGGCAAAGTTCTCCTATTTCAAAAGTTGTAAAGTTGTTACTTATCCTAAAAACTGATCAATAATCTTAATTTAACTTCTTTTAATTTTATGAATAACAGATATATTTTAACTTAATTAAAAGTCATTTTTTTAACAGAATCTTGTTGAAAGCTTGAATTTTAGTAAGTTATGAAGATCTTAATATAGAATTACCGCCTTTAATAACATTAAAATAGGTAGTTCTCGAAATTATATACATTAGGCGAAATATATCTATTGGTCTATATATTTAATGCATATTGTAAATGCTATTGTAATAATACATAACATTATGTTACATACTTTATTTATATATAAACATAAATACATAAAAAATACGTAAAATAATTATTTTTCTATATAATAAGAGAACTTACGTGGTAATGTAATGAAACTTTTCAACTAGTTAAATAGTGCATTGATTCTTCATTCACATAATAATATATTTATATAGAAGACAGAGCGTATATATTAAAATATGTTTCTTACAGTATTTCCTATAGATACTTTTAAGCAGCTTATTGTATTTATGTTTTTATCATTGCATATCCTTTGCAAAAATACACCATTATACGGTATGGCTAAAGACTAAAGTTATATGGTTACATGGTACATGCAATCTAATTGGCTTTGTTTTATTTTCTATTTTTTATATACCCTCTTCTTTTATCATTTATTAAGAAATAAAATGACTATATGTATTAACAGATCGTACAATTAATAAAAGACATCATTATAAAATGTGATAAAATATCTAAAGCACTGATATTTAAGATATATCGGTGCATTATCCGCCGCATGAGTCTTTATTGCTATAGTTAAAAGACAAATTGTGCATTACTGAAAATTTTAATTTCATATAATTTTATTTCTCTCTTTCTCTTTCGCTCTGATTATGAATAGTTCAGGAACTATGGACATATTCCATTACAATCTACATTGATTATTTATAGTAATCATTTTTATGTAATGAATACGAGTATTTCATAAAATATTAATCAAAATAATAGAAAATTTAGTTAAATTAATAGAAAATAACGAGATGGCTTTAATTTCAGTTGTTGTAATCTGTGTTACCTCTTATTTAAACTGTTATAAAATAAATAATATTAGTCACTATTTATATATATAATTCTTTTAAATAAAAAGATAAATTAAGTGTTAATAATCATTAGCTGTAATTATCATTTTTATAATCATTGAAATTATTGAATTTTCATTGAAAAAAATTTTTATCTAAAAATAGTTTATTTATTATCTAATTTAGATATTATATAAAAAATATGCATATAGTAATAAATTATTTTTAATATATATATTTTAATTCAGTTTCCAATTAAATTGATATTTCAGTTTAAATATGATTACAAGTTCTTATTGTTTAGTATTTAATATATTGAATATACTCTGCAGTTATACTATCTGATAATATGAAATTAATAATTAGGCTGGTCCTCCTCTTAAACTCTCAACTTTGTATTTAATATTGAGACATAATAAAATATAATCTTTATTAAAATTTAAGTTACATAACAAGAATGATATTAAAGGAAGTAATCAATTTCTGTTTATAAACTATTTTCAATTTTACTCATAAATCAGGTATTTTTAATCATGTATAAACTGAAAAAATGCAATTTATCAATTGTTGAATATATATTTTTTCACTAATATTGTAATTAAAATACCAATTATTAGGAATAATATATTTGTATGCTTCTTTTGAATATATAAATAATCTGTATAGTTTTGTTTTTTTCTTTGCATTTTACAACACACTTTTTATAAATTCAACTTTCATATTTTATTTAAAGTATAAAAAAATCGTCTTATATTTGAGTTATTATGGTTAATAAAAATTTTTAATCTTAAAGACTTCTTATTAATGATACTCTGTTATAATTTATAAAAAGATTTTATGATATCACTTATATGAAACGTAAAATATTTGGTAATGTATTCTCATGATGCTATCCAATTCTTTCTTTGTAAAAGACAGAGGTAGCTGTTCAGTGATTAAAACTAATGCGGTACTTAAATAGCTTCATATTTTCTTATTTTTGAACTTCCTTACAGTTCTACAGAAAAATTATAACTTTCTTATTAGTAAACTATCTTTCATACTAATCCTCTAAGAAGGTTTTTTCAAGGATAACAAACGATTATTGATAATACAGATTATTAAATACATAAGTCGGTAATTTACTTTCGCTACAAAATTTTAAAAAATTATTTCTTAGAATTAATAAAATACACTTTAAAAATTTATAAACATTAAAATAATAGAGCTAACAAATTTTTGCTACTAAATTTGTTTTTCAGAAAAAATGAAATTTAATATCATATCTGAAACTTGTATGTTTAAAGTGTGCAAAAAAATCCCTATCTTTAATCGCAAATATAATTTAGATGCCCTATCCTGAATATTTATATTATTTAAACTAATAATAATTTAATCTTTAACTTTTAATCTCGATTAGTTGAAACAGCATTATATTTAAAATGAAAAATATATTTAGTGTATAATTGATATAATTCAGTTTGAAAAAAATAATACATATCTGATATATACGTTTTTTAGCTTGTAATACTATATTTTAAACAACTACAATACTTTATATTTTAAACATTTTTGTAATTGAAATGGCTTAAATTGTATCCAGTAATTGTTTTAATATTTATTAAAAAGTTAAGTAAGTAATCATAAATTAAATATTTTTACAATTTGAAAAAATGTAATTATTGGTAGATTGAATTTATATTTAGTATCTTTGTTGAGTTTCGATAATATATAAAGTGAAATTGTATAAAATGAAATTTAATTACAGTACATCCCCGTGAGACTGTCTTGAAATATGTCAAGAAAAAATTATTAGTAAGTACAAGTTTCATTTTTCAATAATTGCAATTATTTACGATTATTTTCTTTTTTACAAAAGCAGTGCAACTATTACACAAAATATTGGAAAATTGAAACGTCTACGTTTATAATGAAACTGTCAAATAAAATTAATGTATACGTAGCCAAGGAAGCATAATGTAAAAATTGGCTATTAGGAGAAAGATAATACGTATTTTGAAGCGACGCGTATAAGGTTAGATTTATACTTAAATTAATCTTCTAAATTTTTTTATGTCGTACAAATTTCGGGCAATAACAACATTACTAACGGTTTAGTTGATCAATAAGGTATTGTTAATAAATTATTTTGATAACATAATTGAACATGTAAATACAACGTTCTGGAAATAATAAAACTATTAATTAAAATAATTTAAAATTTTTATGATAAATGAAAATTTCTATAAATAAATTTTTTAATAATTGCTTTTCATGTAAGTAAATTAATTCTCATAAGTTTTAATAAAATAATTAAACTAGTTCATCATAATTAAAAGTATATAGTATTACATAATACATAATGAAATTTATAATTAGTAATAATTCTATATTAATAATTATATAGTAATCAGACTTATTAAAATGGTATATACAGCATTAATAGATGCAACAAACCTACAGTAAATTTAAATTCAAATAATGTAACATGATCAAATATTTGTATACCATTATTTTACTAAGTTTTAATGGAAAAACTACTAAGCAATAAAAGTTGTACAAAGATGTTCTTTTTATAATTATTAAAAATCATGTCTTACATTATATGCATCATTTATATAAATTTAATAGGCATATAAACAATGCTATTTAAAATATATAAAAAATTTTACTCTTTTTCAATTATTTATATTGTGGTATTTTTAAATTATTATTTATTATTATATATCAATGTTAACATAGTCTATATAATGCACAAAAAGTCCAATGATAGCTGATAAATTCTGTACAGATAGTTACGTAAGACAAAGACAAACAGTTTTGTTTACCACGAAACTTGAAAATAGAGAGATAGCGAGAGAGGTAGATAGAAAATTGCATTCGATAATTGTGTGAGCGAGTAATGACGGAATGCAAACAAAAGAAGATGATAGAAAAAGACGAAAGGTAGGTAAGTCGTTCGTCGACAAAGTAAATTCATTTCGTCCCTTCAGAAACCGCGAACTTTGGCATAGTGTTTTTGACGGATTTTATGGATCACGATTTTTCCTAGAAGATTAGTAAAGAAGTAAAGCAAGAGGAATTTGTACACAGATTTCTTACTTTCTTATACGTTATAAATAATTTTAAAATACTAGTAATATTCAAATAAAAAGGCATACATGAGCATAAATTTAAATTTTATTCGATATTTGTATTTAGTACAGTTAGAAAATTAAATTAACAGTTTATGTGAATAACACTTCAAGATTACTATATATGAATAATTACAAGCTTAGTATAACCGACTAAAAATAATTAATATTCGAAAAAATATTTTCTTTACTTATGTACTACAGAGTAATTAGTAATATAACATCGTGTATTGTTGAATTCGAAAAATAGTAAATATTGGCAAGTTACCGAGTATATTATTTCTTTTTTCTACGAACTTGAGTTTCTTAATTATCTTGCTGCTATCGTAAAAAAGTCTAAAATAATAGTAATTTCTAAATTTAATTTTTATCAAAAATGGCACATTTCTAAAAAAATTCAAACAAATATGTTTCAGTAGCATTTAAAATCGGTGCAAGAAACTACCGCTTAAAACAATAACTTTTACGACAGTTTCCTGAATACTACAAAAATTCATAAAATTCGAGAATTTTTTATTTTCATATCTAATGTCCTATATCTCTAGAGAAAAGCATATGGAGATAAATTTTTCACATTATAGTAAAATATTTCTGCTTTTATCTAAATTATTTAAAATAATAAATTTTTGTGTGATAATGGAGTGAAATATGGTAATGATTAATAACAATATTGGAGCTATTAATTCATGATTTTCTTAATTAATTATTAATTAATTAATACAGAATAATTATAGATTTCCATTGAAATCAAAGTAACTTTTAACTCAATATATGTATTCTTATATATAATGATATATGCTGTAATATTTGAATAGAATAGACAGAGAAAATATCTTCTACTTTGACTTCTATAGAGATCTTTTACATATTCATATATATTCAAATACTTATGGCAGATTAAATAGAAGTAGTATTGTGAATAATTTTTCATTGTCCTAATCGTTTAAAAGAATATTTCATTATTTTTACAAGCAACAAGCTTCGTGATATTAACATGGCAGAAACCGCAAGATTTGGAAGTCGAACGGATAAACATAATTAGCAGATGATCGCAATAAATGACGCCGAAGAAAAGAATGCTCTTGCGCTAACTTAATATTCACAAAAATAAAATAATCTAATTTATGAACCTATGTATGATTATGTATACGATAGAAATATGTTTTTTATTATCAAATACTAATTGTAACTTTAAAATCGCTTTCTTCAAAACTGGATTTTCAACTTTGGTTAACACAATCTTACAAAAAATGTATTCAGTTAAGTTTATACATTACATAATATTTACTAATAATAAGTTTCATCCATCACCGAAAAATTTTATCTTTAGATTGCTGTTTTCAATTTTATGCATCAAAGCGTTTTGCACATAAAACGAAATTTTTCTTTTAGCAACAGCTATTTTCTCCTAAATTCATTTTTTTGTTGATTCTTTCATATGAGACAAGCGCATTATATATAAAGGGTAATTCTTTTAATTTTAACTATTTCAGATAGTTTGCTTTCAACTGACAGTGAGTACCGTACAAACCTTTTTAAGAGATGACTTATTTAATTTGTTGTATGTACTACAAATGTTTTTCTTATTTATAACTTGATTATTTATAATTTAATTATTGTTTGCAACATGGCAGAATTAAGGATTTGCGACAAGAATCCCTTTCGCGCTAAATGAAAAAAAGTACTTCGCGAAGGAAAGAAAACAAAAAGAACATGGTTAGCGCTACGCCGGGAGACGTCAAGGCCTGTGTACAGCGTATGAAGCCGGCGAGCATAGCCGAACGTTCCCGACGCATCCGAACGCTGCACGTATAGATGTAGAGAGAAGGCATGAGTGCATGGATTAGATTCTTGACCGGCTCCGAAGTGATATGCGCGTCGCGCCATCGGCGACTACGCATGTACTAGAGTTGCGCGATCAGACCCCGCCATGATCAAGTAAGTCGATAAAATCGACTCGCACAGATCAATCATCGTGAATAATCTATCGCGCATCGATCAGCGGTGGATCAACCAAAATGGGTAGAACAACCGACAATAAATTGCATGCACGCCATATTCGTGGTTTGTTGCTTCTTATCGGCCAACCAAACTTTCTGGAAGCCCTTCTAGCCTAAATCCTAACAGCAGTAATTATGGTTTGCGGTGCTGTTCCTGTCGATTCAGGGTGTAACGCAATTCGCGCTCTATCATTGCTGTCTTCCTGGTTAACATAATTTGCACACCCACTGACTCAAGCGGCCGCGTAAAAAGCGAAGGGACGGAGCGGTCTTTGGTGTGTGTATGTGCATATATATATTATATTAAGTATATGAAATATAGATGCTTTAATTGGATGCGAGTTTTAGTTATCGGACGCGTTTCGAATATTATATAATTAATTAATATATTTTAATATTTTCCATCGCGTCATAAATTAGTTTTAAGTTAGCGATTTAATTTAAGATTATATTTTTGTATTATTTCTAGTCTATTTTTTAGTAATTGTATTACCATTTGTTAAGTATAACCATAGTTATACTTATTTAGTCAACGCGCCTTAAAGTATCTCTTCCTCTTCAACATCAACGAACCCTGTCCGGCAAATCATTCTGGCAATGACAACGAGCACGATGAGCGAGTAACAAGGCACCGTGGAGATCGTCCACTAGGCCTGAACCCAAAAACAACGGCTGGCCGAAGGAGGTGAACGAAGGTATCAGTAAATAAGAAGACATCCGAACTCCGCGATAACTGGAAAAGTTAAAGCAAGAATTAAAAAATCATTACAAATTATACAAATGAAAGTGAATATAATTCAGTAGATTTGAAAACAACTTTAAATAGTAGTTTTTTAGCTTTAAGAGATTACAGGAAGAATACACTGTTACTTATATACACTATCGCAGAGGCGTTGCCACGTTTTTGGAGATTAACGTGTTACTCTCTCGCTTACGTATACCAAGTTTTACATATACCATACGCAAACAAACTCTGATCCTACATTAGAAGAAATAAAATAAAAATCATAATAAACATGAATATAGTGTTATACATATATATGCCTAAAATATTATGCTTATTTAATAGATTTTTCAACATAATTGAATCCGCTTTTTATCTAATAATAAACTTTAAATATGACTAAATTTAAATTTAGACAATTTACGTATGAAAGGTATATATCAACACAACTATTAGCTATAATAAATAATCGTGATTTAATAAAATACAAGTAGCTTCAAATATAACAACCAAAATTATATTAATTCGTAATAAATTTATTTAAAATAAATTTTAATTTTAAACTTAAGTCACTAAAAGAATATTATTTATTTATAGAATAGTATAGGTAATCTTTTTACTGTACTTAATCTGCAATTATAATTAATGATAATTATAAATGCCAAAATATTTAAAGTTTTTCCACATCAGGTATAAAAGATGCATAAAAATTTTTATTTGCAATAATAATTTCCAAATATTATAGTGTAAATGTAAATATAATTAAGATAATGCTCTTTTTAAAAAAATATATTTTATATATTACTTGTTTCAAAATCATTTTTTTTCATTAGAAATTTTTAATAGTATTATTAATAATGAAGTATTTTATCTTAAACAAATTTTACAAGCTTCCTTTACAGAAGTATCATGAAATACATAAAACAATAACGTTGTTGATATAATGATAGTCAACTTTTGTAGAGTTTTCCTTGGCTTAGTCAAATAAGGCTCATCTGAAATATTTTTAGCTTTATGAGACATATTTTTTTAATAAATTAATTAAACTAGTATGGCGGATATGAATATTAAATTAATCACCTATTACATGCTTAAGTAAAAGATAAGCAATTCAAATATATAAATGAAGTTTTATATAGGAACATAAATGAAACAATGAATGTGTTAAAAGCTAGTTACGTATTTAAAATAACTTAACAGAGAATTAATTTAAGGTGCTGTATGCATTGAGATAAAATGCTACAAAAGTTTTTTCACGATAAAATAGTGCACAGGTACTTGAGAAAACTATCCTACAATTATTTACGTCTATTGGTATCTATCAATAAAACAATGTGTCAATAGATAATCCATGTTATATACTTTGACAATAAAGACCTAGCGAGTAGAAAACAGATATTATAAATTTGAACGTAATGTATTGCTATCGATGACCATTCTTTACATAGACTACTTAGACCCATTCTTGAAGATCACTGTGAGGAACGCGTACTTAATTTATTGCAGTTGATACTTTTATTAAGTTCGTTTTTATAAAAATCGGCATAGGCAAAGTATTTAAGATCAATTGATTCTAAGTATTTTACTCACCGTTAAATATTACGTGTTAATTACAGTAGCTATATTGAGCGCAATCAACTAGATAGAAAGGTACAATGAGACAATTCTTCCGGTTCTAGTAACGTACAATAATTTGAAGTATAAGCGCAATTAAGAGATAAATTAAGATAAGAATTTATAAAGTGCAAACAAAGAAATATGTAACATTGAAACCAAACATTTTCAAAATTGAAAATACTATGAATCTTAGAAACATAATAACCTCACATGACAGTATGAGTAAAAAGTTACAATCTAAGTCGTTAACTCTAGAGATTTTAGATAAGAATCGCCACGTTCTTAGCGAAATAATAGGGCTCCAGAGTTTTGCTTATTATAAACAAATTTTGTTTAGCGGTATTTGGTTCTGAAGCCTTGAACATTATTCATTAGTAGTGTATATAAAGAAAAAAACTAAAAAACCTAAGGAATTGACGAAAAACGTCGTCAATTCATCTACATAGAATACCACGTTAATATATATGTTAGTTAATCATACAGAGTAGCGATCTATAATTATACTTGCTTGTAATTAATTATGGAAAATCTTGCAAAAAGTATTTATTTCGTTTAACTGGACCTTTGCAATTCTATGAGAAATAAGGATATCGATCAACTATTGATCAACTTTTTTAGGAATTAGACTTGTGATTAATCTTAAATCTGGTCTTAAGTGCATTACACCTCATAATGTGATATTTCATACAAATGGATTATAATAAGAACTAAATAATCAATTACGATTATAAATAATTGCAATGAATAGAATATATAATACAGATAAAACTTTGCCTAAGTCTGTATAACATTCTGTACTAAATAATTGTATAACAATAAGCAATCAAGGGTAAAAATTTAAATTTTGTATTTTACGCAAAATAAAGCATATTAAAATCAAATAATTATAATTTTTAATTTGTGTTAAATAAAGATAATTTGTGAAATAAAGATAAATCTGAATGTTCTATCGAAACTTATTTGCGAAAACAAGATTGATTTTACAAACATAAGTTGAGCACTATTTCCTTGAATATAAATATTTGATAAATTAATGGTTTCTAATAAGTAGTGTGTAACGAAATTTACCTGGTCACGTGAATGTTGTTACGGTGCGGTACGATATGCACGTACTCCGAAGCGACATCACCATACGCTAATTAATAGTGCGTAATCATTAATAATGCGTAATCCGCGCTCGATGTCTTTCTTCTTGATGCGGGGATAATTGCACGCCAAGATAGAGTTCTTTATAGAGAAGGAAGATGAAGTAAGAAATAATGAAAAAGGCAGTTTTTCGATATTAATTTGGATCTTTCATTAATATCCACGGCGGTTCTTCTTTACAGGATTGCAGCACCCTAAGTGCTTCTTTTCTGTCCGAAGCAAGTGGTGATTGAGGCGAGGCTTCATAGCTCTTTTCATGACCATGAGGGCCGAGCATGTAGGCAATAATCTTGGACCTGCGGCCCTTTACCCGAGTTCGTTGAGAGGGAAACAGTTTTTGCGTCTCTCAGTGGTTTACTTACGTCGCCTTATCGGTTAAAGAAAGGGGAAGAGCACAGCAAATCTCATAACGTGAGACCAGGCTTCACTGGACTGCTTTAGTCGAGCAGTCACAGAAAATGGTTCTGAGTCATACTTTGCAGTTCCTCTTTTATGCTGAACAGGACTCATTCACACCAAATACTCTTTCATTCCTGCAACAGACGCTGCACTATCTTTTCATTTCACACTTTGCTACCATGCTCTCTCCCACACTCTCATGCAGATTCGGAGTGAAACTTCGAGAACGTTTAGAAAGCTTAGAGAAAGATTAGCGTACTTCATGAGTGCTTGGATTCGCTTACTTAGCACCATCATGGTCATGATGCACCACGTTTGTTTCCGACGAGCCTGTGTTTTTGATAGACCCGTTGGTATTTCATCTGCGCCTTGTACTACTAACAGGCGCTTATAGTTTACATCACTGCAATTTTAAAGAAAATAAATTAAGAACTTCATAAATAAATCTTGAACAAACTATACTATGCAACATATAGAAATAAATTAAAATTACCATTTTGAAATTCGATACAAAAATAAACTAGTAAAATTTATTTTACTTTGAATAAATTTGTTCCTTTTTACATATTATTTTCTCATTTTAAGCGGTTCTTCTAAATAATCAAAATTTCATAAAATATAAGGTTTCAGATTAACAATATTACGAATTATAGTATTAATTTTAAAAATTATATTTTTAATACATCTTCTCTCGAAAACTATTAATCTTTAAAAAATAATATACAAGAAACAGTTTAAAGTTTAAACTTTACCGTTAAAAAATAAGTAACAAAGTAAATATAATATAACAATAGCATACAATTACAAATATCACTACAATATCACTATCTCAAAGTAATAAAAATGATGAACATAAAGATTTTAATTTTATAAAATTTTGCTAAATAGAAATATCAGATATCAAAATTAGAATAATAGTTTGGATTTTTTGATACAGCGAAATATTTAGTATTAATAACTTTTCATGTATTACACAAATGTGTCAGTCAATTTTTAGTTAATATGTCTACAAAGTTTCTTCTATTGTTTGTGTCATTTAAAATTGCCTAGCAAATGAAACAGTCTAATCTTTAAGTTATTTAACATCACGACTACTAAATATATTATTTGCCATTACGTATTTGCCACTTTTGAAGATACAACTAATAATTACAATAGTTTTATAAAAATCTGACATAATTTGAAATGATACATCTTGATAGATAAAATTGTGACTGTATTATTTAAATGTATATACATATATCTTTTATATATTTCATTTAAAATATCCGAAACATTCAAAATGCAGTAAAACTGCATTTACTGAACGATTACTTCTAGTTAAATTTATTACAAAATATAATAATTTGTAGTACCTATGCTTTATTAAAATAAACAAAAATTTTTTAAGAAAAATTTTACTTATTATTTGGTAAAATACATATACGTGACAACTACGTCAGTATATAAATATTAAATTACAAACATTTTATAAAATACACAAATGAATAAATTTTAACAAATAGTTAGTATTTTAAGGAAAAAGGTAGTTCCTATAAAACAGATAATTAAAATAAATAAAATTTTAACAAATTATTTATCTATCCTTATCTACTTTTAGTGACATGTTTTCAAGTATCAGTTTTATAGTATCGAGTTATTAACACATAATTTTTTAATCATTTAATATAGCCGAATAAACTATAATTGAATATGATAATATTCGCTTTTCTTTCATATTACATAACATTTTATAAACAATCAAAATTCATTAGAAGAAATAATTTTCTAATATTTTTTTTACCAATAACATTTTTAATTTAACAATTTAAATTTCATCTATATAAATGAATATTATTTATACTCAGTTATTATATACCTCTTTAAATAATCGACATCTCCCTACATTCTTTCATGTTCCTGGCGTTAAATGATAAAAATGTATTATATCAATCCTTCAAAATATTCTCTACTATTAGTTAACATTTATTCTTCGAAAATTAGTATTATTTTATTTTCAAAACATTTCTTGTTATTAATCTATATTTCATTTTCAAATATACTGAATTAAATACTAGTATTAAATATATAATAATCTTGTAATTGATTTCTGATTCATACATCAATACTTATTTCCTATTATATTTAATTCCTTATTAATTACATATCAAACAATTAAAATTATCGTTAAATAACTATAGATTATTTAGTTTAAATACTGAAATGACCAAACTGAAGATTTAAACTTATTGTTTTACAGACAATTAAAATTTCATATTTTATAACTTATATCTGCATATATAAATAATACATTCATTATCATTAAATTATTATAACACATAAAATAAGTAATTTAAATAAACTTAACAGGGTTAATAATTTTATTTTTGTGCTATTATATGTAGTTCAAACTAATTAATAATATGAATAATGTAGTTCAAAAACGTTTATGAAACATGTTTCATGTAAGGGATCGATATAGAAAATGGACATATACGTAAATAACCATGACAGAAAAATCACTAAGTATTAGTAAATACTAGATAATTTTAATAATTCACATGGTATAATAATACCCAATGGCAATACATTATTAATTAATAAATTTATCTAACAATAATCTTTGTTGTATATAAATTTTTGATAATAGTAATTTCACAAACTTATTATCTTAAGGAAAAACCATATCATCTAATTTAAGTAAGTTATGTAGCATTTATCTCTATTTCTAAAGCTAATCTAGACTGCGGAATAAAATTTAAGTAAGTGATAACTAATAAATATTTTTTTTAGTATTAATAAATTTTGTACGCAAAACAATTAAATAAATTAGATAAAAATTGATTTTTAGATGTATGTATAATCTTGAAACTTGTTTCTATATAATTGTTAAAGTGATTACAATTAAAATGAGAAGTTTAATTAATTTCAACCGAAACTTTCAGCGGATCTTCTACTTTCACCGATTTTATAATTATTCTTTTATTTCATTATATACATATGTAGTCCGTAAACTTTTTTATTTACATATATATGTTCATAAATATCCATCTCTGATTCACTATCTTTTATGCATATTTATAATTTAGTTGTTAAATATTAATTCCTTATTTCGGTCTAAAGTATTTTATTTAATTTTATTTACTAATTTTTTCTAATGCTGTATATATTCAGACTATTAAAAACTCTTTTGTGATCATTATTTTAATTTAATTTAATTTATATTTTGTACAATTTCTACTTCGGATTTTTTCTATTTAATGTCTTTTACAATTAAGAAAAACTAACTGATAATTGTCCATAAAATCTATCTGTTTTATCAATCGAATAATTTGTCTTCTAGAATTTTATTCATTGTTATTGTCAGTATTATGTATTTTATTATATTACATTACTTTACATAATTATATAAAAGAATTTGAATATATTTTCTGAAATATATTTTTTTAATTTAAGCAATATTTACTTGTTTAATATATTTTAATATAATATTTTTTATATAATATTATGTTTTAATATAATATTAAAATTTTGCAATCTTTAAAAGACAATGATGCTCATTTTTTACCAATAAGAATACGTGTTCTAATTAGAGGCAGAGCTTTATTCTGTTGGAAATCGTATCATTAGTATTATTATTAGTAACAGATTGAGTCAATTTAAATCTGACAGATGATGAAGTCACTTTAGTGTTAGTGACCACTGGAGTTATACCTCTCCGGTTACTATTGTATGGATATAAGCTAATATACCGACATATACCAATTTAAATAAAAGATCTAAAGACTATTCAAGGCAAGATGTTAAATGTAATTTGTTAAAGGAAATAAATGATGAATGTTGCAAAAAAGGGTAGATAGTCACATTCATTTATCATAGATTGGATATCTGAACCTATTCTTAGTAGGATGATGTGATTATTTTTTATAATGCACCTGCCTTTTAAAAAATGCATTATTTCCCGATATTGAATACCGAAAGTGAAAAATCAAATAAGAATAAGTTAATTGAAATCTTGTACTTATCATATTGAACTATATCATTTTAATTATATTTCACTATCAAAAACATTAGTAAATCTGTCAGAAAAATGCAATTATTAATCAGATAAATTATTGAAATACATACAGATCTATTATAAGTACAATTTTTAAACTTAAAAGTAATTGTAAAATTTACAAAATTTATTTATAGAATTTAAAGAAATTACATTAAATAAAATTATTGTAATCTACACTCTTTCTTGCCTCTTATCTGAAAAAGATAAAATCGAATCTTTTATCATTCTTAAAATTACAAGACCTAGATAAGACAACAGATCTACAAACAGAGATGTAGAAAAAGAAATGTTAGAGAAAAAGAGAGGTAAAAAGAGAATAGGAAAGAGAAATAGATAGTTACAGAAAATTTGGGCAACCCATAGTCCAGACTGCGTTTTACACTGTTCGTAACCACTAAAATGTACAGTGTCCGCGAAATACACAGTTTCTCTCATCTTCAATTCGTATGCAAATGAAAGGCACTGAGTTTGCTTGCTGGTGTCCTATTCTCCATTGTTCCGGTGGAGCGAACGAAGACTCACAGCCCAATGTCCCAACTTGACTTACTATGTGAACTTCCTGGAAAACTCACTCTAGGCGAAGGTACCCATGTAATTGATACTTAGCCGACGACGAGTTCGCGAGCTCGACGACTACATAACGGAATCCCGCTTAACGTGTACCTAGTTTCCTTTCTTTCCTATATGCGTCTCCGCTTCTTTATTTTTCAGTTTCTCGTATTTTATTTTACTAGTTGCGGAACAATGAAGAGCTTGGCTACACGCTATATGTAGAGATAATAAATATATTCTCCATTACTTTTATCATGCGGGAGAATGGAAGTGGGATAATGAAAAAATTTTTTTCAAGAAGAGTTGAAGCAAAAGAATCTTTTTTCTGTCTGTTAATAACAACGTTTTTAGATGAGAAGTGAGCTATTCTGACATTTACTATGAAGTAAATAAATTAAGTTCAATTAATTTTAAATTCATATCGTTGATTTTCTTGAGATTCCTTTACTTTATTTGTCTTGTTTCTACTTTATTATCTTTATTCCGCTTATTTTACTCAAGTTAGTATTTATCATATATTAATAGAAAAAATAAGTTAGAGTAAAGACTCATTTTCTAAAAAGAATTACAGTTTGTATGATTCTTTATTTTTACACGATTATATCTAAGGCTAAAATAATCATAATAGTCATGCGGATTCCAATAGAATTATTTAAATTTTTAAATAATTCTATTGGAATATAAAATATAAAAATATAAAAATATAAAAAAAGAATATATCAAGATTTACTTTTAAACTAGGCTTTCGTACAATTTTTCTGGATGATAATACGAAATGTTTTTAATATTCAATTTTTTTTAATAATAGCTTCTTATAATTAATTGACATCTTAATAAATATATAGATATTAGAAAATAATATTACTCATTAGTGTTTTTCGTGTAATATTTATTTAAAAATAATAAATACATTTACATTGAATGTAATAATTACAGTAAGAATTAGAATAATTTAAAATTTATTTTTCAATATTTGATTATTTTGAATACAAATTATTTAACTTTTAATTTAATTTATAATAATATGTTTAAATATGATTCATAACTTTAGTATAATACAGACTTATTATTCGCATAATGAAACAATTTTATGGTATAATAACTATAATGTAGTTAAAACTTTCAGTTCTGCTACTCAATTTCAAACATACATTTTCTATGATAAGTGACTTTTTTATTTGAAATTAATATAATAATTGTAAGTGATATACTATAATTTTTTAATAACATTCTAGTTACATTATGTTTTTATATTTTAAGTATCTAAATTTATTCGATGAATTTGTTATTCATATTTAAAATTTATGATGATTATTACTAGTATAATATTTATAATAAAATACTGACGTGGTTTAGAATCGAATTAACCTGCTCTGTTACTTAAAAAGTAATAAGAGAAATGATGATGATTTGTAATGATCTCTTTTTATATATAACATGTAAACTGTTATGAACATAACTATGATATGTTTGTACAATGTTTATTTAAATATGATGAATTATATTATATCGCTTTATAATGTTTGCAATTTAATATAAAAACTTGTTCTTTACTTATTAGAAATATGTAAAACTATCCAATATTATTTATTTATTATAACGATCAAATAAGGCAGAATTTTATAGCTAGCAAGAACTTTTTTCTGTTTTCTAAAAGAAATAAAACAGTATAACTTAACTATTTTAAACCTTTGTTTTACAATTTCAATCCTTTTAAAGTTTAGTTGTCGTGCTTAAAAATTTCATTCTTCTTCGAATTTACGAGAAAAATAATAATCCATTGTAGTATAAATATATTGTATGTACAAAACTCATTGATACTTGAATAACATTATTCTTGCCAATTCAATATTTTAGTATAGATCACGTACCGTCTTTTTATAGTTTCAAGGTGCTAGTGTTAAATGTGTATTATCTAAATCAATAAATTGGCACCAATTATTCATACTAATTAATGATCCTCATATTGTCTTTTTCAATTTTATTTAATTCATCTTATATAAACTAGAGAAAATTAATTATTATTACTATAATTTTATTTGCAGAATTTCCGAATAATATACATAAATTTATATCTTATTAAATAATACATCTGTTAATATTGTGTTTTTTATTTAAAATTGGAAACTTCAGTATTTATTATGTACCAGATATTTCTTAATAATATTAAAATAAATCGATGTTTATATTAAAATACACTATACTTATACATTAATATTATTTTATTTAAACACCTAATTTTCATTGCTCTTACGTGTAAAATAAAATACCTTAATAATTGCATTTAATTTTTAGTTACTAATTATAAAATTTCCATAAATATTCTATAAGGATTTGTTCTAATTTTTTATTGTATAATTGATTTGTAATGAAACAAAAAATTATTTCATATGTGTTCTATTGTCAGCTACAAAGTTAATTAGGAATATTGACTCTTTTCACTAATTTAAAAAACAAGCAGTATTACAAAAGTAAAATTAATACGTTTGTAATATTTTTATTTATATGACTTCAAAATTCAAGTATTTATAATTGACCTAAAGTTATAATGATACCATTATAATTATATAGATTTCATATTTTCAATGAATGAAATATATTTATATTCATATATATATTTGTATATAATTTGTATTTATAATTGATAAAAACTATTGATAAGTTCAAATAATTTTCAAATTATTCGTAACAACAATTCTATTTACTTGACCCACATCATTTCTCTCAAATAGCATTTTCAGAAATAAACAAATGCAATATGATTACAACTTTATCAATTTAAATGAAAAAGTTACAATTATAAAAAAAGTTTTTTAAGTAACAAATTCTAAGGAGTATAAGATAACAAATTTAAGTTTCCTTAAAATTAATCGGGTTGATGAAAGATCATACGTACAAAAAAATAATATTCTGTTAAGTTGTAAAATATATTAATATAGTTAAAAATATGCCAGAAAATTTAGTTTATAAATTTCTAGTACATTGTACTAAAACTATACTTATTTAGAAATTGCAGTGTAACTTTTTGAAAGGAATATCCAAGTATTTTAAAATATTTTCAATCTAATGTTTCAAAAAAAATGTGTCTTCGTAACTTTCTCCTAGAATTCTTTATATATATGTATATATAAGAGTTTAAATTTAGATTACTTTACTATTAATTATGTATTCCATAACGTGTTTGTGTATAATTCTACAAAGTGCATTAAAACTTCTATACAGTATATTCGTTTTGAAAAACCTGTTAATTATTAAGGTAGACCTATTACATTTATTGCAATGCTACAGAAATTTATTGTCGAGCTCTTTGAACATTAAAATTTAAATTTATTTGAACAAAATTTCGTAGATTAAAAGATGTATAGTTGTCATATCATATCTTGTACTACTGTAGCTTCATTAATGAATTTATTTCTCATAATATGTTGATATTAACCAATATCTAGTTATTACAAACATACATACTTAAAAAATCTTCATTAAAAATATATAAATCTGAGCATTATTTCAATATTGTGATTTGTACTAAATTTAGGAAAAGTACTTTTCTTTCGTTTTCTGATAATATTTTCTAATAAATTGTAGGCAATTGCTACAACTTACATGCATGTAATAAGACTACGCGACTTATGAGGGTCACCAGTTCTTATTTGGTGAGCCGACTAAACTACGTTTGTTAACAAATTCATTCACGTAGAAATCTTTTTCAAGGAAAATATGATAGCTGATGCATTTTTCAAATTGGGTTTTCATGTACAAATGGTCAAGTGACTTTTATGAAGTTAAACTGATGAGTGCGGAAGTATAGATTATTTTCAATTATTTATTATAACTAAAAATAATCCCAAGAAAAATATAATCAGACATCAAGATGAAAGCATTTAAGTTAATAAATTTATTGAATATCAGAAAAAATTGTGTAAATTCGAATTTAATAAGCACTAACAATAAAAATTGATTAGCAAGTAGAATATTGATATATATATATATATATATATATATATATATTATTAATAAAGCATGCGTAGTTTTAAAAAAAGTTCATTCAAGGCATCTATTAAAATCAATAAACATACGAGAATGAAAAATAACTATAATTTTTAAGTTATTAAATAATCAATTAAAAATACGTAACCTTTATTTTTCTTAATTACGACATATTTGTAATATGCCAATACTCGCACAAATTGTAATAACCTTTCTATCGAGGAACACATTATATATTCTTATATTCCAAATACATAATAGGGTAATTCGGCGGCAACGGTTGAAAATTCCTAGCCCGCCTACATATAAGAAAGATATGCAAAGCGTGTTCGTTAATGGCTTTCTCCTATACTATATTAACAGAAATTTCGAATTATCTGAAGTATATATATTTCTTAATCTACAATAATGTAGTCACTATGTTTTTATTTAGTTATATAATTATACGTACATTGCGCTACTAACATTCGAATTTCCTGTACATAAGAGTTGCTCGAAACCAGACTAGATCAGAAACAGAATTCTTAAAGATACTACATATAGAGGAAGCGGCAAATATTGTGAGGTATTCTAAAACTTATAAAAAATTTATCCGAAAAATAATAAATACATTTATTCGATTATGTTGGTCTGATATAATGGATAGAATTAAAATAAAATATAATAAAAAATACTAATAAAATTGTTAAGCATCTATAAGTATATCTTACGAAAATTGTTTTAAGTAAACAATAAAAAATTAATTTTTTACAAAATGAATAATAAAAATAAGATAGTTTTATTTTTTATACCTTTCATTATATATATATATATATATATATGTATTGAAGTATGTAAGTATGCATCTCTGTCTGTCTGTCTCTCTCTCTCTCTCTCGGTGTGTATGAATGTATGTACATATGTATGTACGTATGTATGTATAAATGCTTACAAATTTTGTAACAACATAACATTTGAAATAAATTAAAGTGTAGTTACGCATTACTATTAACGTTTTATGAAACACAGTTTTTTAAAGTAATGCACTTATGAGAACTTATTCGTTTCTAATAATAATTTCATTTGTAGCCCAGATTGAGAGAAAAGATAATGGACTGAACTTGTTGTGAAAACTAATCAATGTTAAATAGCACAAGAATATTAATTAATAACAAAAGAAAATTCTAATTAAAGGGATAATCTGAAGACAATATAATATAATGTATAACATCAGCTGCCTAATGAAAATAATTGCAAAACTAAATCTGGATTCTCATGAAGTTCAACATGTTGAATAACGTTATACAGTTTGTGTCATAATTTGTAATCTAGTCGCGCTATTTTGTCAAGCAACGATAACGGTCGTTAACTATTTCCGAAAATAATTAGAAACATAGAACTCATTTTATAACACCTTGCTTCACCTTCCGCGTCTTATTCTATCTCTCACTTACACTTAATAATTTTCTCTTTCTCGCACTGTCTCTTACGTTTTTCTCTAATATATACAAGTACATTGATTTTCCGTTCCGTCGTTTTACATGATTGTTTTTCTTTTCCCTCTCATTCTTTCCGGTACATATACGTATACATAATAATGTTTTTTTATTACAGTTAAATAAAAATATTAATACTCCTTAGTACAATTCTTTAATTATTAATGAACAGGAAAATATCATATTTCCTGATGCTTGTTTAGAAATAGAAATAGATATAGGAAAAAAATAAATAAAATATAGAAAAAGAAAAAAGAAATAAATAAAAAATAAAAATAGAAATAAAAATAAATAATAAATAGAAATAGAAAATCAACTTTTCTGTAATACTTTATAATACAATACATTGAAGTGCATTGTCACTATTGTTCCTAACGATTGTCGTACTTACTACATGAATTCAGCTTTTGTATCTTACAGAAGAAATTGAAGTGGGAGAGAAAATTATAAGGGATTCCTTAATTACCTTTAATGGTTTAATATTGATTAACTCATATCTGAGCAACCTTTTTCGGAGGCTGTTATTAGTATGATTACACTTGTTTCTCCATTCTTATTTACAGATTAAGAAAGACGCAATCGAAAGACTTTCTTTCTCTTATTAAAGATTATTCAGCCTTCGTCTGCAGTTTTAATGTACATCTTGAGATATACTAGTAATTTAATGTTTTTATTGTAAATTATCTTACGAAGAATGTACTAATGTAAGCATTAGTACATTCTTCGACTTTAGTAACAGCTGGTGTATATTTATTAATTCGATTTAGTTCTATAATTAGTTTAAGAATAATAATAATAAATGTAATTAAAATAGTAGGGTTATTAACGATATTTTTAGCAGGAATATCAGCTATTTTTAGATATGATTTAAAAAAAATTATTTCTTTTTCTACTTTATCACAATTAGGTTTAATAATAACTTATGGAATGGGAAAATGTGAATTAGTTTTTATTCATTTAATTATTCATGCAATTTTTAAATCTTTATTATTTATATGTGCTGGTGCAATTATTCATGGTTTAAGTGGGATTCAGGATATTCGAATAATAGGGGATATTAAATATATAATGCCTGTAACTTATATTATTTTTATTGTTGCAAATTTTGCTTCATGTGGAATTCCTTTTATGTCAGGATATTATTCTAAAGACTTAATTTTGGAATTTATATTAATTAGACAAATAAATTATTTAATAAAATTATTTTTATTAATAAGATTTATATTTACAGTAATTTATACAGTTCGTATGAGAATATTTTTATCTCGTTCAGAGAGTTATTATATTAGTTATAAAAATTGTAATGAATCAATTATTATAAATTTATCAATAATATTATTATTTTTTTTTACTTTAATTATAGGTATATTTTTAAATTGAATAATTTTTATAAATATTGAAGAAGTATTTATTAGTCAAAATGATAAAATAATATTTTATTTAAGGATGATTATTTCTATTATTTCAGGAATGTTATTATCAAAATATAAAATATTTAAATGTGAAATTATTACTTTATTTTTTAAAAAGATATGATTTATAAATTTAATTACTAATAAAATTATTTATTATCCTTTAATTTTCCCAAAATATTATTTTAATTTATATGAGAAAGGATGAAGGGAATTTATATTTAAAAATTTTATTTATATAATTTCAGTAGAAATAAAAAAATTTAATATATTAAATGATAGCTATGTAGTTGAATTATTAGCCTTAACTTCATTTGTGTCTTTATTATTAATATTATTATAAATTTAAATAGTTTAAAGTTAAAATATAATATTGAAGATATTATGATAATATTAATTTATTTTTAAATGAAAGAATTTTTATAAATTAAAGTTTAATTAATTTTATATTGAAAATATAATGTTTTTATTTAAACTATATAAAATTAAATGAGTAAATGATTTTATTCAACAAATCATAAATCTATTGGTATTTTATATTTAATTTTTGGGTTATGAGCTGGGTTTTTTGGATTTACTTTATCAATATTAATTCGTTATGAGTTAGGAAGGGTAGATTCAATTTTAGGGAATGAATATGTTTACTGTAAATATTCATTCCCTCGAGATGATCGATGGTTTACATCAAATTATCTGTTGATATTGATGCTATACAATTATATTTTCTTTCTTTCATTCCTATTCATGATTTAATAAAAGAACTAACAGTCATGTGGTCAACGAGTATTAGTAAAGTTCAATGTCTAAAAATGACCCCAATTAGTCGAACGTATATAAAATTACGCTTGCCTTCAGTTGGAATTATTGAAAGGGCTGTTCAATCATAGTTGTTATTTCTCTGAATTTGTTCAAACTAATCATATTTTTTTTCTTGAGATTGTCTTCTCCTAGGAGTAGCAGAATTTACGTGAAGTTTCACCAACTGTTTCCGAGCTTACACTTAATATGATGCTAATCTCAGTCGTGTTTGCTTGCTATTATTGTACTCCCTAGTTCTCCTATGAAAACGAAGGCCTTATCACGTTTCCTTTATCTGAGCATCTATTCAAGTACCTGAATTTAGGAAAGTAGAAGGTATGTAATTTTTTAAAATATATGTAATTTTTTATCAAAGTTTTTTCATAAGTATTTGAAAGTACATGATTTTCAAAATTATATTCAATGATTTTAAATATGTACAATAATGAATTATCTTGATCTTTTAACATATTAAATTACAGTAAAATTTTCTTTTTAATTTTTTTATTTTTTAATTTTTAGTTAAAAAAAATAATATTTTTAAAAACTTTTTTAATTAAAAAAAACTAATATTTTTATTTAAATATATTAGTTAAAAATTGTACTATATATATTAAAAAAGAGAATAAAAACGTTATACAATAGAAAACAATGCGCACATTAAAAAATAAACTTATTAGAAACAATAATTAATAATGTTTCTCTATAATTCATTATAATTTCTATTTATGAGAATAAATATAATGTTACCAAACATTTCTACTTTATAATGTTGTTTTATAAATTAAGATTTACAGTAAAAACATTTAGCTAGTAAAGATTCATAAAATAAAACTTAATAATACTAACAATATATATATATTACTTATTATTAAACTAGTTTTATTATTAAATTATTGGTATTAAATTAAATTATTATTAAATTATTAAATTAATTATTATTAAATTAAATTATTTTACAAAAATCGCCATTCAATTAAGTAGAATTCTTCCTAACCTAACATATCTAAAAGTGAAGTACAAAAAGTCTTTCAAAATAGTGAAATATATTTTTATAAATTAACTAAGTTCATGATAGTCATTATTATTAAAAATATGTTACAAATTTTTGAATTTAATATCATAAAGTCATGAACATTCGCTCATTGATTACAGGAAAATGCGATATCGTCAGAATTTAAAAGGCTTGAAAACCAGCACTTTCATATCTTGTGTACAAAAGACCAGAGTATTTCTAACCATATACTATGCTATATTACCCACAATTGATTATTTAGAGTTATCTACACTTTCCACTATCAGAAACAAACATAAATATAGGGATTAAAACTAGGGCTCTGGTGCGCATGCAAAAATAATTAAGTTCTTAATGAAAATATATAACTAAACTAAAATTAAATAAACAAATAAGAAATCATTAATAAATATATATAAATAGAAATTATATTTTAAATAAATTCAGCTCTACTTTTAATTATAATTCAACTTTAGATGTATAAATAATAATAACTTCAATATATTATCAAAAGTTACATTATTATATTTACTGCGATAAATGATTGGATTGAACTTGAACACTTGATATATATATATAACACTTGAACGCTTGACTTTTATCTGTAGTTAATATTTGCTTTAATATAAATTTTTATACACAATCTGGATCGTGCCTGATAAATAAATTTAAAGAGTAGAATATATTTTTTTCTTTATATATTTATATACATGTATACAAAAATTGAGTTTTGAATCGATAAAGTTTATAAAGTGATAAGTTTTTGTATTTTTAATAATAAAATTAATAAATCACTCGAAATAAAGTACAACAAAAATTGAATAGAACCTACAATATAGATCAGGCTGAAAATTCATAAGAATTTTTTACATTTCTCTTTTGAATTTGCTCGTCGCATACTTCATCATTAGCACAATAGTCAATGCGAATAAATAAATTTATAATGGAACTTTGATTCATTATATTGAGTACCATATAATGGAAACATTTGTTTCACATTTATTATTTATAGCCAAAAAGATGGCTTGTAAAAATATAAGATACAGGCTATGATATAGAGTTTTGTATCTCAATAAGTTTTTTCCTTTCGTAATAAAATACGCTAGCTTATCGTATGATCTCTATATCATAATGATCAACTGTGCTAATGAGTCTGTATACTGAATTGCTTACAATCATGGAATATTTTTACTTTTACTATATTTAATTTTATTTTTGTACATTTAATGATTATAATATTTTTATATGTTATTTTTAATTTTCAAATTTCATTTCTTAGTTTTAATAATTTTATCTTAGTTATAAAAGAAACATTATAATCTTACATGTATTGTTTATTTAATTCAAAGCTATAATCGTTTACAATAATTTTATATTTTATAAATATTAATACATAAAATAAAATATTTAAACGCTTTCTATTTGTGTACTCTCTATCATTACAAAATTTAGTTTATTAAAATAAAACGTATTTTTGTTCATATTACTTACTAAAAAAAATACCTGGTTTATATAATATATATTGAGTCAAATAAATCTATAAAATCAATATCATTTTTCAAATTTCAAAAAAACTGAAGAAAACAAAAGTTACTTACATAACGTGAATATTGATAAAAATTTTAATAAAATACTGTTACAACAAATATATATTTACAATAAAAATATTATAATATGAAAAATAGTGTATTTTGTATAATGAAAATTTTAAAAAGAAATTTTGATTTTCTTTTTGAAATCAATCATCAAAAAGAAAAATATCTAGTAAAAGAATTAAACTAAACTCTTACATTTTACTATCTTTTTTCATTTGAATATTCGATTATAGTTATCCTCAAATAACGTTTATATTAATTTTAATAGTTTTCATGTATAATAATTTTTAATATAAAAATAATAATTACAATTTTTCTGTTTAATTTTATTTTTATATTGATAATTATATTATTTATAATTTAAAATATTTTAAAAACCTCATATAAGTTCTAGTTATCGAAACTACTGTACAGGCTTGTATTCTATAGTATAGATAAGTACGTAATAGATTAACAAAAAAGTTAATAGTTTTTGAGAATTACATTATTTGCACAATAAATTATTTAACTTCATTGATAATAATTTTTATAAGAACAAGTGTTTAAAATGATAGTTTTTTTATTTATAGATACTTTTCATATTTAGAAGAAAATATAGGAATAAGAAAACTAATATAATTAACGTTTTCATTATTATTTTAATTTTTTATGTATGACAAACTCAACTATTCAAATTCAACCATTTATTAATTATTAATTTTAAAACTTAATTATTTTTTTACTCCTAAGGTAATCAAGGCAAATATGTTTACTTACTCGACTTTGATGTTCAAGAAAAATTTAAGTTTCTCACATTCTAGATCTCGTTTCCACCAGCTTTGGTTCCATTTCGTAAAAAGATGTCATTCAGTTAGCATCAACTTTGACAGAAGACCAGACATAAATATAAAAAGCGAAAATGGAATAGTAACAATGTTTTAGATAGATATACTAAATGAACGATAAATATTCAATCAACTAATAGTTCCCTCTGTTAATTAATCTCGTTATTAAAGTAATTAAAATTCTATAGAACTTATTGTATTATATTATTTATATCTATTAACTATATAATTTTATAGAAAAGTTCTACACTTTATATTCAATTTTATGAGTAATATTTTTAGAAGCATTCCTTTTTTATATACAGTTAAATATTTCTATAAATTATACAATGGAAGATCAGATTTTCAACATTTAAACCTTTATCTTATATCATAGAATACATAATATAAAATCTAATACAATTATATTTTGTAGTTAATTATATTGTAATCTTTCTTCACGTATTAAGAAAGAATTAATCGATTAAGATTCTTATTTATTAAATTCTTAACAAAAACGTAATTTTAATAAAATTTGTTATAGATTAACCTTTTTAAAAAACAATATTTCATATATGTACGAATATTTAAGTGATTGTAATATTGAAGAATTGAACAAAATACATTCAACAAATTTAATTAAATTATCTAAAATGAAAGTAAATTAAAATAATAGCAGTTTTGAATAAATATTTTTTCAGAGAAATTTACCTTTACATTTACAATTTACAAATAAATGATGTGTTAGCCAAAAAATATTTTTAATACTTTACAATAAAGTATGATACGAAGAATAAGATTTCATTAAAAAAGTTAAAAATTTAAGTCACTTAGATATTTTTCTAAAAATAATCAAATGTAGATATATATTTATTGATAACATTAGATTAAAGAAGAAGGATATTTCTGTATTACAAATATAAAGTCGATTATATGCAAAATTAGTATCGTTCTGAACAAATTTAAAAACAATTCTAAAGTGAAGTTTTATTAATATTAATATCAATTAAAATTAATATTAAAAATTAAATTGTAATTGTTTCAAAGCAAGTAATTGTTGATCCATTCTAGAATTATTTTTAAATTTTCCATGATTATTTTAATAAAACAATTAAACAAAAAAAATAAATGTTTAGAATAATATTTTAATGATATGTAATTTCAACTGTATGTTATTATCTAAACAAATGATTCATTAAATATAAGACACATATACAAGGCACGGATATTCATTTTTATGTTTTCAAATAAATATGATAACAAAAAGTTTGCCTTAAACAGAATAGTTACGTATTTGTGATAAGCATTCATATTTGTATGGTAAGCATTACAGATCAATAATTTAAACTTAAAAAACTTGTATATTGGTATCTAAATTTCATACTATTGTTTTATTAAAAATAATAGTAACAGTAGAACGAATGAAATATTATGTAATGTTTAATTAATCTTGATTTTTAACTTCCTTGGAATTTCTTACCACCTATTTATTATTTTTTATCCTTGTATCAGTAAATTAATATTTAAATTATTTTACATATAAGTATAATTGTGATGTGTAAAAATATTTTAAAAATCAAAATTAATTTAATGACGACTATTATGACTCGCAAATGGAATCTTAAGCATCATATGCTCATCCTATCGTCGTATACTATTAGGCTATTATTTTACAGTACACTTTCCAGCAAGAAATTGTTACGATTTCCATAATGTATATTAGACAAATAAAAAAGATTTGTGACGGTGTAAGTTTAGGATATAATTTTTTACCTTTTATTATTTTTGGGCACAACATTTCTGCGATTAAAGTTTTTCTAATATTAAGTGAGTTATACAAAATGTAAACATATAAATCAAGACAAGGACAGTATAATCTTATAAAATAAGCAAAACTATTTGAGTCTCGCACAAATAATAGTTTCATCATCTGACCGCAATGCAATTACTGCAGTAGGGTATAATTATAGTGAAACTTGCCTCTTCCTTGCATAACGGGTAAAATATATCGTACAGTTAATCCTGACCAAAACAATGGCAGCTGATATCAAACACGCCACTACGTAAATTTAATTAAAAGAACACTCCTTGCAAATTGGGTTATGTATCCGATTAACAAAAGCAGATAATGTAGTAAAGAATAGTTTAAATAAGAATAATGAATGGATTTATTCGAAATTGAAATTTTATTCGTGTTGAATATCGATAAATTTATTAAAAAGTTTTGGTTAGTAAATTTAAAAATTAATTTGTTATAATAATTTAACTAACTATTGGAAGAAAATAAATAAATATATACTTAAGTTAAAATTTACTTTCAAATGTTAAACAATTTTGTGAAGTACAATAAAATTAATTTTAATTGAATGTGACCCAGCAAACAAAATATTTACTGGAATTTAGAAAATATATTTAATTATACATTTTTTCATTTAAATTGAAATATTAAATATTTTTTAAATATTTACACTTGTAAATTGTAGTAATTGGAAAAAAAATTAATTCTATTTATAAATTTATAAATATCTATAAAGAAGGTTAAAAAATAATTCAAATTTGTTTACAATATATTAATAACATTTAATGTATTTATTCATGCCAGAAATGAATAATGAACAATTAGTAAGATTAAGACTGACATTTATTTTCAAGAAAGTATGCTTATCTTTATATTTATTTATCTTTATATTTTATATTATTAGTATATTTATGCATTTGGCTATCTATATTTTTTAAAATAATTTAACTCTATAAGTGACTTGTAATAGATGAACGTATATTGCATCTTTTACAATATATTTCATATATGTTAAATTTATTTTTATTATAAATTTTTTATTGTTTTCACTTTTTTCGTCTTAATGGGATAAAATATTACTTTCAATGCTATTATTCAAAAAATATATACATATATATAATATATACAAAAATATATAATTATATACATATATTATAAATAAAAGAATTAAATATATTCTAGTATGTAACACATGTGTGTAAGATACTACTTACACTACTTACAATTACAGTGTACATATTGTACATATATTCAACCTTTATGTTTAAAAACTTAGTGCAAGGTAATTTTTAAGATATTTTGAATATTCTTTTAAGAAATATGTTTAATGTAATAAAAGTTTATAAATACCTATTACGTATTAGTTTTATAAAGTACTATATTATGAATAGTATTGCGAATAATTATGGTTCGACATATTATAGTGTTAAACATTTTAAAGTGTTAATTCAAAATTTATAAATAATATACGCACTACTTGTGAACCTTTTACATTAAAAAGCAGAAACGTGTGTTAAAAAGTATATGAAATAACATATAGCATAACCATATTATAGTAATATTTTCAAATATTACAATTTTTACATAAGTCTTAAATGAAATACATAAATTCCATTATTATACAATATGCTTAGAATACGCTATGTTCTACACAAACAATAAATTGAACTAAATTATTTTTACTTTTCAATTTATATTTAATAAAAAAGTGCTCACTGGTATGTAAATTGGGATAAGGGATAAGGATTTCTGTTTTATTCCACTCGCAGTAGCGAAGTCATTCCAAGTGATACGCATATATGCGTATACCGTATAATATTTACTTGTTATATTAGAACATTTGTTTATTAGCTGTTCGTTGAGAAAATATACTAGGTGGAATTACTTTTCGTTACAATTGATCTTACTACTTGACGCTGCTTACCTGTTTGAAATAAGAGGGTGCCCTGACCGCTCTGATCAGGAGAATGACAATATATCTTTTAATTTCCTTACGCTCGTTAATAATTTCCATTCTAACTCCTTTAGCGACTACTTCCGGTTATTAATTTCTTACTCATCCGGTTACTGGTTTTTCGATGGATATCTTTACTGATGGTTTATGACTACTAGCTAGGTTGCTGATGTTTTGACGACTGCACCAATTAATGATCTTTTTCTAAATCTTCTAATAGCTAGCTTAGTGATTAATCCTCTTTTCTTGACTAGGTTGGTTCGTAAGTTTCCGATGACTGACTTTTCAATGCAAGAAGATAATCCATTATTGATCATACAAAGAAACATCTACGACTTACTTTGTACTCTGCAGTCACTTCTTATATACTTAGTTCGATGGATGTAATTGCTTTGTATGACCGTTCTAAGTCGATAGCTCGTATATCTCCATCCGATTCCTAAACTATTCGTGTCATTGGTAGATCTTTTTATTATTATTATCTCATCAATGCACTTCGTCGTGTGCTTTGATATGTGTTGAGTCTTCATATGACAAGAGTCCCAGCTGGTGTCTACTCTACTTTCTAATATTGAAAAAGTGGCGTATTTTTACATTTACTATTAGAATCTTTTGTAACTTTGCGGTATCAGATATCTATAAAAGAAAGCTGAATACATTTTTTAAGTATTTTTACTTACTTTAAATATTCAATTTTCTTAAGACATATATAACAGAAATGAAAAAACCTTTTTAATTGATGATTAATAATCAACAACTGTGCTCTTTAAAAAATACAAGTAGTACCATTAATTATTAGATATTAGGATAAAAGAAATTCTATTTCAAATATGAATAATATACAAACTCACTTTTATTATTTATCTATTCATTTTGTTACCAAAATTTGATTAAATATAGAAATTTTACTTCTTTAATAAATATACTTATCTTATAAATAATATATATATAATTAATCAAAACGAAAATTTAAAATTAATGAAAATAGAAATAAATTTCATAATCTAAAGTCAAATAATTTGATCAATTTCAGTTATATTTTGTGAACTTATTTTATTATGTAGACTGAACAAAAAAAGAAATAATGAAATTTATCCGAAATATTTTTGCTTACCTACTTGTTCTACTGAAAAAAAAGCGAATAATAATTTTGGCATTGCACACATTTGAATATTTGTACTAATGAAGCTATCTTTTTACTTAATGAGCGTATATTGCGATAAAATAACGGAATTATATTAAAATACATGAAAAAATATACTAGAAGAAATGACAATTTTAGACTTTTTGAGTAATCAATATTACACAAAATCTTTGAAAATTTATTAAATATTGCTTTTTATATTATAAAATATAACATTTCTTTCAAATGGTCACACATCATCCATATCAATGTAAAAACTGTAATTAATTATTTATTTAATTTTTGATTATTTAGCAGTTCAAATATTAATATTACATATTCTTTACATGAAAAGTAATTGCAATTGTCTAAAATTAACTGAATTTTTTAAATAAATTTCTTTCTTTGTAACTAGAATCGTGACATAGCAAATGAATAGAATTTTTAAACCTTATGAAATTTTTTTGAACATAGAATAATAATAAAATGTTTTATAAAATTTAAACAGAAAAATTAATGGCTTAAGATGATACACGTTGAAAGTAATTATAAAATATAAGCATCATGAATATTTTCTTTTAAATTTAATTATTACTATTTTATATAATTTAAATTTACTTCGTTTAAATTTCATCGGCAAATATATGGAACAAATGTATTTGAAATGTCTCTTAGGTTAAGATGCAGTGTACCATTTAATGTTTTACTATAATAAATTAATTACATTAATTTATAGTCGAATTTATTATGCAATATTTATAAATAATATTTAGTAGATATTATTACATAAATTGTCTAGATACGTATATAATGTTTGTTACTGAAATCATTTTGGAATTCTAAAAGTATAGTTCTATTTTTCTCATTTTTTCTGGATGAGCAATTTAATTTCATTTATATGCGGACTGAAATTTTATCAGTCTTACACATTTTTGATAATTGAAATTAATCTTAAATTCTAAATAAAGACTTATTTATATATATATTATCTATAATATTTTTTACTAATTTCTTAATTTTTTTAACTATTCTAAAAACAACTTCATTGTTACTATAAAATTAAAAATAATAATAATTTTCTTAAAATTATTACTTATTACTTAAAATTTAAGTAATTATTTATTACTTATAATAAGTATTTACTTATTGCTTGTTACTTAAAATTACTATCTTATAAAATACTTATTACTTTCAATTTTCTTAATTATTATTAAGTTCTTTCTAATAATAATAAATAAACATTATTACCAGTATTACTTTATCTAATAAAAATATTTATGTATTACATATTATTGTTTTGTAAAATTATTATTTTATTATTATAAGAAGTCCAATAAAGATTGTATGTGGAGGTCTTATTACACGACAATATACTATTATTATAAATCTATATTTATTTATTTTTATTTATTGATTGTTTTAAGTAATCTTCATAATAGTAATAGTAACTTAATATACTTAATATAATATATATAATATGATAAAGTTATCTTTTTTTCTATTAAAAATGATAATTTATGACAGTATGATATATTTATATAATTCAATTAAATGCCTTGAATATAATTATAAATAATACTACATAAATATATATAGTTGTTGAAAATTATTAAACATAAATCTTTTACAAAAAGTTTTTAATTGTAATTTTATATAATTTAAACAGTTTACGGTTATAAAATAATTATATTCTACATTTCAGCACTCTTAATTTAAAAACTAATATTAATAACTCTAGAACATTATTTCTTGCTATGATATTATATAACTCAAATTTCAAATAATGTTGCAAGGTTGTAATAAACCACAAATTGTTTGATTTATAATATAAAACTGTAATATTAAAGATATTACCATAAATAACTTTGTACATGTTTTCTTTTTCATAAGGAAATTGTACTTCAATGTCCCAAAAGTATCCTAAGTTACTCAAAAAATTATTGCATTATCTTATGATATTGATTTAAATCATACACACTTCAATTGTTGTCGTGAAATATTTTATTCGTCTTAGTAATTATTAATATATAATATACACTTATTTACTATTAGCTTAGAATCAAAATAACATAAACAATATTTTGTTTTCAAAATTTGATATTTTCAGTTAGAAGTTTTACATTTTATTATATAAAAATGTATATTGAATGAATAATTAATATAGATTAATTTATAAACCTTTCGACGAAAATCCCTATTTGCGCTAAACGTAAAATACAGCACGTGGTAAAGAAGACGTGATACGAAAACAATATGGACGCTGCCGTGTTAAGAAGCATGAGGGTGCGCAGCACGGAGTGAGAAAGAGAGTGAAGAATGAGTGAGTGAGGGAATGGGAGCCGGGGAGTGGAGCGTAGCTACGCGCTAAGGCGGAATCGAGCTCCCGCCTTACCGTAACCCTATTGTCGACGAATTTGCGCCAAGCTACACTGTAAGGAGGAGAAGCGATTTCTCCTAACTAGATTCGTGCACTCTCTTTCGGTACGTTAGCGGCTTGCTACGTTCACCCTGACAGATCCGAGAGACGCTCATCTTGGATGTCAGCGGTCCGATCATCCAGCCAGAACCAACACGTAATTCATCTGATGTCAGAACGATCTTTTGTAAATGCATTTGTAATTGCGTGTGCATGCATGTGCGTATATAAGACAACGTGAATTTTGTACTGCCGATGTGCTCCGAGAATTACCATAATAAATGTGTATTAATATCACTGGCATATAGTCAAATGGTTAAGCTAGAAACTTAAGCTAGGATTAATACGTTTACGTTGATTTTTGTTATTTCTTTTTTCGTAGAGTCGCGCGGTCAAACCCGTGAGGCTAACAAATCAGTCAAATTTTGGTTGGTAATTAATTATAGTTTCGTTTATTTGTCGACCGTCCTAAATTCATCCAACGAACCCTATCCGGCGAGTTGTTCCAGCTATATAACGGGCATGAGTAAAAAGGCTCCGCGGAGGTCATATACCAGGCTTCCAGCACATAACAACAGTAGCTGAATGAGGCGAAGAAAACAACCACACAGAGAAAAAACCGTTATAACCTATTACCGTCAACTGTACTATGTATCTGATGGTTTCGTACATACAAGGTTTCTGCTAAACTCAATAAGATTCAAAACGATCGCTATTCTGCTCAAATGAAAATTATTTTTTTTAATAGAAAATATAATTAAATATCAATATTACAGTATTTTTTAATTATCTATTTTTTAATTTCTTAATTATATTTTTAATCTTTACATGAGATAATTCGCAGAAATTCAGTAATAATAATTCTGTATGGGAAAAAAAGAATACTACTAGAGATCAAGATCTAATCGTTTGTAACGATAAGACCTTGCCAACACCAATGAACTTAACAGTGTTATAATTAACTGAATTGTAATTAAATTTTATTAAAATATTTAGTAAAGATTTATTTAATTCATATGTACTGCTACTACATAAGTTCATAGTATTTTCACAAATAGAAAGTAAAATAAAATTATATTCAATTATTGAACTTAAAGGTGCAGATATATTTTTAATTTGAAAATATTCTAGATATTATTTATTTAGTCAATTTTACTAATTAAAATGTTTTCATCCATTTTACATAAAAAGAAAAATAATAGAGCACAATTGACAGAATTTAGCTTAGTTTATGTATCGAAGGTATAAAAATGAATTTTTTCATTCATAACTATTCTCTGTACAACTAGTCCTTATAAGTAGAATATAATATAAAGCTTACTGTAGGTGTATATACTTAGGATATTTAATAATAATATTATTTACTAGATATAATATAAAACAAATATTACAGCTATGAATGAAACATATAAAATATAAACTATATCTAGATTATAACGAGATACATTTTAAGTTACGTGAAGTTGTAACATCATTAAACGAAAAATGTACGTAGCAAAGAAAGAATGTTAAATAATTAGTGAAGTAAGATTGCCGCGAACTATCAACATATTAAAGAAAGTAATCTTACCAATGAGCAAATTTTATTTTATTCTGACATACAATAATCGTGTGCACAATTTATAACAACTATTTAATAAAATCCTATAGCGATTTTTTTTTCTTCCACAAATTGCAAATATTATATTACATATTATAAATTTCAGAAGTACATATTTATAGTAGTAGTAGTACTGACTTATGTAGTTCTAAAACTTACTATAGAAATGTATTTATGTATGAGAAATAATCATATATCTTGTCTTTGAATTATTCTAACTTTTGAAATATTATAATAATAAATATATTCTAATTTAATCGAATGTTAAATTACAAAACATCAAAAATGATATCAACAAATACGCAACGATTTAATAGCCAATTAATGGAAGAGTGAATAGTCGTGTATTAACACTAATTAATTCCTTAAAATCAAATAATGTTCTAAAAATACTTTAAATTAAATTTAATATACATAAATAAAATTAGTATTTAAAATTAGAATTAATATCATTTTTACTTTACAAGAAATTTATTTTACAAGTATATTTTTTGTATAAACATTGACTCAAATTGCAATCAAGTCTCTAAAAATTGTGTTTCTTATTTTAGTAAAAATTATAATTCAATATAAATTTACAAGCATTTAATGAATCACATATATTTTGTTTGTAGTTTGATTTAAAACCACCTGTTCATTTCAAATAAATAAATTTTAATTCATTTCATATTACATTTATTAACATATTGTTTAATATTATCACCTTTTCTTGTGCTAAATTAACAATTATGTGATAATTATTTATCTAACACATTCAAGTTTCAATTTAGACTAATTAAGATTTATAGAGTAATGAAACATGTTATAAATCCGAGTATCAGCCATAAATTTAGTGCAGTCAATTGCTACTATCATAACGATTTTTTTTACTTTAATATTCTTGTTTAAAATACGATTATATATGTATTATTTTATATTTTTTGTATTCTACAATATCTAATTTACTTTGTTTGCATATTCTAATGAAAAAGTGTATTTTCTAATAATCACAATTGATATTGAAAAGAGCATGATAAGAAGATGTTTATGTATACATTGAGTATCTTAGGCAAATTCAATTGTTTTAAAGTTACTTACCAGTAATGACAAAATGGTTTCCTTAGCATTAAACATTAATGCATGTCACATGAATTTTTCTAATAACAATCAGAAAAGAAAGCGAGTAATAAAAATTTAATTCTTACAAGATGCCTAAAAACTCGTGCATATTACAAGTCTTCTTATAAAAATTATCCTCTTTAAAAATTAACCCTTTGCTAACGTCTAACAACAAACATCTTGCTATTTACAGTAATGTGGAAGTAAAACTCCGATGTTGCTTTTACAGTTTAAATGATTGATTGAATTGTATAATTTTTTAAACGGTCAGCAGTGCCATTAACGAAATTCATTACCTTTTTTATAAAACAACCTTTCTTATATTTTTATTTATATTTTCCAAATTATAATTTCAATTAAATACGTAAGGTGACTTTTGAGTTCAAATGTATAGTTTTTAATAAAATCGCATAAAATTACAAATTTTATATATTTTTATATTTTTCTTTAAATATATAAGAAAAAGGAATAATGCTAAATTTATAAAGGAGTACATCTTAAATTATATCAATCACTGGGAAAGTTCATTTACAGCCATTCTTATTAAGTTTATAAATAATTCTAAATAATCTTTAGAAATTTTCAGATTTTAGTTTGATTTATAGGAATATCATAAAGAGTAATAGTATTATTTTTACGTGTCAAATTATCTTCCAGTAGAATTTCTATAATTTCTTACCTGCGTATTGAATATATTTTTTAATTAACTTATATGTCTTAAAATTTTGTTTATAATCATGAAAAAACGTTTGAATAGAATTACAATAATAATCATTAAACTCTCATCTTTTCACAGAAATGGTTAAAGATTGTTGATTCCACTTTTCCCATGAGGCTATCAGTAATATAAACAATGATTATGTACTGTGTAATTTTATTCCTTAAAGGCAAGTTCTACGAGTAGCTCGTGCTATCGCCCCTCGAAGAATAAAGAGCCAATCCAGAAAGAAGGTCTGATAGCGAATCCTACAATATCATCTTCAAAAAAGTTGGACTTCTTAACATACTATCCATGACAGTGCTATTAGCAAATCGCCCAACATAAAAAATGCGTTAAGCTTCTACACTGCGAGCATCGCAATTATTCTATTTCCGTTGAAATTAATTGTTCCTTTTTAAATAAATTTGTACTTTAAACTAGCGAAACAATTATATCATTGTAATTGTGTATACTAGTATGTGACACAAGCATTTTTTATAAACGAATCTTTAGTTAATGTTCATTGCATTTGTTTTTATTCTTGACCTCTCACTCTCTCTCTCTCTCTCTCTCTCTTTATTCTCTCCTTTCATTTAGTTCAAAGTTTTTTATTCTCAACTTCTTTTAAGTTACCAGTACTTAATGCTTGCAAGAGTCATTGTCTCGGCCTATTCGTCTCGAAATTTATTTATACAATAGAAAACGTCATTGTACTAACTTAAAAACTAATGTAATGCTTAGCATTATTTTTTCTTAAACACATGCTGATGAAATATGAAATAGCTCTACTTAGATAAAGAAACCGCTAATGAGTTACAGTTAACAAAAATGCATAACCATGAGATGAATTATGAGATCATTCTATAACATCTGTATTAACAGCCATGCTATTTTTTAAAAATGCTAGTAAGTTTTTCATAGTATCTAAAAGATGGATACACGCCGGAGATAGTCATCGATCTCCTCCATCCATTTAAATGCTCAAATCAACCAAATGACGTTTTTTATACGATCGCTTCATTTCTTGATACCCATTCTGTACCTTGACCATCTAAAGATTGATGTACATTATATGGTCCGAATATTGTATCCCTATCTCTTCTACAAGTAAGACTTCTATAAGTAAAACTTAGTCCATATTGAAGTAATCTGTCCAATTGACATGTATCGAACTGCGTTTTTATGTGGGTTACGTACTTTGTTTTCTGAATATGTGACTGAGTTATCACTAAAATCTGGTACTTAATTTTCTGTACAACTAACCAAGGATCTAACAATCTAATTCATATACATTCAACTATCTTATTAAACACGTTGAATATTTCTTTTCCTAACCTTTCTTTTGTAACAATCTTATTTCACAAGTCATCCTATAATTTTTTTATCAGAAGCTCCCAGCTTAATTCCTTCTAATTTTTTAAATTCATTCTAATTCTTACCTTCTTCTTTCGGCGACAGTTTTTTCTTCACGTTTCCTGAATATTTCAGCCTGGATGTCTTGAAGTCGGGCCAGGATTCGTTCGGGAGGAGGAGCATAAAAATGGGAATATAAAGAAGAATGACGATCTTATCGATAAAAGATTTTTATATTCTTAAACAGGTTTTTCTCTTTTCCTCTCTCATCAGTATATTATGGTAATACTATTTCGATTCATTGTTATGCCAGCTTGGGTTTTTTTTCGCTCGATAATACATAATTATTTATCCGTAGGGGCGAGATTCCTATCTAAGCCTATCTCAATCAACTCAAACGTCAGGCTATAAAAGGACCGCGACTGTCAGCAACTAGTCACATTTACCTATTTCATCACTATCGCGAGTAACTCGAAGGTAAGGCCATACAAGGACCGCACCTGTCAACAACGAGTTATTTCTATCTGTAATTAATTTTTCATGAAATTCGAGGTCAAGCCGTTTAAGGACCTTGCCTGCCATCAGCAAGTTACTTAATTGATTCGATGAGTTTCTTGTGACTGTCTGAATAGGCCAGAGACCTCTAGACTTTCATTTTTTATGGAAGCTGTAGCCTAAAAGCTAGCCCAGTACAACGCTAGAATGTCACACCCCGATTTGGTCCCGATACTTGACCGTCCGCCTCATTTATTTCCTACAGAAAGATTTTCCTCCCATAGTTTTCTCGCACCGCCTAGTGAGGGACGTTTCCCTCCTCACAATTATAGCGTGGTACGAACTTGTCTATTGGGGGCGACAGCGGGGGTGACACAGTGGATTAGCCGAGCCTCAACTTTCACACGCAGCTGAGACTCTCCACTTTGCGTCCATACTCTCACCGCCTCGCACCATGTACTTTCCCTCTTGCTCCACTCTCCTTCTCTTTCACTCGTCGCTTTCTCTTACTCATGCATTTAATCGAAAGGTAACGCTTGCCTGGAAAAGTTACATACTATGCGTCCGTTACGCTATCACGCTGAAGAGGGCAGCTTTCTGGTTCTGCCGCCTTCCCTTACTTCGTGATAGTTATTTTCGGACTTTCGCTACGGGCGCTCCTGTCGCATAAATAATACCAATCAGTCTGTATGATATAACTATAATTACAAATAATATAATTCATTATTATTTTTAATATTTTTAAATCAAATGTATTTAAAAAGTAAAAGTATAATTATAGTATAAATTATTTAAACTTAAAATACTGCAAGAATAATTTTCACCATTGTGCAACAAGATGTTTTAACGCATCACGTGCTGACAAGAATAGCCGCCACACATGAGTTACATCTGAGTTCAATATGTATAAAGAGATCTTTGATTGTAGAGTTACTAGCTCATATATCGAAGCGGAGTCGACCGCTTTCGATCATCCGCTCTTAACATTGTAAAACTGTTGTAATAATTGTAATTATTGGAAAATTATTTTAATTATTGTAATTATTGTAAAATAATTATAAACATCAATTTTAAAACATCATTGTAAACAGCGCTATGCTCAAACCAACCTCATAATCGATCCGTGGATCTTAACACTTTGTATCGCGAAAATGTCACTTATTTTTCCAAACTAACATCTAAAATTTACTTCGAGTTCACTACACCACGCAAAAGTGTAATAGTTTTAAAATGCTGATATAATTACTTTCTAATATTCAAAGACTCAAGGAATTAAAAATTTTACAAATTTGTTGTTAAATATTGTACAAATGTAAGAATTTTAATCTAACATTGTTTCACATTTCTTTTTCTCTCTTTCTCTTTCTCTCTCTCTCTCTCTCTCTCTCTCTCTGTCACACACTCTCTCATGAAAGCAATGACAATTTAGCTAAAGATTTACTCATACGTACTTGCGTTTGTTATATAAAAAATAAATATTGATTCATAATAAATATTATAAATGTAAATAAATAGTAAAAATATACATAAATACAATTATTAACATTAGACAATTATATGTGTTAGAATCATAAAAAAATAATTAAAATATACGGATAATTTTCTATTACAGCGATTAGTGAAGTAACCACTAAACCAAAGGGATTATGCAGTCAAAATTATTATGCTTAACATAAACTTGCCTTTTATATATCATCAAAAGCAACATATATATATGTATATATAAATCAATTAGATTATATAAAGAAATTATATAAGTAAATTTTACAATTAAGTGAAATTAATTCACTTTAAGGAATTAAGGAAACATTGTTAAAAAAATGTTGAAAAGATGCTTTGATATATGAACTTAGATATGAACATAATCGTGTTCATATCATTCCCGATGAAGAATAGACGAATTTATAGTTATAAAGATCTAGAAATATTGTTACAAAAATGTTCAAAATGTTATGTATATAGAAAATATGTAAAATTTTTAAACATTATATGAATTATATAAATTATCAAATGTTATGTAAAAGTTCGAATTTTAATAATAATGTTACTAAAATTAAATGTTAAATAAAAGAATAGTAGTTTCAGTTTGTACATAATTTAATATTAATTATTGAATAGGAAATTTTACTATAATTAAATTATAAATTTATAATTCTTGTTGTATAAATAAATTTATTACTTGGGAAACTAGAAGGAAACAAATTACATTTTTTAACAGATTCTTATTAAAATTTTTAATTATAAAATCAATATCACTGTTTTTTTAAACGAGAATTAAAACTATTCTATTGAAAATATAAATTAAAACTAATAAGGTTCTTCTGTGTGAATCCGGTCATTTTCGCGTGTTCTAACAGTGATTTTCGTGCGTTCTGGCGGTAATTTTCGCGCATTAAACAGCTGATCTCCGCGCATCATACGGGTGTTTTTCGCGCGTCGACAGCCGGTATTCGCACGTCACGATCGTGTTGTCGCCCTCAACCTTGTTTATGTTCAATAAACTATGATGTTTTCGTATACGCTCGCATGTTACATTTCTTAATTCCAAACTCGCATTCGCTGTCGCGCGTTGATACACTTTAAATATATATTATTTTTATTATTTTTTTTCCATCACTTATTATAACTTTTATCCACTACTTATCTGTTGCTTCACGTTGTGTCCACGGGGTGTCGTATCGGAGCCGGAGGGACACCGCTCCGTACGAGCGAATTGCTTCCCCTTGGAGACATACGCGTGCCAGTTCTCCGTTGATGCTGGACACCCGGGCTCCTGTGTCGATCAATCCCGAGACCTGTACGCCGTATAGCTGGACAGGAAAATATCCTTGTAACTGTCTTGCAGATGCAGGACATCAAACAGTGGGTGATCCTGATCCCGAGTAGCTTACTCGTTTTCGTACATTTTCTCTTTTCGCAGTTTCCTTTAGACTGGGCTCAGCATCGTTACTGTCGTGGCTATTACCGGCTACCGATGGTACGCCTTCATGTCCTGTAGGTGGACCTGTTTTTCTTTTCCCCCTCTCTGAGTCACAGACTAAATTGCGGGAGAGATTTTTCTGCGTACCGCATACGGCCCTTCGAATTTTGCCGCGAGTTTCTGATTGATGGCTTTACTTCTGTTAAACAGCACATGTGTCTTCACCATCACCTCGTCTCCTATCGCCGGATGCCAATGGCTTCGACGAATGTCGTAGTGCCTCTTCTGTGTATGAAAGCTCTGAGCGAGGTTAATTTTTGTTATTTCCAGTGCTGCCTTCAGGTTAGCTAGGCGATTTTCCGCGGTTATCGTTAATCTAGTATGTGCTAGTTAATGAAGTGTTCTTGGTGTTTGGAGTTCTCGATCGTAATTTAAATAAGCTTTAATGAAGCCCGTGGCGTCGGACTTCGTGGTTTTGTAGGCAAAAGCTAATTCTGGCAGGTACCTATCCCAGGCTTTGTGATCGTTCCTGGTGTACTGGGCGATCATGGTTTTAATCACCCGATTCCTCTCGACTGAATTGCAATGTGGCGTATATGAGGGTGTCTTCCGGTGTGTTATTCCCGATTCCTTCAGACATTTTTCAAACTCTTGACTGGTGAACTGTTGCCCGGTGTCTGTGATCACTGTATTCAGGTAGCCATGACGGAGGACAACCAGCTGTCGAAATTTTGAGGTTATGGCTGTGCCGGTGGCCTTATGGAGGGCTGATATTTCTATCCATTTTATGAATCGGTCCTGGATTACTATCAGCCACACATTTTGATTCTTGGATCTGGGCTGGGGGCCTACTAGATCCATAGAGAACATATCCCATGGTGTATTTACCAATGTATGCAATATTTTTCCTGTCGGAGTCTGCTGCGATGTCTTGCCTTCCTGGCATTGTTGTCATCCTCGAACGTAGCTGCTGGCGACCTTAAATATCCGGAGCCAGTAGTACTTTTCTGCTAACCTTCTTATGGTTTTTCTGATACCGAGATGTCCAACATTTGGAAGGTCGTGATTTTCTCTGAGTACCAGGCCCTCTCCTCGATCGGAACACACATTCGCCAAGCTGCTTCTTTTTGTTGATTCTTTCCGGTTCCCTTCTTGAATACGCGGTGGAAAAACCATTGCTTTTCAATACGGTATTCCGGGTGCCTTTGGGGATCACTCTCGCCGGTTTGTTACAATTTTGTATACCACAGACAGGTAATTTCTATTAGCTACTACTCAAATTCCTCTGAAGAGTGTATCAGCTAGGATATTCTCGGATCCTTTCCGATAGGTTACCGAATAGTCCCATAGGCCTAGTTCAATGGCCCAACGGGCTAGACGTCCGGACAGGTTTTTAATTCTCTCTAACCATAGGAGAGCTTGGTAATCGGTAACGACGGTAAAGTGATACCCTTCTAGGTATTCTCGCATCTTCCAAATGCCCTACTTTACTGCCAGACATTCTTTCTCGGTGGTCAAGTAATTCCTTTTGGCCTTATTCAGGGTACGACTCGGATAAGCGATTATCCTTTCCGCACCTTTCTGAATCTGTGATAGCACTGCGCCCAGGCCCTCGTTGCTGGCATCTGTTTGCAACAGGAAGGGTACCGTGAAGTCCGAGCCTGCCAGCATCGGGGCTTCGCTCAGGCGATCTTTAGTTCTTCGAATGTTTGTTGCTGCCGTTCCCTCCATTGCCACTTGGTCGTTAAGTGGGGCTATTATCGTGGCGACGTTTGGTACGAAACGTCGATACCACGATATCATACCGTTGAAGTGGCGCAATTCTTTAACGTTCATCGGTGGCTCTAGGGCAAGGATTACTGTAACTTTCTCGGAGTCGGTGTTTATTCCTCTTACGGCAACCTGGTGACCCAAATATGTCAGCTGTTTCCTACCGAACTGACATTTCTGCCAGTTTGGTTGTAATTTTGCCCTTCATAGTAGACCGAAGATTTCCTTGACGAGGCACACATGTTGTTTGAAGTCGCTGGTAATGATGACAATATTGTAGCAGAACATTTGAATTTCCCCGGAACGCTCCCCGACAAAGGTGTTTGTGTGCCGTCCGCCAGAGTGGCGACACAATTGATCTGCAAAGTCATCCAGTCTAGCACCTTTCTAGTCTAGTCAGGATCTTAGTCCTCGGTATATATAAACGCAACTCGTCCCGCAAATTACAGTACAGATTGTCTATCTGTTCATCCAGGTAATATCTTCCATGACGTCGCATGAGTATGGCTAGGGCCATACAATATTGGCATATGTCCTCGTTAGTGCCGTAGATACGTTCTGCAATTTGACAAGAGAGTTTTCTTCTCTCATCGCTTGATAGGAAGAATCCTTTTAATTGATGTTTGAATTCTCCTCAAGACCTAAGAGGAATTATGTTCCTACTTCAAAGAAGAGCATCTTCTCTTAATAGTTTGGGCAACTCTTGCAACAGCTGAGCGTCGGAGAACCCGTATGCTTGTTTCAGCTCCTCGACTCTTTCCATAAATGCATGTACGTCACGGGCATCAAAATGACAATTCCACTTTCGTATTTAGTCCAGGATACGAACTTCTATAGCTGTATCAAACACTAGAATACTTCCGAATGTTTTCGGATATGTTGTCTTGGATCTGCGTAATTTCTTCTGAATTTGTTAGATTCCCTCGATGATCGATTCTATCTTCCAAGAAGTCGGTTAATCATTTTCGTAATACCGCTACCTTCAACTCTGTTGAAAGACCGTGTTTATCTAGTTCCGTTACAAGTTGCCGTCTATTTAGGGCTTTGATCCACGCGCTGGGATCCGCATCGCTTATTCGTTTACGGCCCATTCCTATTCGCTAATCTAGTTTCCTATTATCGACCTTTTTCCTAGGCATGAGCGTTCGGGCGCCATGTGACGGTTTTCTACCGCTCCCTTCGGTGAGCCGTCCTCGCCTCTTGCAGCTCCTGTTGTTGAGTAAGCTGGAGGTCTGGTAGAACTCCCCGCGGCGCCTATTTACTCTTTTCTTTGCCTCCTTCGTCGCTACCTGACTATGTTTCTATCAAACTAGTATTCCACATTTTTATTGAGTCAATGCATGTTTTTCATGTGTTAAATCTGTAACATTTTTATATAGAATATTGAATAGTTTTACTTGTACAATAACATAATTATAATAAAATTAATTATTTTTAAATGTTTATAATTTTTTTTATATATTAACCAATAAATCTTCCGATAAATAAAAAGATTTTTATATATTTAATGTATAATATAAGTACCTTATACTTTCATATTAAGAAAAGATAATAACTATAAATCTAGTCTGAAAATATTTTGTAGAATGTGTCTGTGAACGTTGTTATTAATAAATATAACTCTCCATATAAGCATATGTAAATAAGAGTTACATGCAATAAAAGGCAACGAGCACCAATCTTTGCGCCGATTTTCGTATTAAAGCTTTGTAGTAATGTTTGTAGTAACTTTAGTATGTAATCTATAATGTTATTAACAAATACACGACTTCCCATATGCACGCATGTATTTATATTCAAATTTCGAATATTCAAAACAAATATTCCTGTATTTTATTAGTATGTAAAAAGATGTCAAAATGTAAAAACACTTTGTACAATGTTTCTGTGAAAATTATTATTAGATATTATACACATGTCATATACTTATGCCTATAAGGATACATATGCATTTAAATGCACTAAATATCATATTATACACCAATTTTTTAAAATAAACTTTATATGCGTGTATTTAGTAAATAAGAAGACGTTGAAAAGTAAAATAAATCTTGTGCAATATTTTTGAGATAGTTGTTAACAAATATAAACGTCCACTTTACTCATATGTATAAGAATGGATATGCATGTAAAATGTATTAAAGTGCAAGTTTCACGCTAATTTTCGAAATAAAACTTTATGTGTGCATAGCTTATAGTGAAACGCCAGAATTTGAAAACAAATTTTGCGCAATTTTTTTGTAAAAGTTTCCATTTAATATTATACACGCCGCTATGTATGTATATGCATAAGGATGTATATGTATGAAATATAAGTACTCTAAAATCAAAGTTTAGCGTTCACTTTTTTACAAACTTCTTTTTGAGCAATATTAACATTTATCCTATTATGAAATTAAAAAATTTTAACCCCTTTTAAGGGTGGAGTATAATGGTGGTACTTTGAGGAAACTTATTATTTTGTTCTTTCGTCTTATTTATAACTAATAATGATAATTTTTTGAACTTTAATTTTGAAAATTTTTAATTTTCGTTGCTACAATAACGTTGCAAACTTCATTCTTATATTTCAAGTACATTTTTTCATAGTTATATGAAAATAAATAAAAGATACTCTCTTATTCTCTACTTCTACTAGTAGTTTTATACTATTTAATCATTTTTATATTAAGTAAATTAAAAATATTTTACTTTTTAGTTTTTGTTCTAAAATGTCATATTCTACTTTTATATCTCATCTCTGCTTAATTTTAATACACTAATAATATAAGGTAAAGCATATAATTCGTTTACCACATAATTAAACGCTTTTCTGCATACTTCAATTTTATTGTATTATGTTCCTTTAAATATGTATCGAAGCACAATTTTTAAAATACTAACATTTTTATTTTAAGTTTTGATAAATTTTAAAGATATATTAGAAATTAAGACTAATATTCTAAAGAATTGAAGTTATAAAAGTAAAATATATTTTTGTAAAAAAATATATTTTTTTCATGTGTAAATATATAATACATCATTATAATATTAGAAAATACATTTTGCGAATTCTTCATTGAGGTATTTAAATATTTTTATTCAATGAATCTTCTTTGACTTTAATATGCTAGATAAATCAATTTGGTAATAATTAGTTTACAGTACATTTATTTATATTATTTTGAAATTTATTAATATTAATTGGTTTTGGATTCAATTTAATAATAATAAATAAAACAATTCTCGAAATATCTTATTTATTATGTACGCATACTTTTAAAAAATATCCTATTAATATGTGTTTATAATTTTAAGTAATACTAAGTTTTTAAATTTTGATGATCTTAGAATATTCGAATTCGAGTCTTAAAAACAATATTATTTAAACATAAAAATTGTTAAGAGAATTTAGTAAATACACTATACTTAACTTTAATCAAAACTTTTCATATCATTACTTTTAGAATTAAAATTTTTTAATTAAATTAATGACTAAATACCATTATGTATATTTATATATACACATATAAATCTAATTATATAACTATCATCTTTTCGTGTTAATTTTTAAATATATTTGAATATTTAATAAATAATATCTGAAACTAATTTATTCTAAAAACTTTTCAATCTATCTAAAGATATCTTATAGAAGACAAATACACAACAAAAAATTTTTATGTTTAATAATTCCAGTTATAAATGATAGAAAATAAATAATTTTAACTTCATTTACGGTTCTAGTATAATATTTTTGAGTTTTCTTTCTCTATTTTATTTCAGTTTTTGAACTATTACACAAATATGTAAATATAAATCAGGAAATGTATTACTTATAAGCAATAATAACTCAAAAAATTAGAAATTTATTCATCTTAATCATTTGAATTGATAAATGATTAAATATTTAAAGTGCATTATAACTAACATAAAACTACAAATATATGAAAATTAAATATATAATCACGTTTATATATACAAACAGTTATTCATGATTAAAACTAAGAAATTTAAAGTTAAATTAAAATCAGTTTTTTGCATATTTATGATATTAGATAAATTAAAATGATAAACAATAGGGGGCTATAATATTATATCTTTGCACTTAATATTATATCCAAATAAGAAAATATAGGTATATTCAATTGAACATAAAAATTTACTTTATGTAAAATAAAGTAAAGACAATCTTATATAGTCTTAGATCTTTGTGCACATGTAAGTTAATTTCGAATTTATTAATTTATTACAATCCAGCATTTAAATATGCATTTTCTAATTTTTTTTGTGTTCAATACTAACCTTATGTTAACATTATTATCTAAAAAACCTATAAATTTTAGAAAATAATGAAAATCTTTATAGTATTTTTAATGTCTACTGCTTTTTAATGAAATCTGATCGTATTAGAAGTAGGTGTGTCTTTAATATCAAGAACAATCTTCATATTATAAATAATATTGAATATTTTCTATATAAGTTCGATTACAATTAGAAAAAAGAGCCATAACATAAGAGAATTCTTTTATTTAATAGCTTAAAAAGAGAATCAATTCTGTTCCTGAAACGGAATATGAACAGTCAAAGTATGATGGAAAACATCGATCTTAACTTAAATTATATATTTAATCAGATAATTTTATTTTTAATTATTTTATTATTTTATATTAAAATTTTATTTTAATAATAGTGTCGTGACAATTATTTTGCTTTTAATAATGTTATATTTTATTTTTTATAAAACGGAATTAAATAATTCAGTTCTAATTTCATAATTTTTTCTCACTAATATAAAAAAATATTAAATCAATTTATTAAAATACATAGTGTTATTAATAATTAATTTTAATATAGTTTAAGCTTTTGTGTTTTCCCAAAAAGTAAACTGTATTAATCTAAGTAAAATTTATGCTGATTTTTAGGAAAATTTCATATTATTTTGTATATAGTGCAATAAAAATTATATATAATAATGTTATAAGCTCAAAACTTTAGCACTCCTGCTTAACAGTATCTACATTGGACATTTAAAAACGATCGAAACATATATTAACAATATTTAAGGTTCTACAAATTTGTAAAAGCAATTACATTACTTAAGCTGAATGATATCAGTTTAAGAGATTCATACGAGAACATCAATAGAATAAGAATAAGTTGTTTAATTTAGAATATAGTAAGATGATATTTTATAAATTAATTATGCTACATTTATAAATTTAATTTTTATATAAATGTACACTATTGTTTTATATTTTTGACTTTAAGAATTTTTGTATAGATAAGATAAAACTACACCACATTTAAACGTATAAGTTAAAGAATAAAAAAATTGTAGTGCATTTATGTTAACGTTTAATATTTAAACATTTTAAACGTCAGTTAGTTAGTTACTTAATTTTTATTCAAGAAGATCTAGGGAGCTTACGTCTAATTAGGTAGTCTCAATTACTCTGAATAATATCCGTTGTATTGATCTTCCTAAAATTTGCATCTTGAAATAGTTTCCTACATATTATGTGAATTCGAGAGATGGACCCAAGTTTAATTACTATATATTCTTTGCATCGTGGAATGAGTGACTATGCTATCTCCTAGCATAAGACAAGTAATGACGCAAAAGAGATTCTGTGGACTCATTCTTTAATCCATGCTATTTGTATTTCATTTGGTGTACGTTTCCTGTATTGCTAAGCAACGGTCGACGTTCTAATTAGACATTATCCAGCTTATTGACAACCCTAGACTTTACCTGTTTACTTTGCTTGATATAAATTGTAAAACTAGAGATAGTTGCTATCTGATTAGTCTCTTGAACTGTTGAGCTCCTTTCTTTTCTATTTTTTATTCAAAAAAATTTTGTATTGTTCAAAAATAGCTTAAATTTATTAAACTAATAGAAAAAGATTCCAACATTATGTTACATTATTTCTGCTGGTGATCAGAATCCTTTTTTATTTGTTATTTTGTTGTTATGGATTATCGAACTGAACCATAGAAATACTAAGAAAAGTATGTTTAAAATAAATACATGTATAAGTTTTTGTGAAAATTAACATTCGAATAGTACAGTCTCTATGTTTATGTATGCGAAAGAACATGTATGAGATTATCTGTATATATTTAGCTTAATAGTATTTGCCACAATATTTATGGTTTTCGAAGCTAGTAAAATAAAACATTTAAAATATTTATTATATAAAATTATTACAATTCATAGTTATAGTTTATAACCATTCCATCTTGCTACTTTAAAAGAGATTAAGATTATTAAAAAGCATTTTTTATGTAAAGTTCAATATAAAATTTTGCTTGCGACAAACATGAAATAAAAAAAATCAACTCATGTATTTTTTTCTTTGTTCTTATTTGCTTATTTATTTTTTACTACTTTCTATAATGTCTGAAATATTAACCGTGAGGAATATAGTACCAATTTATTGAAAAAACGGAGTAAAATTACAACACTATACCTTGCTTAATGTTCTATATATTTTCTAAATTAATACAGGTTTTAATTTTTTACTTAAGTTAGCTGTACTTTATCTGACGTCATGCATTCTAAATATAAGCAAAATATCTTGTAGTATTTATAATTAGCATAATAAAATATCACTGACTTTAATACGTGCTAAAATAATGTAATCGTAACATCTGTAGATGAGTAACGATGACCGAAACGAAAGATCGAATGCAATTCCCCTCATTGTCTGGGCCGCGAATGGATGAATGTCCCTCTGCTTACTTTCTTCTGAATTTAGCTGCTCCGCGCTGCTACAGCTGACATAGCTCGGATGAAACAAAGATTAGTTACTAAGAGACGAGTAAATCGAGCAATCATAGAAAAAGATAATAAAGTTAAAAAAGCGATGTATTTGTTTAGAGAGCTGTAGCTCATTCTCAGGATATTTTTGGTCAACGTCATTTAGACTGAATTTTATCTTCAAAAAAGTATATAATAATTAAATCAATCTACGATACTAATACAATGAATAAATATGGGAACTTAACCTAAACCACGCAATTTTCCACTAGTATTATCATGTTTTACAAGGATAAAATAAAAGATAAATGCACCTACAGCAATGCGGATTTTTACTACCAAAAAAGACGAAATTCGAGAGAAGAACAAAATTATGCACATATCAATTAATGAAACCATTGTTCAAATACTATAATAATTTAGATTACGCAGCACTAAATGTACAAATATTAATTAAAAGCACAATTTACGGAACTCTATTCTGTATCAAGAAAGAAACATCCTGAGGTGTACCACACCGATTTTCTTAATATTTTGATACGTTGTAGCATAACAAAAAATATTAGACGAATGTTTTTTACGTGCTAACTCGGCGATTTAAAGGGTGATAAGCACCCTTAAAATTTACCCTCGAAAATATTTTTTTCACAATAAATATATTTACTTATTATGTACTTTCATACGTTAATTGATAGTGAATTATTAATTTATTTTTAGTGAATATTATTTTTACCAGAACATCATTTTATAAATGAAAAAATAATACAATTATTCAATGTTTTATGCAAAAATTATTTATTAATTTATTACATATGTTTATATGATAGTACATACATGAAAAAAAAATCCTTTTTTATATTTTTATAACTATTATGATATCTCATTTATTAAAATTAATTTTAATGAAGATCTAAAAAGATATTTAGCTTCATTGCAATAGTTAAGTTTTATTTGAAATATAACAAATGATAATAACTAATGAATCTTTTATATTTTGGAACATTGAACAGTTTCCTTTAATTAAAATGAAGTATGAATTATAAACTATAAACAAATATATATAAAGTTCTATTTAAAAATAAATTGTTTAATACATTGCAAAATAAGTTAAATTATTATATTCATTTTTATTACAATAAAATGAGAAAAAAATTACAAATCGTAAATGTAGAATAGGATATAGATAGTAATATAAACTCTACCAATGGATCTCCCTCGGTATATATATTCTATATTTTTTTTATTACATTTATAAAAAAAATATAAAAGATAATAATTTTTATAAAAGATAAACTCATATTTTATAGGAACTTAACTTGTGCGAATATAAGTTCATGTACACCAGTGAGACTCTGAGGCAAGCAAGATAAAGTAAAGAGAATTGTTGCTACTGGTCCTACAGTAAGTCAGACCAATATGAAATTTAAAGGTGTGTAAAGGAAAAATATAAGATTATATAAAAATTTACAAATTGAATAAAATTCAAAGTTACTATTCATACTGCTAAATACAGTATAAAGCTATAAAACAATCAGATTCAAATCTTTTCAACTATCTAACGCATATATACATACAAAAATTTTACTTCTTTCGATTTAGTTGCGTTTATAAACTTGACATAAGATTAAACATTAAAAGTTAAGTTAATTGATATATTATAGCGCTATATATATATTTAACAAAATTTATCGTAATCATGTTCGTACATTAAACAACTCTTTGATTAAATAACTAAAGTTAAAGAAAATTAAAATTGTATGTATTCATTTAATAGTAAATAGTAGCATATAAAATCTTTACTTATATAAAAATGATAAGTATTTCTATAATTCAACATAAACTCACATTTATTTTAAATTAATTAATTTTTATAAACATTATTTAATAATTTAGTTTATTAAACATCGACAGATTTTGAAAGGAAACTTGTTTCTATCTCCACGCTTTATAAAAGACAAGAAGCATCTTATTCTTTATTCCATACATGTTCTTTTAAAATAGAATCCTTATTAAAATCTCACCATAACTTATGATAATCAAGAAACTGCAAAAGACCTGACTTTGAAGTTGCGCAGTCTCTACAGAAAAAGACCCTCTGGTCCGAAAGAATGTTCGTTATTCGCACTTTAACCTCGACGGAATTTTCCTCAAATTTCGGATGGGTCCTCTTCCTTTTAACTATTATATAGTTGAGCGCTTTTAGCTAGATTTTTCTTTTACTCAATATTGCGGTCGCTTACTAATAGCTTTAGTCGATGTAATTTTTGGAGCAGTGTGAAAATATAGTAGAGACCATAAAATGTGCATACATTAAGGAAACCCTAAATATATTGTTATCTCCTGCCTAATAAATCGAGAAAATTCTGGAAATTCTTTTGTATTACGTTTTATGCAATGAATTTTGAAGTTCCTTTTATTGTTACTCTTATATGCTAATCCTTGGTAATACACTTCATGATGATGTCTGTTTTATACCGAAAAGTAAAATTTATAAGCAATTAAAAATAATTTTTTAAACACTAATTATAAATGATTACTGACGTTCATTAATTTGTTAATACAAATACAATAACAGTAATTATTAAAGTATGAACTCACTGTTTAAAAAGTATATACTTCAATAATTACTTACGTTACATATTTTAATGACAAAGTAATTTAAATGGTTTTAAAGTAGGTTTATAAAAAATACATTTATGATAATGATAATATCAATTCTACAAAGATGGAGTTATAGCTGTTACGGATGTGGTTCGATATTTATTTTCATGCACGATTCCGAGCAACAGTCACGGGGAATAGAGGTTCGAGATAAAGACTACACCTTGAATTAAATGCATCAACATTTATTTCTCCAGTAAGCGATTGAAGTGGAAATATCCCTCAGAAGTGTCCTGTGAGTCTACGTTCCGCTAATAGTGTTAATAGTGCTAATGAGTCTACGATCTCCCTACTCTACGTTCAGCTAATAGAGTTGCGAGATGTCTCACCGTCATAGCTTATACAGCATACTCATTCCGACAAAGCTCATATAAATTATCTATATTTAATGTATGTAACTTTCTAAAATATCTAATATGAAGTTATTATAATGAAGTTATTCTTTTAATAAACTTGTTTTAAAACGTAAAACATTGTTTTCTAATAAATAATTATTAGAGAATACCTATATCATAGTAGAGATCAAAATAATCTTTTTCATTATTACTTCGTAATTTGAAATACTAGTTAAAAATAGTGGCTTTTTTAAAAATAATTTTTACCTAATATTGTCGAAAACAATGACATATGAGAAAAGTAAATTTAGAGGAAAAAATATTTATTATTGGAAGAAATTAGAGTAAACTAAGTACATGCTTCTATGAATTGTATGAAAAAATGTTAAAGAGAATATTAAAAAATTGCTTAGTAGAATAAAATGTTATGAATTTGAAGAATTCATATTCATTTTTATTTCTCAAATAAAATTTAAATATTTTCTGAAATAATTTTTCTAAATTCCTTATAAAAAGAAAAAATTAAAGTTACTAAAATTAAATATGAATACAATTCAAAGACTTTTCTTCATTAACTGTAGCATGAAAATCCTATTGTATTCAAGAGTGAGTCATAAGAAAAATTAGTGGATTTAAATTTTTATTTGTATTTATAAAAAATACAATTATGAATTAAAGATTTATTTTGTACTTTATATCTTCTTAAGAGTGTATTTTTACTCTCACGAAATAGATTTTTAATTTTCTTTACTCATGATATGATACATAATTACAGTATTACGAATACTTCGAAAGAATTTAATATTGAAACAGTTATGAATTTGTTTATAAAAGATACTTATTAATGATAAGTCAAGTGTTTCAAAAAGTTTTCTCTCTGAAAAAATTTTCAAATGTATTTCTACATAAGAGAAATATGAAGTTAGAAAATAAATCTAATAATCAGTGAGTTAAGCATTAAACTAAGTACATAAAACTGAATGATAAATGGACATTATAGTAGAGGAGAAGATTTAAATTAAAAAAATTCTAAAAATGTCTTGAAAAAAAATAAATAAATTGTTCAACAAGGTCAATTTTAATAATAATGTTCTAAGCCTACTTCATGACTCTAAATTTTATTAACTATTAAAAATGTTATAAAATATTGGTTTGTAATGCAATTATATCGAATGTCAATAACGGGATAAATTTTTGCATCAACTCAATAGACATCTACTACTACTACTCAAAACGACTTGCAAACAAGATAGTTGATACCATATTTTGACTATATATACTACTTATAAATACCGTATTTATTTAAATTGCTAGTCTCTAAGAATGAGTAATAAAATAGTTATTTCTATAGATTAACATTGAAGGTGTGGTTGATTTGTTAATTGTCAATGAAATTAATGAAATTTGAGATAGCCTACGTAATATTTTAAATGTGTACCTGTAATACTAAGGATGAAAAATTGAATATTATGCACTATTAATTATACTAATAAAATAGTCACATTTAAATATGTAATATTATAGCATACGAATGTTGTCTGAGAACATTTATGTAATATGATATCAATATATTAAACGGTTTTAATTTGAGATCTCTAAATAATGATATGGCATAATTAAGCTTAAAGATGAGTTGCTTACAGTAAAATTATCCAGTTGTATGGTTATACTATAAAAAGAATAGTTTCCTTTATTATTCTATATATTATAATTTCAAAAATATTCACTACAATAATAACACGCTTAAACAATAAAGACAAAACCAAGAGAAGCGAAAAATCTTTTATATCGATAAAAGGTATGAATTATATTATATCTGGAATCTATTACAGTTATATTTACTCTGTAAATATATTACAGAGAAATATGGTAAGAAATAATGTAGGAATATAAGCAATTGCACAGTTAACGTACAGAACAGAGAGATATTGAAATGCGTGTACTTGAAAAACAATTCCGAAGCTAGTGATTTTACTGTTTTATTAACTGCTTTTGCATATTGGTATTAACATAGAAATCGAGGAAAAAGTAAAAAGTTTATATAATATGAACGAATACAAGTACAAGATATAAGAATTATTCCAAGAAATAGAGAAAAGTAAAAGAAGTATGATATTTGAAGAGTATTCGTCGCTAAAGAGACAATGGGTATCATGCATTTTCATTCATAGCAAATAAAGCTGCAAGATGTGATGACTGGAAGATATAGAGCAACAAATCACCGTGGATAACATCATCAGAGAAAAACTCTAAGAATAAATTATATCAATAATGTTCTGAGTCTTTGGAAGATATATTTTATAATAAAAAATGTAATGAAGGACAGCTTGTGCATAAGTCGATTTTCTAGGTGATTAATAAGACTGATATCTAAGTGTTAAAAAAGAGATGTAAATTATTTAAATTCTTTTCATGTATAATTAAACTATGGAAATTGAGGATAATAACATGAAAGATCAGAAAATAGAAATATAGAAGGACGTGTAATAAGTATGAGTGAGATTATAAAAGGAACGACTTAAAGAGTATTATATAATATAAAGACAAATAAATAACGAAGGCAATGTTTTACATGGTAGAAAAGAAATAATAACAGTTTCTAAAGAAAAAAACAAAAATAATATCAATTTTAAAGTATTATTAAATCATCGTGAAATTGCTTGAATAAATAAATAAATGAAAAGGCTTGAAAAAGAAAAATTAGTATAAGTCGTAAACTCAACATAAGAAATAAAATGATCAGATAGTTCTAGATTTGATAGTATTAGAATTTATGTGGATAGTATAAAGAGTAATTATATTCATGGAGATACTCTTTACCAAAAAAAGAGATTTTAATGAAGTTAAATTGAGAGCTGGAATAAAATGTGAAATTTTTATTATTCATAATATTCTATATAGAAAGTTCAAAAATTCATGGTCTTGTTCAAATATTTATAAAATACTAACTAATATTATCATTTAATATTTCAGATTGTACATAATTAAATTTTATAATATACCTTATCCTTTTTTAAAAAGCTTAATATAAATTCGAAAATTGCTTACATATAAATTCTACATCACCTATACTATAGATATGTATCTAATTTAAAACAATAATAATATTAGTAAACACTTAATTAATTTATCTATTTCTGTTACTTATTGAAAATCGAAAGTGATTAAAAACTAGATTCTTTCTTTAAAGTCTAATACTTTAGTTTGGTTATTATGAATCTAATTATTTTACATAATTTATTAAATGTAAGTTATTGATCTTTACAGTTTTACTTAAAAAAAGAATTATGTTTAAATAATGTAATACATAATAAAAAATTGCAATGCAAATGTAATTTCTTGAATTGTAGATAGATACATTAGAAAAGGACAAGATTTAATTTATTATTATGTAGGTATAAAAATTATTTGGATAATAAAGATATTACTTTTATGTCTCTTAAGAAAATATAATACAGTGAGATTACTTTGAGAAAATCTTCATTTCTATTTTTCAATATTTTCATAATAAATACTCGAACTAATTCTGTTATGATTTAATTGAGGTTAATTTTAATAATCGTTTAATTTTTATTTTCTTATATTCGTCTTTTAATAGTAGTCGAAATAACGTTAACTATTTCGTTAGTCAATTCGTTAGTTATATATATAAGTGTAGCTCTTCATATTGAAGAAAAAAATTTTAAAAAGACTTAAAAAGCATAAGTATTCTGCGCAATTTTTTGGAATGAGACTGTTCCATTCTTGTTTTAATCCCACCTATTCTTAGAAATGTTCATCTGATTAAAACTTACTCTCTCGTACGCCTTCTCTCTCTCTCTCTCATGCTTTCTCTCTCCGGACACCGCTATGCCGCACGCACGCTTTCTCATCCATACACACACGTTCGCTTGCTCTCTCTCACTCTCTTGCTTCCGCACGTTTCCTCATCCATACGCACACACGCACATTAACTCCTCGAGCGTTGGAGTCCGGACCTCTTCCTCGCGATCCTTTCAGCCCTGATTCCACGGCAGTGTTTTCCTCTCGCGAAGAAGTTATTCGTCGAAAAGTTAATTCACAAAAGATTTTATAAATCATAAATATATATAAATTTACTCTTACAAAAATTGAATAAAACATTACTGGTTTGCTTTACTAGTTTTTGTAAATACGTATATTTCTCTTTTATTCTTTTATTATAAATTTTATCTCGAATTAAAGTATTATATTTACTAATAAATTTATAAAACAATTCAAATTATATAATTAAAAATTGTATTGAAATAATTAAATGAATTTACTAAAAAAGACTTCAAATTAATTATTACACTACACAAAAATATCGATTCTTTCAAATGGATTAATTTGAATTACTATTGGTTTCATGAGAAGAAATGTGAAACATAATCAACTTCGTATTTCTCAATATTTTTGTATACTTGAAATTAAGAATAATTAATTCTAATATATAAAATCTACTGTTATTGAATGTTTGAAGAATTTATAACAGTTAATATGAGTTAAATAAATAAATTAAATAAATAGCATTTAATTCGTAGAAATTTTAATTGAAGTTTTGGTATACATGAATCTACTTTTTATCTATCTACAATTTTAATCTATGAATTTAGGATTCTTCCTTATATTACTATGAAAATCATAGTGTATATATTATGATTCTATATTTAAAACAAATATAAGATATTAAATCGAATATTAATACTTAAATTTTATATAACTACTTGTATTACAATAAAAATCAATTTATTTTATAATTTATAAATAATTTATAAATTATAAATATATAATTTTTTTTAATTTTATTTTATTATATATATATATATATAAATTTATAATTTATAATAAAAAAAATAATAAATTAATAAAAAAAAATTAAAAAATACTAGTTTACTCATCACTTAAATAATAGAATATTTTTTAGTATTAATTTAAAAATAAAAGAACTTCAAATTCTTAGTACAATTAAATTACTAAAGTGATAAAATAGTAAAATTTTATTATTTATATTTAATTTTAAAAAATATTTGTTTAAAGTCACTATTATTTTTCAGAAAAATTACATAACAAATTTAAGTTAGGACAATTAATATGCTTAAAAAATGATAATTATTATAATAATTTAATTATTTTCTAGAAATGATTAAATTACTTATGATTACTTTCTCTTGATAATTGAGAAATTTTGATGATCATATTATTCAATATGAAAATATGAATTATTATCTAAGGTTAACATTAATAACTCAACGTACAAAACAATGATCATAAACATTTTTTCTAACTATATTAGGTGGATATTATTGTACATAATATAATAAAATATTATTGCGTTAATATATATATTCATCATTTTTTGTGAGTCGATAGCAATATTCTGCATAATAAAACTATTATATATTTCATATGTGCAACATTTTGATGTTGTTTAATAAAAGAAGTTTCATTAAACTGTGCTATTTGATTGTACATACTTTTTATATTTTATTTTTTCATGAACATCACCCTGACCGTATACAATAAACATATTCTTCTATTGATATTATCAATTTTATACGTATGAATTAGATAGCATATCGCTTTTGCATTAACTAAATACAATATTTTTCTTTTATTTCTTTTCACTACCAATAATCTAATACATATTTCACGTTTTAAAATATATCATATAAATTTAATAAATCATATTTGGTAATTGAGAATATATTTATAACGCAGAATTCTATATTTATAAATTACACAGCATGAAAATAGAAAATTGAATCAATACTATTCTATAGAAAGCTTATAACAAGCAATCATTTCTAAAAAATTCTATTAGTGTATTCCTACATATTTTATAAATATTTACTAAATACATAAAGTTATTGATCTTATTTCGATAACAAATGCAGTACATAATTGTGAAGTCCATACTAAGATATAACATTATTCTTCTGAATAAAAATATATTTTCGTCTATTAATTAATTTTTACTTAAAATTTATTATATTTTACATTTTGATCTTTTATTGACGATTTGACTTTTGACCTTTTCTCAATTTTTTCGCCATAAACAAACTCTAGCCTAGGTTTACTCAATTAATGTTAATGGATGAAACTATTGCTGTAGAAGAGAAGTTAGTTAAGAAAGGCTAATGATCGTAATATCGTATATGTTAAATATTATCCACTGATTTTGCATTGTCACAATATAATTGTGAATTCTTAATTAAAAAATATCTAATTTTTATATAAATATCATATACTTTTTACTCATATTAATTTTGAAAACGATATGATAGATACATTAATAGAATATTAAACTAAACTAGTCAACATTAACGGAAGTTATCTAAATATCATATATAATCTTTTTCTATATAAGAGATCTAATATTAAAATATCTAATAATAATTAAAGTAATTTCAGCTTTCTTAAAATAATATAATTTCCTTAAAAGTCTATCTTGTCTAATTAGTATCTAACAAGATAGAAAAATTAATAATTATAACGAATTTCGTACTTTATAATTACCAAATAATTAACTTAAGATTTATATAAGTAGATTATTTAGTTAATTACAAGATCATAATTAAACAATAAGGAGTATATTCTGTTATTAAAGTAAGTACAATTGTATCTAACAAATGAAAAAAATTTAAAAAAACTTTAAAAAATATGAAATATTTGTTTCTCATCAAATATTAAAGTTTAAATACATTGTATAAGATTTTGTAATATTACTTTATAATTAATCTTTAAAATTATTTTTAAAACACATAATTTCAGATGTATAAATATTAATAAATAATTAATAAAAAATCGAAGATTGGTTTTACAAGAAGGTTTAGTTTTACATAATAATCTTGACAAACTTACTTGTAAATTAAAAAATATTAAATAATAAGTATACATAATTTTTTTGTGATTGTATACTGTCTAAAATACTGCATATATAATATTTTAAGATAAGCGGACAAAAATAAAAGAAAATTTGATGAAGCGAAGTAAAAAATTTTAAATTATAGAATAACCGATTGAAATTTCTAGTGTTATAATTTATAATATAATTTTAGCAATTTTTATTTATTAACAAATTGCTTAAAATACGTAGTAATTTATATATATATTTATATGTTATTTTAATAATAATTAAAAATTGATAAGCTTATAAGTTTTGTTCATGTCTAATATTTCTTCCATATATTTTTATATAGATGCATTAACATGAGTTATAAATTATATTTATACAACTCATATATTTATGATTTGAAAGATATTTTTAAAAGAATGTTGAAAAAATATTCTATAAGAAGATTCTGCAGGTTCTTAACTTCAGATTTACCATAATAGATTAAAGTTTTATGATCTCTCTAACTTTACCCACCGCATCTTTAAAAACTTTAAAATTTGTTTTAATTAGGTTTATAAAAAGTACTGTACAATCATGAAATGAGAATAATGAATTACTCAATACTTTTATTCTACTAATATAAATTTATTCGTATCGTTGAATTAATTATATTATAAAAAATATTTAATAATATTATTAAATTATTAAATAATATTATTAATTATTAAATATTCTATTTTCTAGGCATAAAAACAAAAAATATAGAGAATAGAAAAAAATAAACATAATATTTTTTATGTTTTGGTAGATATTCACTATAAATTCGACTATTCCTTGTACACCGTCATCTTTTAAAAGATATTTTTTGCGGTTTTTCATTATTTATACGGTAATTATTATATTTTACGACTTTGACTTTGGCTAGCTTGTACATTAAAAGAATAATATAGATTTCTAATTTACTAGCAAAAACTTATGTTAAGTAAGAAGTTATCTTATTCATGTATTCCTTTTTTCAATACATGCTTCTTAAATTATATTTTCATATAATTTATTAATTTTAATCAAACTTTACTTTACGATTTATGAAAGTTTCTGAAAAAGAAATACAGATTCTACAGCATCACATTATGATTGTAACAAAGGAAAACTTATACCAGCTTCACGTCTCCAGCAATTGCTCAGTAATAATTTTCGAGTGCTCAAGAGATGCTTCACTACCGTATTCTATCTTAAATCTTTCTCAACTTTCTTCACTCTCTAATTCTTGTTTTCGATTCTACTCAGAGTAAAGTAGCTGACTTGGCCTCATAGAGAATGAAACGATTATAAATTGAAGTCGGATTTGAAATCGCCATAATCGCAGTTAAATGCTGGAAAAAGGTCAAAAGAGACAAAAAATAAAAATGTATACATTTGCAAGAAAAAATAGAGGTAGAGAAAGAAAAAAAAGAGAGAGCAATGAAGCACTTAGAGAAAGAATTGAGAAGATTCTCGAATGCATGCGCGCTCAAGTTGTGCCCGTAATTTGGCCTTCTGTTACCGTCAGATAATAACTTTCAATTTTACTTCTTCCTTTATCGTACTGTACCTACGAAAATTCACGATACTACAGCGATAGAATAAAGTTTTACACTGATAGTATCACGCTACGAGTTCTCATGAGAAATATACGAGTTACAGAAAAAGTGAAAGGAACGAAAGAACTTTACTGTGATTTAAATTATCTTTGTAGCGAACGATTAAAAGGATGAAGAAGAGTGAAAATAGCTTTGTGAGCTTACAGCAGATCTACGAAGGCAATGTTTTCTCAACGTTTCATAACATGAATTATCAAAAATAATTTCGGTTTTCTTGATGCTGAAGAAGCAGCTTAAGTTTATAGTAGAAGACGATGAGATAAAAATGAAATGAAGGATGAAATTGCTCTTTCGTAAACTTTTAACGCAATATGGCAACGTTTGCTTCAGCACCGTCAAGTTTTTGTGCTGTTTTTAAAATGCGTGCTTTGTGATTTTATGAACAGTAAAATTTATATGAAATTCATTATAAAATTGGAAGATAATGTCTTGTTTTAGTTTGCTTTCAAAAGGAAGTTGAAATTGAAAATGACGATATTAAATGATTATGTTTAAAGTGCGTTAAATGATCATTTTCACACTAATTTAGTAATTTTATTAATAATTTTATTGCTAATTTATTAATGTTATCATAAACAAACTTTTTCAAAATGTGAAATTTTTTTTTAAGTGTCACACATAACTGATTTCTATTGAATTCAATTCTATTAAATTTCATATACTCAAAGACGTTTCTCATTTATTAATAAACTTCAGACAGTAAGCTTAAGCATATTAAATAAAAACAATAAAAAATTTAAACATAATCTGCATAAAAGTAAAAAAGAGAAATTTATAATTTGCTTATAACTCAGAAAATTAGGAATATATAAAAAATTAAATAGAATAACTTTATGCTGAAAAATTACTTGTGAAAACAATTCATTAAATAAACACTAAAAATTCTAGAAAAAATTGTTAGATAAAAGTTTTCATTTTTACTACTGATCCAAAAATTAACATACAAATTATTATCTAACACAATTTTTTAATAAATAAATTTTACTCTATAAATGATTTTATACAATTCTTTGAATTTACTTTTAATTTTATCACTTTAATTAAAGATAATTAAAAACTGTCATTTTTTCGAATTTTATTAAAAAATTAAAAAATAAACTTTAAATTACAGGATTTCTATGAAAACGACATTGTTCGTCGTTATGTATAATATACATAGTAATAATTTGTTTAATGTAATTGTTTTTTTATTATAGAAAAATTATAAAAATTAATTTATATAGTTTTATTAATTTATTAATTAATTATAATATTAAATTTATGTAGTAAAATTAATACGAATAATTCACTGAAATTTCAAAAAAAGAAAACATTTGTAACGAGAATCGATGGTAGCAAAGCGTGGTTTTTCTAATATTTTGGCGTTCCTGTTTGGGACGTCATATAACGCGGATTGTCTACTTTTCTTCTCTGCTACGCTCTGCATACTTACTTGCCCTTATGGCGGCGGCTCAGTTTCTCATGTTCCCAGCCTGTCCCGGCCCGGATGGTTTGATGTCAGACCAGGTTCATGACAAGAGAAAAAGGCATGATGAGACCGGGGAGAAATAAGAAAGGCATTTTTATATTAAACTAAATTAATTTATTCATAATGTTGCGATAATACATGATATATCTTTAATATACGGCACTTTATTTTTGGGTTACGGCGGTGGTCTTCGCATTACAACGACGTATTAACGTAATTACACAGATATTATATTTATAGTTTTATTGCGAATTTGTTCGGCAGCAATTTAAATTGATTCGCGACTGTGAATATCTCCTTCGAGCGAATTACGGCGGTGGATAACTTTTACGGACGAATCACGGCATGATGAATCAAGCCACATGAATTTTCTCTGGATGCATCAATAAACTACAACCAGGATGTCGCGTGCCGACAGATTACAATTCCCGGAGTTTACTGGTTGGTCAGCAGAATATATCAGAATGACACGGGTCGACAAACTGTACTATCAAGGGAGGTCTTCTTCGCTACCGCAACATTTTTTGATTTTTCGGAATTTTTTCTATGAACTTTACGATCAACACTGTTCTTAACTCGCGAGATCGCATCCTTTATCGTGTAAAGAAAGCTTTCTCTTTTTGGCTATCCCTCCGTCGTCTAGCGGATAAAATGGTTATTCCTACTCGCGGTTGTCCCGCTTAACCTTTGCCCTTCGAAGGCCAGCGGCGAAGGAAACAACGGCGATGTTGTGCTTGCTTGCGTACTTTAGTACCTTAGCAGCATAGGGCTAATGCCTAGCGCATAGCTGAGGTTTAACGCGTAGCCGAGGATCCCTTCCACAGTCCATTCGCACTCTTTCTCACTCGCATACGCATCACACAGTGCTTTTCCATTACGGGGCATACTCGCGCTCTCTCTCACTCTCATACACGCCACGCAGTCTTGATATCGACGATATACCTCGCATATTCTCTTTCATATATACATTACTTTGCTTTTAGTTTTTTAGCTTTTAGTTTAGCTCCAATTTTAATCGCGCAAACGCCACTAACACAACTTTCGCCGAAGTATCCCGCATATCTGTTCACTGACGCGTAGACGTCTAATTTTGTGCAAACTGTCACGTCTTTCGCACAATTTGAGAAAAGAATATCGGCCATTATCGTATTATATTAATTTATGGCCTGAATAAAAATTTAGTGTAAAATATAAAGTAAAATTTAGTTTATAATATTTTTGTATTTGAATATAAGTGTTTGGAAAAATTTTAAATTTACCTTTTCTAGTAGTTATTAGATTTTACACTATTTTGTAGAATTAAAAAAATTTTATTAACGTTAAATATATATTATTCTAGATGCAATTATTAGTTTAATAGAATAATTAAATGTATTAAATATAAAATTAAATATATAAAATCAATTTTTGACTTTCGTATACTTCACGTGGTACTTTGAATGCGATTGTTGATAACATTTTTAATATTGTTACATTTCTACAATAATACTAGTAATTATTAATTATATTTATACTGATAAAAAGTATAATTTTTATTTCATAAAATACAATATGAGCCGTAAGATATAATAAAAATTCGGAAAGTTTTTCTCTTAATATTTCGTATGTATAAAATTTATGCTCCTTGAATATAATCATCATTTTGTATCAAATATAAAAATATAAAATTTTAAATACATAAATATATGTGTATAAATAAGCATTCAAACAATTTTTAATTGATAAATAACAAAAAAATAAGATAAATAAATAAAATTTTGACTTGTAGTTAATATGCTTAAATACGGAATGGTATGCATTTAAAATAAATAAGCACTCTTTTTTATTTGTTATCAACCTCAGAAGTTAGTCTTTCGAAATGATTTTTCATTTCCATTTTGAATTCTTATTCAAAGAAAAATTTCAAGTTAAATGGTGTCATTGAATTTATATTATATTACTATTCTAAATAAAAGCAAGCAATTTCAATATATACTGCGAATGCATAAATATATAAAAATATTTACTATCTTCCTTATAATTTCATTTTACCAATAATAACTTGAGAAAATATTTTGTTCAGCTAATTATTTGATTGAAACTGGTGGCAAAAATATTCTTATGAATTTTTATATTATCCGTTCACTACCAATTAGTATGATATATACATTTTATTTAGTTAATATTTTATTTCATATAATATATATTATATAAAATAACAATTTATTATTTGATTCAAATTATACGTTCATAGACATCAGATACTACACTCCTTAATTTCTTCTACGTTTCATTTACATTCGTTTTTTAATACAACAGTATATCCATTTCACAGTTGCTGACTTTCTTTACTCGACATTTAAAATACAAACCACAGCTGTAATAACCACAAAAAGAATATAAAATTATAATAAAAATTCTGAGGCTACTGTTAGTTGCTGTCAGACATAATAAATAGAATACAAAAAGTGAAACAAAAATAAATGGGGAACGAGATACTTACATCTAAGTTTACATGTACTTCTATGTTTACAAATTTTACTTCCAGACTAGTTATTTGAGTAAGAAATTAGAACAAGCTAAACCTTTCTATCGAATTTATTACTTTTATTACTCCTAGAAAATCATTTAAACGTAATTAACATTAAAATTAACATTTTAGATAAGGTATTCTAATAAAATCTTAGTTTACACATCGTCATCTGCATTAATTATATAGTTTGCTTTCAATTTATAATCGTTTCATTATTTAATTTAAGATTAATGTACGATTCTTATGTTAAGTACTTCTCTAAATATTCATTAATTTTTTTGTAATGCATGATTATGTTTCTCTAAGGAATAACCAAAAATATGATTAAAAAATTTTTATTTACGAAATACAGTACATTAAAAATCTGTAGGATTGCTAATTTACCAAATTTCTACGAAAAAAAAGGAATGTCATAAAATTATAAATTTATAATATTATGAATACATGAAACTTTGTCGAAAACTTTTGATTTGCATAAATGCTTATTTGTATATCCATATAAAGTGCAAAGTCTATATTACGTTTTAAAACAAATTTTTTGTTAATAAATTTTTTTTGTTTCGTTATTTAAAAAATAACATATTTATTCGTTAATGTGGTTATTGAAAAGAATAATAAATGCAGTTATTGATGGTGTTTTAAAGTATTTTATTTATTTGTATCGAATAACTGTTAGAAAAATATATCAAAATGAAGTCAGCGTGATTAGTTTTAATAGGTATTTTCAAAACGAAAGACATAGTGAAAAATCCAATAATATAGTCAGTCAAAACAAGAACAAGAAATAATTGAGTGAGAATTCTAAGTTATACGTATAATCTAACGTAGGTAATATCACTTTATATAGCATAATAGAAAATTTAATTTTGTATCCTGCAGATTGTAGGCATCAAAATATTATATTGAAACTTAATAAGTAATAAAGATAGCGTTACTGGAGAATTCCTTTGAATTCCTAAATGAAGAATTCAAAAAAAAATTCTCAGATATGAAGGAAAACAATAAAAGTGCAATAGCTTAAAAAGAATATACATCTAAATTACAAAACAGGTAAAAATACAATTTTGTTGTAATTTTAAAAATAATTTATTATGTATTGTAATGCGCTAAAATTATCGACAGTACGTGACAAAGCGTTTTTAAGTCATGTTAAAATGTAGTCATGTACATGAATAATTATTCTAAACATAGTATAGATCTCAGAATTAAGACTAAATAAAAACAAATATTTACGAATATAACTTAATAATTAATTAAATAATCTTCTCCATAGATTGTAATATTAAGTACTAGATAGGAATTCTTGAAAACATTTTTTAAACATTGTTTTATAATAAAATAAGAAACATAAAAATGTACATATACGTGTTATTTAATTTATTTAGTAAAATTTTTTAGATTTTAATATTATTAATATAACATCTGATAGTTTAAAAACTATATAGAATTTTCTTCATTTTTTAGATTTTCAACTATTCAAACAAAACTCTATATAACAAGTACAAATAAATTATTGTTAAAATATCGATTACATTCAAGTTTATTTCATTTACGTCGTTAAATCTTTATTTTTTAATAAGATTATAGTTTCTTAATTTGATTACTATTTTTACCTTTAAATTATTTTCAAGAAATTATTTTCATTATTCATTAAAGAAAATAGTATTTAGTTCATTGTGAAAAATAAATATAGAAAAATGTGCTAATATCAACTGGCTGCAGAAGTATAAATATTTCTAAATGCGATATATGCTTGATTATATTAATATCCTGTGAATCAGAATAATGCGTATGAATTTAAGTTGTTAAATGAATAAGTTGTTCAAACATTGATAACAACTGTTGTTACTCAGAAAATTAAATAAATGGCTGTTTGTAAACTTGTGCGAATGATACATTTTATCATGACTGGATCATTATATTATTTTTGTTTGTTCACAATCCGTTAATTTCTATAAAACAAATTTTATATTTTTTACAGAATTTTATACAAAATCTTTTGAAATTAAAACTGTATGTGTATGTGTGGGTGAGTGTGCGTGCGTGCGTGATGTGTGCGTGTAATAAAAATATATCAGGCGAGAAATTATAAATCCGCCTTATATCAAATAAATTTATTATATTTCCAAATACAGGTTTTCAATTTTCGTATTTTTTTTATAGAACTTTAATTTTTATTAATTATTATCAATTATGAAAATAGTTTATAAAAATTTATATAAAATTTGTATGCATATACTTTAACTTAAATAAAGAAATGAAAATTGTAATTATAATATATATCCGTGAGCTATTGTATAAGGAGCAATTTTTATACTCAATTATAGTTAATTGAATGTTTATGGTTATAAATATAGTTTCAAATATATTTGCTGCTAGTTAATACATATAAAAATATTAAAAGTAATTATTTGAAAATATTATTTTTAGATAAATCTTTAAAAAAACTAAGCATCAAAAATTTTGATACACTATATACACACAAGGAAAAAGATACGTTTTAGAATAATATTTGTTCCTAGTCTTTCAAAGTTCTCTTATGCGGTATAGTTAATATCTAAATCTGAAACATTAGTACTAAAATATGTAGATACAAGAAAATGAGGTAAACTATTTTCTATTTATAAATATTATAAACAACTCATCTTTTATTTTAGAAAATACACTTTATTAACTTCTCCATCCAATAAGCTACTCTAAAAAACTTTGACAGTTGCTTCATCTATACTTTTTAAAATAATTACTGTAAATATAAAGTTGCTACTTCATACTTCAAAGAAGTTTTTACGATTTTATTACATACATTTTAATTAATTACTTATCTCATTTTTCTCTTCAAAAAGTTATGTAGAAAATTTTTTCAAATCTCCAATACACCAATGTACTATCAGAAATAGAAACAAATACATTCTACACTCTCGTAAAAATAATATTTAAGTTTTTAAAAAAAATATACTGGGTATATCTCTAAAAATTACAAAATTATAATTTTTCTACTATGTTCTAAAAATATCTATCATATTTCATGATTTCGTAATGCGATTTGCAATGTTTACTATTACCTCTCCCGGGTAGACACGTTTTTCTCAAGTTCTATTCTATTTATTTCTGCCATATTTGATGCTTAATATCTCTATACATTCTCTCTATTATAACATTTATAGCTCATCCATTTGAGAAAAATCTAATGGTCCATGACACCGAGAAGCGTACCTCAGATCAAAATATGCTGTTTAACCAAGTGCCTCCTGCGTTTCCGTCTTAATCGCAGAGAATAAAAAGCAATAGTAAATTCACCTGAATCTCTCTTTCTTTTTCTCTCTAACATTACCTTGTTCTCCCTCTTTTTCCCTTTTTCACTAACTCTGACTTTTTTCTTTTTCATTATCTCTCTGTCTAACTTTTTTCTCTTTTTCATCTTTTTCACAAGCTCCATGCCTCTTGAAAGCGCTAACGGACTTCCTTTTAGTGCTTTTACGTTATACAACTCAAACTACTGACTAATAATTATTCGAGCGCATAATCATACAAAGTCTTTTATAATTATTCTGTATTTTTTGCATTAAAGATTTACGTGCACGCACACACACGCACGCACACACACACATGCAGGCATATATATATACATTATTTAGGAAATATTTATTATTATATATATAAATTTTGGTTTAATTAATAACTTTTTTATATCTCAACATAGATTGTAACAAAATTTTCATCAAGTAGTTGAATTAATGGGTACAATGAACTTTCATTTAATAATTTAAAATAAATTTCTAAAATAAAATTGCAAAGAATAATAATAAATAAGAATAATAATAAGAATAATAAATTAATAAGCTTAAAATTTTCTAGCTAAAACAGAAAATTATAGAAATTACATGACTTGAAAACAGATAAGAGACATCTATTTAGTATTCAGATAGTTTTATAACTATCACTGAAAAAGGTTATTTAATATTTGATTTGTTTGTCTAATACTATTATTATTAATTACATTGTATTTTTTATCTGTAGGCATACATTTTTAAAACAATAAAATAATCTATTTATTATAGGAATAAAAATGTTATATTGAAAAGTATATAATATTAAATTAAAGATTTTAAATTTATTAATATAGTTTCAGAAAATTTGAAACATTTGATCCAATTTTATTTTATTCTCATTCTTGTAGTTTTTTTATAAATTATTAATATAATTTTATACATAATATTACAAGAAATTTTATTGAACTTTAAATACTTTTTAGAATAGAATTTTCATAATTAGTATCTAAAACGATTCAATATCTAAAGATAACGTTTCATCTACATACTGAATCTTTGAAAATGATGAATTGTTTCTATATAAACTATATACTTTTTATATTGTAACTAAAAGGACTTTATTTCAGTATAATAATAATTTACTATAGTATAGTATATTATTCATTTTTATTTATTTTGTAGTTATTATTAATTTTATAATAATTTTAAATAATCTATTACTGTGTTAAATATATTATAATTATAATTAATCATAATTACGAAGTACTTACGTTTTAAATATAGTCACAGATATCATAATATGTAAGTGTTAATTACACCTGAATTGAATATATACATAGTTGATATTTGTTTATTTCGGGTTTCCCGAATTATAACAATAAGAGTTTCCCAGGCTAAATGAACAGGAAATTTTCCAGCACGTAAGTGTAGGGTTTTCTGATGGATTGTGACAAGAGCCATATGGTTAATATTAGGATTACTAGCCTAAATTTTTAATACAATAGTTATCATAAAAGTTATCATAAATTATATTAAATTCTATGAGTTTACATATGTTATTGCACAGGTAATAAAAGAGATAATTTCAACTGCGTGTCGTGATTGAGTAAGTAAAATAATTTAAGAAAAACATAACAAAGATTATATATTCATTACGAAACTTTTTCCTACTTCAACCTCCATACTTAATAATCTTTTTAAAAAATATTTTTGATCGCAAGACTTTGATCATTCTGATTTTATCTAATAAATGTTCATGTACATTTTTCTCGAATGTAGCAAAAATATGGTATAATACAAAAATGCGGCTCTTGTATTGTTGCTACAAAAATGCGGCTCTTTTGTATTACAAGCATATTATATTGCTTGCGCAATGCTTTAGCCGAGGCTTGATATGTGGCCTTCCGTTCTCCCTCTTTCTCAGTTCACTGTCATGCGTACTTTCACCGAAAGCGTCCCATATGTCTGTAGACTTCAATTTTTTTTGCTCGCTGTTACGCACAAACACTAAGTTCACGACGGACATTTCCCTCGCATCACTCTCTTCAGGGGGGTGGGGTTGAAGAAAGAAAATATTGTGGGTGATGGTGGTGCTGATGTTGCAGGCAACTGATGAAGCGGCATCGTCGTCGAAATCAATAATAACCGGGTTGGCGATGTCGGTATTGTACACTGATTTCGGGTTTGGCGTCCGGTTGCCTGGTCTTGCAAGCGGTTTGGCTATGTTCTTGTTTATGTAGATTACTAAGTACAATTTACCTCATGGCTTAACATGAGCGACCACATCTTAACACGTAATATGGCTTAACTGAAACTCAATTGAAAATTAATTCTAACGACTTTTCAACTACATCGAGGCTTACATTGAATCTTAATCTTAACGCCATACATTACTTTCGTTGTGGTTTAGTAAATGTTCTGTTACGACATCGTTTCATTAAAACTATTAAAAGTAAGAGAGCAATTTTTTTTTTCTAAAAGAAATTTTTTTTCTTCTCTTTTTTCTCTCCCTCTCCAATAAGAACATTTTAAAGCGAAAATTCGACACCTAGGCCAGGAATGTCAAAGCAAGAGGTCATTATCATGACATGTTTATGACTGTACCTGCATTTTTTTGAGCATCCAGAGACCAAAACTCACACACGCGTATTGCGCGGTTCCACTCGCAAGTGACCGAACGCAATATACATATACACACAACGGCATTTTCCAATGCGACTTGTAACTGCGAACAGCTGTTCGCCTACACATGCATACATGTACATTCTGCGACTGTGCAATTGCATTAACAAAGGGAAATATATTTTCCCATATATTATTTTAGTTTTTATTACATAATTAATTAAAGAAAAATTTACATAATCCAAAAGGGAAGAAGAATAAAATAAAATCATAAAACTATAATAAATAATAAATACTATTATAAATACTATAATAAAAACTATAATAATCATAATAAATTACTATAACATAATTATAAAACAAACCTAATATAGTTAATATAGTTAATAACATGGAATTTTTCTAATTATTATTTCAACAAATATAAGTAATATTATGAGATAAAATTAAATGCCACAATCATTATCATATTCTCACTAATTATTTTTTTTATATTTATATATAAATTTGCAAAAAATTTACAAAAATATATAAATATATAGTTAAAATAGAATAGAAAAAAGGGGGAGGAAAATAAAAATCGAAATAAAGAAATATTAAAAAAAAATAAATATTAATAACGTTTTCTATACAATTAAAGGGAATACAATAGTAAACAAAGAAAATAGTACTACTAATAATAATATTAATAATGCTAATATAAGAAATAATAAAAATCAATACAACAAAAATAATAGCTACTACAAAATCCGAAGAAAATTAAAATGTAACCACGAATTATTATCAATTTAACTAAAATCAATAAAAGCAGGTTAAATATTAACAAATTTATAAAACAAAAACTGTACAATTACGAAAAAGAAAATTAAGAATCGAATTTTATAAACAGTTAAGTAATTAATTAAATACAAATGCTAATAAATTAATAAAAATAAAAATTGTATACAAGCAGTACAGACTTTTCTGGGAAATGCCATAAAAATCGCCTCTTTGCCTATACCGCTTGTGCTTTAAATTTTGTATAAAAAGGGCGCATTTCTCCATGCAAAATAAGAGTTCAACTTCAAATCTTGTATCTGATAACTGATCTACTGACTCGTATTAAAGAAGTGAGTAATAAATACCTTTCTTTTAAAATTAAATATGTAGTTATTCTTTAAAAGGAGATTCGATTTTCTACCCTTTACCCGATTCCTTATCCTAATAAATCCTTTCCTATATAACTTTATTTTTTCTATCCATATGAACGGATTAGACAAAAGTCTATGTTGTGATATGGAACTTCTAATCCATATTAACGGACTAGACAAAAATCTATGTTGCAAAATGGAATTTCTATTTTCTCTATCCATATTAACGAACTAGACAAAAGTCTATGTTGCGATATGGAGTATCTGTTCTAACACCCCTTTTATTTATTATTTAATAGATGAAAATTCTAGTAATATTAATATAGTGTTAATCTAATAACATTGTAAAATAACTGAAATGTATAGCTGAATTTTAACAAATCTTAGCACCTCGTTAAATAGGACCTTTGCCCATCCCAGGCTAGTATACTTAACTGTATAGGCCTAAAAGGAGCATTTACATCATAGACGTAACAGTTCATTACTACAGTTAAATTTGTGCTTATTATTTCCAAGGATTATTCCCTGAGGGTTACTCCTCTTCCCAGTCGGAGTCGCCTAAACCTTCGTCGTCCTCATCTCCCGGTCTTGGCTGCAACCTAAGACTTACCAGCCGTATGTTGAACTACTGAAGAATGTCGCCTCCGAGCAGTTGGGAGATCCTTGGTTCTGGGTCGACCCGGGCAGCCTCTTCTACAGGGTGGTCTTCCACCACGAGTCGTACTCGCCGTTGGTGGAAGCGTCCGACCCTGAGCTGTAAGGGGTTGCAAATACATTCTGCCCCGCTCCTCTCGCAGAGGGCCCCAGCACCTCGCATATGGTAGATGTAATGGAGTTGGTGTCGACTGGTGCTTTCGCCTGATAGCCGTAAATGTTGACTCGGAGTTGGATCCTGTAATCAAATCTCTCGAGGAGGCGCCGTATCAAGTGTAGCCGGAGCTCGACCTTGTTTTCTTCGTCGTCAGGGTAGGCTGGTCCTTGGATTTGTTCCATTGCAAACTGGTGCTTCGGATTCTTCTGCCTCGGTTAAGCTAGTTCTTTGCTGGATACTTCCCGGGGTTGTTTTCGCTGACGATACGTACTCTCCGCCTGCAGTCGAGGAAATTTCTTGTTTAATACCCTACGACGCATTATATACCGGCTCGTTACAAGGCTTGAGGTCCTGAATGTGGACCCGTCTTCTTTTTATTCAATGTCTTTCGACAATCTCGATGATTAAGGCGTAAATTTTCTTCTATACTTTGCAAGAACCCGCATACTTAGCGCAAGCTTCGCAATGAAATCCTTGGTCTCAGCTAAGAGTACGTGGTTCCTTACTAGTACCTTGGTTTGCAGCTCAGGCTGCCATTTTCAACGGCGTAAGTTTTTATTTCAATTTTGAATCTGGAAGACCCTGGAGAGATTTACCTTAACCAAGGCCAAGGCATCTAGTATGCGGGCGTGATGAGTCTGGAGGCCAGACCTGTTCGGTAGGCCGGCCTGTCGGTGGAGAAAGATGAGTCGACGCTCGCTCGGAAAAGTTGTTTTCATAGGCCCGTTACGCCACCGAGGTGTAGAAGGCGGCTTTTATATTTTGCCACTTCCCCCCTTCCGCGACAGCCGTTTCTATGGCAACCTTTTTTTAATATTCATAGTTACAGAATGATATGTGAATCTAACGAAAGTATTAAGAAATGAAGTATTAAGAATATTAAAACGGGATAAATAGTATTGGTATCGATAATGTTCAGCATGAGTAATGTAAAAAAATTAATATCAGCGTTTTAAAAATATTTCCAAATTAAATAATGGGTTGTCTAAAAATTAAAGTAATTATTTCAAAATTACACAAGTTGAAGTAAGCACAAGGTAAATTTTAATGCCAAGTTTTATTAAAATATTTAAATATAATTATTTCAATTAGAAGTTTACATTAATTTTTAAATTTTAATTAATTGAAATTATTATAAATTAAGTTTTACAATGATTCAGTTGGTGGAAAATTTATAATTTAATTTCTTAAAGTATATAATTTGATAAGTCTGTTATTTCTCTACATTTTTAGATATTAGTGGAACAGCTTATAATTATAATTTGTAGTATATCTTGTAGTTTACGATCTTATAGAAAATATAGTAGAGTTTAACATATAAAATATACGTAACTAATGACATTTACTTAATTTTTTGTACTTAATCTAAGTATTACGTACTTTATACGTTATATATTATATTACTATATTATTATATTAATATATTAATATAATATATTATATTATATTAATATTTTATAATAAATACTGATACTTATTTAACAATATAGAGTAAATTTTGTATAAAAATTAGCCAATTTTGTCTTCTGAGTAACCGCTTACAGCGAGAAATTCATTAAGTAGAAACACAACTCGTTAGATACACATTCCGCCGAGAGTAGTAGAATGTGTTTGTCTTTTTACGTGTTCTACAACTCGTTCAGCTCTTTCATGAAAATATGGATACAAAAAATTGTTCCTCATTTCATTTGATGGTTTTTACTTGATAACAATTAATACATATATTGAGGAGGAATTTCGTCGATCGGTGACATCTTATAGGATGACTGAGTTTATTCAGAATCGGTTTCCGTAATGGTTATGTTTCTTTTCAGCTGCTCAGTACTCTAGAATAAATATTTTTACAATTGATGCCTTCAACAGCGGTGATATATAAGAGCCATTTACATTGACATGTTATATTCTTATGTAGGATAATGCGGAATTGCGATCTAGATCATAAAATGTTTCGAAAAGTTTGTTTTATGGGTATATTCTTATTTGTAAGGTATATTAGATCTTTAACAGTTTGTGAACTCATTTTCTGCAATTTTTAATGAGCAGTGTTATTATCTTTGAAGTGCTATTCATAATGGTAGTTTACTTCACTTTTAGTAGAATGCAATATATCAACTGTAAGTGTCGCATAAGGATGGGTTTGAGATGCTACAGTTCGGCTTTGAAGCTTCTATATAGGCGGATTGATAGAAGAGTCAATAATCGTAGATATTGGACTAGTTCAGCAGTATTCTCTTGAATTTTATTTATAGGGTTAGAAGATTTCGCTACAACGGTCATGATGAGATTTTTCATTATACGTAGATAGCAGACTATAAGATCTGTTAATTTCAATTAGTGAATGACTTTTTGAAGAATGCTACGTATTCGTTGATGAATTGGTTACGTAATTTGTTATTTAATATTGAAATTAGAATTTAACATAAAAAACATAGAGTTTATATTACTTTGATAGATTACTTGAAGACTGAATGTTGATAGAATACTATTATGAAGAATTTTAGAATCACATTTGCAAATATTCTTAAAAACTGTTGGAAAAATATACAAAAAATAAGATAGATTCAATATTTTCTAAAACAAGATTATTTATTTAGATCTTGCAATATGTAATATTGGTTGAAAGAATTATAGGATATACAGACATTTTATTGTCGATTTAATTATTGATGTCGAGCTATCATTTCAAGTCTATAAAAAGATTGTAGAGAATGGGAATATCTTATTCAATAAGAGGTGATGTACAATAATTAACAATGAAAAAAATTACTTTGCTATCCAGGATATGCATTCTTATTCTCCATAATATAGTATGCATAAGTATAATATGTGATATCTAAAAAAAGTGTCAAATAAATACTTAAGATTCAAGTAAGGTCTAAATTTAATTTTTGATAGTGAAATATGAAGAATGCGACGATGACATTTGTAGCGAGTGGACAGCCGGTTGGCGGTTCAAGGGCTGGAAAAAGAAGAAAAGAAGGCTCGGCCCCTACGTCTAACGTGTGAAGTAAAAAGGGTTATGTGTAGTGTATGTGCACGACAGTGTGAGTGTAAGAAGAACAGTGTGCATGTAGCGGACACTTGCGCGACAGTACTAGTGCGTAGAAATTGACGTCTTCATGCGGGACGCTTCTGTGAGAGTGAAAGAGAGTATAGAGTAAGTGAACGACAGAATAACCGTGTAGTGGGAGAACGCGGCCCGGTATACGTGCAAGAGAGAATGCTGAGTGAGTGAGAGAGAGCATGGAACCGTGGAGGGGAGCCTCGGCTATACGTTCAGGCCTAGCTAGCGTAATGCTAAGTAATGTGCTAGCAAGCGTGATGTGCTTGCGCCACCGCCGCCGCTGTTTTCCCCCGCTGGCCTTGCCCAAAATCCGTAAGGACAATAGCTAGGCGAAACAACTCATCCACGAAGCCCGAAAATACAAAAAAAAGAGATTTGGCGGTGAAGTTCGGGAAGCGTAAGTCTCCCGGTCATGTTGACATTTGGCGTATTCCTGGCCATACTGACTTACGGCCATTTGGCCAAACGTCCCATTAAGTGCTGATATGTGGCGTGCTTCCAAGGAATGCTGATGTTTGGCGCATTCCTGGCCATGCCGACATTTAGCGCGTGGGCTCGGGTTCAGATATAAGTCCTCGGTCGTTTCCCGGAGACATAGCCTCGTGGTTAGATTCTTCCTGTCGTCTCCCGCCGTAAACATAGTAAGTAGGTCCCATTGTTTGGATGTACAAACGCCGCTGTAATTACTTTTATAATACAATCCGCCACTGCGATTTAAAGCAAGTATGTTCCGCCGATTTGTCGCATTTGTCTTAGTTCATACATTTAGCTGCGCGATAATTATATATATATAATGCCGCTACATTTAACCGGATATATATATATCCGACGGGAAATCTCACTACAAAACAAAAATTTGCCAACAAGCTCGCGGCGCTCTAGGATTATAAGTAGGGAAGCGTCCCTCTACTAGATGGCGCGAAAAAAACTATAGAAGAAAAATCTTTTATAGTATATAAATAAGACGGGTGACTAAACATTGGGACAATTCGGGATGCGGCGCAGTATCGTCGAACCGGGCAAGCTTCTAGGTTAATTTCTTGAGTCTAGCAGCATCCGGCACATACATAGTTTTGGCAAAAGCCCAAGAATTGCCAAATCTAACTAAGTATCTCGTTGTTGGGAAGTGCGGTTCTTGTACGGCCTTACCACGAGATTGCTTGAAAATTCTAATTTTAGGATTGAAAAGTACACCGTTGTTAGCGGGTGCGATTTCGGCATAGCCTAATCTTCGAGTTACCCACAAGACTAAAAAAAATAGAATATATATCCGCATGTAAAAGAGATGTCGCATACTAGTGAAAGTCCGCTGCAGCGAGATAAAATTATAGAGGGATATGTTGTACATTTCCGCCGCCGTATCAATTTGTTACGCGCAAAACTACTTGTAGAAGAAGAAACCTGTCCGAAGAACATATAATGTCAAAATCCGCCGTACACTGGGAAACAAATTACGTGTAAAGGTGGTGTACCACCGAGCATTCGTCAAAATAACTTACATTTGTTATTAAACACTCAGAAATCTATTGTGATTCTCGCGTCTTTATTTCTATCCATCTCCCCAAGCTTCCTCCTCCCGATATAAACCCGGTTCTACGTCGAGCCATCCGGGCTAAGACAGACAGGGGGTATGAAGGAACGAGCCGCCGCTGGAGGAAAGGGGGAAATACTGAAGCAATAAGCTTCCGACGAAGGAAGACAGGTAAGCTAGGAGATAGAAGTGGATGAGGAAAAAAAAGAGCAAGAAAAAGAAGTCATTATTACAACTTTAAAATAATAACAAAAAATCATATATAATCCAGCAAGGGAAAGAGCTTATAAAATTTAGCTAAAATTGACATAAATTTGTTTGATATTGCACTAAAAGTGCCAAAATTAATTGATAACGTACTCTCTAATCAATAAAAATAATAAGAAAATTTACAGATATTTTAAATAAAAATAAATTTTAAAAATTACATGTAATATATTTCTGTTTTGCTTATTTTTAATAAAAAAAGAATTTATTTTTTAAACAAATAATAACACAATACAGTTATAATCTATTCAATTCCAAAAAATTCTTGAACAGTAATAATTGAAATTAAAAAGTGTATTTTGAAAGCTATACTTAAATTGAAAACTATTCATAAACGATGAGAATAGCCATAATGGACTTATCACTGCTATAAAGATGATAATAAATGAATAATAAATATTAATAAATAATGAGATCTATTTGATTTCATAATTTACGACAAAAAAGAAACAACTTCTCAAAATGCTATTGGTGTTATCACTAATAATCCGAAGGTGGATTACTGTCAACTATTAGATAATTATTAATTTTAGCATGAATCTAGAATCGGCCACTGCAACGCCTGACCAATTAGGAATTTGTTAGTGTGCAGTGTAGAAATGTTCAAGCCCTGTAAGATAAATTGAGAAAATTATTGATATTATCTTGATTTCTTCGATATGGTTCTCCGACAATTCAAAGGTACGTAGATACGACTAAGTGGATGATTGTAGAAATAAATATTTAGAGAATACTTCAAAAAGCTCTACTGAATAAATTATAAGAAGTAATTAAAAGTAAAATTGCCTTATTTTACGACCATATACGGCTGAAATACAAATATTTACAATAGTACATATTTTATTGTTTTTTATGAATGATTAGTTTGAGAATGACTACGGAGTTACTCCGATGTTTATTAAGTAGGAAGTTCTTTAGAATAACTCACTATTAGGATCAATCATATGTTAAGAATTTTATATCAAATATATTAATTTTATTAAAAGGAAAGAAGACCTAGAAAGATTAAGGACAACGAAAAATGAGTTTGAAAAGAAATGGAAAAGCTGAAATATAAAAATGAAAGTGCTATTGTGAAATCATATAGTAAGTTTCATTTCAAATTTGGATAATTTTTACCACTTTCTGTAGTGAGTACTATTGAATGCTAAATGCATAAGTATGGAATGAGAAAGCTTAATGAAAGTTAATTTCAACCTCTGAATATCCTGTTAAATACTTATTGCTTAATTTTGATTGTTAATGTATAAAATTTAAACCTATTAGAATAAATAAAGTACTTTAAAGAAAAACTAACTTTAATACCGGTATACATAGTTCAGATTGAAAACTTTAATTTCATCAAAAAGAGAATACAATTTGTGCGCTTTTTGTGCTACTAAATATGCTGATAAATACATCTAGTAATGTATTTACGGTACTAAAAGTAAGTACAACATACTCTCCACTATCGGCAGATAGAATAAAAAATGTTAATCATCAATAAAGTTGTAGCTAACTCAACGTTACGTAAGAAAACGGAGATAGTTTCTGAATGTTAAATAATCATTTTATTAAACAGAGTAGTGAATATTATTATATTCACCATCACGTAGGGCCTGTATTGTGTATTTACAGATAATTTGAATTTATGCATGGCCTTAATGCTTTCCGGATTATAGCTGATACAGATATTGCTTTGTGTGAAATCAAAATCAGTATAAATTTTATTATTTACTAAATTATTATAGATAGAGGTATGCTGTATATTTATTTGCGTAAATTAAAGAATTAGTTTAGTTTATTCATGTTCTAAATTTTTCTGAGATGGTGTAGAAAACAAACACGACTCTTCGTGCTTGTTTTAGCAATAATTCGTCAATCTCTACAAAATAACAGTTTTTTCAATATTAATAAGACTGTTCAATTTCTAATAATCAATTAGTTTTTCAATTGCAAATGTTAACTATAGAAAAATAGGTAAGATCTACTCTTTTAATTACGTAAAGATGAATTTAATTTAATTGTTAGAAAGATTCAAGAAAATAAATCAAGTACTTAATTGTATTTTATAATTTACTGACTAAATAAAATGAATATTAGAATTTAATTCATAGATGTTTTACATAAATTTAATTATTACGAATTGCGTAAAAATATTATTTGATTTGGAATAAATGTAAAGCTAAAATATGCTAGAGATAAATCCTAGGCATGCATAATTCCAACATTTGTGTTGTACGTGTACGCGCATTTTGCAGATTTATTATTCTATTACACAATCTACCATTGTCGCAACTGAATGTGTGAAGAAATGTTGCTATAAATCGCGCAATTTTTTTTGAGCTACAATATTTCTTCTAAAATCTTATAATAAACGTCCAGAGTCCCACTTAGAAGAAAGTAGAGGTAGGAATCGTATGAGTTGAAAAGTTAAAAAAAGAAAATTTTCCAAATTTTCACAAAGCAATATTGCTATTATTGATATAATTCTAATAAAGTTTTTTGAAGTTTATAATAGTTAAATCGGTATGAAATATAAGAAATCTTATGAATAAACCATAAAATTGACCAAAGGTGTTTATTATACATTTTATTTTTATTATTGTGACTGGCTGCAAGGTGTTCATTATAAGAACATTTTTTCGTGTATTGTATATGGATCAAGTGTACATATATGTAAGTCCATACTCATAGCAAGTGTGTGAAAGGATAAATAAAACAGAGAGAAGACACAAAATGAGAGAAAATGGAGGTTTTAAAATTTGGAAGAAAGTTTAACCGATTACCGCATCTAAATTCGAATTTTTTTTTAATAGTAAACAACGTTAGGTCACAAATTTATGTCCATCGTAAACTTAGCAAATGATTACTTAAAGATGACATCATATAACGTAATTACATTAAGATGCATTGAGTTTAAGTTCAAAAGTTTTCATTTTTAAAAGGTTAATCATGAGTTTATGTTTAAGGAATTAACAAGCAGTATGTAAATTTTCTTAAATATTATTATTTCAAAAAATTTGGTTTTAAATAATAGTAAGCGATTGTTAAAAGAATTTTATAATTTTAGATTTGTTTTTTCAAAAGTTTAGAAAATATATTAATATATTTACACTTAGTTTATAAAACTATAGTTATATTATTATTTGTATGTGCAAGAATAATTAAATTATAAAGTATATATATATTCCACTATAATTTTAAAATAAATTTACGAAAACATAACATAACAGTTTTAAGCTGCTTTATGATATACTACAAAAATAAAAATGAGAAAGGCGATTCTAAAATAAATTAATATAAGGGTTCCATCTTTTTCTATTGCATCCAAAACTTACCTTACATAAAACTTGGGTGCTATAAATTACAAATTCTAACGATCGCTCACTACCAGCGATTTAACGATCGCTTGTGGCAGTCGACTGTAATTTTTTGAGTACTCATAAAGTATTCACCTACTACGTGTTTACAATATGTCTTTATCGTTTCTTTTTCAAAATTTTTTTATATTATACAAAACATTTTTGCTAATTATTTACAGAAGTTCATCCTAACTTTTTTTTTAATTTTTTAAATTTTTAAACATCTTTATAATACGTTCTTCTTACAAAATGTTCTTATATTAAAAAAGGTTTTTAATATCATTTTTACATTTTTAAAGATGATGGTTGTCTTTGTTCCATCGGTGAGTCGATTCTCGCCTCCTGTAGTTCCTGTTGTCAGGCGAGCTTGAGGCCTGGTAAGACTCCCCGCGGCGCCTACTTATCCACTCCTTTACCTCTTTTTTTAGCCGGATTAGCTTGTCGGCCAGGGTTTTTTTGGGGCGGAAAGGGAATGGTTGTAAGAAAAGGGCGATAATAAATGAGTCAGTGTATATAATAGCGAAATAATTTACTCCTTTATTCTGGTTTTTTGCTCTCTACGTCTCACCGCTACAAAAAAATAAGATACATTTATTAAAGATATCGCAATCACATTGTTCGGTTCACACTATACGTTCGCGGTACGTTGAATACATTCGCGATGACTGGGCACAACGTCCTCGGATTTCTAGCGTAGGTACAATGCGGTATTCGCATACAATATTGCGGGCTTTCGCTTCATTTTCACACATTATATTCTCGACATACAACACTCACGGCTTGTTGTCTCGCATCATTCACGTGGATCCATACTCCTAAAGCTGGTGCCCTCGTTACCTCTCGGACAAAAAAAGTGAGGGTGGTCCGGAGGAGAGAACGTTGCAAACATGCCCTTCGGGTAGTCGGGATAGCGTAGCGAATCGCTTCCGCCCTAGATGGGAGAGCGCGAATCGCGTCACTCCCATCACTCACTAGAGGAGAGTACGAAAATCGTGTCACACTCGGACTGGTAGGGATGGCATAGCGATCCGCGTCCACCAGGAAAAGAGGGCGCGTACTGTGTTCTCTCGGATTGAAGGGATCGGCGTAGCGATTCGCGTCCTTTCGGATCGACAACGGAGATACCTAAATTACCTGCATCTTACTTCGTCGTTCATCCAACTTCTACGCTACTAGATTACTCGACTGTGTGCTTTTAGACATTTAGACTTTCGTCTCTCTCTTCACACCTCTTTTTGGTTCTTTCATCTCGCACTTTTGTAAAGCAAAGAAGGCTATCTCTCCTTCGCTAAAAGATAAAAATAATTTGTTTATAATTATTGTAAATTTGGTTTATGCTTAACATTAAATTCAAGTCATAAAGAAAAATTATGTGGATAAAATTATATAGATATAAATCTCTAAATAGCATTAGTTTTTTTTCATAAGTAATGATCAAAGGTATATATTATTAATAAATAATAATTTATTGTGTATAGAATTTACAACGCAACATTACATAATAAGATAATATCAAATGAAAATTTATGATAAATTCAAATTGATTCTTTATTCAAAATTCATTTCAAATATTTTTTTAAACACACCGATGTGATACACCTGAAATACTAAAAATGATGTAATATTATTATATAAAGATATCGAAATATCTGCATTAATACAAATTATAACTAAAATTAAATTTCTGTATTTCTAATTAAATTATACCGAAAAATATAGAATTAACTTTATTAACTTATACAACTTAACTATAATAAATATAACTTAAAATGTATATTTTGCAATAGGTTTCATTTATTTTAATTTATTATATTGTATTATATTATATAAGGAGTATTACATTTTTAAATAAAAATGAACATATAAGAAATATATTTTCTTCTTTTACAAAACAATTTGTAAAAACTTTATTTATAATTTATCAAAAATCCATAATGATTACAGAATAAAAATATACTATAATAAGAATTTTATATGGTTTATAAATTTAACGTCTTCTTTTTAATATAAAAGACTTGAAATAATTTCTTTGAAAATATGCTACTAATTTAAATCCTATAATATATAATATATTATCTTGTTTATATTATAAAAATGTTTCATCACGATAATTACTGCGTCTTTTCATATGAATATGTAATTATAATATTATATAAATGTGATAAAAAATTATTAACATGATTTTCACTTTATCCTCTAGAGATTCTTTTACGTATTGAAAATCAAACGTTCAAATTTTTAATTTATAAAATGTTTAATTTTGTTTTGTTTTAAATATTCATATCTGTATTTAAATAAGCTTATGAAATAATCTTCTAATTGTATTTTGGTGATTGAAAACTAGAAAAATATTTTACTCTTACAGTTTAATTATAAATTTTTTAAAAATCATTATTGAATACTCAGTTTTCAAATACATCAGAAAATTTGGATAATTTCTCAATAAAATTTCGTTCGTAATAGAAAATTATATACTTTTGAAACAGAATTAGAGATAGAATTAGAGATAGAATGTGAAAATTTCTTTATCTTTATGTAATAGAGTAAATAATAGTGTTACTTCAGTTGTTGGTTAGTGTCAAATTACATTCAGCTTTTAATAGTCTACTGTCAAAATAATATGATATTTCATGTTATTACATACGGACCATTTAAGTTCGATACATACCTACAGCTTCTACCACACGGCTGTTGGATCTCATAATGCGTTTCAGTTTCTATCTTATTTTTATCTTTTTCGTGTTTCTTAATACTATACTGTTTTGCATCTATACTTTGCTCTCAGTAATAATAAAATAAAACAATTCATATTTTCAACAGTATTAATGAAGTTTTATCAAGTGTTTGTATTGCAATGTTAGTGCTTTTATTATTTTACATACTTAAAAGCAATTATAAATTATAAAATGCTAAGTGATGAATTACACGTATATACCTTTAGATCATTCTTGAAATTTAATTTTTTTTGCTTTGTACTAGTATTTGGCAAAGAAAGTAAAGTTTGATAACATTTACGTTATATTTCAGAAAAATTTGTGAATAATAATTTATAATGATTGCAAGTTTTACTCTTTGATATAATTAATTTAATTACGTTATAAACTATAATAAATTGCTTTCATTGACTTGACTTATAAATAAAATAATAGACCCACTGTATTTATTTAAACAGTAAACAAAAATTTAATATTTTTTACATATTATAGTAATTTTGAAAATATAAAATATAAAATGTAAAATTTTAATTAGAGAAATGAGAGCTTTTTTAAAATGATGTGTGTTACAATCTTTATAATATATAATCCGGTGTATCTTTCATATCATATTTAATTCAAGAATTTTATTTATTTTAAGCTGAAATGTAAATTTTTATTTTACTAGTAATTTTATTTTCAAGTACATGTGATTTATTGTACTATTGGTTTTAGAATATACTACATACTGAATACAATATTTGTTTCGTTGATTATACAAGAAATATAATTTCTATTTATATTTCTTTAACTTTTCAATGTCAAAATATTATTAAATAATTATGTGTATCTATGTAATTTTATTTATATTGTAAGATGTAGTTTTTATTTAATTATTCTAAAATTAAATCAGAAAAATCAATCTTTTTATATGTAAATTGTAAAGTATGAAGAGAACTGTGCATTTACTGATATTTTTTAAGAACAGTGAGATCATAATTGAACTATAATTGAAAAATCTTTTGCAAAATCTTAGACAATTTGAAAAGTGGAAATATTAGAGTATAATTTAATCATAAATCCAAGTTTGCTTGCTTGATGTATAATTTAACTATTCGGTTTCAAGAAATAATTATATTTATAAGCATAATTATCATTGTTTTGAAACACTTTTCTGATTATATGTAATGTCTAATAATATATCCTGATAATATGATTTCAAATAATTATAATCAAATAATTATTTATTTGAAAAAGAAAAATTTTTATTACTTACAGAATATAATTTAATTCTTTGTACTTTTACAGTTTACAAGTATGGAGTTAATATTTATATTTATAAATAATAAACGTGTATAAACTTATATAATTTAACATATATAAACATACATAATTTAATATATAATTACGTATAAGGATATGGATTTTTCTGTAATCTATGTAATACATGTATATATATTATTAATATTTTTCTTAATAAAATCGAATATAAAAAAAATTAAAAAATGGTAATTTAATATAATATTATTTGCTACATTATGTATTGTATGTTTTAAGAAAAAAATTTAAATAATTCTAACAAAAAATTCAGAAAATATTTTATTACTACTTTTAAAAAATTGATAACACTAGTAGCTCTTTATTTGTATTTAAACAACGTGAACGAAAAGCTAAGTAGATTTATTCTCTTTAATATTAAAAAAATTCATGTAAAACTTTAAAATTATAAATAATATAAGAAAAGAAATTTTCAGGTTATTAAAATTTAAGTATGTTAATGTAGACGACGTAAAAATATGAAACATGATCGCCTTTTCAAAGCCAGCAAATCCATCGACTAAGATTAGCAAAAGTTTTTACCATTGTGTGGCTCTGACGAAAATGGTTTGTACAGACAAAAAGATCTGTATCTCATACCTACGAATACAAGGGTAGTTTCTGTAGCATGAAAAAGTATACACAGGATAAAGACAAATAAGAAAAATACAGTTTTTTTTGTCAAAGATACTGTACGCTGCGATTTGTTAAGAAGGAAGGTATCTGAAGAGAGTGAAGAGGCGCATCATTAGGTCGCTTGTTTTTTGTATCTTTTAGATTAAGTTCTTTTAGTTTGAGCGGTGACGACTCTAGTTGCTGGAATCTAGTAGAGAATACCCTTCTAGTATTAGCTACTGCTATGCTTTTTTGTTTATCTTTCTAGAGAATTCCCTAGAATTCCCTCCTTCTCCTTCATTAAACGTCATGGACGTCTTTTCTGAGAATATATTACAATCTTGATTAGCATTTTATAATAAAGTTACGGCTTATTAATTGGATTTCGCCATATTTTTATCTTTCACTCTATATCTTTCTTTTCTCATTTTCGTAGTGTTGTAGAAATATTTTTAGAGATACTGCAGATATATTTTAGAGTTATTAATTTATTTACGGCAAGAATTTGTAAAGTATTTTGCTTACGAAATTCTATTGAATTTCGGCGATTATTATACCATATTCTTTATCATAATCATAAATGACATATTAAACTATTAATGCTATGTTTTTTTGCGGTGCAAAATAGAGGATCAAAAACTGATAAAGTCTCCTTTTCATGCAGTGAACAGTCTATGTTGTGCCATTAAAAATGATCTGTGATTAATATCTGTTTTTTTAGAAATTATTTTTTAAGATTCAATTTTATTTCAGATAGTAAAATACTTTATAACCTGTTTTTCTCAAATTATTATATTTTTGTTAAATATTAATCACACTACTTACGTATCGCAAATAGCAGCTACAGTTAAAAAGGAAATTTGGAATTCGTAGGATAGAATTGTTCTTTATTAATTTTTTCTTTAAAAACGATAGATTTGGTATTCATGTCTCCTTGTAACAGCTATCACAGGAGATAGCATTTGTCTCCGTATTTTCTTTCATTATCTTTAGTCATCCTTCGAAGGTGACCGTCAAACTTATTTTTAGTAGCTCTATATATTATTTTTAAAATTTTTGGGAAATCATTATTTCAAAACTATGCAATACGTTTCATCATTTCTTCTATTGTGTTGGCTGTAGATTTCTGTGCGTTTAAATATACATCAAGTAAAATGAATATATTTTACTTTCTGATTAGATTTCTGTCACAGATGGATATGAACATTATAATTATTTTCTTCATGTTAATAATCTGATCTGCTAAAGATAACACAGCAAACTAAAACTTACAAATTCTATTAATAATAAGTAAACAAATGAAAACTTTTCATTAATATTGACACCTTTATAAGAGTACCAAGAGGTGATATAATAAGCTAAGAACCATTTGATAATGCTTCAAATTTGAATAACGATCTTGATTTATAATTTGCGACGGAAGCGCCCGTCGCGAAGGCCCAATATCGTTTATCGCAGGGTAAGAGGTAGAGGTGACTTCGAGCTGTTCAGACTCAGACTGCCAGGAAACCTAGAGGTCCGATTTGTTCGCTGCTGAAAGGCATCAAGGGGATTTATTCAAGTTGTCATATAAAAAAAGAAGAAGGGAATAGGTAAAAGTTCGAACATCGTATCATGAGTAAGCTAGATAATTACCGGTAGCTTAAAACTTTTCTAAATAAATAAATTATTGCAACATAAGTGGTTAAATATAAGCTTTTCGGTTTTTAATAACATCAAACATTAAATGGTAGTTCTAATATTTCATTAACCAAACGTAATTCGAAATTATTACTTTAGCATTATAATGATCAATATAACTTATATTTCAATAATATAAGTATTTCATATAAAATTAGAAGATAAACTATAGATTCTCTTTCAAAGTTAGAATACAAGTTTAGTATAACGTTCAATGTATTAAACAGATTAACAATTTGAGTAAATATATTACGAAAATTTTAGAAATTTAAGAATTAAGTAATTAATTTGAACAAATTTTCTTTAAAAATCCTTAAAAATAGATTATCTACAACATTATGAAATTAATACTCTTTCATGAGAGTGTTTCTTTTGTTTTGCAACTGCTTTAGAAAATAAATTACACGAGTTTCAGATGCTTCTCGTTACTTATTCCAGCAAGACCTCGAGTAACCGAATTATTGATACTATAAATAAAAGATAAAGATAATATCGTTTTAAGGACCCTTTGTTTCTTAGAAATTATAAGTTATTCATAATTTTTATTCAGATTTAGAAAATCTTTTATTGAAATCAGTCGTGCTCACCTGCTAATCATCGTTAAAGAATGAAGATAATAAAAGTTTGACGTGCGCAGAACGCTTCCGACACATCGGTTTTCGTGGAAAAGGCTCGAGCTCGAAGCAGGACTCGGCCTGTACGAACTGAGTAGCGGAAGGTATAAGACAGCTCCTGAGGCTGGCTCCAATGGAGCGAACGAACGAGAGGAGGAGGTTGAGCGATGGGCCCGGGGAAAGTTTGCCACAGCGAGGCGACCGAGTATCCCGAAATTCGCTGCGCGTTATTGGGACCGATAGAACTGGAAGGGCAGCGCGCAAGGCAATTAGTACGGCGCTGTTTGTCAGACAGCCAGAAGAAGATGGGTTGCGCGTGCCAGACTCACCCCTGACCAGGGTGATCAACAATATAATAGACGTTTCGCGTGTTTTATTTACCTATTCCATTCCTCTCCTAAAATCGCTCTTTTTAGGGCGTTTAAGAAGAATAAACTATTCTTCGGACCAGTTGACATCGGATCTCTGCCCTAAATAGAGTAGAATAGTAAACGAATAAACTAACAGAGAGAAACCAATTTTCTGTGACTAAAAAAAGGTCACACGAAGGTCCTTCTGGATTTGAAAAGATTCGAGCTGCACTACGGGTCTCTGCCCCGGCGTGACTTCCGAGTCCTTTCAAGTTATATGTATAATCATACATTAATATCATTACTATAATGTGTGTGCTAAAAATTTAAGAGGTTAAACTTTATAGTTCATTTGAAATGGATTCGTCTCGTTAAATTCATAAAAATATCGTATTATTTATATTTTTAAAAAAAGTGAGAAATATATTGCAAAAGTAAGATAGTTAAAAATGGTAATTTAATATAATATTATTTGCTACATTATGTATTGTATGTTTTATACAATTGTAAGAAATGTAATGAATTTAAATCAATGCATGTCACGCAAAAAATGGTATACTAATATGATAAATGGTTAATGATTTAGATGGATAGAAATTATTTCTTTATGAAACACGTTCCTGAAATATATACTTTTTAGAAAAATAGTTTTTCATATTCCCGAGCTCTCTGCGAGTTCTAATAACAGATAAATTTTAAGGTGCAGGATGAATAAGCTTCTGTTTCAAATGAGATAATATTCCATAAATTATTTCAACTTATTATCTTCTCGAGGGTTTCACTGAGCTCAAATCTAGAGAAAAAGGAAAATCTGTAATATCGATGATGATAAAAAGATTAACAATGTTTCTGGATGAATTATGTTTTGACTGAGGAGATATCAAGACAGATAAAATAATTACCATAGCTACTTATCAGTGTTGTAATCGTAACCAATGCGATGTAGTAACACTATATTTTTTTAGTGTTTAAACTCAGTCGACTTTTTTAAAAATTGTTCGTAAAAACCAGTTTATCTCATATGAATTTAGTAAGATCTACATTAGATAGATTGTCTTTGTACAGGATTACATAGAATTACACAAGAGCATAGTATTGATGTAAAAACGATCAATTTTTCAGAGGCTAGAATTACGAAGCTACATGTGAGCAAATCTATAAAAAAGACTTCATTCACTTTTAGACTTAACTGAAATGTTGATCAGAAGAACCCCTCCTCAATCTATTTTAATTAAGGATATGAACAAAGAGGACAATTATGCCAGTATAAATCATTGCTATTTGTAGCACATTCATAGTAGAATCTACATTCAAAAAGAGTCAAAAGCTGATACGACTTTCGATTTGAAGAATTAATAAATTGTGAAAATGAAGAAACTATGCAGCGACTAGACGGATGGGTAGAAGAAAGGAACCGATATTAAATTTCTTCAAAATTCAAGAAAATGGCCATATATATATTAAACATAAAATGTCATCCCTGATATTAGGAAATTTAATGAACGATAACAGATTTTTTCGTGTTGGATTTGTAAACGGCGAGTATTTAAATTTGGAGTAAGTATATAAGCGGTAAGTGATTTGACAATACATTTGTATAATACAAAACAAAAGAAGAAGGGTTGAAAGAGAGAAAGGAAGAGATAGAGAAGAAATATTGAAAAATAGGAAAATGGAAGATGAAGGAAAAGAGATTATTTAAGAACGGTAGATAGCAAGTTTATGAAAAGTAAGTGTAAGAGTAGTGAAACTAAGAGAAAAAAGTGTTTTAGTTTAACTCGATATAATAAAATAGAAAATTTTTGTCAGTCTTCGGAAAGATGAAACCAGTCACTAGTCGGAATAATAACCAACCAGAGTACCTCGGGGTAAAAACAGAGCAGCCAGGATCTGTAACATTACGATTTCTCCATTAACAAGAAATAATAGCAAAGAGGCATTTCACACTCTACTATGATAGAGCAATACTGCTTTGTGTATACATAAATTTTCTAAATATTATTTGTTAATTTCTAAATTGTCATATGATATATATTTGTAATTATAAATATATATTTATTTTTAAAAACTAAATAATTTATGATTATTCTGTCCTAAATAAAACTAAAGAATAGTTAAAGTGTTATATAAAATAATTTATAATCTACTTTATTTTAAGTAATTATTTTATTAATTATTATTAAAAATATGCAGAGTCGTATTTAAATTGATTATTTCAGAAATTTTTATTTAATATGAACAGTACATTAGCATAATTGAAGATGGATTCTAGATCAAAAGATGCACTAGAATATCAGAAAAGATAGAAGAGAAGACAGATATATAGATAAATAGATAGCCAGTAAAAGATTGAGAATGGAAGGAGGGGGGGGGAGGAAGCTTAGAGAGTAAATTGAAATAAGACTTTAATTTGTAATTTAATTTGTTATTGTAATTTGTAATTTGTCAAATAGCTCTCATACAAAGGTATAGTGAGTTCTATCTCTGTTTATATCCCATATGTGTATTGATTTAGTAGCTTCACGTTTACTTTTACAAATGTTAAAGTGCTGCATAAAATGAAAAAAAAAACGAAAGAGAAAGAGAGATAGAAAATAGAAAGAGACAGATGATAAATTAGAGGAGTCTAATGATATTTACTATATCTATTAAGCTAAAATACTCCTTATATCTAAAAATTTTATTTTAATTAATTCTACATCTATAATGGTAGATAAATTAGGGGCTCCATTTCGTTAGAGTTTTGATTCAATAATAATTTATAAATTATTGTATTTATACTTATAAGCTACAAGCTTTTAAATTTATCAAAAATTATTTATTTAAATTATTTAATTTTATGTTCATAATTTTTAATTTTCAAGATTTTAAAATTCTCATTTGAATTAAAGATACAATGAAAATAAAAAAATAAAAAATAATGAAACGTATATACTAGATGTGAAACCGACTTCAGATAATATAAAAAAAAAAGTGTAATAATTGAAAGTAAAAAACTTGAATTGAAAGTAACTTTTTTTACATTCTACTAAAATATATTAAAGTCATAAGAAATACAATAATATTATAAATCCAACAGAAATCAAAAAAATATAAAAGTAACATAAATTTAGTATATAATTTATAGTTATGTTTGTAGTATTTGCTTTATTTCAAGTTACAGAATAATATATATTATTATTTAACTTAAATATTTTTTTACAATTCGTTGGTGATATACATGTCTATATTATATTACAATTGATTTTTTAGAAAAATAGTAAAAATTTAACTAAATTGATAATTATTTATACAAAAAAGTGGGTTCATTTAAACACAAACATTCGCAAGTATTACAGATACTTTGTAAAAAAATACGTAAGCAGTATCTAAAATAGTTTTTAAAAATACATTATGTGTTCATTAATACATTCACAATGTAATTGTAAAATGTGCAATTAGATTCTGTCTAGAATTTATAATTGATATGTAAAGCTTTATTATATTTAGGAGTAAAACTTAAATCTTTAATAACGAACATTAAAAATAACAATTCAAATTTTATTATATATTAGTCTTTCGTAAACAATATACTAAAGTTTTATTTCAAATTTTTTTGATGGTTTAAGCAGGTACGTTATGTACCTACTATACATTACTAACTTATTTAGCATTTAAAAATAAGAAATTAAATTTGTTAAATTTTTAATTAAATTAATTTTTAAATTTATTTAGTTCAGTGTGAAAGAATAACCTAGAAAATGTTTAAAACAAATCTCAATTCTTATGCAAAATGTCATTATGCAAAAATGATTAATTTTGTTTTTGTTTTTACAGTATAACAGCGGAACTAACATCATGCATTAGTATATACTGATACTAAATAAATGAAAATACTGCTCAATTTTCGAAGGGTGACTCCAAATTTTTAATTGAATACGCTTATCAATGTTTAGTCACGTTGACTGCAATGTCCATGAGAACATGATCAAACGAATGCCACAGTAGAGATTCAGGGTGGGTCTAATCATACTGTTTTCGAGAATACACCGACATTGGTGTGTATAATGTTTAATCATGCTGCATTAGCACTCTATTAGAAATTTACAAAATAAAAAATCTGTTGAATTGTATATTTGAATTTAGTATCATATACAATTTTTGTAAATTCGTTGATCATACGTCAAAGTAATTAATTTATATTAAAAATTAAAATTAATGAATTCATAAATATTAATATAATTGCAATTTACTTGATGTCTTAAACATTTCATTATACTGAATAATGTACAATTTTTATTTATAACTTTAGTCTTATTTTTTAAATATGAAATTATTTTTATTATATTTAAAAAACCAATTATAATGTAGATACAAATTCAATTGTTTTCAAATATTGCGACCTACATTAGAAATGATACTCTTTGTAATAATTAATTATACAGAGCATTTTGATTCTATAGAGTTAATTTTTTAATGAGATCTTTATATGATGTAAGTTTATTGTATATAATAATTATTTAACTGTGATGTGTCATATACATATTAAGAATGTTGATTTTCTTATTTCACAATGTAATGTTCTTCAGTGCAACGTAAATGTTAATTTACGAATTACGTCATTATTCAATCTAAATCACTATCTAGTAAGCATTTATTCACATTTGAAACTATACAAGAAATATAGTGAATATTTTATGTGGAATAGTCATTTTAAGTGAAATTCATATAAATTTATATTTGTAATTAAAAAATATAATATGTACATATTTTCATCTAAATATCAATTTTCTCTTCAAAATAAAAATTTTTATTTTTTAATATTAAGATTATAAATATAGTATTGATTAATCTAATATTAATTTATAATATTTTCTGATATTTTTTCCGTTTTTGAGTAATTAATGTTTTAAGTGTTTCAAAAAAATTGAGGTAATTTTTTCCGTTACTATACGGTATATGTACCGAAATATGTTTATTATATAGATTTTTAATCTATAATATTAAATAAATATTATAAAATAATATTGTACTTTTATGAACTCTAGTTTAAATAACATAAATAAATAGTGAAAAGTTTTTTATATAAATTAAAAAAGAATTAGAATTGAAAAATGTAGAATGTGAAATATTAGAATGTTTTCAATTTTATTTAATTAAAAATTAGAATTTTCTATATAATGCATTATATGGTTAAATAGGATTAAATATGACTATGTATTGATTATTAAATGGTAAGCTTGTAACTAATTATAAATTTAAGGAAAAAATTAAATAAGCAAAGATACTGCTTTATACTTTAAGTCAAAGAATTTATAAAGATTCGTTGATTTTATAATTGCATAAATATAATTATAGAATAAATATAATGCTGTAATTATATTTCAAGTTTACCATAGATTGATGAAGAAAGGTAAAAACCAAATTGTTGATATAAGTGTTGCAAACATTTTGTAGAAAATATGCAAACTTGTAACTGTATCGTAAATAATAGCGATGTGGAATGTAAAATAATTTTATAAACGCAATAGATACTATAGGTAATTTTTTTAAAAATAAAATGTCAAGTAAATGTATATGAAAAATAAATAAATAAATGATAATAAAATACATATATGATGCTATGCTTCTAATTAATATCGAGTTAAAAGTATCGTAATTAAGATATGTAAATCTTCAATTACACAAAATATCGTAGACGTTGAATAATTTAACAAGAAGTAGAGACAATCATATAAATTAATGGGAGACACAAAATAAAAGAAAGATATAGACTACATGTTTCTTTATTACATAATGCACATTCTGTGAAAGAGGGTTATAACAGCTTGATTTCCATAACGTCATTATTCTATACTTGAACAACTCGTTGAAATAATGAATTTTGGCTCAATGAAGTTCAGTAATGCTATTCTATACGACCAACACCTATAAGCTGATTAAGAACTTCCTAGTTAATCACATACTATCGGAAAAAGGGTGTTCTTAGAATTCATCAGAAGAAGGCCAACAATTATAAATAATAAAAAAGGTAACTTATCTATAGCTTTGGAATTCTTATATATAATTTAAATAACTAAACAAACTAATAATTGTATTAATTTCTTATATTTATGTTACATTTTTTAATACAAAGAAAAATGTTTTAAATTATGAAATACATTATAGTAAAAATTGTACTTGATATTTCAATACAATAATTTCTAATAATCATGAGATTCTCTGATTTATAATGTAATAATAACATTACGTATCCATCAAACTTTTATAGTATCACATTTATCTTTCACATATTCAAGCATCATTTTTACTTAATTTTTGGAAATATAAAAACTTCTAAAGCTTTAAGTTACTATTTATTAGCAATAGAAATTAAACTTTATTATAGTTTCTTTCTATTTTTTTCAAATAAAGACACGAAAAATATTATTTAGTATAAAAATGAATATTTTTCCATATAAGTGTTATCAAACATTTGTTTATAAAAATTTATGAGAGTAATGGATATAGTTACAAGTATGAAATTTTGCGATGAACATTTTATTTGATGAACATTTACAATAATTTATATGAATTTTTTCTTTCTTAGAATGCTATGAAAATGAAATATTTTTCTTTTTTGTTTTGTAAATTATTATAGTATATCTTTCAAATGTTTTGTGTATCAATTTTATTATTTCTTTAAAAAGTGATGAGAATTATAATTAATAAATAAAAAATAATTTAATATTTAAAAAAATATAATTCGAAATAAATATGATTATTAGTAAAAAAAATTGATTTATTAAAATCCTCTTAGATTTTATATTTTAAATAACTTTATATTTAATGTATATAGTTTGTTAAATTATCAAGGAAAAATGTATTATTCTTTCCGAATTCTAATTTTTTTAATATAAAGTAGAATCAATTCCGTTATATTGGTTTATGAACATAAGTTGAATTTTAGTTTTATAAATCTTTTTATTCATATATATATATATGCGTGTGATTTCATTCCATATTAATAGTAACAGTAAGTTCAGCTCTTTTATTTCATTCTCCTTCTTTTCTTCTCATCTTTTCAGTATATTTCATTCCCTAGTTTATTTTCTACATTTTTCTTCCTTTTCTTTTCATTTTCTTTGAAGCTCTACAGCTCAAGAATAAGGTATATTTTTTATATTTCGCTGCTAACACATTCCAAACCATCCAGCTAAAACTATAAAATGTGGTGCTACGAACTCCATGTGTCCCGTGCCATCATCGCAAACAGCGTCTGCACGGATGTGTTACTTTATAATAGTGTTAGTTTTAGCCATATTCTATTCTTTCTTTGTCCTATATATACATATACTTATTTATTTTATATATACATGTATAATATGTATATATAAAAAATATATTTTTTATTTATATATTTATATTTTATATAAATATATATATATACTCTTTATTTAATATATACTACATATATAGTACATATACATACACTTTATATACTTATATATACCTATACTTTATTTCTCTCATATCCTCTTTTTCTTCTTTTCCTATATCTACTATTGTAGTTTTTTTGCTTTAACCATCAACCGAGTCCGGATATTTCACACGAAAGCCGTAAAGTACGAAGTATAAATAACGTGATATTCAAGGCATGCGCGACGTGGCTGTTGCTGCTTGTCGGCATACAACTGCTGAGTTTAATTTATAGTTTATCTCCAGTTTAGAATATATATTTTTTCTTACCTTGTTCTTTTTTGAACTTTTCTTTGCTTGACATTTGTTTTGAAAAAATTGCATCTATTATAAATTATATTAATATATTATAATATAATATAATTATTATATATAATATATTATTATATAATATAATTATTATAATATAATATAATTATATTATAATATTTCGTTATTCATAAGGTCATTTCTAGGCCTTATAAATTTCTTACGATAAAAAACATAACTATTTTAATGAATAAAATTTTTAATAGCTGTATCTAATTATAGCTATTATATTGAACTATACTATATAAATACATTTACAAAATGTATATTGGTCAGAGATAAGTCATAGGAATTTGTATTGTACACTTTACACTTGAATTATTCTAATTATTCTAAAAAATATTTTTCATGCTACTTGAAATAAGATAATTACAAAAGATAATATCTAAGAATTCTATATATTCAACAAAAAATTTATATTTTTGTTATCGCACTAGGTTGTGCAAGTATCAATCAACAGACTTATTGGTGAGGGTAGTTGTATTCTTTGACATAAAAACATTTTTGTGATAGAGACTACGACAAAGCGAAAATATTTAAATTAGTATTTGAATGTTTAATATAATATACAAATGGTATTAATTCCTTGAACTATAATGTAATTCTATATCGATTAAAGAAATTTGTATGTTTGGTTTAACAAAGTTAGTTTAAATTAAATTAAAATTATTTTTTAAATAATATTATTTTCATTTAAAAACATGCAAAGCTGTAATCAGCGATATTATTTTTATTCATCATTTATTAGAAATTTATAATTAGGCACATAATATAGCTATCATACGCATCTAATTATATAAAAAAACTTTTTTTTTTCCATTTTTCAATTCAATCTTCTCTCATTTAAATGTTTTCTATAGTAAATAATATCGTTTTAATATTTAGTAAATTCACATATATAATATTGCTCAAGTTCGAACTCCGCATTTTGACTGCACTATTTCAGTAACGATGTCATGAGTAAAAATATAAATCTGTTATTGTGATCAAGAGAAATTTTTATTGTACATAATTATTATTTAATCAAATCAACATAATACGTGATATTTATCCAAAGATAACTAAATTTGCGTCACTTTATTTAATATTTAAATATGCAGTTTATAAGACATAAGATATTTTTATCATATAGATATTTCGACTGCATGAATGCACTAGAACGTGCATTATACGTATTAAACTGCTATTCTTTTGTAGTTTAATATATAAAGCATACACAGCAACATACGCGCTCGCACACACACACAATTCATTTATCTTTGATTATATGAAATATAGAATGTACAAGATTTTACAATAAAAATTAGTATTAGAAAAAATAAAAGAGGAAGAGAGAGAAAGAGTTTCACAGTGTAAGTTTAAAAGGAAAATATATAATATAGATATTATAATTGAGAATAGGACAGAGAAAGAAAATGTCCGAGAAGTTTTATAGCGTGAGACCTACCTTTTTAAGTACAGTACATTAAAAACTTTTTATAGTTATACATTTATTTATGTTTTCACTTGCCGAGGAAATTTAATGAAAGAAAATTAACACAGTATCGTGTATAAAAATGATACTTATGGAAGAAATAAATAATAACATATTGTAAAGTAGAAATTTTAATAGTCTCTCATCTCTCTCACTCTATCTTCATCTCTATTTCGAAACACTTATTTTTCTATTATTCTCTTATTTTCTATTTTCACTTAATCTCAATCTCTTTCTCTCACTTTTTCTCTATTTTTCTATTCGTATTCATATAAAATTATAACCATAATTAGGTAAATAAAAGTTTTTAATTAATTTTTTAATAGTTATAGTTTTCAGTTATTTTAGTTTCATAAATATAACCTAAGTTTTAACGTTATAGATATTTAAAGAACATTTAATACTAATTAAAATAGTATTCAAAGCGGAGAAAGGAGCTTGAATTCTTTAATGATTGTAAAGAAAGAGACAGACTTTAAGAGAATAATGTTCAATAAGTATTTAAGGAAGAGTATTTAGTAGCGTAAGTATTTAAGTGAGCCGCCCTCATCTCTTGCAGCTCCTTTTGTCGGGTGAGCTGGAGGCCTAGTAGGACTCACCGCGGCGCCTACTAACCCTTTTCTCCGCCCCTGGTTTTGCCGGATTAGCTTGTCGGCCAGGATTCGTTTGGGACGGAAGAGGAGCGATAATTGGGAAACGGTCGATAATTAACAACTCTGAGTTTATAATTCTAAAATAATCAACCCTTTATTCAAGAATTACTCCCGGCGTCGCACTATTCCAAAAAAAATAAATTGCATTTAGTAACGATATCGCAAACACATTCTTCGGTTAACACTACATATTCGCGGTACCTTGTATACATTCGCGCTGACTGAGCACAACTTCCTCGGATTTCTAGCGTAGGTACAATGCGATTTTCACACACAATATTGCGGGCCTTCGCTTCATTCACACACATTATATTCTCGGCATACACACTCACTACTGGCCGACTCGCATTATTCACGTGCATCCGCACACCGAAAACTGGTACCGTCATTACTCCTCGGAACAAGGAACATGAGGGTGGTCCAGAGGGAGAACGTTGCAAGCGCACTCTCCGGGTGGTCAGGATGGCGTAACTAACCACTTCCGCCCGAGGTGGGAGTGCGCGAATCGCGTCACTCCCGGAACAGTCAGGGTGGCGTAGCAATTGCTATCACCCTGGAGAGAAATGTGCGAATCGCATTACTTCCGGATCGGTAGGAATGGCATAGCTAACCGCCTCCGCCAGGAAGAGAGGGCGCGAATCGCGTCCTCTAAGACTCAAGGAATCGGCGTAGCGAATTGCATCCGCCCAGGATGAGAGAACGCTAGTTGCGTTACTCTCTAAGAGGTTAGGATGGCGATACTTTAATACTTCACCAACTTTGGCGCTGCTGGGCTACTGGTGTTTCTGTTTCTCGCTTTTCTCGTTCTTCCCTCCTTCTTGCTTCTTTGTTCCCTCTCACTCTTTTGTAACACGAAGATGGCTATCCCTCCTTCGCCTTTCCCCTCGCCATCTAGCGGGAGAAATTAATTTCTCCTCCTTCCATTAGGCAACGTAGTTTCATGGGCGAGGGGGCTACGGTAAGGCGAGCGTTTGCTCTCGCCTTGGCGCGTAGTTGCGCTCCCCTCACATACGCTCGCTCATGCATTTCGCACAAATAGTCGTGTCGCGCTGCATGCACTCGTCTCTCACTTTCAATATGGTGCCGGCCATATCATTTGCAAACCGCGGTTTCAAACGCACGTGTTTTTAAATAAGCTTAAGTAAGTTTAAGTGTTTTTTGCGTGATAGGGGACTTTTCGTCGCAATATAATAATTAATATATAAAATTCATGAAGGATGCATTTATAATTTTCAATACGTAAATTGATTTAATTCTTAGCCTGTATAGCATGATAAAAGGAACTTGTAATAAGAGTGTTTAACCATGTTGCAATTGTTAATTTACAATATAAACTATTATACTTACATTGTGTATTACACACTCTACTACTCACAAAACTCTTTCTACATCTACCACTGTTTATTCGTTTATCTTTACAAATTACAATAAAAGTTTATAATTGTGCTAATATTTTATATACAAAATTGGAAGCTGTCTAAAAGTTATATATTAAATTTTTGTCATCGTTGCACATAATCATCAATAGGGAAAGTCTTCGCTTGTTGACATAAAAACTCTTCAGAAGTTGGGTTTATTTAATTACATATAAGTATTCCTTTTGAAGAGGGGTGTATTTATTTTCTTTAATCAGAGCTACCTCTATTCATGATCACTTCTCACCCGAGCCAGAATCAGCATAAACGCTTTTAATATATAGTATATAATTTAACTATGTATAATTTTAAACATATTCAATTATTTTTTATGAATAAATATAAGGTTTAGTTTCATTAAAATAAAAAAAATATGTATTAATTCATGTACATTACCAAATTCAATAATAGATATATATAGATACAAATATTTTTATTTTATCTGAATGTAAGAGTGGTATTAAAGATAAAATTACTATATTAATGCAAATTTTTTATTATTCCTTCAATTTAGTACGGATAAAATTTCTGACACATCCTAGACAGTTAATAAAAGAAAATTTTAATTGAATTAAAAGAAAACCAACGGTCATGCTTGTTACAAAAATTTTCATTTTCATAATTTTTTAAATACAAATAAAATTTTTTCTTGTATTATTGTGTTAAATATAAGTAAATTGAAATTAGAAATATACTTTTTATTTTTATAATATAAATATTTGTTGAGATTTACGTTGAATTTCTTATTAGAGTAAGATTATTTATTATTTATATATTATATTTATATACTGAATGATAATTAGAATTTTGCGATTTTTTATATAAATTATATATAACAACTATTAATTTTTGTAAATTTTTGTTTTGATTTTCTTTGCTCTGTATTATGCAAACATTATTTAATAATTTTGAAGAAGATATAATTGAAATTATATATAAAGTTATTTTCTTACTTAATAAGTAATAATTATTAAAAAATATAATTATGTTTACGTCATACTATATTATCAAGTTCAGAAAGTTCATAAATAAAAAGCCAAATATTTGGTGACTTTCTAAGAAGCTAAGAACTTCTTTCCTAATTATAGTTAATTTTCGTAAACAATAATACGATTTAGTTGAATGTTTTGGCTTGCGACAGAGGAATCCGTCGCTAGTTTTACATTGCAATTTAATAAAAATATAATGAATGTGTGTGTGTGTGAAAGTGTGGTTGTGCAAAATGAATTCGGAAATTGCCGAAAATTGTAAGTAATAGTTTGTAAGGACTCACGGTGACAAGCTATATCATCGAGCTGTCGCGACGCGTCACAGTCGCGCTGGCTCACGCTCTCTCTCCTCGCGGCGCGTTACCCTCTCTACCGCCGCGCTTGCGATGTGCGTGCCACCAGCCCGCGTATTTTTCTCCTTGGAGCCCTGGCCCAATGAGGGGGAGCCCTATCAAAGGAAAGAAAAAGGCGAATAAAAATCAAATAAAAAACTAATCTTTAGAAAGAATATGATTACATTATTAATAAAATATGTAAATATTAATAACTTAAGTATGTTTAGTACTAATAAATATAAAATATATAAATTATCAAATAATTAAAATTACTTCAATTGATGTTTCAAAAATGATTGAATGTCCAGAATGACATACAAAATTACATGAAACAAATTGTAAATAATTTAAATGTTAGCTAAAAGCTTGTGTTTCTCTTTAGGTTCTTTTTTATTTAGTAAAAAATTAATATTATAATGAAAAATATATTTTCAGCATTAAATTCACCTCTTTCAGTATTTATTTCCGAAAGTAACACGGCTGTCTACTTAGCTTGGCTTTATTCTTTTTCTCTCTGATTTCTACAAGAGATGATTCTACTGATTTGCCATTGTAGATATATATTCTCCTCTTATTGAAATGTTCCCCTTTTTATCTGCTTTCTTCCATCTTTCTTTTTTTCTATTTCATCGATTTCTTCTTATTTTGTACCTTGAGATTTGCATTATTCTACAAAATTTAGGGTGCAGGAGTTCTTAAAATGTTCCATAAACATTTTGGGAAAAGTCTTTTTTTTTATTATATCGCTATTTTACCTAGAATTACTTAAAGAAATATCAAAATTTAAACTAAATAACAAGTAAACATTTAGAAAGTATACGATAATGAAATTTTTACTATAAATACTATAATAAATACTATAATCATTATTTTGATTTTTAGTGAGTATTTTCATAATCATTTAAATACACATGTAGATTTTACATTTATTTATTATTTAGTTAAATAATCTAGAATTTTAATGAAGTCTAACTGTATTTCATTTAAAGTTAAACAGTATAGAGATAAAAAATACATTTATAGAAATATCTGATAAATATAAATTTGTTGTGTCAGAGGAATATAATTTGATGATTTGATATTTGGGATTAATATTTAATTATCAGAAATTAAAATAAATATATTTATAAGAAATTTTGAAATTGGTTTACTAATGTAATGTTATTGATTAATTTCAAAATAACAAAATAGCATTCCTTAAATAATATTAAAAATTGAATTTTGAAGAATTCGAAAACTTCTTTTTAAATATTTAAAATTATTTTTAAATTAAATTTGTAACTTGTGATGAACAAATTTTATAATGCTTATCTTTTTAATAATTTCAAATAATTTATTGCATATATTTTGGAAATTATTTAATAATTCTGCCGCTTAAGCTTTTATAAATAATAATTAGTATTAAGTATTTATAACAATTTTATTGAAACATACTGAACAATAATAAATTTATAACTATAATTAATAAAATTTTCATATTGAATATTTAATTTACTGAATATATAATATTTTATTTTAAAGAAATGGTTCCCGAGATGTTATTTTCTCATTCTGTATTAATTAATAATAAATAAGATAATCGCGAATAAATTAATTATAGTAAGATAAATCTATTTTATGAAATATTTTAAAAACGTCATAATCTATTATAATATATTATAATAGTTGTTTATAATAATAAAGTTTCCATTTATAATTTTTATAATTAGTTACTAAAATTATAAAATAATCCTTACTAAAATTATAATAAAATTTCAACTTTATTTTACAATAACTCGTATTCCTTGAATTTAATACTAATTTATCTGATTTATTTTTCTGTATATCTCTATAACAATTTAGGTCCCTGAATTAGTACTAAATAATTATAAAAATATTGCAGTTAAAAAGGGTTCATTTTTGAAACTACCTACCTTGTATAAGTTACTATTTTTTTAATAAGTTTTATAGCGTTTTTGAACGTACACTTATTAATCCTAGATTTGAATTATGATAGTACATAAATATTCAATCGAGAAAAAACCAATTAATGTATACACTTGCAAGTAATTATTAATAAGTTCAAATTTATGACATCATCTTTCGTAGTTCATAATCATTTTTTGTAGTTAAAATATTTTTTAATACTGTGTTACCATTATTATATTATATTTTAACAAATTTATTCGTTTCTTTTAGTCAACACAAACAAATTCAAAGTGAGATAGCATTAAATTTGTAGAAGATAAAATATATGAAAAAAGTAAATTAAAGGCGAGAGAAGGAGCGATGTAGAAAAAAGTAGGAAAGGGAGAATTAATAACAATTATATAATAATTAATAATAATTAATAATAATAATTAACAATTAATAATAATTAATAATAGTAATTAACAATTAATAATAATTAATATTAATTAATAACTACTATATTCTTCAAATTTTGCGCAAATCTTGAGGAAAAGTTTCGTGTATAAAGTTAGAACATTTTTAGAACAGACGGGGCTTCAAATCGGATTTCAAGTGGAAATCTAATTCTAACTTGGAAAGTCAAATAGCAAATGAACAATATTTAGAATTGGTAAACTCCTTTTGTCCTGCCTGTTTTCACATTCTCTGTCTCTCTGTTATAAAAATATATTCAGTTGATACTCCTATGTACTATTAAATAATTTTATTTACATATTATATACTTATTTTTAAGGGTCACTTTTATGAGTTATTGCTACACAGCCTCGCTTATTTAATATAGTATATTATTTTATTGTATATTTGTTACTGTACAAAATACTAAAGATATTCATGTTTATGAATGAGACAATAAACGAAGGATTTTGTTTTTTGAATTTAATTCGAAAATATTTCCTCAATTGTTCTTATACAAATTTCTTTCATGACATCACTAAATCTTAATTATAAAAGGCCATTACGTTTTTTTCTCTCTGTCTCTTTTTTTTAATACTTTATTATTTAAATCGCTTTAAATTTTCGTCGTAACGAAAATTTCTGCTATTTCTTTGATAGATTTCTCCGTTTGTAAGTGAAAACGTCCTTGTGATTATCTCACAAAAAGAGCTGAGCCTCGTAAGACGGAAACAAATTGTCTTCTAGGTTTTTCCACCTTATTTAATGCAAGATCGTTGAACGGTCTTGCACTGATTGAATTGGAAGAAAATATCGATTTCGTACTTTTTTGTTTCTACAAAGATTCAACGCTGTTTGATAAAAGCGTATATATATGTATGTATTTAGACATAAGAATTTTTTTATAGAACACCAATTTCATTTAACTTAATAAATTAAAATTTTGTAAAAATGTAATTTTTCTTTATTATGTTGATTTATCAGAATATTAGATATTATTTTATCAGAATAATTTTAATTAATATAATGTGTATTAATTTTATATGCTAAGAAATTACTAGTTATTAACTAAATATAAGAATGTCAGAATTATAGAATATTTTTGAAATAATATTCAAGGAATTTTTCTCATAATTCTTTTATAGACTTGAATGATGCACATAATTAGTAACATAAGAAGTAAAGAAAAAACTTCTATAAAATAAGCTGCACATTAAAAATTTTTAATAAAAATTGTTTAAGAAAAATATAAATTAATCACTTCAAGTAAAAATTACACATTTAAAATTTTTTAACACTTCTATAGAAATAAAATAATTCTATCGAGTCAAATAGGTGTAGCAACACTAAAATAAACATCTCGAAGTATATCTTACCAATTTTCCTGATATTGTGATATGTTGCAGCATATATAAAACTCTGCGATTAAAAGGGGTGAAAATCACCCTTAAAGTTTACCCTCGAAAACGTATTTTATATATCTCAAAAACAAATTAAAATTTTGTAATAAAACAAACGCCAATTCATTTCTTTTGAAAAGACGCTTATGTAGAAATTGCTTTACTCCAATATATACCTTATATCTAAATTCATAAGGGTATATATGACATTCTTTTGTTCCTTCAGATATTTTTAAATTAAACGAATCTCATGGAAAATTATTTTACGAGAACGATATTGAAATGTAAGATATGCGTATTTTAGAGTTTTTGAAAAAAAATATATTCAAAGGAGAACTACCCCTAACAAGCTTTTCCTGATATCTACATTAATAGTTTTCTTAATTTGGTAACGTATCGTAAAATATTACAAAAAACATAAGAAATATATTTGTACGTAATTGTACAATTTGTACAACCATTTGAGGGGTAAAAACAGCCCTGAGTACACTTCTGAAAAATCATTTTTTAATTTCTCAAAAACGAATTAAAATTTTTCAATAAAACTAACGCGAATTCGTTTTTTTATAAAAATGCTCTTTTATGGTAATCGCTTTTATTCTGATGCATAGTATCCCTTATTTTTCATAAGGGTAAATATAACTTTTTAAATAGGCACAATCTCATTAAAAATCGTTGTAATATAAACGATATTCAGATTTAAAGTTGACGTATCTCTGAAATTTTGAAAAAACAAACCTCTTTGAGATATTAAAAGGAGTAACTATCCCTAATAAGAAATTTATAACATGTATCATAAGTTAATTCTTTTCTTTGAAAAAGACGCTTTCGCAAAAATTCTTATTATAACAAGGGTCATAACATTATTTATTTATAAAATATATATACTTATATATTTATATTTATTTATTTTATATAAAAAAGCTAAGTTAACTGAATCTTCAAATTTATCAGGTGCTCCATCACTGTATCCATTTTTAATATAATATTTTCAATATTATTTTTTATACTAATATCTGGTTGTGTTTCCCGAGTTTTTGGTAAATTCAATGTTTGAAATATCATTAGAAGCATGTTTATAACATTCAGAGGGTTGCTGATCATTTTGAATATCTAAAACATACATAGATGGTCTAAAAGATTTAAAATTTTTTCAAAATTTTTTAATTAATTAGCGTACATTAACAATCTTGTACTCAACAAAAATAACTGTTTATTTCTTTGTTGGTAAAACTATAATAAAATTTAAATTCACTAATCACTTGCAGATGGAAACTGAAAAAGACACAGAATGGAACTGTTTAAAAAATAATGATCATATTATGTTTTCGCTATTATGTGAATTTTGTATTAAAAAAACAGCACTTGCTAACATATAATATACATATAATACGATGTATATGAAAAATAAAGAACAAAATAGTAAGCTGTCTTAAAATCTTAATAAAAAGTCATATTTATTCTTACATTAAAAACGGATGCATTCCTTTGAAGTAAAAGCAATTTCAACATAAGCGTTTTTTTTCAAAAAAGAATATAAATTGGCGATGGTTCCATTCTAAAGTTGAATTCGTTTTTGAGATATTAAAATAAAACTATTTTCGAAGGTAAATTTTAAAAGTGCTTTTCACTCCTTAAATCGCAGAGTTAACACGTAAATAATACGTGTCTAATATTTTTTGATATGACACAATATATGACAATATCAAGAAAATCGGTGAAGTACACCTCGGGATGTTTACGTAAGTAATATTAAGCAAAATAAATGTTGGTTAATTGATTTATATATGATATATAAAATATGTAACGTGAACTTCAAAGATTTAAATACAGATTAGAAATATTTTGTTTATATCGTATATCACTAGATCATATAAAGATAAAATATTAGATTTTTACTACATTTAATTAAGCTATCAGAAACTTTGTTATAGTTGTAAAGCTAAGGCTTTAAAGTTGAGGATTACTAAAATAAATGCACACGAAAAACAGTCTGCCAGATTGTTCTTATTTAATTATACTTAGCATCTTTATTAATTTACGTTTTTATCATAAAATATTTGCATGTATATCAATATTTAAAGTCGTAAAATCTTCTGATTAATATTAATATTGAAGTTATTAATAGGCTAGGTACACATTCCACAATTACAGAATTTGAAATACAAACATTAATTTTTTATAAATTTTTTTAATTAAAATAATAAAATTGAATCATTTATTGACAATATGTTATACCAGATATCTTGAAAATTATCATTTTCATAATTCTGATATATTTATATTTATATTCTTTATTGAAGATACTGACGTGCTCCGATATGATCACGGCCCATAATGACCGCGCCTTATGGGTCTAGACTGGAGAAGGTAACTCATCATGAGTCACGTAAATAAGTAAAGTGAAGTAACGCTTGCCGAGGGAGAGTTCGAAATTTTCTGCCAACATGTCTTCACGGTGATTGGTGCGGTGTAGCTTCTGCAGGAAGCATTCCTTCAGCAATTGGCGCTTCGTCGCTTCGAACTGGATTGGCGGAGAACGTCCCCGCGTTGATCAGGTGGTGTCGCTTGGGGTTAAAGTGGCGGATGAATATTTTCAGTCCATTGGCGAGAATATAGGAACAAAGAGGAACTACCTGGTTTATTATAAAAACATATCTCCTTTTTTTACTTTTACGAATACCCCTCTTCCTCCCATTATCATCCGTACTTGTGAGGACAATCGAGCTCACAGTGTTGAAACAAACGAACCACCATTTTCATGGTGATTTCATTTAACATATGGTATCCGACCGATCAAGAAAAACGTCAGCCGGGACAATCGTCCGAAGTGAAAGTTGCGTGCAAGGCTAAGCCAGCTACTAAAATACAAAATCGGTGTGGTTGGTAAAGAACAAAAACGAATCTGCAGACGAAAAGTTACGACCATTTTATCAATACTATATAGCGTAAATAAATATATTTAATTTTTATGCATCAATTGAAAAATGTTCTAAAATTTAGGTTTCCTATATTTACATGTCTAAAAAATTGATATTATGTTTTTAGGTTCATAATTACAATAATACTATAACTTAATAAAGTTTGCTACAATTTCAAATTGAATTTAGAAATAGTTGTTTTAATATATGTTTTATTTTAGTATAATGAGTTTTATTTAAAAGTAGCCAAATGGAAAGCATTTTGATTCCTTTTTTTCTATAACATTTAATGACTTTGAAGTTATATTGACTTAAAAGTAGGTTTTTATTTTAGATTTATTTACGTTCAATTCAATTGAGAAATCATATGGTATACATTTTTTAATACTGATTCTTGTTAAATTAATTTACAAATAATTTTCTATCATATGCTTGTTCTGATGCTTCACTATACGAGTAAGCCTACATTGTATTTATTCGATTTCCTTCCAAACATTATAATATACAAGAAGGCTTATGTAATTAAAATACGTTTATCAAGTTATATGTTCATCAAATATATTTATCAAGCTTCATTATTTATTATGGAATTAATAGTAGCTGCGATATGTGTGTGTATATTTATTGAAATAACTTTTTATATTTCTTATACAAAAAACGAAAAGAACAAGACTTATAAATATATTTAAAGAGCATGTTTCTTACGTTTACTAAATAAAATTAATTTAGTCGATCAATTTAATCGATCAATTTAATCGATCAATTTAATTTAAATTATATGTTCTGCAAATAAGAAAGAAAATACGTATTGGTTTTTCAAAACGAATTTTATTATCTAACAGTATTCCAAGAGTACCTGGCTGCCTTAGTCAGTCATCTACTTACTGTGCGTTTTCACTTCCGGATGAGGACGGTCCTCATCTACCCCCCAACAACAGTTTTCACTCTTTTGGATCCGATTTTGAGGTGATGATCTTCGCTGCACCGAGTCCGCTTCTGATCACAATCTTCGTGGCACCGACTCCACGTTATAACAAAGAATCAATCATATCACCCGCCGATAACTCGCTGCACCAGGAGACGCCGATTAATGTGCATGAGTCTTCACACGTCAGAAAGCTGCTAACTGATACGCACGGACGCAGAAACCACTTTGGGATATGATTTCCTCGATAAGCTGTACGACATATGGATTTTAGATCAATTTGTATTTTTTTAGGTGAAATTCGCATGTTTCGTACAATATGTTAACTCGTTTATTTGGTAAATTGATGTGCTTCTTAGATTAAGGTCATGAATTTGGACACCGTACCCGTTGGCTTTATTAGATGTACATTCATGTTTTTATTAATCTTGTAATGCATTGTTTAAGGATATGACCCCAAAATACCTTGTATTTTGTGAATGGCATGGAAGGAATAAGGAAATGAACTGGTGCTGGGATTCAAACATACTCGTTCCGTTTTTTATTCCAAATTTCCCATAAACCTCTCCTGTAAAGAAATCCTGATTGACTGAAGAAATCAGGGCTATAACAGCGAAGAGAGAAGATCACCACAGTACACAGGAAAAGTGAATGACTTCTTTCTTTTTAGAATTAATCACGTTATCCGATATTTTATTATGTTACACCCGTTTATTTTGTTACAGTGTACATAAAGAAATTATATATGATATAAAATTCTCTAGTCTAAATGTACTTAATAAATAATGTTAAAAGTAATATTAAATTATATATTCTATTACGATGCTGGTCTTATATTAAGTTATTATATTAAGTTTTAATATTAAAATTTCCTCAAATGTACGATTATTAAATTTGATTGTTATCAATTGATCTAATTAATACTTGATGTAGTTAAGCGACTATCAGACCAAGAATGACTATTACGGACTATGTTACCAATAAAGAGCACTTACACGTATCTGTGAATCATCTATTATATACCGCGGTGGTTCATTAATTTAGTATTATATTGTATTAAAATTTTGTTGTTACAAATGTTCAGAATCTACTGTATTGAAGTAAATATGAAGATATGTCCGTATCTTCGGACGATCGAATAGAAGTTAAAATATTTTTATTCTATTTACTACGATTTTTAGTCTTCTAATTTTTAGTTTTTTACTAATTTTTAGTCTTCAATTTAAAATCATAGTTTTATTTAAAAATTATACTAATGCGTGCCGATATGACCATGACAGGTGATGACAGCGCCGTGCAGGTTCGGAACGGAAAAGGTGTGACTCATTGGGAATTAGTAAATAAATAAATGGAAGCGACGCATGCCGAGGACTCAGAATTTCCCGCCAAGACGATAACGCGATGATTGGAGTAGCGTAGTTTCGCGACAGAATGGCGGAGAGCGCCTCTACATTGATCGAGCAGTGTCGCTTGGGTTGAAGTGGCGAGAAAACGTTTTCCAGTTCTTTGGCGCGTCGTAACTTCGATCCGAAGGATGAGGAAATGTAGTTCAGCGATTGAAACGACGATACTCGACATTTGAAGATTTGAGAAGCACATGCGGAGGCCCAGGAGCACTTGCGCGGAACTATCGGAATAGAGAGAACAGACCTCTGGAGAAGCTGAATGGCTTATTTTAAAGCCATATTTCATCTTTTCCGTTGCGAATACTCCAAATATTATTATACGCGACAATGTATAAATATATATATATATATATATATATATATATATATAAGTGATGCTTATATGATAAACGCTACGATATACGTGCATATACGATGAACGCTACGTGACATCGAGTATATGTAAGAGGCGTAGAACACTGAGAATGTATGAGTGACGCGTGCATGCAGAAGTATACCTGTATGTAACTGCGTAGTGCGTGTGCGAAACATAACAATAAAACCGCGTGACTTAACTCTCCACGCCGTGCATTGCCCGTAGAGTCGTCCGCCGCCGATGCAAAAAAAGCTGTATAATTATGTAGAATATCCATCGCCGCGCCTGACTAAGTAAACCATCGTCAAACGAGCTCGCGATAAAACTATATATAAACTCGTCACGTTAATGCGTTAATATCTATCGTAACTAGTAAGAAGCGCCGTAAAATTCGCTATAAAGATACATCTGTAACAAATTACTGATATAATTAATTATGTAATAAGTTTTCTCAATATTGTAAATAAATTAGTTTATTATAAAATAGACCGTTTTTATTTCACCTCGTTTCTTCACGCCTCCCACCTGATATGAACCCGGTCCGACGTCGAGCCATTCGGGTCCGGATAGCCAGTAAGCGCGAGAGACCAAGCCACCGCAGCCACAATAAGGAAAGGAAAGTAAACGTTATGTAAAGTGAAACGTTACATAGCGTCCTCGTGAGAGATGTAGAATATATAAATCGTTACAAATATTTTGATTATGTGCATATACGTATAAAACATCAGTTGAATTTACTTTGATTTGGCTAGTCTTATTATTAAATAGTAGTCTTATTATTAAATATAGAATTAAAATTAAAATTTAATAATTTATATTGTATTTATAGCAGCAGTTTTGCAGAAAGTATCACACTAGTAGTATATTGAAATGAAAGAAGAAATATTAATTACTCATATCTGAATTGAATGTCTCAATTTGATTTATTTGTTGTAACAGACTAGAAAAAGGAACTGAAGATACAAAATAAATCAAAATCGAAATTTTTGATATTTTTTATGAATATCTTTTCTATATGTTACTTTCAGATATTTAGCAAATCCTTTTCTACGTTATTAAAATAGATTGATTAAAAATTTATGCTGTATTTAAATTTTTGTGATGTTATTAAACATTATACATGTTTTAATAATCATAAATTGAAATTTCAAATTAAACTAAAAGAGATTTTTATGCTAATTTATTTTAACCTAATAAAATTTATTTCATTTATTTAAAATGCTTATTTTGCTATCTGTTTTTTGATTATTATTACAAATAAAGAAAAGTAATAAATATGAACTCAAGGACAAACAAATTTTTGATAATTTAAGAGTATACATTATGATAAGCAATTTACAAAAAGTGTATAAATTAATATTTATGACGAGAACATTTTGAAGTAATATTATAAAGTAATTTTATAATCAAACTATTATAATAAACATTGAATTAATATTACACATTAAAAAATCTGATAATTTAAGTAAACACATTTTTGTCACATATTAGCTTGTAATTTACGTTATTCATATTTAATTATACAAACCAAATTTAAGAGTTTCAGACAATTAATAATTTTATGTTAACAATTTTCTTCCAATTTTTATTTTTATATTCAATTAAATATATTAATTAATAATTTAACAGAAGTATTATCTTTATTTATAAACTTGACAATATCACAAAAAAGTAATTGTAAAAGTTTTAGAAGAAATAAGAATGAGGCAGATAGTTTTATAAGTTACGTTTTGATATAGTATATTTAGACTTTTACTTGTGGGTTGAAGAAGCACATCTTCGCAAGCGAATGTATCACATGGTACCATTTTCTGTTTTATCATTGTACTTGGAAAGAATATTTTTGAGTTTCGAATTTTTCTTTTAAGCAGTTAATTTATTCCTTCATTCAAAAAAGTATACGATGTTTAATTTCAAAATATATGTTTCTTGGAATCAGCAAAGTATACGCTTATATTTCTTATTAATGCTTTAATAACTTTTGATTCTTTGATTACTTCCTTTTACTATTAAGCTATAGAAAAACAGCTGTATAAGTAATTTCTTCAATTCATTCCTGAGTATAATACTGGATTATCTTTCCTGCAGGATTGTGAGATACTTGTGTAGCTTTTATTTTGTTAAGAAGAAAATTTCAAAGGTTTTCATAGAAATCGATTTTGATTTCAGAATTCTGGAAAATATACTTCGAAGATTTACTTCTGTTCCATGACTTAAAGATAGCATTAAAATTATACCTAAGCGAATATCTCTTGGTTACTGTAGCTGATCAGATAAAATCAGTAACTTGTTAAATTTCTTATCAATAGGCCATCGAGAAAAGTTTCGTTAAAAGTTGCAGTAAAAATTCGAAATGATAATATTGCATGAATTTTAATACTACTAAAGAAAAATCTCAATATCCGAAGTATTCAAAGAGTATAAGTTAATTAAAAGAATTATGTATCCTGTTGGTGTTTTGGCAAAATCTAATTAGGTACTCGAATTTATGACTCTACAAATATTGTATCTTGCTCGTAATTATATGCTATAGAATATGTCCGTGGATGATCTTTCATTGCGATATCAAAGACGCATACTCGATGAAGTGTAGAGAACTGCTGTTTTATCATGAATTATCAATACTTATCGGGTGGCCTACATTAACTGATGAACTTTGTATAATGACCAGCACTTTTTGACCACTCTTTGCCATTCCGGAGAATGTAAAATTTGAAAATTTTTTACAGTCAAATTTTGGTTAGTATATAGTTCGGAAACTAAGTTTAGTCAAGTTAGAAGAGTTAGAAGGTCATTTCAGTAATGTGTATGAAGACATAATTGTTAATAATATTTTAGTAGACCTTCTACATGTGTAAGAAAAAGGCCTCCATCTTTACATCAAACAGATAATAGTTCCGCAGTAGATAGTAGTTCAAAATACTATACCGTAAAAGAGTATTTCTCCGTAAAATTTTAAAAGCAATTGAACATTTATATATTGTCGAATTTATATATATATATATATATATATACGCTCAAAATGGGAATTTAAATTGTAGATCTGGTTAATAATACAGCTATTTAACTACGATTAGAAATCTAGCGTTAATCCATTTTTACATGGTGTCAACGTATTTATCTAGATCGCGAGTGGTTTGAATACCTTTATTATATTTCTGAGAATCCTACTTTTTAACTACATGTAACTATTAGTCACTTCTTGTTAGTCACATTAGTCACATCTTCAAAGTTCAATAAGTTTTTCTTTGAAAAGTGTTGGTGAAAAGGTTTCTTTTAATTAATAAAATTTTTAATAAATTTCTTTTGAAATCACACCTCTAGGAAATTATTAAAGAAAAGAAGCATTATTTTATAATTTTGAACAAATAAATTTAATCTTATGCATTATATTTTAATTCTAATAGAAAAAAATTAAATATAAACAAAAATACATTTATATACATTTTTTTCTCTTGATTTTTGTACCTACAGATTTTTTATAAAACAAAAATATTTTGGTCAAATCTAAGTAAATATTCTAATTTTATTATTTACTATTTTTTATCTTAGTACAATAAGCAATAACTTTAAACACTAAGAATTCAAAGAATATGAAAAAAATCATAAATTATATTTGCCTTGAATATTGTTTAGTTTCTCTCTCTTTTTAAGTAAGAAGTATTCACAGAGATAAGAGCATAAGGTCTTCGCGCAGGAAATTGTGAAGATGAAACCTACAGGTATTAATATACCTGCATCGTTCGAAATATAGATAAATCTCTGCATTCGTGAAAATACAGATTATGTTTGTTAGTACTAAGATAAACCCATATAATAAAATAACGTAAACTTGAAATATTGACTTTTATTCACTATCTCATGTTTTACAATTATATTAATTATTCGTAATGAAATGCTCACGTATGAAGTGAGCTTTCACAAAAGTTTATTTCAATTAAAACATCAAATAATTATTAGCTCACGGAATTAACAACTATAATGTAATAAAAAGTTTAAAAAATCTATATTCCTTATTTGCACTTTGTCATGAGATACGTCGTTGCCACAACAATTTTTATTATTAGTATTTAACAAAATTAAATATATTATAAAAAACATTATATATTTTTTTATATTGTTATAAATATATAGAAATTATTTAAAAGAGCGGTGTTATAATGTCGTTAAGAGTTATATTATTTGCTGAAAGTTATTCGATACTAGAAACATTTTTTATGCCCCAATTTATAGAAAACAATAAAGTAGTTCATCGGGATTATTGTGAAAATTGTTGTCCATTTTTGTTATAAAATTAAAAACAGTATTTAATTAAACGAATTATATGTGTACTTCTTATATATTTTTTAGAGAATTTTGCATATTTACAACTTCCATTGAACATTTAAGCTTATATTTAAACTTCAAAATTAATCCATTAGAATCTAATTGTTCTAATTGTTTTGTTCAAATAAGTAATTATGAGATAAATGTGCTTCAGATTTAATTTTATATAAAGATAAAATTCTTATTTACTATTAGGAATTAATAGCGTACATCAAAAGTTGATCGATGCGTTAATAATTCTCTTTTTTTACACTTCAGTGCTTCTGTTTATTTCACTCTTTAGTGCATTGTATTTCTAGCCATGTATTTCTCTTTTTTAATCTATCTTCTTTCCTCTTAAGTAGTCGACATACGTGGGCTATTACTGATTTTTTATACGTATTTCGCCAGTGCGTTAAAGTTTATCTTATTGAACATCTCGTTAACGTGACGGTGAAATTTCATTATAAAGAGTATACAATACATACAATATTTTCTCTATTATTTCTAAAGCGATAAAAAAATTTAATCCATAGTTGATAGTTTAAATAGATATTCTTTTTAAAGTTTGGCTTGATTCGGCTTTTGTTGCAATTAGCTTTGATTATACGGTGACTATATATAAATTATGTACCCAAAAAATTTCTATTTAGAGATTATTAATTTTTAATACAAATTTCTATGAATAAATTAAAACTATTAATCTAATAATTTGAGTAAAAAATTTAAACTATGTCTTTTAGTAGCCGTAGTAAGTAATATAACAAAACAAAATAATAATAAATGCGTCAACGAATATAAATGGATACGAGAATTTTTAATGATTATAGTATAACTCAAATCATTATTTAAATAAAATGAGTTAAATTCAATTTCTATGACAACCTAAAATTTATTTGAAAAAATCAAAATATTATATCTAACAAGTAAAAATCTAAAATTAAGTTTCTTAATATTACTTGATACTAATTTTTTTTTATTATAGTTTAAAATATTAATCAAAATTAATCTTACATTTCATCGTTTTCTTTGTAATTCTCGAACAAACAAATTTGTAAATAATATAAAATAAATATACAAAATTTAAATTGCAGTTGACATTCTTTGAACTAAAAGATGACGATCTTATTAAATAGACCAAACAAACAAAATCAGAACGACTTGGTGAAATATGCAAGAAGAAAAAAGTCAATTCATTATATCTTTATGGTGGTTTTAGGGACCTCTTGAAACAGAACCTCCTATAGCAGCGGCCAATTTTTTTGCCAAATATACTCTCTGGATAGATTATCTCTAGACCAAGGAAAAAATTAAGTATTTAAACACCATTATTTACTTTCTATGATTATCTCAATGCGATTTCCAAAAGTTTAACAAACATATGATTTTATAAAATTCTAACAAGGGGTTAGCTTTAAACATATTGAAATACTGGTTAGAGAAAGCGTTATAACTTAATCAATAGTGATAAGGAGTGCGAGAAAAGATAAAAGAGTTGCTTTTAAATGATCCCGACGACTGTTGTTCAACTATAACTAAGTAATTGTTATTTCTTTTACCTCGAGTTCTATCTTTTCGTCTTTTTTGAGATAGGTGAATAAATTCTATATATTCGAGAGTATAGTTGACTAAGCGATATACAAGATCCATAACTATTAACATCATGAGTAATGTGTAATATTCGAAACATTAGAAAATCGAACTCCGTAATGTTTGGTGCAATCTAGGTATTATAATATTAGGGTAAAGGAAAAAAACATGTATTTGTATACATAAAAATAACGTTAGTAAATAAAACTGAAACTATTGAATTAGCCAATTGTTAATGTACTTACTCCTGGTTGTACATATGCACTTCCAACACGTCATGTGGGGAGAAATTCTGTAAAAATTGAAGGTAAAAAATGAATTTCACAAAATGCAGAAACGCTAATTTGCTTGTGCTACTTGCGAATTATAATTATATTAATACAAGCAAGTAAACGAAATATACTTAAAAGTAGAAAAAAATAAGAGAAGTCTTTTAATAATGTAAAAATTAACATTGAGATTTACGTACGACGAATTATGGACCATAAATAAATATTTCTACGACAATGAAAATATTTGAGGTGAGAAGATTAAATGCATTATTCGTACCAAAGTATTGTACACGTATATACAAAGGTAGTCATCTGTAATATGACTAGCAGGAAAAAGCGATATTATACACAAATAGTCACTTGATGGAGATTCCGAATAAAAGATAAATAAAAGGGCCCAAAAAGTGGCGGCACTTTAACTTAATGAGCCTCTCCTGCTTTTCATGTTAAGCGGCAAATTGAAAAGCAATTTAGTTTAAAGCGAGGAGAATGAGCCAGAGTCAAATGACTAATGTAAAAGATGCTTTATGGCAAGGAAAGCAAAGGATACAAATATTGGGCACAGGTCCAGGGCAAAGTATTTTTCAACTAGCCCATCTCATAAGTTACAACATGTTCAAAAACTCTGTTATTTAATTATTTATATTATGCTTATTTAAATTTATATCTATAATATTTAAGATTTATTATTTTACAGAAAATATTACAAAATATAAAGATAATATATTTCAGAATATATAAGAAATACTTTTAATTTGATTGAAATCTACAAGGTCTTTAAGAATTATTTACAAACTTATCTATAGTTTTTTTCTTTAGTAACTATCTAAAAGTATCACCATAATTATGAATATTTTTATAAATGCAAGAAATGATATAATTGAAATGTATTAATATCTTGACCTTATTTAATTAAATATTTTTACATTAAAATTTGGAAATAAATATATAAGACTTGCGACGAATAACTTCGTCGCGAAGGGACGGCATTGCCGTGGAAACCGAGCCGGGAAGAAAGCGAAGGAGAGGACCGGAGTACGACGCCCGAAGGTATGAATGTGAAAGTGCGAACAAATACATTGTAAACGATGAAACGTGAGTGTGAGAGAGAAAGAGTGAGAGAGTGCAGTGAGGACAATAAAACGTGCGAGCGAATGTACAAGTATATTTGTAAGAGCGTGCGAGTGGGAATGGAAGGGGGCACAGCGGTGTCGATGAGTAAGAGATGAACGTGAGGGAGGAAGTGCGTAAGCGTGTGAGTGGGAGTGAAAGGGGGTGTACGGCATAGCGGTGTCTGTAAAAGCCAGGTTTGAGAGAGAAAGTGCGTGAGCGTGCGAGTGGGAGTGGAAGGGGCGTTCGGCGCAACGTTGCCCATGCAAACAGGGCACGAAAGAGGGAGTGCGCGAACGTGCAAGAAAGAACCAGAGGGCGTACGGCGAAAACGTGACCATCGGGCGTAGAAGGAGAGAGAATGGACGAACAAAAGTATAGTATGGGACCGGGGAGGGGAACCCTGCGTATAGCGCTGGCCAGGCTAACGCAGGGCAATACGCGAGCAAGCGCGACGCGCTCGCTCCACCACTATTCCCCCCCCCCACCAGCCTGGCCCACAAGAGCGGCTAGGCGGCGTGTTCCCACCGCGAGGCCCGCGAGTAAAGACACGTGAGGGGAAGCGCGCCCGAGAAAAGTATAAAAAGGGCGCGCTCACGTGAAATCGGGAGACGGGGGTGGAGTTCGGGAAGCGCAGGTTTCTGGTTTCATATTTTATACATTTTTTTGAATTTATATTATGAATAATTTTCATATTTTGAATAATTAATAGAAAAAAATGATACCTAATTATAAAAATTATAATACAAGCAATATTATTGTCGCTGCTAATCAATTCAATGTGGATTGAATTGAACCTTCCTTGAATATTTGCTTATAGACTAAAAATAACTGTCGCGTAAGCTATAAAAGATTTTCGGTGGCCAAAGGCGATCTTCCGCAAGTTTGCAAGTAGATTAATCTTGAGGAATTATTCATTATTAGTCTGGTAATAGAGTAATTTAATAGAATAATATCAATACAACTAGATAATTTGATTATAGCTTTATACAAAAGGTTTAAAATAAATTGTTGAAATGATTGTTATAAAATTGTATTGATTCGTGTTTATTTTATTTAACCACCTTTTATTCCTTCCAAATGCGAGTAACCATGAAATGAGTTTACCGTGTGAACGTAATTTTGAAATCTTAGTAAAAATTCTCAATAAAAAAAATATTTTTTAAAAAATTATGCGACCAAATATAAAAAATTAAATATTTTGTAATACGCAAAAATTAAATTTGTAACCATACAGAATGTATACTTACGAATTATTTTTACCATTATAAATGATTCATATTGCAAATGTTTTATTGCAAAATATTAACTGAATTTACTTCTTTATTATTTTCTTAATAGTTAATAAAAGTAATTTATTAACTTTAAATATCTTCGATATATGTATACTGCGTGTAACTTTTTTTAGAAGTAACATTCTTTTACTTCCTGAATTCTAAAAATATCTTATTACACGCATATCTTTCTTATATTTTTGATACAATAAAATATGTATAATTAAATAATAAGTTGTAATGAAGTACATAAGTATATTCATATAAGATGCCGCCCTGTAATATATAGTATCTAATAAAAAAATGTTATTGGATTTTTCTCATAGAAATAAACTATTAAAAAATTTAAATTTAAAATATTATTTAATTATATAAATAGTATTTGCTTGTATATAATAAATATCTTTCTTGCCATTTTTGTCCAATATTAACTTAAACAATAGAGATAATTAAAATAAAAAATTCCATTCAAATTGAATTTATTTTGGTTTAATTATAATTGAACTATATACGTCAATACTGTACATAGTATAATTAGTATTTCACGATCTTTTGATTACTTTTTCTTCTAGTAAGATAATAAGAGGGACGAAAAAATATTTTCACCATAATGTATTTGTCTGGTAAATTTTACTATATTCATCAACTGATACACCTTTTTTTAAATATTATTTACCGAAGTCAAGCCGTGAGAATCCTTGACTCATCTGAAGAGATTTACTATTCATGTTTAGTCATATGATTATCCGTGGTTTAGATGAAAATAAAGGTACGCGTTTATATGCGTGTACGTATAAGACTAGTAGGGAGGTATATAATCCTAATCCCTTTATGAGTCATGAGTCATGTCATGCGTTATCCCAGATCGTAGCTATGACGTTAGAGTTCTAATATTTTTTTTCCTTTTACTCGATGATGAACGCGTCTTTTATTTTGCACGAATTATTTTCTCTTTTTTACGTGTGAGTGTGCGGACACGCATACGCGTGCGTATGTTATGTAAGCAAGTATATACAATTATTTTTCTGCAACAAAGAAAAATATACATTCTAATGACTTAGAAATTTAAAATAAATAACAATTATTCACTTTTTAAGTAGAAGCGCAATTAAGTCTAATATAACTTGAAAATTAGTTAAATGAAGTAAACATTTTTTTCATTACCTTTTAAGTAATGTCTCATATTTAACAAGTATCACAATCTATAGTTTTAAAAGCAATCATGCATTAACTGTTTATACACAGAGGATTCATTTTACAATCATTAATTGTATTTAACTTAAGAAATGTGTTTAACAAAAAAGTATTTATTAAAAAAAAATTTGTTTGAAACATATTTAATTTTGGTGTGTATGTATACGGATGTGTGTTTGTAATAGCTTTACTTATCTCATTTAATATTGGAAACATTAGTAAAACTTATTTTATATGAGCAACATGAAAATAATTTTTCATATAAAATATTCTTAATATCCCTTTAGCATTATCAAGAAATAAAAAACTAATTCGTTGAGATGCTCAAACTTCACATCTTTTTCGATGTCCTTCTGAACTCGAGAAAGTGTTTGTAGTATTCATTAATTATGAAATAGCAAAACATATTTTAAAATTTTGCATTGAGTTCTATTTTCGATACAAACTTTCAATTGGAGTACAATTAATATAAGATTATATATTATATATATAAGATTTATATAATTTTTTGCCATATTATAGAGTACTTTTTAAACTATGTAAGTTATTTTGAAATATACTTTAAGCAAAGACAATTTTATTTCTTTTCTTAGTTAAAGAAAAGAAAGAAAAAGTAGAATAATTTTATTTTCTGAAGAATGAAAAATTTTATATGTAAAAAAATATCTCTAAAATGAATACGAAAACCAAAAATATTGAACATGAAAAAGTTCAAAATATAACTTAAAAAATCATATCACTATAAATTATACTTTTTTAATTTATTTTTTACCTAGTACTTTTATTTAAATATTAATTATTATTGACCAAAATGATGACTATAATTTCTAGCATATTATTTGATATTCATTAAAAAGCTGAATTGAAAAAAATAATAAAATATAATATAAAGACTGCAATGAAAAATATTAAAAATATTATTTTCTGAAAATGTTAATATTAAAAAAAGTCATGTTAAAATATTCAAATTTTGATGAAAGAGAGTAGAAAATTTAGTGATAAAATATTTATTTCTATTTAACTATTACGTTAAATATATCGACGTGCGTCTATATTATCATTACCGGTAATGACCGCGCCGTGTAGGTCCGGAACGGAGAAGGTGACTCATCGTGATTCACGTAAACAAGTAAAGTGAAGCAACGCCTGCCGAGGGAGGGCTCACAATTTCCCGCCAACTTGCTGCCGCGGTGATTGAACGGCGTGGTTTCGGCGGGAAGCGTCCCTTCGACGATTAGCGAGATGTTGCTTTGGGCCGGTATAGCTGCGAGCACCACCGTGATGACCGAGCGGCATCTCTTCGGGTAAATTGGCGGGTAATCGGTTTCCCGTGTCTTGGCGCGTTGTGAAATCAAGCCGATAAAGTGGGAGGAAGCGCCGCACGGTAATTGGAGGAAGTACCATGGGGGTGCTTTCGGGGTCAGTCGTGTGGATAGAAGAGTCCTTACAAGACGTTTCTGCGAATGGCTTGCTAGTGATAGTAAAGAATCTTCTTTTTTCTTTCTTTCCTTCCCCTGAGGGAGTACCTTTCATTTCCCCAATAAACCTTCCCTTTTAAAACGATTAAAAACGTACAAATAAACATTTAAATTCTATATAAATTAAGAGAGGAACAAACCGCTCTTTGAAGGGAATCTCAAAGCTATAAAGAAGGTCAACCGGTACGATTGAGCTAATCGTTAAATTGACGAAGGAATAGGTTAATCCCCAAGCGGGGATATTAGTTCTACTTATAAATTTTTATATTATAAAACAATAAATCTTAGCGTTGAATATTTACTTAGATAATGTTGGTGCACTTAAAAAATCATAACCTTTATATAGTGTACGTGAAAAATTAGTTTAGTATATATTTTTTAAATTTCATGAACATAGTACATATATAATGCTAATCAGTTTAATAAAGGATAATTCTATTAATAATCATTTTATACTAGATGATATAGTTGCTTTAATAAGAAATAGTATTTTGATACAAATATTTATTTATTTTTTATAACTAAGTAATATTCTGTCAACTAATAAATATAATACTAATATTTCAATTTTTTGAAAATCAAATAATAATATTAAATCAACATAAAAGGTATACATTAAATGTTTGAGAATGTTTTCCAACATTAAAATTTCAATTACAGAAAATACAGAGAAATTCTATCCATAATATGAATGATTCAGTTTTTCAAGTATAACAAATTTTGAAATTCGTTTAATCGCCCAGAAAACTTCTTTTTTAAATAACTAATTTAATTATTTTAAGTTTAAAAAATTTATTAATATTTTAAATAAGATCTTAATTTGAAAAACTACAAATCGACTAATGAGAGAATAAGCTTTAGTTAATTTTTCTTTGAGAGCACTCTCAAGAGAAATGTGCTTCCAACTAGATTCTTGGTGGATTGGCTTATTCTTTATCGATATAATTTAGTAATTCTCGAGAGAATTAACGAATAGACTTAAAAATTTTAAAAAGATAAAAGGATTGATACAGAAAAAAGATAAATAAATTATTCATTAGGATTAAGTACAACAATCACTACTATATTGAATCACATTAATGAAAGTAAGTAATTTCATTAATTTTAGCATTCTGTAATATTATGCATTTACTCAATAAAGAAAAGTATTATAACTCAAAAATATATGATATATATATAATAAATATATGTTAATTATAGTTTTTAGAAGAATTATATTTTAATTTATCATAATATCATATTTTCGAAAAAAAGAAATAAATAAGTTATTCATATTTCAGAAAGATCGACTTATATGTATATAATTGCTATTAACACAATCATAGGTACATTAGAATATAGTAAAGTAATTTTCCTTTAATTAACATTAAATAAAAGTATTAGACGACGAAATGGGATTGATTTAATAAAATTTTGTATTTTTTTAAATTCATTTAAATTAATTCTGATTTTTTGTATAAAATACAAAAAATAATTTATTTTATTTACTAAAATTCATATAATTATAATATAAATAATAATTAATTAATATACAATATAATATCCAAAAAATGTTGAAATTCATCAAAGGAACGTTATGTTCATATATAAGTAGGGGTTTATTCAAAGTCTACGCGAATCATTTTACAGAAAACGATTGGCAGAAACGTTATATGCGTAACTTGATATTATGGTTTCATTACAAGAAATTGAATATCTGTGTAACTTTATAATTAAAATAATATTGTTCTTTCCTTTTATGTGGGCAGAAAAATCGTTGACATTATAAAAAGTGTTGTATGTGTTTGTGTGTTTGTGAAGATATGAGTAATGTTTCATATAACAGTATAATTAATTGTGAATATTTCGTGGCAATGCAATATTATCAAAAAAAGAAGATATAAAAAAAATCGTGAGCTTAAGCAAGCGTGTACAAGTAAATTATATGTGCATATGCACAAATTTCTACGAAATACAAATAACAATAACAATATTAATAATTAGAAACTATAATATTTTAAATATATTAATTATTTATTTGAACGTTTATTCGATGAAAAATCTTTTCAGTTACATCCACATATACATAGTTGTAAATTCATTAGTAATATACGAATGAACGTAAATGAAATGAATAGAAAATGTCCTGAATGAATTTTTCGTTATCGCTAACTGTATTTTTGTATATTATAATTTTCGATTTCTCACTGAAGTATATTTGCCTATTTTTTTAGTTTATTTTCAGATTCATTGCTTTCCAAGGATAGATTCATGAACTTCTTTTTTTGTATGTGTTAACTGAAATAGTCATCAATCTTTATGTAAATATATGAAAATATGTTGAACAGTCAAGCTAATTTTGAAACACAAACAGATTTCAAGTATTCTATAAAAATGCAATATTTCTCCGAGATAAGTTGTTATATTTATTCGTTTATGTGATTTTTAATGGCGCCAAGATTTAGTAATACTTTGTGTTAAAGATTAATAATAAGTCGATAAAATTTATATTTTAATTCTGTTAGATATAAAGTTTCAAATAAATCTTTTTTTAAAGCCTAATATATTTGAGGGTTTAAGTTATCCTATGAATATTAAAGAAAGTTATCATTTTATATATTAGATTATTATTTTAGATGAGCTTATAAATATCAATCCTTACACTAAAGCGCTAAATTACAGGTTCTTAAAATGTTTCAGTTGCAATTATTATCTTATTTTTTTTCATCTGTCATATAGCTTATTTATCTTTACACTACAAATAAAAAATTAATAATTTCATTATGATTTATTTAATTATTTATTAACAAAATAATATAATGCAAACGAAAAATTGTGTCATATGTTGTGTCGAGGATATGTTTACAATTTATTTCAGGTAGCTCAAATTTGAAAGATTTTGCACTGCATTTAGATTCGTCAGTTAAAATAGACAACAAAAAAATAAAAATCCTTGTGGATACACACCAACGCATAACACGAAAAATCATGATCAAAATGAATTTATCGAATATGACGTTGGATAATTGTTTAAATATCTTTCGATTTTTTATATAGGATAAAGTTCGAAACAAATACAGCTTAAAGGAGCTTTTCTTAACCCAATGTACTTATTACTTTTCAAACGATTCAAATGAGAACATATAAAATTACATTCTTTAATGTTTTACAAATAAACATAAAGAACTCTATGAACTTAAAAGTTTAAAAATGCTAGAAAGATGGTAAAACACAGTGGAACAAAAAGTTCGTACATAATCACATAAAGTATATTCTAAATCTAAAAAATAGTATTTTATTTTCCTCTAACGAAAAATTATTTTCTCTACAAGACGATATTATGAATATAAAAAATGAACTACATTATGTAATAATTAAATAGTTGTACTTATATTGAAATTTCCTTTTATTTTTTTATCTTTTATAGAACATTATTAGAAAATTGTAAAAAAACAGATAAAAAATATATTAGGAGGTAAGAAGGTGACGCACGCCGGTATAGATTCGACCTGTGGCAACTGAACTGCGTGAGTCCGGACGTCTGCAATGGCTCACCCGCAGTCCGATGCGCAGGAAAAAGAGTGAGATGAAATGTCGCGTGCTGCGAAGAAGGCACGGAATATCCCAATGGCGCCTTTACGGCGATTGGCGTGGGGTAGCATCGGAGTGCAATGGCGTGAAGCGTCCCCGCGTCGATCGGAGATGCATCGCTTGGGGTCTTACTAGCAAGAAGCGGCTTCCCGTTCATTGGCGAAGCGTAGTTACGACCATAGGGGTGGGAGATACTTCGTTTTGATTAGGTCGTCGAAGTTCGAGCTTTTAAAAGTGCTTCGGAGGTTCCATGGCAGTGTGCAAAGAGCGGAGGGTGAGTAAGGACTCACTAGAGCAGTTGCTGCTGGTAAAGGAACTGAAAAAAGTTATACAGGTGTTTATTTTCTTTTTTTGAACCTTTCACCTCCTTCTTTCCGATTACTCGCCGCTATCAGGGCGAAATGAGAACCATCCTTATCAGGATGACTGGAACAGATAAATTCAAACATCCAGACGACCTTTAAAATTTAACGTAGAACCTAAAAGAAATTCGTCTGAGTCTATCTTTGAGAAGATCTTTAACAAAGGCCCCACGAAAACCCCAGGCGGAGAGTTTCGGTCTTTTCTCAAAGGAAATATTAATAATTCTGGAAGAAATATTAATCTATTTATTAAAGTACTCTCGGAGATTCATTTAATATTATTTCATGTTAATTAATTTAAATTATTTGTTTTACGTATATTTTGCAATCAAAGCAAAATAAATAGATAACAATTTTCAAATTATATATATATATACACAGAAAAATAACTGTTGATTAAGTAAGTTCTTGCAGAATGTATAATATTTCTGCATATAATAACAATTTGCTGTTCAAATATTTCTAAATACTTCATGCAATTTCCTACTTTATTAAGCATTATACCTAGTTTATTATTATACGTCTATAATAAAACGAATTATTTAGTAAAGAAAAAATTTTATTTATTATAGAAATCTATAACATTTTTATTATGTATTATAGAAAGTTAAGGAAGTGTCCTCTACTCTACTGTATAGGCCTTGCGTGAGGTTCTTTTACAAGTGTGATCGCGGCTGTTTTTAAAGGAAACAATGTCTGGTTTTTACCTCATGTTGTTCGTGGTGGACATTGTATCAATTCGGGAAGTTCTAGTGCTTTCTTTAAGTTTTTTGAGAAGGTACCACCCCTATAATCATATCTTGTGATCAAGCGGCGGCATGTTTTCTGGTAATATAAGGGAAGGCTTATATTATAAAGTTTAGAAGCCTGTGCCTTCATAAAGGGAGGTTTTATTTAACGTACGCCAAGATTTTATGCGCTCGGTACACGTCATAGTGTCTTACGTTTAATTATGAAATAAATATCATCTTTATTTTTAAATAAAATAACTGGTTAGAAATTATAAACTAATTCTAGAAAAAAATAATATATGAATAAAACTTTATATTATTGCATTTACAACATAAGCTTAATGCAGTACATATAATGAAATACGAGTCAAAATATTTCAGATTGAAATTTATAAAATTTCTTACATATGACGACCCTAAAAGCTCATTCTTTACTAAAAAACATTTTACAGATATATATACACATAATAAAAGATTATTTTTTTAAAATAATATTTTATTTTAAAAATATATCAATCGTCTTCAATTTGAAATGCTTTGCAAACATCATACGTTGCAAATAATGCAGAGAATACAAAATGAATATTATTTTGCTTAGTAAATTGCTGCTGATTTCATTGTATAAAAAAATTTAATATTATACATAACATAAATTAAAGTTAAATTAGGTTAAATTAACATAAATAATAATAGAATCAAATAAAATAGATGAATATATTTTATAATATTATGATTAGCAATAAACTATCTTAGATATTTCCATAATTTGATCTGACTTGAAAACTTAATTGCTATAATATATTTTAATTACATGATTGAAAATTAATATAGTATTTAAATATTTTAAAGGATTTGGGATTTCCAAAGATTAAATCAAATCTGTTTTAAAGTTTATCATGAATATATTTCAAAATGTTTTTTATCTTTTTAAGTAAGAAAACAAAGTCGAAAACATATTTCATTGTTTAAGTACAATAATAACTATAATTTTTCGGTACAGTTTTTAATAGATTCATACATTTATTAACTTTCTCGAGATTCTATTTCAAAAATAAATTAATAAGATTATATATTTCCAGAAATTTAAGCACATCGTTAAAGATTCATCCAAATATATGGCTATTCCGCTAAGTAAAAATCTTACGGATGCGAGACCGATGATACTTTCATTCTCAATAAACGATAATTGCTGAAGATGTTCAATATCGGTTAAAACTTGGTTCGATGTGAGAAAAGCGGGTAATTTGCCAATACATAGATTATGTTTTAACATACTCGATCTGAGCAGAATGATTTGCTTAGGGTCAAAAAAGGAGCGGAGAAGGTAAATGAGTAAAGGAAAAAAGTAGATTTGTCTTTTTGTTGTTGCATCAAGTTTAAGGGTATTTTCTCATTAAAGACGGCAACTATGAAAACATGAAACAGATAAATAGATAAATAGCGAGAGAGAAGGAGAGTAAATGTAGATGGATAAGCTTCGTGAATACCAGCTACCGTACTGTTATATTTAACAACAACTTCTTTTATTTAATATTTTAAATAATAATATTTACTCAATTATCCTCTAATTAAAATCATACATAAATTTAGAAATTGAACTTCATCTTCAAATAAAATGCGAAAGTTGTTGAATAAGATTAACCTATAATAATAAGGCACTACAACCTTGTATAAATAATTAAATAATTGAAAAACAATGATAAGCTGTTATATAGGAGGAGACAGTATTTGATTTTTTATCATTTTTATTTATATCTTTATCATCTACTGTGAATAATTTAGCATTTTGGCGTATATATAGAAGAATTACGTGCGCGCGTGTGTGCGAGAGAGAAAAAAAGAGAGATGGCAAGTTTGAAAATAATACAATACATCGATCTTTTCGGTAATCAATCAATAAAGCGACATTGCTTGTTTACTTTTAATATTTGTCCTGATTTCAATAAATAGAAGGGATTCAACATGGGTATGAATTGTCATTATAAAGAAAGTAGGGATAAGACTCGATTATATTATTTTGTCTCTTTCTCTAACTTCTTTCTATTTATATTAAAGCTAGAGTAGCATAAAAATTTGAATTGCTAATTTCTCTGTAGAGACAAAAAAGTAATGACAAAATAGTTAATTTCATATACTGGATATAGCGATTTGATTGAATTTTTTTATTGTATTTCTCCCTTTCGAACTTTATTTACATTAATAGAATTTACTAATAGATATAATTAACTTAAATATTAGTCGTTTTTTATAGTTTGAATTAGAAGCTTTAAAGCTTCCTTATATTTCTAAAAATAGCAAGTAACATTTCGTACTGTTTTTTCCTCTTGAACTGTTTTAATTGACTGAAGGTTGAATTTGTTTATATTTATACTCTAGTTTTAATTTTTTTTTCGAGAAAACAGTACACAAAATATGTTTTTATTATTCACGAATATCGTACAAGATAGTGTATGTTAATATAATTTACATTATACAAGACAGTAAAAAGAATTTTGTAATTAGAATTTTCATTTTAATTGCAATTTTTATCTAAATCGACATGCGTATACAGTTTTAACTTTAAAAGAAATATAACATATTAGCCAAAATATTAATTTTTAGTATAATTATGCACTGTAAAATTTTTAAACGAGGAAGTATTATTTACAGTCATTAAACTTCCCATATCAAATAAGAAATATAAAAAAAAATTTTTAAATATAATACGCGTTCGTGCACATAGTCACATGTTTTTGTATGGGTACGTGTTTTTACATTCTTTTGAAAATAAATAAGCGACTTATTGCTTCATTTATTCTTAGCTTATTTTTCAAGTACATAAAATCTCTTATTTAGGTACAATTTAGATGCGTAGAAATGTTGGAGTTTTTTGAATAATTAAAATTATACACTTCGATATTACATATCATTTACTGTAAGTTAAAATGAAATAAAATTAAGTATAAAAATATTCTTTTAATACAATTAAAATGATATTTTTACTAGTCTGTTTTCACTTATCTATTAAAATTTATTATAAAGAATGTAACATTCCTACTTTAGTTAATTCATTTGTCTTTAAATATAAATTTAATTAAATAATTTTCTTGAATTATTTATTTAGAAACCGAATAACTATAAACTTCTAAATAAAATCGAGTTTTTGGCTAAAATAATTGAAATTTTTTTGATTTTTAACATAAACTTTAGCTTTTATAAAACTCGATATTTAAAATAACTAATAAAAAATATTTTAGAATATTATTTTGTAACTTGTAATCTATAATTATAATAAAAATTATTACTTAAAATATTTTATTTGTTATATAATTTTAATAGAAAAAAATTTTATAGGTTCATGGAATAAAGTTGTCAGTATTATGTATTTTAAATACAGCGGACTTTACGTAATAATATCCTTCATTCAAATTCAGCATAAAGTACATAAAAATATAATTTCACTAAAAATAATTTTAATTAAATAATAATTAATTTAATAATTATTAATGATATTTTTCTGCATAGAAATGTTTATTAAATTTACGTTTAGTAATACCTAAATATCAATTCTCATCTCCATTTGATAATATATAAAGTAGAATGTGTTCTATAAGGAACAATGTGTAATTTTTATTCAAGAAATTAATATATAAATATACACTACACCTACTTATTGTTAATCAGAAATAATGTAATAAATAAATATTATTTTAGATTTTCTTTATATTTATTTATTATTTAAAGCAAACAATTTATTTAAATACTAACTTTTCATCTTAATATCATTACAACATATTTACAATATGACTTTTTTCATATGATTTCGAAGCTTTAAACAGAGTAGAAGAAAAAATAAAGAAACGTATCTTTAAAATTCGACTTCTTACATAGATCAAATATTAACACGTTACTTATGTCGTAAGTTATCTCTTAATACACATGAACATAACTCATCAATTTTAATAAAATACTTTGTCAGGCAATAGATCAAATTATTCTTTATTATAAATAAAATATTTCAGGTTATGAAGCTATATAATTCTTCAATAAATAAATAAATTTTAATTTAGGTATATTTTAAAAACTACTGCAACATTGTAAATATATACAGTGTAAATAAACAAATATTTTCTTTTAAAGTTATAAAAATATTCATAAGTTAAATAAAAATATACGCGATAAATAATATACGATAACAAAATATGTTATATCTATAAATTTAATTAATAATTATATTTACATATATTAACTGTTCATTTATTTTAGTAAAAAATCGTGATGAATTAATGTTTAAATATCAAAATTTAATTAATAATTTATTATTTATTTTTGCCATAAACAATTTATGTAAATGCAATAAATTTATCGTTATATCGAAAGCTATTAATAAATATTATTTGCATAGTTAATGTGTTGCTATAGAATTATTTAAAAGAAATCTATGCACAATATTGATTAAAATATAATAAATAAATACAATTCCTTTGTATTTTCAATTTTTATATTTGTATATTAGTAATACTTTAAAGAAACATAAGTTTCTGTGAAATTTACATAAAAAATAAGTGTAAAATTTTGGAAACCCGTTCTAACCCCGTTAATAAATTTTTCAATCACTCCAATAAGAAATTTTATTTAATAATCATATTATTTATATTTATAAAACATGAAGAAAGATTCAACTGGAACATTTTCTTTAAGCTTTAAGTAACATTATTATATATTATTTATTTTCAGAGAAATATATTATATATATTATGTAATATATTATGTATTATCATATATAAATATATATGCATTATACTGGAGTCACATCAACAGAAAATATTAATACATTAAAATTATTAAAACATTAAAACACTTTTTAAATAACTAATTATCTACATAATTATAAATGAGTATAAATTCTGGCTTTAAAATTTTTTTATAATTATTGAAGTTGAATATGATAAAAAAGTTGTAGAATATAGTGTATATAAAAAATTAATAAGAATAATTAGAATGTGCAAATATGTAAGTAAAATTAATTTAAAAAAAACTGCTATAACAAAAGTATAAGATGCATTAATATCGAAAAATTGTATAAATCCATAATATGTAGTGTAAAAGTTATATCAAACATATATTACATAAAAAATATGTATTATTAAAATGTCTCTTCTAAAATATTAGATACTAATATAAAATTTGATAAAACTTAGTCATATTTTTGAAAAATTTTTTAATTATATGAATAAGTATCTTAATATTTTTTCTAAATTTAATGTTAATCGAGATTATTAGAATCAATATTTGACTTTCATCTACTTTTTTATAAAAATATTTGTAGATAGAGAGAAATATTGAACTTTATCATACTTAACTTCTGGTCTTATATTTGTAGTGCCATATCATTTGAATGAAATTATATTAATGTATTAATATAATTAATGTATTAATATTATATTACATTTGCATCATTCTTCACAAAATGTTGTTGTCCTCAAAATATTGAAGCGTTCAGAAAGTACTTGTCAAATATACAAAATTAAATATATAAAATATTCAAAATTAGGTTTATTTCCCCTAATTCTTTATGTAAATTTCACAAAACCTTGTTACTTTAATGATTGTAATACAACAAATTACAAAGAGTCGAGAAAAATATCTTATACGAAAGAATAAGATATAACACATATAATCCATACCACATAAATGCCCCGATCACATTACATATTCATATTTTATTTCACTTTCTCGTGTATACACACTGTGTATGTATGCAACATATGCATATATACACAGGCATGAATGCATGTGCGTGCATGGGCACCTACGCATACTTATTTATGTACTTTGAAATCAGCTTTGAATTATATATGTGGCATTGGGTATCCCATATATAATAGCATTTCAGTAATGTTTCTACAGTCATTTTGGAATCAGATTTTGATGTATCAATCGATAAAATCAGTCAGTCATGCTTCTTCGCATCTTTTATATACTATATATTTTTACTTATTCTGAATATAGTATAGTGGTAAGTTTAGTCTTTTTCAAAGTGCTTTTTAAAGATAATATTCGAACTATAGAATAATCGATCAAACATTGACGTGAACTTACTATAAAACAGACTCATTGTGTTGATTACGTGCAAGTACTCCTTTTAAAACTCTTTTTCTAATTACTGTTTCTAAGTAGCTCGAATTATTCAGATTTTCAGTCTACTTTTTCACTTGATGGACTCTGTAAAATACGAGTTTGCACTATGTAGTTGTTACATAGCTGTGAAAATACCACACGCGTTTTATTAATTTCATTTTGCTATTTTGTTTTGGCATATTTCGTAATTTGGAATTCTAATTATTTTAGAAATTGAAGAAGTTTTTGAATTACTAACGTTGTGTTGTTTCAGACATTTTATTTAATGGGGCAAGAATTAATTTTCTTCCTTTTCATTTTATATGTATTGTTTCGTTTTCTGCAATAAGCTTCAATTTGTACATGCATATTATACTGAAGATATGTACAAAATAATTAGAGACACTAAAAGACAGCTTGATGATAGAATTGGTCCAGCTGTGCCTGTCTGCATTGCTTCTGGACGTTCACCTGCAAATATATAACAATTTTTATGCATATTTATTGATAGCAAGCTATTTGATAACATGTTGAATAAAATGCGATGTCTTGTATATCAGGAGCATAGTATTTTATTAAAAAGTAAAGTGATAAATGTGTTAATTTACATAGTAATTTATAAGTTTTAAAAGTTATTTAATTTTTAATTTAAGTAAAATAATTAAAAATTTTTAGTTGAACATTGAAAAATATTTTTATAACGAGAGTTGGATGTTATTTTAAGAATATATCTTATTATATATAATTGAAAAGACTTTTTTTTAAGTGGCGATATAGTTATTAAAAATATTATAAATATATATTTTTATCTATATGAAATAAAAACTTTCAAAATATTAAGCATCAGTACTAGGTTAAGTAGAATGTTTCTTATAAAATTATTAGAGTTGTTTAATAATTTAGCACTAGCAATTTTATTTCAATTCTAAAATAAATGTCTAAAACTAGTAGTATGAAAATTTCTGTATAAAAATATTCTATCGTTCATGTATTAATAGTATTCTTTTATACTTTTATTATTGGAAACTCATTACACGATAGGTAAAAATTAGTTTTCTTACTTATAAAATAAAATTTAAAACATAATTTCATCTGAAAATTATTATGAAGCTTTTATTAACTTGTATTTTATTATGTTTTTGTTATATTTATTTATAAAATTAATTATACACATAATTATATTATACAGATTTAACAGTATCTAATAAATTAGGTCAAGTAACTACTATTAGAACTTCATAAACAATTGTTTGAGTAATTACAAAAAATAATCATTACTTACTATTACTAAATAACTTATTCATAATTTTACATAAGTAATACATTTTAATCTTTCGTTGTAAAATTTACTTAACATAAAGTTACTACATATCAAAAGTAAATTGCTACATAACAAAATCATTCTGATTTTGTTGCTATTTGAGATATTTATTGTTTTTTATATATCTAATTACAATCAGTAATAAAAAGTTGTCGAATACCTCGAGAAGGTATATTAATTAACAATAATCTGACGCGATATAGGGTACATATGTGCCGTACGTACGGAATGCGCTGATTTCAACAGTGTTTTAAGCAATGACGAGATATTTAGATTTTGTTGCTATTAAGGTTATTAGATCAACGATATTCATTAATAAAAAGTTGTTTAATGCCTCTGAAACACATTTTTACTAACAATAAATTGCTGGGTTACACGGTATACATTACGTACAAAGTCATTAAAACAATGCTTTAATTATGAAGAGATTCTGATTTTTTCTTGAAAACCTGTTTATTTGATGATTTTTATTTCAGTAACGTAATGCATCCATGCAAAGTTGTTGAATCTTAATTTCATGATTTTAATTATGACAATATTGCTAAATATTTATGTATGATTTTTTTGTTATCCTATCAATATTATTAGTTTTTGTATTTATAGTCTATTATAGGAGTCGGTCTTCTGCGAGTACTCTTATGCCGCGCAACTTCTTTTTCTTTATAATAAGTTTCTATGTACAATAGAATTCTTTCGTAGTTGGCAATAATTATTGTCTATGATAGTGAAAATTTACAATTTTTCAAATTCAAAATTTTTCAATTCTACATCCCATAAAAAAGGTCATTTATGGGGTGTTTTTAGGGTTAAATCGTTTTCTGTTAATATTATATCATAGTTATGTGGTTTACGTAGTTTTTATTTATAAATTTCATGTTTTGAAAAATTTGATTTTTATTTGTAGTTCCAACGTTGAAAACTTCAGACTCATCTTTTGATGAGTATTGATAAGCCAGGATATTAAAGCAAATTTAATATTCGAAATAAATATTGTGTAAAATTGATGGAGTAGCAACACTGATAATACATCTAAAATATTGACATCTTGAATATTTGGATCAAGAAATTTTAAGTCAAAAATATAACATTTTTATGTTTCATATATGTATACATAAGTCCTTTGAAACATTAAGTAAGATAAATTAAATTATTGTCTTCTATTATCTGATATGTATTGAATATTACTATTTCAATATTTTTGTGGCTTGATGATTTAAAATGATTAATTTTTTAGTAATTCAATAAGATTAGTTTATAACGTAAGTTTATTATAGAAGTCTATATACTAATATAAATATACAATTTTTCGTTTAAATACAGAAATGAGTTTTTATATTTTCGTTACAGAGTACACAAATGAACGTTGTTAATTAATTTTGTTATGAAACAAAATACGTTAAAATAATAACATCAGATTTCACTTTTTAGTTAATTAATCTCTTTTTGAGATACTAGTTGGAAAAAGAGAAAAAGTATAATTTCTAAAAAGAAAAAATATTTATTAATATTGTAAAAGTTTCAAAAATTATTTTATAGAATCATCCAAAATTGCATTCAAATAATATTATTCAGAAAAATAATTTTTAGTAGTTGTAAACCAATGAAATTTCCAATGAAATTTCAAAATTCTAAAGTTGTAAACCAATGAAAAAAAATAAAGGTAAATTAAATTCATAATAAAATTTAATATTATTAAATATTATTACAAAAAGTTACTTCTATTTTATTACCGTTTATTTTATTTCTTTATCATATTGTTTACTTGCTTATACTTTATTAATGGTACATTTGAACAAAATATTAAAAAAATTTATGATAAGTTTCAGTTGAATATTTATTATTAATTCAATTCATAAATTAAATATTTAGATAATTTTATTATTTTCTTATTGAATTAATTGATTTAACTTCTATTCTTGTAAAGTTATAGTAAGTAATAAGAATATTTTATATTTCTATTTAGAAGATTTTTCAATAATTATTAAAAATAGATGGAAGAATCCTCCTTTGAAGAAAAAGGAAAGTTACAAAATATCCATTTAAATTAATTCATTGCATCATTAAAAATATTAAATTAATTGCAAAAATACTCAAATGCAATTTTCTGATTGATAAACGAAATAATTTTTTAGTTATATATAATGAATCTTCATTTTATTCTTAAAATGCATAACATATAATGTAATATTCAATATATAAATAGTATAATGAATAAAATATACATTGCAATTAAATAAAAGGTATCATGCACGTATGTATATATATATTGTAAGTGTTTTATTTCCTCAATTAAAATATTTTATAGTTTATTTTAACATAATTTAAATCTTTTTTTAAATCTTTTTTTATCATAATCAAAATAATGGTTCTAAGATATATATTTATCAATATTTTTCTAAATTTAAATACCTTTACAATAATTTTGTTAAATAGGTAAATAAAATTAGTTAATGTAATTTTAAGTTCTAGTAAGTATATCATGAATTAATGTTGTTGAATTATGCTATTATAAAACTTTAGCTCATTTTTAACATATAAAATACTACAATATTTAATCATTTAAATTACATACATTTAAGATTAATAACTGTCCAAATTTTTTAAATAATAAAAATTTTCCACTATATCAAAATTTTAAACTGTATTTTTGACTTCTTTTAAAATGCATAATTTTATTTATTAATAAATAGAAATTAATAAATTAATAAAGAAATAAATTACAAATTTCTTTCAATTGAAAATCATTCTTGTACATAAATTGAGGAATTTTTAGGGAGAAAGGTTGAATAATAGTACGGGTGTAATATATGAGAGATTTCAATGCTTCTCGGAATGACTCAACGTTTATCAAGAATTTTTAGTGAGACACGCTGTACGGAAAAGGTAATTGGTAAGACATATATTAAACTCCAATAACGTGCTGAAATGCACCACATATAAACATTACTATGAAAAAATATTGCGAGGAGATGAATCGTAGATGCATACACAAGTAATGTGCTCTACAAATATATAGAAATAGCCAGTTACATTGAACCTATGGAAGCAGCGAAAAGCGAAGATTAAGATAAGGTGCGTTGCTAATATTTATAAAGTTGAAAAAATGTACCACTGTGATGTAAGGCAGTGAGTAGCGCTCTAAGAATGAAGTAGATATCTTGATGGACTCTACGGTACAAAAATACAGAGTTGTTAGGAGTACCGAAATAGAATAGATTGACAAATATCTCAATGCCAAGCAAGAGTAGTGTCAATCTTATAGTAAAATATATTTAGAGATAATGCTTCAGTTAATACAAAAATAAGAGAATCATTTATAACTATTACCATAAAATTATTACGGGAGATGTTATCAAGGAAAGTATGATTTCTGAAGTACAAAAAATAGCGTTAACAGAGTTGGAGTGGATACGCTAGATGATGATGGCTATATAGAAGAGCAAAAAATCAAAATATTAACCATGTTCTTGGATCAGAATAAGACTTTGATGGTACATGTGTAGATTACGGTAATTTAGAAGATTATCTCGGTTAATAGTTGTGTTTAGTCAATCACACTGAGATAATTGATACAACTCCAATCAGCAAGGGCGCGTATCATATAAATACTTTCTATAGGATAATATAGCCATTTTTTTTAAGTGCCGAACTGCAGTAAAGACTTCAGAGTAACTATAATAATCAAGGATATCCAAAGATAATCATATTCATTCTTAGGAAGACGCGATACTTGGATTTTCAAGAACATAAAAGTAAGAGGCGTCAATATTACGGGATGTTAGATTTAGGGTCAACATAAATATTCTGAGAACGAATCTATTTTTAAAAATTTTCGAAAGTATCGACAAAAGCGTATATCGAAAAATTATTAGCATGGTTTGGAAGTTATTGTCTACACAAAAAGTTGAGCATACCTTGATACAATCCTTGAAGATGTAAACCACAAGCATTAACTACATAATTAGAGATATTAAAGTATTATAAATATTATTATATATTTTTATTATGTTGTATTGTGAGTACTATTTCAGAGTAAAAAGCCATTAGAAGACATGAAAATGAAGTTAAGACACATTGCAAAAATGAGTTATAAGAGCCAGGGAGAAAAGCAGTGAATAGAAAAGTATCCATTTTATATACGATCGAATTATCTATATGTTTATATTAGTTGTTTGTTTCTTTAGAAACCAAAATTCATGGAAAAATGAAAAAATGGAAAGACTTTATTCCAAAAGATGAACAATTTTTTTTCAATTGTATGAAATTTAAATGCTTATTTCAAAATGAGTCATTTATAGAAATTCAAGTATTTTCAAATATAAATAGTAAGAATTTAATGAATATAATATAATGAATATAATAAATATAATGAATAACTGTTATTTCATAAAAGAATCTTTTTATTCTAATAGTATAAGTACTAATTTTAAATGTGGCTTTATATTTTTTTTATACTTCCATTAAAAGCAAAACTAAATAATAATTAAATAAATATGTAAATAATAAATAATAAATGTATTAAAGCAAAAAAAATAATTGATTACTTTAATTTGTGGTTTTTTAAATACAGAAAACCATTAATATTAACAAATAAAATATGAAAATAGTATTTTCTTATATTAATTTTGATAATATTTACTTTAAAAAGTTTTAACAAAAATTAATAAATTTAAACTTTTATATTTTTCATTAATTCATCACAAATAGTAACAAGTTATAAGAAATTAAATTACTGTATTTTTATTTTATGACAACTTTTTTTCAAAAGATTCAAAAGATGAAAGTATTTTATTCTGAATTAAAAAATTTTAATAGGTGTCTCTTTATAAAAAAGGGTAAATGAGTAATTGAATAATAATAATAAATAATAATCCGCTATAGTAAACTTAGCGTACACATCTTAAACTATCATGAAAATTGAATCACCTAAAATATTCAAGAATTTCCCCTCTAATTTACATTCGGTGATAAAAAGAGAACAACCATAGATAAATTTGTTCAAGGCACTTAATTGGTCTATCTAGCATCAGGATATACTTTTTATTTACTTTATAGTAAAAAGTTTTATAAAAATATTCGTCAAACCTGGGAGCGAATCTTAAATAATATAGAAATGTCTAAATTTGATAAATTGATAGATTATTTAAACACACTCTTGCAAAGATAATACTAATACATATACTTTGTATACATTTACATGAATTATCAAGCAAATGACAAACATAATCTTAAAAGGATAAAAAATGTAATTCAATTTTACGCGAATAATGCTAAACTCTAACAAATTCTATCTAGAGATTGCAGACATTTAAATCATATCATATATTCTTGTAAACAATTTTTACGTCTATCTTCTCATGATCGTTCCAGGTGTAAAACGGTGTAAAAGGTCCATGGTGTAAAAAGTCAAGTTTAAAAATCAAATATAAAAAGTCAAATCAATGTAAAAATCAATATTAACTATTTTAAAATTAATCATATAATTATTAAACGTCTTTCAAAAGTTTGCAATATCTGTGTTAAGAGTATAATAATGAAACAAGTATAATTTTGCAAGAATTTTTAAAATACAGTTCCAATGTTATATTCCAATGTTGTCTAGATGATGACTTGCCATACTATAAGTTTAGACAATAGAAAGATTAGGTTAAGACATAACAATTGCTTAAAGTATAATTAAGTGTACATTGTTTCCTGATACTTTTTTACATATACAAGTCCGCTTTCTTCCACTCTTCTACGTATACTGTCTACCTGCTATAAATCAATTATAGCAAGTGTTAAAATAATTTTAACGCTTTAATTTGACGTATGAATTTCATTTATATTTTTGGGACATTCAATGACAATTTGCAGCAAGCAAATTTTTTTAAATATGAGACCAATCAAAAGAGTTACTAGTACTTTTTTTGAAAATAAATCATTAAGCACGAGTTCCTTAGCTGTTATTCTTTTATTCTACTAATATGTCAATGAGAAAATTTCATTGATGTCACATTGTGTCATTCGTTTCCTAAACAAAATAGAGAATAGAACACGGTTCAAAAGCTTAAAATTATATAAGTTTTGTGATGTTAGTATTAATCCTATGAAGCTTATATTTATTTAAGAAGTGAAAACAATAATAATCAATATACTTTGCATCTCATCTTTACAAAATCGTGAACAGCGCTATCAAAGCATATGTTTATGAGGGCTGTGACTATATTCAACAATACTTTTGCGACGGAAAAATCCGTCGCGAACTTCTAAGTGTATATGTAATAAAGTGTTTATGCAAAAGAAGTGACAGAGTGTGTGAAAATAACGCTTGCATTCAAAACTGATGAGAAATGCATTCCACTAACCCCGGTCGGGACAATCGATGTTTCTCCTTTCTTAACCGATCGGCTCGGCTGACCTTCTTTTCGGGCTATTTGCTTGTCTGCCTTGCGTTCGATTCGCTTTGAGAACAGCGGTTTGTCGCTACGTTGTGTTTTTTCAAGCGAATTATTTGTTTCTAAGTGTTTGTCCTAAAAATGACGGTTTATAGTACGGAAGAAAAGTGTTGCCTCAGGATGCGTAAGGAAAGAAAAAAAATTGCAGATGATATTGGCTTTATTCTGAACTAGTCAGCGTCGTCCTAATGCCTTTTCCGCTGCTCGCACGACTGACTCTGGGCCTCCGCGGCGCTTCTTACATCGTCGATACTCAAGCACTGCTGCTCCAATCACCGCGCGGCACCTCTTCCCACTTTTTCCTCAATTACACACCGTGCCGATGTAAAGGAAAACGTTTTCTCACTAATTATCTCAAGCGACGTCGCTTGATCAATGCGGGTGCATTCACAGCTACACCAGCCCAAAGCGACAATCTTAGAAGGAACGCTTTTCGTCGAAGCCACGCTGCATCAATTACAGAAGGGATGCTTCCCGCCGCTCCAATCACTGTGATGGTATCCTAACGGGAAATTCCGAGCCTCCTTTCCTTGGTACGCGTCGCTTCGCTTCCTTGCTTGGGTGTTTCACCATGAGTTACCCCCTCCGGTCCGAACCCGCACGGCGTTGGATCGATACTGGCGCACATCAAAACTATGAAATGTTCTTGACAACATCTAAAAAATTCTTATAAATAGTACAATTAAATCTGATATGTATAAAATATTTTTATTAATAATTGCTTTAATTTAAAATCATTCTAATTTATTTAAAACTAAATTAAAAAATTAAAAATAAAATTAAGATTATTTTCGTTTGAAGCAAAAATACCTCATATGATGATGAATTTCGTAGGGTGTACTCAATATAGTTAAAATGCTGCATAATGCATGTCTCTATAATATATAAATTTTAGAACTAATCAGAACTAATGATATTAAATGGTGGCTTAACTTTTTTAATTGACGTTTTAGAAAGTAATAGCATAAGTTTAGAAAAAAATAATATTCTGAATAAAGTTGAATGTCATACAACTAATGAATATTTGAAGAGTATTTAATGCTATTTAAATTAGTATTTATGAGGGATATAAACTTAATCATTTTATTCGTGGTGAACAACATTTTAATAGGGTGGAATAGGATAATCAATCAGTAATTTAAAAGGATCATATATATTTTTAGATATCATGTAAAAGTCTTTTTTAATTCTTTACTATCTTATAGCAATAGATTATGAATTTTTTTTACTATATTAATAGTTTTATTTCATTATGTTTTTTATGAGTACTTATTTCTTTGAGGTTATTGACAAAATAAATTATATATTTTAAAGTTATTTATTGATCGTTAGGTTATTTTCTAAAAAGTAATTAATGTTTTCTAGTCTCTAATAATAGGTAGATGATTCTACGTGAAAAAAATAACATGTCACTTCCATTAGCAGCTCTTTATTACATTAATAGTAAAAACAAATTGTAATACTAAACTAAATTGTTTATTTTTATTATTTTATAATTTTTATTTATTCTTAAGTATTTAATTTTTAGTTTTCACAATTTGAAATATATATTATTTTCTAGTATTTTATAAAATTATAAAATATATATCATTTTAAGTTTTAATAAAAGTCTTAAATTTATTATATTAATTACTAATTTACTACTTTAAATTTAAATTATCATAAGAATTATAAGAATTTATATTATCATAAAAAGATCTGCTCTCAAAACCTCAGAAACTCGTTTTATATCTCGGCGTTATATTTTTACTTACTGACATAGAGCTTGGTGGTCTTTAAGTCTCGGCGGGCAACTAATAACTCTGAGTTGAATTTTTATAAAGAGTATGAAACATGGTGATACTTGATTACGTAATTTCATACTTCCAGTGTTCGTTCAATCTTTTGCTGCGTTAACACGTTGCATGTTTGATGATACCCAGCTAAAAGGATATGCATCCATAATGTTTGCACTAGCTTAGAAATAGGAACCTCACCTAAGTGGACGATGTTGTGGCCACATAATAAGTTGCTTATTGTCTTGCAGCTATTAAGTTTTTTAACTTTCTATGTTAAAATTATCTTCAGGGAAGCAGTTATTCTACTAGATCTGATTTTATACATTTAGAAGACGCAACACAAGGCTTTCCTAATTTCGTCGTTTCATGAAGTATGTTATGACTGATTTACAAAATAACTTTCTATTTCTTATAGACGCCTGCCCATTGTGAGTCATGGTTAGAGTGTATACAAACACTTCTTTACAGATGAATGATACCATTTATTATAACGTTAAATAGAGGGAAAATCTATGTTTATTGCGCCAGATATATTTCCTATCTTTCATGGTATGGTGCTTATATAATTAGAGGTGCTTACTAGTAACTCAAGGTTATCAATTCATGATGTTATCTTCTAGACACTGTGGGCGAATTATATTGTTCATTTTACGAGAATTAATCATTACCACAACTGTTAACCCTTTATCAATGCATTTTAAGATGAAGGTTTTTGATAGATGGTTGGTAGATGTACATACTCTTAGTATGATAAAACATTTTTTACAGAGGTAGCTCTGTTATCTCCCTCGCACAAGTTTCATTTTTGCATTGGCTGGATTTTTTTCTTGGTTTCAATAATGTTCCGAGCAGAAATAATACTTCGATAGAAAAGTTGCTCTTTTGACTCATTAAAACCATGGCATTTCTCCGCTTTGATATCAGCGCTGCAACTGCAGACTTATCGCTTTCTGATGTCTAATGTTTGATTATGGAATTTTTGGCTAAAAACGAAGGGTTCCCTCAACCTTATTATTAGTGAACAGATTCTTCACGGTACTTCCAATGGATGAGAAAAGACACATTTTAATTTTTGGCCTTGTAAATTTCATTAATATACAAAAAATTATTGTCTTTTTTGTATTCGACAAAATACTTTATGTTGTCGAATTATTTTATATTGTCTTAATAAAAATATCCCTATTTCTTTTCAAACAGTTCGGCATATAACTGCGTAGAGAGATCCAATATTATTGGAGGCTGGCATATCTGTTGTGCTATAGTCCCTTCAACCTCTTCTAAAAAATAAACCTAAAATTCTAAAAAAATATTTTCTACGATATCCATTAGGAGGCTGATGATCTTTCCAGAGCTTATAATGCCATCCATGATCTAGCTCTCCTCAATCCTCAACCATTCAAAAAATATCTCACACATTTTGAGGATTCTTCCTCAATCTTCGAATTTTAGTCAGCTCTAAATGGGTCAGGTAAATATGGTTGTTTCTTGTAATAACAATTATAGCTCAAATAAACCCTACTTTTCAAGCAGTAAGTCATGTTCGAACGTTTGTAAGAGCTGGATAGTCGACTATGCCACGTGATGTTAGTGGATCTATGTCAGCTTATCAATTAGGGTAAGTGGCGTAACCTGATCAGGTGAGGTGGCAAAGTCTTTCTTTTTATTGCAGTCTGTGTATCTTTACGTAAATATTCTACATTTTGTTTCTACTTATATTATTGAGAGCTAATTGGGAAAAACTATTGTCGTTTAAGAAGTGATAAAAACTCTTTGTTTAGCTCAGTGCAACACCAAAATAATTGCAGCTAGAGAGGAAAAATTTTCTTTATGAAAATAAGTATGTACTATTTTGTACTATTTTGTAAATCAGTGAAAAGGATAGTTTCTAGTAAAGGTTTGCCATATACAACCCTGAAAAGAGCAAGTTATGGCAAAGCTTTATCCTATATAGTTCTCAAAAAGACTGGTTATGACGAAAATGTCTCCATCTTAGCCTGAAGAGAGCAGTTTAGTAGTAAAAGAAACGTAAGAAGTTCTTAAATTTCTGATGAAGTAAGTGATAAAATGGCTTTCCTCTTTTTCCCTAGTAGAAGTTCGCAGTGTGAAATACGTATCTGGTCATCCTAGGTGGCACTTGCCTCTTCTTGTATTTTCTATATGATAGAAGTGAAGATACAATCTCTTTCTTTCTTTGGTCGAAAAAATGACAATTAGTAAGCATCAGTATGGGCGGTAGAAGAATCTGCACACCAATCAGAGTCCGATTTAGTTTGTTTTTTTTTCTCTTACACAAGTACACGTCTGTTTAAGCTTGCCCGCGCTGGTATACATAGATGAGATGAGGAACGAACGTACTTCTTTGAAATCTTTATTCTATCTGTTATTCTTGCCCATATTTTGCATCTTATTTTACTTTATATATTTTATTACCCATATTTTTGTTCTTTATCTTATTTTCTGCATCCGCAAAAACATTCCCCTAAGGATAATTCAAAAACAAACTCTCAAAATAACCCGCTCTTCTTAGGAATATGTAAGATCAACTATTTGCCAGGATCGATCCTCGAGGTCATCTTGGAGCTTGAATAAGGTCCCAGTAATTGAAATGTCTTTATTAAGGTAGTTGTTCATTACTGAATTATGAGTTGCATACTTGCAGGAAAGAGTAGTAAAATGTTTGACAATATTTATGTTTCATTTATGTTTCACAATATATCTAACCCGATAAACTTATTCATATAAATGTACCATGTGCAGTCATTGCCAAAAAAATACTGTTCCGATGTAGTTACTTAAAGTAGATGTACAAAGTAAATTTAATTCAACTGTATTAATAGAAATATATTATTCTTTTCATAATTTAAATTGTTCTTTTATTTAATATTTGTAATTACTAGATTTCTTTTACTGTATATTCCTATAAAATTCTTATCATTTTATCTAGCCAATGTTTGGACGTTCACCTTTCTATTTGATATATATATATATATATATATATCTTATCAATATCTATGAACTACAAAAGATATTAGATTTTATTAAATTATAAGACTGTGCAGGTATAGATATTATTGTAGATATAGTTCCTAACGTTATATTTATTTATCTTCTAGCTTTCATTATTTTTTCTTAATTTGAAGGTATAATAATAGCTCAATTGTAGGCATTTTAGCTTAATCTGTGCACTCCTTTTCAACCTTAGCAAATCTCAAATATATAATCTTGTCATTGAATACGCTTGTCAGCGTTCACAATAGTCAATTCAAGTGAAAAAAGTTTTCAATGAGTTTCTAGTTAAATTAGCAAATGAAAACTTTTTTATCTTTATAATTGATATTCCTCAATTATAGAACAAAATCTATAGCATACTCTCATACAATCACTGTATCCATTATCATAAATTAACAGAATCATTTACAATCTTCAAATCTTTTTTTAATCAATGTTAATTTACTACAGTATTTTACGATTATCATTAGAAAGAAACCTTTTTATTTTAACTCTATTGTGGGACAATTTTTCTTTTCTTTTAAATAAGAGAAGATCACATTATCCTTTATTGTAGGTAAACGAAGGTCTGTTACTTGTTTATTTAGAGAAACGATAGGTTGCTATTTTTTTCTCCTCTCGTTCTTCACTCGTGTCCTATGTCTGTTCAAAAAAAGTTTTCATTCTCCCGATATCTCTCTCTCTTTTTTGCTTACGTACTGTATATTTTCAATGCATACGTTATTTTCTTTTTCTTATTTATAAGATATGCACAATAGTTAAACTCTAATTAATTACTTTTATTTGTTCCAAATATTTTCCCGACCTTATAGTTTTTTCAAGTAAAAAATTCTTTGGCTATGATAAATCATTGTTCATTTCATCTCATAATAATTTAAAACAAACTAATTTATGATTTATGAAGCAAGAAACAGTTTATAATAACCTTAATAGCAGTCGTATATCGAAAGATAATTAGAAAAATATATTTTTGGAGAAATATTCGATTTATACTATAGATTGATATATTTGCACTAACTAATTTCTTTTTAAATACTTTGAATATTTTGGTCAAAATACATTGAACGTAAGCAAAAGAGATAGATAAATTAGGGAATTTTATTGAATACATATAGTATATGAGCAAAAGAGAAGAAGAGAGAAACTATGTTCGAATATAGTTAAATCGTGTGAGAATGAATAAATTCTAGATAATTAACATAAAACGTAAGTAAGGGACAAAGAAAGAGAAATATGTATTAAATTTGTATAGAATATAAGAAGAGAAAAAAGAAGTCGCTGGTAAGATGTGGAATACCATATCCAGACTCTGATTAGAACTCTCGTTAGTCTAAAGCAAAGAGGGAGCTGACTTTTGATAGGCTAAATGAAAGGAAAAAATAAATCAAGTCAGAAAAACTAATATGAGCTCAGTCTAAAAGAAGAAAAGGAGATACTGCTTTTAATAATAACGGAAAAATAATACAAAATTATAAAAAAGATATACATTCAAAGATCATTAATTGTCCTACTTATTTGTGGGATAATTTTTTGTATACTGCTTAGGCCATTGAATACTTTTAATTTTATATGTAAAACAATTACTATATATTTAATAAATATTTAATACTTATTGATTATCAATATAAAATTTTTAGATCACATATTAAAGAGATATAATAGTTTATGTAGGATATGAGACTTAAAATCTACTAATTTGTGCAAGAATGAATAAACATTCTCTCTACATTATTTAGCACGTTCTAGGATATAAATTGCATAAATACAGGAGACTTAGTTACTTAAATAAGAAGTATGGCATCAATAGCTTGGTAGCAGAACATTATGACCAAACAATATATTAAAAAAAATTATATATATGATTTTTGACCTTCAAGCTGCTGGCAGTCCTTTGATAGTAATACAATTAATAAAATAGTAAGGTACTCTATAGATTTATTAATTAGTAAAGATGAAAATTATAATTTAAAGGCGAAAAAATATTTTTAAACTTTAAAATTTGAATATAATTTATACACAGAGACAATAATATTTATATAATAGAAGAGCATAAGAACGATGTAATATAAACAAGCACCAGTATTTCTAGTATCAGTAATCGTTGCTTCTGTCAACAAAAAATGTTCAGAATAAGTATAAAAGATGATGAACGAAATATAATTTTATAGGCGAAATCTCTTAAAAGTTTTTAAATAGAAACAACGATTCTGTTTCTCGTGCCAGTTTCTTGTGAAATAATCAGCCTTTCTTTAAATTTCCTTTATTTTTAGTACTGTAAGGAGATTAATTAAAGTATAAAAATGTATAAATGAATGATTTGTGATGCTATTTCTAATTACGATAATTTATTTAATTACCAACTTCTTTTGGTATATATTCTTTTATATATATTTACTTTATTGTTAGTGGATGACTATACTTTAAATATACATATTTATTAAACACACACATATATAATGTAATATAAATATTACATTATTTCTTTAACATATGGTCATTGCATAGGTTTAATTATTTAATTATTTATTATTACTATTAATATGACAATCAAACTTACTTTTTATGTTTATATATAATGAGCATTATATAAACTAGTACATATAAATATATTAATCTTTTAATTTGTAATTAAAAAAATAATTATCTTCTGTGCTAAATATTTAAAGACTTAACTTCTAATAGTTGGAGGTTCAATATAATATTTCTAGAAACGCAAAATAGTTCAGAGTTTTTTATTCTACTCAATAATTGCTTTGAGTTGATAGGTTGTTTTAACCACGCGACATCAATAAAATCTGGAGAAATAGAGCATAAGTTGCACTTCAGCTTGATAATTGATACTTAACGAGGAGCATTTATTGCGCAGAATCCAAAATGGAGTTCAATCTAGCTACTAAATATAGTTAGTATTGTACGTGTAAGTGTCGAACTAAAGAAAAATTTTAAAATTTTTCAGGAAAGGAAATAAATTTTAGTTTTATTTATAGTAACTAAAACGATAAAAAAAGAAATAAATCAAAATGAATGGACAATCCATGGTAGTAGAGCACGTTTAATAGCGCATTTGTTTACAAATAAAGGAAAGTACTCTACTATACATATATATATAAATGATCGTATTCACAATATAAACGATTATAATCTATTTTTATAAATTTATAAATACTATTTTTATAAATTAAAATTGCTTGCGTTTCTATTTTGGTTCGCAATCTAAATACTTTAAATTAGTAATTATTTGATAAAATATTAATTATTAATTAAAATTTGACTTTACTGAATTTATATTTATTATAATGAAACGTAATTAATTCAGTGTATAAGAGTATCTTATAAAAGTTGCTTTGTTTTTAATGACATAAATAATACGAATGTAATTAACTTCATTAGTTAGTTCATATATATTATATAAAAATATTTTAAAATTTTAAAATACTGAATTCGTTTGATAATTTAAAGTTTTCTTTTCTGAATAAGGTTATAATTTAAAAAAATTTCTTATATTATAAAAATTAAGAATATATTTATATTCTAATTTTTTCATATGTTTTACAAAGTAAAATATGTCAATTTTCTAAGTACTAGTTATTAGATAATTTCTATGTAACAAAATTGAATATATGGTTGGTATTTTATTGATTCATTATTAATAATAAACAGTTGATTATTTAATTTAAGTATTAAATACTTATTATAATTTAATATTTAATATGTTGACATATTGCTTTATACTATTGTGCTCAGTTCATGGAATTGCAGATACAGTGAAATAACTTACTTATTGATAACTATGTTTGAACTAATTCCAGACATACAAAGTAAGTATAATATTCCATTTAAATTACTACACTAATCATTTTTGTATAATAAAATAACAGAATATATTCATTTCGATATTTATTTTGTGATTTATTATTAATTATTTCTAATCTCGAATAATATCAACATTTGGTTCAGACTATTGCAACATTAAAAATTTTGATGTGAATATGAATTTAGAGTAGCTAAATTTAATAAGATAAATTTCTGGTTACAAAGTAATGAAAATATTTTAATTTAGATTTCTAAAACAATTTTTGTTCTAAGTTATAAAATAACGATTTTTAAAATCATTTTAAAAATTTTAAATAGTGTTGAATCAAAAAATTAAATTTAATTGAATACCTTGATTAATGACGAAAATCGATATATAATTATTTATATATAGTTATAGAGCTACTGGGTTATTGAAGTAATTGTGAAAAAGTATTTTTTTAATTATCTTGATTGCATTAAAAATGAAAGAATTTTGTAGAAAGCATGGCAAGTATTTAAATGTACTTTATTTTAATATATACCAATGTTTTAATAATACCAAAAGAGTTTTATTATTTTTTTTAAAAATTTTAAAAAATATACCTAAAAGAATATAAGTACACTTACCATGTATTGGTATCCTTAAAATATATAGTGGAATATATTTTAAGAACAACTTTGTTGTTCTTATAATAAAAGAACAAATACTATTGTTGAAAAATAATTATAATTACATATATTGATTTAAACTGCGAAATTAATGTATGTTTTCAAAACAAAAATTGAAAGAATTTTGTATTTTAATATACTTATTAATTTAAGCGTACATAATGATTAATAACAATCTAAATCAAAATGACTGTTATTTGAAAAACATATACAAGTTAGTGTTCTTAAATTATACATATATATTATGTTGATGACGTAATGTATTTATCAAAATAAAATTTGTATTCAGTATTCTAGTATATTTTAGAAAAAAAAATGTATTAAATTTCATCTATTCAAATATATTTTAAGAGATGTAAATATTTCTATGTTTGTAATCAAATAATTAAATCAGTGAATATTTTTAAATGTATTTGATTATTAAAGTGGATAATAATTTGATTATTAAAGAAGATAGTAATTTTATTATTAAAGTGAATAGTACATAAACTTTAGTTTCATTATTTCACATAAAAAAAAAATTTAATTAAAATATTATAATATTAAACATAATTATAACTATCAAACGTTATGCAACGAGTTTCTTTTAAATCAAAATATAACTTTTTCTATTTAACTTGAATAATAATATAAGTTTTAAATTATATTGGATATTGTTACTTAATATTTACGTTAGGAAATAAATATTGTTAGAAAATAAAAGCATGATTTTTTGTTTACTCTTTACCTTATAAACATGCTGATTTTTATAAGCAATATAAATTTATTCTTTTGATGCTTATTATGAACTTAATTTATTTATGATCTGTTCATTTTTGAAGGTATAAAATATTAAAACACATTATAATTCTGATAAAAAATTTGAGGTTCACTTGAAAATATACTTGATCTAAAAATAAATTGTCAATGTCCAATTTTTGGTCTTATAGAATATTCGAATTTCTAAAACTTTGTATTTGTTTACTTAAAAAACACCGAATATGAATTTTCTTGTTTTTCATATGAAAATCTTGTTTCAGACCTAGATAGTTTACATTGAAGCTAAACTGTAAATGGTACCGTTTCGTGTTATTAATTTTAGAAAACATCAGTTTTTTTGTTTTTTTTTCTAATTATAATAAAAAATAATTTTTAAAATGTAAATTTAAGAAGAACGAGATTTTATCACTTAAAACAGTATGTATTTTAATGGAAGATTTTATAATTTTAAAACATAATTCCATTGATGCGATATCATTATTTTTTCTTATAGATTTTGTTAAAAATCAGTTTTATTATATTTAAAATAATTTTATGAACTATAGTGTTTTACAATTTTAAAGAAAATAGTTAATTTATGAAATCTCTCATTTTTTAAGATCTAAAATCTTATTTATTATTATCGTTATTTTAGTATATCGTTCTACTTACAAGTAAAAACCAAAACAGTATGTGATTTTATGTGTTCGTAAATTATATGTGAAACTTTTCAGAATTATGGGAATGCTTTCCCTAACTAAGCTACCAATTTCTATATGTTTCTTCTATCTTTTAAATTATCTTTATTTCATAATCTAGTAAAAAAACTAGTCTTCTACATTTCCACCTTACATTATAATGTAATTATGTGTAACTGTAAAACAGCTACATTACCGTGCTTTGTATATGCATATACATAAAAAAAATATATATATATGTGCATATATTGTAGTATGCAGATATTATTTTCTTTTTAAATACTTGGTCAAGATAATTTTTGTTATCGACTGAATTGAATTTTAAAATAACTATTTGAAAACTGGAAAAAGTAATAAATTTTTTCGCTAATTAATTGCATTATTAGAAAAAGTTACATTGCACATAAATCACAGTGAACTTATTAAGCTTGGACTAAAGCTTCATCTTATTAGTTAAGCGTTAAAAGCTACATTAATATCTTTAGTAATGTTTATTTTGCATAACTTGGAAAACTCTTCTCCAGATAAATTCTATTATGGAAAAGACAGATGATATCAACATTTTATCCGTAGTTCAGCACATTACAGTCTAAATTAGCTTAGTACATGAGGATACAATCCATGGGAAGGAAAACAAAGGTTAAAATTTATGGCTTCCAAACTCACCGTTGAGAACATGGACCCTGATGGACGACATATTTGCATTGCTCGGCTTGCATTTGTACTCCCCAGAGTCTGCGGGCTGGGCTGTCTGTATGAGCAGCCACGAGGTCGTCACATCGTTGCCCTTTTCAGTTATTACAGACACACCACCCCTGGGACTATCGTAGCTCATCACAGCATCGTTGTAATACCAGAAGATAAAAGCTGGCGGTTCCCAACTAAAGTGAATTGCACACGTCAGATTTATTGTACTTCCAGCTCCAACATATAACTCCGGACCACCTAATATCGTTGCGGTTGGCACTGTAAAATCACAGATACATAAGTAATGCATGGTTATTTTTTGGATTTTTCATGTCCTAATACAGATACATTTGATACTTTTACAATTTTACTTTGCATGCAAGAAACTTTTTTTTATGAAACATTATTCTTTATACAAAAAACCTACTTTCTGTAAATTCAATAATTTACTGAATTAATAATTGTTATTAGAAATGTAAGATATTGTTTATAATCTGTAATTAATTAAACATGAAACATTGAAATTTTAGTCATAGCATGTTTTACAAAACTTTCGAAATATTTAAAGCTTACATTTTGTTACTAGTTTTATTAAAATAAACTTCTAATACTTATTTACAATAATAAATAATTTTAATTTTAAATTAATAAGTCAATTAGACTTACTTAGTTATTAACTATTACTGTTATTCTAATTACATAAATTATGTATCTTATAAATCATAGAAAAAATACTATGAAATAATATTTCTATAAATTATATAAATTCTATATCAAAATTTTTCTTATCATATTACAGAAAACAGATAATATTTATTAAAACGTTATAATAATTATTTACATTTTCAAAGCTCAAATCATTTAATTATTTACCTAAAATTGTAGTTATATAGAAATTTTGATTTACTATAATTTATTGTTTCAATAATTATATATACCAAAATGATTTAAATAAATAATTATATAATTTTTCAAAATTACTAAGTATAATTATTTATTTAAGATTCTAAAGTATTTTAGAAAATTTTTTATTTTCATTCAACATATTTTATAACTACGAATATTTAAACTTGTAAACAGTAACAATAACTGAAATTAGGTTAACTTTTTTCTTTCAATTTTTCTTTCTAATTTTGCTTACTGTAAAATATACTATAAAGATAATATAATTTGGTATTTTATTTGTAAGGATCAAAAGCAAATTAATAACTTGTAAAGAATTATTTAATACTTTCTTACCAACGACATTCAGATGATACTGATATGCTTTGAGTGGAATCGTTGAAATTTGACATTCATAGATACCTTCGTCTCGCTCCTGGACCCACTTTATACAAAGGGTCCACTCAGACCACTCATTATTTGATCCAAAATTTGGTTTATGTAAAACTTGAAACCTCTGGTCACTTGTATAAGTATATGCACCTGCAGTTAGAATGTGAATATCTCGATGTCTTACCCATGATACCTGATTGTCAAAAATGACCAAATATTAGAAGTTTCATTTTTTTGAATTATTATGCATAATGATTTGAAAATATGTAAAAAATTTAAAAGTGCATTTACAATATTTAATTTTGATGTGTTTCTAATACTTATGAAAAAATAAATTATTATATCATTTTCTGTATATTGTATCAAGTTCAAAATAGTTTTTATAAAATTTTGAATTTTAGTAATTAAATGCAAATTCACTAGAATGAAATTAAATGAATTTCTTAGTAATTCTTTATTAATTTAAAGACCCAATATTAAAATAAGTTATACTTAAATAGGAAAAATCGTGCTTGATAATTTAGAAATATTAAAACGTTTCATATTATTTTGTTGTTTTTAGCTAGAAAAAAGTATTATAATTAGTATAATATAAAATACTCTATTATAATTACAATATATTTCCAGTTGTCAGTCTCTGTAATTATAGATATTTTTTATAAAAATTAAAAGTACAGAAAAGGTTATGTTTATTATAATGTTGAATTCCGATTCATGTTTTAATCGGAAGAATTCTTAAATTTTCAAGCAAAAAATTATTAATTTGCAATACAACGTACTGAGAATAAAATATTACGAGGCTCCTGTATTTGGCCAAAATAGAAATTCATCATTCGAATTTTTATTCGAAATTCATCATCGAGTCTAATTGAAATAAACTATTATAATAAGATTCCAACAATTATATATAATTCGATGGAATTATAATTTCAAGTTAATTTTTCTCTTTTTTTGGTTTTGGTATTCACAGATATTAGATGTATAAAAAATGTTATATACTATTTTTAAATAAATCATACATTTTAGAATGAAATAAAAGATTCTATTTTTATAGTATAATCAATAGAAATTATTATTATATATATATTTTTTTTTCTTTTATATACGTAGCACATAAAAATTTGTGAAGGAAGAGTCGAATATTATGGAATAAAAATGAATGAAAATATGTATGGATCTGAAGAGCTATAGAAATATTGATTAATATTTCTGAAAAATACCATAATAAATCGTAAGTAATTAACTTATCTTTTAGCGTTTTGCAATAATGAAGAAAACTACGGAATAATATTTTGAATCTGTGCGAACAAGGGCACATCAAATTCTGAATATGCTTGTGTTCCGTTGAAGAGTACCAAGAAAAATACAGTAAGTATTTCTCCGGACAGATAAAAAAGATGGAAAACTATGAAGTACAAAGTACAAGAAAGAAAGATAATATAGAAACTGCAACACATGTTTCTTCACTGTAAGAGTGTAAAAAGTAGATAAATATGATCTATTATTGATCAGTTTATATGTTGCTAGGGGTGCAAAATCAATCAGATTCATGTGGGGCTCTTTTTAGCGAAAAAGCATTGATCAATCAAAACTGATAAGATACACAATTTATAATAATGTAGAAATTATAACGAATAAGTAGCGATGAATCTGCCAAATAAAAGAAATCCTCGTAGGAGATATGAGAACCCAATGATAAAAAAGATGCCATGTAGTGTAAGATGAATAGTATAGATAATAAAACGTGCAAAGAAAAGCAAATAAAGCTCCTAAGCTCTTGTATCGAGTTTCTACATAAACACCTAAGATAAACTAATTACGCTCACTTTTCTATGTGCTATTTGTGGACTATAGAAGAAATGGCAGAGCTTTTGAATCCAAATTAACATGGTCTACGCTTGAATACAGACGTATGAGGTACTACCTATTGATTTCCATAATTAAATTCGAAGCTTAAGACTAGATACAATATTATTTAATATTATCCGAAAATGGATGGTTTTATTTATCTTGCAAGGTAGTTTCTGGATCCTTAAATTGAGTACAGTTATATTACATTATCGCCTCCACGTAAGCTATACACTTATTGCCGAGGCGAACTAGTTGATTGAAAGATGTATTAACTTGGTGATAAATTGGTAGCTGTTATTGATATCAGTTTATTGATGGCAAAGTAGATTCTAGTTAGAGACCATTTGAGATGAAGTTTCGTAAACAATACGAGGTAGTTAGATTGTGATTTGCGGTTCGATGCTAGCCATTTGGAATACTATTAGTAGTAGTGCAAAGTCATTTTTACCAGAATGTCAAAAGTCGTTGTACATTTATAATGTACGTATCCAATGGGAAAATCCTTGTGGTTATCCTTACAAGGTAGGAAGGGATCGAAATTAGTCCTTTAATGTTATTCTGATTAGAAAGTATAATGAAATAATTGAGAAAATTGAGAGGTCATAACGTTCAGCGTTCAGAGAGTTGAGCGGCTTATATATAACATAAGCTTCTATGCTGGTAGCGAGTGAAGTCTATTTCTTGAACATAAGAATAGTATCTGTAATAATATTTTATTATGGCATTTAACAACCTTCTCTAGTGCTGTTAAAATAATATCGACGATCATCTAAGCATTAGTTTTTCCTTTCCATATCTAAACGTCAATAACATAATAGGTGATTCCATTGTTATTTTTCATCTGGTATACTCTTCATATGATATGTAGCCCACGATGTATTATAAATCATCGAAAAGTTAATAAAAATAGAGGTATTATTGGTAGAAACTACCTCTTTGTGTATTGTTTTACTAATAAAATACGCAATAACAATGTAGCCTTTGCTATTGTTAAATAGATATCTTCTCTTATAAATTTATATAAAGTTTTTAAAATTTTAGTATGTACAAATATGTAATCTATCTAAAAATTTCCAATAAATTATTTGATTTTTATTAATGATGATTTGGTTGCGCTTTTCCCAAATGGAGTTGTCAAAGTTATCCTTGTTGGGTGGCAGCTTTAATATTTCCGGAAAAAAAGATGCTGTCGCGGGAAGCATTGATGGATGTAAGAACATAGCGTCGTAGGCAACTATTCGTATCGATGCGTCTGTCATATCTTAAATTTTTTCAAAAACTTAAGATGTGACTATATGGCTCATTGCTATTCGAGAACAAAACCTCAATAAGTTAATGGGAGGTGATCTAATTCCCTGAATAAATAAATATGCGTTGTGATGCTACCCGAAACCTGAAACTTGTGCAAAAATAATTAATGTATTTATGAACCAGCTAAAACGATTCATTTAAGGTAATTATTAATTTCAAAATTACGAAATAAAATAGTAGTGATTCTGTTAAAAAATTAATCAGTATTACTTATTATATAATATAAAATTATTTTTCAATAATTCTGATTCATTTAAGATATTAAATTCTTTATTTTATACAATCCTATAATTCACAGTAATTTTATAATATAAATTGAAAATTAATACAATAAATAATGTAAGAAATGTATATATATTCTAGATCTATAGTCCGACTAGGTTGCTAAGAAATATTAACAAGTTACTTACAAGGTAATGTCTAAGATTCTTAAGAATGTTCGAGTATATTTATAAAATTCTTCAAATAATAAAAAAAGATAAATTATATTTAAAGCATGATATGATGTTAACATACACACACACACACAATTAGCAAAAATATTATAATGTCTAGAACCTACACAAATTTTAATTGATATAAATCAAAATAGCGATATTAAATATATAAATTGTGTTTTAATATAATAACTTTTATTTGAAAATCGTCTTATTTCTTATGAACAGTCAGATATTTATTAATTTATATTATAAAATACTATAAAGTCATTTAAGTTTTTGACAATTTTATGATAAAACAAATTTCATTAATTACTTAGTGATTTGCCTTTCAAAAAGTTTAACCGTCCGTTAAATAACAAATTTAGAGATTAATACATATAACAAATGTTGAGATAATAAATGTAACTGTGTAATACATTCATAAATAGTTGTAATTGCTTCTCAATTTTCAAATATAAAGATTATTACTCAGTTATATCACTATAATAATATAATTTCATTACAGGAATTTCATTATGTATATTGATTTAATTCATAAACACATCATTGTTTAAAAAATAGAAACATTTTATACACAAATATTAAGCAACGTGTTAAACAAAAGGAAATGTTTGAAAGATTTACATTTTTCTATTTAGTTATATTTTACAGATATGGAAAAGTGAAATGAATGAAAGGTTTCGTTCAGAATATGTAAATGGAACAGCTTTATATGATTTTAGAAATAAAAAGAGAGTCTGGTTTGTAGTTTACGTAGAGAAATTTTAACTTTTCTAATTCGTACTTAGAAGATTGAAGTGAACGTATCGATTTTCAATTAATTCGATAGTACAGCGAAATAAATTGTCTTCAATTTTTTTTATATTTAGAAATTTACATTTGCAATGTGAATACGTTCAAAGAATTTTCTTACAAAATTTGAACTTTCTTATAAAGGTGTATAATGAATATCGTATGTTCTTGTATAATGAATATTTCTATTTTTATTTTAGGAGCTGTATGCATGTTCTTATAAATGATGTATGAAAGATACATCTATGGTTAGGCTTATTTAAATTTCAATCAATTGATAAGATTCTTTCATTTATGTTGATTTATGTTTTGTAAAAAGTCTACCTAAAAATGGAAGATAAATTAAAAATACAATAAAAATGGCATCTAACTATAAGTTATTTACTACCATATTCAATGTATTTTGTTTTCATGTAATTTTGTTTTATACTGATGATTATAAAACGTAATAAAGCGTAGATAAAAAATTCATTTGAAACGAACAACAAAATTGTCTATCAGTGATATTATTTGCATTTAAAATTACCACTATGAAACATCATCAATAATTAAAAAGATATAAATAAAATATTACAAAATATCAAATTTATAATGATTTTATAACTTTGTAAAAACGTTACACCTGCATATTCTAAAATTAATAGTTTCGAGTTTTCGAAAGGAATAATTATCATATCAAATAATTTCAATAATTGAAATTATACATTATTTATATAGAATTAGCGAACAACCATATAATGTAGATTACAAAATTTCTTTACTAAATTGCTAATAAATAAGAACAATTATTGAGTACATTGCTTACATTCGTAAAAATCAACAATTATTGATATTTAATAATTATTGAAATAAAATAAATTATAAAAAATACTATTTAATTTGATCTCTTTTTTTATATGTAAAAGAAATTACATTTATTATATTTATTTTGAAAAAGTAAGTATTTGTTTTTCTACTTAAATGTAATTCTTATATTTTACTTTATAATAATAGTATAAAATATGATCGAAATCGACATACATATCTCTTTTAATTAATAAGAATTTCAAACATTATGTCGTGTATTCTCTAACTAGTATTGCTGTTTTTACTTTTCTTTATCTCCAATAATGATAAAACAATTTCAGTCTTTAAACTCAAAATGCTAAAATTATTTCATTCTTATAAATAGTGTATGTAATATCAACAAGCATAATGATAAATAATATTTAATTGATTCGTTTCATTCTAACATATACTTGCTTAAATCTTAGTGCATTGCATTTTGAAATATTATTAAGTTACTTTTTGCAATAAAATCAATTTTTTAAATCCATTATATTACAATTATACGTTTGATTTAATATACTAAGGTATTAATCGAGAGTGTGATAACATACAGTTATTATTAGGTGAGTTTTACATTAATTTAATTAATAAAGATAGTATATTATATTATATAGAGTGTGAAGTATAATTCCAATCACTTTACTGTATTAGTTGCAGTTATTGTAATTTAAAATTTTTATATTGTAAATTCCTTATTGCATGTATTTGTAATTTATTATAAATTATATTATTACTTGGAGAATATTTATAAATAAATCATTGCAGAGTAACGATAATTACTTTAGTTAATAACAGATGTTGAAACTTGAACTCCTATTTTTATTTATTTATTTAGAAATTCCAATATTTCTCAATTGCATTTATACTTAAGAAAATTTGTAACGAATTTATAACATCATTTTTGGCTATAATAATTATCATTTTTAGGCGTCAATTTTATACTTTTTTTTTCTTTTTCACTTTTTAATTAATAAATGAAGTCAAGCAATGATATGATTTTAAATGTAATTATAATTAATATACTTTTTTTTAATCATAGCAACCAAAAATTTTTATTGACACTAATTGTATATATATTTATTTGGTTACAAATAGCGTAAAATTATATAAATTATAAAAAACAAACAAATGAAAGGTTATTTATAGATTATTTCAAATTCTAGGAAATAATATAGTTTGTATAATCATTGAAATATATTATTTTGAGATTTTTTATCCACAGCTGTTGAATTTTAAGACACATCAATATAAAAATAGTTACTTTTTTATACATATTAAAGTGTTTTAATACTATCGATAATTAATTAATTGAATTTAATATTATAATTAGAGTAGATTGTAATCTAGATATATTTACTCTGAAAAATTTGTTTATTTAGAATTCGGTTTTAATTTTTCAATTGTACAACCGATAATGTGACAAAACTTTGACAAAATTTATGAAGAATCTTTATGTAAACAAACGATTTTTAAAAGTAAAATCTTTAAATTTGTAATATACTACATTAATGCAACAACATTAATATTATTAAAATTATCTCAGTATTGTTTTATATCATAATTTCAGAACTAAATTTACAAAATAGAATTAAAAAAAGATAATATTATAAAAAGATAGCACGATCATTTTTCAAATTTATGTTCTACTTTCCTGCTATTTATTAAGATGTTCAAAAATGTACTTTTTTCTAATATTACAAAAACTGTGGAAATATTCTGTATGTTTATTGTTAGAAAAAAGAAAATATTTACAATTAATTAAGCATTTTATAACGATATTTTCTTGGAACATGAGTTTATAAATTCTATTATTGCTATAAAAATGAGTAGGAAAACTTTATTGTACATGAATTTAAAAAAATATGTAATAGATTTTCATATAAGACCAATTCTTATTTATTTCGATTGACACTAGAATAAGAAAATAAAATTTTTTATTTTGAATTTGCATTTTCTGACAATATGACTAAATTTTAATTTAAAAAATTGTTTTTAATAAAATTTTTAATATTAATTCGATATTTTAATTTATGGAAACAGATTAGAATAAGTTTAATAAAAAAGAAATAACAAAAGAAATATATTTTTAAGTTTGTTGTGGCTAGTGTTAAAGCTAATGCAAATAAGTATATAAATATTGAGTAATGACTTTAAACAGTAAATTAATCTTTGATTAACTGATAATATTAATTAGATTAATATTACGTGTATATATAAGTTTTAGATTATTTATAATTATTGATTATAAAGTAAAAATTCTATAAAATTATTGAAAATGATGAAAATCCAGGTGTAAATCTTTAACAGGATATAGCACTTTTAAGCGTCCCAATTCACGCATTATATGCACATATTCTATACAGGTACCTTCATGCTGCATTTCATGCTCTTTTCTGTGAAAGTTCTGCCAGTTGAGCTTTCTAAATCCACTAGCTTTTTCTTGCAATACTGAATCGGAAAACGTGCAGGTTGGAATGTACTTTTAAAATGGTATCAATAAAAACCAAGAGCCTTAGTACCACAATGCTTTCTAAACGGAGACTCATAAATGGTGCTTCTGTATCCCATTTATGACGGTTCGAAAATCTGCACCTTCCCATATAAAATTACAGATATGAATAACGTCAATATACCATTACAATTTTAGAATAAAAGTGAAAAAGATAAAAATGTTGCTTCTATCAGCAATTTCACTGAATCGTAAGTAAGTGGATTTACGAATTTATTTTAAAAAACAAGTAATGCCTTGGACCCATTGACCCATAATTGCCTTGGAGCATCTTTGACGAACGGTGTAAGCGAAATGTTAGTGCTGTCATTTGATCACGAACTAGAGATTAAAAAAGAGAACTTTGTGTTTACCTTTATTTTCGTCTACCTGATTCTATATCATTCGTCTAGACAACGCATCCGACTATTTTACAAACGAATCTTATCAGGGCGCGTATCTCGAAGAAACAGTTCCGCCCTTATCAGAGCGAATTATTTGAACGACTGTTCTGCTCTTGTCAGGGCGATGGTGACCTTGACCCTGAGTAAAAAAAAAGTCAATTGATTTTGCCCTTCGTTTCATCTTGAGATTGAAGACATCGTAATCAAGCGTTGACGACCATTTCACATTGTTTATTATTATATATGCGTACCAGAAAACTATTATATTTTATATAAGTGCGCTGAATTTCTGCGAACGGTTTTTCTAAATAATAATGTAAAATAATATAAATTATGTTAATATAAATATGACTAATATAAAAAATATTAATATAAATTTAATATTAATTTACACATATTAATAAGATTCTTGCTTCAATAATTTCATACATAATTATAAATATACAATATGAAGACACAGAGCCTATTTCTTTTCATTTCGAACAATTATTTTAAAACTACGTTATATCAATCAACAGTTTTACTAACTTAAAATTTGAGATAATAGTTACCAAATGTATAATATATTTTTTCATCTAAATATGTGTTTTAGCAGTTATAGTTTATATAATAATTAATAAATATGAGTATATATAGTTGAGTACATAAGTTGTTGAAGATATTAAATGTATTACAACATTTAAAGTATTTTTTAAATTCATATATATTTATATTCATATATATATATATATATATATATATATATATATATTTTATCAATAATTGAATAAATAGTAGTCGATAAGCTAAACCGGTTCTGGCTTACTTTTTATTACGTACCAAAAATCGGTAAAATGTGAGCCAGAACCGGTATATGATCTTTGTCATTGACTCAAAACTATTATAAATCCCATAATATGGAGCTACAATTAGCATAGCATTGATTGGAGGTAATTGTTTGAGTCTTACTCCTCTCACGAATTTTCAGTATGAAGTGTAGGACATCCCTGCACCACATGTTATTTATATTATACTACACCAGCAATTATTAAAATTCAACCCCCTTTTTTTTGTAAAATATTTTGTATTTTTTTACTTTTCTTCATTTATGTTTTGAAATCATTATGAATATTTTTCATAATATTATAATTCTCAATATTACTAATTTTATATATAATGCTACCGGAATCAATATGTGATAGTTCACAATGTTCACCAACCCGATGCTTCATGTAATTGTTATGAAATCTTCATGAGCTTAATTGACTGAATATTACAATTATTATGTGCAGGACCTCTACGTGTGTAACAAAAAATTTGTTCATATAGTTAAATATAATGTCAATTATTATAAATTAATTTTAAAAAGCTTACCTACTTGTTTGATAACAGTGACCCCGAGCCTTCATATTGTTAAAGGAGAAGTTATCTTCACACATCTAATATGTATTAAGCGTTAAATATAATTTTGTTTCAAATGTTGTGAAATTATTCAATACTTTACGATTTTTAAACAATTTTTTTCCAGTAATTTAAAAGAACACGAACATTTTCAAACATTTTACACGAACCAAGCAGCAGAGGTTTCATTCAATTCAATTTCTTATCTTTATGATTTGTATATGGATTATTTATCATCACAAATACATTCAATATACTATATCCTTGATTTATTTGATATTTTTTTTTATTTAATGAGTATTCATAGGTTCAAGTTGATGAAAAAGGTCCTTCATTGATGGTTCGGTTGACCTTTTTTTATTTTTTATTTTTTTATCAAGGAATAGTGTTTCTGTTTCTGCTATGCGTCCTTAAAAGGACGATTTGTATTAGAAATAGACGCGCCGTTTCGAAGTATAAAGAAAGAAAGAAACACTTCCATTCGTTTTCTTTACAGTCAGCCAGCCACGTCCTGCTTCTTTTTCGTTGCCCTTGCATCCTCGACGCTCGAGCACCGCTGTCCCAATCACTGCCAGGCACTTTCTCTCACTCTTCTTCGACTCCATGCCGCACCAATGCATAAGAAAGCGATTTCCTGAGCATTTTTCTCTTAGCCGCGCCGCTCGGGCATAGCGGAAACACCGAATCGAAGCGACGCCGCACCAATCGCAAAAGAGATGTTTCTCGCCGAAGCCACGGCACGCCAATTACAGAAAAGACGCCAACCGCCGCCGTTCCAATCACCGCGGCGGCATCCTAACGGGAAATCCCGAGCCCCTTTTCCTCGGTACGCGTCGTTTCAGTTTTCACTTGCATTGGGTAACTCACCATAAGTCACCCCCAGCTTTCCGGACCCACACGGCGCAGTCAATGCTAGTCATATGAAATTTAATGGCGCGTGTTAAAGCAAACATTCGAAATAAATATATACTAGAAACGATATACTTTTTTCATATCTGAAATTCTTAAATTTAAGAATTTTATTTAGCTTTGTGTGTTGTATAATTTTATATTTATTTATATTTGCACCATAATTTTTTACAAGTATAGAAATAGTGTAAGAATCTATCACAAATAAAATATTCTTTTCTACGTTTATTGATTTCAGTTGTTATAAGATGCGATAAATGATTAACTCAAATGTAATGGAACTTGGTGTAATATTATTATCATCGTCATTAGCTATTGTTTTTTGTACTTCATCCTCATCTATATAATAATCTTGTAATAAAAGAAGATTAATATATTTATTTGTTCCGAAGTAGATATATGAGAAAGTTATACGTGCAATTACCTATTATTCATGTCCTGAAAATAAAAAACAGAAAATATTATTTTGTTTTTCAAATTTTAAAATTTTCTTCGGTAATATTGGAAATTCAATATTTTTAATGTTTAGTACATTTTTACATTTAAAGTATTCCAAAACACGATTGGCACTCCTGCAAGGATAATAATATAGTCCATTTGAAACATTGATTATTATTATTTTTAAAATTGATGCAAGTATGCTTTTTTTCAACTTTAATAGGAAGTTTTATATGTGAACTACATTTGATTGGACAATATTTATATATATATTTACAGTAAGATTTAAATTTAAATTTGCACACCTCGAATCCCTTTATTCAAATGCTTCGTTCATTTGGGTTCATTAGGATTTGTAGCAAACCAATTCTTCAAAATCGTTGTTTTATGAATCGCATTGATTTCACATTAAAATATTTTATTAAAAGATTTGTTGATTTTATTTATAGACAATGTACTTAGCAGCTAGTATTACATTTACTTGAATTGTATTATACTAAATCAGAGACAAATTAATTTACGTTAGAAAAATTCCAAATGCATTCTTGAAAACGAGGACATTTCTATATGTATAAGATTTATAATCAACTTTGAAAGAATATGTTTCTTAAAAACGGTTTGAATGTCATTCCATTTAACTCTATCTCCTCGTTTTTTGTCCTCATAAAAGTGAGTGAATCCATATCCTTGTTTTCAATACCACTTTAATTGGAATAATATTCTTTAAATAACAATGAATCATATGTTCCTCAATTATTTAAAGTATTATTTGTTAAATTTTTGTTAAGTTTTTGTGAGTTTAAACTATCGTTTAATTTTATTAGGTTTAGCATTATTATACTTTATTTCATTACGCAGTATTTTAACTTTTTTGGTATAATATTCTACTGTCAGCATTTTTATAATATACGATAATTTTTGTAACACCAAAAATTTTCAAATAAACAGATATTTTTTTTGTTATTTATAAGTCTAGAGCTTCTCATATTGTAAAGAAAATAAGAGATGGTAGAAAAATCTTATGTAGAAGTAAGACGTAATATCCAATAGTAGCAATTGAAATAGTAATTAAGTGTGGTTGGAGTGAGAAATGCGTTAATCGTATGCGTAAGATAGTTAAAAAACTGTAGAATGGAGTTGCAGAAATAGGGGATGTTCAAATAAAAAGTAATAGTGGTGGAAGTAAAAAATGTAAATAAAAAATAAATGCATGCGTAAGATGATATAAAAATTATATAAGACAGTTGTAATAGCTAATATGAGTGAGTAAGAATCGTAGAATAGCATTGTATACATTATGTAGAAGAAGGAAAAGGGATATCAAGGGTTATTGAGAATTGTAGGAAAATAAAAGAGGAGGAAAGTAAATATAATAATTTGAATTATTGTACATGCACATACTTCAGAGTGAGATGGATTACATTGTATAACTTCAGAGTTTCAAGAGTCCTTCGAATAAGTTTATTTTTAAAGACTTAGCTATTTTTTGCTTAAAGAAGATGTATAAAGTTCAAAAAACATTTTACATGATGCAGGCGATATTGTTGTTACAGATTGAAAAACATATAATATTTTAGTACAATAAGAATATATTATATTAAAGAATAAATACATAAATTATAAATAGTTAAAGAATATCATAAAAAATATTAATAATGTTAATGTTCAGATTTGTTCTTAACATAATTGTAAACAAATATTAATATATATAGTTAATATTATTCTTTATGTAGAACTATATTATGTATACTATATGTGTTGCAGTTAATGTTCTCCAATATCATTTGAAGGAAAAGATGAAGTTTTTGCACATGTGAAAAGCTGCATTTTTCTTTCAAAATTCAAAAAACAAAAACTATCTACGAATAAAAGAAGAGAAAAAGAAAAAATGAAAAAATTTAATGAAATGCTTATATTTTACAAAATATAATTATGTAAGGTTTTAAAATATTTATTTATATAAATAAATAAATAATAATTAGAATAATTAAGCATAACATTAATACATATAATAAAATATATCGTTTCAAAATACTTTTTATGGCTAATTAATAATTTTTATCTAAATTTATTAAAAGAAATTATGTAAAATTTATTTGAAAAATTATAATTAATTGATTATATTATTTGGGCGTATGTGCGTGCATGCGTATATTTAGTATATGTGTGTGTATATGTGTATGTGAAGAGGAAAAGAGAGCATATATAATAAATTTGTACAATTATGCAATAGCGAAAAAGAAAACGTGCAGTATCGTTGTATAAATTAAGTGTATTATTGGACAAGAGCAAGAGAGAGAGAGAGAGAGAGAGAGCTCGATATAACAATATACGCTCTTTGCGTATGATGTTACCACTGGCTATCTCTCTCTTAAATATACTGCATATAGTGTTACCTCTCTCTCTCTCTCTCTCTTACTTCTCTCATACGTTTATTTTGTACAACAAAGCAGTGCTCCTTCTCGTTCCTTGGAATTTCATTACCTTTTCTCTACTTCTCTATATATTTTACTTGGCCCTTGCTGGTACTGTAAGATATCTTGGATGTTATTTTTCTTATATTCATAAGAATACTGATTTCGGTTGCATATATGTATGTAAGTATACGTATATGCATACACGTGTATATAGATATATATTTGTAAATTGTTTAAAAAATATTTTAAAAAATCATAAATAAAATACGTTATTCAATTATAGTTTAATATTAATTTATAAAATTATAATCTTAATTTATTTATATATATGTAAATATTAATTAATTATTATTTTTATATACAATGTACCTAAATAATTCGAATACAATAATAATATAGTTCTAATAATAATTATATTTTAAAATTATTTTTACTTTGCACAGTTACAAAGTGTTATAAACATCGGATGGTAAGATTACATTTTTTGTATTTTCTTAAAGAATGACAGCTGACGGTCATAAAAAATTTTAGTAAAATACGATAGCCTGTGGGGATCATTCATTTGATGGATGAAGGTCTGCGAAAAAACATAAACATATTCGATGGTCACATGGAGCGGGAGGACAGGTGTCCGACACTTCATACTGAAAACTCTTTAATGGGCGGAACTTTTAAAATTCCCTCCAATTAAAGTTATGCTTATTGTAACTCCATTTTAAAGATTCTATGATAGTTCTGATTCACTTTACCATGAAAATGATGTATCATGTGAAATACATGTAAAAAATTTTAATTCTAATTTATATACGTAATTAGTACTTAATCAATATTTAAGATTATTTTTTATTACAGAATTTCATATTGCAGTACTTGAATTTATATTAAAAATCGTTAACCATCGCATGTAAATTATTTATGAATGCAATGTAGGAACATATAAATATGTTTTATAAGTACACATGTACGTTTATAACTATGTATTTATAAATATTTTTGCTTTATGTATATGAGCTGTTTGATAAGTTCTAAGTCTAAGTAAGGAAATATTTATTTAAGTGTTTTTTTCTTTTTCTTCTCAATATGGTCATCATTAATTTTCAGCAGTTTAGTCTAGTGTTTCGGTACTCAAGTAATATTAAGTCATTCCGGTACGTCAATATACTGTAAAATAGCTATATGTAGTAACAATAATTGCATAGTCACTAGAAAATAATGAAACTCTACAATAATAGTTTGTCTCTTTTTTTATCAGAAGAGGTTTTTTTTTTAAGTTTTTGTTCAAACACTGTAGCTTGAGACAATCACTAAAAATATCTTTTCGATGTCTTCTGAAAATGGAAACATAAGTTTCATATACGATTCATGCTCATAGTCTCTTGATATGTCTTTAATATTTGAAAACTCCCTTGCTTTCACTTATAGACCTATTGTCATGATTTTATGCATTTTTTGTATAATTTTGAACACAGTTATTTAAAAAAGTAACCACAACAAAGTTCATTACTTTGATGTGTACTTAATCGATTCTAAATTTTGCAACTACTGAATTTAATAAAGAAAAGTCTGAAAATGATTTAAAATATCTTTTATAATCTTTATCACTTTATAACTTTTTAAAAATATATATCTATTGCTTGTATAAACATCAGATCTTTTCATTTTTTGAGTTGGATAGTTAAAATAATATACTCATGCAGTTACTTGAAAATTAAATAAAACCCGATGAAAATGGATTTATTCAGTACCATTAAGAAACTAAATTTAAGATCACTATTTCTATGTAAGGTTGAAAATTTACCAAATCAGCTTTGTAGATTATTATATATTTTCCTCTTTCTAAATTTTTACTGATACGTGATACCATTATTAATATCTAAAACACTTAACTATGATAACGTTATCCAAATTATGAAATTATCATTTTTATTTAGTCCGAGAAAAAATAATACAACAATCTTAATCGTATTATTCAACTTGCGCGTAATTAAACATCAAAATTACTGAAATGAATTATATAAATCATATTATAATAAAGAACAAAGTTCATACTATTTTTTGAAAATTTTCGAATTTATTTGACCTCGGCAACAATCTGATTAATAGAAAAACATTTGTTGCAATCAACAATGTTTCTTTCTGCATATCAGTATATCAAAATATATTCTATTTATGATCTCTTTATAAAAGATAATGCACAATAAAAGAAGTTCTTCCATGTTACTCCATAAAGGATAAAGAAAAGAGATAGGATATAGAACACAAAATCGTGTAAGATAATTTAATCTATTATAATGAAAGATATCTATCGAACAAAGTGAATATTTCTGTTAAATATAATTCAGATATGAGGATAAAATAAATAAAGTTACAAATAAAATTGTGTATACTTTAAAATGATTTACGAAATCATAAAGATAAATACTAGAAACCTATTTGAGAAAGTGAAAAAGGAGAGTGAAATGAAGTTTACCTAATTTTGAACATTATACATCCACTACGAAGTTGGGTATTTATAAGCTTAAAAAAGAAATTTTTAACGTTTTATCAATTTAAGCTTTTAATGGATACTGTGAAACATATATTTAAACCCTGCTTAAAGAGTCGTACAATGTATTAGAAATACGTAGGTTCAGATAGACTATGTACTTTATTAGGATAATTAGGACAACTAAAATTAAAGAAAACTTCTAATTCCTACATTTCATCATCAATATAAGCATAGTACACGGTATAAGATTTAATGTAATTATTGATAGGAATGAAATGTGTGTTTTTGATTTAGTTGAATATTTAAAAATTGTACCGATCAATTACTTTATTACATACTGTATATTGAGCTCTACATAATTGATTTATTCTATCGAATAACTTTGAAAGTATTAAACTTCAAGTTGTTTACCTGAAGTAAAGCAAGTTTTAGCCATATATATTTAATTTTTTAAAGTTTTAATATGTTAATTGATTACGAAACTCTCAAATTCTAGAAATCTAACAATACGTATCGATTTCTTTGTATTTATAGTTCTTTTAAATTGTGTCTCAATAACTATTTTTACATGAAAATAATTTTAGTTCCATTTTTTATTATTATCAAAACTTATTTAATCTGTAATTCTTCAAAGAGAATGATATTGTTCGTTCAACAAAATAAATTTTAAATAAAATTAGATATAAATATACTTTTTAATTAATTAAAAAAATAATCACTTCAAGGGATAATATAGATATAGAAGTGTTAGTAATTCATTTATTCATGCCTTTGTACTTTAATTTTATTTGTATATATATTTATTACTAATTTCTTTTGAAGTTTTACATTAAGATTCTTCCAAATTGTCTGCAAAAATTATTTTAAGATCACCATTCAAATACATGTAATTATAATTCTTTCTCATTTGTTATGTAATTCTTTTATGGTCAAGAAATAGTTTTGTATTTTTTATACTCTACTCTTTCAATATCAGTGTGAATCAAATTTTTTTGAAACAAGAAGAGAGTATCTAAGTTAATTATATAAAGACATTAAAATAACTGACATTCTCTTATAATTTTCAGAAAATAATGAATTGTGGATATTAGTTTGAAATAAGAATATAATATGAAATATATTTTTTCGTAACATCTGAAATTAATTTAAGGAAACCATATTGCGCTTTTACTTTTAATAAAATAACTGAGTTTTGCTATTTAATTTATCTGTTTATTTATAAAATACTTTAAAATTAAAGTCAATACATAAATAATTTCAAAGGAATAAGTAATATATAATTCAAGTATTATTTTGGTAATTCTATAACTCATACAAAAAGTTATATATCATTATAATTTTATATATCATATCATCCAAAAAGTTATATTTTGCAAAATAAAATAATAATTGTTGTAAAAAAGTATTCAAATGAATATTATATATATATATATATATAAGAAGTTTTGGTGTGAACTATATATATTTTATATTAATGAAATTCAGTAAACTATTTAAATGTATGAGTTTATGATTTTATATAAATTTATAGTACAAATTTCTATTAGAAATAAAGGCATTGTTTCTAGAATTAGTATTATTTTCATTTATAATATATGTAGTATTAATATTTATTTGTTTAAAAAATATTATTATCGCTTTCAATTTGATGTTAGCGATTTTTGAAAACCTTTTAATATACCAATAGATACGACTTAAAATAATAATCAAAATCGTTTAAAAAAAATACGATATGTTAAATCTGATATTATGATATAAAGAACTGATAAAGCATCATATTCAAGAGTAAATATGACTGTAGTTCGAGAATTCATTTATAATTATGCTTTTTTTTTGTAACTATATTCCACATGCATGAGTGAAAATGTGCAGAACGATACACTTATGTCACGAGTATATTCGAAAATATTCCTATTCTAAGTTAAAAAATATAAATCTACTTAGAGTTGTCTCTGGTAGTCGATAGATTCCAATCAAATTTTCGATCACCTTAATCAGGCCAACTACATAAAGCTTTATGATTGGTATCATTTTTCGGGAAATCAAGGATAGGTTATACGTCAAAATTGAAGGGAAATGACGATATTCACTCTGCGTTTAACTATCTTCTTTTTCGTTATTATCTTTCATTTATAGAAAAGAAATATTATTGTTAGAATTCAGGTGCAATTATGGTGACGAATATAATTGTGCTTTCATCTATGCTTAGAATGTTATCTGATATAGTTGTCCTTTTGTTAATTACTAAGTTTATACTTACATATAGTTAATTACCAATTTAGTATCACTCAAGAATAGGCTACCTATAAAAGCACAATTAAAATGATGCCATTTCATGAATTTGCATATGTACTAATTCTTTCTCAAGTTAACTAATACTTACCACTACCGATATTCGACGGAATACAATTGGTAGATTGTAAACCTTACTACAAGCTTGATGATATGATTCGTTTCATAGAGTTTTGTAATCTACAAGATCCTATATTAGTTTTTATTTTATTATAATTGTATTTCTTATAGTTCTGTCCTAAAGTAAAGCAAAATATTCTTTATTAGTATGGTAGGATTTAGAATAATCTGTTCTTGTCTGTTATTTAGAAAAGAATCTTCTTTTACAAGAAGCTTTCCAAGTCTAAAAAAAATACGAACTAAAACTTTGCGACGATCCATACCATCGCATGACTTAAAGTATAATTATAATATTTATTATACTGTATTATATTGTTTTTTCTTTTTATATTTATTTAATACTATTACTAAAAAATTAAAAATAATTGTTAATTAGGAATTTATTTTATACATAGTGAATCAAATATAAGATACTAATATTATTAAAGAGTTTGAAATATTTAAGATGTACAAGTTTAACTACCTACAATTTTATACTTGAACTTTTACTTTTATGAAATTCTTATTAGCGTATGTAAATATTAAAATTTACTGTTAGAGTTGTCCTGATTAACTAGACCTCTTATAAGCATATAAATATAAATTAATTATACTGTTTGAAATCAATATATTAAATTATAAAATTATTTTTTTATCTAATAAGTTTTCTCGAATATTATTTTACATTATTTTAATATATAAAGCATTTATGAATTAATAATAAAAGTATTTTTAGTATTTAATGCAGTATAAAATATTTAAAGAAAAAAGTTCAAATTTAAATATAAATAAAATTTAAATAAAAAGATTTAATTATAAATATAAAATGGTGTTTCATTATGAGTGGAGCCCTAATTGTCCGATATTTTTAATAGTACTTCTAATCTGTTATGCGCTGAGGATTAAAGTATTCTTAGCGCATTAAAATCTCTCTTGCAATATCGCAAGCTAGCTGGCGCTCAGTTAATGACAAAGAGTGGACTACCTTTCTGTTTCTAGAACAAATTAGGTATGAGACGCGATCAAAGAATTTTAAAAAATCTTGCTAGCACCATCATCAATAAGATAACATATAAGATCATGAAAAACATGTGGTAGGATTTTGATTTGTCTATATTTGATGTATTTTATTAAAGGAAATTTAAGACAACCAAGAAATAGAAAGTGATATGACGTATAATCGTGAATTTTTCCATATTGCAGTTTTTCTGACGATAGCATACTATCGATGTTGAAATACCTATTATGTATATAGCCAATGTTATCCCATCTCTACCCTAGTAATAATAGCCCTCTGAGAGCCCACATAGCAATAACGCAAACCTTTTCTTTGCATAATTTTCACGAATTGCGTGATCATAATTATTGACCATTCGAGTTAGATAGTGCAGGTTGTACAAACATTTATTTTTTATAACAAGTACCAAACAAGAACAAATTTGTTTAATTAGATCTAAATTTAATATGTAGAAAAACAAATTAAATAATATTCTTGCAGATGTGATGATAAAATATGCAAACAAAATAAGATATTATTAGAAACATTAGTTATAATGTACTGTAATAATTTTACTTTTTTCATGTTAATATTATTTATATATTTTTTTTATAATTAAAATTTATATATGATATAATTTCATTGAAAATATCCAAAAGATTCTTGTATGAAAAGCTTTAAAAAAATTTACAAAATTTATTCCACTATATAAAGAAACTTTATTTGATTTTAGATAAAATGTTTGAATATATTTTAAAAAGATTATTTAGAAAATTATATATATATATTTACAAATCAATAATAACGATATTTGTATTTGATATATGGATATAATTCTTTATAAATAATTATACACATTTTATTTATTTTTTGATTAGTTAAAAGAAATTTTTAAACACTCGAAAGCTAATAGAAGAATATGTCTAGAGAATATTTTTTTAAAAATCATGATTCATAAATCTTTGTTTATACAAAATAAATACGTACGATACATATTAGAACACTAAACTTAAACCTCTGCAAATTAATGTACTGAAATTAAGTTGCTCTTTTTGTTTACTTAAATTACGCTTTATTACGATTATCTTTAATCTCTTACAATCAATTTTGTGTTACATCAAATCCAATGTTATATGAAATTTAATATAAGATTTTTATCTGGTTCCAATTTTTTTGCATGAAAAAACAATTGCTTTGTCACAACATCCATTCTCAAATCTTGATTTTTTGCTTTATATCACATTGAAATAATTATGTTTTACATCAGCACAGTTATTATGAGAATAGATTAGTCAAGATGAGTAGAAGTACGTGTTTATAATATAGTCTATAGTAGGCGCTATAAGCTTGCATGTTGAGAATTGAAATTCAATTTTCATGAAATTTAATATAATGATGGTTCTAAAAATTATCTAAAGCTACATCTTTCGATCGATTAATTTCAAATGAAATTATATGTGCTTTATTTAACAGTAAACGAAATATCGTAGATATTATACAAGAGTCGTGTTAGAGTAACGAAAATATGAAGTATTTTCACGATTAAATTTGGTAACAAGATTGATTCGACTAAAAAATGTTTATAGGTTTTCATATAGGAATTATATTTGAGGCCTATATTCTTTTAACTTTTTCATAAATTATTCAAAATAATAAGATTTATAATTATTATGCATATAAAATCTCCGAGTATACAGAAATGTATAATATTGTGTTTAAATTTGATTGCTGATAAATATAAATTAAAGAATAATAATTGATAAGAAAATAGATTGTAATAAGAATAGTTCAATTGCAAATATTAGGTAGCTGCAGACAAGCAAAATGTATGCTGCGACTGAAGCTAAATAAAAAAAGATAAAGAAAAATAATCAATCTCACCAGATTTACTTTTATAATCTCATGAAGTATAAAACAGAACACTTACTGTTACGATACTACCTTAAAAAGATAGGGTTAGTAAGCAGAGCAGGATGTAGTCTGATGGGTGCCATGACCTTTCCTCACTAAACTGGCTAGGAACCATCCTGACACATAAAGAGGACATGTGAGGATTACCGATCGGATCAGTTGTGCATTTCGATCACAATGTAAGACATCTATTAAAATTGAATAAAGGTGATGGATTTCACAAATAGGGTGGCCTGGAGCATTTTTAAGTACGTTTGCCTCTATATAATGAGTAACCGTACTAGTCGATTTGGTACCTTAAGTCATGAAAAAGGAAAGATTTGGCCGTCAAAATCGAGGACGAATGATGAACATATCAACTAAAATATCGATTATAATGCCTATCTATGCCATTTGAGACGGTAAGATAAAACAGAATGACAGAATAATAAAATGGCAGAGTGATGCATATTCCAACCTATTTTAACATTACAAATACATGTAGCTTTAACTTCATAATATTTCACCGAATTAATTTTAGAGTACACTCGCATAATCGTCGCAGTAATTGATGTACACAGCTCCACTGTTATTATAAAATCTTAAGAACTGTAAACTTCTATTTGAAATTAGCTGTCGCTACTAAAATGTCTTCTAAAAACGCCATTGACTTTGTATACATTTTTAATTATATGCATAAATCAAAAATTCATGAAACATAATTATGTATAAAATCTTAGATTTAATAAACTATGGTATTTTAGTAACTTGCAAATAAAATTATCAATTATAATTTATTACCAAAAAAATTTTCATATTTAAAATATTATTCAAATAAGAGTTTCAAAAGAATCTTACTTAAATAATATATTAACATTTTCGACAAATTTAAAAGCATTGATAAAGTGTAGTACGTGTAAGTAAGCATAGAATAAATACAAATATTATTATGCATTAATGAAGGCTACGCTTTTAAATTCAAATAATATAATCGTTTCTTTGACATCTAAAAAATTGTAACTTTCATTTTATATAATACTTGCAACAAATCTTATTATCTTTAAAAATTATGTGAAATAATAATTATTATATTATAACTCAGATATCTATAAAATATTTTTTGAGGATTACAGTTAGGAATATAGATAAAACTTGTTAGAGTCATAGATGTAATAGTATTTGCCATCTCGTCGTCATCACTAGGCAGCATGATTTCTTTACCTTCAGCATTTCTTCGAATCCCCAGGATACCCACCATTCAATTCTCTCCAATGCTTAATCGCTTTGGAATTAACATTTGAAAAATCCAGCAAATTGATTTAATACGTCCTTACAGTCAGCAACAACTTTAAAATGATATATCTCGAAGAGAAGTATTACTAGGGAAGTTGTATCATTCAAGCATATATATATTTTTCCATGCTGTTCTTCCTTTAATAGTAATATTTATTTACTGTAAGGACATCCACTAATTGGCTTTGGAATACGGTTTCAAGAGATCTCACAGATCCACAAATTTTTATATCCATTGTCTACTCACAGAGCTCCTTGTTATGAAACATTCTAGTCACTACTTAGCAGATGAGAGTGCTTTGTTTACAGTATCAGATAATGAGCATCTTTACAATACATATACATAAATAAATTATATATAATTTTTATCAATGATTAAGAAATAATTTATTGATATAAATTATTTTTATCTGTAATTGAAATTAGTGAATATATTTTAATGAACGTTTAATTATATTATATTAAATATTACAATAAGTATTAATGTAAGAAAAAATGTTAGTAAATTTAAAATTAGTAAAAGCTTTGAAGAAATAAAAGATAAAATGTAGGATAGTGGAAACAAGATAGCTTTGTTATAAGATACTTTTTAATTATCTGATTAATTGAGAGTTGTCCCGAAACTTTATTCTATATGATACGTAAGTATATTCTTGGCAGAAGAGTCAATTTTCTAATATTTTCGACTTTGAGGATTTATATGGAGAACTTCGAACAAATAACGTTTTAGACTTTTTTTTCTTTACTTTTATTTTTTTTTGTTTTATTTTTCTTCTCTACATTTCTTCTACTTTTTGATACAATTTCTGTTTCATTAATTTTATTATCATAGCATGTGATTTATAGTTAAATATGCAATAGCCACATTTCAGGTTTACAAAGATACACTTACTCTTTGCTTAATAAAGAGTATGGGCTATATATGTATTCATAATAAGTATAGGTCAATTCTTGGATTTGCTAGAAATATAATATTAGGTCTGCATAAATAAAATGAATAAAACTGGTAAAAGTATTTTCTTACTTTGTTTGTTAATTCTAATATTCCGTGTACAACATTTACTATATAGTAATATATATTATATATATAGTAAAAATATATATATAATACAATTGTACTTTATAAATATGAATAAATAAATAAATAAATATATACAAATAAACAAAAGTAAATATATATAATATATAATTCATTTCGGATAAATGTTAATCCATAGAATAGCCTGCGTATTTTAATTCTGATTTTGGTTTTATATGTTCAACGGTTTTTTGTAAATGATAATTTTTGTTGTAAATAGTTTATAATTATATTCTGTCTGTGTGTATATGTATGCGAATGTAAGTATATGTGTGTTATGTGAGATTCGTTGTAGCGCGCTATGGGCCTCTTAATCTTCGCGACGCGCTGCACTCTATCTCTGCGATTTAGATCCTCTTCCATTCCCTCTCTTATATCGTGCTGCGCATTATTAATTCGTATATTTCTCTTTGATACCACTATGGGGGAAAAGATTGCTCGGAAAAGTAAAAAAAAAGTAAAAGGCTTGAACGCGAAGCTAGAAGGGTGTTTTTTATTCTAGCTTCTATCGTTATCGTTTCCAGTTACAGACACTACCTTTCAACTGCAGGAGAAAAGATTAGCTTCAAATAGGAATTGTGAATAAAAGCAGATGCATATTTCGGAGCTTTTCATAAAATGTGCTATATAAAAGATATTGAAATGTTAAAAGATCGTTGAAGAAAGTGTACTGCATTGAAATAAAAATATGTTAAAGAATAAAATTATATTTTGAAACAAAAATATTGCTTTCATTACTAGTCTTAAAACTTTACACTGGACCTTATCTAAACTATTAAAGAAGAATTCTAAAAATGATATTCAAACTTAAAGAAAGTTAGATTACGGAAAAAACGAAAGCTATCGAATTGTCTAAGCTGAAAATTATATGGTTGTCCTGAAAAAATTATATTCATATATTTTTTGTCAGTTGGAGAATGCTGATAATGCTTCTTGACTAATAATGCGAAGAGATAATTGTCTAAGCCTATGCAGTCAGCTTGTGGAGCTTATTAGTTTGAACTTATTAAGGTTAACCTTAATATTGTTTTTTCCTCTTGAGCAGATATATAATAGTCTGCATTTATTATAGCTCTGTTCATTAATACCATACAATATTTATCCGACCTAAATGACTTAAATTGCATGAAGGGTATTGCGCAAGATGAAAGGTGGAAAGTTCACTCCATCTACATTAAATACACAAGATACACTCTATACTTATAACTGTTTTATTAATTATTTGAAATTTAGAAATAAATAAAATAAACCACATATATAAAAGAAATTCTTTTTGATGTTCTAACTTTTTAATAGGTATGCCGATAGACTTGAGAGAAGTTTTAAGAAAGTACAACATATGAGTGTTCTCTGGTTAACCTTTTAAAAATCTGTAACAAGATGTAGTTATATCTACTATATATTCTTAATAAAATCTATTAGAAAGGAATCATTGTTTTTAGTAGAAACGATTGTCAGTTCCTTCAGATTATATACAAAATATTTAATTTTAATTTATTTTTATGTTTTTAATTAAGTTTCAAACGGCGTATTTTCATTACTACAGATTGTTTATTTGATAACAATTAGATTTCTATAATATGCATAATTTAATATTTCGTTCTCTTATCATTGTATAATAGTTATCTTAGTATTATAAATTATATTTTAAACCAGTATTTAATTCACCATCAATTTCTAGCTGAAGCATTATTTAAATAATATTTTTTTTTCATTTTTTTTATTTTATCTTTTAATTAGTTTCCTTTTAAATACAATTTCAGTATATTTTATTAGAAATTTATAAGAACTCGTAATTTGTTTGATTATATGAGTCACATATGATAATTATTCAAATCTTCTTAATTAAAAATTCTTAATTAAATATCTGCTGAATATTGCTGTTATTACTTCATGGAAATTTAGAAGTTTTAAAGTACAGAAAAGTAAAGTAAAGAAAAATAAATCATTTAGATAAAAAAGAATCTACTAACCATTAGAATTGAAAAAATAAAAAAAAATAAAATAACAGAATTATATAAAATCTATAATGAAAGTTTATAAAATTTATTACATTGATTTTTAGAAGTACAAATATTTAAAAATATTAATTTCTTTATTAAAACCATAGGTCTCATTAAAGACAAGTATTTGTATAAATTAAAATTGAAAAAATAATCTAAATAGTTTTCAGTCATAATATAACATTAGTTATATTATATTGATTATTCAGTGAGTAAATTTATTAAGTTTTAGAGCTATATTACATGTAAATTTATATTAAATAAAGTTCCAAGTACATTTGAAATAATTTATATTATTTTCTACATATGCATATTATGTCTCAAACTCATGTTCATTTTCTTGTTTTTATAAAGATTATAATATTCATATATTTATATAATAAATACTGCTTTAAAAAACTTTAAATGTAACATGAAGAAATAATTTTGAATATAAGAAATCTATGATTTTATAAAACATGTAAAATCCACTTATGTAAGTATTTTTTACCAGATATTAGAATCTCGACTTGTTTCATAATAACTTTATTAAGAGTCATGCATTATATTGTGAATTAAAGAATATTTAATAAAAGAAAACTTTTGATACTTCGAATCAAAATGAAAATCTTATTACTAGGATAATTAAAATTTTTATTAATCTTATTTTAGTCCTCACTCCAGAGACATAAGAATTTCACATATAGTGAACTGAATTAATGGAATATTTTTGAAATTAATCATAAAAGTATATTGTAAATGATACATAGATTTCAAAAATAGTATTTAAATAATTCAATATTTAAAGTACATAAGAAATCGATTATATACATACATGCCATGAATTTTTTATTATTTCGCATAAAAAAGTTAATAAAAAATAGTTAGTGATATCGTTAATTACGTCATTTCAAGTTCTATCATTTTTAAATCAAGAAATTTTTCTATTCTATAAAATTCCATCACAATATATCTTTGCGTAATCGTAGAAGAGCTCAGCTGTTATATTTTATATGTCAGCTAATGCAAACTATATTCGTAAGTCAATATAAGCACATATATAATGATTAATATAAAAGGTAGACGTGCTCAAAAATTTTAAAAATACAATTTTTTACAATCTTTTCAAATTTTTTCCTATTTTATAATTTATTTTTGAAAATAGCATATATTAAAATCAATTATTCAAATAATTTTGCTCTATTTAATTTAGATATTTTTAAAATGAACTTTTAGTTAACTTCAATAAAATAAAAATTTATAAATATAAATCACAATACCTGCAATATCTTAATTTAATATACTATAATCTTGTATTCATAATGAAAAAATTAGGGGGGTTGTGTTAAATAGATTAAATAAATTAAAAATTTCTGTAAAAAATGACCTGAACTCACAGTATGCTAGACTCTATTTCTATAAAAGAAAATTCATGAATTGCAGAAAATGATGAAATTTAAAAAATTTATCTAGCATTTAAAGGTAAATTTAGAAATGAAAATATAATTTTCATTCCCTTGTCTTCAATTATTTGACAAATATATATGACCGCATAGAAATATTGAATTTAGAATTTATTTAAATTTATTTAATTCGTTTATTGAAAAAATTATATTAAGTAAATGCTTTTTATAAATTGGTTTGTAGAAACATTATTAATTAATCATAAATGTAAACTAAAAATTATAAAAAAATATTTATATTCTTTGTAACAAATTTCAAATACACTTCCATAAAAGTTAAATTAAAGTAGTAGAAAATATATTTAGTACAAGTTCATCAAAATAATATTGATTAAAGTATTTTTTACTAAAATGATGAAATTGAAAGTGATAAAGTATATCATAAAATTTACTATTTAAATATATATCTTGAAAACTATACTTTTTTTTAATTGCATTGTTTATGAAATTAAATTAGGCATATTCAAAAATAAGATTGAAACTTACTGTTTTATCGCCAAGATTGTGAACTCTACACGTTAGATAAGCCGTTTTTCCAACCAAAGCTGTAACGTTTGTCGACTGCATGTAATCAAATCCTGGCTCGAGTTTCAATTTTTGCCCAACGGTTGTATCTAGCACTTGCTGTCGTGGTCTACTCACACTTGAGTGTTTATCCACTTTATCTATTGTTCGATCACCCAGGCTCAAAGTATCTAAACATCATAAGAAAAGATTGCGATATATTATACGCAAATATGAAAAGATATAAATTAGAAGATAATCAGTTAGTTGTATTTATCATCTATGTGTTTTCATTTGTTTATTTTAAGTACTCGGAGAAGGCAATTAATAAAGTCAATATTTTACAAAGAATTTAGTTTTCTTATTAGTATACTTTCTGCGGATTTGACCATACTCTAAAGGCAAATAATTAAATATTTCAATACGAATCGTTGATTCCTAAGCCTACAAAATTTATAATATTAGTGGTTAATAATAGGAATAAACCTTAATTTTCTAATTAATTAATTATTTTCAGAGGCAAAAATAAAATATAGAATTACGTATATATATATATATATATATATTATTTTCACTGACAATTCACAGACCTATTGGACTTAAATCTAACCCATTTTTTAATTGGTCAGTCTACAATTACCTTACAAAATTCTTCAAACTCAACAAACCGCCTCGAATTTTCAACAGTAGCAATTGACTAGACAGAATCCTTCTGAAATCTAATATTGTCCTACGAGTATTTGTACGAACTTTAGCATACACAAAAGTGGTATTTAATTAGAACCGGATTTTACGTCAGTAACCGGTGCCTGACTCAAACAAACAATAGTCATCAGATACGTGGTCTCTTATCGAGATTATTAACTTCACTTCAGGGTTAAACAATTTGATAGTAAAATTGCAAACCTATCAAAAATTCTACCTTCACTTTATTTCGTCTCATCTTAATGATCAGTTTATTGTCAACCGATAATAATTCATTAACATTAGCAAAGGCAGACAATATATTGTTACAACTCTTTGATGTCGCTTCACTATGTGTTTGACTAATGCCGAAAGACAAATCGCAAGCAAGTAAAAACTCTCAAACTTTCTAGCAATTTCGGTAGATGGTGAGATTCAATCTGCATACAGAACTTCGATATTTTTCTTAAGTACAGGGTCTGATTACTCGACACGAGGCTGTTAATTTGTGTTTACTGGTTATGTAATATAGTGCTACTACTCTCAATTATTCTCAATTCATTAAAAGTTCAGTTGATCCTTATGATTTTTTATTTGTATTCAAATATTAATAGTAGCTGAATATCATTTTTCATAGTTTCTTATCAATAATCGTTAACTATTTCATACACAGCTTCAGTAAATATCTTTATATGATAATTTGAACGATCGTTCGTGCTATAAAACCATTGAAGAATAATATTCGAATTTAGTTGTAACTGATGTAGAACATTTATTTATATTAAGATGTATTAAATTAACCTATCTTACTACTACATATTTTCTGGTATACAATACTGTAAGTTGACATAATTCAATTATAATTATTTATAGATATTAACATGCTACTATTTATTGGATGAGTTATCGTAGGTAACATAATTCTATACTATAACAGATATATGAAAGTAAAACCTGATGTACGTACAAACTGAAAACTGAATAAAGTACATAAGTATCTTTTATATCATAATCTTTAAAAATATTTATCGGCAATAATGTAATCATATTTTCTTATTGACTTAAAGTAATAAGATTATGTTAATATCTTTATAACGTAATCAGCAATGTCCTCTTTGTTATATTTTCAAGTTGTGTTTATCTTTCATTCGTTATTAGCATGATATTGTTTTATTAGAGTGATTATTTTTTATTAGCTCCATTATTATTTGATTAGCGTTTTATTATTATTTGATTAGCGTTTTATTATTATTTGATTAGCGTTATTTATTAGCACGTTATCAATTTTTATAAAATTTTATAACTGTAATTTTGTTCCACCATTAAATAGTTCGAGAATAATGTTTTTTGTAGTACAACTTGTTATTTTTATAATATAAAGGTTTTTTATATTCAAGAACATTATTATAAAATGTCAATTTCAATAAAAATATTATATATGTTAATAAAGAATACTTTTTTATCAACTTCATGATATAAATTTAATTTTCCTGATCTTTTACTTACACACTCACGCGTTAAACATAACATTGAAAATTACGTTCTTTTTTAACATTAATATTTCTTAAGAGCTACATGTCTAAACAATAAAAAAGACAAAAAGTTAGGAGAAGACACTTTAATATTCTATTTTCTATGGGTTATAATTAATATAAAAAATATTATTGCCCAGAAATTAGAATGAGCACCGCAATTTCTTGAAATACATATAGTCAGGTTAAAATATATCGCTTAATAATTGTGACTGACTACACGGCACTCGTCGCATAACGTTCTTTTACACATGTATATGTGAGTGAACGTATGTATGAATGTATTGCACCTAAGTAAGTGTGTGAGTGTGTGGTTATAAGCGCTTCGTACACAGCGAATGTGCAAGTTTGTTTGGTTACGAGTACGTCACATACAGAGAGTGTGTGAGTGTATGCACTATTAATAGCGCACGAGTATAAAACATAACATACGCGCCGTATACGCTACTGCAGGTACGAGAGAGACCGCGTGAGCCATATTTGTTGCCGCGAAAGAGAGACCATACGCGCTGCGTCGGTCCAAACCGTTACACACGTATAGGACGACAGCCCGTGTAAAGTCTTCCCCATACCCTTGTAATATGCTGTTTCTGCCCAACTCGCGCAGTTTATGCAAGTATACACAACGTTCGTCTTATTTGCATAGTCTGCGCTAGTACACATAGTTTCTGACGCAAGTTGCACAGCAGCCGCGAGCCTGTGCGATCTTCGGTTATTATCGTGCATGAGTTAATATATGCGAGCCCTTCCTCTAAGAGACAAAGAAGGCTTTCTTCTAAGAGTAAAAGCCGTCACACCTCGAATTGGAGTCGTTCCCTTCCGACTGACCTTGGGAAACGACCTGTTCTTCCATATTCTGAGTGATCAGTTTCTGCTTCGGCCATTCTTCTTCCGTGGTGACGGTTTTCACCGTACCTTGTTCGTACCTCAGCGACAGTTTTCTGAAGTGACAGGTTTAGTCGTTCTCGGTGACGATTTCTTCCGTACCGCGGTAACAGTATTGGTTATGCCAAGTCCCTTATAGTCATAATACTAGTTGCATTCAACCACCTCACACTGGATCTACCAAGCGACAACGCCGCACTAGAACACCGCCGGTTGATACGCATAAATTAATTTACCACATTGGATACGGGTTTTACCCGATAAGCCGCGACTATAATATCATAAATACTTTGAACGTAAGTGCAGTAGAAAATATCGTGGGTGTAGAAAATATCGGGATACGGCTCTTTTAGAGAAAACCACGCCGTTATACTGGAAAATCACCAAACATAATCATGCAAGCACTGAGCACGCATCAGATACGATTTTCCCGGTTAACCGTGTGCAGTTATGATAAGTTTAAAGACCACGTTAAACAGTCGGTCAAAGTTGCATATCATGTTCTTAGATTAAATGCGTGTATTCTATCATACACTTACATAGTTATACGTCAAATTTGGCAGCCTTATTGTAGCTACCTATTTCGTATTCAATTATAAGTTTATCTATTTTTAAGACGAAAGAGAAGAGAGACTCCCAATGTCGAAATCAAAGCTAAAATCGTCGTCAGATACTTATCGATACCTGGATAGCTCGTTACAGCGTGCCACTTTGGATAACGATGGATCTTGGCTTCTAATTTGAGTCGAGTGAACTTACGCACATAATTGAAATAAGGTATCTGCCACCAGCAAAAAACAGAATGATAGACAGAAGGCATCAGGAATTAAAATCGTCAATAAAATGTCATGATAATTAGATGAAACATTATTTGCTTTTCTCAAAATGTATATGAAAAATAAGAATACTATAGGATCGTTGACAAACGAATTGATTTTGGTATGGGCTTACGGTGAATAATTTATATCTAACAAACTAAGAGTGGGTAGCTCCTAATTTGAAATAAAGTTGGAAACACATGTACAACATATTAAACTTACAGTAACTACTCAACACGAAAGCAGAAGATTTTTATTTTAAAGAACTTTTCAAGACTCCTTCTGTTTATTTACGTTCACGCGGGTAATATTTCATTGCCATCTTTTGTTGATTCATTTTTCATTAAATTATAATGCATAAAAACTGTAATTAAAAAAATTCATATTTTATATTAATAAAAGATATCAATTTGTCTCTATGTACCGCTAGAAATCGGTTTTCATTTCAACTAAAGATAAAAATTGACAAATTGTGAAAGAAAGGAACTCTAAAGGAAGAAGCAAAAGCAGAAGAAAACAAAAAGAAAAACAAGTAATTCACAAATATCCCAACAAGTCTAAAGAGCTTTAAAGTTCTGATCAAAAGTATCAATATTATTATAATCTGAATATTATTTATTATGACAATTGTTAATATAAAGATATCTGTTAATTATAATCATAATGATAATAAAATGCTTAAAAACAAACTATATCACTATTGATTTGAATATACCCTACATGTATAAATATTATTATTCTAATTAAATAATTTTGTGATTTAATCTATATTCATTGCGTAACTTATATTTTTACATAAAAATCGTATTAGTATAACCAACAGCTATGCAATTCTTTTTTCATGCTTTTTTTATCTACCTGTCACTTCCTCATGGTAATCACAGGTAAGGGAGTGTTGCAGCGGACATCATTGGAGACATAATAAAAGCATTAATTTTTTTATCGGTTTTGATTTGTCTGTTTCGATGTGGCCTAGCTATAAGAACCAATGCATCTCCATCTAAGCAGTGCCTTAAAGCCTGGTATATTTTTCTATACCATTGAGTGGGATGTACTTTACATTGATTTATGAGTATAAAAATGGAGGCGCTGATAAACAGAAATTCGGTCTTTGCTAGCAAACAGTTACGTTTAAACGTTCATACGTACGTTTTGCAATCATACGCATGATATAGAGTTAAATTATTCGTTTCGTTAGTGATATTATAAATTTTTTATAGAAGTGAATTTGTTGTGCTTTCACTTTCACCTATACTTATCACATAGCGCATTGCAAACACCAATTCATAAATTAAACTATTACAAGATATGTCTATACAAGTTGGGGAATATTAATTATTATTTCTTAAATCTTTTCTGACAATTATCTATCTAGTAATAATTATAATTTTTTATGAGATATTAAATTATTATATGATGCGGCCTTATCAGTTTATTATTATGCACTTTTGTATATTTTTGGAAGATCTTTATTTAAATTTTTAAGAAGTTACATCTAATCGCATTAAAGAAGTTTTGAGGATGATCAACCTAGAACGAAAGATACTTTATTATGCTCAATCTATACAAGATTTAAAGAAAAAATTATTTATGTTTTCTATATAAATGCATATTAGCAATATATTAATAATATTTATATAAATGAAAATTTTCTGTAATATCCAGATTACAAATCTGTATCATTCGAAATAGTTTATTAGACATTATAAACATAATAATTATATTTCTTATGTCAAATTACAAATTTCAATTTCATGTTTCATTATACATTTTAAAATATGGTATAGAATTATTTGTTATAAATTATTATAAATATTACATTGCTTTTTCTACTGCTACTTTATTGCAAAATTATCTTCACAAGAAACTAAAGTAAAAATGATCTATTACACACCTGTAATATAAATAAAGAATCTTAATGCTCTAATATAACATGTTTCCACTACATGAAAGCTTAGTAAATTTAAAAACTCTTACTTAATGAATAAGAAAGACTATATTTAAAGTAATTATAATTTAAATTTATTAAATTATAAAAAATATTATTTAAATTATTATTAAATATAATAACAACTAATATTCTTAAATGCAAAATGTAATATAAATAATTAAGTTAATAATTTCATAATTATAACTGTATTTCCTACATATTAATTGAATTACAATTATCATATTATCAGCACGAGACTAAGCCGAGACTAAAAGAGACTAAGCCGTCGCCACCAGAAGGATAAGTAATATTTTTACATAAATAAGTTTGTATACATACATAAATAAGTTTGTATACATACATAAATAAGTTTGTACATCGCGTACAAACAGGGACAGCTAAGTATAAAAGAACAGATATTTTAAATCGTTACAAGTTGTAATTTTCAATAATATGTATGCATTTCAAGATCTTTTTAAAACAAATAGAAAATATAAATTGAATAAAAATCTGATATTTCTTGTTCATTATAATAAAAGGAATTCATTCATATATCTTATGTAAAAGGATCACGTTAATTGATTTATTAAAAGAATTTAAAATAGAAATATATGTAGACAAAATTGTAAGACAGCTTTTATATATGACCTTCTAGTTATTTCAATATCATTATGACAAATGAGATTACTTGTCTATAAAATAACTAAATACTTCTGCAGGCTCTATTTAATTTGTTCATCAACAATGTACATTTATTCATAATAGTTAAAAAGATTTTTTAAATCATTTTTATCTTATCAAAAAAAAAGTAGCATCTTTATAATTTGATATGTAGGAATGTTAATATTTTAAAAACTTATTTACTACAATGTGTAGCCTTAATTCCGATTAATTTTCTATCATCTTTACTCATTTATTTCTTTCTATAATATAAAGTATAATTACAGCTCAGCTTGTCAAAATTAAGTATGAAGTGTAATTTTCTGGTAAATCATTATTAAACTCTACTGTATTCACGAAGCATTATAATTATGAATCGAAAGGAAAGAAAGAGGATAAAAGAGAAATTAAAAAGCAAAGAAATGAAGTAACATAAAGAGAAATAAGTGAAAAGGAGTAAGTTAGAAATTATGTAAGAAATAGATAGATAGATAGATAGATAAATAGATATTTAGTTAGATACATAGATAGATAGATAGATAGATAAATAGATATTTAGTTAGATACATAGATAGATAGATATATAGATAGTTAGTTGATACATAGATAGATAGATAGATAGAGATAGAGAGGGAGATAGAGAAATCGAAAATATGATAGAAGTAGGAGTAGGCAATGGTGAAAGAGTTACTTTATGAGACCCTGCTATATTTTTAAATCAAACTTTGTCCTCTAAATCAATCCTACCCTCAAATACTTTATTCGAAAATCTAGTCAATGTGTAGATCTAAAAAGTCATATGATACAGTAATTGTTTTTTTTTAATAAAGGCAATCGGCTGATAATATGATAATTGTAATTCAATTAATATGTAGGAAATACAGTTATAATTATGAAATTATTAACTTAATTATTTATATTACATTTTGTATTTAAGAATATTAGTTGTTATTATATTTAATAATAATTTAAATAATGTTTTTTATAATTTAATAAATTTAAATTATAATTACTTTAAATGTAGTCTTTATTATTCATTAAATAAGAGTTTTTAAATTTACTAAGCTTTCATGTAGAGGAAACATGTTATATTAGAGCATTAAGATTTTTTATTTATATTACAGGTGTGTAATAGATCATTTTTACTTTAGTTTCTTGTGAAGATAATTTTGCAATAAAGTAGCAGTAGAAAAAGCAATGTAATATTTATAATAATTTATAACAAATAATTCTATACCCTATTTTAAAATGTATAATTAAACATGAAATTGAAATATGTAATTTGACATAAGAAATATAATTATTATATTTATAATGTCTAGTAAACTATTTCGAATGATACAGATTTGTAATCTGGATATTACAGAATATTGATATATTCGATAAATTCACTTGCGTCGGAAAAGTCCGTCGCGAATTTAGTGTTTGTGTGTGTCAACGTGCATAAAAAATAGAAGCTACAGACGTGCGGGACACTTCGGTGAAAGTACGCATGACAGTGAAGTGAGTATATGTGTGAGAAAGAGCGAGAACGGGAGGCTACACATCAAGCCTCGCTAAAGCATTGCGCAAGCAAGCGTAACGTGCTTGCGCCATCACCGCTGCTGCGTTTCCTACTACCGGCCATCGATAGGGGAAGAATAAGCGAGGCCGTCCCTCCGCGAGTTGAATTAACTATTGCATCCGCTAGACGGCGAATGAAAACTAATAAAAGAAAAATGCATATAGGCAATAAAGGGAGGCGAATCCGTACATACCCCGTAAGGAGTTGTCTCTGAGTCATGCAGTGAGTTAGCACTCCAAGATTGTAGCATAACTGCTCATTTTTCGATATACAACGTCTTGATCCACGCTCTCTCGTGTAGTCTCTCGACTCATCCAGAACAAAAATTTTCTTTACAGAAACAATGTAAATTAACCACCGTCATAATCAACTTAAATTTTTGTAAAATAATGTGTAAAATAAATGCCGTTTAGTACGTAAGAAAAAACGCCGTATTCACTATGAGTTTCCGACGATAATGTGCCGAGCCAGCCAGTATTGTAAGTAAATTCCGCCGCCTTCATAAAAGGTATGAAACTCTGCCACGGCGAGATAAATGTTTATCGTATATTTGTAAGTTATAAACATTTTGCGAAAGCGAAATAGCTATAAATCTATATGAATAAAAATTGGTTAAATAATAAAAAAGAGTCGTTGTTCTCATTTTGTCCGGTCTCTTCGCATCTCCTCCTCCTCCTGCCACGAACCTGGTCCGACATCGAGCCATCCGAGCCGGGACAACCAGAATACGCAGAGACTAAATCGTCGCCGCCAGAAAGGTAAGTAAAACGTTAGTCGACGACTGAATCGGGATTCGGTGGTCAAAGTTACGCACTTATATTTTATTCATAACAATTTAATAACTAAAATATGTGACGATTAGTTATTTTAATTACAATTAAAATGTTAATATAATAAATGCTTTACTATACTAGATAACAAATATGATGTTTATGCAGAAAAATAATTTCTATTAAAAATTAAATAAATAATTAGTTACCTAGAAATAATTAAATTTTACTATCTTAATTACATCTTTATCACAAGATGTATTACAAAAGGATAATAATTTTTAAACCCAAAATCTTTCCTGATTAATAATTAATTATTAATGGTAAAAAACCGCTATTAAAAATTAATTTCATATTAAAATTATACTCATGTATAACAACTGCTTATAATTTTTATAATAATATATGTGCATTAATAAATATTTAAAATCTTATATAATTTTTAATATACATATATGAATATCTTATGTTCTATTAAGTTATAATTTTTTCGAATCTCTTTTTTATGTAAATATATTAGTTGACACCTTTTTTCAGTCATAAATTTAAAATCTTAATTTCAAATCATAATCAATTTTGATAGTTTTATAAAAATTTATAAAACTAAATCGATAATTAAATTTAAATTTGAAAAAAAATATAAAAATATAAAGTTACTTATTGTTTATAACTTGGTTGTAATCAACGAAATTATAATAAAAAAATGTTATGCAATTATTTCGTTGAAGTCAGGATTAAATAAATCTATTTATAACAACTGTTAACAAAAACAAGTATTGTTATAGAATAAAACAGAGTATATTTATATTTATGATCTTTGACCTTAGTCAGGATACAGTTTGTGTTTATGAATTCGAAATAGTCTAAATAAATTAAGATCAAAGATCATAAATATAAATATACCTTGTTTTATTCTATAACAGTAATTGCTTTTGTAGTAAACAATTGTCGTAAACAGATTAGCAAATAAAAGAAAAAGACACAGCAAATAAAAGAAAATTTTTTTTATTTTACCGATTGTGCTATTTCAAATTTAAAAGAATATTTAATTATTATTAAGACATCCATATACCTATAATCTTTTCTAATTATATAAAATTTTTCTTTGAATTAAGTAATAATAAATCTTTAATAACATATAGGATGTTATCATTAAAACTTTATTGTCAATTTATAGAAACTTAAGATGTCAAATCATTATGTAACACTTATTTTCTTGATTTTAAATTTGTTGATGTTTTGATACAATTAATCTATAAATGCAAAAAAATATTTTTATCTAAATTTTTCAAAATATTCTTTGAAAAGTAGTAATATGAATTTATGTTAGAAAAAAACAGAAATGAAATGTTTGTTAATTGATAAATATTTTTGTTCTCAAGAAGTGACATATCTCTAAATATTACAGGACCCTTTTATATAAAAGTAAAAAATGTATTATAAATACCAATCTTTAGTTAGATACAAAAGAAAACTAAAAATTTATTACAATCGAACTCTATTGTTAAATCTTCCCCCATTGGAATCTCTAATTTAAATAAACTATGAAGTTCACCGATATTGTTTACAAAAATATAATATTTAGGCAGAAATTTAAATATCTGCCAGTAGGTAGAAATTCTGATGTTAATGTTACATTGGCGGAACTATTAAACAAGAATTTTATAGTATGTTCTTCTTACATACTTAAAAAAATGAGTCACCTAAAATTATATTTTAAGACCTCTTGGATGTAACGAGCTACATGTTATTCCTGACTTTTATTTACAAAAGTAGAAATGTAAAAGGAAAAATTTAAGAATGCAATTTTCTATCGCGTTTAAGCCGCTTGATTTGTTAAAAATAACGCAAATCTTAGGTAAATTACTTCAATTAGTCGGATCTGACAAATGAATTGAGAACAAACTAACATTATTTCTACACTACATTGTGTTTAATGGATCTATTTAGCCTGCTATGTGAAAAGATTAAATAATGGTAGGTTCAGTGTTAGATGTACTTCGAAAACTATGAAGATTGTGTTCAATTATAATATCAAAAATATTTCTAATATCTGATGATGTTCCTGATAGAAATTGCATTTTATCTAGAAAAAGGAGACGGATACAGAAGAATGTAAACGAGCAGAAGAGTAATTATTAAAGTGTGATGATAAAGAGATTTTCGATTTCATGTAATAATTTAATTGTCATAATTTAATTCAAAAGAAAGGTAAAAGATATATAATATAGGTATCTGTCTAAAATATACAGATAAATAAATAGATTAATGAATAAATGAAATAATCTAAATAACGTCCCTTATATTTTCACAAAAAGCAGTGTTGACATTTTTATTATTACATACACGGAGGGGGCATTTGTATACATAAGTGTTGTCTTAAAACAATCACTAATTAGTATATTCTTCTTTACTATATAAAATTTTAATTTTTCATTATTTTTAATTTAATTTTTTAATAACAATGAAATATTTATAATAAATATTCATGAACGACACTGTCTTTAATCTAATAGAAAGAAAAGTTTATGTAGTTTTACTGATAACTGATTATTCATAATAATTTATAATTTAAAATATTTTTGACTAATAATCTATGATACTTTTTAAAACTTCATACGATCATTTTGACAATATATACATATCTAATACATTATATTAGAAATGTATACATCTATATATATATATATATATATATATATATATATTATCTAATATTATCTATAAATCACCTAATTATTTCAATAACATATATTTATTAAAAAAGAATTAATATTCCGCAAAAATTGTATACATACTTGTTAAATAAGATAAATAAATAAAAATTAAATAACTAAATTTTATCAAGACTTCAGTACTAGATGATTCTAATCTTTTTCAACGATATCAAAATTCAATTAAAATCGTAGTTAACTTATTATTTCTGATATCAGAAAATATAACTGTTCGAAAGTATATGAGAAAATATTGATAATTTTTTATAGAATAAAAAAACCACATAAAATGATAGACTCTTAGTCTGTCAGTTAGTGGTTAAAAGTAACTTTACAAAGGAGTAGAATCGACAAATTTATATTGACGACTCACTTTGCGGTAGGAACATTGCTGCATAAATTACGGGCATGTGCATGAGACTACCCTCATACAACCTAAACTTCTGGCAGCATAAATCGAAGAGAGTCGATCGCCGTACCGTTTGGAGTATCGAGCAGTATGAGCGCAAGACAGATGCCTGAATTTATATAAGAAAGTAATGCGCAACTAAGTGTCTTATTGGATTCCAACAACTCACCCAAATAATATCTAGCGAAAGAAATAATATTATCACCCTCGAGACCGCACCTCGATACTGTTCCTGTTATGTTGCTGCAAATCGGTTTCCCTCTGTGAATATCATCTCTATTACCAGCTTACCATTCCGTTTACATCTCCCTAACCTCACATCATTTAGACTTATTATTCAGCGTGTTGATAACGATTCCATGTTTATTATGAATTCACGATTTTTTAAAAATTTATCTTGCTTATTTGACGTTGCCCTGGAATGCTATCAAACGTTTTTATTCTTATTTTTTATTAAAATATTCCTTTATTATCAATTAACGTTTTTAAATTATAAAAATGTTAATAAATTACGGTTTTTTAAAAATTTATCTTTCTTATTTGACCTGGAATGCTCTCAAACGTCCGAAAAGCCAGTAAACCACTAGCATTGCTTTTGAACCATCAATAAATAATTCTTAAATATATTCGGTTTACTTTTTACTACAAGCGTTGTAGAAAAAATCATCTCACTATGTTATAATATACGACATTATAATATAATATACGACGTTATAATATAATACACGAGGTCCCATCTTTCTCTACCACTGATAGCCTAACACCAATAGCCCTCTATCTAGGTAAACAAGGAAAGCCGTAGCCTCGATTCCAAAAAAGTTTCTATTTCGAAAAAGAACTGTGATAATGAAAATTTACACTCTGATATTCAATTTAACCATCACTTCATAAAATAGTTTTCAATTATTTAAGAAAACCTTGATTCAGATAACTTTTTCTCAGATAACTAAAATAAATAAATATCACTATTTTTAATCTGTAGAATTTCTGATTAGTTGTAAGATCTATATCTTTTGATAAGATTGATCTTTGGTAAAAGAATCTTATGTTAGAATAACAATGAAAAATTTGAATGACATGAATTTGGTTAAAAATTTCGAAGTGCATTTTTAAAATAGTTTTCATAAGTTTTCAAATAATTTCAGTAAATTAACTAATCAATTCATAGAATTTCTAGTACATGTTGAAAATATATAAAGATAATATATTTTTTGATGAAATTTTTTTAAATTGACCATATCATTTATTTAAATTAATACGAATTCTATAAACTTACTTAACACTACTTTTTCTTGACGAATGTTATGTTTTTTACTTTATAACGTATTTCTATTTCAGTAATGATAAATTGAAAATTTATTTATTGATAATCATAATTCAAAATTTATTAGTCATTGCATTTCAAATGCATTTTTCAAATATATAAGCAGATAAATTGAAAATTGAATTAAATTACCAGAATTTTTTCAATAAATATATTAAATTGAATATTAAACTTGTTGTTAAAGATGCTACTGAAAAATGGCTGCTCAGCATGATAAAATATTACGTTTCTTTATTTTAATCTTTACAACCGAAGCCATTAAATATTTTTTTACAAATAAAATTGTGTAATTAGAACATAATAGTAAATAATTTTAATTATAACTTAAATTAGTTAAATACTAAATAAATGAAATTATATTGATAATGATATCAGACATCCACTTATAATTATATTTAGAATATTTTTATAATATATGAATATGTATTGGATATTAAGATTATATAAAAACTCTTTATATAAATATATATATAACACTTTATTCAAAAAAATTATATTAATAAGATCATAAAAATATGAATTACATGAAACGTATGTATTTTATTTCACTATCGCATACTATTTTGCAATTTATTTATTTATTTTGTAAGGTTCAAAAATTGACTTGTAAAATCAAATTAGAAATTTGTTCAATTTTTAAGTTAAATAAACATATCTTTGCAAAATTACCAATTACTTGATTTTAAAATATTTGTTAAATTATAATTTTATTAAATAAATATATCACATTATATAGATTCATAAATACAGTGAAAACATTATTAACTATTCTACAATAAAAATTTTCTATTCCTCGTTCACTTAAATAAACTGTATGTAATACTTAATTATATATATCTTTATAAATATTTCAAAATAAAATAATACCCATAGATAGAATTTGATAATATTTTCAGTTTTTTAACTTTAGATAGGCAGTAAAAATTCCATATTAAGATTCGATAAAAGTTACTCTTTTTTAAAAATATTTTAATCAATATTCTTTATGCAGATTAATATTAAACGCAAAAGAATAAAATAATTAATTATATTTAATATTATAAAAAAGAAATTTCAACAAATTATTTTACTATGTCTATTTATTATAATTTGTTCTGTTCTGGTATCGGTGAAGTATTTAAATCTATTGAATAATAAGTTTTCTTTAAATATATATAAAAATATATATATTCTTATTTATATTTACATTTTAGCAACTTAAAATGAAATTGTATGCTAAAAAGAATTTGAAAATTGATCAGCAAATCTATTTTAATATTTTTAAAAAATAATGGGGTTTTAGAAGATATTATTCGAAATTATAAATAAATTAAGAGAAAGTATTTCTAATTAATTTATTATGTGTAAAAAATTACTTTATTTTTAAGAAAGTCATTTTCTAATCAAGCAGAAATTGTCGATCATAAAATAGATTAATGTTTTAGAAAATAATGTAAGGAACTAGACTGATACGAGTGTAAATTAGGAAAAGAAATATATTATTTAATAAATAATATTGATTTACTATATACTGAATTGATATCAAATTATGAATAATGTAATGGTTTCAAACGCTCAATAATGTTTACAACTGAAAATACTTTATGCCTTTCAGTATATTTTCGGACAAAACCATAGAACAATATTCTGTAGTAACGAACAAACGCATCAGCTAATAATATAACTATTGGATATATAAAGATTAAATAATAAACGGCATTAGACAGCATTTATATAGGATAGAACTCTGATTCTGATATCAGAAAATTAGACAAAAATATCATAGGTATCAGCAAAGTAGAAAAACAGTAATTGAGAATTGAAGATTACGTATTTTATTACATGCCATGTAGTTCGATTCCAACAGTCACTTTGTCTGAGATTTGTATGTTTTGTTTTATATTTAGTATTCGTTATTAATAATAAGAAAACGTTATAAATTTAATATAATAAAATAAGGTGTTTAAGCTTGGATATTTTAATTATTGTTCATTCAATTAATAATTAAATTAATTTTATTAAAAATAAAATTAATTATTAATAATTAATAATTAATAATTAATAATTAAATTAATAATTAATTTTATTTTTAATAAAATTAATTATTTAAATAAAATGTTGTATTTTTAATACAATTTTTTTATTAATATATATATATATATATATATATATATATATACTAACATTTATGTGTACTATAAAAAATTTACTACTTCTTATCAGCTTGTGTTAAGCTTTTATTCTTTCATTTCTTATAATTATTATACACCTTCTAAACTGTATATTTAACATATAATTTTGCGTATGAACTTGATGTTTAATAAAATTTTTAATTTAAACCTGAAAATAATTATTATATAATTAATATTAATGATAAAATGAAAAAATTATTCATTTCTTCTTTGTTATTATTTTTTGAACTAAGCTCTACATTTATAAACATATTTATATATCAGATTTTTTTCATTTAAAAGAGAAGTACTCTATGGTACAATATTTTATAAATTTGTTATCGTTTGGCGATATTTTTATATCAGTTAGAGTAACAGTATAGCTTATGTTCTAGAAAATATGGTTTTTTAATAAGAAAATATACATAATTATTAATCTTTTCAATCATTATTATTCTTTTCTTTTCTTTATTTTTAATAAATTGTCTGATATTATCGATACTTTATGTAGAATTTATTAGATTTTACTTTACGTTTAGATACGAATACTTGACTTTTCAGTCGTTCTTTCATTTGAATGGTAAAGAATTATAAATTGATAACTAATACTCTTTTTAATTTTTTACGTAACTAATTCTATTCTGAAAAAGAACAATTTTTATGTGTAAGCAAAATGATAACTTAAAATACTTCTATATTGTAATTTTTTATTGTTATAGATAAATTTGTTATTTACATAAATTATTTTATATAAACGATTTAAGTCCTAAATTATTAAATAAAAATAAAAATTAAATTATAAATATAATTAATTAGCTGAAGCTATTTTTGAAAAATGTATTGGTTAAAAAAAATGCAAGTGTCGGTGCTAATTTATATTTATATTAATGCTTCCTTGTCGGCTGACATCAGTCGAATTGTACTACTTCGTAAAAAAATTCAAAGCCAAATCTGTATACTAATTGAACTAATCAATGTTACTTATTATTATATAGGTAAAATTCATTCAAATTGTTTTTTTAAAAAATTTAGGGAATGCTTTTATTAATTATATTATATTATATTACTTACATTTAAGAATAAAAATAATTAATTGCCTGCAGATAGTTTTATAACAAAATTACTTTAATCAAGGAATCGTCATATAATGATACGGACACTTTTTTCTTTCTCTACTCTCTGAATAGATTAACTCCAAAGAAAAAAAAAATTAAAAAAAAATTAAGAGTAAGAGAGAAAGAGAGAAAATAAAGTGCATAGTTTTATGAAATTATCTACAACCTAACAAATTATTTCACCTCATATTGCTCTATCGTATTTCAAATTGTCCTATTATACCAAAATTCAATTCTAACTGTAAAACACTCATTTCGAATTTTGTTAAACTCTAAATCATAATATGAACCTCAAAAATAGATTAAGTTAGATTATATTCAGAATGTTTCATATTAATACACCAATGTATTATATTCTATAAAACAATATTATTAGTTTATTTTCTAAATTAAGTAACGTTAATTTCTTAATTTTGTTTGATTATAATAAAAAACTTATAAATTTCTTAAGTTTTTTATTATATTTAAAAAAAAATAGAATAAAATAAAACCTTATAAAAATAAATATATATTTTAACGTAAATTATTGAGAAATAAAATGTATATATTAAAAATTTAAAAATGCAAATGTAAAAATACTCTAAAAGTTTATCTTTTTTAACCAGCTTAAAAAATCTTATAAAGAAAATCTAATAGCTGTAATTTGATAAATATTTATATTTACGTAATTCTATTTTATTGAATATTGATTCAAAATAAAATAACTCAAACTATTGGATGTATTAAAAAACTGTATTCTTAAATATAATATTAAACATAAATTATTTCTGTATAAATGTTATGCTACTTTTTATACCTTGATTTATTTGGTATATTTTAATTTTATTAGAATTATATTACAAAACAAATCTAATGAAATATCAAAAAAAAGTGAAATATATTTAACTCTAATTCAAAAATATAAATTTTTTAAAAAAAATAAATATAATCTTTTTTATAGAGTTTGTAACTTATTGTCATTGTAATAAGTATTTTATGTAGGAGCTTTGAACGTGTTTACTGTATGCTTTCATTACCTTGAAAACAATTACTATAAATTTACATATACGTAAAAAATGAATATAAAACCATATTTTTATTTAACAAAGTATTTCTTAATTTGATATCATTTATTAATTGACATTATTATAATAAGAAATTGAAATAATATTAAAGATTTCTTACTAATACATCTTCTTTTGAATAAATAAGATAATTTTAATTATTAAAAACAATATAGCCAATTTTAATATTAATAGAAACGGAGATATCTAATATATAAATACATATAACATTAACAGAAAGTTTGGAAATGGCTTTGATAATAATAATTTTATAATGAATTCTTTAAGTTTATTTAATTATATAATATAATATATGTATAAAAGAATGTTTACATTTAATACATTTATAATTCATTAAGACATTTTCTTTCTCTGACATAAACTGCTACAAGTAGTGTGTATGTGTGTGCATACTTTCTAAAATATATATACATTATATTCTTAATATAATAAATACAAAAATAAAATATATATATAAATAATATATACATAAATAAAAATCTTACTAAATTTCTATATCATACTAGCATCTAATAAGCTTTATAAATATAAGCTTTATAAATATATAGTATTCAGCATAGAAAATCAATCTTTATTTTTCTTTTTTGTTTAATTTACGATTGTCCTTAAAGTTTATTAAATTCTTTCATGAAATAAAATTTTGTACACTATTATACTATTTAGTATAATATAGAAGTACTATTACATACTAAATTTTGGTTAAATTAATGTTTAAATGTAATGAATTTTTTACGTCAAAATGAAAAATTTGTAATAAACACGTATGATGTAATATTGTACAAAATTAATACAATCATTAAAAAGAAATATTTACTATTTTTAACATTTCGAAATCTAATATAATCCCGAAAATTTGATCATAATAAATAATATGTATTATTTACCTTCTGTACAAATGAATAATATGGCTGCAATTGAGAGTTTCATATGCCATTTTAAAGCCATTTCCGGTGCCTATGTTTCATTCACCTTTTATAAAAAATCATTACCAGATTTCACTGTTGAAGAGCATCATAGTTGATATTTCATTACATGTAAAATATGATAGCTTTGTTGTTTATGATTCATTAGAAAAAAGAATGAATATCACAGAAAATAGTTACCAGATCATTAGTATTTTATTCAATGTCAAATTTATGAATTTAGGATTCAAAATTTGATGACTGTCATCTTAAGTACACTCTTAATGATCTTATTTCTTGAATATAAATATGATTTTGTACTTGAAATTACAATGATGACAGGAACAACACTTATAATACTTTTACTATATCTTATCATTGATCAAAAGAGAACATTAATTCTATGTGTAATGGCTTCATCTATTCTGAACGGAGATGCCAATGAACATATCAGAGGATAACATAATGACAGCAACGTTATGAGTATCATTCGAATTTTTAATATTTTTAAAAAAATTTTTCAGTTTTCAATTAAAAAGTATTCAACGTGATATCTCCTCCAAGTTCATAAGAATTTATAATACTTAAGGATAGTTGTTTTAATTAATAAGTTGTAGAATGATTAATCCTTTAGAATAAATATATCTTTGTTCAAGTTTCACACTCGTTCCTTTTTCTTTTCTCCAATATATTCTCATTCTGATTAATTTTTCCTTTATAGAAATACACACACACTCACACATAAATGTATGTTTATACATGTTACGTATAATATTGTAATCACGTTTATATAAATGTTGAAATATTAACTGGATTGAATTTTGAAACTTGAAAGTATAGTTTTTTCTTCCTTCCTGCCTTTTCATTAATATTTGAAAAGTGAAATTTAAATAGCTTACAATACGTCTTTTATCAAGAGTTAAGTTAGGGACTTAAGATTTTATATATTCTACTTTGTAACTTATTCTAATCCCTTCTTTAAAATTATAACTTTTCACTTTATAGACTATAAATTCTTTTATAATTTTTGGATGTTCGTAATTTAGATAAGTTATCACTTTGTGTTATTTCACTATATTTTGTATATTTCACTAACACTTTAATTATTTGAAAACAAACTTTCTTATACTTTTTCATCCTTTAAGTAGACAAAAATAGAGAAACTCAAACCTTTATTTGTTTAAAAAAAATAAAAAAATCATAAGAAATTTGTAATAAAAAATACAATAATATTAGTATCACAAGAAGATACTGTAACGCTCCGATATATCTTACGTATAAAAAACGTCAAATGTAGATTTGGCCAGATACATAGGACAATAAACGGCGCGAGTCCACCAAAGACGCGGCATGACACATATCACCTCCGGTATGGAGCCACGTCTGTATTCTATGATAGATTTACCGTGACTGAGCTGATTTTTCACCGTAGGAGCATGCGCGACTCGCAATCTAACCATCACCACTATCGCTACCACCACCGATATTTGAAACGTTCACTTTCTAGAGGAAGGGAGAAGATTCGTCTAGTGACTTGTATCGAGTACTGATGACGTAGATATAGACTTACGTTCATAGAGAAAAAAAAGTAAAACATTTGCGTTCAATAATTGTGGTCAATAATCCTGGAATATCTTTGCATATTCTGAGAAAATTTTGTTCAGAAATTTCGAGGCTCACATGTACTCTTTAAGAATGAGCTTAATTAATTCTAGTATTGCAGATTGTCTATATTCCGACTGTAGATGTATCAATGAGGATTTAATACCTTCATCTGTCTTTAGTTTTCATAGATTAACTAGAACTTTATATATGTTATTTCTTGTGATAACTTAAGATTCTTAATATTTCTCACGTGTACATAATGCTATAAAATATTTATTTCTCCTTTTCAACCTTTTAAAGGTTTCCAACTGTCATGCGGATTTCTTATTGTTGAAATGATATAACCAATGCAGTCTTGTCAACAATACAGAATTTCTAGAATTCATCTGTTCTAGAAAGAATGCTTCATCATTTATATCATCTTTACTGTTTTCACCTTTGCTATAATATTTACTTCGTATTTTGTCTTTCGAATAAAATCGATTTTTATCCAAATCGGAAATATTACTATAATTTTTTCAAATATTTTAGGATCTTTACTTTTTCATTTTCTAATTTGCTATTTATAGAAATTTAACTTTAGATTGTGGTTTATTTCTATTTTTTAATAAATTGCCAGGTATGCGTGTTAATTCAGATTACCACATTTCCTGAAAACATTTTATGTGACCAATTTATATTTTACAATAAGTGCATTTCGAATAACTTTATTAACATTAGCGGTGTTAACAAATCTTGGTTCTACTTCAGGTTTTAATTCTTTTTTTAAATTATCTATTACAGTTTTGAAATTCGAATTCTTAAATGTCTCATCTATCACTTAATTGTACAAGGTTTTCTTATCATGCGAAGACTATAATTTTTCTTGCTAATATTTGGTAACCAGTTTTCCCAGAAATTTTGTTACCGTTTTCACGAAAGTTTGAATGCTTTATGTAACCTTATAAGCCATAAGAACATTCCAAAATCTGAAAAACAAAAAGATATTTCTATCAACTTATATATTATCTATAAACAAATGAAGGGAGTTCTAAGTATCACTTTGACAAATATCTTCTTGAAACAGAAATATGTAAATATTTTTTATTGATAAATAAATGATTATATAGATGTAAAAAAAATTAATAGAAAATGCTGTTGATACTATAACAATTTTGTATTACATTTAGATTTTAATCCAAAATATAGAGATCTACGATTATCCATGTACTTATTCAGTTGCCATCCAAATATTAATCCTGAATTATACTTGATTTAAATGAATATCTGAATTTGTACAATCATATTTCCTGAGCTCTTTTATTCCATTAAGTGACTCTTATTCCCATAACTTTTGTTTCAATTATCTATTATTTGAATAATGTATTATATTTTTACTGGTAAGCATTTATTCTTTCCAAATTTTATAAAAAGTAATTCTAATAAATCTTTTATTTAATAATAATTTACGCTGTTTATATATGGAAATTATTTTATGAAATTCATAGATTCACTGCCAATTAAAATGTACCATCTTCATTGCAACCTCTATATATATAATTTAAGTATTTATTACAACTTTTTGAAGTACTAGTAGATACCTGTGTTAAACTTAATTTATCATTTCAAAAGTATTTGCTGTTGACTCAAAAGAAATATCTTTTTTAATATATGTATTGTCAACATCTTGAAATCCCAATGTTTTTTTGATGATCCACTTAACTTAATATTTTAAGATTTTAGATGGATTTTTCTGTCTAATATCCTACTTATAGGTTGAACTTAACAAGCTTTTAAGCGGATCAACGATTGGTTTTAATATATTATCCTATGTTTTCTCAATACCAATACGAACAGAATTAAAAATTTTATATTTACATTGAATTAAACCTTGAGATTTTGCAAGCTGTTCAAATATATATCTTTCTGGCTATTTATTAATCTTTTTGAAGTATCTGGTAGACAAGGTAATCTTAAATCTATAATTTTAAATAATAATATTGAAGTAATTATAATATATTGTAAAAATAGGAATAAGTAAGAGTTATAAAATATTAGAGTTTATAAAATTAATTAATAATATTAATATAATAGTATTAATTAATAATATTATTAATTAATAAAATTAAATAAAATTAATAAAAGTGTTAATAAAATATTTAAAACTCTAAGGCAAATTTTTTTGAAAGTAATTTTTTAAATTACTTTTAAAAATTCCTTTATTATTAATTTTATAACGGATAATTTTCTTTATTAAAATTTTCGTATAAAAAGACATGTCGTTATAAATAAGCCTGAAAATAATTGTAAGTTTTCTATAAACTTACACAATTAATTTTCATAAAAAGACAAATGAGTCATTAAATAATAATTCTTTGTCGCTTTTAAAATCATGTTTAATTAAAAGTACTCATTTTTATTCAAATGTTTAAATGAAATAGTAAAATAGTAATATATAAACTTAATTTCCGATGAAATCTTCAATTTAATCTGAGACTAAATAGAATATTTCTTTTATTATAAATTTCTTAAATTATACATTTTGTAATTATAGATTTTATAGATAATTATAGATTTTATATATTTATTTTTTAAAATTAATAATATGAAAGTATATTTATATAACTAGATTAAAAATAACTATAATATTATGTTAATAACTTGTATGCGTTTTTTAACAGAAATTTTTTATTTTATTTTTAACAGAACCTATATATGACTTTAAATGACGACTTTATTTATTTTTAAAAGTCGATGTACTTATTATGCTTTTTTAAAAAAATTTGATTTATTCAATCATAAAAATGAATAAGAAGTGTGTAATCATGTATTATGCATATATTATTTTATACTAAACTTATTTCTATTTATAATATAGAATTTAATTAGTTTTTGATATAATACTTAAATAATTTGATATAATACATAAATAATTTGATATAATACTTAAATAATTTGATATAATACATAAATAATTTGATATAATACTTAAATAATTTGATATAATACATAAATAATTTGATATAATACTTAAATAATTTGATATAATACTTTGTATTTAAAATATGCAATATATTTTTTAAGTATACTTTACACTGTAAGTGTTATATAAAAATGAAATATTATTAAATATCATAGAAATTATAAAAATTCAGTCTAATGTAATTTAAATGTAGATAAGACTTTTCGTTGCTTAAGTCTACACTTAGCGCCATCTGTCCTTTATTTTTGAAAGTCTTTTGCAAGAGGTTTTCTCAAAATAAAATCACTAGTTTTCTTGAATATAATCATGTTTTACATTAAATTTGGTACGAATAAATAAAAAATAAAAAATTGTAAAATACTATAAAAGTATATAAATTTTATAATTAAAAATATTAAAATAATTTGTCATAACCATCTACGTCATTAATGGTTATTTAGGATAATTGTGTTGAAAAGTTTACATTTTTATTCATAATATTCGTTTATTACTTTATTAAATATGTTAAAACATGATATATAACAAATGTAAATGTAAAAAATATTTATAATTTTCTTTTGTTAAGATCTATTACTTAGTAAACGAATGTAGTATTACTGTTTAAAAATTTTGCCTTTGATAATTTAATTATGTTACATTATTATAAATTAAAAATCGCATCGCTTCTAGATAATAGTATTTTTATAATTTATATTTATGAATGTTTTAGTAAAGTAGTTCTTACAATAATAAATTATTACGCATATAGCCATGATACATAAGTCTAGCACTTAACATGTGCATATAATTATTTAAATTTATTTCAAAAGAAATCATATAGTTTTTACACAATTATAGTATTTACATAATTTACATAATTATTTTATCATGGATTTATAGTAGATTTATGAAATAGAAATTTGTAATACAAAGTACTTGAAAATCTCTCAAAGGATTTTATTTTGGACAATAAATTTCACATTTTATTGTAATGTAAATGTAATTTCATTTTTTAGAATTTAATTAGAAGTCATCTAATACTTAAAGGATACCGTTAAGAAAATTAATGTATTACATATAAATATGAAAAATGAAATATGCTATAAAATAAAATTTTTTGAACGATACAATCAGTAATATGTAAGAACATGTCTAACTTGCTTTAAGCTGTGTGAACTTTAAGAATACTAGTAACTATGTCAATGTCTTAACTATTACTTTGTGAATAATAGATTTTTAAGGCAACATAAAATAGAAATTTTTAAGACTTGTTTTATCGAGGTTACTTATCAATTATAATTGATTATAACTTGTATTTCAGTAGTTAATCGTGAGATTTCACATGTAACTGAATTTACGGCTAAGAATATAAACTTAATTATAGTAAAGATGTACATAATATTTCGTTTTTATTAAATCAGAATGGCTACTGATAAAGTCATACATATTAATCTTTGGGATAGTTTCCACATATTGAGTCCTATACTTAAATGTTTCAGAAGATCTTATATCTAATTTAAAATAGTATAACTTATAGTATGATATTGAAACTAAAAGAAAATATTTAGAGCATGAAAATTTAGAGAAATAAATTATTTTAATTCCTTTATAAGCACTTAAGTTATTTTATTTATTTTATATTTATTTTAATATATTAATAGCAATTTAATTCTGAATAAATAATAAAAATATAATTAGTGATTTATTATATTATTAGTAGCAATTGTTAGTATGCATTAATATTAATTGAAGATTCAATCATGAGTAAATATTATACATTAATAAACAACTATAAATTCACTTAATTATAATATTAAAAAGTTATATCTACTTTTATATCTATTATTTATTTTATTATATTTTTATAAATTTATACCTAATTATTTAAAAGAATAATGTTTTCTTGTATAGCCTGATAGGGTTCATATCTAAATTTAGAAGATGTGTAAACAATAATTAATTCAGTAATTTATGCAATTCTGATTTTTAACAGTTACAAAATCTAAATCCAATAATAAAATTTTAATGAAATGTTAAATATTTGCTTCTACGGATTTTCATTTGCCAATTATTATTAAATTGACTGCGTACTTTTATATTTTGAAGTACTGAAATACCGAATTAATGAAATATAATTGATGAATTTATAAAAATGCATGAATTTATAATTAATAAATAATAACAAATGTAATATATATGTAATGAAATATCTTACATAAAAAAGCTGTTATGTCCACAATGCCGGATGCCTTTTTTAGTCCTATACAATTAAGTATACTAGCTTGGGATGGTCTTCGGTCTTAAAACTGTTTTAAGATATCTAGCTTTATGTATATATGTATGGTTAAATTAAAATTTCACAAGAAAATTCTAAAACACTATCAAACTTTTTTTTAGCTCTATATTAGGTCTAAGAATTAAGTTAGTAACATAAAACAGCGGCCAGACCCTGTGTCGCTTTAGCTTCATGTAAGAAAATTAAGTATCTTCACGTAAGACGATACAAAAAAAGTGTGAATAAATTAAATTCAATTGAATCATTTGAAGAATTTCAGTAAAGAACATTTAATAGTAGCGACGTATTTGATACAATTTTTATTTTCAAATATCTGCTTTCGTTCAATTCAAAGATACAGTAATGCCTTCAGATCCATGCCGATTGTTGTCTGACAGCTGACATTTCTGTCTCTTTTTCTTTTTCTCTCTCACTGTAACAATCATTCTCACTCTCTCTCTCTCCTATCTCTCTCTCTCTTTCTCGCTTCATACAGAAATTTCAAAAAACGTCTCATTATATAATTACGCTAATATTGTTTTAAGAAAAGCTATTCATTTTACTTTTCTTTTCTGATCCTACTACTTACTAGAATTGCTCTTCTCAGGTCAAACCAAAACAAGAGATTCTGCTGCAGTTACTTTCCTCAGGATTGTTATAAATAGATCTACTATCTATAATTAATTTAATCTATAATAAACAATGATAAAATATGTAAAATTAAATGTACATAAAATATAAAGCTAAATTTAAATTTTAAATTTAATATCATATTTTTCATTTTTCTAGATTAATTAATGAACTTCTTGGAGGATCATGTAAACTATGTTGTTATGACGATTGTTCAATACTGTTTTTGTAACATTTTATTTCAGTATTAAAGAAGAGTATTAAAATTATAATTTGATTATAAGCATAGATTTAATATGAAAAGTATATTTAGCTGTATAGTGGAAAACAAACTAATTGCAAAACAATTATAAGCTTTATATAGCAGTAGTTGATGTAGTTTTTACAGTAGTAATAATATAAAAGGTCTTTATATGATTTTATTTTCAACAATACTACTTTGCAACATATATTACTCACTAAAGGAAATAGATCATGTAACGAAATATGTATCAAAAAATTGTTAAATGGAAATTATAAATTTATTTTTTTGTCTATCATCACTATAAACAAAACTTAGTTCGAAATGCAGATATAATATTTTTGCTGTAATTGCGCTACTATATGGATGGTAGAATTATAGTAAAATTCGAATAAAAATATTTACAAAATACAATTATAATATCTATGCAAGTAATGTAAAAAGAAAATTAAGAAGTTGCAAAACTGTTCTTATGTAAAAATTTAATAAGTCTCGTTAAAATAAGACCATTTAAATCATTAAATTTTAAGAGGTATCGTATAAAATTTAAAAATTTCTTTTAAAAAAGTAGTACAATAATAAAAATTATACATATGCAAATTTACACTCAAATTTTCTGTATTTTTGTTGAATAAGTATCACCGTAAATATATAACAGATGTTACAAACATATTATATATACTGGAAAAGTAAAAAATATTTATTTTAAGAAGTGTATCAATTTGAGTACGTTAGATAATCTGATATTATGTGTTGTGTTTTCAAGATTATTTTCTTATTATAGGACATTCAATAACAATTATTCAAAATTTGTCTCTTCACTATTCAAAAGACATAGATAACATGTTTAATTATGGATAAATATAATATCAAGATAAAAAATATAAATCTAACGAATTCCGATAATGTAATTTGTAATTTCTAAGAACATAAAATAAAAATGTTCTTAGGACGTTTTCTGATCTTTTCTCTTGACTATCAGGATATTTTAATAACTTTCTAAAATATATACAAAGACAAACTATTTTTATCTGCTCAAAAGCAAAGAATTATTAAATACATATTTTTCCCAACATAATAATCCTACTACTATTAATTTAAGTTAATTACTAAGATTCACTATTAATTCATATCCATAAAATAAATTATTCAGTGAAACTAAACATTGATTATCCTTTTTTGAATAAATACATATTCTTTCCTTCTATTATATAATCTCTATTCAATAAATGTCGGTATTAATAATTAATAAATGTAGATCCATACATCACTGAATAAAATAAAATTATTGAATAGTTTCCTGTTTTATTGTAGAATTAAATTAATTTTTTATTATTTCTTAAGAATTTTATTATTTCTTAACTCTTTCAACAACTAAACTATACTAAATATTATATAGATAATAGTGTTTTAACCGGAATATGCTGATATTGAGAAAATGATAAATATGTTAATGTTTTTTAAATTATGAAAACTTATTTTCCACATATTATCACCCAATACATGTATGGGTCATTTCACCTAAATTGAAGTTGCCTAAGAAAAAGATTTTCAAAAAAGTATTTATGCATACGTATATTTTACAACGAACTTTGAACATTAGCTTTTTTATTATATATAATTTATAAAAATTTATATAAGATTTATATAAGATTTATATATATATAATTTATATAAGAATATTTATTTTATTATAGATCAACATAATTACCTAAAAATTACATTTTTAATATACAATTTGAATTATCTCGGAAAGTGACTTTTCATTAAATATAAAAATATTGATTATAATATAATTATAATATTATAATATAAAATTATTATCATATAAAATTAATATATTATAATTATAATTTATTACATTATAAAATTTATTATTATAATTAAAAATATACTTTAAATATAATAAAAGATTATTATAATATAAAAATAATGATTAGTTTTAAAAAAGTTATAAAAAATGATTCAGTTTTAATTAAAATTATATTAAAAAAAAATAAAATTGTCATAAAAAGATTAAATCAAAATTTTGAAGGAACGTTTTTTTAATTTAATGGAAATATTATAATTGAGGGTCTTAAAATTGTCATATATTATGGCTAATATTTGAGTAAAAATATAATAGGGAGAGAAAAGTTTCTTCAATTTATTTTAAATTTCTATCTTTCACACCTCGTTTCGAATTTTCCAATGATAATATTGCTGTTTACATATGCATTATATAGTAATTATTGTTGCTCAATATTTCAATTGCTCAATTACTCAATTCAATAAAAGATACAATCTGTAAATACAAATGATTAAGTAGTATTTTAGAAAAAATGGATGTTTTTTTAAAAAAAAAGAGGTGTTTTAAAGTGTTTAAAAGCAAGTGTTTTTAAAAAAAATTAGTGTATGAAATTATGTGATACCTCTATGTTGTAGTAAAGATAAATATTTTAGATATAATGCGAATAAGGGAAATATAACTATTTTAACAAATTATAAGACATTGTATATAGAAAAATCTCTTTTGGTACATCTCTAGTTAATAAACTTTACGATGTTGTTTACATTAAATAAATTTCAAGACAATCTTAAAAACTAGAACACAATGTTGCTTATATCATATTTTGAATTCAGTAGATTTCTTAAAACATTAGTCATATTACGTTGCAATAAAGTGCTTGCACATCATGTGATAAACACAAATTATAGTTGATTTTACCACACCCGTCGTTCTGCACTTGCTTCGTTATACTAACTTCACTGATAGTTACCTTAGCAAACTCAAACATTGAGCCATACAACCATCACACATATAAAACATTCAAATAGCCAGCAGGAACGTACAAAAGTCATTTAAAGTCACGACTCATGGTCAATTAACCTCAACCGCTTGTCGTTTTAACTATTCTGTAATTATATTGCATAGCTCTAAGTAGTCGCCTGGAGCAAATTCTGTTGTAAATAGATATAAAAGCAAGGCAGTAATATTCATCGTCCTTTATATCCAACACTCTATTCGTATGAATCGAATTCGTGCAATAACCTTTTCTCACGAGATATCAATGGCACGTTGTACACGGAATTACAAAAAAGACGATAATATTTACTCTATTATGATCTGTAACAATATCACTACTAGAGGCTTGTATTTCATTTTATGTCCTCATTTAACTTGTCATTTCATGATTAGATATATATTTTAAAGAGTTCTGAAGACTGCATCGTTGAATTTGCAATGAAATTGGAAGATTTTCAAAAACTATAATTATCAATTATGACCGAAAATTATGAAATAATAGATTTATTCTTAATTCCACTTTCCAAATCTACCCTTATAAACGGATGAAAATTTGAAAATAACAAATATAAAAAACAATATATTCTTTATATTTCATTACAAGAATTTGAGGGGATGGATAACTATCGTTATCCATCATTGAATGTAACTGCACGCATGAGCGTACACACATTGGTCCGCATAAGATTGGTAATAACAAATTCCCATAAGAAATTCCACTAAATGTTTTTTAATATACACGTACTTTAACATATTTAGACAATTCCCCGGAAATTTATATTTATTAACGTATGTTTGAAGGCACATGCATTCTTATGAATGTAAGTATTGGGACGACTAAGATTGTTAATAAGAAATTCCACTAAGATATTCTACTAAATTTTTTTTGGAACATGATTTTATATTAAATTGAAATTTTTTGGTATTATGTTAACCTAAAATTTATTTTTGCAATAAATTAAAAATTTTATAGATTTAGTTTTCAGTCGATTCAAGCGTAAGTACACAAGCATTCACACATAGATTTGTCCAACAAATACGATCGTTCCGTAGAGCATGTCTTTGATACGTAAAACCGTTGCTTTTTTCTGAACAAACATAACTAATTTAAGTCCACTATATAGAAAAATGCAATTGAATATTTATAATTTATTACAAATATAATAAATATATAATAAATTATATTTCTATTATATTATATTATAATTTAATTTATTTATAAAACTATCTTTACTTTTTAATAGATAGTTACTCAAATAATTTAAAATTTTACGAATATTTTACAATTAAATATAATACATAAATTATATTTTACTGTCTTTTTCTCTTTCACTCGCTTTACTTGTTTCTATATTGTTTTCTTCTTTCTATCTTTTATTACGCCACTTATCAATCATGTAAATATTTGTTGCTAATATGTACTCGTGTTTATCACATAACAAATAAATATCACTACATAATATATTTTAAGTATACAAAAATAAATTTATTAAAAGAAAGATAATTAATTATAACTATTGCAATATAAAAACCATAATTTCATTAATAACAAACTATTTAAAAATATACAATTCATAACATTTCAATATTTTTAATTTATTTAAAACAATTATATTTTTGTCATATCATAGTATACAATTATGAGAAATTATTTATTTGTTATAAAATCAAGTATTTGTATGTTTTTATGTAAGCAACAAAAATCATTAATAAAAATTTTTGAAATATCTATTGAACAGTTTTTATACAAAAAAACGTTTAAGCCGTTCATAAGTATCGTAAGTAATAATGTATTAGTATTCAAAATGTGTATTTCAAACTGTTTTGCATAATTTAATCAAATGATATTACCTAAATAAATATTATTATTTACATAAATTAAAAGATCGTTAAAAAAATGTCTCGAATATGAAATTTTTTTTACTTATTTTCGAAAATATAATTTTTTAAGTTTTTGATTTTATAATATATTGAATTTATATGTTACAGAACCTATAGTGAATTCTGTTTCTAGAAAATTAATGAAAATGTGTTGTGAATTTTAAATTTCTATATCTTATTTAAAAAAATAATATAAACATTCACTAAACTTACGTTATATATTTAATAATTAAATATATGTGCTGGGTGCTTTCCTAAGACATTTTATTCAACATTTTATTATTCTAAGAGATTTACTTGCGTAAAAACTCATATACATTTTTAAAGAAAACTTTAATTGAACTAGATAACATCTATTTTATAATGAAAATGTTTTACATGAAATTGATTGGTATGATTTTTGTCTTTTAGAAATAAATTGTCTTACATTTGCAATATTTATATGAATGAAATATTCTAATGTGTAAGAAAATAAAAGTAAAAAATTATAACCGAGATAAGTTCAGTATGTATGAAGAATTTTAATTAGGAGACATTGGTTTGTTAAAGATATGGTTTTCAATATTGATAATTCTTTATAATGTCTCAATCTAATTGATCGTTTTAATCTAGGTATTAAATAATTTTACAATATGAAAATGTAATTAATAATTAAAGAATTCAAAATTGATGTTTAATTCATAGATTAAATATAAATATTAATTTTTTTTATTTATATTTGTCACGGACCTACATTCACAGGTCTAGAGATTCTTTGAAAGTCGTGTATATAATAACTGCCAAATTTGACAGTTGTTTATTCATTTGTAAATTTTAATAATTTTTATGTATATGGTGTAATACATATACAAAATAAAATGTTTAGTTGCATAGTAAAAGATTGTATATTATAAGTGTCAGAAGTTTTCTGAAAAACTTTGTCTTACAATATAATAATTTTTCAAAATAAGATCAATTTACATTCTAAGATTTTTATAAAATATTTGAATATTGAATAAAAAATAAAGAAATTATTTATTAGGATCTATATATTATAAAATTTGAGTTTAAAACTTGTGCATATTAGTCGGTGAGCCCGAAAAAAAATTCAGTCGGCAGAGAGCGAGACACATGCATTACACATATTGCGCACATATGTAGCCTAACAAATGACAGTCGCATTCAATGAAGTTCATCGACTCTTGAATTTTGACGATTCGCCGCCAAAATTTCGCCACTGTGCGGTAAGCCAAAGACACTTGTTTTTCTAAATAAACTTCTAAATGTTAGAGCAGCCTGTGGTCTTCATAACAAATTAATGTTTCCCGAAATTTTGATAGTTTCGAAAGCCCAGATACATATGTAATATATATATATATCAATACATACTTTTTGATTCTCTATCTCTTTATTTAATCATAATTACCCAATCTATTCATTTCTAAACTATTATTACTAATAAATTACAAAAATTAATATATCAAAATGAATCTAAGTAAAAATAGTCCATACATAGAATAAAAGAATTTTTATAAAACTGAATATTTTAGGTTGTTATGCTTTAATTTACTTGATTTTATTTATTATAGAAATTAGGAACTTAAAAACTATAATTCAATATGTTTAGATAAATAAAACAATAAGATATTTCTGTTTACATACTATAATGTAATACAATATCAGTCGGCAGATCTCCCATTGTATAAACACTGTCCTAATATGTAAGTTACACGTAGATTGATATACATTACAAACGCCTATACGCTAATATTATGCTTCAAAATGACAGCCCGATTAAGCAATACCCCACGACTTCTGATGATTTCGTATCATAACTCAATCACATTGAGATGTTTAGAATAAAACTGTAATATTTTGTAAAGCTTCGAATAATTTTATGTGTTATTTAAATACATATATAAACTTTAATTTCTCTCTCTCTCTTTCTCTCTCTTTAGCTAACTAAATTTATTTATTTTTGTATTTTTACTTTGTACTGTATTGTACTTTAACTTGTAACTTATAATGATTGCTTAAACAATCATCGTTTTAAATAATTAATATGTTAAAGTTACTCAAGTTTTGGTTGAATCTATATTATTTGGCTTACATTTAGAAAAACAAAAATTTTATCATTTCATGCATACACATACATTGGTAAAATCTAAGTAATGTTATATATAACCATTTTATATTATCATTATAAGATATTATCAATTGTAAACGAGATGAAAAAATTTTAAAGGAAATGGAACAAAATTAATCTGTATATTATATATTATTAAATATGAGTGTAGTGAGCCTCAAAGAAGTTTGAGCTTTAAACAGTGCTGTTTAAAAAAGAAGGGATGGCCTTCTTTGCTTTACAAGAGAGAGAGAGAGAGAGAGCTGTGAAGAGAGAGATGAAAAGTCTAAGTGTTCAAGTATTCACTCACGTCATCTTGTAGCGCCAAAGTTGGCGGAGTAACGAAATACGGCGCAGGTAAGCCAGATAACTACCTTGTCGATCCGAGAGAACGCGATTCGCATTCTCCCGTCCTGGGTGGAAACGGTTCGCTACGCCACCCCGACGATCCGGAGAGTACGTTCTCTCTTTCTGACCATCCTTACGTTCTTTATCCCGAAGGGCAACGGGGGCACCAGCCTCAAGAGGGTGGAAAAATGCGTGGCGACAATCCACAATCGATTTAGGCCGAGATTGTAAAAGTGTACATAAAGTAAAAATCGCAATTCTAGTATGTAAAAACAACGAAATCGAATTGTAAAAACACGAGGAACTCGAGAACGATGTGCGCCGTCAATGTGCGTGACTGTGCGTGAATGTATCAAATAAATCGCGAACGTATAGTGCCAATCAACGAATGTGATCTTTACTGAATACAACCTATTTTTTTATAGCGTTGAAACGCAGAGGATGAAAGCCGGAATAAAGGAGCAATTATTTTATTATTATAAGTACTGCTTTATTAATTATCGACCTTTTTCTACTAACCACTCCTTTTCCGCCCCAAACAAACCTTGGCCGACAAGCTAATCCGGTAAAAACAAGCTCACCCGACAGCAGGAGCTGCAGGAGGTGAAGACCGACTCACCGACGGAAACGGAAGCAAAACCGTCACAAGTTTGACACATGAACAAGCCGTCAAAGCGGCGGTCGTTAATCTATAAGGCTCATCGAATCTTAGATTTGGATAAATTATTATTGAATCATTTTACAACGTAACAACGTCGGATGTTATTCTTTAAATCAAACATTTAATTAAATAATAAATTTTTTTATATGCACTTGAATCATAGAAAAATTAAGAAAGATAATACAGAAAATGTAGTTGTTTCTACGCTTATATTATATATAAGCGCAAAAACGATTCTATTCTTCAATTTCTCCAATTTTCTAACTCATTCTATCAGTTATTTCTATCAGTACTCTTGTCTTACTTTCACCTCTCCGTAATATTCGAATTCTTCTCTTGTAAATCTATTTATAAAAATACCCCTTTTATTACAGAATTATATTAAATAATTACCATAAAAGAATTGAAGCACATGAAAAAATTTAATTTTTATTCAAAAAGAATAATTTATAAAGTTAAATATTGAAAATGAAAGTTATTGTTTCTCTGCTATTCATATATATACGCATGTATGTATATGTATGTTCATATTCATATACTGCTTTTTAAACGTGATCTTTACTTTAACAATATTCTGATGTTCAATAAATTGTTATTAATATTCTAAGATGTACCTATATATTCACATGTATAAGACTGCATATGCATTCAAATATATGAAAAATCAATTTATGACGCGATATTAATTACCTACTATGTTTAGAAAATAAAAAAATATGTTTGTTAAATTTTAAAGGGAAATAGAAAAAAGGAATAATATAGGAAGAGAGAGAAAAAGAAAAAAAAAAAATGAGTAATAGAATTAGTGATCGACGTATACATAAGAATAAAATTTCCACGATGTTTCTTCTCGATAAAAATCTTTTTGTATGTATTAGTAATCTTAAAATTGTGCTTCAAAAAATTTAATCTAATGTCTTAGGCTAATTTGTTATGAACAATATAGGCAGACTGTATGCGTCTGCATTTTATTCATGTGTATTCAACGATAGTTTCTCTTAAATTTTTTTAACGAAACTTACAGAATGTATAGTCTTTTATAATAGTATTCTATAAAAAAAATATGTCCAGATAATTGAATTTTCGTTTTATAACAATGTGTTAATTTTCTTTAATCGAGTATCGCTTAGAAAAGTTTTTTAGTAGTAGTTCCTTTTATAAGCAATTATCCTAATCAATAAAATTTAGTGGAATAATAAAATTGACTCTGTTACGATTATTCAAAATTTTTACTCCATTGTAAGGGTGGTTTTTAGAAAGTTGCAGAATTAAGGGTCAATTTTTTTCATAATTTTAGATCATAACTGATAACGGTTTATAGTGTTTAGAAAAAAAATCGATTTTGAAAATCTTCAAATTTTGTTGCAACTCCAATAATGCAGACTTCAGACTCCTGTTTTTATGTGTATATATTTTTCTTATCCTTACTAAGCTCTTTATCTTTTTATATACAAAACATATTTACTATAACTAATTTTTATATATAACATAAATTATTGCACGAAGTATATAAAACATGTTTTAGTGCAATTTATGTCGAAAAAGTGCAAATATAACTGTTGTAATTGTAAAGGATATTATTATTTATGAATCTGTATTTATAAATACAGATTCATAAACGAAAGATGCAGCATTCTTAATATTGTACAGAACTAAAATGGTAAATATGAAATTTAAAACAAAGTTCATAAAGAAGGTAAAAAACATATGTAGTAAATAATTACAAATTGTTTATCCAAAAAAAATTTTTGTATAACATAAACAAAAAATTTATTATATTTAACAATACTTCCTTTATGTAAATTTCTTTTTAAATAATTCGTATATGCATATGTACAGAAAAACAATATGTTATGAAATTTTGTTTTTACAACTGGGTGAAATAAAGACGGTAAGGAAGTAGTCTACATGATCTAATCGACTATTTATTGTATTCAAATCTTGAAATTAGTTTTAAAAAGGAATATTAATTTATAAAAAAATATAAAAAATTTCAGAAAATTTCATAAAAATTCATAATTTTAATATGGCGATGTAAAATAGACAAAATCAAAATTATTGGTTATTTTTTAATTACCTTAAAATTTAAGCTGAAGAAAAAAAGAGATGAATAAAATATTCATTATTTTATATGTATTATAATTTCACTAAATGTAATGATAACGAATGATAGAGGAAAAATAAAGCTATTTATAAAGCTATTAATAATAAATATCAATTTGATACGAACTATGTGAGTAAATAAATAAATAACAATAGAAGAGAAATAGAGAATGGAAGAAGAGAAATGCATTTTCCAAGTCTAAATTCTACTTAACCTACTCTAACTATTTCTATGCTTTTTTCCTTATTCGTATTTCTCCCTTTTTCAGAATGCTTGGACATTTATATGTTTATATGATTCCATGGCAACTTTCTGTGAGACCTCCTCTTCGTCCAATTCATCAATTTATTCCGCTTGTTCTCATTCTTCTTTTATCTCATTTTCTTACTCTCTCCACTTGTAATTTCACTAATTTACTTTTATGTAATTACTTCTATTCTTAGCTTTTTACTATGACTGTCGATAAAAGCACTTACAATTTACAATTTTTGTTTGGCGAATAGCCAATATATCTTGATAGAAACATCATGAAAATTTTATTCATATATATACGTCGATCATTAATTCTATTTCTCATTTTTTCTTTCTTTTTCTCTCTCTTCATGTATTATTCCTTTTTTTCTATTTCCCTTTAAAATTTAACAAACATATTTGTTTTATTTTTTAAACATAGCAAGTAATTAATATGGTTTAATATTAGTATACAAATGTTAAGCTTTTGTAATAGCTATAACACATAATATCTAATGATTAGATTAATAAAAAATTTGAAGACATGATGGATAAAAATGCAAATTGCAAAAAATATATTAAATAAATATTTAAAAAATTATTAATACAACTTAACTATCCTTTTACTTATGTAATTTAAACTTAAAAATAAGTTACAATATAAATATTGTAACGATTGATCTTTTAATATTATATGAAATATAGAAAAAAATTTTATCTTAGCCAATTTTATAAGTATAGTAATAAAAAATGCACATTTTCGATGTTTGCTGAATAGCTTATTCAGTAAATAATGAATTTCATATTAATTGACGTACTAATTAAATATAATATGATTTTGTATAATTATTTTACATACAGAAGCAAAAATTAATTTGAGATAATTTTTCTAATTTCTGATTATTATCAAGTATTATAAAATATGGGCATTAAATTTCTAAACAATTTTATAAACTGATTTAAATAATGTTGACTATAAATTACTTTAGGTATAAAGTAATAATTAATATAATTAATTATCATTACTACTTACATACTTCGAAATTCAAATTATAATATTACTTTATTTCATCATAAAATTGAAGAATAAATAGCACAAATGAATAAATATATTAATTTATTGTATTACTGCTATTTAATAAATAAAAATTATGCAATTTTTTCTAAATTACGAAATTATTTAAGAAATACATACTATAAATATAATATTAATTTAACAACTCCATGAGTTCAAAAATTTTTATGTTACTGACTGGAAGTTATGCAAAATCGAGTGTTAAGAAAAATTATAAATATTTAAAGTAAACTTTATAATAATACGCTACAAAAATTTTTGATATTTTTATTTTTTAACATTTAAAATTTTTCAATAATTTGTTATAAAAATTTAATTTTGAATAATTTTATGTAATTAAGATAAGTAAAAAAAAATGTGGTGATATAAGAAGTTAGGCAAGGATTTTAAAATAATACACAGGTTAATATATTATTCACTTTTGTTATTTACGAACAAAACATCACGTCACCCCGTATATTCAAACTAATAATTATCCCGCTCATTTTCGATATTATAGTCTTATTACACTTTCGTCGCTACCTGTAGTATTGATTGTCCCTTCGAGTTAAGAAGTGGTGTTTGATTTTCACTGATACACTGAATATTATCCTATATTTACCCTTAATTCAGAATAGCAATAATAGTGATATTTATAACTTCGTTATCTTCAACATAATAACAATATGTATCATAATATACACTTACGTTATATAGCGTCGAGAAATTAGTACACAATTTATTGAGATATAAAGTAATTTACAATAATTTTAAATAAATAATTTATAGCAAGCACTATGAAATATTTAAATTAAAAAGGATTGATTTAGAAATTTAAAATGACTGAATTATTTCTAAGAGTCGAATAAAAAAACCGTTTTGGAAATCCTGTTGTTACATATCTTGAAATACGGATGCATTTCTTAACAAAAATAGTAAATTCAAATCGAAAGAAGAAATATATATTTCGATCAGGATAAAATAAATATGCATGTATTCAATATTATCTACTAGATGATCGAATATTATATTAACACTTTACTATTGATGTAACACTGACCTTTATTAATTTGTATCTAGAATAAAACCGTTTTAGGAAGAAAATGTAAAATTTGTATTTTACATCTTGTGTTTCAGCTAAAATAAAAACTATAATAAATTGAAGAAAAATTAATTATAAAATGTGAAATAAGACTGAAGTGAGTTAGATGATAATATTCAAGAATTTTAAAAAAGCACAATAAGTTTGAAAAAAGTGAATTTGAAAAAAGCATAGAAAAATGTGTAAATACAAAGCAAAGAGAAGAAAATTTAGAAAAAATAAATTTTCTCGAGTAATTTCGTACATGATTAAATCATTTCTTAACTATTAAGAAAATGTAGTATATTTTGTAAGTATAGCTTATTTTCTAATCCCAAATCAGTTTGAAACATTATAGAACAACAATTGTAATGTTCATAGAGTTTCACCATAATCTTCGAATTATTTCAATTTCTCTTATTTTCACGGATTTTATGCTCGATAATACATAGTCTGAAAGTTCGTCAGCCAGGAAATTAAATTTCTTGTAAAAATTTGTAGTAAATTTTACTTTTATTAATTTGTAGCGTAAAATCTTTGACCAACAAAATTATCATTAAACATCAACTTCAAGCTCATATAAATTATTTAAATTCTTGTGATATTCATTAAAAGTATATAAAAGCTTCAACTTTCTTTCAACTTATTTTCAAATTAAAAATAATACAACATCTGGCTAAATATGAAAGCATAAAAACATTCATAATGAAAGTTGATGTAATTCGTAAATGTACGAGTACATAACAAAGCGTTATTGCCATATTACGTACGATGAAATCGAATATAATAAATATAATATATACAATTATAGCTTATATACGATTTAAGATAAAAGTAAATTATGAATCACTAATGTAAACGATTAATATAATCAAAACAATATTTAATATATAAATATTGTTTAATATACAAAATCAAATTTAATTTAATATATAAATATTGTTTAACATATAAAATCAAATTTAATCTAATATATAATTATCTTAACATATAAAATCTAAAACAGATTCAATTTGATTCGGCTGTTGATAGTAAGTACTCCATCTTAGTCGTCGTCTGATTGGCTAACATCTGAATATTTTAAAATACTTTAAAATAAAATTCATTATACTATTATGTATTTTATGTTGTTTACTAAAACAGTACTTAAACTCCGAATTATTAAAGATACGTATATCAATTACTAGAGAAAATTAAAACTCATTATTTCATTAATTTGATTAACGTTAAATCAAATATAAATATATTGTAAAACATCAAAATACTCCAAGCAATCAGTCGAAAAGAAACACTTACTTCTGTAGTTATGTAAATAATTTAGATAATATAAAATATGTTTACAGGAATGCTGCCGATTAATTTCCAAGACCCTTTTTCACCATCATAGTTCACTATCTTCAGATTATTTGTAAAACAATCATAGAACTTGCAGTACTCAAAATATTAAAATTGTTCTTTTTTTATAAAACATTAATAAAATATTTATATTTTCATAGTTTACTTTACATATTTTAATAAAATAACATCCTTGTATTACCAATAAAGAAGAAATGCAATGTTATAAAATGCTTATCATATCTTATAATAAAATAGCCAAAGATAATTAAAATATTTGGTTGCTTTAATGGACTATTGTGTTAGATTGTTTTTAATACCAGAGAAAATAATTAGAACTAATCAAACTATGATTTCATTTTCTGATAAATAATATTAATAACAGATACTTTAAAATACTTTTAATGAACTGTTACGGACTCTTATCAAATACAAATAGAATAAATTTTTATTGTATAGAATTATTTAAATACATTGTACTTTTATATCAGATAAATATTAAAAAATAAAAATAAATGAATGTATTGAAGGAATACAGAATACACTGATCAAATACTTTTATGATTATACTGCGGTATAATAGATAATGGGATGTAAATAACATGCATATTATAGTAAAGATGATGAAGAAAAATTTTACTAGTAACATGACCCTTCTATTAGATGGAAATTGAATGAAATATTCCTTTTTTGAAAAAAGAAAATCTCGATATATATATAATATAGGACTAATTTATTGCGAAATTTAGCTCAACCGCAAACATGAATGTTGTATAAGATTATATAGACTAAATATTATTATAATTGTAAGCTTAGTACCAAATATTTTTGAAAAAATAATAGAGTATTTTTGTTTGAAGAATTTCAAATGATAAAAATAATACACAATAGAAAATATTATACGAAATCAGAGTAATCAATTATAAAAAGAATCATATAACATATAGAAATAAAGAAATAACAATGAAAAGTATATATGTAATTATAAAAGTAAATCATTTAATTTCGTAAGCGAAAATACAATGTATAAAGTTTAATTTAAGTTTTTATATACTTTTTAATTTTTCTGCCGTTTTGATGTGTGATAAAAGACTGTATTAAATAAGAAAAAATTAATAAATAATTAAATATAGCAATTATATAAATATACATATAAAATTCTTTAAGAATAAAGTAAACGATCTATAAAGAGAAGTAAGGATATTAAGCAGACGATACGTAGAATAACTATTTCTTCGAACATGCACATATAGATATATATTAGTACTAATAGCTTATAGCAACAGTGAAATCCATAGGACTATATACTTATATGAATTATATATGAACATTCATAATGTTGCGATTGACTTACAATGAAAAAAGAAAAAGGATAAAATATGTTATATAGATCCTAAATAATGATTAGTTATAATAGATTAGTCCATAATTAATAGAATAATTCAGTCAATAATTCTTATAATGAAATGAAAAAATTTTACTAATTTATGGGAAATAAACAATTGTTTATTTCCATTTTTTATTCCCATTTTCCAAAAAAAGCCATAAATTGCCTTTTTATAGTCTTCCTCCATATAATTTTTATTCGATAATCATACATAACAAATGTGGCATTTTGAAGGGTAACAAGATTATTTGTTTCTGCTCTTCTGTCTTGGAAATTCTTTTGCAAGTAATAATCAATAAAAAAATATTGCAATAAGGAAGAAACAGCGGATTCCGTATTATAAAAATTTTCATGCTTTATCGAGCAATAATATGTGATTAAAATAAAGTGTAAATATGAAGGGCAATTTCTTAGTAGTATTGATAATGAAATGGACATGCATATACTTTACTTATATTTGTGATGCATTATAAAACATAACTACATACGCATCGACGTATACGTTTATGCACTTATAAATATTAAAATATGTATAATTTTGTTGTAGTACATATATATCTACAAGATATTTCTATTTAACTTTTATAAGAAAAAATATTAGGATACTCGTAACTTAAAAAAATAACGGAGAGTATTAAAAATTAAACTTATTACTAAATGTTACTTTTACATTTTAAAGTTACTTTTTACATTTGCAGTTTACTTTATATGCCTACATAGTCTAATGTTCTATGTCTATATTGTAAAAAATATTTTCATTATCAACAATAAATAACTGTTTATTAATAAAATATTGCATTCAGAGAATTAAAAGAAAATAATATAATTGTTTTAAGTACAATTGCCTAGTCAAATTAAATAATGAAATATTACAATAATATAAGTATAATTGCCTAGTTAATACATACTTTTTTACTATTTTTATTCTGAAATCAAAAAATTTAATGCATCTTATATGACTAAGATAATAATATTCATTGAATAATTCGTTTCCTCGTAAATTTATTAGTTGACATATATTGTTACCTGTATTCACATACTTAAATTGCATCCGAATAGTTTTGTCATTAGATATAATGCAATTCATTATATAAATTCGCAAAACCATTGAGTATACGGAAGCCAATACATTAAATTGAATATATATTTATATATTCAGTCTGCACTCACTGGTGACGTATGCATGCCTATCTATTCATGCAACAGGCAGTTAAGAAAAGCTAAAAATTTGTTTTAGTATTTCTTTTTTGACTCAGGAGTAAGAATAATTGCAATGTATTTACATTGTGTGATTATTATTAGTTTATTTTATCTATTCATTATAATAAGTAAATAATGAGATTTAATACACATAAATTAGGTTTTTAAAATCTCTTATAAAGTTTTTTCAGACACTCTAAAATATAAATTAATAATCTTCACAATAAAATTATTAAATTCTATAATTTAATAATTAAAAACTTATCAATATTAAAAAAAAACTTTTTAAAAATCGAAACATATCAAGGTTTTATTATAACAGTTTTTCTACCTTAAATCATGTTTATTCATTAATAAGAATTATTACAAAGTTAATCAGCTATTTTAAAATGCGTATAATAACAATACATATGCGTACGTATCAATATCATCAGTGACAACAATAATATACAGATAATTTAATTATTACGATTTACGATTGATTTTTCTAAATTCTATTTGAGATTTAATATAGATTTTAATGCAATTAATTTTAGTAAATCTGCATTTTTATGTAGATTTTAATGTAGATTTTAATTCAATATATCGTAATCGGCTCAATCATACGTATTCTCAATAAGAGGTGACAGAGTTTGTCGTACGAGTTCATGAGATTTGTCGATTTATTTCGCATACCTTACTTTGATATGGATTTATTGTGCTTATATTATATTTAAAATGACAAGAGTTTTCTGTACCTGTCTTTTCTTCTCTTGATTCTGACTTTCTCAAATATGTCAACAACACAAGATACCCCGTGCCTATTTTCGATTTTATTTCTATGAAATTTCAACAATGTTGTATTATTACTAAATTCACTTTTTAATCTTAAATTTTATGTTAAAATAAGAATTTATTTTATTTTGTATTTGAAGATATGTATTTTAATTTTTTATTTCTTTTGGTGTTTTCAAATGTTATATAATAATATAACTCTCTTTTTATATTTTGTTTTAAAGGTATCTATAAACTAAGCTCCGAGAAGTATAAGAATGGCAGTAGAAGAAGTAATTGAAATATGTTTTAATAAATCATCCATATTTTATTTATTTTTCTTTTTAAAACTTATCTAATTTTTTAAAATACTTTTCCTTGTCACGACTCCTAATAGACAATCAACAGTTTAAGTTAAATGACTGTTGAAAAGTACCGCCTTTCCTGGAAATCAAACAGTTATGAAATGCTTCAAAATATCAGTTACAATAAATTTCTAGTTTTTGGTAGTGATTATATTTTCAATCATTATTATCATAATCTTAGCCATGTATCCTAAGACTTTATGGAAATTGTTCACATATGACTTGACAGCCTACTCCTAGTTCCATATATCAACATTTTATTTGTCACATTTTTATGTCAATTTCGATAGAAATATATCAAAGATATTTATTTTCTTAAAAAAATGTGCAATCATAATTTTCGCACCATATATACATGTATATTAATATATATATAATATAAAAATTTATACATATACAATGGCTGAACTTTATTAAAAATAATACTTTACTTATTAATCGAATATTTTTGCTGAAATGATTAATTCAAACGAACAATTGTATATTTGTATTCGCAAAGCTTATACATTAACTCTTATTGAAGTACAAAATATATCAACAAATATTTAATAATTTAATAAGAATTATTACTCAACACAGAATCTTCGTGTATCATTGAATTTGAATAATTTTTGCAAATAGAAGGGAAAATAGCAGAACATCAATTCAAGCAGTGCATAAACGAGAAATAAGATTTGTCAAAACTAATTTTATTTACAAAATTGATTTTATGTAAGTCATCGTGAAGGCATAAGTACATCAGTAGAAGAAAATAAATCAATCGAAGCAATTTATACGAAATAGGTATAATGTTAGAGCTAAACAGTCTATTTATGTGAAACTGAAAATTATTTTCTATATTTTTACAAAAAATAGTTTGAACGAGTTATGCAAGTAATATAGAATAGCTTAGAAAATTTTAATGCAAATATTGTGGTATAGAATACATGGTGTCAGAAAATTATAAGAACTTGTTTGCAAAAATCAGATAAAAATGTATTATACAAAATATATGATTGTAAATAAAAGAATTTTTAACAAAAAATTATTTATTATAAAATTATTATAAATGTTAAAAGTGTTACAAAATATTTTACGAATAAATATGTATCTAAATCGATAATTATTATATAAATAATACTCATTTTTACACAATATGAAGAGAACATTTATTTGTTAAAAAATATATATTTAAAATAAAATAAAAGGAAGAACCGAAAAATATAAGAAAAAGAAGAATGATAAGAACCAGGAAATTTTATGTTCTTGAATCATAAAATGTATATAAGACTTATTGCTATTGCTTACACAGAAAATAAAACAGAAAATAAATTTAATTTTTTATATAAACGGTATATACATAACGAGAATGTTACAGATGAAAATAAAAACAAAATTATGTTAAATTTAAATCACTCTGAACAAATTTTCATTTATTTTTCTCAAACTAAATTTTAAATTTATAATATTTTTAATGAATTAATGTTTTTTATAAATATAGTTATATCTTATTAGATATTATTTTTACTTATAATATAAAGAAGATAATATGAAAGATGATTTTCAAGCAGAGCCAATTATCGTTAATACAAATTGATAAAAGATTTTGTTACATTAATAAAATTCTACTTTATCTTTGCTTCATAAATAAAAAATGAAAGTTTTCTTCTAATAGCTAAACTTTGATCTAGCTATAAATATTTTATTCAAATTTATTTGAATTTCGTACAGTAACACTTATTACACTAAAATTTTTATTTCAAACGTTAAATATTTATTAAAATCATTTACAGATATTAAATGTACTATACTCAATGCCAAAATAATTTATTTCAGTTACGTAGATGTTTATTATTTTATTTTATCTCCGTAAACAAAGTATATACATACAACGTTTTCTGTGGGAGGAAATATTCTGTTTAAGCTGAAATCATTCGATTAAATTGTTTAACTGTAACTTATATTTTGTTAAAAGTTTTTACATTATTTAAAGAAATATTCTTTTAAAATGAATAAAGTATATAAAATAACTTTATTGAAACCCAAAATATAATTCGTACACAATACAAGATAATTTTATGAAAAATTTTATTTTCTATAAGTATTTTAAAATCAATAAAAGACTGAATTATATTTTTTTATAATTCTCCAATATCTGTTCCATTTGTATAAATATATTGGGATAAATATTGTTTTCGCTTTTTAAAAACAGAAAAAGCACATTTAAGGCATTGAAAATATTAAGATTCTGTAATGGATAGGTATACTACATTAATTGATGAAACGGTGGTGTCAATTATTTTGCTCTATCTGTACTTCAATGCTTTACACGAAATAAAGTGCAAAGCTTTGAACGATTTATCTGTATTGTGAAAGTGCGCCACGAAACGCATTACATTATTTAAAGCTCGAAACGACATATATTGGGAAGACGGGTGGAAACAACGGAGTAGATAGAGTGATTATCCACGCACCGCCGAGCACTTGCTTACGCAGCTTGAATTTTTCCTGCCTAATGATCTGTAACCTTTGATTGCAATCTGTTTACGCGTTGCTTTTACGCAGTTAGAAATTTGACTTAGTAAGTTACAGAATATTTTTCATTTTATTATTTTTTCTTTCATTTCTTCTATTAAAATAACATTTCTTGATTATTAACTAATAGAATATTTTAGAGTGGTGATTTAATTCTGTTTATTTCATGTACTGTAAATAAAATTTCTACAAAACTAGAAAAATTTCTTCAATATAGAAAAAATTAGAAACAGAAGTTAAAAAACGCTTTCATTAAATTTTTCTTATTTTTACATGTATGTTTAATTTTATCAATTTTTCAATTGTTTATTTAGTTTATTCTAAGTTTTATACTAGTGTAGGAAAACATTTTACCGATTTTACTGATACAAATTTTACTGATTGTTGTACAAATAAAATATATTTTTAATGTTCTATTAGAGTTGTCTAATATCTAGTAAAATTCTGTGTAAATAAATTCATCTTTCTACTTTCATTATTAACTATATTAAAAATTACTCTAATTATGTATGTTATTAAATATATTTAATATGTTAATATATGTTTTAAAGTTTTAAATTATCATTTTTTAAATTCATAAAAAGAGAGAAAGTACTTTTTGTATGTTCCATTTACCTAATTGTATATATTTCGTAATACAATCATTGTCTATTCCTTTTTAAATATATACTGTATTTTTAGTTCTTATAATAATTGTTATTCAATTTTATATATTTGAATATAATGATACCTATTTTGTCAAAATACTACTGCTTATGTTTGCATTTATAGTTTAATGCAAAAATATTAATAGATCAGTACTAGTTCGAAAATCATTTCAAATTTCTTCAAGCTGCTGTACTCTATTTACTTTAGAAATTATTATTATTATATTTGAACAGAATATTATTAAATTATAGGTAGGTTTATCACTTTTGGAACAAGTATTAAATATGAAATAAAAATAAAAACAAAATAATCTATATGAATTTACTAATATTGTATATATATTTTATTCTTGTGTACTCATTTGCTCAATTTTTACAACGTCTTTCAATAGATGAAATTGGATCACCGACATAAATTTCTGAAATTCTTATAATTAGTTAAGATAAACTACATTTGAAAAGATTAACATTCATATCACTTAATAAAAATGTAAGGGATTAAATTATACATAAATAATATTTTATACAAGCAAATGATTTACTTTAATTTAATTGCATCTTATAAAATTAAAAAATTTCTCTTTTCATATTTCTATATAAGTGTTACATTGTTAAAAATACAATATATATTTAATTCGTATATAGTACGTACTTGTTCTTATATGATTCCGAGCTACAGAGTCGCTGTAAAGATTACATTATGCCATGTCATGGAAGTGCAGTATGTATTTGATGTAGTTCGTGTCCCATCATTTTTATGATTATGATTGTATGTATAATTATATCGTACACAATTTTGAGAACACGCTAATTTCTTGTTCTTTTGCCTCTTATTGTTACGTTTAGTCAATTTCATTTCCATATACAAAACTATAATTTCTTATATATCATTATCTGATACTATATTATATTATACAATGTTATATTTTTAAACAGTATATTACAAACTCACTTTTTTAACATATTGGGTGTTTATCGCACTTTGGCTCAGTATCCTCACAATAGTTATTGTTTATATTCTTGATTATATTATTACATTTTTGTTGAATTATGATTGTTATTTTATCTTACAAAATCATTTATTGTTGCTATTATTTTACAGCGCAATTAACGTTGCTGTTTTTTTACTGCTACATTGTGTTGCGTTGCTGTGCGCTGCTTTATTGTTGCTTACTTTTTCCATACAAGAAATAAAGGTATGTTGATGGCCTTCCATTGGTTTTGTTTTTATTTGTCTATGAACAGTATAAAGTGATTATTATATACAGCCCTTCTTTTTAATGTGACATCCCATGTTTTTTTGTTGGCAATATAAATTCTATTCAGATTCCTACCATACCGACTCGCACTCTTATAATGTGCATTTAGTGTGTGTCTTCATTGTCGTTAAAAAATTTGTTTGTAATTATTATTATTCTCTATTTTTATGTAGAGTTATTTATGTTCTCATTATTAAGTATTTTCGTACTGACATTAATTTTTGAATATATTATAACTTTTTTTCGTTTTGTGACCTATTTTTATTGCTGATATGACGTACAAATATCATGTTACACTTGTAAGCTGCGTATGCTGTATAAGATGAATTTTATTTTAACTCAATTCTAATTGTAATTTTTTTATTTTTTTATTTATTAAATAAATCCTATTTAGTAAAGATTCTTGAACTAATTATTATCCAGTATAATTAATACTTTACAAATTAACTAGTGTAATTTAATCATTAACTTTCATTCATATTAATGGTTAATTATTATTTTTAATATTTCCAAATGATTATTATAATTTCCTAATATCGATTATGTAATAAAAAAATACAGATTTAGATTTTCTTTTTTTAATCCGATAAATAACAATAAAGCGCTTTAACCGTAACTGTTCTTTGTTTCTTGCTTCTTTTGCTAATTAATTTATTTACATATGTGAAAAATACAATCTAAATAAGGTTAGTAGATGAGAAATTTTATTTCCAGATGTTGTATTGCTTGCTCACTCATATAAAGAGTACACGGAAAAATTAAAATACATTTTTGTTTTTTTAGATATCGGGATCTCTTACCAAAGTGCATGCAGTTTTTGTAGTATATAGATAACTATGAGACGATACTTAAAATAATCTACCTCAATTTCTGTTATGTATTTCTGTTCATTTTATAATGTTTTCTTATAATGATTACGTAACATCTACAAATTTCAAGAATGAAACTACATTTTATAATCTATAATTTATAATTTTAATCTTTTTTCAAATTGAGTATAATCAATACATAATCAATATATATAATCAATATATAATCAATACATTATACTTTTTTTCTTAACAACATATATACGTTTTAGAAAATTTTTGACAAATTTTTCTTCTAAGTTTTCTTAGAAATTAATATTACACAAGAATAATTCAGTTTTATAATATATTTTAATATATATATTTTAAATTTTTTAAGATTTAACTTTTAAAAATGAAGAAAGTAAACATAAACTATAATTGAATTACGCCTACTTGACAATAAACTTCATTTTGTCTGCAAAATGTTAATGATGTAATTTATTACAAAATGTTTAAATTGAATTCTGTTGAATAATTAAATGACATAATACTTTTATCTGCCATCAGCTCGATTACTATCTTCTTTCGTTCTATGGTGCAGTCAAAATGGCGCCTTCATTTTGTTTTATTGATGATTTCCAGTCCTCTTGTTCATCTCTTTTTTCGGTTGTTTCGTAGGTCTTTTTTCCATGAATCATTGGTGTCACTCGAGTCAGATTCGTCTCATGGTATCTTGTTGCTGCTGTAATTTCCAGAGTTTTTAGATGCTGTGTCATTGTGTTTCTGTTTTATTTCGACTCCAATTCCGTCCACTCATACTAAGAGTACTTTTGCTCATAATTAATTTCTGCTTAACTCTTGAGAAACGGTAAGTTCATACAGTTTTGCGCGTGGAAACTCGAGATTTTCTTGTTCCTTTACTGGAATCGGATTCCTAGATAGCACGTCAACTATCCCATTCTTCTTACCAGGTCACTAGATAACGTCTAATAAATAACCCCTTAGTGCTTTTTTCAGTTTGTTGAAATACGAGACTATTTACTCGTGTGAAATACGTGACTAGCTCATGTTACGTTTCCAGAAGCATATGCACAGTGTCTATCTTTTCCTGTAACACCTTAACCCAAAGTTGTGCTGAGAGCGGAAGCATCGATAGTTACAATACTGTTCTAATAATTTTGATGGAGTTAACAAAATATTCTGAAGTGATGCATAATATTTTTTTTAGATTTTTGAATGCTTGCTGTTGTTCTTGTTTTTATGTATATGCGTTTTTGCTTAAATAAGAGCTGTAGTAATGGGCTCGCTATTTTCACGTAATTTTTTATAATTGTCGATAATATGCTGTAGGATTTTTTCGGTTTTAATATAGGATTTACTTCTGTGAGTTTTTAAGTTTACGTTCTAAACACGTAACATACTTAAAATATATTTTAGAAAATATTATAATATTGTTATAATAAATTAAATAAATAATACGTACAAAATAAAATAATGTAATATAACTTTTAATAATTTATAAATGTTTTTTATATAAGATAAATTTTTTTTTAATCTATAAATTAAATTAATTAAATGACTAAATTGGGTAGAACACTCTTATTTTAATGGGATATTTAAGTAAATATTTCATTTAATAGATGATAGTGTACTTATCTTTTATCCTATGTATATATAGATATATATGTATATATGTAGAAACTTAATGTAATATATAAAGTTATTATAAAAAGAGTCAAATTATGAATATGAAATTGTCTCTAAATAATATATGTCCTATAGTGACGGGCTACACGACGCGCGTCACGATAAATTTTTCTGCTTGAGTGCGAAAGTATGATTACACCACTCACATTGAATGTGTAAGTGCATAGAGATGTGTAAGTGTCGTACACATTGAATGTGTGACTTTTTTGGAATGTGTAAGTGTCGTACACATTGAATGTGCCACTTTTTTTGATTTTGTAAGCGTCACACATAGCGAGTGTACGAATATAGGTGAATGTATGAGTGTGTTGCATTATACAAGCGCGTTAGTGAGAGAAAGCCGGCGAGAAAAAGAATACGACTGTAAGTGAAGCAGTGTTCGCCTGATCTCCATATAGGGAAACATCGTTGCTGCATACGCCTGGTATGCGTGTGAGACACAGTGTGTGCTGCACCAGCTCATATTCTATCGCCTCGGACTATTTTGAATGAGATACGGCCTGTGCTCTGCCCTCCCCCTTTGCGCTAAGCTTGATCAATTAAACACCGCATTCGGCGGCAATTTTTGCGATTTTTGTAAATCTTACTATTCTGTTACTGATTAAAATTAATACATACTCAAGTATCAAACAACACACCGGCCACGATTTCCTTAAAACTATTCCGGATAGCGGAAATGAAATAATAACATTAAATGAATATTGTAATTTTCATATTTTTATAGAAATCTCCAAACATAACCCCCGCAATGAACTATGAGACTAGAAATATCGGAGTTGAAACAGCGATATAAGATTTTCTTTGTCAGTTAATAATTTTTATTTAATTATTTTTAGTTTATATTAGTCTTATTTTACATTTTTCAAATGTTTTATTCTTTATAATTTGTTACCAGAATTTCTTCCACTTGATTTTTTTGACAATAAAAATCGTATATAAAATAAAAAATAAAGTATTTGTATTTATGAATTTTGTAATATACTTGGATAAAGTTATATTTAGTATAGGTATCTCGTTTCATGCTTTAAATTTAATTTGAAAATATTTCTATAAAAGACATTGACATCCACAGACCAGCTAGTTAAAGGATCTATTATGAAAAATTGTGTACTTGCTTTCATAATATTATTTGATTTCATATTGATTATATGTTATCAAGAAAACTCACTAATTAAAACTGCGACGAAAAGTCCTCTTTTCACGCAGAAAACACTTTTACTTAAAAACACGTGCGTCCGAAACCGCAGTACTCAAACGATATGGACGGTACCATATTGAAAGTGAGACACGAGGGCGCGCAGCGCGACACGACGGTTTGTGCTAAATACGTGAGTGAGCGCATGAGAGAAGAGCGTAGCTACGCGCCAAGGCGAGCGTACTGTAGCCTTCTCGCCAACGAACCCTCGCCGCCTAATAGAAGGAGGAGAAATTAATCTCCCCCACTAGGCGGCGAAGGGAAAAGCGAAGGAGGAATAGCCTTCTTCGATCTACAAAAGAGAGAGAGGGAGCGAAGAAACAAGAAGGAGGGAAGAGCGAGAAAAGCGACAAAACCGACAAAGCGAGAAATACCAGTAGCCTAGCAGCGTCAAATTTGGCGAAATATAAAAATACGGCGCAGGTAATCTAGATAACTGCTCTACCGATCCGAGAGAACGCGATTCGCGCTCTTCCGTCCCGGGCGGAAGCGGTTCGCTACGCCATCCTGACCACTCGGAGAGCGCAACGTTTTCTTCTCAGGACCACCCTCACGTTTCTTGTCCCGAGGGGTAACGAAGATACCAGTTTCAGGAGTGTGGATGCACGCGAATGATGCGAGTCGACAAGCCGTGAGTGTTGTATACCGAGAATATAATGTGTGTGAATAAAGCGAAAGCCCGCAATATTGTATCTGAAAACCGCATTGGACCTACACTAGAAATCTGAGGACGTTTTGCCCAGTCAGCGCGAATGTATACAATGTACCGCGAACGTGTAGTGTCAACCGAAGAATGTGATTGCGATATCTTTAATAAATGTATCTTATTTTTTTGTAGCGGTGAGACGTAGAGAGCAAAAAACCAGAATAAAGGAGTAAATTATTTCGCTATTATATACACTGACTCATTTATTATCGCCCTTTTCTTACAACCATTCCCTTTCAGCCCCAAAAAAACCCTGTGTCAGATGTGTCAGAAATTTTATCCGTACTAAATTGAAGGAATAATAAAAAATTTGCATTAATATAGTAATTTTATCTTTAATACCACTCTTACATTCAGATAAAATAAAAATATTTGTATCTATATATATCTATTATTGAATTTGGTAATGTACATGAATTAATACATATTTTTTTTATTTTAATGAAACTAAACCTTATATTTATTCATAAAAAATAATTGAATATGTTTAAAATTATACATAGTTAAATTATATACTATATATTAAAAGCGTTTATGCTGATTCTGGCTCGGGTGAGAAGTGATCATGAATAGAGGTAGCTCTGATTAAAGAAAATAAATACACCCCTCTTCAAAAGGAATACTTATATGTAATTAAATAAACCCAACTTCTGAAGAGTTTTTATGTCAACAAGCGAAGACTTTCCCTATTGATGATTATGTGCAACGATGACAAAAATTTAATATATAACTTTTAGACAGCTTCCAATTTTGTATATAAAATATTAGCACAATTATAAACTTTTATTGTAATTTGTAAAGATAAACGAATAAACAGTGGTAGATGTAGAAAGAGTTTTGTGAGTAGTAGAGTGTGTAATACACAATGTAAGTATAATAGTTTATATTGTAAATTAACAATTGCAACATGGTTAAACACTCTTATTACAAGTTCCTTTTATCATGCTATACAGGCTAAGAATTAAATCAATTTACGTATTGAAAATTATAAATGCATCCTTCATGAATTTTATATATTAATTATTATATTGCGACGAAAAGTCCCCTATCACGCAAAAAACACTTAAACTTACTTAAGCTTATTTAAAAACACGTGCGTTTGAAACCGCGGTTTGCAAATGATATGGCCGGCACCATATTGAAAGTGAGAGACGAGTGCATGCAGCGCGACACGACTATTTGTGCGAAATGCATGAGCGAGCGTATGTGAGGGGAGCGCAACTACGCGCCAAGGCGAGAGCAAACGCTCGCCTTACCGTAGCCCCCTCGCCCATGAAACTACGTTGCCTAATGGAAGGAGGAGAAATTAATTTCTCCCGCTAGATGGCGAGGGGAAAGGCGAAGGAGGGATAGCCATCTTCGCGTTACAAAAGAGTGAGAGGGAACAAAGAAGCAAGAAGGAGGGAAGAACGAGAAAAGCGAGAAACAGAAACACCAGTAGCCCAGCAGCGCCAAAGTTGGTGAAGTATTAAAGTATCGCCATCCTAACCTCTTAGAGAGTAACGCAACTAGCGTTCTCTCATCCTGGGCGGATGCAATTCGCTACGCCGATTCCTTGAGTCTTAGAGGACGCGATTCGCGCCCTCTCTTCCTGGCGGAGGCGGTTAGCTATGCCATTCCTACCGATCCGGAAGTAATGCGATTCGCACATTTCTCTTCAGGGTGATAGCAATTGCTACGCCACCCTGACTGTTCCGGGAGTGACGCGATTCGCGCACTCCCACCTCGGGCGGAAGTGGTTAGTTACGCCATCCTGACCACCCGGAGAGTGCGCTTGCAACGTTCTCCCTCTGGACCACCCTCATGTTCCTTGTTCCGAGGAGTAATGACGGTACCAGTTTTCGGTGTGCGGATGCACGTGAATAATGCGAGTCGGCCAGTAGTGAGTGTGTATGCCGAGAATATAATGTGTGTGAATGAAGCGAAGGCCCGCAATATTGTGTGTGAAAATCGCATTGTACCTACGCTAGAAATCCGAGGAAGTTGTGCTCAGTCAGCGCGAATGTATACAAGGTACCGCGAATATGTAGTGTTAACCGAAGAATGTGTTTGCGATATCGTTACTAAATGCAATTTATTTTTTTTGTAGCGGTGCAACGTCGGGAGTAACTATTGAATAAAGGACCGATTATTTTATTAATCAAAACGCAGAGTTATTAATTATCGACCTTTTCCCACTAACCACTCCTTTTCCGTCCCAAATGAACCCTGTCCGACCAGCTAATCTGGCAAAAACAGGGGCGGAGAAGAGGGTAAGTAGGCGCCGCGGGAAGTCCTACTAGGCCATCAGCTCATTCGAGAACAGGAGCTCCAAGAGGTGAGGACGGCTCACCAAAGGGAGTGGTAACAAACCGTCACAAAACGGAAATAAATATTTTATATTATTCTTTTGAAATCTTATGATTTTACATTTATTATTACATACAATGAAAATGAATTTTTATTTTCTAAAAAATATTCACAGTTATTTAATATTATTTTCTTGTTTTATTTACATTTTATATTTAGCCTGAGCTAAAATTATCTAAATCTTCCTACGATGGAATTCTCAAATGCCAGCATGTATTAGAAATAATGTGATAGATGTGGTCTACTTACCATAATTTTAATTGCCTATTCAACATATAAGAATAAACACCCAGTACTATCATCTCGTAATTATACGTCTCTTAAAGTTGACTTATCATGTATAAAAAATATTTTTTAAATAAAGTTGTTGGCAGGTTTTTTTATAAATCTCATTATATCGTATAAAGACATATTATTTATGTTACAAATTTTGCCTATTATATTTATGTTAAAATAATATATTAAAGAGCTAAGGATAATTTTTTAATATATATTAGAATAATGTACGTAAAATATACAAGTTTAACTTATAAATTAAAAATCTTTATTTTAGTGATTGGTTTACTAATACATTTTTTTAGTAGATACTTATAACCCAGAAGAGCTGCATGGACCTGGATAAGCTATTCGAATATCTGTCAAAAATTTGTTTAAATTCATTATTTAAAATCATGAAATAACAATATAAATTTTTTCAATATTCTCAATAACCATTAATAAAAAGCTTCTTATTTAAAATACGATTTATAAATCTTTATGCAAAGAAAATAATTATTTATTCAATAAAAAAAATGTTTAGAAATTAGCCAATTTTTTAATTTATAATTTAATAATAACTATGAAACTAGTTTCATAATTTTTTTATTTAATAAAAATCATGATTTACGTTTTCTATGGCAAGGTTAAACCAAAGCTTTTTAATCAAAAGTTTATACATAGAGTATAAGAATTTTAATGAATCATGAAATGTAAAAAAAATGAAAATTTTAATATCATTTAATCATATTTCTAGATCTCTGCTTATATATTTATTATTTATTTTTTAATAGTTCTAAAAGAACCTATAGATAAAGTTAATTAATTTAATGAGTTTAGTAATGTAATTAATTTCAATCATTATATAATAATAGATATAATATTAAATGTTTCAGTATATAAGTTAAAATATCATTTAAAAACGAATCTGTTGAAACTATTTCAGATTTTATTTTTTCAATTAATTTTATTACAAAATGCATTAAAACTGAAAAAATATAAAATTGAAAATAGAAAAAGTAATTTGGTATATAAATTAAAATGTGATACTACACTGATTTTTAGTACATGAAATTAAATTTTTTGAAATAATACACATTATTTTTTATAAGCTCGATAACTTTTTATAAACTTTATAATCCCTTAAGAAAAAAATAGTTAATTATTAGAAATATAATATAAAAATTAGCTTTGCAATTTAAAAATGCAAACTTTGCAATTAACAAGACATGAAAACTCAATTATTTTAAAATTAACTAATAGGATTTTCCAATTTTATACTGAACTCTTACTAATCATAATATATCCATCTCCTAATATTTTTTATATATTAAGAACAAAGCGCGATAATAAAATGTACGTAATATTGACAATTTTATGATTGAGTGAAATTTGAATTTCTTTGATTAATTGGAATTATATGGAATATTACTTAAACATCTAGATTCATAAAAATCCTTTTAATATATTACATAATACTAGCTATTCATAATTTAGATGGTAGTTTTACTCGAATATTATACATTTCGTTAATTTCACTATTTTGTTGGAATACAATGTTTATTAAATACATAAAATTTGATTCTAGTAATAATAATTTATGAACTGAGTTTAAAATATGTTAAAAATATAAGAAGTCGATATTCTTAAATTAAAGTTTACGCTTTAATATTGTTGTATAAATGAGATTTTATTTATTCAATATTTATTATTTTTAACTCTTGAAATTGCGCTGTAAAAATGAAATTTTCCAGTTTAACAATATAATAATAAGGAATTCTCAGTAATATTTAAAAATTTAATTATTTAAGAAAAGTTTGCTAATATATTAAGAAATTTATAACATCTCACTTTAAATAATATACTAGCCCATAGATTGCTTTAATTTTATCGTATTTGTTATAAATTTACTATGAATAAAGGATATTATACTCATTTTACTTTAAAGAATTAATAAATACCTACCGGTTCCATTACATTCATTATCACATTTTAGATTTATTACATTAGTGTATGTATTTCCATCAGTTCCACAAATAGGTTCCCGCAATTCAATCCAATTACACTTACAAGGTTCAACAATTGAATTAGCTTGGATTCTACATATTACAATACATATCAGAATTACTAAAATATAGAAGTCAGTTTGTAAAAAGAATCACATGCTTAAGTACATAAATACTATAAATATTATAACATATATCATATTATTTACTTACTACATAACATAAAAGTATTTCTTAATTCACAACATTTTCGATAAAAGTGCAAATCGAAGTTTCCAAAACGTGAAACCTTTTGTTTTTATTATGATTCAACTGATTGATTATACTAAAACAGTTCTTACTACATAATTAAACTTACTATATAACTGGCCAATATATATATATATATATATATTGGCCAATTCACGTGTTTTATTGATCAAGAAAATTATTTATTACGAGAAAATTTCGTTATCTCTTATAGTTTTAACATATTACTATTTAAATAAGTTTTTATCAGTATAAAGTCTTGTTAAGTTATGATTATGAGATGGTTTTCTTGTTTAAATTTAAATGCAAGAATTTATGATTAATAATTAACGATTTATGTACAAAATTAATATTGAAAAAATGAGTGTTATGTTAATATTTAGTATTTCGTCTTGATTTTTTTATCTTTTATGTATAATATTTAAAAGTTTTGTTTTATCTTTGTTTATCACTTATTTAATATTTACCGTTTATTCTATATAATACCTATATGAATGAGGAATTCGTATATTATCTTAACGATAAAAAATCGTTAATTATCTTTTAAAGTAATTTACCTTCATTTGAATTTATTGAGAGAATGATATTATAAATATTTTTGTCTAATCGTGTAATAAAAACGTCTATATAAAAGATTTAAAAAATGGAAATATGAATAGTAAAATAAAAGAATTACGATATTACAGACATATAATATAAAAGAGCGACCTTGCTAATTTATTAATTTTTAGGCATTCATTATTTATTAAAATATATTATTAAAAAGTTTATAATTGACTTAATTTTCAATTCCTAATTTATATAGAAGTTGTTACTTTAATTGTTATTTTCATAAAGCAATAAAGTAATGATTTACTATTTACAAGGTTTCACTTATAGTTAGAACAAGATTATTCTTTAAAGAAACAATTAGTAAAATCTGTTTGACAATTTATTAGTATGTTTATTTTTATGTATTTATGTATAGCTTTACAAGTAGTTGTAAAATAAATTGTGTACATTATTTTAAACTAAATAAAATATATAGTTATACCATTTTAATATTTGGCTCTTGTACAAGAAAATAGAGGATTTAATTTTTCTTCATGTTTTAAAAACTTTTCATAATACAATTTCTTAAATATGTGAATTTTAAATAGTTCATAAATTTATTTAATTTCTTAGAATTAAATAAGAATAATTTTCATTAACTAATAATGAATGTAATTAAGATATTTTTAATTGGAAATTATAATTTTATGATTAACGTGTTCATCAGATAAAAAAATTAGATTACTTTTTCTGCCGTATTTATAAAAGTACTATACGCACTATCTAGCAGTATCGAAAACTATTATGCAAGCATTTATTAGTATATTCGTGCGTCATATATGAATGAAATACCATAATGTGAGTGGTATTCAATTTTATACGTGATACATTTTCATTTTTGGAATTGTACACATTTTAATCAAAAGAAAACAGTTGATTTTTGAAAAAGAATATTACAAAGATTGTTAAAACAGATAAAAATGTATGTTTTAATATTACGTGTGCTTAAATTGTACAATAATAATTGAATTTACTTTCATTAAATATTTTTCTTTTTAATAAAACACGTCACGATTACATGTGATTATCTTATAAAAAGAACAGAGTGTATACTCTACATGTCAGAAATATTATAGTTGTCGTCATTATTATTATCTTATCATATTTTTTATATAAAAGATTAAAATATTCAATTACCTTTTATTTTCTATGAATAATGTATAAAATAATAAGCATTTTCATTTTTAAAAGTAAGTAAATTATTTATTATATAATGTGTAATTTAAAATTTCCATAAAAATACATCGATTTTGTAATTATTGCTATTAATTATATAAAAATTTAAGTAGTACTTATAGTATGTACAATGATAATAATTACAAATTCAAATAAAACTCCAAATCCTTGCCCATGTCCTTGGTCTGATGTTTGGACACCAGTTTGTGGAACTGACAATAAAACATACCCGAATCCAATGGTTTTAAAATGCACAAATACGTGTGAAGGAAAACGTCAGTATTCTCTTTTATTAGTCAATCATATATTATTACTCAAAAAAATTTCTTTAAACAAAAATTTTCTCAATTTGAAACTAAATTAATATAAAGTACTTAACAATTATATAATAAAATCAAACTTTCTGGATCTGATTATTTATTAAAGAATTAAAATCATTCTCCATAATTCTAATATCTATATTATAGTTAATCCATTAAAAAGAATAATAAATATTAAACTTCATAAATAAGCAACGTTTTAATCGTTGAGGAAAATATCTATTTTTATTTATTATAAGTAATTTATAATGGCTTATAATTTATTTTAAAATAGTTTCTTATTAACTTTGAAGTTTATTAGTACAATATTTCTGTTTTACATATTTTCAAATTTTTACAACCTTATCAGAAATTTTAAATTATTTATATTAAAAATTTAATTTTAAATATTAATTATTATTATTGAGTTAGAATTAATTTTTATTTAGAGGATGATATTAATAAGAACTAAATTACACAAAATTATGTAATAAACAAATAGAATATAAACATTAATTTTAGTTAAATATCGTATTAAAATAATAATAAATAATGAATAGAGTCCGAAAATTATTTTTGTTTTAACATATATCTTGTCCTTAACATTCAATAATTTTTATTTTTATAGATATCTTAGTTTCTCATTCAGGGACATGTGCCTAATAAACTATACAAGAAGAAGATAAATAGAAGAAACTTATGAAATAGCATATTTAGTGATATTTCATTTGTGTGCTATTCAAAGTAAATTATAAAATTAATTTTTATATTTAGATTATTATTATATTATATAATATAATCTTTTAAATATTTAAAGAAATAAATTTGGATATAATATTTTATATAAATAAATTATTTTTTATTTTTTATCCATTAATATTTATATAGTTTCTAATATTAATTATTAATATAAACCTAATATATATTATTAATATAAATTATTAATAATATAATATTATCAATATTAATATATTAATATAAACTGCTGCAATTGAAAAGCTTAAAAATTATTTTATACAAAAAATTATTCAATTATAATTGTATTGTCAAAACTAAAACAAAGAAATAAATTTATAGAAGTTATATCTTATATTTTTATTGGTATCTATTATTTCAATTATTATATAAATAAATAAATAAATAAATATATATGTACATAAATTCATCTTTGCACTTTCTATTTTAACTGCTCGAAATAAATATATTATTTTTATTTCTGGAAAGCAAATATTTGTTTAGAGTTTGATTAGCTAATAATGAAAATAATGAAATGATTAATAGATTATTATCAATGTATGTTTTATTCCTTTCTTGATAAACTAATGATACCAATGAAAATTTATAACAATAGACAAGTTAGGCTTCCTTCTGGCTAAGGAAGGAAGTGAGCTTGGAATCTGAATAACATGTTATTGGAGAAAATGTGTGAGCTAGAATTCGCGTAGCTTTAATTGGAGGAAATTAGCGAGGCCCCTTTCCATCAGGAGTTTTCATCTTGGCAAGCGAGGGCTCCTTCTACATACCATTCTGCGTCGAACACCACGTGTTTCATGATCTATAACAAACTCACATTTTTGTATATGTTGATCTATTTCCGCGGTTAAATTGAGTAGTCATCAAGACTTTCATTTTGTAATGTTCCTTCTTCGATTTTAAAATTTGTTCACTATAGTCCCTCTCATTTATCGTGTATTTCATGACATTCAATCCTTTATTGATTAGTCTTCCTTCTCTAGAAATATATTTTTCTGTTTTAAATAATTTACATAAGTTTGTTATCATCTCTACTAAGTGGATTATATTTAACCTTGCCATTATGTAGAATAAAAATAAGCTAAATCGCTCATTAGAAAATTTTCTCGTTCAATACTCATTTTTGGGGCATCAATCTCGATGAGAGATATATTATTAATGAATAGATGAGCATTGCAAATTATATTATAACCCAATATTCAATATTAAAGATATCTTTGCGAGTTATGATTTACTCTAAAAGATTTATCAAGCTCTTTCTTTCTCACTGAACTGATTGACATGTCCCTAATTTGTAATGTCGTAATCTCTAAAACTTGCATTCTACGTTTAAGTTTCTCCCTCACGCTTTTCTTTAATTTTTACTCATATTATGAAATATTTTGTTTAATAAAATTTTTAATTAATAATAATATTAAATAATATTTAAAAATAATTATTAAAAATATTTAATATGTTGTATACGTGTTTACATATGAATATATGTAAGTATTAAATAACTTAAAAAAGTTATATAAAAAACTATAAAACTTAAAAAAATTAATTAAATAACAGTTACATAAACATAAAAAAATTTATATAAAAATAATTATTTATTTATTTATTACAATATATGCACATAAAGATAATAATTTTATAAATTAATATTAAGCAATATAACAATATTTGAATAATATATTTTATTTATTATTTATTTTTTAATATTTGTTACATTAATTTTTAAAAATTTACTACAAACATATATCCATGTATATCCATACATATATACATAAACACGCATATATGTATATATATATACACAACCGGTATCAGTATTCATATAAATATAAAAAAGAAGCATCCAAGAGATTTTACTATACTAGTAAGGGACAAATGAGAGGTATACAAAAAAAATTATAAACTTCCAGTGAGAAAGAGAGAGACAGAGAGAGAGAGCACACGTGGTAGTGAATGCAGCATGCGTAAGAGTGAGTGGGTTAACAAATGACGTAGAAAGTGTATAAGCCGTTTCAGTGTTCTCTTTGTAACTCTTGTACGTTGACTATGTACGGCTTTGTAGCGAGTATTAAAGACGTAAAAGTGAGCCAGAACCGGCGTACAACTCTTTAACATGAAGCTAAAATCAACATAGCTTTTATTAGAGGACATTTTTGCAGCCCCATCTTCTTTAGAGTTCTTAGTTAGAAGTTGATGACTACAGTTCTTCCGCCACATCCAGCGTACAAGATTCTATCTCTTTTCAACTGATGTTACGAAGTGGTTAATCTTCTATTGATTATGCATCTTCTTTAAGCGAAAAAATAGCTAATTGTTTAAAAAGAAACTGATTCGAAGTGTTCTTGAGACCTTGCATATCTAATAAATCGATGTCCATCTAGATGTAAAGTAAATATATTTACAGTAATACAAATTATTATATTAAACCGTCTCCACCTCTTTATTGTAATATCCCAATGATTAATACTCCTTCTTTTACTACATTAAAGTTTAATAATGCATTTTTTCTATTCCATCATTCTTATTCACTCTTAAGACATTTCCTATTGGTTACTACACTCCCTTCCACAATTTTTTAATCATCTTACGCAGTTGTTTCAGATTATTCATCAGTCGTTTCAGTTTCTTCTAAGACTTCAGATATTAGCAAAGATATCATATATTGTAAAGTTGCACACGGTAAAGTATTATATTAATACAGTTTAAATATTACGTAATATTTGTTACGCTATAAAGCATAATAATGCTGAATCTAATGACATTATACAATTACTTTACCTCATAACTACTACTTTAGAGAGCATTAGCGAAAATTTAACAAATAATATTTTGAACGAATGAAGATATCATACGATTTATTGTCATTTGAAGAGTATTCAATGTCGATTAGTGTGGTATTTAAAGCAAGGATATGGATTCACTCATCTTAATGATGGTAAATAAAAAGAAGATAGAGTAAAATAGAATGACATCCAATCTTCATTTAAGAATCATATTCTATAAGGGTGATATAAATTTTATATATATCGATATATCCTCATTTTTAAAAGATGCATTTAAAATTTCTAAATCTTTATCTCTAAATCAGCATAATATAATTTGTAACGAAAGGTTTCGTTGCAAGCCCGCATCAACATCGCTGGCGGTGAGCTGGAAAGGGGAAGAGGAAGAAGGCAGCACCGAACAGGCAGAGTGTACCAGATGCAAAAAAGAAAATTTGAGCGTGTATGTATAAGTGTATGTATATGTATAACGCGGCATAGCGCTGGCTGCAAGAGTATGCATATCTGTTGCGACAGGTGTGTGTGGCCCAGTACATGTACAAGAGAGAATGCCGAGTGAATGTGCATATGCGAGAGAAAATGCCTACGTAGTGGGGGATACGCGTGCGAGAAAGAATGCCGAATGAAGGAGTACGCGGCCCAGAGAGCATGTAAGGGAGTACAAGAATGGGACAGTGAGTGGGGCCCTGGCCACGTGTCAAGCCACGGCTATGCGCTAGGCCCTAACCGCAGGCAACTAAGGCATTGCGCAGGCAAGTGTAATGCGCTTGTATCTACACTGTCGCTATTTTACCCACCACTAGCTCTCGTGAGAACAGGGATCAAGTGGGATCGCTTCATTAGTTTTAACTCCTTGAGTTAAAACAACGAATTTCATCTGCTTGACAGCGGGTGAAAACTGAGAGGAAAAATCTCTCAAGCTGATAAAAGGGAATGTGTGAATATCGGGAGAGAGACTGCGTTGAGGTCGATAGAAAGATTGCGTAGAGACCGAGAGACACAGTGTGTGGAGATCGGAAAAAAACAGTGTTAAGAACAAGTACCAAAAATGTGATACTAGTGCAGAAATAGCATGCGAACAGACTGCCAAAAATAGCCCAAGCGTAAGTTCTAATCGTTGATGAATATAGAATAATTAGGTAGCAGAAATGGAGAAGAGTGCATCGTATCGGCGTGCATCCTAGTACTGTTTATCGACGCACCAGGAATCCCCGGAAGATGCAGCCTGTCGGCGCGTCTTCAAGGAGTGCAGTCAGTCGGGCGTTCCATGCCGTGCAGCCTGTCGACGCGCGATATCCTGGTGTAGTCGTTGACGCACCAGGAACCCCGCAAGACTTAATGTAAAATACCGCCGTCTAGTATATAAAAAGCTGCGTTTACTATGCACCGTCACTGTTGGAACATTATTATAAAGAGGTTTACTTTGCCGTCTAGAGACTAATATGTACCGTCGCCATTGAGATAGAAACTACCGTCGTATTTTCTTTAAAATTCATATGAAGTTATAATCGTCGCGAAACATCTGCCGATAAGCGTATAAATCATCGCCGTAACGAATAAGAAGTGTGTATTGATTATTTTTTAACAAAGGGACTAAACTGCCGTTGCCAGAAGGGCAAAATAAAGAAGATAGGTAAAAAGAAAGATGGAAAATCCACCGCAAAAAAAGGAATTATTGTAGATAGGTAGAGAGGAAAGCAAGAGAATCACACACCTGAACCATACCGCGTTACAAATTAAAGTAAATATGATACTAGTGGCGGAATACATTGTCTATAAGCATTGTTTAAGCAAAGAATAAATTGTTGAAATAAATATTTTAATACAATGATGAACACCCTGTCAAACAAGGCATGGAAGAATTTTGAGAAAAAGATTTGTGACGTTGTTCGCCTTGTCCAAGCTGTCACGTGCCCTTTCGGACTCGTGTACGGCGTTCGACGGGCTTCTTCTTCGAATCTCTCCGTCCTTGTTCCTTCGTCCCTCTGCTGTTGTTAGTGGCTTGGTCTCCTGTACTCCCCGTCTGTCCCGTCCCTGAGAGATCGAGGTTGGGCCAGGTTCGTGGCGGTAGGAGGGAAGCGCAGAGAGGCCGGGTCGAAATGAACAAGGCCTTCTTTGTTTCTTAATCTGTACTTATTGTCTTTATTAGCCTCAATTTACATTAGCCTTTTTCTTGCGGTGCGCTCACCGCTTACAAAGGAGGCTTCTATGTTCTAAATCCTTAACTTCTAAATACGGCGAAGGCTACATTTAACATTCTTATTGCGGTGAGCTCACCGCTTACAACGGAGTCAGTTATATGCTATTTACTTTCGCGGTGCTCTCACCGCTTACAAAGGAGTCTTATATTCTATTTCCCGGTGCGACATTTCCGCACCATCGCTGTGCCGGTACGTTAACGCGGCGGAGAAAAGTCCAGCCCGATCGCTGTGACTCCGTGCACGCGACCGCGGCCCTAATCCTATACCGGGAGGTACGACACGAGTCGTGCCTCCGGGAGCCCCTAGTGCGCCAAAAGTCGCTCGACCAGGGAGCCTTCGCTTCCCGAATTCCACCTCCTGGAGTTCCCCGGTGCTCCAAAAGTAGCTCCAAAGGGTCGTGCGCCAAAAGTCGCTCGACCGGGAAGCCTTCGCTTCCCGCATTCCACCTCCTGGAGTTCCCCGGTGCGCCAAAAGTCGCTCCAAGGGATCGTGCGCCAAAAGTCGCTCGACCGGGAAACCTGCGCTTCCCGAACTCCACTCCCGTCTCTCGATTTCACGTGAGCGCTCCCTTTTTATACCTTTCTCGGGCGCGTTTCCCCTCACGTGTCTTAACTCGCGGGCCTCGCGGTGGGGTCGCGCCGCCTAGCCGCTCTCGTGGGCCAGGCTGGTGTGGGGGAAATAGTGGCGGAGTGAGCGCATCGCGCTTGCTCGCGTATCGCCCTGCGTTAGCCTGGCCAGGGCTAGACGCAAGGTTCCCCTACGCGGCCCCATACTATATTCTCTATTCATTCATTTATCCCTCCTTCTCGTGCGTATTTCGGGCCGTCAACTCCCACTATGCTGGCCCTCACTCATCCTTCCATTCTACGCCCGATAATCACGTTTTCACCGCTGTGCCGTACACCCTCTCGCTCTCACTCGCACGTTCGCGCACTCTCTCTCTCTCGTACCCTGCTTTCATGGGCAACGCTGCGCCGAACGCCCCTTCCACTCCACTCGCACGCTCACGCACTTTCTCACATTCAACTCTCACTCACAGACACCGCTGTGCCGTACGCCCCCTTCCACTCCCACTCGCACGCTCTCACAAGTATACTTATACATTCGCTCGCTTTTTCTCTTTCACACGCACGTTTTATCGTTTTCACTGTATTCTCTCATTCTTTCTCTCTCACACTCACGTTTTATTGTTTTCAATGTATTCGCTCGCACTTTCTCTCTCACACTCATACCTTAAATCTTCGGGCGTTGTATTCCGGACCTCTTCCTCGCTTTTCTTCCGGCCCTGTTCCCACGGCAATGCTGACCTTTTGCGTCGAAGTTATTCGTCGCAGATTTGGAATGGATTTTACATTCAATGTGAAATCTTACTGTTAATATATAAAAATATAGTTCAATTGAAGACAGTTCATATATAAAATTTACTATTGAAATGAAAAGAGCAGCATGATAATTGTTTAAAATAAAATAATCTATGTTTAAAATTGGCAATATTATCAGCTCTGCATTCTTGTAAGAATACGAATCCTGTTTGAAAGTATTTTAAATTCAAAAATGAACTAATGATATTGAAGATATTGAATTCCAGTATTACCGATTAGAATTTCAAAATTTGAGAAATAAAATAATATTCCCTTTAATTTAAATATTTTGAAATAAGTGATGATGATTATAGATATGCGAAAATATGTGGAAGATATTTCATATACAAGCACTTGGAGAATACTCTGGTTTATAATTAATGATATACTTCTATTAGTTAATGTTTTTAACTATTTGTAGATTCAAAAAAAAAATAATAATAATCTTAACTTCGTTTGTTATTTTCTAAAATATATTTCATAATTTATTTCAAATTTTGACTTTATTATGATCTAAATAATTTACATAATATTTACGCAATAGGTAATTACAGTTTATTAATAGAAAAAATATATTCTTACGTAATTAATAATAATTAAGTGAACTATATAAATTTTCAGCATTCATTAAGAAAAATGTTGAAATTTTTTTTTATTTTACTATCTATTTGTTTTTCTTGATTTTTACTACTATATTTTTCATCAATACAAATTTCGAGTTTGAAGCAATAAAATACTAGCCTCATTTGTGAAAATATTAACATTGTACTATTTGTTTGACTACAAATTTTAATTTCCTCTAGCTACTTACCACCCCTTATTAGAAATCAAATGCTGGTGTTGTAAGTGGAAAATCGAAGAAGCAATGACAGTATTGTTACGATAATTTTCTAAATGAGTTTTTTGTTCATCATATTTTAATGAGAACCAAATGATTAAGTGCAGACCACCGTTGAAGTCTGTTGTCCAAGCAAAAGAAATTTTGTACCAATCGAATATCCCGCACATAGCAAAGAATTTGTCTAAGAAAATGAACGTTCCGTCGCCTTGGACAATTAAGTTAAAATATGCTATTTCTGAAGAGAGTGGATGTTTCTTCGTGATTAAAACACTTCATCAGAAGAAAACTGTATTACATTTTAGGCCACTATTAGATGCCTTCCTTCGTTGGCCAACTTACCCTGAAAACTTAGGTTACATTGTTTCGAGAAGGATAGAAGATTTCATGGGAAATTACGAGTACAGAAGGTTATTTTTAGTATTGTAATATGTATCTCGAGATAATAAAGCTCCAGCAAGAGAGATATAGAAAGATAAAAATAGACGATTGCAGATTAAATTTGCTGATTGACTATATCAACAGCGTCCGTTATGTAAGTTGTCATTTTATAGAGTACCGTATGCTCAGTCGACTCGATCTTCTTATTTGCGATCTAGATCCTATCCAAAAGCATCTGACCTTGATAATAGAGCCATTTTCTATGATGTTCCTTGACAAAAACTTTTAGTTATAACAATTCGATACGAATACCTGACCTTTTCCCAATGAGGCTACACTGTATCAATCCGGTGTCTTTTTCGTCTTTTCTCCTGATTAACTTCCTCTCTTACTCCTAACGAAACTATATAGATCTACTGGTCCTAAAAGCACTTATCAGCTCATATTGCTCAGATATGTAATAGATGAAGCAAGTAAAATACGCGAAGAGCGATGCTATACTCCATGCTTTTTAATTTTATTAAAAGCACAAGCCAGTACAAAGTTATAAAATTGCATTCGGTATGCACTTATTTATTTGATTTATAAAATTAAGAATACAATTTATCTACTAATCCTTATATTTAATTTGAATGACCAAAAATAATTAACTTCCCATTCAATGAAAAATAATCAGTAGTTAAAATAATCTATTAAACGAATCTATTTATTTCTTGAATCGCAAGGTGATTAGTTCATTGAAGGCAGTTCGACAGATTATTTTCTTGTTGGAAGTAGTTGTGGATATATGATGATTGAACTTCTGCTAGAAAGAAGCAGCGATCTTAATCTCTATCTGGCCGATTGATCTGTTGCTTTACATATCACGGAAACCCGAGTCGCAAGATACCATGGAATCTCAGAGTTCATTACTTCAAGATGCTGATTGTCCAGAACTTTGTGAACTGATATTCAAGAGTCTCTATGATTAGAAAAAAGAGAAAGAATATTACAAAAATACACACACACACATATATATTTTAATATTAAATTTTGTTTAGAAAATTCAGCACACATTATATATTATAAACATAATATAATTTGAATCAAATTAAAATGATGATAAATAGAGACACATTTTTATTATTTATGGTAGATGCAACGATATGGAGCTGTTTGTACATTTATTTATTGACGTACATGAATTGCCGGATATCAGAAAAGCATTCGTTCAAGAGAATGAGGTAGATTAATGAACAAAGATGCAAATAAGAAAAATACAAATTACTCGAAAAGGGTTTTTATTTATTAAAATTTTTATAGGTTTGTCAGGCAATTGAATAAACATCAAACACTAGCTTCAAATACTATTTAAGCATTGAAATTCATATAAAACACAATTCATAAAAATGTACATTAATATAAATATATTTCTATAATTAAATTTTATACATTAAATTCCTACTTAAATATAGAAATTTTGTTCATACAGAATTGGAGAGTAGAAGAATATATACAAATTTAATATTATTAACTAGTCAATATCGTTGATTAGCTCTTATTTTAGCATAAAGTAAAATTGACCTAATAAAAAGAATTTTTTCTTTTTGTTAAGAATATTTGGCCAACCGAAATAAGTATACATATAGTATCAATCAATAAAAATTATTTATCACAATTTTTATTTATTTAAATATTTTTATGTAACAAGAATTTCATTTAAGGATATTAATTTGCAGTTATTGTGTTATACTAGATTATATCACTCATATATGGTACAAGAGGAATTTTAAACTGGTTATTGAAAAAGAAAGTAATTTTATTAATAATGTTATTTGAATAAACACAAGAAGTTATATTATTTAAGTATATAATTATATATCGTATTCAAAAAGTTAAACTTTAATCATCCTAAAAAAAATAATTTTTATTTAATATTTATATTGTTTGTTCTAATTATTCAATTTCTTAAATAAAGTTATTTTTTATCTGTTTTTTTCCAAAATGAGAAAAATGCACTATTCTTTAATTAAGTTGTTAAATTTAAATTATTACGAATATTTATTTTATATGCATCTAATTTAGTATAAAATAAAATTATTTGTACCATACATTTTTTTATAATAGGAAAACTTATTATCTAGCCACATTTGAATACAAATATAATGTATATTTCCTTGCATCTATTGATTATATTATTTTGTTAAGTACTGAAATTCTATTAAGTTTAGGATAAAGTTGCTTTGAAAAATACAATTTAATATTATACCAATAAATTAATCAATTTTTAAATAAAATTATCAAAATATTTCAAAATTGGGAATATAAAATATTATTCAATGTACGTAAATTTTTTCAGATATTCAGAAGAATTATTCAATCTTATAACTACATTAATACTTTAATAATTATTTTTATTACATTAAGCTAAATTTATACTATATGTAGTAAATATTACATATAAACCTTTTAAATTCCAAATAGTTATAAGTGACCATGTAAGAAATTTCCAAGTAAAGTCTTCTTACATTGCTAGGTATCATTATATCTGTATCATTTAAAACAGAAAATTGTTGTATAAAGGAACTTTACTATTTTTTAACGATTTTTCTAACTATTTTAAATGTGCAAAAATTTTAAATTAGTCGATTAAGTATATTTTAAATAATTTTCATAACTTTATGATATAAATGTTTTTATCATTTTAAGTAATATTTGCATTTTAGAAATGCTTTTGGCCCTCGTATTCCATTTCTGTCTCTAAAATCTTAATTTCTTATTAACTACACTGCAGTTTCTCCCCTTGAAAAATAAAATAGTTTTTTTGATCAAGTACTTTCATTGAAAAAATAGATTCAAATATATAACAAATTTAATAATAAATAAACTATTTTGAGCCATTCTTTCACTTATTTACTAATCCAAGTAAATGAAGCTTAGTTTGAACTGTGGCTTCCATTATTACTATGATCGTAATTAAACTTCTCATAGATCTTTGTAATAAGTTATCATCATTTGAATCTTAAACTATACATTTGATAGCTGTTAAAATATAAGAAAGTAACAGCTGATAATACTGTTTATAATCATGAAGTTTATTATTTATTTTGAAATACTCATAAATGTTAGAGTATTAGAGTAATGTATACTAGAATATTCTCTAGTAGAGTAAGCTAGAGTATACTCATAGAGAAATACTATATAAAATAAAAAAATCATAAATGCAAAAAGTGAAGCAACCTATGTTTCAAGTTTTTGAAGAATATTGTTCAGAATCTATGAATATATTAATTAAAGCTCCAAGTATAAATATTCAAGTTTTTTAGATATGAAAATTTGATGAGAAAGAATTTTTAAAAAGTTATAGTCGATTAAACATTAAAATAAAAAAGGTTTAAATATATGAAAAAAATCGTGTAAATATTACGTATCCCAGAAGAGACAAAATAATAGAAATGATAATGATGGAAGCAATTTGAGAAAAAGATGGCAATTAACAAACTATATTCAGTAAGGAAAGAATTGAAAAGAGAGATAGAGAGAGATAAAGTCTCGATCAAAGGAAAGGATGCTAAATTATGATTCAGATCAAATGAAATTAAAGGAAGACTATGCTTAAAAATAAGGTAAATCGATAGTCAGATCTAGTGTTTGCCTACTAACAAAAACTGCAAGTTTCAAATCTAGATAATACTATTTCTTCGATCTTCCTTCTATCTCGCTTTCCATCTCTTCATCTATTTCTGTACTCTACTCTGTCCTACTCTCTCCCTCTTTCTCTATCTAATTTTCTTATATAACTTACCGTTGAATACTATATCTATATAATCGATTTTCTTGTATATGCTTATACACACGGATTGACGGGAACATGTGTACACGTATCAGTGTAAATGTCATGTAAAGTTATCTTTTTATCAACATAATATATTAATATGTCACCTTAAATTTAAAATTTGCTTCATTTGTTTATAATAAATTTTCTGAAAATTGCATTTTAATAATTTAATAGAATTATATATAACGATTTAAAACTCATACTTCTTTTATATGACAGTAATAAAATATGCATTCAATAAATTTACGTAATTTTAATACATAAATTTACATACATTTACATAATATAGAATACGACATGTAAACTTACGTATTTAGTAGTATAAAACTTGCAATCACTTTATAATTGTATGCACTACAATTATGTGACATATATTATAAATGTGCTGTTAAAATGTAATAATTGTATTCAATATACTACAGGTTTTATTACATCTGGAAGGCTAAGACAAGTAAAACTTATAACACTAAATAAAAGTCTTAGAGTATAAAAGAATCCCTTCAAAAAAGGGAATACCTCAAATTTAATTATACATATGTATAATAATTAAATTAAAATATAAAAATATAAAATATAAAAAATATAACAATTAATAATTAATTGTTACAATAATTAAATATTGTTAAAAATTAAATTGTAAACAAATATTAAATTCAATGAAATTTTCTCGTATGTTTTTATCATTAGGAGAGATCGACAGGGGATTTCTTTTCTAAAATTTTCATCAGCAACTTGGCTAACATGAAAGAAACATTCACCTTATACATAGATGTGAAAAAGTGGTTCAGTTTATAAAAATATCATAGTTTATTTTAGAAAACATACATGAACTCTGTTATTATCTTACCTTTATAATACTATATAATTGATGATACACTATTATTTTTCAGCACTGTTAAATTCCACTTCAATTGAGCCAATAGCCAATAATCGTTCTACTGCAGAAAAATCAAATTATTTTTGATTGATAAAAAAAATTTTTTCCTATGTAAAAAATCCTGTCCCTATATATAAATATATTTTGTTTCAACTTGGTTTTTTTATTGATATAGTATATATAATAAAACGTTAAATAAATGTTTATTCTAAATATAGATATATATTTAAAATATACTACTTATTCTTATATATTAATATATAAATATAATTAATTTATTCCAAATAAATAATTTTTTCTTTTACCTGGTATTTTATTAATAAATTTCCGGTAGTTAAACGAGTTCTTATTAATTGTTCTACTCTTTGCACAGTAAATTCTTTTCAAAAGAATTATTTCTGCAAAGCTTTCAATATATCTATTTCTTAGCCTATATAATTTTAGCAAAATATAAATTGATACAAAACAGAAAACCCTTTTCAAATATATATAACGATATAAATCCTATTTCAGTTCAGGAATTACTTAATTTCTTATGGTTTTTATTACTTTAAGTATTTAGTAAAGATTTTATAACTTCATAAATTACAAACTCTCCCATAACGAGTGAAGTTAATAAAAAAACAAATCAAATTTATGCAGATTCTAAGATTGTTTTTAATATTAATTTTTTAAAAAACGAAAATTTAAGAGTTATAATATGTTCGCAAAATAAAAGATATAAAAGTTTTGAATAACAAATAGATATTTTTAATTAGATATAATTAATTAAATTTATTAAGTATAAATAACTGAAATGAAAAATTAAAAATGGCATAGTTTAATATTAAATGCATTCAACAAGTAACATAGATGCGTGTGTGGGTGTGTTGTTTTCATAAAAAATATAAGTCTTTTTACTTTTATAATTTGAAAAACATCGATAAATTATGCAAGTATTTGAACAAATAAAAAGCATTTGTAAAATATAAAATAGTAATTATAATTGCGATAAAAAGGAAATAATATTGAATATATAGCTGTACTTACCTAAGAAGGAAAACAAAACAATAAATTCAAATAGAAAATACAACTATGAATTTATTTTTATTTAGCAAATTCATTGGACATACGTTTATATAAATTTTAATTTTATTAAAAATAGAATATATCTTCATTAAAAAATCTAAAATAATGTACACGTAGCTCAATTCTTATTATTTTTCAATATCGATATGATGTATGGAATTCACAATTATAAATTATTTTCATACCTTTATTCTTTTCGTCAATTATTTTCATCATCATATCATTAATTACCCTTATTTGTTTTAACCTGACTTCAATTTATGTAAGTAAGAAGACTTAATGTCTTCGGAAAATTCCATGAATCTTAAGATCTTTAGTAACAAAAAGTAATAGAAAAATAGTTTGTATAAACATTTAGGGTACTATAGTTTTTTATTTAAAAAATATTGTAGTATCCATACAATTGCAACTTATTTATTTAGTTTCCATAGTACAAAAATATAATATATGTTAATATTTCACGCCAAAAGATTTCCAGGTGGTTGAATTCGTGGGCATACACCTGTATGAACTATTTTCACATCTATAAATAAAAAAAAATTTATAAAATTCAAGTTAATATAAGGTTTGATAGTTTTTAAATGAGTTATAATTAAATGTATTACGTACAAAAATCCAATTTTTCTAATTATATTAAAGTAATTTATTCGGATTTACGTTATATGTAGATTTTTATGATAATATACTAAAAATTCTTTTAGAAAATTATTAATCTTTAATACTCATCAATCAAACATATACATTAATTTTCAAGATTAATAGAAAAATAAGCTATTTATAAAATATTTTTTTTTGTTAATATATAAATATGAACAAATTTCATATTTAGTATTTTATTATTTTATTCTTAATGATGACTAATTAAGAAGCTAATAACAGAGAAATTATAAAATTTATTGAATCACATTATTTAATTGTAATAAACTAGGTAATAGTTTTTTCCAAAAATAATTAAGTTCTATAATTTCATTCTATATAAAAGCAATATATATTATGCAAAAGGATGTATTAGTATTTATTTTGTTTTTAGAATGGAATTATAAGAAAAGGTTTTTTGCAAAAACGATTACCTAGTTCCCTTACATAATTATTAATTTTATTACATTTATTAATTATTGAAATTGGTTTTGTACTGTTTAGTGATATCATTTTGTAGTAACGTCCTTTTTATTATAAATTATAACTTTTTACTATTTAGCACATACTAATTAGAATTTGTATATAATTATTATATATTTATAATTATTTTGTCTAAAAGACAGAATGATTGATTGAATAGATAAAATGTTTTTTTAATTTAAAAACGAAAGTTGGAAATATATTTTAATAATTTCTTTTAATATATCAATCTAATAAAATATATCTTTGTTTATAATACTTTATTCTGTCTTAATTTGACTATGTAAAATCATCTTTAAAATCGGTAGTATTTTAAGAACAATAAGAATAAATTAAAAATATGAAATTTTTCCAATAATATAAAAGAATGAATGAATTAAAAATGAAAGTATACTATAAAAGATAAAATTTTAAGTTGCTAATGTTGTTGAATATATAATAAAGTATATTTTCTAATGTAAATATTATCTAAATAAATGTACAGATATATAAATACATGAACTTTCAAAATGTTTTAAAATATTTTTATATTTATTAGAATGTCTATGAGAAATTATATTTAATAGTATTTAACATAATGATTTTGTGAATAATCATTATAAATAAATAGATGAATACTATGAGAATATAAAAAATTTTACTGCATTCGTTTCAAAAAGAATTTTATTTTTATTTAAAAATTAACTAATTATTTCATAATTAATAATTAACTAAAATTTAATTTTTCGATTTATATTTAAGAATATAATATTTAATTTAAAGAAAAAATCTATTCTTTGTATACCAATCAAATATATTAATTAATTTGCTGCCGTTTTTCTTAGTAGTATTCTTAAAGAAAAATAAAACATGACTTTCATTCATTAACTAAAAATTTTTGTAGAATTTCAAATAATTTATTTCTAAAGAGGTAGCTTATTAACAAAAATAATATTTCAACATAACTCAGTAATATATTCTAATAACAAAATACTGAATTGGTATTTATTAATTAGAGAATATAAAGTAATTTTACTGTAACAATTATATACGATTTAATTTTTGACTGTTAAATCTTGTTAAATCAATTTCACATATAAAAATCACTGAAATTATCAAATTTATTAAATTCAAAGCTAATAAGTGTCTCAATTGAACTTCTACTTCAAATATAATGTATAAAATTTATATTTGTCACGATGTTCTATTTATTTATACTATCATCATCTTTAAGTAGTAATATATATTTAAAAAACTCTTTTTAAAAATAAAAATTATTTTAGATTAAAGAAAAATAAACTCACTTGTTTTATTGCATTTATTATAACACTTCAAGTTCGTTTTGTGCGAAAACGTTTTTCCATCACTTGCACATACTGGACCCCACTCATTGGTCCAATTACATTTACAAGGTTTATCGTTTTTACCTGCATGCACACTTACCGTCACAAAACACACTAAAATCACTGAATATAAAATATTATAAGAAGAAAAATGCTTGTTAAATTGACAATTTATTTCGAAAAAACAATAAATATTTAATTTGAAAATTTACTTACAGATAAAAATGACGTTTTGTGTTTTAAACATTGTTAATTATTATTAAAATTTTGATGCGCTCAAAAATTGTCTGTTACTTTTTGTATCAAAAAGTCTTTAGTTCAAACTCATGAGCAATACTGAAAAACTACTAACTTATATACAGAATTTTTTGAGATTAACTATTGTATTTACTGCAGGATTGAATGACGTATTTTATCAGCTGCACGCAAAGCAATAAGGAAACTTCTATTTTTATCTTTATTACAATATTAATATGTTTAATATTCAAACTTGTTTTTTTTTATTAGTTATAACGATCTTCATATTTATATAATTTTATAAAAAATATTATTTTATGACTTATAACAAGACTTAAATTTGAATAAAATTATAAAACTATTAACAATTTATTTAGTAGCTTTTCTTAGTACAGTTTTCAGATATTTATAAAGAATTATACTGTATATTATACATAATATAATCATTATAATTTAAATATTATAAGTTTAAATATTAGAACCTTTTAATTTGTCACATTTTTGTCAAATATTAATCATATCTTATCATTAAAACACATGATATTTTAGAAAATGAGCATTACAATATTTTATATTATCTAGTTTTATTATTAAATATTTATTTATCTGAGTAAATAGATTGTGAAGTAAAAATCTATAGAAATTATAATATACTTGTTTTATATATAATACTACTTTTCAGAAATTATAATATGCGAAATCTTAAAAATTTATGACGAATGTAACTTTTCATCACTAATGTGCGAGAATAAATTATTATTTTTTTAAAATTTTTATATTAATATTATAGTCCGATTTTTTAGAATATATATGAAAGTAAGTCTTAAGAGCCATAATGAGTTATATCAATTATAATATAACTATAGAACTAATACTTTAGAACTAAATAAAATATTGTAAATAGTTCTTTAAAATATTTTAAAAGTAAAAGGGATACTATAATACTATTATTTCCTAAATTAACTCTAACAAATAATATGATAAATTGATATGTAAAAGAAAAGTAGTAAATTTTTTATTCTTTCTTATTAAATTTGTTTCGTTGCTATACGTGCATTATAATAATTATATTTCGTTTCTAATATACAAAATTAAATGCTTTTTACGAAGCAATTTAAGTTTTTCTAGAATAATAAGTAAAAGTTTACCATACTTGCTAGTTGAAAAATGAATTTATTTCTTAACTTGAAGCAACTTTTATTATTACTTATCCTTATAGATCTTTATATTATATCTTGGTAACTTTATATTTAATGTATCCCAACAAAATTCTAGATTAAGATATTGTATCTATTTTTATTTAATTACGAAAACAATCAAGTTAACAATATTGTTAACACTTGTAATGCCATAAGCTATTTGTATTATCAAACATCAAACAATATATTCAAGTTTTTCAATATTAAACCGTCCTATAAAAAGATTCATACGTAATATTTATTTTTAAATATACAAAAATATGTACTTTTAAAAAATAAAATACGCATCCTATAAAATGCTAAATATATACTTATTGTTAATTATATTAATTTTAATTCACCTTTTTATTAGAAAAAATGTTGAAATTATGTTAAAACATAATTTCACACTTCGTTTAATGACAAAACGTTATACTTTCGAAATATTAGATTGATTACGCAATACCATATGTTAGAATACTATGAATATATAAAAAATATAGTATCTTGAGCTACAATAGGTATTATTTATATAATTAGCGAACAAAAAAAGATACTTAATTTGATATGATATCAAATATACGGGTATACATGATATAGAATTGAAATAATGAAACGAAAAAAATTTTCAATTTCTTGTATAATAAAATTATTTAAAAAATTCTAAAGTGCTTCAACAGTAGGTAATTAAAGAAATACAAAGATAATAAATGATTTCTTGTAAAGATAAAGTTTCCGTTTTAATTTCTATATAATTTATTCGGAAAGTCTTTTTAATGTAATCCGAAGATTTTCTTTGATTAACTAATAATTGTTAATATTAATTATATTTTTAATGCTATAGTTATATATACATATTCATACATAAATATATGCATCAGTCTCATATATGTGAAAAAATGCTTTAACTTAAATAAGTTAAAAGAACAGGACATCTACAATAAATAATAATACTTAATTACTTAAAATAAAATATAAAATAGATTTAAAATGATACATAAAAAACACTGTCAATTGATTGCTTGTTTAACTATATCTTGTAGTTGGATTTGGTATAATTTAATTCTGTTTCAAAACTTAAAAATCTTTTTTTGTATTCAAAAACTTTTAATAAATAAGACTGCTATTAATGAAGATTTGTTTTTATCTTGCACGTTCCGTATAATTATGGTTTCATTGTTTTTAATAAAAAAATAATCTGGATATAATCTTAAATTATTATTGAGTAAAAAATAACTATTTATTATATAAGAAGTCATGATCTTAAGTAAATATACACGGAGCCCTGACCTTAGTTTAATACAATTTATTCTAATTCTAAAATTTCTTTTTTAAATTAAAAATATATTTTGCGGACCTGAAATATAATAGTATAGATAAAATATTCCCTACACACACACACACATACACATTTATATATATTTAATTTAGTTAGTATAAAGTAGATATAATATTCCCTGTACATGCATATGAAAAGAGTTTATGTATATACAAACATATATAACATATATCTAACGCTAAAAATCATTCCAATTTTCTGTTTATGCAGACAAACATAGAGATGTTAAGTTTAAATCAATTTTAAACTTTATAGGATTGATGTAATATAATTGATTTAAGATAATATCAATAATACTTATAAAAAAAGATAAATGTGACATGCATTTTTAAAATAGCGAGAGTAGGATGGCATATTAAATTTTAAAGTTTGTTTTTAAAATATTTTAGAGGATATATACAACCAAATCTTAAATTTATGAGATATTTCATTAAAATAGTACACTATAATAATATATTAATAGTGTTATTTAAAAAATAAACTATTTTCTAAAGAATAATTAATTATAAATAAACGAATATAATTATAAGAAATTTAATTATAAATAAATAATTACAATTATTAAAGAATAGATTGAAAATTATATACGTGAACGTCTTTATTATTAGAAAATTTGTAGTTGAAAAAAAAATGTAGTTGACTAAAATTCTTCACAGCTTCAATTCAGAATTCATCAATAGTAGATAAATACATGTTACAATACGAATGAAATAGTCACATTCTTCTAAAGTTGAAGAAATGCAATAAAATTCTGAAATAACACGAAATCTGTACTAACATATACAATTTTATAAATATACTATGTGTTTTAAGAGTTTGATGCAATTGATAAAAATATTAAATTTAAGAAATTATTGCTTTCCTAGAACTCTACCAAAACTATATCGTTAAAAAATTATTTTCATGTAAGAATATATTATAATATTCATGAAAAGTAAGTATTTAGTATAACTTTGAGATGTATTTTAAAATATAATTAAATGTATATTAATAATTTTGAATTTATTTTTGGGTAACTGAAAATTTTAAATTTTCACATTATACTATAGTAATATTTATCTAACTAGTCTATAAAACAAAAGTAAGTTTCATTTTCTTTCGCTAGTAACAATATAATAATTAAATTAATAATATCTTTAATAACAAAATTAGATTTTTTAAATTTATTTTGTAAATATTGCCATCATAATAGACAATATCAAATTACTATTCAAAATAAATTATAACTTTAATAAAAACAATATACAAATGAGTACAAAATAAAATAAAAAATTTAATTTTAATGGAAATAAATATACAGAATATTAAAGTTTTTATTACTCACGAATTATTTATTACAATTCTCAGTATATAAACTAAAAATCAATAGAAGTCATCAATAAAAACTTATTAATATAAGCAAATGCAAATAAAAAGCAAACAAGCATTGCCAAACTAGTAAAAATAATATTATAAATGATATCTTATGATTGGTATACTTCATTTATTAACAGATTTCAATGATACTTTTATTTCTTAAATATATAGCTAAGATTTTTCATAAGTTAATAACTAAGAAAATTCATTGTTTAAAAAATATTAGAAATACTAATAAATTAAACGTGTACTTTAGTTATAAACTAAAACATAAATTACGGTTTCATATACCATATTTTCAATTTAACTTGTATGTGATAATAGGCTTCTACGCTTTATTATTTAACGAATAACAGAAACCGAATGAGTGTTTTATAAGTTTTATGATTTTTATTTATTTATAACATTTTTAAAAGTTATAAATAATTATATATATAATTATAATAAGTAAACTATTATGTCACGTTATGAAATAGAATTATATTTGAATAAGATACTTTTATTTGTCGATAATAAAAATTTTGATAATTTTCTCAATAAATATAATAAATGCATGATAATATAATAATATAATGTAATAATATAATCTCAATATTATGTACATGTTAAATTCGTTAACGTGGACAGAGGTTATTAAACGGACAAAATATGTCTCGTATTCTAAGATCATCTAAAGAGTACTAGTCAAGGAATCGATTTTTTATAATATTTTTGAGAGCGAAGCTCTTTCAGAGTATCATGCACTTTAATTTATATGCAAATTTTCAAATTTTTGACGTATATAAATAGTATTTTTACTTCAAAAAGGTTTTAAAAAATATTTCTCGATACTTTATTTCTTTTTTATTTTAACAATTTAAATTTTAAATGAAGCCTCGGGTAGACTTGAAAAATTTAATGATGTAAAAATTATATACTTTTCTAATTAAATTTCAATAAATTTACAAATATTATATGGCAAAACCAAAATAAAATTATCTGTTGAAGGTGATATAACTTTACACACACACATATATATATTGCTTTTGTATTATTTTAAGCAAATATATTATTAAATATTAGTTTAAAATTGCTTTATGTCTATCTCAAGCAAAAATTAATGATAGTTATCTTAACCTATTTGCAGAATACCAGTGTAGTTGTGTAGCTTATCTCAATTTTGTTACATTTACGAAAGAGTACAATAATAATAATTGTAACTTTCAAATATAATATCAAGGACAAAAGCTTTACTTAATATTTATGTATTTAACAAATTACGTTGCAGATTGTCGAAAAGGAATCTACACGAATGAATACATTTTATATTTTTTCCTATACTTATTTTTACTATTACTATTACTAGTTTCTTTTTTTATCTTCACTTCGATATTATTTAATAATTTATCAAGAATCACTCTTATTTCTCCTTCAATAAACCTTCTTTCATTGCTTGACACTGCATTGAACGCGTATTATTTTCTAATATAAGATCTTTTTATTTCTGCGAAAACACCTTAGCACGTAGTTGATTCCTTCACTGTCTCTCTTTACAATATAATACATTTACATAATATTAACACACTCTTATAGAAAAATTTACAAATTTTATAGAAGTTTTTTCCTTCTTACTATTTATGTGTATATTATAATTCATTATCGGTTTTATCGATATATTTTTTGCGCCAAATATTATGCACAAGGGTATTCAAAAACATGCGTATATGAATTCCAGTCTCGATCATTGTATGAAATAATATCTTCTATATAACATATTCCTGGAATACATATATTTTAAGATCTAATATTTATGAATTTGAAAGAGCGACTATATTTTCTTTCTCTTTTTTTAATGTATTTTCTTATAAATTAAACAAGGAAAAAGTATTCAAGAAAGCAATTATTTGTTGAATATAAAATATATGTTGTAAATCTAAGATTGAGTAAGAAATAAATTATTTTAGTTTATCAAGAAAAATTTTAGAACTAACGTTTTCTGATAACAGCAATGTAAAATCAATTTAGATTAATGACATTGTTTAAAATAAAAATAAGCATAATTTATTTTGAGAACATTTATTTATCATCAAAACTAATTTCAAATTATAATAGTATGAACAATGTTACTTTAATTAACTGTGTAAATATAAAAATTATGATATTCTCCAGTAATACAATACTTTGTTTTCATTGTAAGGTTAATAAATTTTTTTATTTTTTTCCTTTTCTGAAAACTACTTTTATAAAGTACTTATTTGCATTTGACAAAAAATTAGAATAATTAGCTGTAAGTAGTTAATTGTTATTAAGTGGAGTCAAGATCCAACAACTTAAGTATATCTGCAAGTAAAATAAAATTTTCTAAAAATTAATATCGATGTAAGTTGTGCATTGGATTACTTTTTCGATAATCAAAATTTAAGATTAAAAATTAATGTTATTTTATCATAAATATTTATTATGTGTGGACAAAGAGACACAAATAAATTAGAAATATTTAATGCTATTAAACATTATTATGAGGATTTTACGATTAATAATCTGTTTAATTTTTCTTGAGAGACCATATTAAAATTAAAAAAGCATAATAAGTCAATCAAGAGTGTAGAGCTTATGGATTCTTGGAATGATAACATCATAACAGAGATACCATGTAATATTATAATTTGTATTATTAATAATATATTATTCAGCATCATAAGAAAGTTACTAAATATCAATATTGAATAATATTGAATAATAATTTTATACTTTTAAATTTTTATGTTTGGAAATTGAGAAAACATTTTTTATAACACAAATACAAGTACATGTTTTAAACTGGATCAATAAAAATCTTTTAAGTATTTTTTCAATTGCCTTATAATTTATTTAAATTTAAATATACTTTTATATATTATGATAAAATTTTGATTAATATTTTACTATATCTTTGTTTCAAAAATTATCAAGAAGCTTATTCGTTTATTACAAATTATAGTGCAATTAATTTCACTATAACAAATTGTATACTATTTATATAAGTAGTTAATATCAAAATTTAATGAATTGAGAGGAACAATAGGTTTGCTTAAACTAATAAATACAAATTCTTAATAATATCTTTTTCATATATATTTATGTTTTCTTTTCTTATATCAACATGTTAAGTGATTTCAGATATCATAACGTGAATATTGACGCACGTTATGTGCACATGGTTCATCGTTTAGAACACTCTCCTCGAACTCATGTAAACGGGCTTCTACCGGTACGGACTAGATTGCTTTGAGAACAAAGTTCTTGATGAGAAAGTAACAGACAGGAGAGAATCATACGAGCTCGGGAAAGGTCCCGGAATTTTTCCATACCAGCTGGTCGCAGACACGAGGGAGGTCCTGACAATTTGTTATAGTTGTCAATAAATTCATGAATTATTTAAATAGTACAAAAGCAAGAGATATTATACAACAGTATCTAATATGTATTTAAATATATTTAAAAATATATTTAAAATGCTATACTCAAAATTTATTAATATGCTTATAAATTTTATTAACCACATCATTCTAAAATTCTATATCACTGACAGTCATAGTTTCAAATGTTATTTTTGTAGTGTTTAATAAAATTAAATGATAATCTTTCCTTACTATAATATTTTACTTTTTTTAAATAATAAAATTTATGTTTTCTTAAGGTTATTGTAATGCCAAATTACATATTTCATCAGAGATGTTTATAAAGACTATACACAGCTTCTGACAATTTTAAATATATTTTTCTATTCGAGATAAATAAATCCATTAAAGAAATTAAGTACAGATAGTTCAGACTTAATTATGCAAAAAATATTCTTGAATTTATAGTCAATTGCAAAGCTAATATTTATTGTATACAAATACTAATAAGAAGCCTAAGATTTTTCTACAGTTTCCTTGACTGTGTTAAAATGACTTTAAATTTATTTTCATTATTTATGTTGACAAAATGTATTTCTCATCATCAAGATCTGTCTGCTTATATTTACTTTCTACGGTTCTGTTTAAATATTTAAAATTATTCGTATTTATTTATCGTTATATCATTTAGTACTTCTTTAATGTATTTTATTTATACACAAATTTATGTACACTAAACATGCAAAAAAGTACCTTAAAAGAGAATATAAGTTCTCATCAATCTCTCTGTCTTCATCTCCTACGTATGGTGGCAAAATGCACAATTAGGACGCCATGAGAAAAACAGATTTTTATTTGGTCGATATGACGCCTAAATTCGCCTGAGAAAGGCGGATGAATCATTCCAAAGAGCATCCTAATCAGAACAGTTAGAGTATTCAAATATGGAATCGGCGCAAGATCAAGGAAGCAGTGAGAGTTTTCTAATTTTCAGAAAATTCGGAGTGATCTTACAGTGCAAAAAAGGGTGGAAGATTGGTAAGATCGATTGGCTAGACAATCCGGGTGCTGCTCTTGATTTACTTATATAACAAAAACATAATTTATTAATTCATTCACTAATAAATACCTTGCAGATTTCTCTGAACACAAGCATTTTACATTGGAGTCTAGCTTATTGTTAATGTCGAAAAGGATTAGTTTCAATGAACTTTTCTATGAATTATTACACTATTATAATAATAGAATAATTCAACAATTTAGGCAAAGATTATTAATCAGTAATTTATATCTTGCAAATAATGTCAGCAGTAAGTTATTATATATTAAATAAATCATCAGATAAACCATTGCATAAACTAATTCATATAGTAAACGTATTAATGTTTACATTGTTATTTATTAAATGTATTTTTAAAAAAGAAATTACAAAATACTATATATATATATATATATATATATAAGAGCTTCTTTTTGATGAACGTACATATGTTTTACAAAAAAAATATAAAATTATTAGATATTTTAATATTCTATAATATCATTTGCATGATTGAAACATGTTTTCAAACACATAATTATTGATTATCAACTTGTCAATTATATAGTAGTTATAAATATCAACACAGAGAACACACACAATAATATAACAGTCATACATAAGAAGTACATAAGAAAATTCATATAAAATCAATACAAACAGATGTCAGATAATAAATATCATCTTCAAAATATAAATTCTATTGAAATATAGTGAATGGAACACTTATAAAAAATTGATATTGATAGTAAAATTTAATTATCCAATAAAATTGAACATGTACATAATACTTTTGAATATAATTATTTAAGTGTATTTTAATCAATCATTATTCTAATTATGAAAAATATTAAGATTGAAATTTTACATTATTTATATTCAAAAGTATATTCAGTTATTATACAATACTATATGACACATTCTATTTTATTAAAATATATTTTATTAAAATATATTTAATGAAAGAGTTTTCACACGATGATTATTTTTTATTTAATTTCAAATTTTAGCCGGAACGTAATAAAATAAAATTTAAACAAGAGCATAAAGATTTTTTATTTATTCAGAACCAAGTTTTTATTTATTCAAATCAATATAAATTAATACTGAATACTGGCTTGAGAATTTTCTAGATTGATTTAAGTGATGTTATCAATAGTTATATTTTTTATTATCAATTGTATCAATTTATTATCAATTTATTATCAATTGTATCAATTTATTAACAATTTATTATCAATTGTATTTAAATTCATATCATATTATATAACAATTGACGTAAAGTTGTAAAATTATACTAATAATAAAACACTCGTACATGATTTTTTAATCGTAGTATTTAATTTTTTCTTTGATTCATACACATAAAAAATAAGATAATAATTTGAAAAGATTTATTTTACTGATTTTTCTTAATATACAATTTAGAAATGTATAAAATATTTTATATAATCGCCCTTACAAATATACATCTTCCAAATATTCAACGTCGACATTTTAATTATTATCATTATTATAATGCAAACTTACTATTAAAAATTATTATGCAGCAATGATATTTATAATAAATTTTATATTCATAAAGCGAAAAACTAAATAAAACATAGTTTAATTAAAAAATACAATATTAATTATCTTTCTATGCCATGGAAACAAAATGAAGAACTTAAGCAAAACAAAAAATCATCGCCAAAAAACCAAATACTAATGGTAGAAATCCAATTGTCTCTGTGTAAAAAAGATCCTGAGTAATATTAGATTATGAAAAGGCTAACAAAAGGTCAATGTTGTCGTAACATATGGTTTTTATCAAGTTAATATATATTAATGCAAGCAATATTTTCTACTAATAATATGACTAGTAAGTTATAAGTGGATTTAAAAACGCACAAGATCCTTAACATATTCTTATATACTTATCAATCTTTATAATTTTATTTTCCTTAATATTATATTTACATAAATATATATTCAAAAATATCATTAAAATTATTCTAAATATATAATAAAATTGAAATTTTATTAAAATATTGTAATATCGTTAATTAATTGTATAATACAACCTAATCACTCAATTATTACCATTAAAATTTTCTAAAATTAATACGAAAGACACGATTGTTATAATTTTTAATCTATATATGAACTGAAAAAGGATGTTTTTTTTCAAACTTCGTTTCGGCATTGATCTGTAAAAAGATAACTAATAAGAGGATTGATAAAGAAACTGTATTGTACATATTGTATTACAAAATTTTATTACATAATACTGTTAATATGTAAGAGAATTCATTATGAACTTTTAAACTTTATAAGTAAGATATTTTTAATTAATTTGAATTTATAACGGTAATTTACAAGGAAGAATATATTTATCTAATAATAAAGAAATTTAAATTTATATAAGTAATAAATTTCTTAAATAATTATGTATAAAATTTTCTAATGAAATCTGTCTGTTTTTTGTACTATAACTAAAAATAATTACATCCTTTTACAACTCATTTTGCGAATTGCTATGTTATTGTATAACATAGAAGTGTATAAATTCAAATAAGATCAATAAAAGAAATATCTATATTGAATACATAGATTATATATTAATTTATATAAAAATATAAGTTATACTTTATCTTAAAGTGTAAGAAATTAATTTTAAATAACAACGTTTATCTATTATTCTTTCAATACTTTTATAGTTTATGTAAATAGTATTTATTATGATAACATTTATTAAAAAATGGTTTTTCATAACATTTTAATCAAAAATTATTTACTACTTTATGGTAAAAATAGGCAAGATGAAATTAATAAAAATTTTTACGAAATACCCTTCTTGTGTGTTGTTTTGAATTGATTAGTTATGAAAGAGAAGCTGTATTTTCATATGATAAGAGTTCATTCTATCCTCAATTGATTTAGAAATCTCAGTTGTGTACTAATACTACTACTCGAAATCATATAGAATATTTATCTCTCAATATAGCACCAATAGATCGAATCTATGTGGCTCAATTTTCAGATCCAAATATAAAAATAATATGGAAGATCTTAGAAAAGGTCAATTTACAGGGAAATATATAATAATATTTTTTAATACGAGTTATAAGATGACATAGTTTTGCAAAAATATTACATTGCAAACATGAAAAAAATATTACATATTTTACATGTTGCTAAACGTTCTAAAATCCGAAGAAATTATTAATTTGAGGGTGCTACATTATTTAAATGATGTCTAAATTGAAAGTGATTTGTAAACTAAGATTTTTTTATTCGATTATTAAATTTATTATCCCATTATATGCATAAGACCTAAATCGTGTTTAAAAATTTATATATATATATATATATATATATATATAAAATTATGGCAAAACTATGTCATCTTATAACTCGTATTAAAAAATATTATTATATATTTCCCTGTAAATTTACCTTTTCTAAGATCTTCCATATTATATATATATATATATATATATATATATATATATAAAGAAAATTAAAAATTAGATATTAAAAATTTTGAATGTTTCCACAAACTTTTGTGTCTTTGGAACTGTACATAATACTAACCCGAATTACTAACTCTAAAACCCTAAAAAACTAATTAGGCACTGGTGCTACTTCTTTTATTTAGTGTACCTATTCGAAATTGATATAGGAACCTTTTTGACTTCGCAGTTACTTCCAGTATCTAATCGTAATCTATTACTTTTAGACATTTACCTATGAGATTTAAGTGATACTAAGTTGTATATAAAAAAAACCTATTTATTATTTGTTAATTGTACTCATTCGTTTTACAGTTCAGATTTATGTTACAATAACTATTATTATTTTACATTTTTATAGTCACGACAATATAATTTTTTATTTATTTTCTCGGAAATAAATATTAGCCAATAATGACTAAAGTAAAATTTGATTATTACTTGGGTATATACCAATAAGTGATCTGTACACTTCTGATAAGTTAATCATTTAAATGTTTAGACTATAATAAATTATTAAATTTTAAATAGTTCTTAAGGACTTGATGTTTTGGATTTTTAAATATATAGCTTAAATGTTAGTTTTTTATTTTTATTTTTAACTTCGCGAGAATGATTAATATTTCTATTGCTATAAAAGACAATGTTGAATATTTTTTAAATATTAATTTAATATAATGATGTATTACGGTATTTACTTGCAAGTGAACAACTTTAGTAGAAACAATTCTATCAATGTTTATCAAACATGAAAAATTACGGAACACCTAATGTGTTTTCTAAATATATTTTTAAATCTTAATTTTTTTTATTAAGGATACATGGGTTTAAGGAAATTTTAAATTTGTAAATTACGTCAATATTTGTATGTACTCTATATTTTATCATACTTTTCAAATTATTGACAGATTAAATTTTTGTTATTTTATTTTATTACTATTATTATTATTTCTATTCTTACTTACTATTATAAGAATTACAAAATTATTACTAAAAATATCACGAAATTAATGCAAAATCTTTACAGTAACCTTCAAAATAGTTATTGTTCTTTTATAACTTTGTTTATAAAAAGATAGCTGTGAATATTAAAAATATTCAAAGTTATTTAAGAATAATTAGAAACTATTTCGTGCTCATAAATTATTACTGTTTTCGATTTATTTTTATTTTATCAATATAAAAAGAAGAGATTATTATACAGTACTTGACTATAAAATTCCCAATGAAAAACTTTACTTACAGTTTTTATTTACGTAAAATTATGTATAGATACAAAAATAAAATAATTAATTCTTTTCACACTAATACTTAATTGTATTCAAATTTATTAACAATCATTAATATCAAACTTTAATTTTTATTAATATAATTATTTTTATTCATTTATTCATACTTGGACCTTCAAAAGTATATGTTTGAAATTGGTTTAAATTGATATACGTTATAAAGTAATTTTATTAGAATTAATATTGATATTTAATGATAAGACAGTAGAATGTGACAGCATAAATGAATATCTGTAATAATCCTCCTTATTATGGTAGTTCCATATAATCTGAATTATAAATTATAAATTACAAATCCTAAAGAATTATATATCTAGATTCAGATATAATGCTACGAATTGAGAAATCTGAAAACATTTTAAAATATATTTGGAACACTTAACTCTACAACTTTGTGTTAGCAAGGATCAAACTCTCGTCACGTTTCTTATTACTTAACCATTATCTTTTTTTAAGCAAAGTATATTACAAATATTTAATACTTTATTTATTTTATTTAATACTTTTTTGACTTTACTTTTTTCCATAGATTAAAAATTCCTAAGTTTTAGTCTTTTATATTATATTCAGTATTAATCATAATATGATGTAATATTGATATCATTCTTTTGAAAAATTTATCCTAAAATTTCATGAGACTGAAACCTTTTTTTAGGCAAACAGCTTAAAATAGATTAATTTTTGAAAACATTAAAAAAAAATTTTTCTCAAACATTAATTTATACTTATGACTTGCCCTTCCAGGGATTTCTTCGTTCATGGAAAATAATTAAAAACCCCAATTCCAATAGAACATGAAAAGACATCACAAACCTGTTATTGCACAATCTCGTGCGACTAGACTTCATCTGTCCCTTTAAGAAGATCTTTTTGTACGTCAGTAGTAAAAACCACCCGACTGAAGCTATGGGTCTTCGTGATACCGAAGGCATGTCTAAGTTATTCCCCTTCATTGAAATTTTTAGTAATAGGCGAAAGATTTATATGCGTTATTATGGGAAACCAGCATTAAATTATTTAAATTTCAATTAATACTAGGCGATATATATTTAATTTTACGTTTCTAATATAATTGTTTAGAATATTTGAATAAATATTATTAATTACACATAAATATAAATAGATCTTCATTTAATTTTTTGACAAAAGTTATTTGTTATTTATTAACTTATGGCTCATTTTGATGTCAGAAGAACGTATTATATAATTGTGAAAGATATATGAAAATTCTCATAAGCTTAATGACAATTAATTATAATTTAGACAAATTTCATCATATATAAAACTAAATGAAAATTTGAAATTTATTTTAAATATACAACTAAATAAGATATACCAGGTTAAGGGTGACTGCAGTATAAGTAACTAAAAACTTATAATATATTTATTTATTATATATTATATACAAATATAAATAATATAAATCATAAATATAATAAATATAATATTTATTATATATTATATATAACTTTAATATATTCATAAAAGTTTTTATTAAATTTTATTTAGCAATTATATATAAATAAGATCAACTGCAAATAAATTAGCTTTTTCTGTTAAATTATGTATGTTAACATTTTCTAAAAGGATTAAACTATTTCTAATTATTTTCAAAATATACCTTCAGAAAAAAGACTTAGAAAATCTTTTTGTTAAATTATTTTGCAGTTAAATTACATTCTCATTCAACTATTTTCATAAATCAAAAACAATTCTATAATAATATGCATGATTAATATGAGTAAATTAGTTCAATTTATTTTTTTATTATTTATTTATAAAATAATTAATATAATTTCTTATTATAGTTTCTATTAATTGCTGCGTATTTTTTAAAGAGCTCGCTTAAATATCTTATTTATATTATACATCGTTATAGATTGCTAACTTATGTAAATTGTGAAGATTTGATACTTCGTCTTGAATGAAATGATATTCAAGATAGTTTGCGAAAAACAATTTTTCAGGAATATTTTTTAAAATATGTGAGCATAAACGTTTTAAATAGAATATCTATAGCATGCTATTATTTTTTATTTTAACAACAATACATGCAGCGATAATTTTTTTTTATTTTACAATTTAAAACTGAAAAAATATATTTTATACATCCATACCTATAGAAATTTATGAGTGTAATTTTTTAAATAAATAAATTATGAATCATTTCAGAATTTCAAATGAATCAAAAAGAAAACAGAATTTTATATCGAAGCTTGTATTTCTTCTACATTTCACTATTACAATATAGTAAAAAATATATTTTTATAAATTTTCAGAAATTAAGATATATATATTTCATTTATTTTTATTTGTTATATTAAAGTAGTCGTCGAATTAACATAATCTAACAAGATTGTTATTAACATAACAAAAAACGACATTTAAAAATATTTTTTCTAATTTAAAAAGAATTTTTTATTATAAGTATTTTGAAATAATACATTAAAGTACATTTTTTATTTAGTACAATTTATAGAAAATCTTTCAAAATTATATATTTTAATTCATAATATTGGTTTATATAAGTTTAAAATATTCCAATTAAAAAATAATATACAACAATATATAACGTTATGTTAGAGTAATTTGGACAGTTAATTGTACTTCTTTACTTTTAAAATTTTTATATTCTAAAATTTGACTGACTAATATAGAGAATTCTATTATTTATTAGTAATGATATTTTATATTATTTCGAAGAAAAGTTTGTTTTTATTAAAAAATGATACACTACTTTAATTTTAATTGATCTGCTTATAAGAATATATTTATACAAATATATTGAAAATCTTGTTATTACATTAAAGTTTCTTCAAGTCAAAACTAAATTTGATATTTTTTGAATGATTCGAATATTTGAATAAAATATATCTAGTATAAAGCATGTCTAAATTCATAAATGTTACAGAGAATTAAAGTATTAAATTCATCGTATTTAATTCTTCTAATTATACATTAGTATTAACATAAACATATATTATTACATTATTCGAAAATTAAATAATAAGTAGTAAAATATGTAAAAGATCAGAAGTTGTATATTCAGTTTTATCTTGGAGATAACTCAAAGTATACTTTAACATACAAGATAGAACTGACATTAAAAATTTAAAACAGTTTGTCGACAATTGTTTTATTAAACTCAATAAATTTTCACACATTTAACGAAATATTTGAACACAATAAAAAATTCTGGAATAGATATGAATATTATAATAAATTAGTATATCTTTTTATTTAAGTTTTGACACAACAATGAGAAAAAATAAGTTATAGTGATTAAAAATTTATAATTTAAAAATTTTGATTTGATATTAATTTACATTTTGTATCTACTATTTCGAATTTATCATCTATTAATTAGAAAATGAAGAATTCCAGAATTTCTATCATATCAGAGAGAAAATATTAATTATATTAAAAATATCGAGTACTTATTTGTATTATATTTGCGTCATTAAATTTCAGATAATAGGATGTATTCTAGTTTGCAAATAATTTTTATGATTTTTTAAAAAGGATGTGAAATATTTATCGATTGGTTATTAAATAATGAAGTAACTTATAAAGTTTATATCTACCTATTATATATAACGAATAACTTTATAATCGTAGGAATAAGTTATTTATTTCATTTCTTCCTATGTACGTTAGTTTTATTATCATCAGTGGTAGAACAGTAATTAGATTTTGGATTCAAACTTCATACCAACTATAAGTAACATAGTCACTTTTTCTCATATGAAAATATTGAACGATAATCAATACTTATTTGTGATCTACATATAAATGTTAGACTTCATTTTCGACACAGTACTGTCGAAATCCATATGCACCTTGATAATTCATGGTATAATAAGCAATCATCTTACAAAATTAAATGACATTTTTAAAAAAAATTTTTGTTTGCAATACCGTTGGAATAATTGTCTATTTATGAAATACAAAATTTATTTTCATTTTACATTTCTATTTTATTTTCATCACATAGTTTAAATAATGTAATGTTTCTAACAAAGTAAACTTTGAATAAAAACAAATTTTGTTGTTGAAATAATATCAAATGCCATTACTTATAAATATCAGAATTCTCTATATTAGAGTCAGTAAAATTTCAGGATATGAAAATTTGGAAAGTAAAGAAATACGATTAATTGTCCAAATTACTCTAATACAACTATTCAAATCATTATCGTCTTAACTGTCTACTTATTAAGAAAAAGAACAATTTAGTTATTAATCTTTAAATTTTTAGGTAAATTTTTAAATTCTACTTAGATTTTCATTATTCCTATCTATAGAAATATTTATCTTGTACATTTGTATATGACTTCAATAAAGTAATAATTAGTAGTATTTTATGTCATTGCATTTTAAGTAGATTTTTATGTCATTTCATTGAACTTGAGCAAAAATTATTATCAATTTTTAATAAATACTTTCGTGACTATATACATATACATGTACACCAGACTGTACAAGTATGCATAAAAATTCAATAGTTCTGTAATGTGTTATACTTTTAATATAAACAACGATTTAGGCATAAACCTACAATTAATAAAAAATGTTCATCTATTACCCTAGAATTTTAGATAATTTGAAGTCGTTCATGTTTCATTTCATTTTTAGTTTTTGTTTCTGGATCCTTACTAGAGTTTGTGTATGTGTGTGTACATATTCTCATATTTCGAAGAAATATTCTCATATCTGTAGTTTTTCTAACCTTGAATGTTTTATAACTAATTCATATGGTCGCTCGAACTTTTCTCTTATCGGTTGACTCTGATAGATTAAGATTGGTAGCAATTTATAATGTTAATAAAAACTTTACGGATAAATGCAGTGATTCTAAAACTTTTAAATTTATTTTTTAGAGCGAAATTAATCATAGTGATATTTTGCTACAAGAAATATTTTATTTTTACTTTATATATATCATTACTTCTGTTGAAAATTAATTTAGCATTAGAAAAAATGCGCTCACAAGATTTACATGTAACTATTATGTATTATCGTTTAATGTATCTTGCCCATTTAGAGATGCAAACAACTATCCGAAGCAAATTATAGATATAGAATTAATTGATTATATGATTTATTTCAAAATGCACCTAGCAATCATATATTGTGACATCGCTTATGATAGTAATGGATTTTCAAATTTTTGTGATTTTAGTACTTAAATAGTTAAAAGAAATTTTAATAGACTAATACTAATATTTCGTTATTAGATAAAGTAAGAGTACAAATTACATTTAATCTTTCAAATTGTAAATACGTTTAAATATTGGCGAAATGCTTTCTCATAAATGTAAATAGATGCAAAACTATCATACTTTGATTTAAGAATATATTCTAGGTCAAAGATTATAAGTATAATAATATTGAAAATATTTAGAAGATTTGTAAGAATAATATACATTATTATGAACGTATTATTTATTATTACATTTGTAGTTATATTTAATTTACGTGTATCTGTAAGTTATTAGAATTAATTATTAGTTAATTAAATTAGAATATTAGAATATTAGTGTTCAGTCTGAAAATATCTGTGAGATGTAAATCAGTTGTTCATAGATTGGGACAAAAATAGAATAATAACTTGCTATCTTCTGAATATTGTAGAAGTAGTAAAGCTTTTAAATGAAAATCAATGATGTCTAGGATTTAGAAAAGAGTATAAAACTAGAAGTATATAAAAGAAAGCCTTAAAAATGAATTGAACTCAAAATCGAGTTATAAATTAAAAAGATAAAAAAATTATCTCTATTTCAATACTCTTTAAAGTGTAGTAATTATAATTTTAAATTTAATGCAAACTCTATTCCAAATAAAATTGATAAGACAAGTAGAAAATCAACTTGTATAATGATCAAACAATTGTTTATAGGCGCTTGGTGAATTACTATACAATTTCAGTAAATAAGATTTCCAAAATTAATAAGACTGCATTTTAAAACTGATAAAGTAATCTAGTATGTGATGTAATAAAAATCATTTGTATATACTGTATAGATCAATACATTATCAAATTAAAAACCTAAACTTTTGATATGCCTAAAAACATTATGCCGTTTGGAATTGAAGGAAACAACAATTTTAAGCAATTTTAAAGATAGGATATACCAGAATAGCTAAAATTATATAGAAGAAATTGTAGAGAGATCTTCTGTTTAACTAGTATTAAAAATCTATTTTATAAGTAATAGTCAGTTAAAAAGAAAGAATGAAAAAGCAAGAAAAAATATTCCTTCATTTCATAAAAAAAGCGTCTGTTTCTTACCAAAATTAGAGAGAGACGTTAGAACCTACAGTGTGAAGTTGTTTATACTGTGAATATATTGACATTTCTAGATAAAGTACTTCAAATTAAAAATTAATTCGGTTAGTTTGATAAAATACATTCAAGTAATATATATATTAAAAAAACTATTGTGATAATTATATAAGTATTATTCGAGTGATACAAAATACTTTCCTCTTAAGTTTCCTATTATTATTATTAATATTAGAATGAACCAAACTATAAGTCTGGAGAACGAAGTTATGTTGAAATTCGAAGAATTGTTTTTAAATACAAAAAAAGTTTTAATATGTCGGAAATATATATATGTATAAAATCTTTATAAAAGGGTACTGTTTTAAAAACTAGAAAATAAATAAATTACAAATTAGCGTGTCAATCAAATATTTTGTAAATAACTTATCCGATATAACAATACTATTTAAAAAGACACAGTAGTCATAAACTTCAGTTTCGTTTGATCCAATGCATGCTTTTTCAATTCAATTTATCATATCTTTTAAATAGTTAGTACCAGATAACTTTATTTAATAATATTGAAAATTATATATATATCACAGTATCTTATTTCCATTGTTTGCGCTCTCATAAAATAAACATATATTTGAGTACACAGAAGTTTTAATGAATTATATGACCACAGAGAGCTTTAGAAAAATAAATATATATATATATATATATATATTACATAAATTTATATATTTTTGTATAGTCCACACATCATAAATAAAAAGTTAGCAGAATTTCTGCCTATGTATTATCCGCAAATTAAAAAAATAGATAAAATTCCTAAAAATAGAAATTATATTTCTTTAAATTTTATTATTTATATAATTTAATATAAAATATTATTTATTTCTTTTACTTATTTAATACATTTGTGACTGTTGAAATGAAATATGATAACTCTAAGATTATGAAGTGAATAAATAGCTTTAATTCTATGTTTGAAGATCGAGGCTACAAGACGTACTTTTCATTTTCTTTAAAGAATAACTGAATTATGACGATCAAATTCTGATCGTCTTTTTTTTAACAGAACATAATAGTTACATAATATTTATATAATATTACAAGATGCAAAACGAATGTAAAATATAGTTATTAATCATATTATTATTCAACTTTAAATATTATAAGTAATATTTAAAAAAATCTTTTATCTATACTTTTCTTAAAATTAATGCTATAGATGAAAAATAAATTTTATTAATTTTAAATAATATTATTCCAATAATAACTATCTTTTCTTATTAAATGAAAGTATTTTACGCATATATTTTGTAAAAATTAAAATTTATTTATAAATGTTTGTATAAATGTTAAAAATATGTATATGAAACTGCATACTTTTAATTGCCAAGACTTACGTGATAAAATACTGATGATTTAAAATAATTTTCATTTTACAATAAATATTTATCGATATTCATGGCCACTGTATAAATATTATTGACTAAAACAAATATCAATTTTCAGAACATGGTGTGAAGATTTTATTATATATTCATTTACTTTTATTCGTTTGTTATATATATTTATATATAACTAAAATTTAATATTAATATAGAATAATTTTATGCATATAAATAGATGTATGTATAAATAATAAAAGTTGAAAATATGCAAGTAGAAAATTTAAATAAAAAATTTAATGTAGGTTACATCATGCCATATTATAATGTAATCACTAATTTTATAAAAATATCTTATTTCAAATATTTTATAAAATGAAGGAATAAACATAAATAATTCACTAATTATTTATGAATATTTTCATGCTTTTAACAATAATCATTTATATAAACTATTTCATTTATTTATTTGAGTATGATTCCAGCCGAGTTTGTCTATCGCACCAATCTAAGTTACATCAGATCATATGCAGAGATCAATTAAAATAATTATGTGCGGTTCTGGAATTAAAATAATACTATGATTTATTTAAATGCGCGAAAGAGAGATAAATGCGCGGTAATTCTATTTATAGAGTGTCAGTACTTTGATGGTTCTTCGGTGTCTTTCTTTTAGTAGCTGAAGAGCATCATCTGATTGTCTTTTCGATTTCAAACGCTTTGATTGGTTATTCGGTTTGAAAATTCTCTTTCTTGATGATCTTATATTTGATTATATGTCTGAAATTATCTTTCATAAGACATGTAATAATTGTTGAAATACATTTCCTGTAGTTAATTGTTGACTTCTTATCGAATTTTCTACTTTTTGGGTGGATAACTCGTGTTTAACTTGGTCAAATATTTACTCTTACAAATATATTTGGATGACTGCAAATTTTTGTATTACAACTGTTAACGATGTAGGTGATGCATTTATATCAAAATTATGTCGGATCGATGACCATAATGTCAACTATCCGAAAGTCGAATTACCTTGTCAGCAAACCTGACAAAATATGTAACTAAAAATTTGTTTTATAATTATTTATGGTCCATTATAACTAGAAATATTAATTGTTATTTTTTTGTAAATTGTTATATATTATAAATATAAATTTTTATAAATTAAAAAATTGTTAAGAAAAATATCATTTTGTTATTTTATCAATAAAAAATTTTAAAATATGGATTTCTTGGTAGATGTAAATTCTGAAAAATAAAAGTGTTATTATTATAATTGAAAATGAGTGTATTATAAAATTGAAAAAAATTTCTTTAAATTTTTCCCATAGCTCCAATGAATGTTAGAAGTAATTGATTAGGCAGCGTATTTATTTTATTTTCTTTTTTGTTCAAGAAATAAATCACATGATACGACATCAATGAAATTTCGACTGACTTATTACTTAAATAATAAATAATAAATAAAAGTATAACAGAAAAGAAGAATACAAGAAAAGAATTTCGTGTATTAAGTTTTTATTTTAAGGAATTACTGGTAATGGGTACATTTGATTTTAATTTTAAAAGATCAAAAGCTTTGATAACTTTCTTCGCGTAAACTAAGAAATATATCTAAATTTTACTTATTAGTCTATACATTTATATAGACATTGTAGCACTAACTATAAATGATTCAGAGCAGCTAAATAGTATAGATGGACGAGTGAAAAAGAGCACAGGTATAGAAGAGTACGGTAAGAAAGTACGAGGAAGTAGGCTATATTTAATTATATTTAAAAAATCAGTAATATTTTACTTAATTAACTTAATTTTTCTATTGTTTGAACTTAAAGTATAACGAAGTATCGTCCAGATCAATAATATAATATTAATGATATATTTAAAAAAATCCTCACAAGATTGTACTCGTTTCATTGTTATAACTCTTAATATATATATTTAAAAAATGGTAAAATATAATCTTACATATTCTGTCTAAAATATATATTTTACATTACGTATTTGATAATGTGTTTACGTTTTCTTTAACCTGTTTATTAATTTGTAATTTTATGTCAATTTATGTTACTATTAGTTAATTGTCACATTTACTTACTATTGGATTTTTTATACTTTATAATTATTACTGTACAATCAAAAAAGTAGTATACAAACAGTGGAACAAAAAAGGACAAAGAACATATGATGCATTAGGTAATGAGAGAAAGAGGAGAGAGATTAATTTCGAAGAGAGCGGAGTTGTTGCCCAAATGTAGAACAAACATATTTTATATTTTTCTTTCTGATCGAATTGATTCTTCGCTTCTGCTATTTCATCATTCGTATTCAGAAAGCAACAACTCAAAACGGAAGTACGGGGCACACTTTTGCGTGATTTCACTAAAATCTAATAATATTATCTATTTATTCCTTACCGTTTCTCTCTCTCTCTCTCTCTCTCTCTCTCTCTCTCTCTGTGTGTCATACATGCACGCACATGCAAACACAATCATACAGTCTTACTTGCCCAATCAAGATTCTCTACCTGGGTTATATTACTTTCTACTCGTCTTAGGGATTAACTCGTGGCACTCTACTATGTAAATCATTTCGCTTTAAGTGCACATACTCTAATTGCATACGGTATACATTGCGTTATCTAAATATAACAACTCTATTGGTTTTATTTGAAATTAGTAGAAGCCCTAGCATGTTCCAGGATTATAATGATAATTAAAACGACATAACGTATATATTGTGATAAATAGTCAGTATACTTGTGAACAGTATTGAAAGTAATTTAAGAACCTTACGCGTTAGCTTGTCTCTTACATTACCTAAGACTCAAAGATTTTCGAAAATTGTAACAGTTGAAAACACGTCGTTTCCACATAAGTAGATATTTTAGTGATACCTGCATTATCAGAGGATATTTAGAAAAAAAGCACTTGATTACAATATATATATATATATAATTTTATTCTTTATAAATAGGCAGGTATTGTGTAAAATTTATGCATATAAATGTAAATTAAGAGTGTATACTTTGTTATAATATTTAGGCAATGACAAACGTCAAGTTTAAAATTATTTTCTTGATAATAACTTATATTTCTTCTCTATTTCAGGCTGAATTTCTGAATTTTAGAAGAATAATTTGAATGTATTTTATAGTGTCATTCAAAAGAATATAAACAAATGTTTGTAAGAAAATGTTGATATTATAAATATATTATTTATTCTTATTAATTCTTAAAACGATGATTTTATTAATGCAAAAATAGTATGAAATTATTTATATTTCTTTGAATATTATATTAATTAATGATTTTAGAAACATTTGAATAATCTCTTTGTGAGTTATGATATATTCGTATAATTAAATCACTTTGTTGATAGTTTAAGGCAGAAATTAATAAAACAAGAAGCTTAAAAATTTCACCAATTCCTTCAACTTTTACATGTTATATTTTATTATTCAAATGCTTTTCTCAATAATTCTTCATAAATAACGATAACGACAGTTTGATATAATGATATAAAAAACTTCCAACATTATCGACTTTATGGGAAGTCTAATGTATCAAGCATATATATACCAGAAGGAGATTTAATTGTGGCGATGTGTTTATAGAATATATAGCCAATAGCCTAGTAGAAACCATATTGAGTATTCTACGGCTAAAATTGTACAACTAAGAACTTAAAATCGATATAAATTAAAGTAAAGTATAACCTTAATATCAATAATATATCAAAGGTATAGTTTATAAATAATTTCAAAAAATACAAATACAAAAATAAAATCGATGCTTTTATTAAAGAAATGCTTCAATTTCATTTTCGCTAAGAAACCATATTACAGTCTTTACTCTTTTGTAAAGGAAGCTTTGTTAAAAGCTTATATTTGGTATTGAATAATTACTGAGCTAATATATGTTACTGGTTAGTATATATTACGGAATTGACAATATTGATTAAAACATTTTATTTTTATGTCATTTATGTATATATTCATATTTAATAAATTCGATATTTTCGTTTATTTTTACGTAAATAAAAGTTTATCCATTGCAAAACACAATTTTTTTACTAATTTAGCAAACAATTTTATGTTGAGGTAGTTTATTACGAATTTGATTGTTGTAGATGAATAATTTGAATGAAACATATAGATTGCTTGTATGAAATTTTAAGCACTTTATTATCTGAAAGAGGATACGGAGTGCTAAAGCTTTCCTGTATTCTGTTTCTTTTTATTCGTATAATTGCTTATTAAATTCTTGATAATATTGTGAGACTTTTTCTTTAAAGTAATTAAAGAAATGGTAGCTCTAACTTTCTAATACTCAAACTTACCTTTACTACTTAGAATCATGTAAAATCTAGAACAAAAGTTAGTATTATGTGATAACTTTTCTCTTTCTTCTTATTGACATAATATGAAATTGTTTAACAGGAAGCACCCTTGCATAAGATGTTTTTTTCTACAATAGATTTCTAACAGTTTCCAATTCCACCTTTGAATTGTTTAGAATCTTCCATATAGAGTAACGAATCTTCTGCAATATTCTTTAATTTATAAATTATTTCAACATTTACTTCGCTTTAGTGACACTAAATAAAAGAAAAAAAAAGTATCAGTAATCAAATAAATTATAACTATTTCAAATTTAAAAATATATCTACACAGTTATGTCCAATTTGTGCTTGTAATTCGTGCAACAATAATAGCGATATTGGTCTCGCAATATTGAACAGTTTTTGTCAAATTCTAACTTAGTACTAAGATGTACCTAATTGAACCTTTATATTTTAGCTATATATGTAAAATTTTGTATGAAAATAAAAAGTTCGTTAATCAATCTCCATTGATTACAAAAATTAATTATTTCTTTATAATCAGAATAATCAACAGATATATACAGTAAAAGATCTAATTTTTCATATTTTTAGCTTTTCAAATTCACCAATAAAGGTTAATTATAGCATATTTATATTCACACGACGTGACTAAAATGACATTAATGTATAACCGATTTTTGAGTAAAATCCAATATAATCTTTAATAATTTCTCATCTTTTTTCCTGAATTTTGAATATAATAAGTATATTCGAAAATCTAAAATTCATGTTGTATTCACTCACTTTAAAAAAGAAAGAATAAATAACAAGGAAACCAATATGGAAAAAAGCAAAAAATTTATTTTTACTTTAATGAAATAGTAGAGTTCTTTTTTAATCGCTAAGGTTTCTTCTTTAAAACAACATCAACGCTTTACAAAAGTAAATAATACTTTTCTATTAGTAATAAATAAATAATAGTAATAAATAATAAAAATAAAATTAAATAACGTTTTTCTGTTTAGTGCTGTCTATCTCATAATAGAAGATGAACTTTTACATTAAAAGACATTAAATAACATAAAATATGTATGTTTAGGTATTGCTTTAAAACAAAGGATTACAAGCCTTGGATGTTCATGCGATCTTATGCCATTAAACATACAACATTTTTATTAAATGTCTCCTTATTTGTTTCATAATAAATAAATGCTTTCTTTTTTATATATTATATATTTACATTATATTATATTATTTACAAAGTTATACAGTACAATATTAAATAAATGTTTGATAGAAAAATAGCCAAAGCAACTTGCTTTTCCCTGGTATAATATTTATTTTATATTAAATTTATTCTGATTAATATCATATCGAATCCCTTTTTATAAAAGATGAGTGTGTCCCCGTAATAATTTGTCATAGAGTTATAAATTGTTTAAATCGTTAAACTCAGAATTCTCACCATTCCCGTTATCTAGCAACACTGCAGTTTAGAAATAATATAATTCGTTATATATATTATTAATTTAAAAATATGAAACTAAAATAAAAAAAAATTTTTTTAACTGTATAAGCACAAAATACAGAAATATTTAAAAGCAAAATGTATTTTATTTATTTACTACTTACGAAAAATAATAAAAAAAAATTTCTATCTTTAATTATATATATATATGTATATAAATATAGATTAGTATTAGTTTAATATTAATAATATATATTATTAATACGAATTTATTTAATATTAATATATATTAGATTTATGACATGGAATCTATTTTAAACATAAAGTACAAAGACAAATTTTGCGATGATTAATTCTGTTTATTATTCTATATATATTCTAAAAAAGTAGAACCATTTTCATTTCTTAACGTAATTCATGAATTTTTAAGTGTAATTGCTAGCATAGGTGTTATACATACATATATTATTTATTATCGCAAGCTTATAACATTGATATATGAAAAATTTAAATATGTTCACAGGTACTGTTCCATTTAATTTATTCGTATTTATTACATTGATGTTTAAACTTTTTATCGATCAATGTGAAAAAACGATGAGTGCAGTGTTATTATACTTGGTAATATGCGAAAGTACCAAATTTATAATTCTTCAAATTAATAATAAATGTTTGAAACAATGTGGAAAAATAAATACGTACTATTTTTCTACTGAAATTGTAAAAAAATAATTATATCACTTTAATTCTCTATCTTAAAAAATTCTAGATTAAATAACGGTGTAAAATCTCTATTTTTAGCGCACCTACGAAATAAAATTTTTGGTGCAGTTATTTGTTTTTAACTTGACAGAAATTAGTTGCACAACAAAATTTATTATATAAGAATAAATAATTAGATAATAAAAAAATTTTTGAACTTATAATTTTAATTTAAATTATGGTTGTCATATATTTTCCAAGTGTTTATTATATATAAGTAAGTCTAAATTGTTTAATTTATTTATAAGGTATTAGATTTAATATTATTACCATGGCATTTCATAATTTATGAATTGTCCATAAATTTTTCATAACTAAATTAAGAAATTTATAATGTAACTAACAGTTTTTATTATTTGCAATATTACTTCCAATTAAAAAGTTTAATATTATATTAATATTATTGTATCTTAATTCAAATATTAACTATTGAAATTAGTTATTATTCTTATTACTAAACAAATAACAGTTGCAAAACTTATATTTTGTGATATTCATTAATGCTTCTGAATTTATATTAGAAATTTTGGAATATTTAAATATTTAAATTCAATCTTTGAATGGTAAAAATTTATTATGGAGAAGTAATAATTATAAGCTAAAATTTTATGAAATAAGTTTATAAAATTATATTTTATTACGCGTTCCCGACGTAAATTCTCGCTGTTGGGATATTATGTTGCAGCGATAATGCAAGTTTATCCAATTTTTAAGAATAGCTGTTCATTGAGAGAAAGGTTATTTTGAAGATAAATCGGTGCATGAGAAATAAAAATAGGCTGTAATTTTTATTAATATTCACTTTTAGATTTAAAGAAACTATACATCGGCGGGATTGGAGTTTTTTGGTTGGTCAGCAGGCGTCTTCTCCTTTGATATGGCCGTTTTGGTCTCCTAGGCTACCACCTTCAAAGAAAATACACTTCATTAATTCGAAGTCTGTTAGCTTAAGTATTTCGGAATATATTAAATAAGGTATCAGAGAATGGATTCTTGCGAAGCTATATGACGTCCGAAACAGGGTTACACCATACATAAAATAACGTACGATGGTTCGAATCAGATTCAGGAGCTTCTCAGATATTAGCTAGCTTAGGGTGGATTTAGACGATATATGTGAGCAATAATGGTACGATGATTATGACATATGTTGTGCAGCCATATTTATACCTATATGAGCTTTTGATGCGTGGCCGTCGGACGCTTTGTCGACGTTCCCGTCGGTCCGTTTATACTTGATATGTCACGTAACCTAATAGTTTACTTAAATAGATAAGTGGGTTTGCTTTTTTGCAATTTTTAATATATCATTTTATTAGAAATTCTTATTTATTAAAAACTTTTTAAAATGATAAATTCAATATATGAAATTAAACTTAAAACATTTATTAAAATTTTAATAACTTATTCCATCTTTTTCGCATAAAACTCAATATCTAGTACTTTTTGATTTTCCATTATTATCATGCATAAAACATTTAAACTTAGAAATAACGAACCTAAAATGACAAACAAAATGCATATTTTATATTTTTCTCTGAAGGACTATAAATTCCTATGCATAAATTGTTTACAAAGTGTAATAGACTTTAATTAGATGAATTGAAAAATAGAGCACATATGAACTATTTTAACTTAATTTTAAATTATGTATTAATTTATAACATTCATACAAACTTTACTAATTCTCTTTATACTTTCAAAAGCCTTAACTCTCTTAATATTATCAAAAACTACATTACTTCAAATCTATATTTTTTACCCATACACTTAACTGAAAATTATAAATTAGATTAACTAATTTTTCATTAATTTTTAATAGAGTGGTTTTTAAAATAAACTTAACTTATATTAATTCATAGTTAATAAATTATTTTTTAATTAATAATTAATTTTTGAAGTATTTATTTATATAATTTTTTCAAAAATAACTTTAATGCATAACCTTTATTTGTTAGAAATTATAATTTTAAGATTACAAATGTTTGGAATAAATTCTACTCGAAATTTAAATAGTTATTTCATTGTAACTATAGAAATGCAAAATCAAATAACATTTTTTGAATTATTTATATTCGGTCTAAATTGTAGTAAATAATTTATATATTTAGTTACGCTTCCAATATATCCATATACATAACATTTGAACATCGTTTTCTAAAGTTGTTTAATTCGTTATTAATAGAATGACATTTGTTAAAATTCTTAATCTAATCTCTGATTCACAGTAAATCAGAAGTTCTATTTAGGTAATAAGAAATAAGTAATTTTTTATCTTTACATTTAATATTTTCTTTTATAATCCTACGCGTATGTCTGTTTTCTAACGAAAACTTCAAACATAGAACTTTCAAAATAATATTTCTTACTAATGTATGGTTAATCAACATTATTATAGAATCTTCATCAATTAAAATTGAATTGAAGATAAAGTTACACTAATATCTATTTATAATCATGTCAAGTATTCGTTAACGCTTCTTGATATTGTTAAAAATTAAGTCACAAGACTGAATTACGGAAAATTATTAATTAAGTTAAATTATTAGAAAATTATTAGTTATATTAGTTAAGAGTTAGCTATCCTGAAAAAATAAAAATAGAATTGTAGAACATTTACAGTATATTTTCTACAAATGTATAATTTCTTCTGATATTTCTTAAATAAAATATTTAGTCTATTTACTTGTGTTATAAATAATACGAAAATATCCTTACTTATATCATTACACTAAAACAAGCATTTTAAAATAAAAACGATTAGCAAGATTCAATTTACAACTAATACAGATAACAAATACATGATTAAATTTATTTAATTAGCCGACCAGAATTTGGTTTTCTTTTACAAATTCTGTTACTATCGTTTATTTACAGTTCACAACTTTTATATTTGAATTTCCTAAATGAGGAGTGCAGATACAGGTACTACAATTTAATTACAGCATGTATCTATTTTAATTTTTAAAAAACATTGATGTTACAAAATTTATTATCAGACTTTAGAGTAAATAACAAATTAAAAGAAAGTAATTTACAATAAATACTTCATATTCAGTCATAAGTATAATTTTCAATATTTTTTATAATTATGCATTTACAATTTTTCTAAAATATGTGCTATTCAAAAAATTAGGATATAAATAAAATTTAGTTACGTGTATAGTGACATATTGACATATGAAGGCTTATATTTGATTTTGGTAATGAGAGCTTTTTCAAGTCTCGCTTAAATTCTTAAATCGTAATAACTAGTGACATTATATTTTATAATTTTGACTTATACAGAATGTTTCAGTCGTTTTCGCTTCTGACTTTTTAGACATTTCTTTAAACGAATTTTCATATATCGTACTAAGTTTAATATAATTATTTTTAATTCTTATATTTAATTATATTTAACTGAAATTATTTAAAAAATACATTATTTAAAAAATAATTACAGTAATATAGTATTATTTTTAAGTAAGTTCATGAATGTTATTAAATCGATTAATTATAAAAATTAAATTAAATTAATTAATGTGTTAATATCTAATATAATATATAAAAACATAATATAATTAGCCATAACGTGCGTGGATACACCCACACACATACATATTCTGTGATTAAACATCATTGATTGATTATGAATAGCATATAATAATAAAGAATAACACAAAAATAAAATAGTAGAATTAAATATAAATTATAAATTCAAAGTATATAAAGATATATTATAAGATATATATATTATCTTACTATAAAGTGATTCGTGAATTAAAGAGTAAACTACTAAATATATGAAATAATAACTAAAAATTAAATTGCAAATAAAACTTTTCTAATTGAATAAAAATAAATATAAGATAAGATCTGAAATTAAATTCACCTATCGTATTTGTTAAGAAATTTGTTAAGATAGTTAAGAAATAAAGAATTTGTCACGTATACTAGTAACAAACTTTGTTGAACTTTAGCATAATTCACTTTTATAATCTCTTTAAAAGACTGATTGATAAGAATATCTTGTTCTAATTCATATCTTAAAAATTATAAAGAAAGAACATAAGTAATAAAAACAAATTATTAAAAAATGACTCTATCCATTGATAATAACTTTAAATAAATAAGAGGATATGAAATATAAAAAATTGTACAGAGTTCACAATTACTATAATATAAAAGTGTGTATTTCATGTATAGAACAAGAATAATACAAAATGTATACATCCATACATCAGTTTATATAATAGCATCAATGATAACAGTGCGAATACAACAATCTCTCTCATGATAGATGAAATGAATATTAATTAGATGATAATTAGTAGTGATCGTGGTAGCCATGTTGGTGATGGTGTTCATGACCATGTCCTCCATATGTACCTCCAGAGTGATCATTACCACCGCTATTATGTACATGAGCAAAGAAACCTCCGTGAGGGTCTGCGTGGTATTTGACTGTTCGCACATTACCACCTGGCTCCTTGATAATGTACTCACCAGTAACATGCTTACCTGAAGATGTAATATACAAATTATACCAGACAAAACTTGTTGAATATTTTAGTTTCGTCAATATTCGTATTGAAATTATCAATGTACTAGTAATTGTAAATATAAGATAATTTTATATTCTACTATTAAATTTGAAGTTCTGAAAAAAATGTATGTTAAAAGATACAAACTGTTCAATCAAATCGGAATAAAGCACAGTATATCTAATAAAAATTAGAAACTTAATTCTACATATAATTATACATAAATGTAGAGAGACCCTTTTTATAAATTAATGCTATTTTAAATTCAAATTATCACTGTTATAACATATTTCATTTAGCTGTAACAATATTATAATTTCATAAATAAATAAATTCATGAAACCCATATTATGATTATTTTGATAAAAAATTAATGAGCTATTTAACTTTGAAAAACAGCTTTGACATCATAAAATTCTCAAAATCATTGATTTCATAGCAGCAAAAACAAAGGAGAGTATAGACTTTAAAATGTATTTACTAGAAATGCGGTTTCCAAATTTTTTATCTTCAATTTTATATCTTAACTTTTATACGGTGGCTTAAATAGACTTGAACTTTTGAGAATGTATAGAATATATGTTTCTAGTCCATAAAACTAAGTTAAATATCTGTAAAATTCTCATTTTTTCATAAAAAATTGATAAGTTATGAATATTTTTGAAGTTCATCAAAAATTCACTTTTGTTACACATATCATTGAAATTTAATTTCTAATTAAAAATCGCAGTTTCTTGCGTATCAATTTTGTAATTTTCTTTTTTTCTCAATTTTCTTGATTTCATCAAACTGTAAAACAAATTTATATTACAGGCTGATAATTGTAAAAGACCTTAAAGTCCAAAGAAGATAATAATGTTTAACGTAATATAATCATTTATAACTTTTGTGATTGTTTAATACATAGAGTAATAAATGATACAAAGGTAAAGTAAAAATAATAGAGTATTTTAAAGGTATATTCTTTAAATAGGACTGCCCAATTCACTTAAGATATAGGTATTTTGTAAGAATATTTACAATACATTTTATATGATTATTTCAAATAACTATTGTAACTTTGCCAACATATACCAAACACTAAACTTCCAATTGTATACATTTATTCTTTCTCAAAATAAAGTAGAATTTATTAAAATATAGTAAAAAATATAATAAAATTAATTTATTAATGAAAATCTAGCTTTGCGATTTTTTCTTGAGAACCTTCATTTGTTAAGCAAACTATGAATAAATATATAAATAGTAGATAATGATACTTTTATATATATTTATTATTTAAATATAAAATAAAAAATGAGTACAGTTATTCTTTGAAAAAGTCAATAAAATTGCGATTTAATTTCATAAATTAAATATTAAATTGAAAATTACCATCGCGATGTTCTTTCTGACCGTGATAATCACCAGTGTGATGGTCCTCTATTCCGTAGGCAAATTCATACTTAGGATGAGCGACATAGTCGTATGTATGATGTCCGTGTTTGTCGTGTACGCTGACCTCGTGTCCAGGACCTTCGACCGGACCGTGGAAATGAACGAAGCTATGTGCATGACCTGCCATCGTGAAGTCAACAAGTAATAATGAGGATATTACTATAACTGCAACAAACTATGTCCCGCAGAAAGCGAATATTTTAAATTGTTGTATATTTTATAAATAGTGCAAAAATCTTCATTAGCCTAAATAAATAAATGTATGAAAGCAAAAATTAAAGAAAATTTTATTTTTATGAAATTTATAATAAAATTCTGCAAAAAAAATTGTATCAATATAGTATTTAGTTACATATAAATAGTAATATTTTATGTAATTTAATAATGATAAAAGTTTTTTAAATGAAACATGTAATTCTCGGGGTTTATAAATAATTATATAAATTAAAATATAAACATATATAGACATAGATTATTAAATCTAAATATAATAGGAAGAAATAAATTATTTTATTATATTATTGTCGTATATCCTAAAAAAAATCAAAATTAATGTTAAAAAAAATTTTAATACGCAATATATGTGCATAATTAAATTCTCATAATCTGATGTACAATGATTTCTATACACATATTATTTATTTTATGGTTTGCTCTCATAATATACAACTAATCGTATTGTTTACATATAATTTATATCTACTTAGTTAACAAAAAGTTCAAATATTTGCAACTTTATTTTTATTCTTTAAATATCGGAAACGTTTGAACTCGTTTGAATAATCGATTTGAAATGATATTTTACTTTTAATTTATCTACAATCATAAAAATAATTTTAAATTTTATATATTATATTTAAATATATAATGGCTGAAAAAGTTTAAATTTTAGACTTTTCAACTAGATGATATTAGTAATATTATTTGGTACAAATTTTATTTCTAACGTAGTAAACAAGTAGACATAAAATCCTAATGTTTCATTTCATTAATCTAATTTAAAATGAAAGACTTCATACATAAAAACTATGTAAATTTTGCCTTATATTTTTGGAACATTTTAAATAAAGTATTTTAAAAATTTATATTATTACAATTAATAGATTATACTTAAAAATTAAAAATTTGTAATATTTAAAAAGATCCAGTACGTGATTTCTTATTACAATAAAAAATAACTTTAAAATGTTTGCGTATTTTCTATATTTTCTAGTTTTTAACGTATTAAATTCTGAAATTATATATGTACTACTTTATACCTCTTAAATGATTAATTTGTTGCTACAGTAATAAAATTTTAAACGATTTGAATTATTTTATATAAAAAAGTGACCATTAAAAAAATTGATTAAAATTTAAATTTATATAATTATTTATATAATATATTTTGTAAGATTATAAATAAAGTTAAAGTCTTGTTATTAATTTTAATTAATAAAAATACTTTATATAATAATTTTTTTAATTTCATAAATAAATATTAAAATAACTATTTTAAAGAAAATTATATAATACTATTCTTTATTAGTTTAGAATTCTTTGATGCAACTGGAAATTATTATTTTCACCTAAAGAATTAATTAATCATTATAGTATTGTATACATGTATAATATCATAAACAATATTATGATAATAATAATTTGTAGTTTAATAATTAATATATTAAAATATTTTTCACAATAAAAGAACTCCATTTATTTAAAATTTATTCTAAATGCTCTTAATCATTGAAAGAAACATTACGATATGAAACTCGAAGTAATGTAAATTATAACTACATCCATGAATATATATATATATAAAGAAACTATCTTATTTAAAAACATAATATTCTCTATACAATAAAAGACATAGATATGATATAGATTAATATTTTCACATCTTTTTCTAAATTGAGGAGTTTTCAATGTTATAAGACGTTTAATGCATTGTATTATTTTAACACTAATAGAATAGAATTATAATTTTCATGACGAATAATCAATTTTTACCATATATGTCTCACATTATCTGAAAGTCATCAAACAATGATTCAAATTTCATATTGTATAAAAATTGTATCACGTAAAAAATTTAACTCAAGTTTACTAATGCATTTATATGTATTTCTGATTTATTGATCGCGTAAAATCAAACCAATTATGAAGTTTTCAAAAAATACATATCTACCGAATTATAAGTATATAATATATATCTATGCATAAAGGGAACGAACCTTAAGGACCATGGCTGTATATAATTTTTGAATGTTAGTCGCCTGAAAATCCAGAGAATTTACACGATCGTCGATAGTAGAAATCGTGCTTATATACTCGATCACAGCCCGGGAATTTTGCGAAATTCTGTTAGCTACGAAGGTGCCCTAGAACGGAAAGCAGGTGACAAAAAGACGCCCGGTGACCAATCCACTTTCCTATGCGCACGTCCACCCGATCTAACCTGCACGTTGTGGACACAATGATTATGACAAACGCAAGTCTTGTACTTACACACATATATATACATACATATTTATGTATAAATAGTCAAGTACTTTAATCAACAATCACTTGGTTTTGTATACAAAATTTGTATGCACGAGTAATATCATATCGCGCGATTTGAAATACTTGTGCGACTCGCCGTGGGAAATAGAGTTAATAATATTTGATCAGATTCAAATGATGTATTCAATAATAATGTCGATGATAATACTATATTTTACGTTCATTTAGATAGATATTTATAAAATTTACTAGTATCCATATAAATTACTGCCTTTTAACAGAAAAAAGAATAAGGCAATCATTATTATTTTATAAATAAAAATAGAATTTATAACCTATAGTTAAATAATATTAGTACCTACAAATATTTTTATTTGTAAAGCAAAAATAAATCTTTCACTGATAATAATAACTTATGTAATGCAGAATTGAAATGTTATTTAGGTAAATTAGTTTCAATGCATGATTTGTGCTTTTGTACATTAACCAAAATAGTTATAGCTAGTGGATCTAATTTAACGGCTAGTTCACATTATTCATATAATATATATTTGAAACATCCAGAGAATAAAGTTTTAGAGTTAGTATACTTAATTAAAAAATTATTGGTAATTTTTTAATTATATCTGTACTTGTGAAAACTGAAAAATTATATGTTTAACACATTTTAATTAATTAATTATTATTTTGAAAACTCATACAATCCATATATCATTCTATAAATAACTAAAATCAAGTATTGTAATAGATTTAAATTATACGTTGAGAATGAAAAGATGTACAAATTCTTTACAACTTTCAAATAATATAAAAACTTATTTCAATATATATTTTATTACTTTTATGAGCAAACATGTACGTATATATATATATATATATATATATACGTAGTCATGTGTACTTAAAAACTATTCTTTTATCATGCGTATAATATTAGAATACTATAATAAATATTCATATTATATTAATATATTACTATATACATGTATATAGATATTATGTTTGATTTTATTTATGATTCAACTTATAAAAACGTATACATAATATCTTATTATCATTTTTTCTTTATATTTCTAATAATATTTTTAAATTATCAATATTATGAATATGCTCACATGCTTTAAAATATAAATAACATAGAACCAGTTATTTAATGTATATTAGTATAATAAAGAAAAATAAAATGTCTAATATACTTCACTATTTTTGTTATTTAAATATTATTACAAATATATTAAATGCTTTTACGAAAGTGTTTAAGTACAGAAAATATTATGTATATAAGACTAAACTGAAAAAAATCTAAGTATATCAGAAAATTTGCATTTGCATACAAATTAAGTGATATGATTAGTATTAGAAAAAAATTATCAAAATTTCAGTTAATATAAACGTTAGCCATGAAAATAATAATAAGCATAATATATATATAATAAAAATTATTAATACTTTAAGTGCTAAAACTTATTATATTTGATTTTTATTTTTTTAATGATTTTAAATTATAATGTTACCGCTTCAATTTATTTTATTTCTTTGTTTTCAGACTATAATTTAAAAAATATCATCTAAAGTTCTATGAAGATTTGTTATTTATAAATGAATATTAAATATTTAAATATTTTTTTATTCCTTAATTATCTTTTATATATATTTTTGCAAAGTAGATACAGATATTTTAATTCTATGCTCATGAAGTATTTTTGGTACCTAATTAATTAAAGTGTATTATTGTCGTTTACTCCATCTTCTACTCTTGAGTTTTCCAAATACCGAATTTCATCCTATTCATATACCAATTTCATCCTATTCATATACCAATTTCATCCTATTCATATACCAATTTCATCCTATTCATATACCAATTTCATCCTATTCATATACCAATTTCATCCTATTCATATACCAATCTCATCCTATTCATATACCAATTTCATCCTATTCATATACCAATTTCATCCTATTCATATACCAATTTCATCCTATTCATATACCAATTTCATCCTATTCATATACCAATTTCATCCTATTCATATACCAATTTCATCCTATTCATATACCAATTTCATCCTATTCATATACCAATTTCATCCTATTCATATACCAATTTCATCCTATTCATATACCAATTTCATCCTATTCATATACCAATTTCATCCTATTCATATACCAATTTCATCCTATTCATATACCAATTTCATCCTATTCATATACCAATTTCATCCTATTCATATACCAATTTCATCCTATTCATATACCTTGCATAATGATATATTGCATCATCTAAAGTGATGAATCTTTATTTGTATAAAGAAGCTCATTTCGATATCCCTTGTAAATTCTTCCATTACCCTCATATTTTGCCCATTAAGTAATTAGAAAACTAATAACTACTCTTTATTTTAATTGTATTTGATATTTTAATGAATACTTATAAAATTTAATTAAATTGATATGTATTTTTGTACAATAAAGAAGATTAATTATTGAAATAATATCCGGTTAAGTCATAAGTTTTTATGCGTTAGTTGGTTTATTTTATTATGTACATTATCTACATACAAGTATATTTAAATCTGTTTTTGGAAAAATATATCGTAAAATTCTTTACTAATAAAACAAGTAAAATTGCGTATTTTTAAGATTTAAAAAAATTTATTTACTGTTCAAAGTTTACTTTATTGCAATTGAATTTATAGAAGAATTTAAGAAAATGAACGTGAAATATTTATTACATTTTGTTGTACTTTAGAATATCAGCGTGTGATTTTAATAAATATTATAGTCACATTTAAAACCTGTAACTCATAACATTATTGTCATTAAAACGAATTTGTTGAGCTTTTTTTTAATTTAATTTACTCATTTCAAGTTTAATTAAGTAAACACCAATATCTCGTTTATTTCATAGAAAGTAAAACTCTACAAACGATTACGATGTAAAATACTTATTAATCTATCTATCTTATAATATATCTGTTTGTGTAATATATTTTGCTTCTGCTCCTTTCCTCTCTATCCTATCTTCAAATCTTCAAAGATATATTGATTGACATACAGAATTTGGTAAGTAATACATCATAATGTAGAATTGTAAACATATGTATGTTTAATGGTAGATGTACATGATTGAGGGAAAATAATGTAAAGATTATTTGCATATATAAATTCTCCTAACTATTCCTTATAAAATTCTAAAATACCCAAAAAATATTTATTCTAGCTATAGGTTTCTTAAAATTAAATTTTAAAGATTCATCAACATACGTAATCTACTTATAAACACAGTGTAAAAAACAGCACTTAATACACGTAAATATCTACTTAATTAAAAATTTATATCGAAATCTTTCTATTATGTTTTATAAAACTACATTAATCCTTTTTTAGCTTATAACAGAAAAAAATAATTTTTTAAACATTTAGTTATAAAACTTATCATATTGAACAATAGCAATTGAATTTTTTAGAATCTTCTATATTCAAAAATATCTGAAGTCAAGACCTACGTCTGAATGTAGACCCCTTAAACACTCTTTGATAAGGTTTTATAAATATTCCCATATTATTAACATTTAGAAGAACGTTTCATATATATGTAAATGTAGACAACTCCGAGTAAAGTGAACTTACTCCGAATTACTTGATATCAATTAACTATTTAAATAGAAGTTAGATTATCGTCAATTTATTTCAATTCAGAATTCAATTAATTTCGAAAATTATGAATAAAAATATATATTTAAGTTTGGATTTAGGTTTGGTTTTATATTAAATATTTTATTTATAGAAATTATTTATTTATAGAAATCGTTTATTACGTATTTTGTTTGAATATCCTTGATATTCAATGATTTTTTGAAAAGTATATATTCATTATATTATATGACAATTTTTCTCTTTATAAATAATATTTTATTTATTAGAATCATCGTTGTTAAATTCATGTGCTTTGATATTTATTTAATAGGAATTATGGGTCAAAATTCTAAGGTCCATTATAGTAAGTCTAAGAAAAGTTAAATTTAAATTTAATATATCTTTAATATGTCTTTTCCTTATATAATTCCTGTTTGTTGTAAATTTGTTTTACGAAAACGTATTATTTAGCAATGAGTTTGATTGAAATTAAACAATCTCATATAAAAATAATAATAGAGGGAAAATTACGTTATCTTACTGGATTCTAGAAAGTGTTTCACGTTGTCTCAGCTATCTTTTTCGTTCCATTGATTTACCTTGATTTTCTTTACATACCAGAGAAACTGCTTTAATCTACGATAATATTACTGTATCAGACAAGCATTCACTTTCTGTAATGACTACATAGGATAAAGTAAATAAGGAAAGAAAGAAAGAGTGAATGAGAAATAGAGAAAGTGAGAAAGAGAGTTAGTGAAGGATAGAGAGAAAGAGATAGAAATGACGAAAATGACGAAGAAGAGATTCTGTACAATGTTGAAGTTAAAGCCCATAATATAATGCAGCGCCTTGTAAAGAAAAGATAAGTTCATTAATATTTCTAAGATTAGTGTTATGTTGCATCGCCATACCAGTAAATAGAAAAATCATTTGATTATTTTGTACTTTCGATTTTATAATAGAATAAAACTAATTATGTAAATTAATTAATTATTTATACTACCAGTTATAACTAAATCTAAATAATAAAATTCGCAAGAGAGGAGTATGAATTATATTAGTATCAATCATAAGAATTTACTACGACTGTCTGTACATATATTTCAAGTTAAAGAACCTATTTATTTCTAAGATATTAATATATTATATTTTGAAATAGCTCCAATGAAGACTTTAATCAAATTATATTATAAAAAGAATATATTCGATAGCAAATTTAGCACTAACATTAAATATTTTATTAAAACATTTCAATTATATAAATGTTTCCTATTTAAATTGTACTTAATTATTAATTTATCCTATTTTCCTATTTTCAACGTTTGTTCTGATCTTAGTATACCAATAAGCATTTTATGTCGTATCATTACTTTATAAACTAGTATTATGTAACTTAAAAGTAATAATCATATAAAAATAAATCACAGAAGTATACAAAGGATTTCGTCGGTAATAAAAACATATAAAATATTGTGTAAACGTATAAAATACAAATTTTGCTTTTAATTTTTCTGTAAAAAGACGCAATTATAATGTAAGAAATGTAAAAAATTATGTAATTCTCTCTAATATATTAATAATAATATAATTTGAAAAAATATTTGATTAAAAAATTATAATTAAAAACAAATATATATAGAATTTCAATTTTTAAAATATTACCTATAACTAATTCTTAATATAAGTGACATCTGTTTTATAAATTTAGTCTAAATATGCATATAGATGTACGAAAAGTATTGCCTCTTTGATTCTTCAGATCTAATCCAAATTATCAAACTCACGTTACAATGCGTACGTCGTTAAATCCTCATAAGTATTATGTAGAAAATAAGTCTTGAATATAAAAATATCAGAAATTCTGAATCTGCAAACAAGGAAGTCTAAGAGTAGCTGACTTTTTTTAGTATATTCACGTACATAACACAAGATTTTTATTTCAAAAAATTATTATTAAAAAATGATTACTATGTTATAGGAACGAAAACATTCTATATTTTAAAAAATAATACTTGTACTATTTTAAAAATTTTAGTATTACTTTGCAAAGACGTATATAAAACATTGATATAAATTCACAGATATTGGTTTTTCTAATAACATATCTGAAATTAAAGGAAGCATAAACCTAAAAATCTTTAAAAAATAAAGTAGCATTTTTTCATTTTTTAATTAAAATACGTGGAATAATTAATTTAATATTATTTTCCTATATAGATTTAATTTTAAATATTTTAAATTAATTTATTAATATATTAATAATTCGTTCTATATATACATGTATATATATATATGTTTGTAAATATATTACTTACAATACATATTGCTGATTTTATTGCAATGTATATTTCTTTTGTATAATATATAACTGCATGTTTTCGATGGTCTCGAATTTTGACCATAGTATGTTACCTCATTATGTGTCCTGCACTTAGATCTATTCTTAAGGTCTACATTATCCAGATAGCCTCTACATATTATCTCCAAAGTCAACAGTGACGGCATCGAGTAATAAAGTGCGATTAAAGAAATAGAAACTACTAGAAATAAAACATGCTATCTTTGCTAATATTCATAAAATCAACGGAAACTACGAATAAATAATACTAATCTGCTACTGTTTGACTACTACTTCCGATACGATAGGAGAGGATTAATGACCAAATTCTACCACCCTTCGAGTTTTTTAAATTCTGATGTTGATTCTAGCATCAAGGAAAATAAGAATAATTGTTATCTGATGGCGATATTGTATCACAATTCGAAAACAATATACTGAATATAATTTCATTTTTTACGAGTAATATATTCCTTGTTTTAATCTGTAGCATAAACAGCATAAATTAAATCAAATGAAAGTTCATTTTTAAAAAATAAAGAGCATTTACCAATTTCAAAACATTATTTCAGAAATTTTATTCTTTACATACAAATGCACAACGGTGGTGCAGTTCTCTGGGAAAATACTATAACGAGGATAAGGAAGTAGCTCTTCGTTGACACATTTTTACTGTACCTAAAGAAGCAATTTTAAGCAATTTGTATTTAATTCCAAACAGGACTTTGCTCTCGAAAAAAGGATCAACCAGATAGTACAAAGCATCTGATATGTATTTCTCTAGTAAAATAAATATGATCATCACTGTGTCCAGACAGCTGAGCCTACCTTACAAAGAGAAGCTACCCATTGGTGGTCGACATATCGCAATTATCTATTTATAAAAAAAAATGTAAACAGCATGCAAATTACATACATTAAAGATTTAATCGAGATTGATGATAATCAACAAACAGAAGAGGAAGATATTACGTTCTTTTTTGAGCTTAATGTAACCTTTTATTTCGAGCTAAAGTGCTCACAGTAAAAAGGTGGATGATTCAATTATTTAGCTTGTTAAGATAAATATGACAAATATTTGTATTCATTTTAATACAGTCATTTAATTACAAATACCAAAATATGTTAATTAAATTTTACTGTAACATCACATTATTTCAAATATTTTTAAATATGTGTTTTTTAGGTTAATTGAAAAGAACTTTCTCTTTTATATCTACTATAATAAAATATATAATTTTATAAATTATTTACATTTTTAAATTAAATTGTTAAAAATATTTTAAAAGATAAATTTTTATTTCAAAACAACTTTAAATAATTATTAATATTTTCATTATTATAAATGAAAAACAGAACAATATTTATCAAAATCACACCAATCACGTATTAAATTTAAGTTTTTATTTTTTTTTAAGTTTAATTTGTACATATTTGATATGAATGATATTCAATATGTAAAATTAGTATACGTATGAAAACATACAATAATCATGAGCTTATGTAACATAAATAAAAAAAATTTAACAATATAATTTCAAAATAATAATTTAATAATAATTAAAATAATCATTCCACTTAAATACAAAATATAAGGATTTATATTCCTTAAAAGTAGATCCGAACTTATAATAATAAGTAATATTACTTTATTTTTAATTAATTATATGCTTAAAACACCATCAAATAGAAGGGTACTTTATTATTGGACATAAAATAAATTTTTATTTTATTACTTGTAAAAGAATGTATTTTTAAAACAAATTTTGAAGTAATTTACTAAATATCCTGAGTTTTAAAGTTCATCATGAAATCTTGAAAATTCACTATTTTTATGAAATATAAATTAAAAATTAAAGTCAATTTGGTAACAAATATCTTGATTTAAATTGTTTTATTAATGCATGATAATTACGTCACAGTGAAGATAATGTATATAAATTCTTTGTCTTCCTGTATTTAAACATGAAATGTTATCAAATTAATAAATCACATAGTTAATACAAATAAGCATATGTATAAGAAGTTAATCCGATCTATTGACAGTCAAAATTGAAGGAAGTATATGTATTTAAAAATGTATATATTGCTTTTCTTATTTTTCAATATGAAATCTTATTAATTTTCAATTTGATAATTTCATTCCAATTTATAATAAGTTAATAATCTTTGAATGGGAAAATATTAAGGGATTAAAAATAGTACGGCTAAGTAAAACTATCTATGAGAACTAAAATGGGTATAAATATGTTTATGTAAATATATTTACATAAACATTTAAATATATAATTTGAAATCATGTTTCAGCTAGTTTTTTTCATCTGAAATAAATCTATGAATATATTTTAGTATCTTATCACTTCTCTTTTATCATTATATATTGTAATAAGTGCTGAATAAAGTGAAATATAAATTATATAACGTATTTAACTGTGGCAGCATATTACATATAAATAAACAAAAAATGCCGAAAGAAAATAACAGAAATATATTCTAGTGTATAAAAAAAAATTAAAAATAGCAAGCGAATTATATTATAAATTTCTGTTGTAGTTTATACAAATTTTAGATTTTAAAACTAAATTTTTAAAACTATACTTCTTAAATAAAAAATTCATGTATTAAATTAATAATGTTGAATATGGAAGAAACAAATAAGTGAGTGAAAAAGAGCGTAAGAGGAAGAAAGAGGGAAAGAGAGAGACAGTGTTAGAGAAAGCATCAAAGCAAAGCCTTTCATTCATAAAAAAATATAAGTAATCCATAACAAATTTTTTTACAGACACTCTTATTGTACTCATAAATAATAACTTGTTTCCTCCTGTATGTGCTATATTCATATTTGTAGAGACGTTTTATAATGTTTTATAATATGTTTGTTTTATAATATCCACGTTGTTTCTCTTTGTTTAAAACCTCAACTATTTGCAAACATACGTCCTAGGAAACGAAATTTTTTTATGAAAATACAAAAATTCACGATTCAATTTCGAAATATTTAATGAAAATGTTGAGTGTAAAATTTATGAAAGATTATATTTTTCCAAATAACTTTAATACTATGTAAGCTTTTGTGAGATTCTAACAAATATTATTAAATAATTAAAGATTAATCTTCATTTTTACAACGAAATTTAAAATGAAGTTTTCTCATCTAATATTTGTAAACGCACACTGAAATATTTAATATTAAAAAGAAAAGAAAAATAAATCCTATTTAGTTTGCGGGTAATTAAACATAGAGTAGAAAAGTTAATAAAAATTGATATAAAAGTTAATAAAAATTCCATTTTATATATTTTTTTTTACTTTTTTATAAGCAAAAATTGTCTTTTACATTTTAAATAACGTTTTGAAATGAAAAAATGATCAAGTATCACTATTGAATAATTTCTAATAAATAATCAAAAAACTAAGCTGATATAGTACATTATGAAAAAAAATCAACTATTTTGTTTTATAAAATAAAACTAGTATTACGTGTTATCTGAAAATATCGGTATAAAATATTTTTTTACGAAATGTTTCTAGAATTTAAGATTTGTGTGCGTGCATGTATTCGAGCGGGTGTGTGTAAGATATGTGTACGTATGTACGTATTCGCGCGCGCGCGCGCGTGTGTGTGTAATATTTAAATTATGTGGCTAATAAAAATTCTATTAGATTTAACATTATTTTTAAAATATGTTTATTATTTTAATAGAACTTTAGTAAAACTTTTACCAAAGTTCAGTTTTCAACTGCATTGCAAAAATAAAACCACAGCGTGAAGCTGGTCCATAGAATACTGTATACTATATTATACCCGCGAAGGTGATAGTATTCGTAGATATATATATTTATTAAGGAACTGGATCCACAGTATAACTAACATATAAATAATATAGTATTGCCATGACAATATATACAATACAGTTAAAGTTATGCTCACCGTCGAATATAAATATTAAAGCTTGTCAAATGGCTCAATAATGAACGTACCGCTAGCACGCCGATACATTCGTATTGTTATATTAGATATCTCAAAATCATTTCGATTCAAATTAGATAGAATTAGATAGAAGAGCTGATATTGTTCTCTTTTTAGCCATACTCTGAAGAAAAACGGATCTTTCTATCTGTTGGTCTTCTTTTTTAAGTGGATCTCCTAATTCAGGATACACTTGTTCTTTCCTTCGACTTATCAATTTAATGTCAAAAATAACTCTGCTAGATGTAACTGTATTAAAATTATACTAGAATACAAATAATTATTGTATTCTTTCTGCGCATTTCTTTTATGATTGAAGGATCAATCATACAATTGTTAGGATCTAGAATAAAACTATTCAAGCTTCGACGCGATTTTCTCCTTCTTTCTTATTCTTAATTCGGAATTTAATCAACAATGACGAACGAACGGCTTATACCGTTATGCAACGATTTTGTTCAAATAGTTAAAAAATATTCATGCCGTTCGACACAGTACGTATGGAACGAAATGTGAATTTTGATGAACTTACGTAACTTTATAAAGTTTTAATTGAATAAAGAAGAATCCTTAAAATTATTAAACTAAATTAAATTTCTGTGATGATTAATAAACCTAAAATTTAGAATTAAGAAAAAATTCACTAAGTATATTATCATTGTTATTGTACGATTAACATAATAATTAACATTATGAGATTATATTATTTTAATATCAGTTGAATGATGTTTGAATTGTTTAATTATTATAGTAAAAATTAATTATATATTTTCATATTTAGAAATATTTTAAAATCTCAGAAATCTCACAACAAACCAAATTTATGATAATCTCATAACATTTATTTATAAAAATATATAATTATATATTCAACGATACGAATGATATGAAATAAAATATTTTATATTAAATTAAAAACAGGATACTCTAAATAGTTTATTATGAATAATTTATAATATTCCGAATTTATTCACAGAAAAATGTAACAGAAAAAATAACTTCGTTTCTAATAACATTTTTACTTTTAAATTATTTAATAAAAATTGAATTATAAGAAATTTTTTTTATTTTACCGATTTAATTTCATTACTATTTTGTATTATTCATTATAAATAATTTATTTCTTTAATATGTTTAAATTCTTTATTTAGTCAAAGTAAATAAAATGTATTATAACTTTTAGACGAATAGTTTGCCAATAACTTGATAGTCTAAAAACGAAATAAGTACTTTATATTTATATAACTTGAATATATTTAAAAATATAAGATTAAGATTTACACGCATTCTTGAATTTAAAAGAATATATAATTTCTATTTTTCTGTGTGTATATATATTTAAGTTGTAAAATTTGTGTATTTTAAAGAAAATTTTAAAAAGTAGTAGTGTTCTTGCTTTTTAAAAATAGAATAATGAGTAAGTATAATATATTTGTGAAAGAAAATTTGTATTGATTGAACGAATTGAAAGATGACAATGTTCCTTAGTAAAAGTTTTATTCATTTGTATTACTTTTCATTCAGAAAACTCTTTAGATTTATGAAAATTGAAGAGAAATTTAAGAAAATATACATATTTGCACGCGTAGGTACGTACAGTCACATGGCATACAACAGAACCTATTACTTATGAATGAGAAGGAGTGGAGGAATAACGTTGCCAAATTACTAAACGTAATTGAAATAACATTACTTCTCCAAAAACCTTAAAGAGGCGTTCCGGAAGCTCCCAGGAGAAGAAGGTTAGAGATTGTCGCAGATGACGATTTTCATTAGGCATCGACTAAGTAAAACACAAACATCAACACTTCTCTTAGAAAGTATCTGTGACGTAGCTTAGACGCCAATTTGTCTTTTTGAGATCAAAATAATCGCTTACAACCTCATACTGCATTTTTTAGGAAACCCATCCAGCAATACCACTAATCCGTAAATGACGCAAGTAAAAACCGTTGGAGAATTCTGAAAACTTGAAATTTTCCCGACCTTTGTCAAGATTTCGTTAACAATTTTTTAAGTGCAATTTCTGTTATAAAAATTTCTATTTCCAAATTTAATGAAAGTAATCAAATCTAGGCGAAGTAATCAAACTTCATTACATAACCTCTAGAGTTAGAATAAAGAATACATAGTAACTATTTATTTGTGTCTAAACAGTAGTTGTAATTCTGGCTGTATACGAATAGATTTGAAGATACAACCATTTCAATTTCAATAAATCTATTTGCCTCAGACGCTCGTTCTGCATTTTATTTTACAAAAAACTCTCAAAAATGTAATAATTTATTTTAGTAATAATATCAATAAGTCTATATTAACAACTCTTGACTTACTTTTAAATATATACTTTTAAATATATTAAATATATAATCTAAGATAATTTATTAATATAGTGAAAATATTTGTTTTTTTAGTCTTTACATTAATCAGTTTTAAGCGAAATCAGTGAAAGTTAACTAAAATTTAGTACAATTTATTTTAACAGTTAAAACTAATTCAGTTTAATTATTATTAAATAAAATCCAGAACTTAACTTCTTTATACAATTATGAAAATAATTGTAGAGAAATACAGTTACTTTAAAATAATTCAATATAATAAATATGTTTTAATGTCTCTATAAATACATTGGATTGTAATCAGAATAAAATAAAAATCATGTTCGTTTTTTAGTTTCTATAGAATTATTGAATTAAAATATAAAACTATAATTAAAATATTTTAAACAAATATTGTGAAAAGTACAATTTTTTAATACTTATCTTTTTTAACTTATTAAAGCTTTTATTGTTTTGTATAAAATCAGTTAAGCAATTTAATGAAATTTTTGGTCTCATTGCAAACCGTATAATCTTTACATGTATCAAATATTATAAAAATTATATGAATTAATTAACTTACCATGTGTTTTTCTGAATTTAAATCCTATCTAAAACTATATAAAGCCTATTGCAGAAACTCTAAAACTTATTCAAAACTTATTTAAAAATTTGAATAATTTTTTACTTTTTTTATATTTGTGCGAAGGGTCTTTAAAAATATGTAGTCGATTTGACATTTAAATATAATTCTTCATAGCTGAAGGAATTAATTTGAATGATTGAATATTAATTATAATAATATTATATGAAACGTAAAACTAAGTCCATATTTAATATTTTGACAGTCAATTTTTTTATTATTATTGAAAAAATTACTGCTTATGTTTGTACATTCTCAAATATATTAATCTTATTTACTTGTTAAATTTTCAATAACCGTAATGAATGATGAAACAATAACATTCATAAAAAGCTGTAGCCTTCAAGCGCTCCAATGGCATAATCAAGAATTGCGTAGCTCAAGAACTGAACTTCTTATATTCATTCTTTATTCGAAACATTTAAGAGAAAGTTTCAAGTCTCCTATGATTTTATTTTATTCCTACCGTCTGTGCAACTGAATCCGTACTTTTGTCAATCCCACACGATTGATTTTCATTTTTCCATCATGTTTTACACAAGGTTCCGTAAAAACAAAATGTTGACCTTATTACATTCTTTTTCTATATAGTACTGTAAATTTTGTTATATAGATTACGAAAATCGTTTGGTTAATGATATTGTAGAATTTAGGTAAAGAACGATAATTCGGTGAAATATGGTTATTATAATTCAAATGCAGACATTTCGTAACGATATACAAAAAATTTATATTTATACATGTACGAAAAAGTTAAGGATAGATGAGATCAATATCTTGAAAGAAAGCTTAATAATGTTTCTTACAAATAATATGGAAAATTATTTGCATACTAAAGTCTGAATTCCGTTTGATAAAATAAATTTTTTTAAAAATTTCTATTTTTATACATTTATAGATTTATACATAATATTTCAAAACGAAGGGGTGTGGATTTTCTTTTTTCTTAAATAAAGATATTGATAACTGATAGTTTTATTATATAAATTTCTCATGTCAGAATTGAAATTAATTTTAAATATAGATTATCAATAAATATATGTGATTTAATAGATATTATAGCAAATTATATAATACAATGTAAGCACATAGAAACATAAACTTAATTAAATAAATTTTATTACGTTATATATATTATATATAAAAAAATTTCTATTATATGAATCTACTAATAAAATACTAACTTCTATTAAAAAATAAACATTTGTAATTATAAAACTTATTTCTTTTATAATTCAAAAGGTTTTTTTTATTCAGCGAATAATTAATTATAGAAATACGGAATTCACAATTACATGTTCTTTCATATTAAATTAATAAAAGTTATTTAATAAATTACAAATTACTATAAATATTTATAAAGAAACAAATCGTATTAATTATTGATTATTATTAATCATTATAATTATAATTATAGAACTTATTGAATTACATAGAAACTTAATAATGTTAATAATTGTGTATTGACATAATGAAAAAATATTCAGATAAAAAAAATTTTTACTGTTTCATAAAACTTTATGCGTATACCAAATCTCGCAATAATTTAAATAATAAAAAGTAAAGTCTAAATTTCAGTATTAAGTAATTACTAAAAACATAATTAGCTAAATAATACTAAATATAATTTATTATAACATATAAGTTTTAATAAAAAATACTAATATTTCTAAATTATTATAATATAGATATCAATATAAAATACAATTTTTTTATGTATTCATTTTGAAGAAGAAAATAAATAAACATTGAAAAATTATTTATATTTTAAGAAAAATGTAGCTGTTCGTAACGATTTCTTGGTACTTAAATACTTATATGGAATCAGTTACAGTTCGTTTTTGGTATATGCAAAATTTCGTTTAAAAAATTATATGAGTTGAATTATATAAATTTGTTTCGTTAGGATAGGTCTCTAGCAGTATAAATATTTAATTCCTTAAAAAATAATGATAAAAACAAATTTACTTTGATTTATTTTTATGCTTAATATTATAGTATGAAACTAGACAGTTGCGACGAAAAGTCCCTTTTACGCGCAAGAAAAGCGGGCAATCAAAAAAACACATGTACCTCCGAAACCACGGTACAAGTACGATGTGGCCGGCGCCATGTTGAAAGAAGACGTGAGGGCGCGCAACATGAAATGAGAAACCGCGGCGGGGTGCGTAGCTACGCGTCAAGGCGGAATCAAGTGCCCGCTTTGCCATAACTCCCCCTCACCGACAAACCCACGCCGACAACTACAAAGAGAAGAAACTAATCTCCCCCTGTTTGGCGCCGAGGGGATAAGCTAAGGAGGGATAGCCACCTTTGTAAAACTAAAGAGCGAATGGAAGTGGAATGAAAGACGAGACAAGAGGTGCCACAGAGCACATAACCAAGCAATAAAGAGCGCCGAAGTCAGAGAAGTAGACAAGTAAGGAGAAGGTAAAACACGTAAATTCCTTACCGATCCGAGAGAGACATGATTCGCGCTATCTCTTGACGTAAAAGAATCGCTAAGTTATCCTCCTCGATCCGAGAGTAACGCGGTTTACGTTCTCTCAACCTGGATGGATGCGGATCGATACGCCACCTTGATTGTTCCGGAAGTGACGCGATTCGCACTCTCCTATCCCAGGTGGAAGGAGTTCGCTACGACATCCGGACTACCCAGAGGGCATGTTTGTGACGTTCTCTCCTCTCGGCCACCCCCACGTTCCTTGTCCTTAGAGGTAATGACGGTACCAATATCAGAAACATAAACTTAATTAATTGTAGAAACCCGCGATTATTGTACAACAACGTTGTAAATGTACTCAGAAATCCGTGGATGCTGTGCGCCAACACCACGAATATATTTGAAAATCCGCAATTACTATATCACCGACCGAAACAACGTAACTGTAATATTATTAATGGATGTAAATTTCATGTTGTAGCGGCGAACCGCGGTGAATTAGGAAACAAATAAAGAAGCTACTCTATTTTCATATAAATCTTGCGTAGTTATTTGTCGTTCTTTTCTGAAAATCACTTCCTTTTTGCCCTAAACGAACACTGGCCGACGAACTAATACAGCTTTAAAACGTGTAGAAGGAATGGATAAGAAGACGCTGTTGGGGTCTCACCAGGTTTCGTGCTCACCCGCCAACAGGAGCTGCAGGAGGCGAAAACAAACCACCCCAAAAATAAAACTAACCGTAACACAGTATAAAAATAATTCCATGATTAAACTAGAACATTACAAGTTATTTGCAATTAAAATTAATTATATTTAATTTGTATAATGTATAGATGAAATATATAAATATTGCGCTTTTCAAACCCTACAACAAGAAAAATAAACGAGTCATTTAGTTTAAATAATATTAATGTCAACTAAATGTATTTATAGTATCTTGTTTGATATTTAAATTTTTCAGAATTTAAAAATTCAGATACTAATTTTTTACAGCATTCTTTTGTAATATATATATAACTGCATAGCGAAATGAAAATAATAAGTTTTTTTTGCGAAATGTAGTATAACTATCGATTAATCGACTTTATAGTCACTTTTAATAGTTACTAAACATTTTTTAAAAGATCTATAAAATTTTTAAAAAAATCTTTAAGAAAACGCGTTTAAAGTTTTTTTAATGTGACTTAAGGTTCACACTCTACCAACTTTACTGATACTAAATTAATGTTTAAAAAAATTCGATTTTTGACTCTATGGTTTTCTAAATTAAAAATTTATCTTTTCGAAGAACTAATATATGAGAAATACAAAAAAAACAAATTATGATATGCTTAAAAAAAGTGTTCTTAAAAATATGTTTCAAATATTATTTTAATAAATATTTTCGCATTATGTATTGATGGAAAAGGATCTCGAAATCCCAGCCGATCTCAGATCCGTGAGACGTTCTCCTTGCGTCCGATCAGCGTGTCTCAGATTTTTTTTTAGTCAGCCCTTTGTTGAATCGCCCTGAGAAGGACGGTTTGTATGTGGAAGAGACGCGGCGTTTTGGAATGCAAAAAAAAGACAATCTATTCTCTGTTTACGGCCAGTCAGCCGTGTTCTGCCCCTTCGACTGCGCCCACTGGACTGCCTTTTGATCTCCGAGGCGCCCCTTTATATTTTCGATTCCCAATCCTTCGCCACGCTCAATCCCATCCTTACCTCGAACACGCACAGCGCCGCCACTCGGGAAAACGGTTTTCCCACCGATTCTCCCCAAGCCACGCCACTCAAGGTTTTCGCCGCGGTAGCGCCGTTCTAATTACCACAGCGCCGTAATTATGGCATGAAATCCCGGGCCCACTTTCCCCGACGCGCTCAGTTCGGTACGCTTGCACTGGGTGACTCTCCATGAGTCATCTTTTCTGGTCTGGACCCGCACGTCGTGGTCATTGTGAGTCGACGTAAAATTTGGAGCGCGTCAGTATTAATGATAACATTAATTTTTTAATATATTTAACTTCTTTTAATATAAAAATTAATTTTTTAAATCTATTTATCAAGTGTATTTTATCAGTTATCAAATTTCTTTGCATATTATATTATCACAATATATTATTATTATATTTTATAAACGAATATTAAATCTAATTACCTAATTATCCCATTTTTTATTCCGATTTATTTTTAATTTATATAATTTTTGAGTTACCTTATGCTATAATTTAATATTAAAAATAAACAGTATTTCAGGCTAAGTGAGGTTCAGCTTTTGATGATTTAAGTTTGTTCGTATTATACACACATTTTATGATATCATTTGTCCATGAGACTATATGTCACCATTATCTGTTAGATTATTTTTTCTATTTTCAAGTTGCATAAAAAAAAATTTGTTAGAAATACGTAAAGTTATAACTAATTTATTATATCAAATATAAAAATATTTATTAAAACATTTATCTTAATTTCAATTATTCTGTCATAAATAATACGATTAAATTTGAGTTTTCTAAAAATATTTAAAATTGTTCTAAGAAATGCAAATATAAATTTATTAAAAATTTATATTTTTAATAAATTTTAATGTCATAATTAAATTAAAAATAGATATTTTCAAATATACATTATTCTTCTATATATTTCAATGAACAGTTAAATAGACAACTGTACTACAACTTTAGAATGTATGTTAAATTTTAAATTAGATAAAATAACTTATGTTTGAAAAACACTATATAAATATTGTCTCATCTTTAAAATATAATGCTGATATATTATTTCTTATTATATTAAATTTGGAAGAGGTTTGAAAGAAATTATAGCTTAGTAATTGTTCGGATTATTTTTTTTTATAAATTTTTATACAAGATTTACACCGTACAATAAGAAATTAGGCACACAACTATAATACGTATAATTACATATGTTACAAGAAATTATTTGACACATATTCAATATATTTTGATACGTGAAGGGTACAAAAAAACTAATACATCTACCAACAGAAAATATAAGAAGTCCTATCCATGTTATAAGATTTATATGGATGGTCTGACGTAAGTGCTGGTATAAGGGAAGATTTTACCGATTGAGTTGATATCGGTGCGATCCAAATTCTTTCTCCTGATTTCTTTATTAATTCCGCATCAGATCTGAAATATTTTTGTTTATGTTAAATTATAGTTTCACATATATAAGAATACATTAAAAATTATTAGATACAAATATTTTGTTTCAAAATTTACTGATTGCATTTTTAATGAATTTTTCAAGCCATCTATCACATCATTATACAGTTTTTAATTATAAAAATAAACATAGCAAAAGCAAAAAAAAAGCATTATTCGAATTAAATAATATATTACATGTTTAAATATTATAATTAGCATTCATAAAAAATGTTGAAGATATTTAATATATTATTTAAAATAATTATTTTATTTAATTCATCTATTATTTACTAAATATATAATATTTTTATAAAGTATATATATAATTTTAGGTATTTTTAATCCTGAAGCAATATTTAACATTATGTATTATAAATTACTAAAAAGAAAGTTTTGAAAAACTAATCATTATTCTTTCAATAACAATTTCAAAATAATTTGTTATTCATAATTATTTTTAAGATTTAAATAAATATATGATCTCATTTTAATAAAATAATACATAATTTTGAAAAATTTTATTTACATAAAATAGATTTCAATTTTATATTTTATCTTTAGAATTAAACTTATTGGATGAATAATAATTAGCTTTTCGAAACTCTATTTAATATCTTATAATCAATGATGTGTTACGTCGTAACAAAAATCAAAATAAATTTATACTACTATCGAAACAGATGAAAATAATGAATCAAAAGAAAGAAGAGAAAACAAGATAAAATTATTTATGTACTCTGTTTTCATGACTATTTTGACTATCTATTTATTTAGCTCCATCACCTTTTTCATGACTGATTATTTATCTGAATGATGATACTCTAAAATTTTCTTTTTCTTTTCTTTCTTCTCTTGTAAAGCTATACATATAATATACTTTTTTTTAAAAAATATGAATTTGATTTTCAACTTTACGTAAAATATGAAAAATCATGAATCTTTTTTCAATATGATCATAATATTTATCAATATTTTAAAATTAATTGTATGCTAAAGAATGATATTTTCGAATCCTTTTGACAAGGAAATAAAGTCATGTAAAAATATGTTAATCAGATTAGTATTCTGTAATTTTTTTATATTTTAATAACTAATATGTATTAATAACTTTAGTATGTAACTATCGATGAGAATTTATATTTTTTATGAGCACAAACAAAATTGTGTATAAGAAATTTTAAAGTCAATTAGGATCGTTAACATAGAAAGTCTAATACTAAGTATAAAGCTTTGACTGGATTATTTATATAATAAAGACTGTAACTTTGTTATTAATAAAATAAGAAAAACGCTGTCTTTTTATTTATGTGTATACAAAAATATGTTTTTCTTAAAACGATGTAATAGAACGAAACGCTAATAGAAGCTTATGCGTTACGAGATCCTCTGAAAAACAAAAATTCTCGCTCCCTTATCTCCTTTTTATATATTTCAACTGCGCATTATTTTATTCTAATATGGAAAAAATAAAACTATTATAAATTAAGCATATCTTCTTCTTATGTCTTATGGTTTTACTCCTCTACTTACATCTTAAGAACAGGTGACGCGTAAAGCACTAGTGGATTCACCAACGGTGGCTTAAGCAATACCACATCAACGCCGGATGAATGGAGCTCGTCACGCAATGCTTCTGCCGCACCTTCAACCGCTTTGCGGGAGGCACTAAAGGCCACAAGACCTGTACCAGCCTTTGGACGAAAACTCGTATAGGAGTCACCCAATAAAATTATGCGACCTGTGAAAAGAAAACAGAAGGTCAGTCTTATAGGATTATATAATTCTGAAACAATAAATCGTAAAAATTCTAGGAATTCTTCAGAGAAAAAGAAAAGAAATTTGACCTGAATTTCTTCTTTGTACAACAGGTGAGATTTTATTTTTATTCCAACATTAATTAATATTAGACTAATTTAGTGTTTAATATTTTCTTTCCTTTTTCTACAAATTTCATTGATTTATATGAAACTATAGAGCCTCCTAATAATCTTTGAAAATCTTTTATAGTAATAATAAAAGTATTCATTAAAACAGATATTGATAGAAAAAATTTAATTAAAAATAATTAAACGGTGATATTTTTTTCAATTACCCTAATTAAAATTTCTATAGTTTTAAATATTTATATTGCAAATCATTTAATTCTAATAAAATAATATAAAAATCTAATTGATTTATTTTATGTTTATAAATAATTATTGATACTACATATGTTTATACAAAGATGGAAGTTAAAGCGTAGTTATTTAAAAACGAAGAATAATAAAAATAAAAGTAAAATAGAAAAAAAATTAAGTAAATTTCAAAGTATTTAATAGTTTTAAATTATTTCTTTATTTATAGTCATGAGGATCTATAGTACAGTTAATATTAATGGTTTCGAAAAATATATAGTTACATATTTACTTCTGAAATTTACGAAATTTTTAATAAAGTACTTTGTAACAGAATGTCCAATAGTCATTTGAATGAATACCTATCTATAAAAAAGTAAATTTTAAAACATCTTCCTAATTTAAAGTAAATATTTAAAATTACATTTAGTATGTGTATCTCAGACATAAAATATGTAAAAATCTCACGATTCTTTGTTAGAAGTAATATGCAGGTGGTACCTTTGAATCTAGAAAAAAAAACGAAAGCGTAAATCAGAAATTATTCAAATGAAGCTGAAACCATTTTTATTATGACTCGCAATGTATAACAGTCAGAAATACGAGAAACAGCATTTTAATTCTGCATTTGTTTTCATGTTTTATTTACATTTTCCCTATAATATTTCCATATTTCCTATAATGAAAAATCTTTTTCATTAAAAAATTACCTATTGCCAATGAGTGAGAACCTATGTTGTTTGTATATAGTATATGTTCATTTTTATACTCAGTACATTGATGCATATAAATGAAGACCATGTATATTTCATGCAACTAGTTACTTAATAAGAAAGTTTATTAAGTAACTTAATGTATTATTATGAAATAATGTTTTTGAAACAAATATTTTTATCTAAAGATCAATATGAATTGTAGAAAGATATTGAAACAGTACACGTATAGACTGCTATTAATTCTACAAAGAAAATTGTTCTTTCACAGAATACTTAGGACAATTATATTTTAAGAGATAGAATAAATGCTGTTCATATCAATGATACTAGAAAATTTTAAATAATAAACTACTCAACAAGTTGTATAAATTATATTTTATTGTAGAAATATGCATCAAATAAAATTTGTATCTTATCTTTTCAAGATAAGATGTTTTTATACCTTAAATCTTGAAACACATACAATCAATATCTCAAAACATCTATAATTAAAAATTATATAAAATTTTTTGACAAATTCGAATATGAATATATTTTTATTTGAAAGCTAATAGAGATATTTTTTTATATTTACGAAATACTTGTATAATTTAGTAAATTTTTTAAATTTAAGAAAATAATTGTATAAGTTCAACAAATTATTATTTAAACCGAAACAATATTTCGACATGTATAAGTCGTTAAGGAAAAAAGTGTTGATAAATTCCTAGAAGATTCATAGAAACCAAATGAGTACTAAAAACAAAAAAAATAAACATAATTTTAAAATCTCGAAGATATGAATTTTAAAAAATAAGATTTTCTTTCAAATATTTTAATTTTTAAAATGTATATTTTAATGAAAATATAATACTATAGAAAATATTTAAAATAAAATAATAATATATTATAACTAGATACTCTTTAAATATATTTTTAATTTTCACATGTAATACTATTAGTAGTTATCCACTGCTGCTAATATGTTTTATATTTAATAAAGTATAACTATATGTAATTAAAAATTCATTCTAAGAGCTAAGGCTTAACGAACTTTAAGATCCAAATTTGGAAAATTTTGTAAAAACTATGTTTGTGCATAAGATACACTAATCTCTTAATATTAAAATTCAATTCACTCAATATTTGCATTAATTTCATTAACCAAACCGCTAAATACTAAATATGATTACTTTTAAAATTTTGAAACTTCATAAAATTTTATATTTTGAATACAGAAATTTCTTCAGAAAAACTTTGGATCCAAATTACAGGATTTCATTTACAACTTTAACTTCGCTGCTAAATTCAAAATGCTTGATTTAAATTATATATAAAGTAGTTTTATATTTACTATAGGTAGACTGGAATGGTAAATTTACCTCTTTTTGCACGCAGCAGTGGAATGAATACGCGGGAAGCACGTAACGGTGCAACTAAATTATGCCGCAGCATGGATTCCCAGGCCGAACTCGCCTGTCTCTCAATAACTCCAGGCAAAGCCAGTCCACCGGTATGCACCACGGCCCACAATCCTGCAAATTATGAAAATAACTTGATAAGAAACTACGTTAGAAATAAACATGTATAGAAATATGTCAAAAGCAGAAAAAATAAATAATATTATGTTTATACTTTTACACTAGAAATCTTTTTTGAGTTTGCTTTTATAGCTAAAAACCTAAATAATCATTTATTAATCTTTTATAATATATTAATGACAAAATATTAACATCGAGATATACATTGTTTGATATTTAGACTGCATTTATCTATATAACACTTAGAACAAGTAAAACATAGTATTAAATAAAAACATAGGATATATTACTATAAATAGTTTACCACTCATGTACATTAAAACTTGTACAGTATAAATTTTCTATAGAAAATATTTAAAAACGAAATTGAAAACGTATACTTCAAATTTTTATACAAAAAATTTTAAATACAATTTTTTATACTAATGAATTTAAGATATCATTAAATATTATGACTCTTAAGCAGTTTTCAGAAGGGCGAATAACATAATAGATTGTAGAAAACTAATAAATAGTAATAACAAATAAGTTAAAAGTAATAAATTTCTATAGTTATTCGAACAAAATTAATTTTAAAAATGTGTTTAATAATCTACTTCATCAATTTCAAACGTTAAATATTACATCATGGCATGTATAGATTAAATTTCATGGTTTTTTCTGTGTATATTTCTTTTATTAGATAAAATATTAGTAGAAACGTATTTAGATATTATCGAAAAAAATATCTAAAAAGAATTATATTTTTCCTGAAAAGTAAATAATAACAAGTGACAGTTTTTAATCCAATTACTTAGTATAATTTAATGACGAACGATTTATTAGTTCTGAAAAAATGTAAATTAGATATAGTAAAAGTAGATGTGAATCATATATAAAAATAGTAAAAATTTAATATTAATTTTTCTTCGTCTATATATAAACACTTGAAAATAAGAATTTCATATAAAATCTGATTATGCAATATTCAATTAATTACAGTAGCTTATTGCTTCACATTTTAAACCTCTCTTAGTGGAGAAATTCAATAGCAAGTTAAAGTAAATTACTATCATAACTCATATGACTTGGTACACAAAGTAACTTTACCATAAGTGAAACCGTAGAAAGTGATTTGAACTAAGGTTATTACTTCAGGTCGTAAGCTCTTACATGAAGATTGGAAGCAAACAGAAAGCGATTTAAATTAAAACACGAGTTGCAAAATCCCTCTTCTTCCTCTCAGCGTGTTTTTCGAGTTCTCTATGTTATACTCTCTCTTTGATTTTAACGCTGCGTCGTAATATGTTTTATACATATTACGACGTCTAATATGTGATTAGACTTCTGTATATGCAGTGAAAGAGAGCGAGAATCTTACTCAACATAAGTGCGCGAGCACGAAAGCAATTCCGTTAATCCGTTTCCAGTATTGTTACAGTATGTTGTCCAGTAAAGCATGAATATGGTGTAGGAACTAAGTCGACGGGTTCCTGTGGTTAGTGAATTTACAAAAGATTATTAAGATCTTTGAAGTTTGGTAGATAGTAGACTATCACTATAATTTTTTGCAGACAAAATTGTATTATATTTAGAGAGCGCTTTGATTTTATAAATTATGACCATTAAAGTATTTTTTGTATATAAAAAGGCTAAAATGATTTAAGTAACACTTCAAGGTGCAAATAAATTATATTAAAAAACACGTAATAATCCAAAATGAAAATTCAAAGTATGAACAAAAAAATTGGTTACTCGATCGCTTTAATTCTGTTTTATTATATTAATAAATTTATTCTACTAAACTAACGCGATTAGTCTTCATGCATCTCCAACAAGTACAACATATTTTATAATACGAATGAAAGTACAGAAGTAATAAATAATATTAAGTTGAAGACGTAAAATTATTTTGATGTCTCCTTAAATTGCCAATACTCATACTGACTAAAAATCATCGTAAGCGCTTAACCGTCAGACTGAAAAAGGTGGTTAATAGTTATGAGGCTCGAAATATCTTTGTGAAACTCTTGTCAACCTGAAAAGAGTAGTTTTGGTACTTAATTTTCCAAGTGATTATCGAAGGAGATAGCGTCATAGTCCGTGTTGGCTGCGGATATGGAAGGAGTTTTTCAAATAATTGCAATTTTATACACAGATTAAAATATGAGCAAACAATGAATAGATGACATAATTTTATTATTAATAAGAATTAAAAATATCAATGCTAAATAAGCAGAGTATATGTAAGATAGAAAATAAACAATTATGTAATGAATACATGATATAGTATAAGATTCTTAATGAATAGGAATTCAGCTATTTTCTGAAAGATTGAATTATATAAAAATTAAAGATTAATTCTAATTAAAAATTAAAATCTGAAAGGAAATAAATTTAACCTTTTTAAATAAAAATTATTAACTATTATGTACTCATAGTCAACGAAATATTGTATGTGAGTTTATTCACTTCGAAAGTAACTTACCATTTTCACCGGCTGGTAGTTTCGCCTTCACAGCATCAAGGCAAATACGTAAACTATCTTCTCGCGTTGAGTCCAGTTCCACAGTTAGAATTTGTCCAGGTAAACGTACCTCTGATGATGGCAGTGGTAGACTTTCAACGTTTTCTAAATCCTTCGCCATTGCTCGTTTATGTTCCACAGCTTCTAAAATTTTCATTGCGTGTGAATTGCTAACTGGATCAAGTAATCCAGCAAACACCTATGGTAAGAACGAATATAGTTAATTTTTTGATTATAAAAATTTTATGAATGTGTAATGAAATTTATATCACTTTAAATAAATTTAAAATTAATAATTGTATTCTAACTAAATCAGATGTTTATAACACATAAGTATAATTATTGTAGTCTAGAAATTAATTATATCTAAGAATAAACTTCTAAAATATATCATTAATAATTTTAAATATGTAATTTAGTGAACGAATATAATAACATTAACTGGAAGTAGAAAAAATGTCATAAATATCTTAATTCTTTTCTATATAGTTATATTAACAACTAGTTTAATTTAAATTAATTAAAGTTCAAATAATGTATCCAAATTTAATTTTAAATATACAGTATTCTTAACTCTATTTGCATATTAATATTTTACTATCTATATTAGATTTTCCGTAATTTCGCTTGTTTTCTATTTTTCATTTGTAAAAAAGTATATTTAATAATCTGCTAATTATGAATTAAAAAATATCTCTTTTTAACCATTTGTATTTATTGGTATTATTTATTGTAATATACTTATTTTTTAATTGTATAACAAACATTGTAATACAAAAATTTTATACATTATATGTTACGTCCACGACACAAATGCCCCTTTTTTGCCGACACAATTAAGTATAATGATATATGAACTTGAGATATCCTCGTCTACGAACATATACAGTAGCAAAATAAGAATAATTATATAAGGATACGAAAGAACGTTAAAATTCAGCCAAACCTTTGTCTCACCCGCAATTATGTTGTTTAATTTTATTAAAACATAATAACGCGTCTAGACATTTCGTCTACCCCGCAAGTATGTATAAAATTAAATTAGAATCATAAAAGCGCGACTAAACATTTCGTCTACCACGCAATTATGTATAGAAGAATTAAATTAAGATAGAGAACAACTAATTAGAATTTTATAAGGAAGGATCTTAGGAACAGGAAAAGAAAAAGGTGGGGGTCAATCCCCTTTAAAGAAAAAACTACATACTGAAGTTTAAACAAGAGAAATTATTTACTCACTTTTTAAATACAGGTTACTAGATCAACTACTAGGTACAAGATTTGGAAACGATTTTTTTTGGTAAGGAAAAATGCACCCTTTTATACATATTTGAAACACAGGCGGTGTAGACGAAGAGGTGATTTTTATGGCTTTTCCCGGAATAGTCTATACAGCCTGTGTACAATTTTGAATTTTATTAAATAATTTGCGTTTTTATTTAACTAATTACTTAACTGTCTGTAAAATTAGACTGGCAATTTATTTTTTAATAGTTGTATAGTTTTTGTTTTATAAATTTATTATATTTAGCCTATTTTTAATAATATTAGTTAAAATAATAACAATTGTTGGTTACATTTACATTTTTTTTAGGTTTTGTAGTCTCTATTATTTAGTTATAATAATTATCGTAATTTTATATGTTAGTATCACTAGTATTATTATTATTATTATTTTCTATGTTTGTTATTATTACTATTAGTTACCTTCAATCGTATCAATATGTTATTAGTATTTGTCTTTATTATTACAATTACTTATTTACTTAATTTTTTGGTTTTCTCTCTCATGTTTTATGTTTATTTCTCTTTCTGTTATAATTGTATATAAATAATCCATTAAAATAATATTAAAGATTGCGGCGTTTCTATCGGACTTATAATATGCTTATATTCAATTATAATAATTCGAGATACACAATTTTATTTCAGTGTATTCCAGTTATTAACTAATATTAGATTTTTTTACAATTATGTTTTAGTATTTTATTTTATATGTGTTTATATATATATATATATATATATTTATTTATTTTTTTTTTCATTTTTGATTGATTATTTATTTTTTTAATTTAGTTATATAGTAAAAAATAAAAATAATATATAGAAAAATAAAATGTTCTTTGTCAAACGTAATAGCGTAATTGAGGGTGTCTGTATGTCTAGGCGTCCACCTGTTTATAGGTGAAGCCGCGCAATTGAAAATATTGCTGAACGGGTGCGTATGTATATGGCGTCTGGCCGCTGACGGGTGCAAGCGCGCAATTGAAGGTTTGCCTGTGTGTAGCCCTCCAGCTGCTCAAAAATTCAAACGCAGTTTTAAAAATATTAAAGATATGACCTCTTTACGCTGACGTTCCAGGCCAAGATGTCGATTTTTGATCCCTTAAAATTTTTCCTATTGGAAAAAGAGAGAAAGAAGACAAAATTTTCTACGGGAAAACTTATTACCTATCTCCTTTATTTCCGATAGTTTTGGTGAGACGGAGTTGTAACATATATTTGAAATACAAACTGAATAATTTAACATTCAAATAAAAAAAAATTTTTTTTATCCATAATAAAAATTTCTTAGTAACATAATGATTATTTACATATGGTAAATTTGGATCACTAGAAATAATGAATCGTTTCTAGTAAAAATTTAGTACATCTAACATTTTAAAAATGTTAATATAAAATTGAGGATTCTTATAATTTCGAAACAAATGATTCTTTTATATGAAATCAAGTATTCGTTATGTAAACTCGCAAATTTATTACATAACAATATGTTAACACTTATTTAATTCTGCCTTTATATTTTATTAAAAAAAATCGGTACAATAAAAATAATGTTATATTTAATGATGAATAATTTCATTGTATTTTTTTTTATCATTATGCAATTAAGATTTATTAATTTATATTCTTTATTTTATTAATCTATAATAAACAATGAAAAATAACATTAATTTTCATAAAAATAAGGTTTAAACGTTTACTTAGTGATTAACTTGAATTTCTTTAAGATTATTATTTATAATATGGTTATTGTATTCACTTTTACATTCCAAATTAAACATTTAGCAAGTAATTTTCCAATTTAATTTCTTAAAATGAATAAATTTTAATATTCAAGAAATTAAAAGCTTTTAGTTAATTTAAGAATAGGCAGTAATAAAATTTGTAATAATAATATATGTCAATTAGTACATGTACGATAGATGATCTACGTATATTTTGAATACTGCGTTTAATCTTGATTCACCAGTGTTCACATACAATCAGTATTATATCATCTACGCTTGATGGAAATAGTCTGCTCATCATATAGACTTGGCAATACCTTCTTTGAAATTGTTCTTAGCTTAGTCCTGATAAGGGTGGATCATTTACCGCAAAAGATTTAGCTCTAGAAAGGTAGAACGACCACTCTTAGGTGATGTTCGCATTGAGAATAACGTTTTTTCCCTCGTAAGGCAGACTTATCCTAAAAAAGTCGATTTTGTCTTGCACCGATATTTCAACTTCATAAGTAAACTAACTGTGTGTTTTATTCTTTATTTTTTTTTATTATCATATTATCGTACTACAATGCTTGTAATGTTACGCTGATTGATTTACAATCAATGATTTATCAATGATTGATACAATTGATTTATCATCACATCTGTACTACTGTTATTGAGCTCCTTAAGACTCTTCGGAATTTCTTTTATGTGTCCTAGATGGATTTACCCTTTTATCTAAAGATCCATTGCTACTATATTTTTCTATGCCTAAGAAAAGTTAAAAAATATGTTGTGATATTTCTTTAATTGACCTATTTTATTGATTCTAAAATTACTCTAAACTTTAATCTAAAATGATTAACGTAGAAGAAATCTTATTTTTTCTTTTTAATTTACTAGTTTCATTTAAAATCGAGTTAAATATCACGTAGTGTGTTGAAAATGTATTTGAAAGCTAATTAGATTAATATATTTAATGACCTTGCTTTATATAGTTATCGATAATTTGCGATAAGGTAGTAAGAAAATAATATTTTTCTCTTTATATTTCTTTCTTTCTTTATATTCCTTCTATTCTTTCTCTCTTATTTATTAAATTTTACCAGAACGTGTTAACATTGCATTACATGTTGTTATGAAACTTCTAATGGGACCCCAATGCAATAAGAAACCCCTTAATTACATAAGGTTTGCTTTGTAGCTAGTTATATAATAGTTGTATTACTATCTCACACATTACATTAGTATTGTACTACGCATGTGAAGAACACGTATGTACACCTATTATCTGTACGCTTATCTGAAAGTATGTATATTCTTCCTTGTAAATTAATACCTACCTATATGTGTCACCCTTAAACTCTCTAGTAAGTATACCCTCTTATGTGTACACATCGCTCTTTTAATCATTGTTACTCCGTTTTCTCAAAATTACTATTATTATAGTTCTTTATTATGCCATTATAATTATTATCATTACATTGCAATTCTATACTAAAACAATTTTATCTGAAACTTCCCCCTCACGTGTAGGTAATATAGGCACCAGGTGCAAAATTAATCAGCCTCCTCTGTCTGCCTTTCTGCATTGACGAATATAGCAAAGTAGATACTTCTCGCATCTGTAAGAGCCTCGCAAATCTCCACGTATCGTCTAGCATTTCAAGTGTAACATGTAGGTAACGTAAGATGCTTGTAATATACTCGATTTCTGATTTTAATGCCTTTGCTGGATTGGGTTAATATGCTGTTACTTTTTCTGAACCAACTTAACAGACATAATTTCCCGTATGTTCTGAGGTGAGCCGAAAATTAACCAACGTTGATCATCGAACCACTTCGACTTCTGCCTGTTTTATTTAAATAATTCGTTATATTTCAATTCACTCACATACGGACTATTTGTAAGAAGAGCGAATAAGAAAATGATTAGTCATTGTCTTTTCCAGTGAAGAAAGAATGGGCGGCGGTATATGGATCATTAAACGAGGTATCGTTACACGGCAGTGAGTAGTACAGCGTGGTCGTACGGTGACGTTGTTAAAGAGCAGTGATTGTGCTGTGATCTCTAACATCGGCATTGTGGATCCGTATTTTTACCATTCGGCCTCTATTTTTCGTTTCAGTTGAAATAGCACTGTTACTCTCCGGCGGGGCACCGTCCTCTATTCCTTCTGAGATAACTAAATCATTCTAATAGTAAACAACTTTATCGCTACTTTCCAGCCCTCAGCTATGTTGAGTCAACCACAGATGGCTTCCCTCTCTATTCTTTTGGTTTTTTACTCATTTACAAAGAAACATCTAAAGTAACCGATTTTATTGATATTGTGATACACTTAGTACGACACTTTCACTCGGAGAGCATTTCGAAAAAATCTGCAAGTCATGCATGTAGAATAATGCAAACTCAGCCATGGCAAGTGCTTTTACATAAAAGTGAAAGTCATTCGCAACATTGGCATTTATCTCGCGAGAAGAAAAAGACACACAAATATATATACACAGATATGCTTGCGCGTATATAATACGATGCAAACAACTTGTCAGTAATAATCGATTCAACTGGATTTCCGCTCTAATTGGACCGATTGCGTAATGCTCGTAATTTTCAATATTCTTGGAGTGGGGTTTTTTGATTCTTAACAGCCACAAAGGAGGCCCCCGTTTTTACGCTACATCGGGCATCATAATTGGGCCCACAGTCAAGCTTTATGGGTACTTAAATTGCAAAGTTGGCACGTAAAAAAACCATCTTATATTTTTTAATATGCTACAACATATCACAATATCAAGAAAATCGGTGAGGTACACCTCGGGATTTTTAAACTTGTGCCTAGTGCATGTCAGTTTTTTCTAGATATCGTTGTGTTTGTGAATGAACGCGCAATAATTTATCCTACAGATTAGAACCACTTCTTTTTCCTCTTTTTCTTTGTGAAATTATCTATTACTCTCGTTCTTTTTCTTACCATATCTCTAGTGCTTGTGTATGTATTTTTCCCCAAGCCGTTTTAACGCGAGATATTCTACATATGTCTATATTACTTCTAAATATTCACTTATTTCATTTGCTTCTTATCTATCCGATTTTTTTATTTTTCTTTAATCCAATTTTTAATTGAATTTCAATTCGATCATTATTCCAATTTATTTCCAGTAGGAAAGATCTCGTGATAACTAAAGTATTTGTCATTACAATAAGTACTGATGCTTTTGTGAATTAGTGTGAGATTTTTTTATAATTACCGAACTTGGTTTTCTTATTGTAATTCGTCATGGGACGATACGTTTCTGAATGCATTGTTTGCCGTTTCTTTTTACAAGAAAGATTTACGACCATTAGAATATCAGTATTTATCTGAATTACTATTTGAAGACTAATATGCATATTTTATAGTTGAGAGTTATCCGCAATTAAAGTGTACAAAGGTGAATTTATTGCCCAATAAGTTAGATTAAGTTTTGATACTGATATCGTGATTAGCCTCCAGTCATAGTTTCCAGGAAGAAATCTAAATCAAGTCTTTTACCTTCAGTTTACGTAGTTTAGCCTATAATCAAAGTAATACAGTAAATGAATATTTTTCGTCAAAAATAACTACATATATGTGGTATGTAAGCGCTTCCAAAATCAAAATTGTGTCTTATTTTAGCTATTTTTATTGTTGCATGTGCTAATATTGTTTACTTTATAGTCTACTATTATTTAAATTGCATAAAGTCTATGTTGATTGATTTCCGTTACTGACTCAGTATTTATTCAAATAAATGTACTTTTGTATCTTTCATAATTTTTACATTGCTTATTTCCATTATTATCCTAAAATTTGTAAAAGGCTTAAATACGAGTAGGTAGATTCTAGACGAGCTAGTAGAAGATATCTTCTTTATAAGAAACGCTCTCACTTTCTATTTAAAACAATAATGTTGATTCTAAACCTAATGAATAATATGTATAATAATGTATGATTAAAGCTCTGAGTATATAATAAAGCAAGATAATGCATATCTTATACACTGGATTTATAATAAGGCACGACAATGATTAAGTTGAAAGTTAAATTGCAGCTAACAGCGAAATTCTGCACAGAAATACCGTCTTATACAGACCTGGTTCGCAATAATATAATATTTTGTGAGTAAACCTGAGCCGAGATTGGCGCTCTATTATTTTATCGCACCAACTGATTTTCTTGATATCTCGTACTGTTCATCTCTAAAAGACAAGGGGAATCGTGGCTTCAAAACCGCCCGTCATGTAAGCGGCAACTATGACTTTATGATGAAAATATCCGAACCCATGCCTTACTACTTGAATAAGTGTGTATATTTTGTTCCTTTATTTATTTTTATTGGTGCAACAGGGTTTTTACACATGTATGTAATCTAATGTTAAAAATCAGATTAGTAGATGATAAATTTTATTATCGATTATTCTATTGATGACTTATCACTTATGTTATATTTTCATTAATAGTTTTTTATTTATTTTATATAGATGTATGTGCGTGTTTTGTCATTTATGTTATTTCAAAACGTATAGTATCTAATGCTTCTGAATACGTGTAACATCTAGTTACGTATTATCATTTTTTATAAAGCTGTAGTTAGATTATTGTGTTAGTCTTATATTATCTCTTATATGTACTCTATATGCCTTTTCTTTAAATTTTTGCCGTTACTTATTAATGTATAAATTTATCTTTTATAATTTTTCGTTCGGGTTAAATCGAATTGCTCGACTTTTAAAGGTAACATCGTATATCTTGTCAAATATGTAGTTTGAATGCTCGCCATTATTTTTCAGATTTATAGTTCGTTTTTTAAATCCGACGTTCACATGTTCCTATTTTGGTTATAACTATCCGCATGTCATTTGAAAGTAAAACCGTAACTATTATAATTATTGTCCCTGCAATAATATGCGAATTGCGTTGTATGTTACATTTTTTAATTCTATTTAATTTGTCGTTTACCGCTTTTCTGCATATCTAGTCATCTTTTTAATCCTGAATATGAATTGTTCCCCTGACTTTCAATTTCCGTCGCATTTTCAGTATTTTTTTTCATTTCTGTCCATCTAAAGAATAGAGTAAGCAAGTGGTTATACGTGTTCTTATACAGTTCTTATATATGTTCCCCGTTAATAATCAATAATAAGTTTTTCGTCTGTATGAAGATATGCAATATCTCTTATAGTACGATTATTTTCATATTGAATGATAAAATCCGATAAAATATTCTCTTCTGAGTTTTGTTGTATATGAGAGCGTTTTAATCATTTGGTGATTTTCCATTAACGATGGTAATATAAACTGCTCACCTGATGATCCGATTAGTCTTAAAATTCTTTACACTATTATAAAAAATCATACTGTAATTATCACAAGGTTGGGGATTCTGTGGTTTATGGTGTATATTACGTATGTGATTATTTTTATTAGTACTATTTAGTACTAGATTATTATTTGTATTAATTTGCTTATGTTTTTTTTTTAATTTTATTATATCAAATCAACATATTATATTATTTACTTTTTAGTTTTATTGGATTCAATTTCACGACTTTTAACTTTTGAATTTGATAATTTTTATAATTTCTCATTTTTTTTATCATGCCACTATCGTTTCGTCTTTTGCTTCCAAATTAATGATCAGATTCTATATATGACTTATCACAGACTAGACATATTGGTGATGGTTCTATATTCAGAGTGTTCTCTATAATATATTTAACTTTTTCTGTTTTTTATTGATATCGTCTTGTCCAATAATTCCAAAATTCTTTTACTCAGTGTAAGATGCCATGCATGCTTATTGTTTTATTGCTTTCTTATAGATGATAAGAATAAGTTGTGCATTTTGACTCTCTCTTTTACTTAGTGACTTCTATCTATGTCACGATCACTTATAAAGAGTATGAAAAGTGACAATAAAAGTGACATTTAAATTTCTTTTTTCTATTATAAAAATCATTTTATTGTTTTTTAGTTAAAATTTTTCCAAGAATTTTGGTTAATTAATGAACTTTCTTATAACTTTATAAGAATATATAACTTTAAACAATTATTTATGTGACGAGAATTTTTTATTCCTAATTTAATATGTATATATCAGCGCATGGCAATAATTATTAAGACATAGATGTTGGTACATAATATCATTCTTAATAGCGGAGATCTTTAAATATGCCAACATATTTCGTTATAAGTAGAGAATGTATTTTTAATACGCACACCATAAGCCATGTCAAAAAGTCTTTTGGGATACGAATATGGGTATGTCACTTATTTGCGAAAAACTCTAGGCAACAGAGAAACAGGGAATATGGTTCAATAGTAAAGATGATGCCCGTTAAAAGACAATGTGTATATTTATCACATGTTATTTTCAGAAGTAATCACGAATCCCGCATATGAAATATCTTCTGTAAAGAATGACAAACGATGTCTTGGTAAATGCTTATTTATAACTTCCTTATCTAACTCCTTATTTAGTGAATTCCACAGAAATGTACTTCAGGATGTGTCTATAATATATAGTAAATAATTTTGTTTTGTGTTCTAAACGCTATACAAATATCCTAAATATTAAACGATTTATAATAATTATTTGAATGCTAGTTACTTTATTATATTTCTATATAAAATTAAAAGTCTTTCACTAATAAGCATGAATTACAACGCAGAAACTAATCCAAACAATTCTATGGGACGATACAAATACGGTGTAATCAGATAGATTCTTTTATAAATATAGATTATAGATAAATTACAGTAAAAACATAAACAATTAATTTAAAAACTATTTAACCCTATTCTAATTAAATAATTTTATCACAAAAGAAGCAATTAAAAAAATAAAACGTTTTTGAAATTTTAAATTAAGAAAAATAAAATGAAAGTTAAATATAATTATTTCATATATTTTTTCAATTTTTGATACATATCCCTCCTATTGTTCTCTTTCATTATTAGTCGCACCCAGTCTTTGTTGGTCCTCTTGTTTATCTGTGTTTTATAATCTGTCATTGTTTCAGTTTTTAAAACAACTTGAATATCAATTTGAGTATAAACTAGTTACTTTTAATGTTTTTGATTTTTATATTGTAGCCTATTATAAATATTAGCTTATAACAAAGGAGTTTCAATCGCTGCTTTGAAATTCCTTCACGATAAAAGAAGTCACTAAACACTTAAGACCGAGTGCGTTCAGTAAAATTTCTAGAATGTATACGTATTAACTGAACGAGGTATCGAACAAACTCAAAAGTACATGTAAATACACAACAACATTAGTAAGGATTCGTTAGAATCATAATAATTTTTCTCCTACCTTATAGCCAGCTTCCGATAGGGCGAGAGCAAGTTGCAAGCCAATGCATGTATCGCAACTGGTGACAAGAACGTAACGCTTACTACGCATTAAATAATCCTCGTTAGCGTTGTGCGACTGACGCATTAGGTAAGCTAAAAGTGCTGCTACAATTGAACATAAGGCGAGGATCTGCAGAGCCAATATAGCTTCGGTGCCAACGTCCATTCTTTTAACTTATATGCTAATTTATTTTTAACTATTCTTTTATCGAATTAAACTGAAAGAAAAAATTAATTTGTGTTTACATTATTGGTTATATCTTACAAATATACTAGGTAATATAATAATGAATAGCCTTTAAGGTTTTCTATGAAATACATAGAGAAAGTTATTTTTATACCCATAAAAGTAAATATGTTACTGTAATGATAATAAAAAATCATGTTTTCGTTGAAATTTAATTAAATGTATTTTGTGAAGAATAAATTAACCTCTAAAGAATTTAAATATTTTTCAAAACAAAATATTTTTGTTTTGATGAATTAACACCGCGTATGAAATCATTATAACTATATAGGTTAATTTATATAATCACATTATTTTATGCATCATATAAGGATCGATTTATGATATGTTATGTCGAACTTTAATCAAATAAACTTATTTAGACCATTTGTTATTCGTTAAAAACAGTTTACACATATCATAAGTATTTTTATATAATAATCAATACCAAATATAGTTTTCTAAACGGTATATCAGTAAATTCATAAAAATTTAAAAAAGCATAACTGCTTTTATATGTTTTTTTCTGTTATAAATTATATTAATAATAGAAATATCCTACATATTGATTTATAGGATTTATTTGCTAATATATAACAGTAAAATAAAAACCGAATGAAACGTTTTATTTTCTTGAGTTTCCGAATACTTTTAAGAATAATATCACAATCTATCAAGATACTAAATTGATTTTTATATATCTAATTTAATTATTTGTAATAATATAATACTTAATTATAAATTATTTTTCTAGTATTATTCACAGAATTTCAGTTTTATATGAAAATATTAGCAAGTGCGTTTATAAGTAATGTTCATTCTAACATATTTTTCTATTGATACCAATTAATTATAAAATTAAATTCTATAAAAAAGTAGTTGCTGAAAGAAACACGATTTTGTAAAGAAATACGATATATTTTATGTATAAAAATAGTCAATTTTTATGATTCAAAAAAATTTAGTTTTTAAAATGTTCATAAACAGAAAAATCTTCAACAAAGCTTGCTCTTAATTAAGGATTAAATATTCTTTAAATTATGAAGTATTCATTTCAGGCTTTTAAGTTACATTGTTTATCTACTTTATTTCTTGTAAATCACTTGTCAATAATTAAGTTCTTTTGTTCCAAGGAGAGCTTTTTTTGAAGTATGTACATAACATTTTTCTTCTTCAAAAATATTTATTATATAGAAACTATTAAATTCTGTTAAATAAAAATGGAAAAACTGATTTATATGAACTGTTATCTTTTTAATGTAATATAATCGTTTATTGTTTGTCTAGATTAATATACAATAAGACTTTTTGAAATTATATAAATTTAATTTGAATGAAATTAATTTTTCAATTAGTTATCTATATACACATATAATTTATTTGTGTATGAACAACATTTCTTTCATAAAACATATTGATTTGTTTTTTGTTAGTAAAATAATCGTTATTAATTATTTTGATTGAAACTTTGATTTATTTTGAAATACAAAAATCGTGAGGTCTTACTCTTTAAATAAGTTATTAAATTTTCAATGAATATTCAAATTTTCTACTGTATTAAATTTTTTTTTACATTCTTTACAAGTTCTATAACTATTAAAATTCAAAAAATATAAAAGTTGACTATTTATAATATTGATTTTGTAAAAATGAATGAAATAAAATTAATAAATAAATAATTAAATAAATCAATAAAATAAATTAATTTAACATTTTATTACATAAATACAAGTGCAATTTAATCTGAATGTAATAAATATCACAGAATAGGTATATATTTTATACAAGTTTGGTCTTAGGAACTACTAAACTTGTTAGTAAGGTAACTTCGTCTATGTACTAATTTAACATTATACACATTACTTGTGAATAATAGCAAAACATCAGCTACTTTGATAATCTGTTCTCACATTACAATCACTGGGCTATGGGTACATTCTGTTTAATCATATATACAAGCAAACTCTACATGTATAACTTAATAAATATTTCTTTACATATTATATTCAATTATATCTCTAATTAATATTTTATTAGATATAGTGAGTCATTTATTTTGATACGAAGTCATTATGATAAATTATTTAAAAAATTATTCAAGTTTAATAAAAATTAATAAAAAAAGTAATGATACTCACTATATAAAATGTATTTATTATAACATAGGTAATATATTAAAATAACATAATAATAATAATAATAATAATAATAATAATAATATATATATAATCGTAATAATAATAAAATTTGTGTGAATTTTACATTCAATTATAGTGAAACTTTTTAATAATATTTATATTTTGAAATAGGTAATATAATTTATTATAACTTATGTAGAATGGATATGTTACCATATTGTGTAAGAATAAATAAAAATTTTTTAAGCATATGATACAATATAATGTATTTTAAAGTTATAATCACATAATGCGCATATTTTTTGTTGTCTCTGAACGTAAATTGGTTAATTCGGTGGTTGGATTGTTTACATGCAAAAAAGCATGTATTAATGACGATCGTCTTTGAAAGCAGAAAAAATTTGATTCAGTAAGTAACGTCGTTTGAATTAGTTGAATGGAAAATATACAGAATAATGTTAAAAAAGCATCGTTGCAATGGGTACAGTCAATTGAATAATCTGGAGGTAAGTTTATTTGACAGTGCATCACTCAAAATGTGGAGTGACTCGATGCAACGGGTAAGGTCGTTTAACATACCCGAATGCGAGTACACTAAATACTTACCCACTCTTCCTGTAGGGAAGGACGAATACCACGGTTGTGATAAAGCTCGTAGTCTTGAAATCTGCGCATATAAAGAGTCCATCGCAGAATTAAGATAGATATATAAGAAAGCATCGCGAGCCAATGTTACGTAGAAATTGCTAAATAAATGTGAAAACGCCAACTGTTTCAACGCTATAGTTCCGCCTCCGTAAAATTCGTCTAATTGTTGGGAAAATACCGCCGATATACTTATATTAAGTCCGCTTTTAGAATACATTTATCTAGTTACTTAAAAGAAAAAAAATCGTTTCTTTTTATGCCTGTCCATCTTTCCACGCTTTTCCTCCCGCAAGGAACTCAAGCCGGGACTCCCAGGAAGCATGAAAGACCACACCGTCGCCAATAGATAAGGAGAGATAGAGAAATATAGAGAACGCCAAAGGACATAATAAGGAAAAAAGAAAGAGATTTAGTAAGTAAACAAAATCAAATCGTTACAAACGTTATAAAACTTTTTCCATATATTAATCATCAATTATTGCAATATGATGATAAATATATAGAAGAATTTGTATTCATTTTGATCCTCACAGCAAAATGTAATTTTAAATTTATTCTCCATTATTGTGTTGTGCTTAATGCAACAAATTGATAGTTTTAACAAAAATTTAAGAGATTTTAACTTAGAAAATTAAAGTATATTCTTTAAAGAATAAATAACAATTTCTTTAAGGTAAAAGGTTATTCTTTTATCATAAAATGAAAAATATAAAATTATCAAAAAATAATAATATAAATAGAAGTTTTTTTTTATTAATTACATTCAAAAAATTATTTTACTTGAACAAAACTCTATATGAATTAAAACGTATTTATTTTAGGAACATATTCACATTAGAAGCATTTACCTAATTTGTAAAATTAACATTAAAATGTTATTTATTAAACATTTATTACCAATTTACTTATATATAATAACTATCTAAAGCAACTTGAAATTAGTTTTATATAATATACATGTATAAATATTTAAAAATAAATTATCAATCATAAAATTCTTCTTAAAATTGATAAATTTTAGCAATGTTCTTAAAATTTCAGTTTTAGAAATTACTTTTCAAAATAAAGAAATAAAATACAAATCATGTTTTTAATTTACGTATTATTGAAGAGGAAGATATCATATAATATCATATAATATTTGTAATATATAAAGTCACTAAAACATTTATTGAGAAAGCAAAATATAATTAAAAAAAATCAATTAATTAAAATTATTTGAAAAGTCAATATTTTACAGGTAACGTTTGTACATCGAACGTTGATTGACGAAATTTGACCTTATTTGCAAGTGCTGTTCCCGGCACGTGTCATTTGCGCGTTTTCTCTACTATCCTGAGAATTATTTGAAATCGGTGCTTACTTGATAATCTCCAAAGCTTGTAGATTATATTAAATTTTTTAATAACTTTTTCATTATAATACTATAGAAATAAATATTTCACGTATAATTGTATTAAGTAGGGTAGACGCCTAGAATACCCATATTTCTCTAATATTGAGGAAGTAATATAGCATGTTAAATTATTAGAATTTTTAATAACTATTTGACTTAATATGTATGTTACAGGATATAACAGTTAAAATTTATAACCATTATTTATTGCATAAATATAATTTTTGAATATAATGTATTATTTATATTCAATACACCATTTAATTTATAAATGTAATCTTTAACAAAACAATGTACTTTCTAAATTTTAAATTAATTTAAAATTAATATTTTACAATTAGATAATACAAAAAATATATTATCTAAATGTAAAATATGGTCTAAATTTCTCTTTTTCTTCTTCATTTTCTTAGTATACAGTCAAATAACAATAGTATTCTATTTGTGCAATAAAATATTATTCTTAATAAACCGCATGCATACGAATAATATAAAGCTATTAGTATTGATTATCCTTGTGTAAATATGAGAAAACTACTATTATTCAAATTTCGAATTTCAAGTACGAAACATTTAAAGCACAAGATACGATAATTATGTAAAAAATACATTATTTGTTTTATAACTAATAGTGGAAAGAACACAAATGTTTTCCACATTTATAACTATGATCTAAGGAAAGTCTTGTAAATAAATATTAGCAAAATGATAACGAATAACGTATTTGAAATTTAATCAGAAAAATTTTCGTCATCTGTACTGTATCTTGACTGCAACATTGCTATTTTAATTTATATAATATACTTTCTTTATATTTTTAAAATATTTAAAAGATAAGAGTTTCTTCTTTACAGAATATACATTGAAAATTTAGAAAATCTCTTTGATATATTAATATTATATTTTCATTAGATTTTTCCATGATTCTAGATAACGCTTAAAACAACAGTTAATAAATATAATAACATGAAATAAGGATTTTTCATATCTTCGAGATAAATAAAATATTTCCATATCTCTTAAAGTACTTCATCTAACAGATAAATAAAATTGTATAGCTTTTCAATTGTATGAATTATTAAACGGTCAAATTTAATATCACATAAATAAATTTAAATCTATACCAATAGCATTGATACTGACAATTTGTTAATCACATAAAATTATATTTTCACAACTAGAAAAAAATTTGTAATATTTTCAAGCAGTATTAGGGATTACTGTGCAGGATGTATTTAAACTTTTTCTTACAACGATTTTAGTATGTACATGCACTTATATACAAAGAGAAGTCTTTTTTCACTTAACCACGATTACGTAGATTACCTTCTATTATTATTAATATTAACTCAGATATGAAAAAGCTGCTAGAAAAATCAATAAATGGTCATATGCATCAAATATCGGGATTTCTTTTAGATAAATAGATTATTATATATATAAATGAATTACAAGCAAGTTTGGCTGTTAGTATATATATATATGCTTGTAAATAAAGTTGTAATTTTTCATTGCGTTATGACTGCAGAATTTAGAATCATTAATTTTCTAGGTTGAACAATTTCTAAATAATTATTAAGAATATGAAATTAAAAACTCATAATATATTTTTGTAGTTTAATTGTTAGTCAATCAACTATACAGTCTTTGTTATATTTGAAGAATTTCTACTGACTATACCAAAAATCAATGTACTTTAATAAATATTAAATTATTAACAAACAATACAACGTAATTTAATATTTTAAATTATTTCGTTATAATTTTGAGACGGAAGATTTCTTGTAGAAAGCTTTATTAAAATCTGTTGTATATTATTTTTTAAACCAAGTGTTCTTTTGAAATATATTTAAACATAAAAGAATGATTACTATATTATTATTATATAAATTTGAAATTATAAAGTTGAAATCTAGATTTTAAATATATATATTTGGATATAATAAGACTGATTTATTGAGAAGTATAAGACGATGTTTAAAAAGAAATATAATTCATGTTTAATAAGTATATATCTCCATTAAAAATACTACTTTACTAAGTCATTGTATATAATTAATATGGACAAAATTTTATAAATATTTCTATTTGGATGAAACAATCTTTTCTAATATTTAAATACAAAAATTCATTGACTAATTAAATGGAAACTCCATATAAATTTATAAATTATTTAAACAAAACTATTTATTTAATTTAATTATCCAAATTAATTAGTGTAGATTATATAAGTATTGTATAATTATAGCTACATTTAATATTTAAAAAACGACATGAGATAATTCAAAATTTGAAAAGATTAGTTGAACTTCAGATAAACAATAAATACTACTTAGAACTACTCTTTTTTCATTAGTGATTTTCATATTTAAAAAATAAAATTAAAATAATTTACTAAAGGTTTATAAATTATTTTATAATTTATAAATTATATTTATGTTTCAAATTTTATAAATATAAATGTTGAATAAAGAATTTGTTATTATTTAAAAATATTAAATAATCAATGTTTACATAATTTACATAATAAATAAACTCCGTTATTTATTATATATTAAATTTACGAAAATGTGCATTATAAATCTATAATTTTTAAGCAATTATACTCTTTCATAGTTCGGTTCAGATTGGACATAAAATAAGATGGTAAAACGAAGAATTACATTTTAAAGACTACTTTCATTTACTATACAATCAACCTTCAGAATATTGTAATCTAATTTAAGGCGTATTGATAAAATAGTGTTAATGAATTTTACATTATTAAACAAAAATATTTAATTACTATGTATGATGTTTCGATTAGAATTTACACATATTAGAATATAAATACATACATAAATGAATTAAAAATGAATGTTTAATAAAATTTAAATAAAAATATTTAAATATGAATTTATGTAAATTTAAGAAGGTAATTCATAGTTAAGTTGGATTTCATCAATTATACTCTTCTTTAGTAAGGGATTTGTAAGTATATTAGAGGACAGCACATTTTAAGTAAAAAAAAAGAAGTAAATAAAAACAAGACATGAAAAAGAATATAGAATACAGGAAAAAATATCATTAGCCAACGTAGAAGATTCATGTTTGTATGGATTTAAATCACTTAACGGTTCTCTGCACTCTATTGGCTATGAAATTCCATTTTTTCATCTGCCGTCCAATAAAGTCTAGGTGCGCATGTTGCAAAAAAGAAATACGTATAAATGTGACATCTTATTATAAATTCGTAGATTTGTCTTCATACTAGTTACAGAAGCAGTATGCATTTTCACTGCTTATTATTTTATACTCACAAATATAAAACAAATTATAATACTACAAAGAAAAAAAAGAAAAAAAGTACATTGATAAAGTATGTAATAATTGAAAAATGTGTATTACTTAATTATTATATTTTATATAAAACAATTATTCCTTATATATAAGTTTACTATTTTTCTTTTAATAACTTGCACTGACATTTATATAATTTGCGACGAAAAGTCCTCTTCTTGCGCAGAAAACACTTTTCTCAAACACACGTGCGTCTGAAATTGCGGTACGCAAATGATATGGCCGACGCCATATTGAAAGAGAGACACGAGGCGCAGCGCGACACGACGGTTTATATGAATGTGAATGCGTAGTGAGCGCATGAGAGAAGAGTGCAGCTACGCGCCAAGGCGAGAGTGAATGCTCGCCTTAATGTAGCCTCCTCACCAACGAACCCACGCCGCCTAATGGAAGGAGGAGAAATTAATCTCCCCCACTAGGCGTCGAGGGGAAAAACAAAGGAGCGAATAAGCAAGAAGGAGGGAAAATCAAGAAAAGCAACAAAGCGAGAAATAGAAACACCAGTAGTCTAGCAGCGTCAAAGTTGGCGAAATATAAAAGTACGGCGCAAGTAATTTAGATAACTGCCCTACCGTTCCGAGAGAACGCGATTTGCGTTCTCTTCTCCTGGTGGATGGAGATGCGAATCGCTACGCAATCCTTACTCTCCGAGAGTAACGCAACTGGCGTTCTTTCACTCTGGGCAGATGCGATTCGCTACGCCGATTCCTTGAGTCCAAGAGGATGCGATTCGCACCCTCTCTTCCTGGCAGATGCGGTTTGCTCCGTCATCCCTATCGGTCCGGGAGTAATGCGATTCGCACCCTCTCTTCCTGGCAGATGCAATTTGCTACGTCATCCCTATCGGTCCGGGAGTAATGCGATTCGCACACTTCTCTCCATGGCGATAGCAATTGCTACGCCATCCTGACTGTTCCGGGAGTAACGCGATTCGCGCTCTTCCGTCCTGGGCAGAAGCGGTTCGCTACGCCATCCTGACCACCCGGAGAGCGCGCTTGCGACATACGCCCCTTCAGATCACCTTCGCTTTTCTTATCCAAGGGGTAGCGAGAACATCAACATTAGGCGAGTGGAATAACTCGAGACGAAACCTCTAAGAACTCAAGCTGAGATTATAGGGTCGTATCGAGAATTATGATCGTAACCGTAGAAATAATGAACTACATTGTATAAACAAAACCGAACAACTCTAGGACGTACTGTGACCCTCCACGTGAATGTACGAAATAAACTGGGGACACTAGAATGCTAATCCGTACTAAATATAATTTATTTTTTTATAGCGGTGCGATGCCAAGAGTAAACTCTGAATACAGGACCAATCATTTTATTATTATAAAGGTAGAGTTATTAATTATCGATCTTTTCCCACTTACCACTCCTCTTCCGACCCAAACGAACCCTGATCAACAAGCTAATCCGGCAAAAACAGGGGCGGAGAAGAGGGTAAGTAGGCGCCGCGGGGAGTCCTACCAGGCCTTCAGCTCACCCGATAATAGAAGTTGCAGGAGGCGAAGAAGAATCACTGAAGGAAGCGTTATCAAATCATCACAAATTGATACTAAGTTTAATTAATCAGATATGAACTATTTCTAATTGAAAAGAAACATTATATAGATTTTTTTATAATGATTGAACCTAATTTCAATAATTTGATTTTAATAATTAAATATTTGGATTATAAAAAATACACAAACATTTCTTTTCTGTAATTTTCAAAAAAACGTACCAATATTGTTTTTAAATGTTTTACAGAATTGAATCAAAATTTGATTCCATTATAAACTCTGAAAATTACATTATTAAAAGTGTTATTATGTGTCAAATAAACTAAATATTAAGTCAGTGTTTTTGTTTATATATAACAAGTAATAGAAATGGTATTTGCAATTCCTTATTTATTCCTATACGTAGAAGAAATTAAAAATATCAAAAATTTTATTAATACTTCGAAATACGCTAATTAACTTATTAATATAGCTTCGAAATACGCTAATTAACGAGATTTATTATTAATTTTATTAAGAACTATACATACCTTAATACTTAGATTATATGATATTTAGTTAAAAAATCATAACTTTTTGTTTATTAAGTTATGAAATGGTAAAATGTAGTTGCTGCAAATAAAATATTACAATAAAGAAAGCATTAATATCTATTATTTTTATTATTAATATTATTCTCAATAATTACAGAATATTATTAATAATTAATAATTATGTAAAGAATATATAATATATATTCTTTACGCACTATAAACAAATTTAATATCATAAAATATTGTAATTTTAACTCTTTATAATCGAAAATGAAGCTCTTATTTATGAAACAATGAAAATTTTCAACACTAAGTTATATGTAACGAATATCATTAGTAAGAAAATATAAGTCGTCTCTATACAAAAATTTTTTCAAAATAGTTATTCAAATTCTTTTAAATCCTTTTAATTATGTTTATCAACTACTTTATTTTATAATCTTACTTTTCTCTTTTCATAAAATATTGAAAACTAAAGCAATATGATTAAATAAGATTGTAATTCACTTTCTTACAACAGTCTTAACCAATTCACTAAACACTATTTTAATTTATTTACTATTTATAGAAAAAAAAAATTTATTTAATATGGAACTACTTTTATAATATGAAAAGTGTAACAAAATATAAGTATTAAAAATGAACAAAATTATTTTTATTATCTAAGCATAAATGGTATAAGTAGTCAATCATTTATTCTGATTTTCTTAAACATTTATTTTTAAGAAATTAGCTTTATGGTGATGAAGAATATTTTGTCGTTTTTTAAACATGTCCATATAGAAATATATATTCTCATCAAATTTTTTTCAGATATGTTTTTTATATATTTAATCGTATATTAATAAAGTATGTTTATAGATTTGTCCAGACTATTTGTTAAAAACAACTGTTTCAATCTTTGAACTTATTCATGTATTAATATCGTCTAATAAAGTATTTCAAATCATGTAAAATTTTAAATTTTACATGTAAGGATTTAAAAGGATTTAAATTTTTTATTGTTATACATAATTATTTAATTATAAAAAATAAGCTACTTACCATTCAGGTAAGCGATATAAATATGAACATATAAATATATAAATAAATTTTATAGTGTATATTATTATTTATTGCTGAGATCATCTGCTGACAAAGTTTAATCTAAAAAAATTTATTTGTTGTAATCAAATTTTTGAATAATATGGTTTCTAATTTTTTTATTAGATCCCAAATATTAATTATAAAATTTTGATAAATATAAATAATGAAGAAAATTGTATTTATTATTTATAAGAAATTATATTTAAAAATATATTTATGAAAATATCAAATAACAGCTTTTCATTTTATTATAACATTCGTTTAATTGAAATGTATTATATAAAACGTATTGGGTTTCTTATGCTGCAACATAAATTAAACATGAGAATTTATAATATTAATGTTTACATAGATCACATTAATGATTAATTGGGTATTTAAAATTGAACTAAATATTTATAAGTTGTCTAGTTACTTATAGTATCCAAGTGTGATTTTAACCATATTTAAAATACTTTTTTGAAAAATAAATTAAATTGACAAAATCATTACTGGTTATAAATGACCTTTTTGAAAAAGTACATTCATTTATTATTTTCATATAATAACTCGATAAGAACGTATTTACAATTATTGAATTTAACGACGTATTTTTTTTAAAATTACATAGAGGGTTTAAAAATTTTTTGTACGATTTAATAACTTAATTGATTTTAATTTTGTATAATACAATTATTTTAATGTACATTATATTAACATAAATTATGTAATAATAATATAAAATGTTTATTTTTTAGATGAGATAGATGTGAGGATAAATTATATTTGATTTTTTTATTAAAAATATTTTATTTATTTTATAAGGATCTGAATAAAAATTAATTTTTCTTTTAATTAAAAATTATTAAGTTAGGAAAAATAAAAAACTTTATTTAATTACAAGATAAATTACTTTGTAACAAAAAAATACATTAATTTTTTCTTACTTATTATACCACATATTTTTAATTTTAATACTCGAGAGACTAATTTAATTTTAAAGAATGGAAACATTTCTTAGTTTTATGTAATATTTTTAAAAATCATAATGTAATAAAATGGATTTGCACAAATCCATATTTCATGGGAAGTAAATATATTCAAAATAACAGTAGTAAATAAAAACATTTATCTATGTAAGTATTTATTTATAAAAATATTTCAAATATTAATATATTATAAACAAATATTGTGATTAAAACCTTTTATTATATGACTAGAAACATCTGAACATTGCCTATGGAATATTCACTGTAAAACTAATAAACACCAATTATGCAGAATATTTTATTGTTCATTCCATTCTTAAATTTTATAATCATACGTTATTATACATTATCGTATAACACACTATATACAACTTATAATATTGTATTATAAATGTATTACTGAGGTCTTATACGCATGTGTATATATACACGAGCTTGTCCAGTAAATTCGAACCAGATGTGAAAAATCCATCATGATCCATAATTATAATTAATCCATAATTATATTCATATACAATCTATACTGTATTGAAACACAAATGCACAAATGATCTTTTAAAAGATTTTTGGCTGCACTAAGCGTGGAGAAACATATAAATCAATTATTGAATAATTTCTGAAATACTTTGTAGGTTTAAGCCTTACCATATTTAGCACTTTTGATTTGATGTCTATTCTTGATACTGGCTACGAGTCTTCTTTATAAGTGAATGTCTCACTGGTTTAACCTTTTTGCAACATTTTCAAGTATGAAAAAGTACACTTTTAATTATAAGCGGTTATATTCAGAATATATATATAAAATAGAAGTAAGTATTAAAAGAAAAAAAATTGATGATTATATGATATGTACATATTTCAATCTTTTCTATAATAGTTATTATAATATTTAATTTCATTATAATAATTTTATTTAAATAAATAATATTATTTTCACATGTGTATAAAAGTGCAGAAGCATTCAAGTACAACAAGCACCAAGTTCTGCGCCGATTTTCGAAATGAAATTTTGTGTACGTATTTCGTACATAATAAGTCACCAGAAGATGGAAAATTTTTATGAGCAATGATATTGTGAAAATTTCATTTTTTACTTTATATATTTATTTATATTTATATACATTTTATTATACGTCTTTACGAAACTTTATGTATACGTTTGGCATTTAAAAATACAGAATATATCACCAGAATATGAAAAAAATTTTGATCAATATTTTTATGAAAATTTGTTATTAATGTTGTGAATTTTTGTTATTAATAAATATATACATCCTCTTATACCCGTATGTATAAGACGACTACATATGAATGTAAATGTATTAAAACTCAGTTTATCCTCGAATTTCGAAATGAAACTTTATGCAATTGGTATACAATGAGACGCCGGAATCTGAAAACGAATTTCGTGTAATATTTCTGTAAATGTTTTTATTAAATATTATACACGCCGGTACGTGGGTGTATGCGTAGAAGTGAATATGCATGATATATAAATGCACTAAAGTTGATTTTTTCGACTAAAGTTCCGCGTCGATTTTTTTTAAAATATTTTGAGTGTGTTTTAATATATTTAACGATTTTCTAAAAAAAATTTTGAAAATTGAAATTTTTGAAATTTTTAAAAATTTCAATCCTTAATAAGTGTAGTTTATAAGCGTAGAATTTTTGTGAAACTTATTATTTTGTCATTTTATATGATAATTAATAGTTTTTGATAGTTTTTTAAAGATATTATTCGATTTTACAATTTTTCAATTTTCGTTGTGATAATAACGTTGCAAACTTAAGGATTCTTGAATTTTTATTTCTGAAATTAATTTCTGACTTACGATAATTTATATTAGATTTTAAGTAAATAATAATATATACTTTACTCTAAATTATAGAAACTTAATTTGCATTTTACAAATATGAATTTATAGTAATAATTGAAATTTAAATTTACAACTACAGGAACTGAATTTGAAACTTTTTGAAACATAATCAATTCCATTCATGTGTTCTCCACTCATATTTTAAGTAATAACATATTATACAACGTAATTATATGATAAGGATTTACATAAATACAATAACTTCGCAGTCACAAAAATAATTATGATTCTATATTAAGTTACACGTGATTATATCCATGTTAACAATTCGATATCACAAAGAATATATTCGTTAAATTACTTATTTCTATGAAATATCTCTTTACAAAATTTTACCATTTTATAAATATCTATTGTTTTTATTCCACTCTTGTCTAAATCTAATTTGGATTTTGGCATTTAGATATATGCTTTTTAATATGCAAAAGAAGGATCAAATGAGAGTTCCAAATTGAGTATCAATTAACGGTAATAAAAGAGGCCGATGTATCAATAATACATGAATATTTTTAAATATAGTGTAATATATGAATAAATTATAAATATATTTAAATATATAGAATATATAATTAATATAAATATTAATTATATTTGTAGAAAAAATATGAAAATAAAATATAAATATAATTTAAAAAATTAGAAATCTAAAAAAATAATATCAAATGAGTTTTCAAAATAATTTGCTTTAAAATTATTAGAAATATATAAACTGTAAAATGATTTCTAAATAATCTGATTGATCATTAATAGAGATTTTAACAGAAATTTCAATTTTTTTACACTGTATAAGTTATTTTTAAATACATACAAAAAACATATCATTTTAATGTGATAAACAAAATAAATTGGTTCAGTCCTTTGAGAATATTATAAATACATTGATAATATATTCAAACTAGGTTTAAACTGAATATGTTTCAAAGACCTTATCAATTTCAATATGATTTATGTCTTCCATAATTAGTAAGATTTTTTAATGCAAGTTATTATATTATATATATATTCTCCATTAGATTGAATATGTATTCTAAAATTTTTCATTTCTGGTATATATTTATTCAATATTTATGAAAGTCTTTTAGTTATGATATTTTAATTAGATGCTATTATAAATACTCGTTAGAAAGTAAAGTGAATAATTATGGTTAAATTTGCAAAAATAGATAATACTTTTTCACTTCATATGAAGCAAAAATTGAATAGATGTTTGTTCGTTACATTTTTATAACTTTCTCAAATAATATTGCAATATATTATACAACTACACCTGAAACAGATTTTTAATTTTGATAATTGCATATTCGCACGCAAAAATCAATTGTTCCAATAAAAATGAGCATGTTTCAGAGAAATCTGCTTAACAAAAGGTATCTCGCATGCTTATTAAAATTTTACTTTTAATTATCATTAATTCAAGATTTTACCAAAATGAATTTTTCTCAGTCTACAAAATTAATTACTGCATTAAGTTGAAAAGAATTAAAAGTATATTATGAGATATTTAGAACTTACTTTTACTTCTAAATTATTTATAAATTTCTTACATTTATAAAAGTACGCATTTAATTATATTTTCATTTTATAGTATAGTATAAAATGAACATATAGTATAGTATACAAAAGTGTTGTTGAAAATTAAGATACATAGCCTATAATAATATAGCCTAATATTGTATAGACAAAGAAAACCTTTCCAGATAAACTAAAGTTGTAAGCATAAAAAATATTCAATTAATGAGACGAACTTACTAAGTTGATATAGAACATTTATACATTCCGTATCATAAATTACAATTATTTAAAAAAAGTTAATATGATATGTGTAATTATAAGAAGAAAGTTTAACTTTCGAATACTATCTATAATTGCATTAGAGAAAATTTTTAAATACCAAAGGATAGTTATCTCCTGAAATTATATACAAAAACGTTTAAATGTAGTAAAAAAACAGTTACTGCTCTGCAAAATATAAGAAATAATTTTTATACAACTTAATCTTATTCATTTCGAAAATGTATACAAATTTATATTCTTTCTTTAAAATTTAGAGCCTATGTAAACAATTATAATAATATAATAAATTTTAATAAATTTTCATCGTACAACTAAAGTTTTGAAAAATATATTTTGAAGTTTTACAATAAATTGATATAAATATACATATACATATAACTATTCATTTAAATCGTGTAATATATTTCATGGCAATATGATATTAATTTTAAATAATTATATAATACTCTCATGGACATAAATGATTTTCGAATAATGGTTAAATATTAACCTAAAATTTTTTCGAATGCATTATTTATAATAATTTTTAAGTATTCAGCAATTGTTTACAAACACATCAATAAGAATTGAAAAAGTTAAACCAACACATATCATTTGTTCTCTATACGATTTATTCAATACATACTAAAAAAAGTATACATTAAAGAACAGTCATAGAAGTCAAATATTCGAAGACACACAACATTTTGATAAAAAATCCACCATACAATTTCTTCGAAAAAAATTTATGTATTGCATAAGCGGGCTTCGACCAAAATTGGTGAACTTTTTGAATAAACAGAAGAAAATTCAGGATAATTTTTTCTTCAGACAATTTCTCATACGTACCTCGTATGAAGATCTAAAAGAACAATTGTCCAAGTAATTCAACACACCTAAACCTCCTCAATTAACGCAAAGTAGGATGAGAATTTATATGTTTATATCTCAAAGGAAACTTAGTATGCAACTTACGTACGTGCACAACCGTCTTTTCCACTCGCGAGCTCGTCCCATATAATTCAAGACTCTTCGCATTCTTTCTGACAACTGGACGCGAAATTCCAGCACAAGGAATACGCTCAATACCACTGGCTCAATACTCTCGGCTCCTTTTCACTTCGAATATGAGTAGGAGTAAGTGTACTGTACCAAGCAGCTCTCTCCCACTCTCTTTCTCCTAATCACGCTCACTCTTTTTTCGTCATTCAAGGTGCGTGCTAAACGATTCTTTTTCAAAGCAACGAATCAGCATCGCTTGTACTTGTTTTACAGGACTGTTCGTTTTAGATATAAACGAACTTTTTTTACATTCTCAGCAAACGCGTTACTAGGGATATATCGGTATTATTTTGGGCCTTATCGCCACTTAACTGCTTTGTTAAGTCTAGGACGCTTTACGGATCACCGTCGATAGAAGTAAGATTTGATACGATTCTGATGCTTGGCTGGATTCTTTCCTTTCTACACTACTAAGAAAAACTATTAAGTTCTTACGTGTCCGCCGATTATTGTTTTCAATGATTACTTTATGCTTCAAAATTCATACGCTGATTATTAAACAGAATCATTAATCAAAAATATATTTTTTAATACGATAAATGTAATTATTTCTAGCATGTTCTGACGAATGTCTATATGAAATAATATCAATACAAAATACAACATTGATCCACACAAAAATATGTAATAGCAGGACCATTATTTCTTAAAAATAAATAATTAATGGAAATAAAAATTATTCGTACATCTAATTTAATAAAATAATTTTCTTACTATGATTTGTGACCAACTGTAAAATCAGTAGTAAGAAGCAACAGACAAATTATACTATTTTCATTATTTCATGAAACAAGTTAAACGAATCTTAATTCGAAGTTTACATTAAAAGTTGGCAGCCACTATTTTTAAGGAAAAATTATCTTTTCTACGTTCAATATTCAATACATACAAATTTTATTCTCGATATAAATGAAGTTTAAAAAATTATTGAATTCTCATATTAATTTTCAGAATAATAAATGAGTAAACTAATAGTTCCTTAAAAATTCTTGGTATCAAAGGTAATAAATAAGTATTAATAATTATATATAATATTGATATATATATAATATATATATATATTTAATATAAAACTTAAGAAATCATACTCAATCATGAAAATTTTGTATCTCTTTCGCAATTTTGTAAACGTAATTAAAAAAGTAATTAAAAATTGATAAGAAATCACAAACGTCTGAATTATTTTTTTATTTTTATAAAGAAGCTGAATTCCAATAAATTATATGTAATTATATATAATATTGAAACTATAAATGTATGAATCATTATACTTATATTAATATTTTTCGCGATAAAACTTATATTTAGTGTAAAATACAAATTATTCAATAATCAAATATTTTACGAAATACATGTAAACAAAGATATATAGAGTAATATCATTGTCAAAGTTGGTCAACTTTTTCTCTTTGTTTTAAATTTATTTTGCTTTAAAAACATGTTCCTCTTACTATATTTTATTAATCGGTATATAGTACTATGTGTTATAATTGTATGTATTATAATACACAGAGAGAGCGAGAGGGAGAAAGAGAGAGAGAGAAATATTTATACATGACTTACATAAATATCAACTGACATTTTGCCAAACATGTATACAATAGAAGTAAATTTATTTTTGGAACATAAAATTTAAGTTTGGATAATGTATAAGGAAACAATTACTTACGCATGATCATTATAAAATAATACTTGAACATGATATCTTTAATTTATGAAATTCATTAAAAATCACATGATTATTTTTAAAATATTTAAAATTTTAAAAAGTTATTATAATAAAATGTTTGTAATGTTTAGGTTACTTGGGTTTTAAAGATTAAAGACTGTGAAAAATCATGACAATATGCAATGTCATATTTTAACGGATAAAATAATTATCGGAAATTATTATCCAAATAAAATTTAAATTAATTAATCCAGATAGATGAAGAAAGATTGGTTCTTTTTACTAAAGACTCAAATTTTATATTTTTCAGTAGTACATTGTATAAAGTTAATGTTAATTACAATGTACGAATTAAATGTATGTGCAAGGTTTTTTTTAAATATTCAATACAACTGTATTATGTAATAAAATGAAATTATGACTAATAAATTTGATATTTATTGAAATAATAAATATGAATAATAAATGAAAAAAAAATAATGAGCTTTTATAAAGCTTTTCATTTTGATATCTAATAAACTTTTAATCTCTGATAATATTTTAATTTATTTCTCAGTTTTTTCAATTTAAGCAGTAAAAAAATTATTTATATACTTACACAATGGTAATATATATTTAATGATATTATGTACTTAATGAACTAAATCTTCATGTCTAATTATTTTTTAGAGAAATTATAGAAATGTTTGTTTCATTCGTTATAAAAGCTGGTAACAAGCTAAATCTCTTAGTGAGTTTTATTTCATAATAAATTATATCATTACTTGAATATTCTTTTTAGTCTAAATAAAATAAGTCTTTGATATTAAAAATACTTTAGCTGGTTTAGTTGACATAGTTTGACAAGTTACTTTTCTTTTTAAATGTACTTTATCATTACATATATATTACCAGGTCATATCATATAAAAGGTTACTCTGCGTATCAGTACCAGAACTACCTTCATTTATTGTTAATTTATTTAAGAATAATAATGAATAATTAATATTGTCTTTATATAAACAGCTAATATATTATGTTACAAGTAATACAATGTAAAAATACAATTTTATTATCATAGTTTTTATAGTTTTCTTTAATAATAAAGTATAAAAGCAAATCATATATGTTATGATGCATCTACAATTTTATACATGCTTTATTTTACATAAACTATGTATAACAAGTTTAGATTTAATAGTAAGTATCATATAAGTTTTACTAATACTTTATGAAGCATACTAATACTTCGAGCGCAAAATATTAATCATGTAAATGTTAAAGTTAGGTTGTTAAAATCGTTACTTAATATTATTATATTTCTTTGTGTTAACATATGAAAACTAGTCATTTTGATTGACTGTAAAAAATATAATATAAATTGTAAAACATATTATTTCGGTACATTATTTTCTTAGTAAGATAAAAAGCAAAATATTATCAAGAACAGAAGCCTCGAATCATATGTATTTTCATAGCATTCAGCAAATTTTCCCTAAAATTGTATACTTAAAAGTATCTTTTAGTGTTATTTAGCTACTAGTTTCATTAATTGAACTTCCAGAAAAAATACTGATTATAAATTTGATTTAAGTTAATAAATTTGAAAATATAAGTATCTATTATAAATCTGCACTTTCAGCATATGACAGTAATACTAATGACAAAGAACATCTAAATATTATAAAAATAATAAAAGTATAATGTTAAAATAATTAATAAGATTATTAGATTTTAACAGCATTTAATCCATATCAATTCTTACATTACAACTTTTACTAGTTATTACAAATTTAATTTTGCAGTAAACGTGATTATGGAAATATTTTCATTTTTGGTTTATATAATTAGAAGAATTTTATTAAACATTCAGTTGTTCTTGAAATATAAGGGAAAATATTATCTTAAGTAGAATAGGAAGATATCTTCTTTAAAATATTTTATATTTAAAACAAGTGATGATAAATTAAAAATTTATAATTCTTTTATTTTTCTAAGTTAAAGTCGAAATTCATTGATATATATAAAAAAATTAAAACATCGTAAAATTTAAGCATAAACAACATTTTTTCATTTTTGAATTATTTTATAATTGTTAAGATTCAAAGGTGCTATTTCAGAATTTGTAAATTCTATTGTAATTTGTGTAAAGCCAATTAAACATTAAAAATTTAAAATCAAAGGTAAAGATTATTGTACACAAGGAATATATTCGTATTATATATCTAAGCAATGCCTTAAAAATTTGTAATAATTGGTCTATATTAATCATACTAAAGATTAGTTCTCACGTGAAAACCTAAAAAATTCTTTTCAAATGACTATATGGTTTTTAATAAAATCCGATTTATAATAACAAATTTTACACTTAATTTGATTTTTAAAATGATGGCACAGCCGTTTATACAATAAATACTTAATATAAATATAGACACATATACATAGTCACACACAAAATATAAAATCAAACACTGTACTACTAGATAAAATAATAGAATTTTACATTTTATAGACTAAATCACTAGTCTATATACTTTACTAATTTACTAATAGTATTTAAGGCTTAAACACTGAATTCGATATAATAAAAATAAATTAATAATTATAATTTACATTATTATGTATTAAATTTATTCAGATTTTTGGTATAATAATATTGTATATATATACTTAATAAAAATAAAAAATTGTTTAATCTTAAATTTATAGTTAGTTGGAATATTGGAATGCACCTTAACAAAGATTAATAGATGTTAACAAATTAATTACAATAAACGAACCGAAACAAATTAAATGTCTTGAATAGAATGTAAAAATACACATATCAGTATTAAATACATTAGTAAAATACAGGTGTACATGTGTGACTACGACGCTTTCATAATCAGTAACCGTATCTTTTCTTACTAAAGCATTTATTATATAACTTTTATTAGAACATTATTTTTTGTAACACTACAATTTATAATACACATTTTTATGTATTTTATTGAATATTTACATATTTCTTATATACTAAAAGTAATAATATTAACTAAATAAATACTGTCGTTTATGATTCATGCGTTATCTAAAAGATTTGAAATATTTGTAAAGTTATATAAGTTTTAAAATATACGTATTAATTAATTATTATATTTTTGAAAGTAGTTATGGAAAACATGAGGTATTGTATATTATAATTTTATTGATTTATCATTTTTCTACGTTTATATTCTGTACCAAGTAATGCTGCGATACATAAATATTGCACGCGTTTACGAAAAAGATCATCAGGGGCATTGATAGAAGATTGAGAGTACGTACAAATTCGAACATTAAGTACGTAATTAACTGTAATTATATACATCAAATATCTTTCCGGCGGATAAGGTACTGAACATACTTTTGATCGATATGGATTAATCTCATAAACTCTGATCAAAGATCAGGTTAAAGTTGGAACAACAATTTAAGCAGTGTAATAAAAAAATTATTATGATATTATAATTATAATAATATATAATTAATTAATATATGATTAATATTATAATTTACATAATATTATAATATTATTTATATATAAGACTATTGATAAGCTACCCATACTTGATAGTATTTTTACTTATAAAATAAGTTACTAATAATGATATAGCATTTATAATCGACTAATTTGCTAGAAGTTATGAGAAACATATAGAAAAAATTTAGTGTTATATAAAAATACTTTACAATCTATATTTATGTCTGCATTTGATATATCAACATTTTAGGTCTTGATTTATATGTAGGTAATAATATAACTGATCTTATAGGACTCGTACATAAAATTAATATTAGAGTAAAACGTTGGTATGAAATAAATTTTCATAAACTATAACCTTAAAAGTTTTTTCAAAAATCCTTGTACAATTGTTCCCTTAGATTAATATTAAATAATTTCTCCGTGTTATATTTCATTCTTTCATTATTTTCAATTTGGAAATTATAAGTATTAACTAAAATTTTTTTAAAATTTTAAACAAGATTACCTATCAATAATAATATTCTAGAATATCCATAATAAAAAAAACTGATAGAAAAAATTCCTTGGTTTTTTTAAACAGTCTTCAATCACGCATTATATTTGAACTGTCGCTCTGAGTAAGGCGAATCTACAGCAGTGACTGTGGATGGTTGAATTTGCATTTAAAACTTCTTCATTACCCTCAAAATGGCAGATTGGCTTATGTAAGCCCTATCACGGTCGTAAACGAAGAAGACAATGACAAGTTCTACGTTTTTTTTCAACCGCTTTTGACAATAGACTCTCCTTCGCTCTTCTAATAGGGTCCCAAGTACACAACTTTATTCTTTTTTGGGAAACACCACCGCTTTTATCACGTGCGAATTTGCAGAGGAGTTCTCTAGCTTATGCACCGGTAACATTGTGTTGCACAAGTCTACCACTGGCACATTCGAGTTCCAATGGTAAGAGCAAGGCGGTATAATTTGGATAATATACGCCAAAACTTATATTTACGGTGCATATCAATATTAAATAATTTTATTTATAAGCTTAATTATTTTTATAATTTATTAACCATAAATTTACTTTCGTTCCATCAAACTTTAAATGCAATAAAAATTACGTATTGTAAACACTGATTTTGTAATGAATTAAATAATTACATAATTAATATATTATTTATTCGCAAAAATTTAAGAAATTCAAGGTGTCCAAAATTTTATTCAAAATTATATAAAGGAATTTTTTATTCAGATTTTTTTCATTCGTCGAATTATTGAATCGTTCTCAAAAAGATTAATTTTTTAAAAACAATTAAAGTACAAAATATTAGGTCTCATATTTTTAAATAATTAAATTTAAATTTCTTACTTGATTAAGTTAATATTAATATGAAAGAGTACGTCAGCAAGTGTATCAAGGATTTTATTCAGCTTTAATACATACTAATTTGAAATAATGATACATAATGATTTATATAATTTTAAATAAATTATGAAGTAAATTTTGTTTAAAAGCAAATTTTAAACACTAAATACTAAATAATAAATTATTTACCTAGCAAATCTTCGAGTTTAACTGATGGTAATTCCATTTTTCTACTTTCTAAATGTTCGTGCATGGTATTACTAAACTTAAGCGATTGAAAATCCATTTTAAAAATTTCAGTCACGCATAGTCCTTCTATGGCTTTCTTAATACTATTAGACGTATTTCTATATGCATAAATGAAACGCACCTAGAATAACAACGAAAAATCTGTTAGACAAACGTAATCAATTAATATCATATGTAGTGCTAACATCATGCACTTCAGAATATGTTTTTCACATAGTTAAAGAAATACTGAAAATGAAGATAAAAATTTATTTTGTTTAATCTAAATCAAATATGATTATAGAATTCTTCCATCATCATTCTCTATATTTATATAATTAAAAAATTTTAAAAAACGTAAAGTATTTACTTATTATATATATATCCTTAATGAGGCAATCAATGAAGATTTTTCTTCCTTAATAATGAAAATTAATATGCAAACTGAATAATAATATAATAATGATATATTAATACATACTTTTAAGTACAATTTGACTTATAAATATTTTAATAATTTCATAAAATGAGAAATAAGAAAATAATATATATAAAAAATCATGTGCTATAAATAGGTAAAAGAATAAATAAATTTACTAAAGAAAAAGTATTGAGGATTAATTCAATAATACATAAAAAATTACAACTTTTCTTTGCACCATTGCTGTATTTTTATTGTATGTCTTAAACTTATTTGTATCAAAATAGATCTTAACTCCATAATCTATAATTAAATTTGATATCACTATTATGAAACTGAGGAGTTTCAATTTTTATATTAGCCCTATGTAGTATTGATTATTGATATTACGTTTTGTATTTTTGTTCCACTTAGATACTTTCAGAAAGAAAATTATTATTAAGCATTACTTCTAGATATTTATAAGAATCTTTGTAATACTACATCTCGCATTTATGTTGCTTATTTTATAGAGAAACATCTCTTTGTAAACAAGTAAACATTGTGTTAGGTAAAAATTTCTATTTATTGAATCCATTAATTAATCGCTAATGATTTTGATACTGTAATATCTGATTTCAGCGATAGTTTAGAGATATTAAGATTCCATTTTGACAATATAGATTTTATTTTATTTTTTATGTTGTTTAATATTCTATTAGTAGCTGTATTTGTATGTTCTAGTTACGAGATTGTATCTAGTTACCGATTTGACTAATCACTTCTCTTTATTCCAATGAGAAAAGCTTGAGCATATTAATGACATCCTATCTTCGCTTTCTCTCTCACATTCTTTATATATGTCTCGATGATTACTATAAAATTACGCAAGCAAAGTTTTATTTTAATAAAGAGAGAACACTTTATAGAATATGTTATTTTACAGTTTTTAAGATAAATTAATTACAGTTTTTAAGATAAAGATAAAAATCGTATGACTTAGCAAAGACATATTTTTTAATTTTAATTAAATTTTTATAATAATATACCGTTCTGAAAAATTTCTCATAATAATCATCATGGAACTTTTTCTAAATAGAAAACGGGACGAATAAGGAAAGTCAATGCTTAGGTAAAATTTCCATTAAAGATTTAATCTCTTGTTTCAAAATATTTTTTGTGCATTGTTGAATAATTTATAGATTACACTACAATAATAAACAGATCAATAGTGTGATCGAATAAACAGACGTGAAAGGTTCTTAATAAATAATCCTGAAAAGAAACTTTTTTTTAATTGAATGATGTGATATTTCTGTTTTCTGGAATGTTTTCACATATTAATCCGTAAACCGCTATCATTATTCTATTATCTAAGAATAATTTTAATCTCATAAAACTTATTTTTTCATCAACCAGATACGAAAAATGAGTAATTTCTTCATAAATACTTGAAACCGTCTTATTACAATGTAATAATTTCAAATTCACGTAGATAATTTGAAATTTTTTCTTCAAATGTTTTCTTCTTATCTATCGGACGATCTCTCCAGTGCCTCGTGGTGGGTTAACCTGGTTGCCGGGTTAATTCGCTGGACAGGGTTCGTTGGGGCGGAAAGAGAAGGGAATATTTTAAGACGAGTTAACTAAATAAATATTACTATGGTTAACTAATATACAAAAAACAGTTTCTTTTATTTGCCTATTGGGGCTTGACCACATGATGCTACAATTAGCAGAAAAATAGACTAGAATTAATACAAAAAAAATATCTTCAATTAAATCGCTAACTTAAAACTAATTTACAAAAAATATTAAAATATATTAATTAATTACATAAATAGAAACGCGTCCTGAGTACAAAACTTGCATCCAATTACCGCATACTATAATTTACATATATTATATATATGCACACACGCGTACATACCATATATACACATATACACACCGAAGATCACTTCGTCTCCACACGCTTCTATACGACTCGAAGTCGGTGGGTGCGCGAATCGTGTAACCCAGGAGGAGAGTACGCAAACCACGACTCTCCGCAGATCTGGATAGGTACAGCGAACCGCTGTAATTTATATTATGCGATGAGACTAAGCGAATCGCATCCGTCCCTGGACTGATAGGAATTGCACCGCAAATCACGGCTACTGTTTTGGGACTTAGGTTGGAATGGTTTCCAAGTGGTTTGGAGGCTGTTGGAAGGCAATCAACTATGAATGCGGCGTGTACGCAATTTATTGTCGGTTGTTCCAGCCATTTTGGTTGATCTACCGCTTAACCTTTTTATTGTATCAAAAAGATCAAACAATATAAAGTTATGAACAGGAAACTATATATATCTATAACAAACTATACAACTCTCTATATATCTTTGAATAATGACATGATAATTTTTATAAATAGAAGCTGGCATTCCATGTATTCAATTAAAGAATGAAAAATGTATCTTAAGGGCATCTTGCTTTATTATCTATTGCTATTATTATTAGCTATTACGACAGCGATTGAAAAATTATCTACTTAAAATTATGTTGCAAATCTAGATGAAATTGAAAATTTTTTTGCTCACGTTAACTTAAACAAGTTCATCGAATGCATGCTTAACAAAAAATAGAGCATCAATTATAAACGTAATTAAGTTTAATATCTTAAAATTACTTATTTTACTGTATCATGCAAAGTGAATATTAAATTCAAAGATTCTGTGTAAACGTATTTACTATAACGTAACACATATTTACTGTTAAACTGATAAATTTTAAAACTCTTCTGAAATGAAAAGAATATGTGCATTCTTATTCAAATGGTTCTAACGAATTATCAGTGAAAGCCTATATGAAAGTAGTAGATCAATGATTCTCTTTACAATTAAAAATGTTATGCAGTTGATTCAAGAATTATTTCAAATTATGCATAAATTTAACTGAAATTTATTATTACCATACAATATCACTAGTTCTTTAGATTCGGTTGGAATTCAGCTTCTTTAAAAAAATTAAAAAATAATTCAGATGTTTCTGATTTCTTATTAATTTTTAATTACTTTTTTAATTACGTTTCTATTTTAATAAGTAACGGTTATTCTAAATAATCCTAATATTATACAGAAAGGATAGTCTTTTCTCAACTAAACTATCTTCTTTATTTTATTCAATTTATGACTTCTAATATAATTTTAAATAGTTTATGCTGAAGGAAATTAATTTAAATTTGTGTTTCCTGTTAGCGTCATTAAAAGCACTTAAACTGAGTTTGATATGGTTTCATCTTCTAATTAAGTCAATGAATGTCTGTACTAAATAGCGTTGTATTGTACACTATTATATCACATAATTTATTTATATGAACAGATCTATGTATGCCATACAGGACAGAATAATTTCAATTATCAAATATTGCAATTATTTGTAACTGGATACATTAAACTTGTAAATAAAAAATAATAAAAACTAAAAATAATAAAATAATCATAATAAAAATCTGTTAAAGTTTCCAATGATTTTCCTAATCTTACTTTTTTACGCATTGCTATCTTAGTTTTCGCCAAAAATGCTCCTACAAAGTCTCCTCACAACTCTACGATTTTCTAACCGTAGAATACTTCCTTTATCTGTTCACTACTAATATAAGACCCTTGAAAAGATTTTAGTAAGTCAGGTATTCACAAGCTCGCGACATGTTACATCATCGATTTCGATCGTTCAATTCTTATTAAATATATCAATTCTAGTTTATTTTAACTGTTAATTTGTTGTTAATAAATATTTTATGTATAAAAAAACAAAAAAACAATCGCTCGTCAGGTGCGCGAATTTGTCTCGTTTATTATATATTCAGAAAAACTGTAATTTAGTTTGTTCATATATTTGGCCTTGTCCACAATGCAAACCGAGAAATTCTAGGATTAATTCCACCACCTGTCATATTTGAATGTTCAGTTCCATTTCTACTTTCATATACATATAGTAATATTTTTATATTAATTTTCGGTTGACCAATCCTTTAAAATGTCTTATTCTATTAGAAATAGTTTATATAAATATAAATTTTTGTAATATTAAAATCTCGCGCGCTTTCATGTTTACAATCTTCACAAGGTGCTGGGTATTACCGTATAATACATATCATAAGACACATTTTTGTCGCATTACCATTAGGATTAGTGACTACACTCATTGGCTCTCGCAAACGCGCATTCGTGAGTAGTAAGTTGAATGTACAGATATAATAACCGCGTATCAGCATCAGTTATATAGGATGTTTAACGAAGTATCAACAAAATTACATTATTTATTCTCGAGAAAATAAGATTACTGTTTGAATAAAAAATGTCTTTTAAAACAATAGCTTTTGATAATACAGCTTTGAGTCAAATTCAAATAAAGTTGATTTAAGAAATTTCAATAATGTTTCAAAAAACACGAAAACGAAACTTTGAAACAAGAAAATATTATTTTGAACTTGTGTTGCTCAGAGATGAAAAAGTAATATATATATATTTCATAGATAAAGAAAAGGTTTTTAGAAAATAAAAAGTACTAGGATGAAATATAATAAGGGAAAGATAATAATAATATAATATATAAATATAATAATAATGTAAGTAATTTTTCAGAAAGCTTATATATAAATTCTTATAAATTTTCAAACGTATATCGAGTATATGTAAGTTTGATTACTTAAGATTATATTTTTATTTTGTTATTTTTACTTTTATTATTATCAAAATAAATTCATATAAAAAAATTAACTATTAGGAAAAATAAAACGAATTCCGATTAAAATTCTCAATTGACAATTTTAATATTTAACATGTCTAAAAACAATTCAAAAATTATAGAACAAAGATAAACCTCTTCTTCGTAACACAAATCTCCGTGAAACTTGAAAGTCATTTAGTTCTACATTTTCATTTGGTATATATATGTAAGCTTCTGTTGTAAATATTTATATCTTTTAAAGGAGCTGAGTAAGAAATTAAAAGCGCCATAGTTGCATGGTTTATTTCTACGCTTTTCCATATATTCAGAAAATGTTATGATAATTCTTGCCTGGCCGATGATGGCGTTGACTCGCGTAACTATGTGTCCGAATTATTCAGACTCTTCAATTTTCGCAATTATTAATATATTCTCTTACAAGAAAAGATTCATATTTACATCATATTATCGTAAGCAATTATTCAAACTAAATTATATAAGCGATGTCTCTGTACCGTCATAGTTAGGTATGGATTTGCCATGAATCTGTAATGAGAGCTTTCATGTGCTTCAAGTCTAAGCGTTTAAAATTATTAAGCATGTCCAAATGAATAATTTTTAATTGAATCCGAATAATGATTTATAATTTTGATATGATTAATGACTATAATTAATGATTATAATATTGGTGATTAATGACGACATTTATTGCTGACGATATTTATAATTCTAATAATAGATAACGAAATAATGTTAATATTGGAATAATATTAGCTTCTATTTCATTATAGTGAAGCTTAATTCCATAGTCTTAAAGACTAATTAATATTTCCAATTCATTTAATCCAGGTAAATGAAATAAATTTTATAAAGATTTGTCTCAAGGTTCAAATAAAAAGAAATTATTATCTTTAATAAATATTTTCATTATATTATCGCATTAGTACATTGTCTATTCTTTCTTTTATAATTATTTTCAATTTAATAATATTAAAATTATTTTTATGATATAATTATATAAAAATACCAATAGTAAATATTTCTTAACGAAATAATATTGTACTATTAATATAACATATTAATGGGGCTTCTTGAAATACCCTACATAATCCGATACTCATATGGCGCGGGTTTACGAAGTCCAAGCTTCCTGTACTGCGGATGCAATAAGACAGTGTTTCATTCGGTTTACCTTATTCTGATTTTAGTTTACGCAGAATAGTTTTACATTTTACAAAATTGCACATGTATTTTAACAAAAATTAAGGAAACTATTTAATTATAATTAGAATACAGATATTCAAAAAGATTTTTCTAATATAAATTGTAATTTTCGTTTATTTTACAAATTTTTTTGTAAGTATTCATGGCTAATTCTCATCTTACTGCATTCAATCAACTATATGCATTAGGTTTTTTTTACGCAGAATTCAAAATTCAATACGAAATATTCTTATTACAGAGTGCGTATTTCTATTCTTGAAGTCCGAATTCTAGAGTCCCTTCTCTTAACTGGAATTGAGTAGTTAACTTCTTGTTTCTTTTTGGAAGATCTGGTGATACATTGTGCTCGTATAGAGGTTAGTTTGATTGTAATTATTTAATATAAAAAATGTAGCTAATATTAATTGGAAAAAATACTATTAAAATACTAGTCCTATTTTATAGAAATCTGATTTGTAAAAGCATACTCTTCATTACACGAAAATGGAAAATGCAAGTAAGATTACTGACATCCATACGGGCCACGTGGCGAAACCATATCTAACTATAGAAGAAATAAATAAAATGAGAGCCCAAAATTCACGTTTAGTTTCAAACTTTCAAGCCTTACAACTAGAAAAAAACGCTAAAAAACACTGGGATTTATTTTATAAAAGAAATGAAGTTAGATTTTTCAAAGACAGGCATTGGACGACTCGGGAATTCGAGGAAATTTTTTTATTAGAAAATGGAAAAAAAGCTCGGTGTCTACTTGAAGTTGGTTGTGGAGTTGGAAATGTAATTTATCCACTTTTAGAATATAATATTGAATTTGAAAAGATATATGCTTGCGATCTGTCTCCAAGAGCAATTGAATTTATTAAAGTAAGCATTATATTGCCTTTACTTATTTTTTTAAATATTGCTGATTAGTTATTAAAATTACAAAAAACATTTCATTTATAATTAGAGTCACAAATTATACAATCCAGAGAAAATAGAAGCATTCCAAACTGATATAACGACTAGGAATTGTTTTCAAGCAGTAAAAATTCCAATTGATATTATTATGCTTGTTTTCGTTTTATCAGCAATAAATCCTGATAAATTTAAATGGTATGATTCACCTTGCATACTAAATTTTTATTTATGTATATATTTTATAAAATCATAAAATTTTAGTGTTGTGAAAAATTTATTTCTAATTATTGCCAAAAAAGGAGTTGTACTAGTTCGAGATTATGGACGATATGATATGACACAAATAAGATTTAAACCAGGACATAAAATTTCAGAAAATTTTTACATGCGTCAAGATGGCACACGGTTAGTTTTAAGAAATCATTTTTTTTTAAATAATGTTTGGAGAAAGTTTTTAATAATAATTATTAGCTATACTATATAATATTTAAACTTATATACAAATTATTAAGACATTCTTAAATTTATTATAGAGAATATACGAAATATTGAATAAACTTGATAGAACTTCATCTGAATTTAAAAAAGAATACTGTTGAAAGTGCATATGAGTTTACTTTAAATTCTATATATTCATTCTATAAAAAATTCTATATTTTCAATATTTTATATTGAATTCTATCATCATATAATTTGGTCTCTAAACAATGTTATTTTAAATTATTATAAATGGGAGCATAAATAATTTATTATAAAATTTTCTTTTAAGAAACTTAATATTATAGTTTGAATGAAAAAGTAATTATATATTAATATAATTTTTTATATATTAAATGTAAAGTTAATTTGTTTTTTAAAGTATATAATATATATTGTTAATTATAGAAATAAAATCTTTATAAGATATTTTCACTATGATTCGATAATTAAACTGAAAGTATTGGATGGACTTTGTTGTTTACATTTATTTGAAATTATTATGAATAGTTTCACTTAATAATAAAATTAGAACATTATTTTTATTTCTTATTATATGTATATGTTTCTAGAAGTTACTATTTTACTACTGAGGAAGTACAAAATTTATTTGAAACAATTGGTTTTGAAACTATCAGTTGCTCTTATATTCAAAGACAAACAGTTAATTTAAAAGAAAATATTCATGTTCCTAGAATTTTTGTGCAAGCTAAATTTATTAAACCTTAGAAAACAAAGTGACATGGTAAGTTTTATTAAAGTACTAAATAGTTGTGGTTCTGGAAATATCTTAAAATTATTTGTATTTTAAGGAATCAAATAAAGTGATGTATTTATAGTTCAACTGAAAATTATTTGATGACATCTCTTTGTCTTTCGCTCCTATCTGAGATATGAGTAAATTTAAATTACAATAAAATTGAAAAATTACGGCGTTTTTAACTTTACGATTTTATTTCTAGAACCTGTGATTTTATTATAGATGAAATGTACATTTCATTTGAGATAATTGATTCAAAAGTTAGTTATTCTTATATTCAATTATTAATAATTCATTTGAAAGAAAGTATTGATGTTCTTGAACATTTGATACAAGCTTTATTCAACGAATTCTGAAAAGGGAGCAAATTTGGTAAGTTAAATCATAATTATAAATACTTATTATTGTCAAACAAATATTATACTTAAGTCTATTTATAAAAATGTGACTAAAGTGATGAGCTCATAGTTCAACTGAAAATCATTCATACTATTTGATTGTCTTTGTTTTGTATCTGAAGTATGAACAAAATTTAAATTATTATTAAATTGAAATATTGTTATTTTCATTTTATTTCCTTAATTTTAGATATTATTTTACTATTGATAATACATAATTTGTTTAAGATAATTGATTACAAACTTATCAGTAATTCCTATAGTAAATAATGAACAGCTACTATCAAAGCAATTTTTGTATTCCTAGGAATTAGTTCAAACATTTACTGCATTGCAAAAAATTTCAATGAATGTTCAAAAAATATTACATGGTAAGTTTTATCTTAATTATCATAAGTAATATCTTATAATATGATTTTATTTTTTAAAATTCAAATAAAATGGAAACTTCATGATTGAACTAAAAATTAATGATATATTTACTTGTCTTTCTCTATCTAACTGTAAAATATAAAAATAAAAAATTATTAACAATTAGAAATATAATTTTACATAATTTATGTTTATATATTAAATTATATTAAGAGCTATTTTAGAGTTTGTTATTTAACATTAAATTTACAAATGATACTTTGAATATCTTACGTATTTATTTAAATTTTAAACATAAATGTGTAATAAAATGGGAAACATTGAGAACTTCCATTTTATTTTAATTTATTAATATGTATACTTTTTAAAACCAAAAGAAAAAAACTAATAAGAATAATGATTATAATTATCTTAATACTTTTCGACATAATATACAAATGTTATAAGAAATCCATGAGTTAAAGTAAATATCTATATTTGTCTGAATAAAAAATTTATCAGTAATATCATAAGACATATTAGGCAATCATACTATAACATTTTAAATATATTAAGTAACTTAAATATCATTTATTTACATATATTTAAACAGTACTATAAAATAAATAGAATTTTATAAAATAAAATAACATTTTATTATTACATGATGAAGTTTGTGTTTGAAAGAAATAATGATATAGCAAAATTTCGTCACTACCACTGATACAAGTTTTACATGTTATCTACAAATCTTTAATTATTTATGTAATATATAATAATGTATATTTCTCTAGTTCTGAATGCAATTATTAATGAAAGTAAATATCAACTTGGTAAGTACTACACATTACTTTTTTATATTGAATTTTATAATTATAATTATTTATAATATAATTATTATTTATTTTATGATGATCTAATTATAATCATATAAATCATTCATGAATGACTTCTAATATTAGCTCTATCTGAAATATAATTTTATACTTATAATAAATAAATAGTATGTAGTGGTGCAAGATTTTCATTATATCTTTTTGGGTTCTAGGTTATCAAGTTTTTATCAATGAGACAATCAAGTGTCTTTCATCCTTGCAATTCATATAATTTCAAAAAAGTTTTAAAGTATGTTATTCCAAGTGAAATATATATATATTATTCTCAATGAAACGTTTGTCTGTTATTTATTTACCTTAAAATTGTAATTATTTGACAAATTAATACTAGTATATTATGGTGAAATTATCGTATTTTAAGAAAAAAATATTTTAAAATATTTGGAATTTATTAGATTGTTTTAGTAAAAGAATGTAGCTAAATTGTAATTAGGTGAAATAAACTACTTTGATTTTATAACTTTTCTTACTAAGCAAGGGAAACGTTTTAAAAGTTTTTCTTAAAATAATGTATTTAAAATATATTACAATATCGATTAAATTTTAATACATTAGTCCTGACCTTCAATTATGGTAAAAAATTCTATTAATGAAATTTTTCGTATTTAAAAAAATATTTTAAATGTAATATTCATGATATTTTAGAAATATATATAATAAATACAAATTTTCATTTCAATACCTGCAACATATCTTAAAAAATATATAATTTAACTTAAATTATTATTAAGTTAAAGTTAAACTTAATTATTACTTAAGTTTTTAACTGTCTATACCGGCACTAATATAATCAATGAGTTATACATTATGATGGACCAAACATAATATACTTGATAGGTTTTGCATATTCCATTTTTAAGTACATTTTAGAACGCTTTTTTTTATATAAATACATGAACTAAAATCACCCATATATTAAATTTGTTCTTTATAATAATAATTTCTTTTAAATGCTTCTAAAATGAGAACTTATTAAAAACGATTAATATAGTTCGAGAACTTAATTAATAATAAACTATTCATTATGTATAAAAGGATTTTACATAAATTTGACATAAAAATTTTTTATAAAAGGATTTTATTAAATGGCTTTCCATTGTCGAAAATGCGGTACTAAGAATGATATGAACATAGAATCAAAAATACTGAAATACGTATTTTAAACATGATATTATTATACATATAATATTAAATACAATATGAAATGTTGTTTCGTGTTGATAATAATATATTTAAAAGTTTAATTTGGCGAGTATAACCCTTCATAAATTGAAAAAAAATAACCAAATAACAATTCTTTTCTTTCATTTGATAAATTTCTTCTATTAAATATCTTTAAAATATTAGATGTGAAGTAGATACTAAAATTTTGATGTTACATAAAAATGTTATATAAAAATAAACAAATATGCATCAACACTTGCATTGTAAGAAAATTATTAATTTGTGATACGTATTAAGTATTTCAATATATCTAAGTATAATATTTGATAATATATTAGAATATTTTCAAGACAGTTTTGAATAAGTGTTAGAATTAACTAAAAGTAACTAATTCATTATATAAAAATGTAAAAGGTAAAATCTGAAATGAATGAACCATCAATTCACACAAATTATGTTTTTTAATTATTAAATGAATTTGAAAATATTTAAAATATATTAGGTAAATAATAAATATGATAAACTTTTACTTTTCTCAAATATTCGAATCAGATATTCTAAATTAAAATATTATAATAGATAAATTTTTTTTTTTTAAATATTTGATTAATCGTAATCTGCTTATAGTATGTTATTCAAATAAAATGGTATTACAAAAAATTTTTTGAATTCCAAGATAAACATGTTTAAGGTAAGAATATCTTGTAGTTAAATCGTATTATTCAATACAATAAATGTATATATAAAAATTTCGTTATAGTTCTTTAACAATATTTCTAATTAATATGATCATTAAAAATGTTAAAGTTTACTGTCATATTAGGATTAATGTCGTATTGAAATATAACATTATTTGTATAAAATTTGAAAATACTTGATTAAATGCAGAAAAATTACAATTTTATTTGCTGAATAATTTTTCTAAATTACAAAAAATTTATAGATGTAATAATATCTAAGCATTGTCGTCCGTGTGTGAATTAAATTAAAAACGCATTTGTGATCCTTGAAATATAAACAAAAAAATCGAATTGCGTTTTAAATTTGAAAACTTCTTATATTTCTAAACTGATAACAATATTTCATATTAATAAGTTATAAATAAGATTCAGATATGAAGCAATTTTTTAAAAATTTTAAAAGTTCATGAGAAATCATGCTAAGTTATAAAACAAATCGAGCATAATGACTAACGCATTAAGATTGAAAAATTAAAGTTTTATTGTTTTATGCCTCTCTTTTTCTTTTGCACTTATCTTAATAAAGAATATATTCAGTATGACATTGAAGATTAGTATTCAAAATATGTTCTTGACCACTTTAGTATTTAGCATTAGTGAGCGTCTGTAAATAAGGTCATCTTTTCGAGGTCAACTTCGATCTATTAAATACATAAGCAATAACTACATATATACGAATCTGTTGAATGAACAATAGATATATGTAATTTAATAAACTATACAATTTTATTTCATTTTAACCAATTAATTTCAAATATTTTATTTCTAAACTGAAGAGAAAAACACAGTGTGACGATGTCTGTACTATTTATTTGAATAGTATATAAGCTATTTTATTTGCTTGTAGTTTTATTAAATTTATAGTTGGATATTATCATTATCATTTGATTCTAACAAAGTTGCTTTACGTATTAAGTAATATCTACAATAACAATTCAAAATATATTTATAAAATTAATTTATTAATTTTGTTGTATTATTTCTATATTTATAATCTAATTTTGAATTACAGAAAATTCTAAAATATGTTTATTATCATATTTTATTGATTTTATAATTTGTATGATTTTCTATTTTATAATTAATAATGATAAATAAATTTCAAATATAAAATATTTGACAAATAAGATTTACTAAAAAAAGTACGATTAATCATTTGTAACAAGTGAATATAATTGTAGAAAAAGTATGCATAATTAGTATATTAGTATAAGTATTTTATATAAAAGTAAAGTTTTCAAAGTCACTAACTAAATATTGATAAAAATAAATTTGGTATTTATTGTATTTAAGTATTTAAAATTAACTTTTAATAGAACAAAACATCTATATATTTTTATTAACTGTCAAGTTTATAATCATTAAACTAAAGATTATTTTTTTGCTAAAACATAAATAAAAATGTGTGTATCATACACATTAACTCTACATAACATAGTTTAGTTTTATCTTGCTTCTCTCCAGTGTACTCGGGAAAAAATGTTGTCCTTTTCATAGTGTTAGTAAATGAGTAAACATTTTCTGAAAAATATTACGATTATTGTTTTAAAGATATTAACGTATTATATTATCAGCTCCATCATATAAACTGGTTTGTATTATAAAAATTGACAACAATATTGACAATTTTTACAACTATTTACATAGTCGGTTACAAACACAATAATTTACATTTAACTGAGAATTAAAAAAAGTATATTTTAGATAAAACAAAAAACTACTGATTAAGTTACCGATTTAAAAAAGATGCAATTATATGGCTAAAGTTATATACGTACGCAATTATGATAAATTTTAAATGTATTCGTCAATTTAATCTAACCGATTGAATTTTAAATGTGAATGTTAATGCACTAGTCTATATTCAGGGTGGAAAACTTTTTGATCTAGATTTGCAAATATTATCCAAATAATCTGGGAATTACCGAGAACCTAAGGATTTAAAGTGTTACATTGATACAAAAACGGATTTACAAAAATTCCATGATTATAATCTTTTAAAGCTCTCATTGTATCAGTCATTTGTATATTTTTCTTATCTATTGATAATTTTCATAAATAGTGATCGTTTCATTTTATATACCTATTGATTTACAAAACAACCCTATTAATACTAAATGAGAAAGAAATGTAGTCTATTCCTTTCAAGATATTTTAATATTTTATATCATACGTTTAAAAAGTTGTTAATCTAAAAACAAGGATAAGGATAAATATTGTCATGAAGTATGATACATACGCATATGTATATTTTTCATTCTTATTATTAAAGCTTTATAACATTAAAGCCATTACGTTTGTGTTTTATAAACTCTAAAGTACTTTTTTTTATTTTTATTTTTTATTGTTTTTAAATACATTTTTTAAAAATATATCTAATAATAATGATACGTATTACATTAAATTAAAATATTAAAATTTTATGTTCAAATATTGTATTAGAAGACGTCAATAGTTAATGCAGATTTCAGTCAATTTTAAACACTTACCTTTACAGAAGCAGGCAACATTCTCTCGCACAATTTATCTACATAATATGTCATATTTTATGTGCTGTAATATGCGTGGCGTGTTGCATTATAACACATATGATCGAATAAGTAAGTTTCAATCGTGTAAAACACCTTCATCCATGTTTGGCAGCTTTTCAAGGCCTTCTGCTCCTTACCCAACTTCTCGTACGCGTGCGCGCACGTGATATTCAAACGTACCGCTTGCGAACACCTTGACGAACAATACGCGTGCGCGCGCTTTTACAACCCTACGAGGTGCACTGTCTCATGTATTCATTGGATTGTGCCTTGAATATTTGTGTTTGTGTGCAATTGTGAGGTGTTGCGGATGTGCGCCTTCAGCATAAAGGATATCTCGTTACAGTAGTGAGTAGAGGTAAGTATATATAAAAGAGACGAAAAAGTGAGACGCATCATTCAGTTCTGGAATATCATCAGTTAACTAATAAACAATAAACCAACCATAATCAACATGAAGTACTATGCTGTGAGTAAATTAAAAATGTATATTGCTCCGTTTTGTACTTCTAATATATGAATAATGTTTATTAATTTGACAACATTGAATTTTGCATTCTTTTCTTTAAACTGTTTTTTATTCTTTGTAATAAGTTATAATACTTATCGTTTTAGCTGATTATTTAACTGGTATCATTTATCGTTATATTTATATATTTTATATTAAATATTACGATTACTAGAACTTTGATTAACAAACCTTTACAAATAATTTTATTTTAAATTATTATAACGTTAAACTCAAAATATGATAAAAAGTTATTATTTAATGCTTATGAAATAATTTATTAAATAGTAAATTAATTCTTTAATCTTCGAATTAAAATTGATAGAAATTTTTACTATAGCTGCGTTTTATAAATAACATTGAGTACTGAACCGAATCTTTTTGCATATAAAAATCTGAAGTATTAGAAATAAATTCTACTTTTTACGATTTTAACTTATATAAAATTCCATACTTTTTAAAGAATCTTAAAATATTTACATTAAACTATTATCTAAATATTTATATAACATTATAAAATTTCATTCCAATCAATAAGAATTATTTTAATTTTTTTCCAAACTACATGTATATAATTATTATTGAATTTTTTTATTTTAAAATTTTTTAAATTTACACATTGTTTTAATTAATAAGCTCACAGTTGAGTTAATTATTTAAATTATTTAAATCAATTTCAAATATTAATAATAAATATAACAAAAACTAATAAATCTTAAATATCTTGAAAATAAATAAACATAAATTAAAAAATTGTTATGGTTATTTAGACACAAGAAATTAAAAAAATTATTCTATATTTTAAATTTGAAGATTTTTTAATGCTTCTTCGCCTATATATTATTATAATTCAATTATAATATGAACAAATGAATCGGCAGTGTAATATAATTTCAACTAATTAATCTCTTCAAATATTCTTGAAATACATAAATAATTTACAGAAAATGAAAGAAAATTGGATTGAATAAACCTTTCACAATGGTTTCAGGTTTCTCTGCTTTTGGTCTTCATAGTCGCTGTATATGCCAGTAAATTCCCATCTGTAGAACATGCTCAACTTAAGCTGAATAATGGTATAAAACCGAGTGCAGTCGAAACCGATGTTGAAACCGAAACTGCAGCCAGAAACAAGCGCGGTCTTCTGTACAGCGCCTACTCAACCCCTTATGCTGCTGCGTATGCTTACCCTTATACTGCTAGCTACAGCTACCCATATGCCTACAGCGCTCCGTACGTGTATCGTTCCGCCTATTATCCAAGTTACTACAGCTCCTATCTACTGGGCTAAGATTCATCATGCAGATACATGCTATTTGCATGGATCCATCGCTCATTGAATATAATATATATATATATATATATATATTTATATGTAGGAAACCTCAGTCTGGTATTGTCATCAATTTTATAACATTCAGAATTGTAACAATGTTATTTATAGAACATACGAATTTACTTTGACCAATCGAAAGAGAAAAGACTCAGGCTAAACACACAACTTTACATTTGTTCCAACATTTGTATTGATACTATATTGCTATGATTTATTTATAATATTATGTAATCCTTACAAGAAATACAATTCTATATATTTTAATCTTAAATTATTCACCTTTTTTCAAGAATACTTACCTTCACATAAAGCTTCAACAATAATAAGTAAATTCTAAGAAACTTTTATTATGTGATAAAGTCAAAAAATAATTTGTATATTAGAGAAATTTTATGAAAAATAATTCTATAAAATATTTCGTAATTGATACGAGCACCCTTAAATAGTATATAGCTTTCTTTTCTCATTATATTTCTGTTTTGATATTTCATAAAAAAATGATATTGAATTAATTAATTTATAAATACAAATTTCAATTTTCCAAATATGTTATATAAAAAACTTTATGTGATTTTGTTGAAAATAGTAATTATTAAATTGATAATGATGAGTTTTCTGAATGATAAGGACAAAATTCAAATTTACATTAGTAAATATTGTAAATTACACCTTATTTGATAAGTTAATGTCTCATTTTCATATTAGAATATAATTTTTTCAATTTACAAGAAATATACTTTGTTGTATAAGAGTATTCAAATCACGATTTCAAAAGTCCTATTTAATTAGCAAATAAATAAATAAAAATTATACGCGGAGTATATTATACATCATGAACCTTTTGCTGAATATATGAAATAATATCAGAACTATAAGTTTTTTATTAAGCTATTGATTTAAAAATCTTATTAAATTAATTATTACATAACATATGTTCCAATTATATATATCTTTTAAAATGTTTGTAATTTTAATCTTTAAAAATGTTTAATGAAATAAAATATTAAACTTTCATAAAACAGTAGAACGTTGATAAAAAAAAAGATTTTAGAATAAGAATTAATTTTTATTCATTTTATTTTAATGTAAAAACGTAATAATCGCTAAAAAAAAGTAAACACTAAATTGTTAAATACGTGTGATGCGTTATAATTTTACTGTGTAAATTACGCTATTAATACTATAAGTTCCATTCTATCTCAATTAATTAAAATTTCGTTGGAGTTGTATTAATGTTGATATTACAAATCAAATAATGTAAAATCATGTAAATATTGAATTTGTTCTTTAAAATTTAAGTAAAATTTAATTTATATTTAGTCGTTGACCTTGTTCTCTTTAGAAGTAATTACTTGTCTCTTATTACCTCCAATCATTAACTACCAATTTATTTAAAGTAAACAAATACTTTTTGGGTGTAACTGAATAATTTTCACAAGAAATATTTTTTTTTATTCTGAGAAGTAGTGATAATATATATGCTGAAATACCAGACAGAACAAACGCAGTCTTAAAAAGTCTCTAATAATTATAAAGTTTATTTTTTACATAAATTTTAATAAAATTTTGACAACTTAAAAATAGTCTTACTAATAGAATAACAAAACACGACTTTCAAATATATTTATTAAATTTTGTAGTGTTTTAGAAAATTTAAGATTCTCACAAATCTACGCTTTAGCCTAAGTTAGCCTACTGAATTTATAAATAAGACTATATGAACTAACTTTGCTTTAGACTGCGAGAAGAGCCAGAGAACTTCGCTGTGTGTACTAGTTAAACATTGAACTTATTGCTTTGGAGAAACGCGCAGTCTTGTGCAGAGGCACCATTGCTTGATGAATACATTAAACTGTACAGTACAACTACTATCTCTTCTTTAAGTATTTGAAAAGCTTTGTTATTACTTTCGATTATCAATTGTAAGACCAGAGTAGTTTACTATTACGTGTGACAATATATCGAAAAAATATAAAACTAAATTTTCTACAATTAATTTTTTGTAATCCTGTACTTATTCTCTTTTTTCAAACTTTTAACTTCTTTTTATGAGAATTTATTTACTAAAATATATTTTAAAGTATCACAATTTATTATTTAAGCTCGCGCGTGTGTAAATGTACGTATTTATAAAAATCTATAAACACGTTTATAATTTATATAAATTTATAAACAAATTACAATTGCCTTGATTACTAAAAATTATTATCCAGTTGATATCGTATCGCATCAAAATATTTTAAGTAGTTCTTATTTATTATTTATGGATGAAAGTTAAAGTTAAACACTAATGAATTAGATATTTAAGTATCATTAATAAAATATACAGTTATAACATTTAGCAATTAACATTTCAAAAAGAAATTAAAGTTCTATAAATTTTAACGTAAAAATTTTAATGTAAAAATTGATTGTCTAATTATTATATTTAAATACTAATATATAGCATTTAAAATTGAAGATCTGAAATAGCTATTCAATGAGAAATAAAAATATATTATTTAAGATTCTTGTCGAAAGATTAGTATACTATTTTAATATAAAAATATACGACATATGTAAAATATACAAGGTGGAGTAATTCTAGGACTAGTAATCAAAACAAAATTCTTTTGTATCAATAATCAACTTTATTCTTTAACATATTTTTCTTTCAGATTGGTATGCTTCTTCTAATGGTTGTCTAATTGGTATCAATTTCGGATTTGTTATCTACATTTGAACTATTTCCCTAAAACAAATACTTCAAGTTAGAGAACAGTAATAGTCATTGGCTGATTAGAAGGGAGAGGGTATTGCATGGTATATTCATTCAATTTTATCACAACAATCATACACTTGTGCATAAATGTTGCCGATGCATTCTTTCGATAAAATAGAATATTTTTTTTTAGTTTCTTCATTCACAAGATAAAATAATTCCACGTAATACGCTCCTGTGACTGCTTTTTGTGCAATTGTTATGTCTGCAGTCGCCTTGGGAGACTTTCCTCTAATCACTGTTGTTCTATAAATTTTCATTTAAACTCAGGTTAGTATTAGTACATCTATATTTCATCTATTGTTACGAATTGGTAAGAAACTCATTTGGAATGTGCTGATATCTTTATATTAGCTATCTTCGTTATTTAAAGTTTCCGGTCATCCAGATCAATACTTTCACAGACCTTTTTTTGTTTCCTGGAGTTATGGATGAATTGAACACCCAGATTTTGTGGCATCATTGATATTCTAATGTTGCATTTAAATTCACTAAACCATCAAAAAATGATTGTTATCGATAAAGCAGATATGCCGTAATGCAATATAAGCTATTCTTACGTTTTGTAGTATGGCTTTTTTCCAAAAAGTAGTGTTTGATTAACACATGAAATATTTTTGGTCAATTATTTTCAGAATAACAAAATAAGCATTATATATAAGATGGTAACTTGTAAATAGATTATCGGATTTTAATAGAATTTGTTCTAAAGATTTTTAAGTTTGGCGTTTTCTGCATTGGCGATATGGATATTATTTTTCTAGTGTCGATATCCAAGATTTTTTACTTGTTATACTATTACCGTTGATACTAATTTATATTTTATCTTTTCAATATAAATTTGTACAAGTTAGTTATTAGATATTTGTAGTTATTTTACTTGAAAATAATATGAAATAAATATTTGATTGTAGCTCAATAAATATATTTTTGTATACATTATAAAAAAGAATAAAACATAATAATTATAAACAATTTATCAATAAAGAACAAATATCTTTCATACTTAGAATAAAAATTACTTATAATATATATTACTTATGAATATACCTTAATCTTTTTTTTCTTAAAATTTTAAATATATACATAAATGATTGAGATTATACATTCTGTACAAAAATGAAGTTTGAAAATAATTAAAAAAGAATATAGGCGTACAATCTCAAATAAAAATTAAAGTACTTAAATGTAAATAAAAATATAACAAGTTCTTAGTTTTAGAAAATACACAGCTTTTGAAAATTTGAAAGTAAAGCATATACTATCTTAATATATAAACGTTATTGTGAACTAAAAATTCATTCATACTGTCTTCAAAAATTTTAAGTTGGTAACTAATTTCCGTTTAATTGTGCAGTTAATTTCGGTATATTGCACAATTGGATTGATTTTTCATGGATCAACTGTTATAATTGATTTATCAACTCAAGAGATTTTAAAAACTTTCACTGACACGCGTACTTGTATACGTTACCAGAATACTCATTGTCAGTTACGCGAATTTCTAATGAAAATTTATGATACAAATTCTAATTACTACGATCAAAATTCTAAGGTAACACATTTTAAATGAGAACTTGCTTAAATAATTAATAACATTTCCAAGGGAATTAGATTTTTTCTAATCATGCTCCATAATAAAAAACGCATCTCTAGTATTGCAGTTTATATTTTGCTGAGTAAAATAAAAATATACTTTTAAGAGATCTATTCAGATATCTAGTTTTTTTACCAAACATATTTTCACAGATTAGTATAAGATAGCTAAAATTTTTAATTTAAATAATATATTGAAAAATTAATTAAGTTAATATTATATAATAATAAATTTATCAAGTTACTGTAACCTTTCATTGAATAATAAATATATTCTTAATTATGGAAATGTAAAATGTAAAAAATTTTGATATAGTAACTATTATAGTAAATATAAATAAAAAAAATTATAGTAAATATAATAGTAACTATTATATCTATTAATTTCTGCAATATTTTGATATATTTACTATAAGAAAATAAATTACTAATTTATTTTCATATGTTTTATTTATTTACTTGTATATAAGGTATAATTTAATTACAATTTTGCAAAATATAAAATGAGATATTGATTTTGAAAACCACAACGAATGTATATTGTTTTTTTATACAACCCAGGATATTATTAATGGAAAAGTATCAAAATATTTAATGCATCATATCAGTAACTGAATATGTATATTTGTTAGAATTTATAAAAGACGTTTTCTTAAAATATATTAATAATGTTTTGATATTGAAACTAATAATATTTAATTTCTCTGTAATTTTTTCTATAATTTGATTAATGTACAATAAAAAACTTTAATTTTCACTTTATAGTGTTACATTGTCAAAAATAATATTTAATAATTCAATAAAATATAGTATATTGTAGAATAATTCAAATAATTCGATAATAGGAAAGGGATTTCTCATTTACCTTAAAAGGGGGTTAGAATTGTAGATTATTCTTCTTGCATCAAACACCCATGTAGATAGCTAAAATTCGAAATTCGGGGTTTTCATATGATTGATATATTGTCTTAACAAAAAATATAAAGTAGTATTACAAATATTTAACGACCAACATTGCTCAAGTTTGGAACGATGAAAGTTGACAAGAAAGTCCATTGTAATTCCTGAACGATCGCGACCCAACTGTATTTATATACGTACTGGAATACTCAAGAGACTTGGTCAGTTAGTATCTATCGATCATTGAAAGAAATACATTTTTTATTTTATATTGACGCATTATGTGATAAATATAATATGTGACAAAATTTTGTTTTTTTGAATGTATAATAAAGATCGAACAGAGTGATAAGACGATTGTTTCGTGGAGTGGTACAAAGTCTAAGGGTTTAGGTTTTATAATTACAATAAAAATGAAAGTGTTTTTTGTAAGTAAAAAAACTATATTTTTTATAACTAAAAATTTTTTAATAATATTAACTATTTCTTTTTAATTTATGCTATTGAGCTGTTTAAAACTTTTACAGTATTACGAAATTCTAAAAATTTTATTTAACTATGATTGAACTATTGAATAATATTTTTAATTACACATTTTAAAATTAGTTGTTCTGTTTGGTGAATATGGTAATACTATAATATCTAGAGTTTGACTAAGTTAACTAAGAAATCGTACACGATTAATGTAAAAATATTTTAATTTAAAATCAAATAATTACTACAATTACTGAATTCAAAAGTACTATAATAATTATTACAGATATATTTAAAAATTTTTTAATAAGAAGAAACTTTAACACATTAAAATAAAAAATAATTATTTATTAACACGTACCGAAAAATATTACTGTAAAGAACAAACATTACAACTAATACATATTTTACTGTAATCATTTTTAATGCAATGCTTAAAAGATAAAATTAAAAATTCAATTAAATGCAAAATCAAATCATGAAAGTTTAAATAGAATATGAAAGAAATATACATATAAGGTAAAATAACATTATTAAGGTCATTTTACAAAGTTATTTTTATGTTTTTTAAAGTTATTTTTAAGTTAATTCAACAAATAATGAAATTCAAAAAAAGAAAATTATTAATTTCCATTAACAAAATTGTTTAATTTATTGACTTATAATTTTAAATGAATTGTAATAAAATTAAAAATATTTACATATTCTATAATTATTCTTATAAAAATTGATATAATTTATTTTTAAGACTAAAAAGATTACTTCAAGCTTAGTTTTTTAGTTATCTCGAAATATTAGTGTAATAGATAAATTTCATAACAGAAGTTAAAGTATGAATGAAATTTTACGTTAATCCTGATTCATAGAATATAGTTGTGATCTTTCATTTTAGAGACATAAATAATTACTATCGACTGAAGTTCCTAATCAATAAATTTAAGTAGTTTTATAACATTCTTTACTTCAATTTTGTAAATTATTGGTTATTATTATTTAGAAAACAATTTTTAAGATAGCAATAAAATATTTATATAAATCTATTATATAAATAATTAAAAGCAAATCAATTATGTCAATTTACAAGAGTATTTAGAGTATTTAAAATGAAATACCTAATCATATTACTATAAAAATAGAATTACGTAATAATAAGATTTAGGGATTCTACTTTATTCTTAATATTTATCCAAACAATTAAATAATATAGAATAAAATAAAATAAATATACAAATAATAGTCGTAAATTTATTCTACTATGAAAATAAAATACGATATTAAATATGTCTTGAAAATTTTAGTTAGTTTTAATTAGAAAAAATACTATTTTTGTATTGTCTATTATATTATATAAAATTCTCAATTTTGAAGTTCTTAACAGTGATTTATTAATATAATACATATAAATTTATATATAATTTTATACATTTATACATTTTATACATTTAATTTATATATAAATTTATATTTATATATAAATAAATATGTATTTTATTTATTAATAAAATACATATTTAATAATCATGTTAAGCTAATTTAAAAATAAATAAATTTATCATTAAATATGCAGTAGATAGATTTAGCTAATATAAAATTTTCGTTCAATAGGTGACATATTTTCTATTCGCAGAAGTTTTTTGTGTATTGACGGATCAGAATATCAACTCCCATATATTAGAAGTGAAACAATTGGGAAATGTTCACCATAGTATTATTAATCTCCCTTCGTATAACAAATTTTTTTCTGCAGAAAGAAAAATAGATCCTGAATATTACTCCAATCAGCCCAAACAATTTACTGGTGATAACTATCATGAAATTGGTAGGTATGGATATAGAAGGAAAGTTGCTACTAAATTACAGAATCAGAAAAATCGACCCTTTAAACATTATGGCCCCCCGAATCAAGGAACTCCACATTTTCTTCACGAGCATAATCAACAAATATTTATGAATAATGATTTAAATATGGTGATACCAAATTCAACGAAACTGTCCAAAGCTTCGGAAGAAAATTCAATTGCTAGTCAAAATAATCAACCATTTGGGCAACATACTGCTAATTACTTACCACCGAAAAATCAAGAGCTACCATCATACTCTGTGTCACATCTGTTTTTAAACCGGAATCATGACTTTCCCAATCATTATCAGCAACAACGTCAACAATTTCACTATCAGGGACAACAAAAAAAACAATTGCATCAATTTCAAAACGATAATAAAAATTTTCTTAGAGAAAATATTGACGTTTCAAATCCAAATTCCATCCACAATGTATTTTTAAATCAGCAAATATCAGATGCAGTTTTATTTTTAAGTAAAAATGCTCAAGCTATAGCTAATCTCTACGGTATACCGGCATCAAATGATAATTATGCTCCCAATAATAAAAATATTGAGCACATTATTCAAAATCAACAACAAAATCAACAAAATCAACAAAATCTAAAAACTCAAATTGTTAACAATGATCAATTCCAAGAATTTCCGAGTTTGGTTCCTTCATATGCTTCTGGTATTCTAAGTTCTCAAGAAACTCTTGAAAAAATAAGGTCACTGAAAAAAGATCGTTTAAATTCTCAGTTACATCAGGCACTGATAAATCAAGAAATGTTTGTAAAACATTACCAAAATGTCAATAGTAATAATTATTCACAAAGTAAAAGTGGAACAATTTCTAACTTAGAAGTTACGAAAACAAATCCTTCTTTTTTTAATACTCGATACAATGCATCTTTACTCAAGTATCAACCATTTTTACCTTCTAATATAAAAAGCTCCTTAGAAGGCATTTATGGAACATCACTACCTATTATGACGTCGACTCCAATTCCTATTTCTCCCACGTCAGTCACAGTACTGGAAATGAATCAGCATGATAGTGAAATGGATAATACTCAAGTAGATACTAGTTTATCTGCAATTGATAACATAAGGTCTAGTATAACAGATGCTGAATTTTCTAAATACGAAGAAGTTGTACCAACTTTTATATCTTCATCAAGTTCAATTCCAAACTTTCTGAATTACAGAGGACAATCAATTTTTACTACACCTTCAAAATCAGTCCATAACTCGCCAACATATTTTTCTATTCCTATATCTACTAATACTGATGTACAATCATCGCAATCAGGATCAACAATCACTACAAATTTGCCCAGTATTTCATCGGATGCATCAATATATTCGATACCTTTAAGATCGATTCACTCATTTTTTAATTCAGTACAACCTCAGATTGTGAATCCCAATCCACATTCAGCCATTAATGGAGCTACACAGATAGATCCAACTTTAAGAATCAGTCTTGTAACAGAGAACCCTGCTATTATCTATAAGCCTTTGAAAGTATATTCACTTTCCTATTATCCTAATGCAGCTTATCAACAATTGCAGAAACCACTTGGAATAGCAAGACCAACGAATGTCTGGAAATATGCGCCTTCTTTAACTCAAGTGAAACCATTTACGATATGATATTATTTAAATATAAAATATATATTTAAGAATTAGTTTTAATAAATAGATTGTATTTTTAAGTTTTTAATATTTAATATATAGTACTACTCTGTTTTTAATTTATGTAAATTAAGTTTTATTTATTTTTTGTAATAAAAACGTTTTACTTTTTTATCTTATAATTATTTTTTATTATATAATAATTAAGAAAGCATTTTAATAGAACATAATAATTCAATTATCTTTATCGTTTATAAATAATTTAATACTAATATGGTAATAATTATTGAAAAAATATTTTCATAGAACATTCTTCTATGCATATAAATTACGTATGCTAATGAATACGAACAATGCATTTACTATAAAATTACTTTCTCAAAGAGAAAGTATAGCATCTTATAGTTAGAAACTGTTAAATTTAACGTATTGTTTAGTTTTAATTATGTGCTAAAATAAATTGCACAAATTAAAAATTTTCTATACATTAAGAAGTTTATTCAATTATTTTATATTAATTATTAATTCATAAATTATTAAAATATATTATATTAAGTATTATTTTAATATACTTAAGTACATAAAATGCTATTTATTTTTAAAATTATCTAGCTATTAATTTAAGTAAAGGAATTTTATAATTGTATTTAGAATTGTATAGTAGTCATTATAAATATCAATTATATATTTTTTAAGTTATATTGATGTAAATATTATTGAGAAACTGATTTTATCATATTTTTTAAAAGATTCATTTTTGTAAAATTTTTAAAATTAATTTGATAATAGTTCTATAATACATTTTTGTAATAAATGGAACTATTAGAAACATTATCAATCAGGTTAGTTCTTCGATATATGATGAATAAAGCTAAATTTTAGTTAAAGGTTGCTATTTTCATTGACTAAAATAAATCTATGAAATAAAATTTAAAGTCTAATTCGTGATTATCTATATATTTCATGTATAGACTTTTTATCCATATATAAATACAAAGTTCTTTGTGTATAAATTTATGATAGTATACGTATAGTAAAATAATTTCATATTTTTATAGAATATTATCAAATACTATTTGAATCTTATTACGAAGTATTATATAAACCATAATACTTTGTTTTAACAATTTTCCTTAAATAGTTTTATGCAGTAAATATTGATAAATTTGGATTTTTTAAAATTATGTTTATTAGTATTGAATCAATAACAGAAAAAATTAGTTTAAAATTATCAATTTTTAATATTACTGCAAAACTAAATAAAGAAATAAGTATTATTCATCATGATTATGTACTAATATTTAATAATTATATGAGGTCAATTTATTATTATAATTATATTAGGACAATTTATGGTCATAAATCGTTAAATAAAATTTTTTCTTTCTTTGACAATAATATTTATTAAAATTGCTGTAAATTAATTCACTAATTACTATTTAATTTGTCGAAGTCATACTTAGTTTTTAAAGTACCTATTTTCTAAATAATTACTTTATAAAGTGAGTTACTTTATAAGTCACTTATTTAATGTTTTATGAGAAATTATTCGAATCAAAAAAATATTGTGTACTATTAAGTTTATAACAGTTTTTATTTTATAATATTCTAAATAAGTTATTTTAACTTATAAGTTAAACTTATAAGATATTATAACTTATAATTAACTTAATAAGTTATATTTTGAATGATGTACTAATTTTACTAATTTAAGGATTTAAATTTATTATTTATAAGTAGAACAATGCATCCATAGATGTGCCTCTATATTTATAGATCAACACTATTGTTAATGTACTAGTTGGTCAGGTTTTTTATTACTATCAGTATCTTCAGTCAAAAGAAAATTCTATATATATATATATATATGTATATAGGTATGTATGCATGTAACAAGAATATCATATTATATGCCTGTAAATAATTTAAAAAATAATTATAGAATAATAGACTTTAACAAGCAAAGAATTTCATAGAACGTAATATCAGCATATTTTATAAATAATACTAACGTGACTATTATTAAGATATACAAATAAGAATTCGACAAGTTATGATTTGAAATAACAGGATTAATTCATTTTTATGTATATTTTATATATATTTATGATATCGTAAAATAAGTGTTTTCAGTTTTGTAAATAAATACTTATAGAATATGAAACAAAAGAAACTATTACTTTACGAGGATATTTTTTAAATAAATAGGATTTATATACATATATATGATTAAAAATATTCATATATGTAGATAAAATTTAAAAAATTCATGTAAGAATACAGGAGCTTAAATTAACTAAGAAAATTTTTTAGAATAAACATCTAAAAAGTAAATGCTCAGTGTATTTATCAAATTATTTTTTATCTATTACTAATTACTAAATTTGTCTTTCCTTATGGAAATTAATAGCATGAAATCATCTATGTTAAACATTAGTTTCTTAGTAAATGACATATATTGATCAATTCAGTAGTTAAATTATAGCACCATTCGCTAAATTACAATACAACAAATACATCATAAGATTACAAAATTAGCTATTCTTTAGTAAATAGCTATTCATATAAATAATATTGTTCTAAATATTTTGAAATGTCAACTATACTGTAGCTCCTGACCACATAAGAAATCTAATTATTGTACTTCAGGCAAATCAATCATAAATCGACCTTGAATTTTAGACAACTCTTAATCCTAATCTCAATAAATCTTTGAATATTCAATTCACGATCTTACAGCCAAATTTGACCTGACTAATATCAAGCAAACGCTAATATGTACAAATGTACATATATCTGAGAGATAAATTAAGATAGCCATTTCATATAATGAAAGGTATTACTTTTTAAGTACAACCGATTAAATTCATTTATTACGAATTTAATAATAATATAAATTGACAGGCAATTATAAATAGTTGAATATAAGTTTATGAGCGTCGAATAACGCAAAATGCACTGGAGGAAAAATTAGATTTTGAGGTTATAAAGAATGCACGCGAAAGGATGAGCTCAGGTTCGCGCTCATTCAACTGGGCGCGATCTTGTGATTTGCTCACGCCACTTGTATAATAAATGTATTATTCCTCTAAATAAAGGTGTTTTTCCCTTTTACTATGGTGGTAGTAAAACTGTCTTAGGTGAGAAAATTACTAAGAGTACAGTTGAAAGAGAAAGATAACACTAATACAAAATCCGATCATTTCATTTCTATCTAAAAGTTTATATTATGAAACTAAAAAAATTTTTATATTTATATTTCCATGTTTCCATAAAATATAGTTGTACAATGTACTAATAACAGAGGTATTCAATTTGCATACTTTTTATTTCATAATATATGTTCTTGAATTTGAATTTTGAATTAGAATTCATTGTAGAATATGTAAAAGCGTTCTTACATTTTGAAATTAATTTAATTATAATGTGTGCATTTCTGATACTCGATTTTTTTTATTCACTTTGCCATTAAGCTCATGTATAAAAAATATGTACATGTTATATTATATTTGTTATTAATTAATATTTAATATTTTACAAAGAATTATTTAACTTTATTTTTTATTAAATGAGGTTTAGTTTCAGTTGCAAATTATATTAAAATTATTTTATAAATTTAATCCATTAATAATTGAAAACTTAAAGTATTAGTACATTCTATTTATTTATTAAAGTAAAATAAAATATTCTGTTTCGAATGAAATATTGTCATTAAGTTTATATTCAAATATTTGATATTGACTTTTAATATTAAAAATTATTCTTTTATTTATAAAATTAAATATAAATAATGAATTGCTTATTATAAAATAAATAATTCAAATTTTTATAAAATATTAAAGTGTAACTACCAAAATTTTAATTTTTGTTATATTAAAAATTATTTTCATAAAAACATCTATTAAATTTTTATTACCGTAAATGAGCTTAATTCATGTTAAGATATGAAAAAATTAATAATATTATATGTAATAATCAAAATAAAATATTATTTGTAACATAGTAAGTCGAGTTTTATATATTTTCAAATGTTATAAATAGATACAACAACAAAAATGTACCTCAAGTTATAACTTTTATTAATTTAATAATTTAATTGTATCAGTCTATTAATCAATACATTTTCAGTTAAAGAACCATTCAATCTTTATATACTCATTTGTCAGTAAAATTAATTACACAAATAAAACAAATAAAAATATTATTCATTAATATTATTAATTATAATACGGATTATGCTGACATAAAAAAAGTACGAAATTAAACAATTATATGTTTAAATATCAAAAGATAGAATAATTTAATTTAAATTCATAAAAATGAATACGTAATATATTTATAAAAATTAATTTATTTACCAAAAGAAAAAAATTCTTTTATAATACATTTAGATAATTATTTTTCTTAGACTATCTATATGACTATCTGTATTCGTATATTCATATTGAAAATTTACTAACTCTGATTCTATTTATTCATGAGAAAATATTTTTTTATTCATTGAAATAATATTAATTCCATTTAATATAAAATTTAGTTTCATCAAAATTTATTATAAAAGAATGTTTTTAGGCAAATAAATCATTTTTATATCGTTTGTCTTATAAGAATAATATTACTTAGATCTCTACATCATGTTAAATTAAATTATCTGATCTTTTGTCATTTAAAAATTAATTTTGATATTAGATTTAATTGGTATTAAATACTGCATGTTAATAATCATTTCGTATTTTATAATTGTATATTCTTCTATTTTTCATATACTTCTGAGCACGTACTACACAAACATTTGTTTTAGGCCAAGTTTAACATTATTAAAATATATAATTTTATTTTATAATTCTATATTTTTACAGACTAAAGCACTATATAATGAAACGAAGGTATTATTATTTTTATGATAGGTATTGTTATAATTCTTAATTGAATTAAGAACATATCGTAAATAATTTCAACATTTTTTTCAAATAAAAATATAAGTAAATATTAAAGTCTTCTATTAGTTTATGAAAACTAATAAATATATTATTAATCTTCTTACTCATCTATTTGTTTCTAAAACACATAATAAAATTACATGGTATTATATGGCAAGATGTAAAAAATGATGTATAATCACAATTCATATATTTGAAATAACTGGCTACAAAAATCTTTAGAATAATTTTGAAACACCGATATTCTGATTAAAATTAGGTATAAAGTATTATAGAGTAAATTAATCTTAAACATGCATGTGTAAGACTTTGTAAAATCTTTTCAATATTTAACTCTCGAATCTATTGCCTATTTTTATTTAAACGTTCAGCAAGTTTGGACGAACATGAAGTGTTCTTGTTTTCTGTCGCATTGGCCCAATGACTCTCTTGTACTTTTACCGCTCTTAAAACTACACTAGATCCAGTGAGTCGAGATTCCTATCTATACCAGATCTTAAAGACTAAAATTGTGAAATCTTATCATTTACGGTGAAAAAGTCGCTTCAATCTTCTATATAAATTCGTAGAAAAAGTAAACGAAATAGACTGGTACTTGCTGATCTATTGCTTATTAGTATTAGAATTAATCGATCATGAAATTATATTACATAAATAACATGTTTTCTTATTAATAAAAATCATTTTTGTTCAAGATATCAAGAATTATATTTTAATTTATATTTATTCTTGATAAAAAAACATATTTAATGTTCAGAAAAAAAAGATACATTTAATAATATTTAATTAGTATATAATTGGTGTAACAAAATTTTTTACAATTTTTTTCTAAACTAAGATAAATATTACTAAATAATCATAAAATAATTACTAAAACAACGATATTCATTAATCTAATTTGATATAGTTATTATTTATATAATCATTAAATTTATGTAATAATTAAAACTTTATGAAACATTTAATTCAATTGCAATCTATCCTTTTCATTGGTATTTAATCACCATAATCTTTTCTACTATTGTTTTAGAGCTACGAGGTTTTTATTTCTAAAAGAAAGGGTTATTTTTAAATATAATTTCTGTTACAGCTGAGAAGAAAGTTAAATAAAATAAATTCCTTACGAGGGTTTTCAATTGAAAAATGAAAACAATAAAAACTTTTACTCTTTATTGTACTATTTTTATAACTAAATTAAAATAAATTTGGATACAATTTTAATTCGTTCAAATTTAAAAATGTTTATAAAAATTATAATTACATATAATACAATTATAGTAAATATCAAGCAGTAGATATATTGATATCAGGAAACAATAATTTTATAAAAATTTATTGTTTATATTTACTTCAAATAATTTATTTACTTCAGAGATCATTTATACTCTCTCTATTTCAAATGTATTTAACTCTAATTAAATATATATGAGATATATATTGAAATACTATAGTATAAGTTGTGTCAATTATTTATATATAATTAATAATAATCTAATATAAATAAAAGATATCTCAATTATATATTCAACTTATCGTGTATTTTTCATAAATATTATTAATATTTATGAAAATATATAATACTAATTTGTTGCGTTACATGAATGATATCTAATAAATTATTTACAAAAGTTTTAAAACATTTTAGACGTAAAAAAAATTTTAAGTTCAATGATAAAAAATGAAAATATTTTAGAATAATAAAAAAAAGTATGAGAAAAAGATTATTTAATCGTCATTAAAAGGATATTTTTTAGCATCATATCGAAAGTTTAATTTCTTTTCTAACAATGTTTTATGTACTAAATTCAATGCAATGATTGAAATAATTGAAATAATTCATAAATTCTGGAAGGTATTATTGATACAAATATAAGTGATTAAATTCATATTACAGAATATTCATTATTGAAACTTCTCCCATTTCATCTCTTATTGTCTTGTAGATTAATTTAAATGTAGAAATAATTTAAAAATGTTTTTCGAAGATAAATATTTAAAAAAATTTTATCTTTGTTCGAATTCTGAAATGAAATACATTCAACACGTCTTTTCACTGTATCTGGCCGATCGAATGCATTGCGGCCACAAATGTATGATAACGAGTCATAAACGCCTTCTCCAAAGTACGTGTGGACTTGCTTACCTTCACCTAGACCTTTCGTTTCTAAAGAAAAAGAACAAGAGGGGATTGTGATATAAAATGTCTCATCTCGTCAGCAATGGCATCAGAGACACCACGCAACTTTATCTTAGTCAGTGATTTTCTATATGCGGAACAACGCTATATATTTGACACATTCAGACGCAACTCACATTAATTATTTCAAGATATGCAGTTCTCAGTAAGTTATTCTTACACCCCTTGTTATTAATTGTAATTTATTGAGTAGCATATTATAATGATTTATGCAATAATTATGCTAATTAGTCTTATAATTTATCCTGTTACTATTTTTTTAAACAATATTTTTACATATATTTTTTATTGTTACATTCAATTTAACATAAACTTTATTTTAAAACAATACTAAATGTAATCTATATTTATTAGATTTTTATAAATGTTGAATACCACTTTTTATTTTTTTTATCTAGCAAGAATAATATATTTGACAACGGAATAAATAAAAGGGTTATAAATAAACTAATTATATGAATTTATGGTAAATTGCATTGAATAATTGTTACATTAGTATACATATATTGTAATTATTAAATAAAATTGTGATAAATATCTAATTAATGTTGAAATTAAATTATACCGTAATGAATATTACTTTCAATTAATTTACCTAACATTTTCTTAATTTTTTTATCCTGCTATAGATCTTCGTTGTTCTTATAACAACTCTGTCAGTTGTGTGTTGCAAAGATTATCATCCACATCAACGAGATAACGGACAACAAAGAAGATATAAAGATAATAAAAATAAACGTGGAATTGGTGATTACTCTGGTCTTACATTTGGAGGTCCATCATTTCAAGGATTTCAAACAGCTTCACCAGCGGGTGTTTCATTCGCTCAGGGATTTCCAAGTTTTGGAGGATATGGTAGTTATGGTAATTACGGCAGTATTAATTCTTTAAATCAAAATTCTTTGAACCTTTCACCGCAGTCTACATCAGGATTTTCAACCATAGGAACACACATCGTAGGAAATGAAAATTTATCTCCGAACTCTGGCCATCATTTACAGTCATCTGGTTTGAATTTTGCAAGTTTGTTGGACAGTTCGGCACGTAGTCAGAGTCCTTACTTATCTACCAATACTGATTTATATTCCCAAACAGAAAAGACAGGACCAGTAACTTTTGCCTCTCATGGATCAATAGCCACACAATTACAACCTCAATATACACCAATATATGCAACTGGATCTCAAGTGGGATCGAATAACTATGCTATCCCTGTTATTCTAGGATCCTTCCAAGGTTCTAATCTCCAGGACTACAGATTATCCCCTTCAACTTTAAATAGCTTAACCTCTCAAGGGCTTTCGATTAATTCATCACCAGCTGGTAATGGGGGATCTTATAATACTCCATACTTACCATTAAGTGGAGAATCTTCATCTCAAGTAGTCACTGGTGGTTATATTATGGCTGGATCAACACCACAACAAAGTACATCATCAAGCAGCTATAGTATACCTATATCTGCATTGTCATCTGTACCATCTTCATCTGAGTATACAAAGCCTATTCCATTTTCTCCTTTTGCTTCAATATTTAGTAATCCGAGCTACAGCAATTCATCACCATCTTCAAGTTACCAATTACCGACTGTATCCTCATCTTACCTAAGTTCCCCTTCAAACTTGTTAGGTGACTATAAAAAGTATGGTACAACATCACCTAATGATAATATGTATGCAACTAGCAATCAAATGCGTACTTATGGTGCGACCATTAAATTAGAAAATCTTGCAAATCCAAGTACACTTTTCGGAAGTTCATCGAACACTAATTCTGGCTTTTCGAATTCTATAGGTACAAATTATGCCTCATCTCCAAATTATTTCAATAATAATTTAAAAACTATTCCATCTAGACAATCTAATTATTTAATAACAAGTTATGGAACACCAGCAATGTCTTATGCTATCCCCTCTACGAGCTATGGTATCCCTAGTAATTCTCAGTCTAATAGTAATTCAAATTATAATTCCCAAAGTTCTGTTTCTACAAATCCTAGTGTTAGCTATATACCTTCAGATGTTTCTAGCTATTCAAATTCTGGAAATAGTTATAGCTCTCCAAGTTCAAATTCTTATCAAACTGAATCTTCTTACAGAAATTCAGGTCTCAATCCACCTTCTATAAATTTTTCAAGAACTAATACAAATTATGCATCTCCCAGCAGCAGTTTTTCAAATAATGGTAATTCTATCTTAAACTATAAGAGTCCATCGTTAGGTCCTACGTCTAATTTGTCTAATATAATTGAAAATCATTCATCTTTACCTTCATCGCATATATATGACACTGGAACTGATACTTCTAGCTCATTTCCAAATCCTTCAACTCGGCATCTCAGATATCCTGCGAGTAAATCAATTCATTTTATGAATAAAGAAGAACCTATAGGCATTTCAGGTTATGATACAATTTCGTACTCCGTGCCTAACGAAAGGTATTAAATAAAAATTAGGCCATATTTCTGATCAAAAACTGGTCTTTATCCAAAAATATTATGCCAAGCTTATATTTGTCGTCATATTTATGTATAAGAGTACGCTATTACTTTATTTTGATAGTAATATAAAAAAAAGAAGTTAATTTCTTTTATGTACTTCTAAAAATAAAGCTTATAAAAGTAATAATGAAACTAAAATCTTGTATGAGTTTCTGTCTGTATTAAGTTTTATAATGTGTATAAATATTTTTATTATATTTCCTATTTATCTATTGCGTTGAATCATAATAATATTTTTTACATACCGAGCGATTTTGTTAGTAATTATTTATTATTTATTTTTATAATAAAATAATTTATACTTAAGACGAATTTGTCAATTTATTTTTAGAAAAATATTGTATTGTTATTGATTATATTAACAAAATGATTATATTAAAAAGAATTAAAAAGTTTTTAGTATAATAACTATCATTCATTTACCTACTTGAATCTTATATAAATTTACCACTTCGCTACTAATGATACAAATAACTTTTTTGATCACTGAATGATCTAAAAAATAGAAAAATTACCTTTCAAATATTTTGGTATTTCAAAGATTAACACAATCATTGTCCAAGAATATTCGTAGATATTTTCTATAAATATTAAATTATAATTTTACTATAATATATTTTCCTATTATTCATTAAAATATTTTTTATGAAAAATGTTTCAAAAGTCATGAAACATTTTTTAAATCTTCAAACACTAAGTTTTATAAGAAACATATTAACCAGAATAATAACATTATTAACTAAAAAAGTTAAACTTATATAAATACTGAAAACTATTGAAAAAAGAATTATATTTTGGTTACATTTTCTTGGCTTACTTGCAATTACACAGCAGAGTGTACTTTAGCATTACGAACGTAATTAGTTCTTCTTTTTAATAAAATTATAAAAAGTACTATTCAATGAAAAGCATATCTTTAAATTTCTTATAAAACTAGAGCAACTAAAAAAATGGTTTAATTTGGTATTTTATCTTTATTTTAATAAATTTTTATTACTCATATTTTCTATTTTACATATTTTTAAATAGTAAATATGAACGTTCAATAATTTAAGTTAAGAAAGTTTAATAATTATGAAAATATTTTATAAATACACAACTTTGTGACGTACAAGAAGGTGATGACTTTTACTTTAAGAGTCGATGACCGGATAAAAACTGATTCTCCTTTCTAAATATTTTCTTTTATTTATAAAAGTATCCGTACGAGTGTAGGAAAGTCTGACTAGTTTTTGTTATACATATAACTTGCCCTTCTAGAATAGTTCCCTTCTTTATGTACTATTTGTATTGACGTCCAACCGGATTAATTTAAAGATAGCAGACTTTACAAAAGTTGGTTGGATAAAACTAGCTTCTTAAAAGGTAAAACTCTATTCTCACTTATTTACTGCATCAAAGATAGATATAAGTTGGTGTTTTTTCTTCTTTATAGGCACCTTTTACTTTTAATATAAGGAGTCTATCATTGTATCTATTCTAATTCTGATTTTATTACAAAACTTAAAAGATGATCTCTATCTTTCCTTTTTTAAACGCAACATTAATTCTATTTAACATAAAATTGAATGATATTTATTAATTAACTACAAGGAATTTCTTTAGTTGGATATATTAATAGTTTATATTAAATTTTCAACGATATCGATTTTGCTTAAAATTTAGTAGTATTTTTATTGAGTCTATAAAATTTACTAATAGATTTTATGAATGTTTAAATATTTATAACATCATAAGAAAAAAATAGTCTTAAATCTGTACATGAATTTATCTTATTTTTTATTTTTAATATTCTTTAAAAGTTAAAGACAACTTAAGTTTGATTTGTAGAATTTATTTAATCAATTTGTTATTTGTATGACTATATGAAATCGAATTTTGAAACCTTAGCGAAATGTGTGTTGTATAAATGTATTAAAAAAAATTTTTCTATAATAAACTACTATTTAATTACTTTATTATGTTTACTTTTATAAATTAATATTAGGTAAATTATTTACAAACGTATCTTTAAAATTAATAATGATTATTACTATTATTATTAATAATGATGATTATTGCAAAATCGATAATATAGTAAAAAGATTTAAAAAGATTTTGTTAAAGAATCGGCTATGAAATGGATGTACAATTATAATCTTAATCACTAAATACAATTCGTCAATTTTTAAATAATGATAAAGTCAGTAAACAGATTACGTAACAGTTTTAAGTAAAGTACATAATATTTTATATTATAATAAAAAATGTAGCAATGTTTGAATATTTTATTTTTTATATATTGCTTGTATATATTTCCCATGAGTATACATACTAAATATTTTATAAACCTTTATATCCATTAAATTATGTATAAAGAAGTTCGTGAATAAAAAATAAATGTATTAAATAAAGTATTATGTAAAATATATAGTCGTAAGAAAATAAAGAGCAGAAGCCTACAGTAAAATTCTGTATACTAAACTGTCAATCAAATAATATACTACTTTCACTATTAAGCATATACCATAAGTGTATCTTAAATTAATTTGACAATCAATGTTTTTTGCCTACAATTATTCCAGTTGTTTACATAAAAGTTAATTTTATTATATCTAAGATTATCTATCGTTACTAATGTTACAATTATTAATCTAAAAATATAAATTTGTAAATTTAGTAATCACTGTTAATCAGTTAATTAATTATGAATTCCTTTGTAATTATTTTCATGTTTTTTTGTTTATTCTATTTAATAAAACAAAAACTTACTTTATAATAAGTACATTTAATAACAATATTTTATACTTACATTCACTTTTGTGATGGATTATTATAATAATAATGAATTCACATAACAATATAGTTTATAGATCTATTTTATAATTAATTAGAAAAAACGGAACAAAATAATTTGAAGGAGTGGAAAAAATTATAGTAGAAAAAAATAGATGTAATTTATATTTATATATAAATTAACAGTAGAAATAAAAATTGAAGAAAATTAAAAAAAATTAGAATAATAGTAATTTATTTATTAAATAAATATCTACTTTTATTAACTTAATTAAGATATCAAAATACATATCATGAAGTTTTCTTCTAATAACAGATATCAATGTTATATTATCGATAAAATAAAGAACAAAAATACAAAATTTATATTTGATGAAACTTTATCTATATTATTTGCAATTACACAAAAGATAAACAGAAACGTTAAATATTTATAAATATCTTTTATGTAATACTAAAAACAATTTATCATTAATAAACAATATATCATTAAATGGTTTATTAAATATGTTTACTTGCATTAATAACGTGTTAGGACAAAAAATGGTATCTGCTTCGATTTTATAAAAATTTTGCATGAAAATATATCTTTACTATAAGTATCTGGAATACTACAAACATTTTTAAAAATGATTTGGATAAATTTATTATTTTAAAACTAAAAAATTAGATATATAAATATATTTTACAATAATTCATCAAAAAAATAAAAAATCAGATGAAAAATCTAAATTATATTATTGATACAAAAATAAAAATTAAAAACAAATAAAACTGAATATAACTTATAATAAATTAGTTAATAAAATGCTAAAATGATAGTATATACGATTATCTCAAAGAAGTAAACGATGAAATTTCTTTCCTTACAAATTTATAACTATTAAATAACATTTCTAATAAACTAAATTATAAAAAATGCTGAAGTTTTGATAGAATAATAAATATTAAATTAAAAGATTCTAAAAATATAAATAATATTTTATAATTATTTTCAAGAATATGCTGAAAATATGTACTATCACAAATAAAAAAACATGAATTTTTATCTTCTAATTTACGTCAAATTAGAGTTCTACAAAATCTCAGTAACATTTCTTAAATAGTCATTTTTAATCCATAAATATAATATAGTACAAAAAAAAATTTTTTTTAGAAAAATAATTTAGTTTTAGATTTAACATTCAACGCTTTTCAACGTAATTCAACCTTAAAAATTTAACATTCAACCTAACAATAAAATAATAACTTGAACATTTTTCGGAATTTTGAAGCAAAGCAGTAGTAGTGAGTGTTGAATTTATCTAAAATAACCAATCGATATAATTTATATTAAGATCTAATATAAAAACAAATTTTTAAATTTCAATATGTTTATTAACAATAATTTCGAATTTATTCAAAAACAAAATATTTATTGGTTTTAGAGATTAATTTTAACTAATTTAACGAAGAATATAAAATTGAAAACGGATTTAGCAGGATTCAGTAAATTTAATTTATTGTAATGTCATAAACATTTTCCTTGAGATAACTAATCAATAGAATACCATATGAAAAAATTTCAATTTTCAACAAATTGTTGAATTTTAAAATTATTTGACACATAAAAACTTATACTAAAAGCAATTTTGTGTTTTATAAAGAATGAATTAAATTTAGTTTTACACTAATTTTATACTACAATTAATAATAATTGCACATTTAAATATTACAGATCTACAGAATGTTTTTGAAAATATTATTTAAAGTATTTCTAATGTCATGCGAGGTATTATTTTAGATTAAATTTTTACTAGAAGATAAAATGTAGTATCAATTGTATGTAATAAAAAGCTATTTAACAACGCAAACAAAATTTCTGCATGAAATTCTGTAAAATTGAAAATAACATATTTTCTATAAATACAAATATAGATATCAAAAAGAATCGCAAGAAATTTTTCTTAAAAATAAATATATAATAAAGAAATACAATATTAATTGAAAAATAATATGTTTTATAAAGCTGTATTAATATTATCCTTAATTTTATCTATTAATCCTAATAATTTTTATTTTTTACAATTTAATGATTAAAATAATAATATATTATATTTATTCATTACAAATTTATTAATTTATATTTAATTATATATGTATTATTTATTGATGTTCTATAGGATTTCCAAAAAACTTGTTTTAAAATAATAATTTGTATTTCAAATAAAAAAAAAATTAAAAGCAAGATAATTTGAGAAATATATGAGCAATTATTCAATTATAATTTAAAAATTTTTACTAGATATGGATAATAGGAACTTAAATTAAATTACTCCCAATAAATATAAACTTTTTAGGTAAAATCAAGCAACTTTAGTAGTATTAAAATAACTGAATGAAAATTCTTTTATGCAAGCAACATTAACCGACGAAAAATTCTTAATTCATTAAAATGCGTTAAATACCTTTAAGTATATATTGATCAAGCAATATTTCAATGAATATCTAAATATAAATTTAGAAAAAGAAGCATTGGAAAATGTCAATTAATTTAAATATTAGACTTAAACATGTTTATTCTGAAACTTTGCTTAAATTAATAGTAACTTAGCGCTATTCTCTATGGGGAACATTTCTGCTTCGTTTATCAAAAAACTAAGGATATTTGAAAGAAAATAGATATTAATCATGAAAATAACTTTAAAAATTATAAAAAGTAACTTTGAAGATAATTATAATTTCTAATATGCATTTAAAATTATATTTTATGATGGCGTAGCTAATTTTATATATAGCTATATCTGTATTTTATTGAAGATTTATTATATATATATAAATTAATTTATTTTCCTAATAATAAATTCTTAATAATATATGTAATTGAAACGCTGAGAGTTCCATTTTCAACTTTCGACCGCGTGTAGTTTATTTTGCCAATCTTCTAGAATATATTTATTATTAAATACATGTAAAAATATTTAAATAATTATTACAATTATGATTGAAATATGATGCATTATTAGAGATAAAAGTAATTCGATTAATAAGAATATGATTAAAATGTATGGAAATAGTAATTGAAATGATATAAGCATTTTAAACAAATTGTGAAATTTTTTAAATCCTGGTTACAGAAATTCTATAAATTAATGAATTTGAATAAATAATTTAGAATTCCTTAAAAAGATAAAAGAATGGTTATCATTATCATTTTTTAAACTCCTGCTCTTAGAGATATTATTTAAGAAAACGTTGTGTACCAACTTGGAAAAAGATTTAAATTGATTTGAACCAATTTTAATCACAAAAATCAAGATATAGTGTCATGAGATTTAATCCAGTAGAAGTACAATTACTACTAAATTATATCCGTGACACATTCAAAAACTATTTGTTTGAATTCTTGTAAAATATATTTTTAATTTATACTCTCTTTCAGAAAATCTTCATTTATATTATTTGTTATGGAATTACAGTAAATATGTAAACGTTATGCAATTTAATTGTACAATGACTACTTTTACTCTTTGTACATAAAGATATAGACTTATATGCGTATAGTATGTATATCTTTTTTTACACATATATTGTAATTAACTGAATGTTCTGTTTCAATATTATGAAAATAATGGTTATTATTTTTAGAGTTCTTTAATTATAATTGAATACCATACGTTAATTTAGTTTATATAACATGACATTAAATATTATTTTTTGATACTATAAAATTAAAGAAAATAAATATAAATTTTACTTCTTCAAATATAATTCGTAAGTAACATTAAAATAAACATAAAAAATTAAATTTCCTTTTGCTAAAAAAATTATTAAATTATTATTTTAAGAATTGAATAAAATTTTCAGAACTAAATTTATATTTCAATTTTTAGAATATACAGATAAAATATAAATTCTATGATTTTATTCAATTAACTTTTTTTCTTATGTATTATAAAACTGCATAGGTATTGAGTAAAGAAGTTAAAAACTTGTCGTCATGAAGAAAAACATTTATGATATATTATCTAAAAAATAATCATATTATATAATCTTTGAAGGTTTTTTTATCTTGTATAAACAGTATTTGCGTTAAAGTGATTTTTATAAGTAACCATAATTATTCATGTACATGAAGTTACTTATGTGTTTGGGAATAAGGTATTTTACTAATTTTTAGTGAAGTACATTTACAGTTTTACAATTACAATTATAGTTCACTAATTTAGAGTTCGTACTTTCTTTTTCATGATGTCGCAGGATCTTTACTTTAAAACGCATATATACATAAATATGTATGGTTAACTAGATCTTCATTTTTTCATGACAAAGATGCATTTATGAAAGCTTTTTTATATTATCAGTAGTAGATAAAAATATAAAGATATCGACGTCACTCTCAGTAAGAAATAATTTATCATTGCATAAATAAAGCATCTTTTACTTCTGACTAAATAATTCAGAAATTTGACATGTAGTAATGTCTGTATATGGATAGTTACAATTTAAAATTTTTAAAGAGAAAAAATGAGGGTAATTATTTTATATAACTTATTTTTATAAATAATACTTGTTCTTTTTATTAACAGTTCAATATTAGCAGATAAATATTATGAAATTTATGTGATACTTATTCGTGATAAAATTTTAGTATTTTATGTACATAATCAGAATAATACTATATTATTATAAAATTATAAAATGATACATAATAAAATCCTTACAGTAAACAGAGCTTACGGAGTGCACAGCAAAAGTGAGAATGCATAATGCATAATTTGTTCTTTTGAAATACGATATTTATGGATAATTGACAAACTTCTTGCTATAAATTTTTATCGCTAATATCAGTTATTTATAGAAAAGGATTCATACATTGAAGTGATTCTGGGATAAATCTTAAAAGTATCATACATGTTATTTATAAATACTGTCAAATGCTACGTTATATCCCTGTAAATGAACAGTGAATTTTATATAAATTTATATAAATTCTCTTCTAAATTCATTTTCTGATTTACGCTTGATATAGCGTATTATGTAATAAAGATTAGTTTTGATAGTCTTAATTTGAATGACTCAACAATATTTTTATGAATTAAATATATTAAAAACATTTAATAATGAAAAAAATTACTCCATCATTCGTAATCAGACATTACAAGAGAGAATCTCGTAGTTACAATTTATCGCTATTATAAATAAAAATATCGACATAAATAACAGTATATCTTTTCTCTTTCATTTTCTTTTAAAATAAAAAATGTGTGGTCATCTACACTGTTTGAAGACTTATATTCTCTTTCGGTGAAAGTAAAAACAGTTTGCTGCTGCAGCAACTTCTCCTCGATAACTGCATTGAGCTTAGTATCACCCTGAAACGAAGATAGACAACTTCTTACAAAGGAAAGGTCGATTCAAGATCGAAACTGTTCTTTTTTGTTCAGAAAAGAGAAATATACCTGTATTGATCACTTTCGAATGAACTGCTGCTTTACAAGGAAAAAGAAGTAGGAAAGTGATTTCAATCGACGATTCGCGTGCCGTTGATAGCAATTGTCTTCAGATTCTCTGGGAATGGTAAGGATCTACATTTTGTGGGAAAACTGATAAACAATTCATATACAAGGCTTATCGATCGCCGTTGAAATTACTTCACTATGGGTACATAGCTTGTAATATCGATTGCTAGTCTCAAAAAGAAGAGAGTTGAGAAGTTATTCCACCCATTGTTGTTTCATAACATATATCTTATGTTTCTGTCGCTAAGATATTTTTTATTTACGAAATTACAAAGTAACACTTGTTTTATATTAGTTCTATATTTTCATTTTAAAAAATTCAGAAACCTTTCTGTAAAAATTATTAGGATTAATAGATAAAATTAAGGATAATATTAATACAGCTTTATAAAACATATTATTTTTCAATTAATATTGTATTTCTTTATTATATATTTATTTTTAAGAAAAATTTCTTGCGATTCTTTTTGATATCTATATTTGTATTTATAAAAAATATGTTATTTTCAATTTTACAGAATTTCATGCAGAAATTTTGTTTGAGTTGTTAAATAGCTTTTTATTACATACAATTGATACTACATTTTATCTTCTAGTAAAAATTTAATCTAAAATAATACCTCGCATGACATTAGAAATACTTTAAATAATATTTTCAAATCATTATGTAGATCTGTAATATTTAAATGTGTAATTATTATTAATTGTAGTATAAAATTAGTGTAAAAATAAATTTAATTCATTCTTTATACAACAAAAATTTGCTTTCAATATAAGTTTCTAGGTGTCAAATAATTTTAAAATTCAACAATTTGTTGAAAAATGAAATTTTTTTCATATGGTATTCTATTGAAAAGTTATCTCAAGGAAAATGTTTCTGACATTACAATAAATTAAATCCATGATAAGTATTAATAATTAGTATCAATCAACTTTATGATGAAGCATTTAAATATATTATATTTTTTATGTATTAATAAAATTAATTTATAATATATTTATTACATTATGAAAATCGATTAATTATTTTTTAAGAATAAAACAAAGGTAAGTTTTTATATAATTCAGGGGACTTACACTATATAATTAAAATTAAATAATTCGATATGTACTGATTTTTTTAGTTGATGAGGCGAGATACACCGGTCTTTTTTTAGATTTACTTCGTTTTCACCCATATAGACACTAGAAGTCTGAGCTAGGAGGCGTGCTGCCATGCAAGTAAGCATTATATATATATATATATATATATATATATATATGTACAAGCATTCACTTGCTTTCAGAGTGACAGATAGAATCGAGGAAAGCTAAACTAGTTCGGCGCGATTTTTCAAGTACTCTAGTATAAAGAAGAAATTCAGTGTCTGCAGGTCTATCATTGGCCATCGGACCGTGTAGTCGCGAGGTTTGAATTTTAAAAGCACAGTATAGCTCGTAGTACAAATTAAGGAGAAAATTACAATTAAATGACACGAAGTACTTAAAACAGCTGTTCTATTCTTACGATTCTGAAGGTCAAAGGCAACGATGCATTTTTTCGTTAGTAGATACTTTTATTTATACCTCAATTAATTTCATTTTGAAGAAAATACAATTATTATGTATATATTTTCATTAAATTTTATTACTAATCTGTAATTAGCTGAAGTGTAAATATAAATAATAAAATATTTTCATGAATTTACTATCATTACATAGTTTTTACACAAAAGCATAAAAATATGCCATACAACTTGTTATACAATGTAATTACACTTTCTGTTTTTCGAATGCTTAAAAGGATTGATTCTTCTGTATCCAAAAAGAATTAGATGATTGTAAATATAAAATATATATTAAATTCGGATTAATTAATAGTTCTCAGTATTTATCTCAGTTATATATTTGTTATAATATACTTTGAGAAAATAAACTATTTGCTCAATTGTAACATCTAAAATATTTCGAAAATTTATGAATTTATGAAAATTAATTGCAAATATAAAATTATTTTTCAGATATTGTTTCTACTTTTACCAGCAGTTTTTTGCTTACAACACTATCACAAAAGCACAAATCCAAACAATGAACCATTTTTACCTATTCACCCGGAGTATCCATATAATCCAAAGTTAATTAAGCGTGGAATCGAACAACATCAAGAACAGCAACCACAAACTTTTACACAATTAAATCCAGAGCTCTACTCTTCAAAAGTTGACTCTCACGACTCTTATTCTAAAAATTATGGTCAGAATAGTTATTATCCTTCGTACAATCCCTATATAAAGTCTATTTCCACGCCAACTACGTTGACTGCCTCATCTTATTATCAATCACCTTACGTAACTAATAATTTAAGTCCGTATAATCATCTGAATTCTTATAGTTCTCCTTACAGTACTTTTATTATGCCTTATGCTACTAATGATCAAAGTTTTGGAATTTCACCATATACTAATATAGGAATGTACCCTAATTTTTATTATCATCAACCTTACTACTATCCAAATTCTTATAACCAATCACCTTACATACCGCCACCTTCTAAATACCTGAATAGATCTTTGAAGCATCAGAATGACGATAATGAAGAAAATAATGAAGATGATAGACCACGAGAGAAAAGCAAGAAGAGTAGAAATCAAAACAATAGATTAAACAGCTCTAATCGAGAATCTGATAATAATCATCAACATATCGATGGCACTAACTATATCATTAGTAATTCGAATGATCTAGATGGAGAGTCTAGCACTCATAGAAGTCCAAGTCATTATAATCAAATTAAACAGGATTCCATTTTACCCACACCTAGCGCATCCTTACCTAAAACTACTTATCGGCTTGTTAGCATATCAGAACAACCAGCAGTTGATTATAATTCTGTACCAAACAGTTACGTTAAGGTGCAACAATTAGAACAATTAATGAGCCAAGCTTTGGCTAAGCTTCTAGCTCAAAATGCTGCTCAGCAAGAGAATCTGGTACGAATCCAAAAAGAAGTAAATAAGCAACAAAACAGTAAGGACAATCAGCGTTATATCAAAGTACCAAATACCATAGCTAAAACTGGATTGAGTTATGTTGTAAAACCCATGATTCTTAATCGTCTTAATTCAGCACAATCAAGTTCAAATGTGAATTCATATATACCTAGCGAATTACTACAAACGCCGTCAACTTTAGCTGAAAACAATCAGTCTTACGCACAAAAATCAGTGACTAGCGTAACTTTAGAGCAATCTCCTGGAATTTACATTTTACCTGGAAAACTCAGTAGCGATAAGACTTCGTCATTAGAATATGGAGACTATGATTTCTCTGAACCTGTTACAACAAAAAGTCAGCAGTTTGGAGAAAGTTATCAAGCGACTGTTGAACCAACACGTAAAAATTATCTTTATTCTACGTATCGACCCACTCAACAAACAAATCTAGAAGATGTCAATTTTGGCAGTAAACAAAAAATCTTAGGTAAAAGTTAAGACAAAGTTTCTATACAATAATAAATGTTGACATTAATTATATGTTGAGGCTAAATTAGTATATAATGTAAATGTAATTTATTAATATAAAACAATTATTATAAAAGAAATCGAAATTTATAATTGTATTTCTTTATATAAAATGTTGCTACGATGTTTTCATTTCATAGTGAATATGAGCATATGTAAGATGGTAATAATGTATCGATAAAAATGTATTTTAAAAGGTAAGGATTATATATTTGTAAGATTAATATTAAATATTAAATAAAATGTATAAATAGCATTATTTTTTAGAATATTTTAAATATACATTTCAATGTTAATAATATTTTTCAGTAAAAATAAACAAGAAATTAATTAAACTTTTGAATTATGAATAAAGTTATTTAACGTACTTTAAAAGACGTATAATATTTACATATTGCTAGTTATATCCCGTTGAATAATGTTTAATGTTAATCAAGTAAATATATAAAATTATAAATCTTTCATTAAAATAAGCATATTATTCTTATAATCTAGTTTATAGTAGATTGTACTTCATCGATGAATTAAACTATTATAACGTCATAAAACAAATAAAATATATATTTGATAATTAATTTTTCTATCAATCATTACAACTAGTACGATAAGGTATTATTTTTATGAATATCCTATTACCTTAAACAGTAGCTTACCATTTATATAATATAAATTTGTAATTTTTACCTATTATAATAAATATCACTAAATTAGATGTTTTTTTAATATGTAACTATTCAAAATTTATCTTCATACTCTATGAATGTTAAAATAGAAAAATATTATTTAATATTTCAGATAATGTTTATTTATTTTACTTCTATTATATAAAAATGATGTTACGTAAATTTCAAAAATACTTTAATTGATTAATTCATAATTTTTGCTTGAGTTTCTTATTTTGAAAATATATTGAATATTGTAAAAAAATAAAGTATTATAATACAAAAATGTATTATAAGTCATTTACGTTTTCTTAATATAATATTAAAAATTACTTACAATTAAATTATAAGTGATTAATTAGTATTTAGTGTATTTAATTAGTAGATAATATATAATATAGTTAGCTATCTGAACATCAACTATTATTAATAGTGATTATCCCACTTGTGATTACCGCCGGTTATAATTAGATTGTTAATCAAATAAAATAGTTAATCGAAGCTAAACTAAACAGTAAGCATAATCATCGTAGCTTATCTTAATATAGAAAAGAAAATTAAAGTTTTATAAAGTAAAGTAACATACATATTGAAACAAACAATATAAAAATAAATTTATAAACTAACTTTTTTATTAGAAGTAGAAAAGTATTGTGATTAATTAACAAATATTTACATTCAAATACTGCAGTGATTACGACAATCGAAAAAGAAGGCGTAACAGCGACAATGCCGGAGGTTAAAATAATTTATAGCTGTTTCTCTGGCTTCAGCAACAGAAACGCTTATTCCAAACAATTCGAAAAGACAAGGAGAGCAATGCTTTCCTATTGTCCCAATTGGGCCATTATGGGATGCGTGCGGAGACGAAGAGATAGTCGTTTCTTAAATCTAAAATTCAGCCTAGGAGCTTGCCCGGTGCGACAATTGAACACCACACCCCAAACGGTGCTGATGCTTAGCCGCCCGCTTCACTTATCTTCTATAGGAGGCTTTTCCTCTTGTAATTTTTCTCACGCCACTTAGTGGAGGGACGCTTCCCTGCTTACACTTCTAACGCGGCGCGAGCTTGTCGGCAAGGGCCAAGGCGGGGGCGGCAGCGGGTATTATTTCATATTTTCTCTTACTCACTTTCCCTCTTCCATACTCCCGCACACACACAGTTAGTCGGGGGCTAACGTTCACTCGGGTAAATCATTTCCATGTATCTGTTATGCTATGTTGCGTAGTAGAGGGCGGCTTTCTTATTCTGTCTTCTCCTCTTACTCGAGATAGTCGCTTCCGGTCTTTCACAACGGGTGTTCCCGTCGAAAAGGGATAAAGAGTAACTAGGTTGACGAGAGGAAGAAGTCAGAAATTGTGTAAGTGGCGTAGGAGAATTAGTCATACATTAGTGACAGACACACATTGTACAAAAGTACGAAACTTAGAATTTAGTAGAACTTGGATATCGAGCGACTAGTATAGATGGAAAGGGAGACCAATTACGGTTAAGTGAGGGGACATTCAGAGTAACTCCAAGAACGCAACTATATATTAATGTAAGGCAACTTCTATTAGCTGTTTAGCTGCTCTTTAGCGTAAAGGAATAGCGATCTAGCAGCAGATCCTTGAGTTATTTCATCACGTATGTACATCGAAAGCTTATATGCAAAAAATATATCTACCCCACAATAGTTGTAGACATATACACTTTTCATGTGTACATTCATACATTTTATACAAACCAAGCTATGATTTAGAGGATACTTACTTTTATTCAAATAGAATTTGTTTCTTTTATTGATATTATATTTTTGTTTAACAAATATATAATATTATATAATATATATTTATTAAACAAATATTTGTTAATTGATAATACTTAGAAACTAAGAATTCTAGAAGATTTAAAAATTATAAATAATATTTAATTTAATTCGTTACCTTAATTTATTAAAAATTTATAGTTTTCACTTATATATTTTACAGTTATATACTACTTTTATATAATGATCTTTAAAAGATAATGAAATATTTTCTGCTTATTCAGTAATGATTAAAATGATGACAGTTAAGTTAGAAAAAACATAAATGAATATAAGAAAAATTAATTTCAATAATATCCTTTTTATTTCTAATTAGTAATTAATGAATTTTTTAATTTTATTTTATTTTATAACATAAAAAATTAACAAAATTTTATATTTTATACAAATTTTTAATTCTATTATTAACAATAACATATTTTATTGTCTGCATCTTTTTGCAGGATTTTGCAATACATATTTTAATTTTTTTATTTTAAAATACATGCTTTAGTAATTTTATTAATCAAATTCTTCAATATTGAAATTTAATACTTATATATAATATTTGTGTGCGAGCATTTGCGAGCTCAGGAACGTGACCTGGGTTATGAATTTCGCCTCAGTACGCTTTTTTACAAATGCCCAAGCACAAAATTTGCAATATGTGTACATACAAAGTGGAAATTTGATACCTTTGGCCATGAATCGTGGTGTACACACACACACCGAACACAATAACGGTAATCCATAGACTGAATGAGAACAGAGGAGTCCTGGATTTGGCCTCACCTTAAGGCAGGCATGGGAAAATAAAGCGCACGTGTAAAGCTAAGACGCCATGATACTTCGTTAAAATATGCAGCTCCCGACAGCATACGTAAAAGTGGAACTTTTGCGATCTTCAAGAATATAACGCAATGAAAAGCACAAGAACAGATATTTTCAAGGAAATAATGCATTACGCGAAGATGTGAACACGGATAAAAATCTGAAAAAATGGTCATCCTCGAGAAACGCGGCCCGCTTTTGCGCTTTCGAAAATGCTTCTATTTTTAAATGAAAGCATGAATTTTTGGACCAAAACAGCACCATGCTTTGGCGCTCTATTTTAGTATTCTAAATTGTATAGATCGGTTGAAAACTTTCAAATAATCTGTGATCTAATTTCGTACATTATTTTAATCATATTTTGTACACTTTGTACAAAATGATAATCTTTGATAATCAATGGAAATAGGCTATATCATTTTTTAAAAATACATTTGCAGTGAATAATGTATTCACTATATTATAATTTAGAAATATTTTCATATCCAACATTTTCATACATGGCCATTTTTTATTTATAATGGATTTGAAAAGAGATTTGGCATTATAACAATAACATAAATGAAATTAAATTAAATGAAAAATACAATTTAATACATTAAATTTAAATACAAAATTTTAATCTTAAATAATAATATTGTTCAAGAAAAACTAATATAATAACTAATAATAATAAGAGTATTGCAACAAAAATCTCTTTCACGCTAAACAAAAAATACTAGCGTAGCAGAGATACACAATCGGACCCCGCGATAACCGAGCGAGTCGAAAAAATAGACTTATGTAGATCGATTAACGTGATTAATTCATCGCACATTGATCCGTGCAAAATGTATGGATGAATCAAGAGATGCCGCGGAGATAGTTTACCGGGTCTCAAACCAAGAACAACGGTCGGTTTAAGGAGATAAACAGACGTTAAACAAGAAGCATGAACTCTCCAATAAAAAGAAAAATTAACACGAGCATTTGAAAATCATTATAATATAATTAAATATTTAAATAATGAAAGATATATACAAAAAGATATAAAATATGATTCACTAGTAATTAAATTAAATATCGAGATTCAGAGCATTTTAAAATAATCAAAAACATAACAGAACGACGAATAATGAAACTTTGGTCGTGTCTAGTAATATTATTTATTGTTTGGAATCTCTTTTTATCACTGAGAATACAGATTTAATAATCCCTTTTTCATCCTAGCATCTTACAATAGTATATCTCACCGATTTTCTTGATATTGTGATATGTTGTTGCATATCACAAACTATTATAATTGTAAATATAACATTCTTTTTTGTTGTTCCAAAAATGTTTAAATTAAACGAAACTCATAAAATATCATTCTATGATAAACAATATTGAAATGTAAGGCATACCTATTTTGGAGTTTCAAAAAAAATATTTTCAAAGGGGTAACTACCCCTAAAAATAGTTCTCTAATATGTACCTTAATAAAGTCTTTAATTTTGTAGCGTATTGTAAAATATAACAGAAAATATAAGAAATATATTTGTACGTTATTAAATGACCATTGGAGGGATAAAGAACACCCTTACAGTACACTCCTGAAAAACCATTTTTTTAATACTTCAAAAACGAATTAAAATTTTTTAATGAAACTAACACGAATTTGTTTTTTATAAAAATGCGCTTTTATGGTAATCGTTTTTACTATGATGCGTTGTATCCTTACTTTTCAAGGTATATTGACTTTTTTCTGTTTTTATCAAGAAATTTTGAAATAGACTCAGTCTCATTAATAATTATTCTACTATGAACGATATTGAGATTTGAAGACAGCTTGCTCTTTTTTTTATACATACATTGAATTGTATGTATATTATAGGTCATCGAGTGTCGTTTTTTTTATCCAACGTTCGAATCAGTAGCAAAAACATAATGTGATCGTTATTTCGTAAGTAGATATATTTTGTGACTCTTGCAATGATCAGTGAAATAAAATTTTATTATAGTTTTATTAACAAAAAATAAATAGTTATTTTTAGTGAGTATAAGATTATTAATGTATGTTAATTAATGGAATAATTGAATAAATCTCAAAATTTTTTGGACTATCTATGTATATTTCAGATATTTAAAATGATTCTCAACACTATAAATGTCATAAATATGCTTCTAATAACATTTCAAGCATTGAATTTACTAAAAACACTAAAAACACCACAAGAGATTAGTTTAAAAAATAATATGGAATATATTCTATTATATGCTATGAAAGAATTTAATGATGTAGAGATGGTTGAATATGAAACATTACATTTTCAAGAACCGGATGAAGAAATTGAAATTAAACTTATAGAAAACGATTTTATAATATGAAAAAAATTGATGAATATTTACAACAATGCACACAAGATGCAGAAAAACTAGACAATTACAACAAATAAAGATCTGTGGAATTCTGGAGAAGCGGATTGACAAAAAATTCACTATTAAAAGTAGTTCAAAATCGTCTCCGCAAAATTCAATTCATAATCCAATTAAAACTTAAGACAAAGGCATTAATTAAAGAATAATATTGTTAAGTTACAATTTTTGGTACAGAATGAGCTATCATCACCAAAGTATACTAATTTATTTAAATTCGTGTTGTATAAAATACAGTGATGTATCACCTGATAAATTTAAAGCTCCAATTAATAAGTTAACTTAGTAATAACTTTTGCTACTAAATGTAATGCACGCTGCAAAGTAGAAGGTTGTTCTAACACCGCGATTGTTAGATGTTCTTGGTGTGAAAAATCGTTAAGTTTAAATCATTTTATTCATCATTGTTATTATTGTTCAATGTATTGTGACGAAAAATCCTCTTTCGCGCAAAAAAAATCGGAAAACGAAAAAAACAAGCATGCGTCCGAAACCGAGGCACGAACGCGATATGACCGGCCTGTTGATAAACATGAGGACGCGCAGAACAGAACGTGAGTATACAAAAACGAACGTGGGTAAACGAATATACAAATGAGTGAGTGAGAGAATGAGCGCTGTGGAAGCTAGCGTAGGTACGCGTTAAGGCTAGGCGAGTACCCACTTTACCATAGCACCCTCACCTTCGAACTGTAAGGAGGAGATACCGATCTCCCCCGCTAAACGACAAATGGAAAAGCGAAGGAAGAATAGCCTCCTTCACTATACAAATGAGTGAGAGAGGAATTCGTATCGGAGTGATATGAGGAGTGATACGAGGAGTGATACGAGAAGCGTCACGGAGTGATACGAGGAGTGATATGAGAAGCGTCACGGAGTGATACGAGAAGTGATACGAGAAGCGCCACGAGAAGCGCCACAAAGCACAATATAAAGTAGTAAAGTAGTAAAATAGTGCCAGAGTCGGAGTAACAGACTCTACAAGTAACAGTTTCTACAGGGCAAAAGCGGTTCGCTACCCCACTTTAACTGTTCCGGGAATGACGCGTTCGCACTCTCTCATCCTGGGCGGAAACTATTTGCTACACCATCCTAACGACACCGAGAGTAATATTTTTAGCATTCTCTCATCCTGACCATTTGCACATTCCGTATTCAAAGGGGTATAGTAATGGGCCCAGCTCCGTAAATGTAGGTGAGTGTATATATGCGTCATAGGAACTCCTGGATATTGTTCGCGACACCATTAATGTAATCGAAACTCGTGGATATTGCGCGCTGACGCAATTAATGTAATCGGAAACTCATGCATATTGTTCGCTGACAGAATATATATTTTGAACCAAGAATATTGTATCACCGACCGAAGTAGTGTAACTTACCATATATATAGCTAATTCTTGTAAATTTTCTTTTGTAGCGTTGAGTAACAGAAATCAGAGACTGAAATAAAGAGGTCAAATTTATTTGTCGACTCCTTTGGAAACCCACTCCCTTTCCGCCTTAAATAAAACCTTAGCTAACCTAGCTAAATAACAGATAGAAGGAGCGGATAAAAAATCACCGCAAAGTCTCACCAGGCCTCGAGCTCACATACAAACAGGAGCTGCAGAAAGCGAAACAGAATTGCAGCAAAGAAAAATGGAAAAACCATCACAATATAAACACTAATTAATGCTAATTTAGAATATATAACTATTAGTCCATACAATTATTTATATTAAATAATTATTATATCTAATTTTTATTAACAAAAATTTTATGTACATTTTTTCTTTCGCCCAAAAACTAATATCTTTCACAGTTACACTTTTTCTTCTTTTTCAAAAACTTTGAAATTTGATGAACTGTATTTGATCGTGACGTTAAAGAAAAATTTTAGTAAGATTCAATTAAATGAAAATAATCTATAAAGAAAAAACTAGATTTATTAAAATGTAAAGCCATTATGAAAGTGAGTAATGAAACTATTGGAAGCATAGACAATTCATGTACAAACAAAAAACTTTAAGAAATATGTAAACAAGAAATTTGTAAACAATTAAGTTTTCTATTTTAAAAATCTTCTCGGTATGTTAACACCAATGTTCAATATTATTTATATGATAATTATCTGTTTTGAAAAATGTCGGATTTATTAAAAAAAAAGTAAATAACGTATGTAACCTATCGTTCAAAAGTGACTTTCGCGAAAGCTTATTTTTCAAAGAAAAAAATTGATTTATGGTACATGACAGAAGTCTCTTGTTAGGGATAGGTTTATTTTTTAAAAAACTTTGAGATACGTCAATTTTAAATTTTAATATTGTTCATATTATTATGATTTTTAATTACATTGATTCTTTTTGAAAATATCTGGGTAAAAAAGTTATATTTACTTATAAAAAATAAGGAATGCAACCCCTGAGGATAAAAGCGATTACCATAAAAGCGCATTTTAATAAAAAAAAATTGGCATTGGTTTTATTGAAAAAATTCAATTGATTTTTAAGATAATAAAAAAATCAATCTTCAGGGGTAAACTACTAGGTAAACTAAAAGGTTGTTTTTTACTCTTAAAATTGTCATATAATTACGTAAATATATATTTCTAATATTTTTTGTCATATTTTACAATACGTTATAAAATTAAGAAAATTATTAAGGTACATATCAGAGAACTGCTGTTAGGGGTAGTTACCCCTTTGAATATATTTTTTTTAATTCAAAAATACGTATATTTTACATTTCAATATTATTTATCATAGAATTATTTTCCTAAGATTCATTTACTTTCAACATTTCTGGAGAAACAAAGTCATATATACCATTTTAAAAAATAAGGGTTGCAACCCTTTGGAGTAAATGTAAATGTATTTTCCACATAAGCGTTTTTTCAAAAGAAATAAATATACTTTGGTTTTATTCCAAAATTTTAATTCGTTTTTGAGATATTAAAAACAAATCATATTCCGGGATAAACTTTATGAGTAGTACTTTTCACTCCTTAAATGGTCAAGTTAGCATGTAAGAAAGAACACCCGTATAATATTTTTTGGAATGCTACAACATATCACAATATCAAGAAAATCGGTAAGGTACATCTCGGAATGTTGCTAGTTGAAAGACGTTGAAATAGTTTTTTAAAAATATTTTTTATTTATTAATAATAATTTTTCTTACTTTCGCTCTTGTATTAAGTATAACTTAAATAAATGAATGAAAAAATGTTGTAACTATTTGTTTCATTATTAAAAAAATTATTTTATGATTTCAAAGTGAATTTATGCAAACCTCTACTTAATGAAATGTGGAATAAAAACGCCCACATATTGATGGTTTTGTTCTAAATTGTATTTTTATTTTCGGACGAATTCGAAATCAACTAGAATTCTTTTGTGTTAAGATCTATTTTTCTTTTATTACGTGTATAAATAAAAAGAAACATATTTAGAAAATAAAAAGATTCATAATGGATTGTTAATAATATTCGTAATTTAAGTGTTCTTTTTCATGCAGAAAGTTTCGCTTTGTCTAGATTATATTTTGTCACTTGGTCACCTCTTTAATGCTCTAAAGATACCATTCATATAATACGCCTTTTTTATACTCATTGACGGAATTTTATGTTATCCGTAAAATAGAATCTCCAGAAAGTTAAGATAGATTGTTTCGTTAAATTATGTATAGTATATTGTTTGAGATTTACTTTGTTATTTTCCATGTATGCTAAAAAGTAATAATTAGTAACGCAACGTAGTACCTTTTTTGTGAATTCGTGAAAAAAGTCAATATCGTTGATACTGATATGATTGTTTGTTTATAAATTTATTATACTTTTGATTTATTAGAGGCAGACCGATTACAAAATAATTAATTTCATGTAACTATAATTTTAACTCGTTGGAAAATAATGAAGGAAGTATTAAATAAATTTAACGTTTATGTTTAAATTTTAATTTTTGAAATTATATCTTTCGTTATGTATTCGTTATGTATAAATTCTATTATCGATTTCTTTATATAATATTGCTTATTTTTTTCTAGTTGAAATTTTATTCTTCTGTAAATGAAATATACATAAACTGACAATAATCTTGAATAAATTTCAAATAAATGCTTGTAGAGTACATCAATGTTACAAAAAATCAACGGATCATGAACATTGATTAAATTTTAATTCAATTTCATTCGATCTAAAACATTCTATCAAATTTTTAAAAATATGTACAATATGCTCATTATAAATATTTAAAACTTCTAATAATAAAAAGGAACGATATTTACCTACATATGCCTAAAAATTGAAGTGAACATTGAAAATTTGATATATTCTAACAATATATTAATAATTATTAAAGTTTTATTATAAAATTTGTATCACAAAATCTTTATTTTCGATATAGATTTAAAGTAATATAATAAATTAAAAATGAAATACAATTATAAATATTTAAAGAAAATTAAATGCATAGATTTTAAATTATTATTAGATGGAAATAACTATTTAAAATATTATTGAATAATGATATAAATTACGTTTCTCTTTTTAAAAATTTAGGAATAAATCAATTATTTATTTTATAGATGTCAGTAACATAATTTTTGTCATCTTTAAATACGATAAGTTGAATTTATTTCGGCATTAATAATTTTACTTAATTAATTATTATTCTAATTATAGTTATAAATTGACAATTAGATTTAAGCAACATATATATTTTTAGCTAGTTTTTTTAGCTGCAGAGTTTTACATTGAAGAAATAGTTGAAAAAATAACTGTAAGATAAAAAATAAAATACGAAAAGAATAAAAAATAAAATATCAATTATATTCTAATAAGATGCATAATATGATTTAGAATTTAGACCAAAAGTTTACTATATTTATATAACGCTGTAAATATTATTGTTTTATGTGTCTTTTTTTTCAAGAAAATTTTTGTATTTGACTCTTTGTATTTTAAAAGAGATTTATTTAAATTCTCCAAAGATATTAAATGTGTTATTAGATTATGTAATAATTATTTGTTTAAAAGTAACTTTAGAAAATTGAAAGATACATTAAAAACTTAAAAACTTTGTGAATTATATGAATTATACGTAGTGATTACTATTGATACCACTCAAAAATCATCAAAATTAAAAGCCAAATTATTTTTACAATTATGTGAAAATAATTAGTTACATTTACTTCTTTATTAAGTAGTTTGAACATACCATGACGTTTAATCGCGATTCAATTATTCATAAGTATTTGTGCTGAAACAAATATACACATCCTTTACAATCTTAAAGTCACTAGAAAGTTGACTGGAATAACAACAGGAAATGCGTGTATTTTTTTTCTTCTGTTCCTAGTAAATGAATCTGTTACCTTTGTATTATTCTAGACAGACATGTCTGATTACAACAGTACCTACTTTATCTCTTTCAATCCATGTTTACTCGACTGCCGCTCTTTGTCTCTCACACTCTCTCGCTCTCTCTCTCTCTCTCTGTTATTCTTCATTAGATTACTTGCTACTGTTACCATTAAACATTTTAGAAATACATATTCATAGTATTCAAAGACAATGCGTGTCCATATATATAATATATACAATTGTATATATATTTTTCTCGTGCTCAAGTATATTTCTATATATCTTTTTCATACTCAAGTATATTTCGAAATTTATTTTAGCGTGTATATTATAGAGATAACTAATAGATCTACATTATTTACATATACAGTTTAAAAAAGTAAACGAGTATTTGTAATTTTTTTAAGTAAAAAGTTAATAGCGAAAAAATAAAGAAAAGTTTCAAAAAATAATAAAAAATCGTTCTTTTGTGATTTATAAAAAGAACTATCTTTCCGACATACATCTTAGCTACTACATAAAAATTAGCCATACCTAACCATAAATATCTAAATGTACTATCTAATTCCTTTATCTATTTAAAAATGAAACTTTAACTTACACGATCACAATATTTTTCTAATGACATTGTCAAAGTTTGATTATTAAAATTTAAAAAATCAATATATTTAACTAATGTAGTTTAATTAACATTTGCGAAACAAGCTCATTACGAAATGAATTTGGATCCACTTGGGTCGGTTTATCTACTAATATAAAATCTTAAAATAATAATAATAATAATTAATATAATAATAAAATTGTAAAGAAAACTGCTATTATAGAATTTTAATATGCAATAAAACTGATCTTAATATTACTATAAATGTATGCCTTAAAACAACCGGTTATTTTGCAAATTTTTTCACATTTCACAGATCGAGAAAAGCCTTTATGTTACTGTTTTTATGAAATTGTGGAATTTTAGAAACAAGGTAATAAAGATACGCTTATGTTAAAGTAAAATTCGGGCATATTGTCAAACAAACACCAATATCGGAAATTAAATGTTTCAACATTCATTTCCGAACTGTTCTCTTCTTTTCTATCCTCCTCTCTTTTACAGAATGGATTGCTCGTTCGAACGTATAGATTATGACTTTCCTCGTAACTTTAACTTCGTGAAATCTCAATTTTCCGCAAATGGATTCAGTTATTATTCTAAGTATATATATGTGAGCACGGTTATTAGGCCTTTTCATGATCGAATAATATGCACGAGCAATTTAATAGTATATATATAATTTTATGGCCATTAAACAATTTGTTTACAAATATAAGAATTTTTAAACAAATATAAAGCAATTTTTTTCTAGTTTTTTGTTCGTTCTAGTACTATTATATATTTCCATTTTAATATAACGTAGTTACTTTAAATGTTTATCTTGAGATGATATTTATAGAAATTTGTTTATACAAATACAATTATAAAAGGGTAAATAGGATATAAAACTTATATTATCTTATGATTATCTATATGTACAAAATATATATTAGTTTGAGTGTTCTAATTTTAAATATAATTATTATAAGTAGTTTTTATTGTATGTTTTTTAAAATAAAATTACAAAAAATTGGAAAAAGATATAAGCCACTTATTATATTTTTTAAAAATTATTATAACTATATTTTATATCTTCTAAGAAACATGAAATATTTTTTAAAATGACAAAAGTGATTCATTTTAGAAAACAAATAAGTATATAGAATACAAAATTAATTCAGTTTCTTAATTTAATAAATTTAATTTAATTAAAAACGCATTTATGTTTAAAAATACTTTAATTTAAAATAATTATATACTTTCCTAAATTTTAGTTTTTATTATAAAGACAGCGTTAAATTAATTAAAATTAAATTAATGAATTATAAATTTTTTTATTAGAAGAGTGAAATATTTTTCTTCTGGTATATATTATATATATATTAAATTATGTGATCACCGAATATTAATCAGAAAATCAAACAATGTATTACTAGTCTGATTAGAAATATAACAACTGGCTGAACTCTGACTGAGAAAATATCACTGTTTATTACAACGTTATAAATGAAATAATCCATCACACGTAGTGCTTATATAGTTAGTCTGATATTATCTTTTATTGTGAATCCAATATATTTGGTAGAGTATACTTTTTACATTACACTTGTAAATAAAAAATAGAAAAAATAGATTTTAAGAGAACAAGATATTCTCTCCAATTACGTTTCGTTATGGTTGTGCTCACTAGATTCATCAGAAAAATAATATTGTGTTCCCCAAATCAGCCTTAAACACTGTGTGAGAATCGGAATTATTCATTATATATATACTAATTGAATATAAATCTTGCTATTTATAAGAGACGCGTATAAACACCAGTCAGAAATGTCACGTAGTGGCGAAAAAATAAGTTCTTATAGACTGTTTTTTTAGAAAAGAAAATGTCAATCAAAATTAATGAGAATGTATAGTTCAATCTAATTAATGCAATTTAATTTAATTATAGTTTTAATGAGAGTATATATTTTATATAGTTCTAGTGGTCTTATTAGATTAGGAGTGTTTATATCTAATGAAAAACGAATATTTAATTAGAGATATGTTGACCAAGTATTTTATGTACAACTTCGTGAATAAATGTATTTCAGTGACCTATTTAACACCTATTTTTATCACTGTATATCTAGATTATAATTTGTCAATAAATTATATGCATCATATAAATTTATGTTATATAACTAACTTAAAAGTACTATTTAATTAAATGATAAGAAATTAATACAACGGTAGCTTCGATAATTTTATTACTTGTTTAAAAAAAGATTAATTATATTTAGGTCGGATTATAAATATAAGTCTATACAATAGAAAATTAAAAAAAACATATATATATATATATATATATTAAATGCATACTTTAATTTATAAAATGTAAAAATGTTAAACTATTATAAATTAAGATATTTATATTTTCTTAAAATTATTATTTATTTTGCTATATAATTTTGAAGCACTAGATAAAATCACAAAAGAATTATTTTCAATTTATGTATTTCTATATATATTTTTCATAATGTTATTAATATTATACATTATTTTGTCTATTAATTCAATCGTTAATAAGTAATAAATGATTATGTGAATACGCGAAGTGTCAATTACTAAACCTGCACTTTTGGTTGTGATTTATTACCAAAATCAGAACAAACCTTAAGATGAGTGGAAATTATCAGTCAGATTAATAATTTTTAACCAGGCACAGATTAACTGCAGAACCATTATATGTCTGCAACTAAGTTTGACTCAGGAAGAGACCAACGACATTTTTAGCTTTTATATTGTTTGAAAATAGTTACATGTTGGTTTATCTATAAAATTAAAAATTTGGATTAATAAAGCACAACTTTTAATTAATTATTAATTTCACATTAATTTATTAATTTCTTATACACACCTATTAATTTAAATTAATAAAACTTATTTCATGATTAATCCTTCAGGCCACTAATTACAAAATATCGGTAATGAAAAATTAATCTGGTAAATATAATATTTAGCATATTTTTAAATTATATAAATAATTAGTAAAAAAAGATTTAATCGTTAAGCAAATAAAATGAAATTGAAAGATATCATAAAGGAAAATATCTAGTAATTAATAAGAAACAAACATTATTAGAAACTATTTTATAAAAAAGCATTGTTTTCATGATACAAATATGATATGAAAAATATGTTAGCTTGTACTTTTTATACGCTCAGGATACGGAAAATAACTCTTTTTCCTCTAAGTCGGAAAAATTGAACGACTTTTTGGCGAGCGCGATGAATGGTTCACAGCCTTTATAAATCATCCTGCTTTCTCACTGACTATCATTTTTCTCTGTCAACTCTTACAAAAAAATGTTATTACTGATAAAGCATTTTAATATAATCATATTTTTAATGCTATAAATTTATTTTAAAAAAACTTCCATAAAATATTACTGACTTTTTATTTATAACAAATTAAATTTTATATGCATTCATATATTAAGACATAGTTTAATTAATAAATAATTTGATAAAATATTGATAAGCAATATGATAAAAATGTCTTAAATATATATTATTATAAATGCATGTTTTTAAATTTATATCATATTACATTTGATACTTATTAATAATAAACTAACAGAGTTAATGAATAGATCACTTTCACTATTTATAGCAGATTTTCCATACATTGTCATAATTGAGTCTTAGTTAAGCACGCAATGAGAATTATACATCTACTTCGTAAATTTTAGATCGAAGTGAAATTATAATAACAGGGAAACTGATAGTGAATGCATTTTTATGACTTTAGTTAATACTTATAACTAGAAAAAATAAAATTCTACAATTCTAATATTAATAGTTGTAAAATCAATACTATAAGTGAAATATTTTCTTATGATTATACCAATTAATAAATAAATCATTAATAAAATAATCCAATATTAATTTTATTAAGATAAATTGATTCTAAATATAAAATTAGATTCTGAATAGAATAAAGACTGAATAATTATCCAGTAAAGTTCTTTTAAAATTTCTAAAAACTTAAAACCTATGATTCGTAATGGTACTTTTTCTCTCTTTTTTTTCTTTTCCAGTCTTTATATTCAATTTAAAAAATAGATGTAACTTCGTTAGTAACTATATTAGTCGTTTTTAAATTTAAACTATATTTTAAATCGTAATACTATTAAATATATTTCGCATTATTATAAATATTTATTATAAATATACAATATTATGAATATTATAAATATTTATTATAAATATATATATTATAATATTATTATAAATGTACAATATTATGAATATTATAAATATTTATTATAAATATACAATATTATGAATATTATAAATATTTATTATAAATATACAATATTATGAATATTATAAATATTATTATAAATATTTTAGTTGAATAAACATACATTATTTCTTACCATTTCTATTCATCAAACATAAATGAATAAACCTGTTTATTAAATTATTCAATTAGACCATTTATGACATTTCACCAAGTTCAACATTAACCTGGTTAGATGATTCTACTGATATTAGTTGCAATGTCTTTATCCTGACTTTGTAAATAGAGGAACTAAGTAAGTTTAGCGCAACATTTTTAACATCCAGTCGCTAAAGTGAATGTGAGCTTGTGCATAGACCTATCCATGGTAGTACCTACCCACAGGTACAACCAGAGGCCTGAATAAATGTCTACTCCTTTAACATGTATACTACATAGAAACACGCGTGAATGTGAAGGTGGGGATGCAGTAGTCTACTGGTAGGAGTAAAGACTATATAAGATCACAGAAGAATGCTTTTCATTTATAGTGTTTCTTGCAAGGTCGCCACGTATCCTTCATAGCTCTTAGAACGTGATCTACATGTTCATCGATCTATTGACAATAATATCACACGGAAGATCCATTATAATTACGCACACGATTAAAGAAATGGTAGGTTGACCATTTTTGCGACTATAACTGCGATTGAAAGTTTCGGGAAACCAGAGAAAAGAATCACCAATGGGGAAGATGTAACATACTACATTTTAGCATCAATGAACCTGTTTTATTAGTGTAATATTTGTGCAGTTTCACTACTCTATTTTTTGAGGAATATTTTTATTAATTTTTTATAATAGTATTATAAAAATTTATAATACATATGGAATCAAATTTTAATGTTAATTTTTTCAGAAAATAATTATTAATGATATAATTATTTTTATATTATTCCATTAATAGTAATGTATTTAAAGCTTTAAGATATCATATTTATAAGCTAACATGTTTAGTTAACTAATATTGATAATTGAATTGATAACTAAAACATAAGATTTCACTATCAAAATAAATAATACACTCGAGTATATTAGTATTCTGTTACTAGATTTTAATTTTTAAAATTGATTCTTGAAACTTGTACCAGATTTACATTTTTCGTGAAAAGTAACATATGCTAGAGTAAATATTATACAATACAAATTGCATTATTGTTTTAAAATTGAAAACTAATTACAGATATAAAATTTATTAATAGATTAATAATTTTAATTTGATTAATAATATTACTAAATAAAACAATAAAATAAACAATGATGAATAAAACCTAGAAAGAATAATCATATATTTATTTTATAGAAAATAATATAAATAATTATATAAATACTATATATAAAATACTACTGATCTTAAATATTAATATATTTGCTCCAACGATAAAATAAATTTCTTTTTTAAATTTAAAATTTTTTTAAAGCTTTTATAAGGCAAATTTTCATAGAAGTAAATAGTTCAAGGAAAAAACTACTGATATTTTAGGTATAATTAGTTATTAAAATATTTCTTTTATTATTGTGTAAATATATTGCACATGAAACTATAATTATAAATGGTAATTTTAATTATTACAATATACTTGTTTTTATAATTATGATATTAAAATAATTGCAAAATATTCAGATAGTAAATAAATTTTTTTAAGTCATCAGATGTTTAAGTTCAGAAATTATTTGGCATTAAAATTTATTCAAATTTTCTGTATAATATGTAAAATATATTGAATGATATTCTTAAATATATAGATAATATAAAATGGAAAGCATATTTCTGTAATTAATTAGTACTAATTTAAAACTTATATGCAGTAGTATTGATATCACAGATGCTCAATTAGTATTAATATTGTTGTCTTATACAAAGTTTAAAGAAACTAATAGATATGTATATGAGCAATAACTAAATAAAATAGACAAGGTATGCCTATAGTAATAAAATCTTTTAAATAAAATGAGATTTACAAAAGAATCGTGTAAAGAATTTACAGTTTGAAAACTTATGAATTTAAAAAAAAAATTTACATAATGTATATTATTGTATTGTTCTACTAAAGTCTTAAAAAAAGATGTGCATAATGAGTATTTTAGAGAATATAAATTTTTAAATATCTAAAATTATAAATTTAAATTTGTATAAAAATAATTAAGATAGAATTTTGTATATAATTTGATTATTTATAAAATCATAAAAACATTCTCTAAAATTGAGTACAAAAATATTTGTTAAAACTAAATTAAATAAGTTTTTTAGAACACACTTAAAATTAACTCATTCATAAATTGAAAATTTTTATATATTTTGAAAGACAAAGTATTTATATATATGTATATATTATATTGTATATTGTATATTGTATATTTTCAAAGATATTATCATGCTTACGTTTGATAGATATATTTTTCGAATAATTTAATTAAAAATAATGTATTTACATTAAAATCAATTTAAGTTAATTCTTATTCATTATATATATAAAATGAAAGTTTTTAGCGTGTGATTTTGTACTAAAAAGTATTTTTACTTTAAAAATTAAAATAAAATATATCTAATCAGAAAGTATTCCTGTAAAAATTTAAAAAATAAATAGCTTATATATTCTACAAAATTTTAATATTAATATTAAAAAATTAAATTGATTTTTTATTTTTTTTTGCTTACAATATATATGTGAAATGGAGTATTTCATAGTAAATTTCATGGTTAAAACTAACCATGTATAAAAGTATGTTACTTTAAAATATGAAAATATGGTAAATTAATAATTTATATTTTCAAAATTTAGTATACAATGTTTAAATTTATGAAATTGAAAAAATCTTTGCTTTCATATTTTATACATAATAAATGCAAAGAAGATAAAAATAAACTTAGTTACTTTTTGTAATCTATCTAAAAAATGTATGTTAAGTAATGATATAAATTAGTTATTTAAATACAAATTATTTAAATCTTTTTAGATATGTGTTTCATATAAAAATGCTTGTAATACTTGCTATATATAAAAGTAAGGTATTGATAAAAATTTTATTAATACGTGGGTGTACATCATAATATAACAAAATCACATTTTATATTCATTCACTTGTAAGTTTCATTCAATCCAGAAAATATAAATCGAGTAAACTAGATAATTATTGGCTAGAAGCTAACGAGTTATATTATGATAATATATTATATTATAATAAACAAAGTAATTTATTTTTTATCGGTCCATTAATTTTTTAAGTTTACCATTTTGTAGATACTATTTTTCTTTGCGTTTTATTCTATACTGATTATGTACGTACTTTACAAAATTCTATGGTGATTTGAAATTAATAGTATTATGCTTATAAGGCTATGACTAAAAAATTTAAGAATTAAAAATAAAGAAATTAAAGGTAGTAAATTTATTTTTATAGAAAATTAATGAGAAGTAATATTACCAGTAGACTGAAATTGTACATTATTTATAAACAGTACTTTTAATGAAATGTATGTTTCTTTAGTTATACAAGTTTTATTACAGTAATAGAAAATTTTCAAATTTAGAAAAACAAAAGTAAAAATTTCAGTCATACGAAGATGCAAATTGTTATGCAAATCATAAGGATTAATTAGAAAAAAGAATAACCTTCATTAAAAGTGCTTTAACTGAAAAGTCTGTGTTTCATATGAATTTTGATACGCTTGTATTACAATCTTATGTACCGCTTGCTATGAGTGTTAGATATAGTTTTGTTATAGTTTTCTAAGACCTTACAAAACTATACACCAGTTTATTGACCTAGAACTACAGTACAGAGATCGTCCGAAATAAATTTTAACTGCGTTCTAGAAGATTATCCAATTATATTTTTATACATATAATTTATAATTCTGAAATGTCAAATTAAGTTTTATTTAAATTAATAGCGAATTATAATTTTAAATATTAATTAAGAAAATAATTTTCTATAAAATATTAATAAAAATATTAAAATATAAAATAATATTGTTTATTAATTTTTTATTGAAAAGGAAAAAACACTCACCAAAGTAATACTTTTTATGCTCTTTCAATTTCAGAACTCTTTTAAATTTTAAATAAAATTTTATAAAAAATAAAAAAGCATTTTTTAATCAAAATTTGATATAAAAAAGTACTAATATATATAGCATACATATTGGGATATTATTAACTGTACAAATATAATGTTAGGTTTTCTTAGCCAACTTATTTGAAATAAGAATCTTTTTTAGCTAATTAAAAAATTAAAAATATAATAACAAATCAATTACTATTCATTATTTTGTATTTTATAAATATATAAATCCATACGTATATATACATTCGAATTTTTAATGTATACGATTTAGCTTAGTAGTGTCACGTATATGCCATAAATCGCAAATAATGAATTGTACTTTGAAAAATGAAGAAGGAAGTGATAACAAATATAATAATGTTTCTTCATTTACAGAAACAGAAATCGAAAAATTAACAAATGTATTATATATAATTAAGTTAATTTATTTATTGTATTGAAAATAAATTTTATATAGAAAACTTAATTGTGTACTTGTTATTTTGGTAATGAAATAATTCTTTAAAAAACAAGAAATCGTGTTCTTTAGAATTTGAGAAAAACTTGATTAGAATTCTTGAAATAATGAAGAACAATAATTCCACAAAATATTTGTATTACATAGTTGTTTTGACCAAACAAGCTAAATTGTATGCAGATATTAAATGTATTTTTTTATATATTTAAAAATAATAGATATGAGTAACATAGTAAATATAGAAATTTGTACAAAAGAGTTTAAGTAAAAAGTTATTTACCATGTTTAAGAATATAATTTGCAATAGAATTTACAAACGTTTATTTTGAGAAATTAAGGAAGAAATATAATTTTGTTAATAAACATATATTAGATTCAAATAGTATAAAAAGCATGAAATATTAATTTTTCATAATTACAGAAGTTGAAGTACCTACAGTTTTTGTTATTTGTCGTGCCTGTGTTCTGCAATCAAAAATTCAATTTGAATGGAATCGATAAAGATCAGCAACAATCTGAAATCACTATGAGCAAAAAGGCTATCTCTGGAGAGTCGTTGCGAATGAATGAATCGAAATATTTCGCGAAAGAGGAAACTATTCAGTCGCAACACCAACAGCAGCAATATCACGGTCGAACGACTCCTGTTCAAGAACTCGGCAATCAACTTGGAAATTATGCTAATCTTCAGCCTTACGAAAATTTCAAATACGCGGTAATTATCTATGAGCTTACACTGTGTATAATTTGTGGTAAAATACGATTGTTAATTAATATTGCTCTTGTAAAAGTGTCATTAATTTCAGAATAGCATATTAGTTTTGTAATTAATAGAACTTACAGCTACGATACGTTTATGAAAGTCCATTTGTGAATGTTTATTTATTCAGAAACGAAGTTTTTATAGTATTAAGAAAAAATTTAAATGAATAATCAATATTGATAAGATTATTTTTAGATAGAAGAACGAATTTGATAACGGTGTTCCGTTGATTAAACTATTTATTTAAAAAACTCTGTTTTCTAAAGTATTTAATAATCTATTTCTAAAGCTTTGAATAATTCTGTAAATTATTTCTTGAAGATACGAATAAATAATGAATACTAAATGTAATTATAAAGTTAAAATACATCGATGAAAACAAGTAAATTTTAATCTTTTAAATTTAATGCTTATATTTATTTATAAAATGAATATATAAAAAATTACGAAAAATTGTTTCCATGTTAAAGATTTTCATCACATTTTCATCTAACTAAGTAAAATTATGAGAATCATAATTCTCTAATCATATATGGTAAAATAGATTTTAAACATATATATTGTATGTACGTAGGGTACACGTGCTCGCACATACAAATACAAATCCGAATAGACAAATATAGTTTTATACTGCATGTACGTTACTTACCATATTATTAACAATAACAAAAATAATTATAGAATAAATTTAAGTTATTTTTGTGCCAAACTGTCAGATAAAAATAGTTATTATTAGTCATTTATTGATAGAAAAATCAATAAATTAGATTATTCTATATAAATACTTTTATGTATAGCACTTTATTATATAATAAAGATTATTAATAAAAAAGAATATTAATAAAAAATATATTTATAATCAAATACTTATAAGAAAAAAGATATATTTTTAAGAAAATAGATTAATTTAATTTGAAAGAAACTATTTTCGATATTTCTAATAAGAGATATATTAATATAATAAACCAAATTTTTTCACACAAAAAATCTTGTGATGATAATGTACTTATTTAATTTGTTAATTAGAATATTAACATTAATAGGATCAAATCATATTAAATAAATAGGTATACATAACAATTTTTTTAATAAGATATAAAATATTATAAATCTTTCTATTATTTTTCAATTACTATTTAGTTTAATAAATATCTTTTACTGAATATAAGCTAGATTAATTAAATGTTTTTAATTGCAAAATATGTAGCTACAACAACATGAATTTGGCCAAGGAAAGTACCATAAAGAAGATGACGTTTCTATTTCTGAACTTCTGTCAAATTCTGATCTACAACATCAGCAGTATTACATTCCAGAAAACGAAAGTCAATCTCAAAATAATTACGATCCTCTACAACAGCAACGACAACGTTATCAGCAAGAAATAATGATGAGAAATAACCAGCAAACAGCAGAGCGAAAACCAATGACACAGAAGACTCTTGATGAGAGTAACGATAATGGTGAGGATGTTAAAGTGCTCTAATGTTTCAGCTTCTCTGATGTATAATAATATCTAATATAAGAAAGTAGATTTAGCATTTATTATCATTTAGGTTCTAATAAGGTAAGAAAATCAGTGTTATGAGTATTTTATTTTATTATCAATGCAAATTCAATATTTTATATTTAATTTTCTTTTATTTTATTTGTATTGATAATTCTTTCATAATAACAGGGTTTATTAATATGGAATCTTCTAATTAACAACTATGTATATTTACTTAGCTTATATTAACATTTTCAGGTCATATTACATAAAAAGCTATTATTTTATTAGTATTAAAAAATTTACAATTTATAGCTGTAGGAATTTTACTTTAAAATGTTTAGGAATTTTCTTTAATTTTCTTTTACGCGTTAGATATATTGTTCATTAAAAATTGCAGTTTTCTATTTGAAAGAGTTAATTAGACTATTTTTTTTACTATTTTTAACTTAATTTAACAATAAAAATATATTTAAAATTTACTAGTATAATTACAATATATAATATTTCAGCGTTATTGCTAAAATAGGTACTTCAAATATCAACTATAAAATTAATATCTTATCATAATTAGTGTCGAAAATCATCAGTTTTGCAAGTTGCAAAGAAATATTTCCTAATCAAAATAAAATTGATTGCTTTTTAATTATTTCTTGTATTTGGTATTTGTTTATAATATAACTGAAACATTATATGCATATATATAATTGAAAATAAAAATGAATAATAGTAAATTATAAATATTTGAAATATTGTATTTATTATTCAATGAAATTACAACACTATGTCATTTTTATAGAACAATAAAATTTAATAAATTTTATTTTTCAATATTTTTTTTGTCCATTTTAATATGATTAATGATTTCATATAAAAAAAATAATAATTTTAGAGCATTTAATTATGTCATTTGAAAGAAATAAGTTTTAAGAAAATATTTATTCATCGAGTAATATAATTTATTTAAATTGAAGAAATATTGTACAAAAAATAAAATAAAATTATATAAAGTAAAAAATGTGTACAGTTGACTGAATTACTGAAATAGAAAAATACTCTAATAGAGTTAAATATGATATCAAAATCCTTTCTTAAAAGTTAAAAAGTCTATGAAAGATAAATAACAAATAATAATGTTTATAATGTATCAAAAATCGGGAATTGGATGAAATCTTAATAAAGAAATTCATTTATATATCATTGCAGGAAATTATTATGTGAACGTACCTATGAGCAAGTTACTTACTTATTACAATAATTACGGAATAATCCATTCGAAAAATAAGAATAATGAACAACAAATTCCTATACCTATTTATACCTTTTTGTTATCTGAAAATCAAGTATATAGTCCTGAAAAAGTTTCATACCAACCTCAATTTCAATATGTTTCATCATATCCAAAATATACTCAGACAGTTTTCAATAAGGTAAAAAATAACTTCCTATTATTATTTGATTTTTTTCTTCAAAAGATTTTCTCAAATAACAAAAGAACATATTTTAATAATTTAAATTTGTAAAATAATAAATAATTTTCTTCTTTATTTTCAATGGGTGTATACAAATTTCTTTATTAAATATTTAAAATTTTATATCTTAAACTTTATATACATTTTATAATATCATTCAATAAGTTTAAAAATTATAATTAATTTATATAATTAGTATATTTATTATATTAATAATTTACGAAAATATTTCAAGTTAGAAGGATATATGTTATATTGTGTTTCTTTAACAAATTACTTTAAAAATACTTAAACAGTAAATTTATACTATATATTTTTAATACAAATTTTAAAAGAATATTCCTACTTGTTTTTCTAGTTGAATATTTATTAATAATAAAAATATAATATTTATTTTTATAAATAATATGCTTTACATTATTTAAATCATAAACTTTTTTTTTCTACTATACTTTTTAATTAATATATACGAAATAATAAAAAAAACATTAAAAGAACTAAATTTTTAAAATTATGAATATTAATAATAACTTCGAATTGTCAATTTTGCTGAAAATGAGAAAAGTACTTTTTTTTGAAAAATATTATATAATTGTTAATCTCAATGCTTTTCTAAACTGTAAGTTTATTATATTTAGTACATTAAACAACTAGAAATGTATTTTAATCAATTTTTCTTTTGATAATGAATTTTTTGTGATTATATAGTTGATTTAAAAATATGTAGACATTTATTTGTGTATATAATTTCGTCTATTAAAATATTTATAGATTTGCGAATATTTTCATGAAAAATAATTTTTATAGAAAAAAATTATATATTTAAAAAAATAATATTTTAAAAGTGATAATACGTGTAATATGTACCATTATATATGATACAAATTAATGTAATATTTTAGTTATTAAATAATTCTAAATATTTCATAAATATTTCTAATCATATATTTTCAGGTCATATATTTCAAATAGGCTAATTTGTAATGGATTGATTTATAGACTTTATCATAACAATGTTATTAAAATTCTTTTCAAATTAGCTCATTTGAATATAGAAAATTAGTCTCATAAATTCAGAAGTAAAAATATTTAACGTTGTTCGTGAAAGATAGATTTGTAATATCAATGTCACGGATAAACATTGTACCGAATGTTTTCTAGTACTTATTTTCTAGGCATTAAATATTGAGGGTTCACCAGATACGTCTCCATCTCAACAGTTACCTAATGTAAGCCATCAAAAATATACTTTGCCGATTAAGATATCGATGAGTCCAATTTATGAGAGTTTCTATTCCTCCTTATCTGACTTACATAAGCCCCAGAAGACACGTCAGCAACATCCACAGTATGGATATCAAGACCATCCATTCCTTGATGTTGATCCTACAATAGATTATATAGACATTTACAATGTGCCTGCTTTGCTCGATGTCCTAGATAATTCGTTACATGATCATCAAAAGTATCAATATTACGTACCGTCGTTATCCGCAAGAAAACTTATGATGCAAATACTACAACAGGCAGGCATTAGAAGTATGGAAGAAATTCAACAAAATATTAATATCAAGCAGGTAAAAATTTTGTCAGAATAATTTTATCTGAAAAAATGTCAATAATTGATTTTTTCAAAAGAATTATTATGAAAAAGAATATAAAATTTAGAAAAATAGTCACGATAAAAATGATGATTTGCAGTAGTATTTCTTCTAGTGTACTTAAATCATAGAATGTAGGACACATTTATGTATTTAATGCTTGCTGTGAAATATATACAGTTTAGTTAATATTATAGTTTTAGTAATTTTAAAATATATAAGTAGCTTGAGATTTATTCCTTTTACGATTTAAAGATTATCCTTTAAATCGTAAAAATAATTTGTTTATTTCCTAAACTGGACTGTAGTCAATTTAAAATAACTTATAATTTATATAATTATATTTTTAATTTTATTATTTTTCTTGAATTCTATTTTATAAATTCATGAAAATTTTTAAAAAATAATAAGGAAAATATTTAATATTTAATATTATTAGCTTATTACAATATCTCATGAAATTTATAAGAAATCTCTAAAACTGAAAATTGATAAACTGACTAAAAAGAATATTACAATCAAAATATATTTGATTATAAATCGCAATTTAATCAGTCACAAATATTTATCAAGATAAAGTCATTAGTTCTGCCTTGTATTCGATTAGTACAAATGTGAAATGATGTTTGTAGCAAACGGAGCAGAAGTTAGTTCATAAAGATTTTTCAAACGCGCAAAATCAGGCACAAAAGTTTCACAGCACAAATTTAAATCCGCTTTCTTCCGGAAATGAAGATTTGCTATCTAAACCGCTTTATTCATTCGTATCATCAACGTTACCTCCTTCATCCTCGAAACAAAAAACTCTTCTTGATTCTTATATTCCAAGCCACGTGATAGCTGCGCAAGATGTTAACAGGTACGCATTATTTCATCAACATTCAAATTTTTCAATTTCTGAACTCTTCTCTATACAAAGGTTTTTAAACAAATTTATTAAATTTGATGGATTACCTTTTCTTTTTCTTATTATATTGTAGTGAAAAAGATATTAGTTCTGAAATAGATTGACTTAAGATTGAACTTATGGAAATTTTTACTTCAATATAAAAATAAATGATGAAATTTATCTCAGACTTACATGAAATCTCATAATTTTTATTAAATAAAATGCAGTGAAATACTATACAAGAACGTTAGTATATATTCTTCGAATTTATTCAATAATTTTTATTCAATATTTATATTATCTAAATATTACATTAACTAAATTCATCATGCACTTTGAAATGCATGATGCAATTTAAATTGCAACGATTGAAATGCACATTTTAATTAATTTAATAATTAATTTAATCGTGAAACTCTAATATTTGTAGATAGTTTTTAATTTTGTTTAGTTTAAACATAGCAATTATGAACTTTATAAATGATTAGTATTAAAGTATAAGTATGATTTTTTATGTACCACTTTTAAAATAAAAATCTTTTTTAGGTAACGTTGTATATTATCATAGTCATTAAGTTGGTGATAACAGTTACTATTATTTTAATTTTGAAATATTGTTTTGCAGCATTTATAAGTTTCTATTACTTAAGTAATGTTTGCTTCTATGTTTTATAAGATCTTCATGAAAACTAGTAAAAAATATTCGTAATAATAATTTATATGTAAATATGACATTAATTATAATTATTTATTGTGAAAAAATACTGAAAACTGAAATAATAAAAAACTTACAATAAATTATAAACATTATAAAACAAATAATTACAATTTTAAAGACAACAAAATTTAAATTGTCAATACCGTTTCTTAATAAGAAAAAAGGTATCATTACAATATTTTTAATAAAAGGTAATCAATTTTTTAATTAGAAGATACCATAAATTTTTCACTGAAAATTTCAATTACACGGAATAAATGAGAAACTTTAATTTATATACCTTATTTGCATGAATGTTAATAGAAACTGAAATGTGCTTCACGTCAATAGCTGAATATTTGATTGCTTTCATAGATACAGGGAAAGGCCAATTAAATTCGAAAGCGGTTTTCTACCGTCGAAAATAAACTTCATTAGATCTTACAAGAAACGCAACGTAGAGTAAAATAAGATAATTATAGGACGAATTAATAGAGGAAGTATTATATTGTCAAAGAAATGAAGAGAGTTATATAGACATAATTATATAGATAAGTATAGAGAAGCAGAGAAAGGGAAAGAGAGGGGGAGAGAGAGAGAAAGTGAAAGAAAGAAACAGACAGCAAAAAGAAAGAATGCTGAAGAACAGAAGCCACAAAAAAGCTATTTAATATACATAATACATAACAAAAACTACAAAAAGTCCGTTGTAAAAATAAATTAATGAAAGAATAATAAATTTCAAGTATGATGAGAATGGCATGATTCTTACTTAGTTGATATTGGCTACTGCCACCTTGACGTATGAAAACCTAATTAAGTTATATGAAATATCTAGTCTTTTTAAAGAAAATCAATATCGTTGTTTAATATATTATACAATATATCAAATAATTGTAATAAAAAAGAAAATAATATATATTAAAAAAAACTTTCTACAATAAACTTTATTTTAAAATCATCTTCTTATTTTACATCTATTTAAAATTCCTCTTTTTGTATTCTGTAAGATTGTAATTTTTTCATATAATGCACAGTTATTTTTCTAATTATTCAGTACATTATTTTATAAAAGCTAAAATTAAATTATCAACTTTAAATTCCAAATAGTATTTCTATTTATATTGTCTTGTAATAATTCAAAAACTAATTCAGTACAATTTAAAAAGTGTAACTATATATATATATATATATATATATATTCTTTTTTAATTATTCGAAATTATGATGAATAATATGACATAATTATAATTGTTTATTAAATATAATTAAATTATTTTATATAAATTATTTATAATATAATATTCATTATATTCTTGTGAATTAAAAGATATATAAGCTAAATTAAAATAATAGCCTTACAGGTAAAACTGAGATCCTAAAGTGTTTAAAAATAATTATTAAATTTATTTTCTTAAAATTAATCTCTCATATAATTATAATTAATACAAAATTATAATTTTTTAAATAGTAAATAAGCAGTAATATAATTCAGAAATTTAATATCTACATACACTACTTCAAAATTGCTTTATATTATTCCTTCTCGTAAGTTTATTATTATCAATATATATAATCGCTAATTTTATCCTTCTGTATAATTTGAAAAGTATCAATTGAGGAAGATCGTGGGAGGTTGAACGTTAAAAAACAAAGTTTCTAAGGTATCAAAGATTACAGCCGTCTATGCTCCGTGGGGACTAGTATTGACTTTCGCCATGAAAAAGACAGATTTGGCGCTTGTAGCAATGGGGCTCATTGAACCTACATCTAATGTATCTAGCCACTCTGAAAAGAAGAGATTGGAATGTGTGTGGGTTCCCCCGACGGCTGGCTGAGGAATCGATGTTGAAAGTCTCGTTATAGCTGAGTGGTTTCTCCTCGCTAGGACTCCAGTTGTTCTCTGCCTCGTGGGGTGAAAAAAGCCTTTTAATTCTATTATTTGAAGAAGTTATGCCACTTTAATGGCGGCTTAGTTTTTCCTTTTTTCAGATATTCCTTGGGAGAAAGCGTCGCCTCTCCAAGGGAATTGGTAGCTGGTGATGTTGGACCGGCGAGCACCAGAGGACCTGGAGGGGAATACGTCGGAGCCAGGAATATATTCCGAAACACGTCAGAATTAATTCATTAAGTTTTCAACATCCTTTTTATTCATCGTAAAACAAATGCGCATATTACTAACAAACTATTATTAAATATTAAGTGAATTTTTATATATAGGTTTATTACATCTGCTAGATAACAATATCAAAGTCAACATTGTAATGCCAGCTTTGATGAAAATTTTTAAGTGAATTTATACTAACAGTTATTTTTAAATAGGATTGCATTAAATTGATTTGACCGTAAATCGTGAATATATTTTTTAAGTATTTAAGATAATAAACATTTCTAATAAATATTTTTTAACTAAAAAAAATTTGTAAATCTTTAGGAAAGTATGGTCTTGCATTGAATTTTAAATTAAAAACTTACTGAGTGATTTAAATCATAAGTAAAAGAATATTAAGATGTGATTTATTTATATTTATCTTTTAAATTCTATGATCAATTAATATATTTATATTATAAATAAATAATAAATAAATAAATAAATAAATAAATAAAGTAACTTATAATATTTGTAGAATTAAATAAGTTATTGCCTTTTTACATGAACTGATAATTAATTATTTTTGTGTTAACGCATATGTGTGTAAATCATGTAGTTTTTCAAAAGATTTATCAACATACATTATTTTTTAAAATAAAATTTCTGTTAAAATATAATTCAAAATAATGAAAATAAAATTTAAAAAATTTAAAATAAAGTAAAGAGATTTTATATATGCACATTATATAGTACTGCGAAATAGATACATTTCTATAAAATGTGCTTTTATCCATACAATTTGTTAACTTATTGTAACAACTATAGAGCTGAATTAAATATTTAATTTAAGTTCCTGGATATACAATGTTTCCTATAAAAGAAAATGTAGAAATAAAAACTAATTATACAGTAACTTCTAAAGGATCATAAGTATTTTATTACAGCCAATCATTGTTTTCAAATTATTATCAGATTACTTTAAGATATGAAATATTAAATTATATCCAATAAGTTTAGTAGAACATTGAATACAATATTTACAATTTCGAAAATATCGACAATATTTTAAACAGTAAGCATACTAAGAATTTTAATTAAAAATTTTAGTTAAAAACCTATTTTATTTCATGTTCAATAAAATAAAAAACTAAGTTTCAAAATTACGTAGTTCATAAGTTTAAAAAAATTGAAAGTTGCTTATTATTTTTGTATCTGACGAAAAAAATTGATAAAATGATATAATAATGTCTTTCTTCGTTAGTTCTGCAACTTCATTTATATTTAATTTACTTAGAATGCTAAGATTTTAATAAAAAGACTGAATTGTTTATTATTTTAATGTGTATTTGCATTTATGATAAATGTTAAAAGTAAAGTTACTAAAGTTTAATAACGTAACAATATTAAAATTATAATATAAAATGAATGTCTGTTCTGACGTATCACGTAGACGCTGATATATATCTTACAAATTTTTAGACTTGACATTTATTTACATATTTTTATCTCAAAACAATGTGTAGATATATGATATAAGTAGAATAAAATATTTATTATTATAAAGTATATTTATCTATCTAGATATTTATGAAGAGATTCTAGATTAAAGAGTGATAACACCTAAATGTTGAAAATACATTCAGATAATCCTTGTAAAATATTTTACAGCAATAAAATAAGCAGTAACATATATCTTATATAGCAAATTCGTTACATGTTATTTTACATTTATTTTATTATCACCAATAAAAATAGTTGTTGAAATAAAACCAACCATCTATCATTCATTTTCTTTTACATAATACATTATATCTATTATATTTGAATAGTATAGAATAGAAAACATGAGTATATTGACTTTAAATAAAGTTAGACAAAGATTAAAAACTAAAGCTTTAATGATTTTTATCGATATTAGAAGACTTAAAATAAGATTAAAAACTAAAACGAAAATGTAAACTAATAATAGAAGCATAAATATAAAATGTTTTAAATAACTATATTAGAAGATTATAAAATTCTACAGAAATTAAACTATAGCTCAGAAATTAAACTAAGTGAAGTTTCTAGGTAATACAAATACGATTCTCTTGATAACAATCGGAAGTTGTGATTTAGTTTAAATATTAATATATATACCAGTAAAAACTAAAATAATTAATCAATAAAAAATAATTATTGTTAAATTAATATCATTAAGTATGACGACAAGATTTAATGAACAAAAACACAAATATTACGGATTTATTATTGAAGATCTATTTAAAAACTGATACTCTATAAATTTATTAAAAATATATTATTTTATGAATAATATATAAATGCAACTACTCGCTCTTATATTTATAAACCCGTCATTCAATTAGCGCTCACAGGATACATCTATATATCAAAAGCCGTTCCAGATTATGGATTGCCTGCAAGTTCGTTCGCGTCATATTTGATTCAATTGTCCAATTCTCTTGAACAGCGGATATCAGATCTTCCGTGTGTAATGGTAGATGCGAGAACAATTACAACTAGGATAAAACGTTCGGAAATCGCGATTTTTCATGGACAGGAACGGTAATAATACGAAGAGATGCCGTAAATCACTGATACCTATGGATACTAGTGTGCTACTCGCGACAGTCTAGACAACATAAGAAGCTGTACTACAAATCACTAGTACTGCTATTGGATTCTAATCTGAAGAGCAATCTAGGTCGGATAGTCACTAAAAATTAACCCCAAGCTTACTGCATATTCCAATTTATAGCCACGTCATAGGCTCAATAGTCCTACTCTCTCTGCGCGAACTGATGCACGACAGATAGCATACAGCGTTTCAGTTGCGCAAACCAGTTCGCGCTTCTTCTATAATGTACGGACACATGTCACAGAGTTCTAGTGCCAGCTAAAATAGCCAATTTAGGAATTTTTTGTTCTTGCTAGATTTTTGTTCCTGCAAAAAGTAAACTACCTGAAATGCAAAAATTATAGTCGAAATATTATGAAAATTCAAGGGTAAATTAAAAATATCAGTTTCATATATACTTTCAATTTTACCAAGAAAAAGACGCAAAATATATAGGAGAAATAACTTGGTAATTTATCTATTAATTTCAAAATTAAGATTTTGGAAAAAATTAAATTTATAGTTTTTCTTCCAACTAAGTCCAAACATGTAATTAAAATAAAAATTATTAAGTTAAGTTTGATTTGAATTTTTGATAAATTTGTATAATTTAAATAATTTAAAGGTAACTTAAGTTAATTATTGTGACAGAACAAAAATAAAATAGATCTATTTTTTCTATATCTATTTTGAAAATAGGTTTACTTGAATAATAGGAATTTTAAAATAAAGTGAAATCACTACATTTAGTTTCATATTTTAACAATAAAATAATATTTAACCTATTATAATTAAGACGCTTTTCCATAATAAATATATAAGCAAAGTAAGAAAAAGAAATAGTTTGCTCTAAGGAATTTCGAAGAATTTAAATAATAACTCTTTATAATTTATAAAATAATTTAGTTGAAAGCTCTCCAACAAATATATACATGTTTTCTTGTTTTTTTAAGTTGTTTAAATCTGATTAAGAAATTTTCTTCATATTAAGATTTAAAATATTTTTGGATTTTTAAAACATTATGAATTGTTACGTTGTAATTTACGAAAACCAGAAGATTAATAGTTGTTTGCATCTAATTAACTGTTAATGAATTAACCTAAATAATAATTAAATAATTATTTTTGAGTATTTATTTGTAGAATATTAGAAATGTCAAATTTCTATTATCCAGAAGCTTTTGGAAACTATAATACTAAAATTAATTTAAAGACTTTTTAAATTTTAACAGACACTGAGTAATTTTCTCTATTATGATTTAGAAGCATGTAGATGATGTTTTCCCAAATGAAAAATGTAAGTGTTCAGCTGATATAAATACTGACATTGTACAAAAATCCTAAATGTATTCCTTAACTGACTTTCTTAATGTGTTTGTTTGCATACTACATATTATAAATTCTTTTTCAATTATATTGTCTTAAACTAAATTGTGTACACAGAAATAAATGAAGTATGGCGAAAAGATAAAAAAAAAATAGAGCAAAAGGCAGTCAGAAGAAATAGTAAATCAAAAAGAGTGTGATGAGAGAGACGAGAAATAATGCAGTCATCGCGTCAGCCGTAAAGCCGAAACACACAACATGTCGTTCTTTCGAATGAGCAGGTCAATGTTGAATGAGTATATTACGATTTTAGTTTATAATGTTATAGTCTTTTATGTAAAAATACGTTTACAATGACTTTGAACAATGATTTTGGAACGTTTATTTTAAAAATATCCTTTAATATTTCAAATATACTATCAACTTTATTATGAATAAATTGCGAGAGTCCATTCAAACGTTTGAAAAATCCTTAAATTGCAATAATTATTGCTTATGAATGTAAATATTTGGTATACAATATTTAATATAGATTTTTTAAAAAAATATTGTTTTTATTTTTTATTAAATTGAATTTTTTACAATTATAGCTCCGCAAATATATTTCTATGAGTTTGCTTACCTAATGAATATAATACGAATTTTTTTAATAGTGAATTGTATTAATGTACTAACGTAAGTATCGTAATTATTGTCTAATATAAATAAATTTCGCTAACATAATAGCTGCATTAATAAAGTATTTTTTCGTATTATTAAAATATAACTTTTACAATAAATTTCTTATAATAAATAAACTAAAAGACAAATGAAAACAATTGGTTTTTGCAAGATCAGGGACGTCCTCATAAAAATTTAATATTTTCAAGAATTAGATGTGTCTAATATTGTCTAATAGTTACAAGTTTATGGAATTATTTTTTCGAAGATCATTCCTAGTCAATATGAAAATTAAAAAATCACCACGGTGACCTGTTGAGCGCGGAACATCCTCACCGAAATAGTTACCTACGTCATAACAACTCTTCGCAATCATCTATGAATCTCTTACAGTTTGAATAATTAAGCTGAATTATTGTGAACTACTCAACGGTAGAAAACTTCAGGTATATGCTTCTAGCAGTAGAAGAATACTTTGGAGGCATCTATTTTGCAATAATAATGTCAGAATTTCGACAGCCTCCGATCGTTGCTAAACATTGTGCGAGCTCCTGCAATCTTTATGTGTCACTGTTAATTTGTAATATTTTTATAAATTCACGATTCATTGATAACATTATTTTAGATTGAATATAAATTAATTTATAAAATACACACTCTCGAATTAATTGAACCTTATCTAATATTTAACGTATATATATATATACAATTTTTCTTTATTATTTACATACTTTATTTCGAATAAATTTGATTTATTATTAGCATTTATGTAATCTACTTAACTTAAAGCTTTTACAAATGTGTACTCAAAAATATATAATATTTACTAAAGTGTACTGAATTTGTTAATCTAATAAAGAAAACTGTTTTTCTTTGATTGTATTGACATTCATAATCATTAATTATGAACTCTATGTATATGTTCCTTATTCAAGAGGACTTAATATATATTAAATCTTCAATATATGTACATATACTTTGTCAATTATATACAATTTTCAAAATAACCTCAGTTACCGTCGTAAATTGAGTATACAAAACTTCTTTTAAATGAATAGTTAATCATAAATATGTAAAAATTGTTTGAAATCCGTATGTGTTTGCTGGTAAAAAGTTAACTTCTGACATGATTTATTCCCGAGTTGATGACTTTTGTTATATTAATATAATTATTCAATTTATATTATTGTTCAACAATCTTCGTGAATTATAGTTACACCCTTTTGCTCATGCTCCTCTAAAAATCCATACTTTAAAACATATAATATTGTTTTTAATTATTTTACATAATAGTGATATCCTTATTTATTTAGCTATCAGTATAATTGTTTGTAATGTTTTTTTATTAAACTCGAATTAAATTTCAATAGCTTAGAAGAGACTATAATAGAAATATTAATTCTTAAAAAAGACTGATATAAACTTTTCAAAAACATGTATATATCGGTTTTTGTAATAATATTACAACATGTTGTTCACTAAGTAAAAATTGAAAAAATTATGGTATGGCGTATATTGACACTAATCTCTAATCGTAATGTTTACTGATGTATTGAACATTTGTACTTTTTTCCTTTATATATTTTAATATTGATGAATGATATCGTAATAATAATCGCAACATGTTTCAGAAATGTTTATTTTATTATTTTAATTAACTCATTATAAATTCTGAGACTAGATCTATAAGGCATTTAATAAAGATACTTTTTTGGATAAAAAAACAACTTTAATTGTTTTAATGACATTCTAATCCATTATTATTTTTTCTGATATTTGTTGTCTATATTTCAACTAAAACGTAGGTATTTGCAATTGAATCTACATATTTAAAATGTGAAAAACGATTAATAAAATTCTATAGATAATAAACTCAAAGAAATAAATATTTAATTATACAATTTAACAAATTTTTTTGAAATCTTAAAATAAATTAAGAGCAGATAAATACTTACAGTTCTTTTAAACTTATATCTATTGCTTAATTTAATGATAAACATCAAATTTATTGCAGGGCAAAGTAAAACAGTTAATAGTATTTATCATGCATTTTCCAATTACAGGAGAGATGTTCTTCGATTTCACTTTAAGCAATCGTATAATCACAGTATAACTGATACAGTCGTAATATGAAAGTAGAATTCAAAGTGAGAAAACGATGGTGTACATTAGGTTTACCTACCAGCTATTTATTTGAACACAACTCACATTTTTTAAAAATGAAGATTTTTGCAGTTTTGTAAGGAAATATCAATATTTTTGTCAATAGTTTTTGTCAATCGAAACAATCGACTGATTAATAAATTTAAAAAATTAAAAAAGATAAATGATATATTCATTTGTGCTGCCGAATTTGATCTGGACCTCTCTCTTCATCGATCACAATGTAACCTTTTAGAGGCTGTTGTTACCTACATACATGCTATGCGTTCTTTCTCTTAAGCGAATAAGTGTATGCGAACGTTCTACGATTCCGGCATACAGTTTCTGACAAACAGCAGAGTAGGGCATATAAAGTGGGATGCTGCGTTTGTTGGCTTCATCAGCCAGACCACTATACGACGCACATGAGACTCGTCTCCTATAGCGTTAGCACGTACGTGCACGCGCATCAACAAAGCCGAAAGCGAGAGTTTTAATCCCAAGCTACCAACATCTAGCAAAATGAGATTCGCCTGGTTAATACTGGTTGAGGTGAGTACATTGTTGTGTACGTATATAGGAACTTATAGGGAAACTCAATTTTGTATAGAGCGGATATTCTTTATTATTCTTACTTCCGTGTTGCTTTTTACTGCATTACATTTTTATGCATAATTTTTTATACGTATTCATTCTTTATCCTTCTAAATCTTATTTGTAGTAATTTTATTATCCTTATTATACAGTAAAAGATTGTAAAATAATTTTCATTTGTCTGCATTTATATTTAAAAAAGTAATATTTATTCTTTTTGATCATTACTAGGATCTACTACGATGTCGAATTTAAAGTTTTCCTTCGTTTAAAATCAAATTAATACACATTTATATATTAAATATGCATTATATTAATAAAAATTGTATACTTATACTGCAAAAAATATTTATTCACAAGCACCAATTCTCTAACTAAAGATGTCACATGCATATTTATTAATATTAAGAAGTATCTGTATGTAATAAAAAAGACTAATTATTTTTGTTTCAATTAAAATCGTTTGATATATTATGTGCTTTTAAATAATTTAGTAGCAAATTTAAAATAAAACTTAATTCTTATTGTATATACTAATCTTCTTTACGGTTTATAAGTTTATGTATATTATTACATCTGCAGCTCCGTATATAAGATTATAAAAATGTTGAAAAAGAAAACCGTATTACATTATACTTATAAAAGGTCAAAACTTCAAGTACATGTTCATGAAATTTCTTTTAATTTTAGATTGCCTCTTGAAATGCTTTTCTCTCTTATTTAATGTATGTGTGCTACTTAAATATCGAAAGTAAATTTATTCGTATAATATATAAATAAACACGAATAATAAAATATATACTTAATATTTAGTTTCTTAAAATTGATAATTAGAATGAAAAAAGTTTTTAAATATGTATAAAATATATATATATGTACAAATTCAAATATAAATTCGAATAGATTTCTACTGTTTCATTAATATGATGCTTGATCTTAATATAAATTACGTCATAATTACATTATTACATTAATGATAATTATGAAATGTCGAAATAACAACTCTATTGTCATATTTAAAAACAATATAATGTTTTATTTATTATATCGTAATTCGGGTAAAATAATTCCTTAATGTTATTGTCACCAAAATAATATAATTTAAAATTTCTATCTGAAAAATCTCATAAATTAAGTTTTATTTTAAATTCATGTTCTTTATTATATTTTTCGAATATAGTTAAATACTTCTAATCTGATGTTTGAAAAATTAAGATTTCCTAATTTTATTTTCACCAATTATTCGAAATATGTTAAAATATATACACATAAAAAAAGATAATTTAAAAAATATTAACATAAAAATTTATTAACCAACTTTATAAACAAATTATAAAAATGAATATTACATACTTTCAAATAGAAATTTAATTATAAGTTGACGACTTAAAATATATTATATTAATGTTGAATAATTTTTAATTTGTTCTATTGTACTATATAATATATAAATATAAAATATGTAAATATATTTTATTAATTAAAGAAAAAACATAGTAATATACTAAAAAATATTTTTTTTAAATATCCAAACCTCTGTGCCTAAAAATAGTAAAAAAATCATTCTATTTGTTATTTCTATTTGTATGTTGATATATATTCCATTTATTCATGAAATTCTGAAAATGTATGAATATTCCTATATCATTTTAATTTTTAATTTGATGCTTATTTACTTGTTTTATTGACGGTTTAACATTAGTTTTATATTAAACTTTTTCAGAATAGTAATTTTGAATAACATGATTATTGCAGTAAAATAATATGTAGAACTAGAAGTCACATTTGTCATCAAAGCATTCTTTTGTTTCTTTTTCTTTTCATATAATATAGAATAATGACCATTTATAAATATGTACTTATACGACTCACTTTCTGAAAATATAAATAATTATCTATCAGTGCTTAATTTAATTATTATACTTATTCAATATTATTTTTATAATACTACTATCACATATAGATTTGTTGATTACATGTTTTCCTCCATAATCTTATTATGTTTTTCGAATTATTATTGTAATAAAATCTGTCTTCTTTATTCGTATTTTACTGCTCTACGTAGTAATTTTAAAGCTCATATTTTTTTTATTAATTGTTATTATTTTTTTTATTAATTTTTTTATTAATTATTATTTTTTTTATTAATTGATTATTATCGATTATATTTCTTTCGAAAATTAAATCTCGTATAATTTATTTCAGGAAATTTTTAATGAATCTTTTCATTTGACTGATAATTTAAGTTTACAAAATAACCTTACATATTTATGTATAGTTTTATTTAGCTATTTATAAGCTACTTATACTTGTGATATATGAAAGATGCATGTATTCTGTGTAACTCAAAAATTAACTGTAAAGTAGTTCCAGTGATTTATTTAATAAATTTCCAAATGTAAACAATTTAATATTTATAAATATTGCAATTCAACAATTAACTTATTATTATTGATAATATATAAAAAAAATTAGTATTCCGTCTAAAATCAAGCAATTTTATATTAAATTCCTGCAAATTAGTACTTCTACTAAAAAAAATAGTTTTGACTCCATTATGAAATTTACAAATTCAATACTTTTAATATAACATCACGTCTTTAAACTGATCTGTACTTTCTCACGTATATCAGTTAATTAATTACGGAATTATTTTAATTGAGATCCATAAATAAAAGTTTAAATAGACTAACTGTTATCGAAGTATGTGTAAGGTACTAAAATCACTTAAAAATTTTCCTTAATATGTTAAAAAATAAATATATTTTTTATCAATATATTAAATCAAATGACAATTCATAGTATTAGGTAAAAATTTCTACATTTTTACATTTTAAATTATGCGTAAAATTATAATATGTTAGAATCTTCATAAACTAATTTCAGAGAAGAATAATGATTGTTTGTAGTAATTCCGAGGAGTATATATATGTTATTATTGTGATTATTCTTGTAATAATATAATGTATACATGCAGCATAAATAGAATAAATTTCAAAAAAATGACTATCAATAAGTACTGCGTTTGATTACTGCTACTTAAACATGAATATGATTTTTCAATAGTTCGACGCGCACGATTTCTTCCTGGAATTGGTGTCCGGTAATTGTACACGAGAAAGTCTGTTAGTAACCTCCGTTGCTGCCACTTTAAGCGCTTTCGGCTTGTACCTAAACGTACGTATATTAAGGCCTCTACATATGTACTCATGCGGTTGAGAAGAGAAAAAACGAAGATTCGCACCGATTAAATGTTCGGCAAAGCAATAGAGAGATGCTCTCTCGTGCGTATAAATACGGTCCTCTGACAAGTTGTAATGAGTATGAGTGAAAGTCATTTTTAATACGTCACTACTATCCTCACCACCTCATTCAATATGTGCAGAAATATGTTACACACTTGTTGAAAGTTTTAAATTTTATTATGTTATAAAATACTGTTGACTGAAAAAATAACTAAAAGAAATATTAATGTGGTTGAAAACAATTTGAAAAAAGTATAATAATTTAATTTTAATTCCTATTAAAATCTATTTAAATACTAATAATATAATTACTATTCATAATTTTGTTAATTAGTAAGTAATAAGTATTCTTTTTTTTTAATGTTTTTTGTATCGCAGATTTCATATAACAGGTTAGAAATAAGGACTAGAAATTAAAAGTTGTTTTCATTACGTATCTTTATTAAAAAAATTCTTCTGAATTCATTGATGAATTTTATATTAATAAAATTAATTTAAATAACAATTGGAAAACGATTATATTTTATTTAAAATTTTATGATGTTTTATTCAAGACTTCTTATAGTTTGTTTCAATAATTTTCTATTCAGCTACAAATAAATTACAATAATTATACATATATCAATAGCAATAAATTACATAGAATTACAGAAATTATGAATAAATGTCATGACATTAATATATATTAATTAGCATAGAGTTGTGTTCACCAATATAAAGAATCTTACGTAAATTTTTATTACACTATATTCATTTGTATTTTTATAGTTTAGAACTAGAAAATATCTTCCAAAACTTTTGACAAGTGAAAATCAAATGTACATTATGTTGTTACTTTGATTATTAAAATAAAAAAAATTGATTTTATTTAATAATATTATAAAGTATATCTTGCAATTAATTAAATAATTTTTTATATTATTCTTGAGATAAATATACAAAATCCACAGTCCATACTGATTCCATATCAGGTATTCATATTGTCTAAAAAAACGTATAAATTTATTTATACAATAGTTATACAATTAAATTATCAACAATTGAGAAGATTCAATTTTAAAAATTGTCCAAAATAATTTACCCTCTATATTTCGTATATTGCAACATAATTACGCTTTTATATAATAAAAAATACAAAGTGTGAATAAGCGTTCAAAATCTGTTAAAGATTTTTTCTTTTGACGTGTTTATAAGTCAAATAGAATATATTAGGCATACATGTAAGCAAAGAACGAAGCAAAGAAGAAGTTCATAAGTATGGAACAAGCGCTTCGCAATCTCCGGATACGTGTAATTATTTTTTTTATAAACTATGAGCATACGCTTTTAAAATTAATGTCTTACTTAAATAAATACTTCTTGTCATAGTTGATTCGTCATAAAGATGCATTTCTCATTATTATACAAGATATTTATAAGTTTAAGATATTTAAAGCGATTATATCTGTAAGATATCTATATTGTTTTTATGAGAGAATAAGAATCACAAAGATAATGCTTACAACACAGAATTTTTCCTTTAGAATTTATTTGTAATTTTCATTTACACTATAAAGGTGATATACTTTAAGTTATGGATTATATAATTTTTAAATTAACAGTTTACTATGCTATTTTATATATTTATATAAATATATAAAAATATTCAATTTGAAGTATATTTATTTTTAAATTTATACAAATCAGGAAAATAAAATTGCCTTTTTATTCTCTGTTTTTATTTTTACTTCAAAATATTGTTGTTTAAAAATATCATTAATAGTGCATATTTCTATTTATCTGATCGTCAGAGTTCATAATGTATTCGATCAATAAAGAAAATTGTTTTAATAATTAGAAAGATTGACATGAAAAAACATATTTTAATAATTGTGAATGAAATTTGTTAAGAAAAAAAATAGACTATCAAAAGCAGAATAGCAAAAATAATATGGATCAAAAAATTATTTAGCAAAGAAATTCCGAAAAAGTAATTATATATATATGATATGAGAAATTTTCTCTCTAACTAAGTTACTAATGTTTATAACTATGTAAGATTTTACTTTTTGAAAATTAATTAATACAATATAATGCATTATTTAAAAATAAATATTTTTAAAAAAAATAATTTAAAAATAAATATCAAATATAAAAGGCTCAAATTAAAATTCCAATAATTTCTACTTATTTTTAAAATATAAAAAAATATGAAATCTATACATAAATTAAAATTACAGCTATTTTAATATATTCAGAGATATTCTTTATTTTTATATTATTTAATTTTAAAACTACTTTAATTTCAATCAAATCTAAAATTAATTATATTTTCAAAAACGATCATGTTGCTAATATTACAATGAATATCAATTATACAAAAATCTAAATGAAATTTCTAATGAACTTTTATGAAAATTAAAAAGGTGCATTAACAATAAAAAGTTACTCAAATTGTATGTTAATTTGATAAAATGGCATTATTCAGTTCAATCTATAACAAACTAAAAAGGAGTTTAAATTATTTTTATTTAAAATTTTCAATTACAAACCTTGAAAATCTTAACCTAATTCATTTCAAGGACAATTTTTTATTGTAATTTTTGTGGAAAACTTTCATGAATTTGTTGTTTCTCAGATTAGTATTTATTTATTACAATTTAACTAGAAATACTTAAGTATTTTTCTGTTTAATTTATTTGTAATATAATGATATACATATGAAATAATATATAAATGTTTTCATATATTAGTACATACTTCTATATAAGTTTAAAAATTACTTTCTAGATTCTAAGCGTACTTATAATTTTATTCTATAAATTACTAACCAACATTACGCAATAAAAAAATATCTGATCATAATATATTTCAAATTCTAAGCAGAAATGATACTGAAGATTATGAAACTAAAAAAATACGTTGAAAATCTTTATTTAAATTGATAAAAATATAAATATATTAAATTATTATAGACTTAACCATTAATTATAGATTAATTAAAAACCGTGCGATAATTTCGAAAGCAAAGAGAAAGTAAACATCGTTTTACAGCTAAAGTAGTTGGATATTGATTACTATGAATTGCAACTTCAAATTATTAAATTTTGTCATTTCAGGTATTAAATCGATTAAAACTTAATAATATTCAAGTATAATAGTAAATTAAGAAATAATTATTTCTTATATTAATAAAAGGCTTCAATCTTGGGATTGGATATCGCCTTCCTCAAAATCCTTCCGCGAGTTCGGACATTTTTTTGCTCTACAGTTGTCAACCCAAGTCTCCAAATCTCTTTCCGGAATGATTGCCCTTCTTGTTCGCCGTGAAATAGGCGAATTATTCCTATGTTTAAAGATCTGTGTGCTTCTGCATAGTTCTTTTGTTACTTTGTCCTAACAATTTCGAATTCTAGAGGAAGGGGAGACGTCAAAGGAACGAAATAAGAATTACTGAATAGTTTGCTCCGATCGCCAGTAAAGACTATACAATTTCCTTTCGGCGGATCCGTCCTTCTTTTTCTTCTACTCTTTCATTACTGATATTTAAGCCTCCACACACGTTTCTATATCCAAAAAACCCAAGCTTCACCACCCCAATTGACACAAAGCATTCCTGATTTGCTTTCCTCCATTCCTGCTTAGTTACTTCCAGCAACTACGGCTCAAAGCTATGCCGCAGCAATCACCGTGAAGGCACTTTTGGCGGAAAATTTTGGGCCTTATTTCCGCACGCGTCAGTTTATTTTCTCTCTTTATTGCGCGTCGGACTACAGATTAATTTTTACGCAAGTTTGAGCCTGCATAGCGCAGTTGTCATTAGTCGAAATCGTACTGGCACACGTCAATATATGCATTCTCATTTTAGAAATTTGTATTAAAATATTTACAATTAAACATAGAATTGATATGTTTTTAAAAGGAATTTTTAAAAATTGTTTAAGGTTTTAAGCTAAGATGAATATATCCAATTTTCATAATTTATATTCAATACAAATTTTCATTAAAAATAAAAAATTTTAATAACATTAATAACAAAAATTAATAAAGTTCTATAACATTAAAATTTCTTTTACTCATTTAAGGAAACTATATATAATGAAATATATTGCATCTAAATACATGTTACATATTATATATATTAATCCTTATTATGTTTACGTATTTAATTCTAATTCATGTATATTTATTATAATAAGAAAAAATAAAAATTTATTTTATTTAAGTTTTATTATAAAATTCCAATATAAAATAATGTTAATTAAATTAACAATATGTCTTATTAAAAATACAGCAATCCATGTAATTTTTTTCTATTAGTTCATCTACTATATTTTTTCTTCTACACATTTATCAGTTTTTTCGAAACTGATTTACTTTGATGTTAATTATACGTTTAATTTTCTTATGATACATAAATAAATATAACATTTTTTTCTATTAAAATAACAATATATGACATAAAAAATTTGTAGCAGTTCTCTTTAATTTGGAAAAAGAGCGGAAAAATATTCGCTAATTATAAGGTAATTCATATAATGTATATTTTTTGAATATTATTTAAATAATATTCATTATACACATGAACAATCCATTTATAATTTATTAGATAAAAAATTATTGTCGAATTTTTTAAAAATCTATGTTTAATTCATTCTTAATGACAATTATAAATATTATATCTTTCTAGATTACCTGCATTTTGATAATGGTAACACCGTCTACTCAAGTGACTACAAAATTGAAGTCTTCGTCTATGATTACTGTACAGGATAATAATTTTGATAACAAAACCTTTAAAAATTTGAGAAATCGTAGAATGCATGTCGAGGATGAGATAAATGCAAATTATCTTTTTGAAGAAAATCAGCCTATGAACAAACAAATGCCTATTCTACCACCGATTATCCTTTTGGATTTTGTAAAAAAGACAAATAAATCTTTCGATATTTCTGATCTAAATGATGAGAAGTCAAAAAGAACGGTTAATGAAAACCTTGGTTATGGTTTTAATCAGAATAATATTTTCAATGAAAAACATAACTTTTATTTACCAATTGGTAAAACAGGAACAGCCGTTAGTATTGAGGAATCTATAAGTCCCTTCGAGCCAAAAACTGTGACAGAAATCATTAAACCAATAACTGCACAATCAGCAACGAATATTACTGAAAATTATGCTACAATTCATCATTCTCTATTTGAAGCATTACCAGATCCTTTACCACTACAAATTAGTCGCGAACCATTGCCCATTTATCCTCCCTATACACCATTTGGGCAACGTACAAAGCTTCAGAGAACATCATCTTCCGATTTCGGACAGAATGTTAAGAATCCGTCCTTGCAACAATTTTCTAAAATGCATTCAATAACTTCCGGATCAGATAATTATAATAAGTTATTTGCAACTTATGCGTCTATGAAACCGGCAGGTTATCAAACCGTTTCCTCTGGTTTTTCTACATCTGCAAATCTTAATGGTTATGCGAGACCAATGACAACTCACTACCTCAACAACTACATGTCTGATATGTACAGTAGTAGCAGTAATAATAATCAGAAATCGTCTATGAATTTAAGAACTACTCAAATTAATAACTCTGATAACAAACAAGAATATAACCTCTCATATTATCCAAGATATACAATCGAAAATGGTATTAAATATGAACACAAGATAATTTGGAAATACCCAGATGGTAAAATTTCAGAATCACCACCCATATCTTACGTAGATTCTTACTCTGAGTATGCAGAACAAGAGAAAATAAGTGCTGCAAATAAGGATAACATGCATCAATCTAATCTTCGGCAATTTCATCCAGTGACTTCTAAATATCAACAAGATACTTCAGGAACCAGTTACACTTCTAATGCGGGTACTACACAGAATAATGTTCATTCTCAAAAACCGATTCAATTTCCAATCGATAATGAACAATTAACAACAGATAATCAAAAGCAGCAGAGTAAATTTGTTCCTTTATCATCTACATATGTTTCTTCTGGAAATCATTATGATTCTGCAAACTCATACAATTTAGATAATTATCAAGGAGTATATGGACAGAGGGAGAATCCTAAATATACTTCTCATAAGTTAACCACAAATCACAAAAATCAAGATAGTACTTACAAAAATCCTCGTCTGATACCAAAATATACTGTTAATAGTCCAGATCCCGAGTATAATTATCAAATTAAACAAGATCAGGAAAATTTTTTCTTATCTAATGGACAGATTAATAAACAAGTTCTAGCCAAGTATTCACCAGAAGTCCAAAATTATTTTATGAAGGTCTTTTCTTCTGGAAAAACTTCAATAAAAAATGAAAATCAAATTGACGAAATAGGAAGTTATATTAATACAGATTATTCTCATCTACTTAACTATAATCCATCAGTTACACAATATATTAAAAATCCCTCATCTATATTAAATGCACATCCTACATTTGTTCAAATAGGAAATTCACTTATCCCTGTTATCATCCTTCGAGTAGATGGCGCATCACCTGTGCAAAGTAAACCAGGAAGAAATATCAATCTAAAAGCTCTTCTTCGTCAATATTTAACGCAGTATGCTACAAGCCTATCTAAAGCCACTCAGAACACTAATTATGATTTTGGTGTTTCCGTTAATGACGAGGAAATTTCTGAATCTCAGCCGAATCCCGTTGAAGATTTGAAACATCTAACTGAAAGTCTCGCATCTTTGCGTCAACGTGGATACCAGGATCCAGATTTTATAGAAAGTAATATACGTAATTATGACAAAAAATCACAGCCGATATATCAAGATTATATGGCAAATTACAGTCGATTTGTAAAAGATTATCAGAAGATTCGTGCTGGTCAACAAACAAGGAAGCCACAAGAAAAAGTGAAGAATGTGCAAATTATTGATGATCCCAGATATTCATCATATAAGTTTGATAAATAAATAAATAATAACAAGAACTACGACAATTTTCATAGATTGTTAAAATATGTGTCATTGAAAGAGTTATTGTACGATAATTAAGAGCTCTAGTGAATATTACATTCAATTCATAGCTATGAGATTCAGGAGATCAGAGATGTGACTTTATAGATATTTAAAATATTTTTATATACGTCAATCTTCAATACTTCTTAATTAGTTATATTTAATCTTTATATTATTTGGCTAATTCTTGATTGAAATAATAAAACTATGCAGTATTATTATTCTTATATCAATAAATTATTGATCAAAATTATTGACATTATTCTTCAATAAATATTCATCTGAAAATAGAAATTCCACAATATACAATCTTTCAATTTTATTCAAATGTTGTTATGGAAATATGAACTTTAATATAAAATTAATTTTTAAGGATATTATTGTAATATGTCATAAATAATTTGATATAGAGTCATTTATAATAAAATTTTATAAATTAGAGATTAAAGAATTTTATAAATTTTTAATAAAATTCTGATTCTAGTAAAAATTCAGAAATAAAAGGAAAAATGTTGGTTTAGAAATTATTGAAACTTTCAAAAATTTGTAATTAAGAATGATCAAAAAGTTTTATAAATTATTCTTGCAATAGCTTTTTCTTCTTTTTCTCAAATTATCATTCAACGTATTAAAAAATCTTTTAATTCTATGAAATAGTATTAAAAAAATAATAAAATAAAATATTGATCATTAGAGAATCTATAAATTACAGTTCCAATTTTTTAAAATATAAAATATCGATTAAAATCTATATAAATCTTATTTTAAAAATTTCAGAATTTTATACAATTGTAGGATAAATATGTAGAATTGAGTTTAACTCAATCTCTTAGGTACATAATCCACATAACTTTCTTTTTAGTGTAAAGTTTATATTTTTGAAATAAATTAATTTTATGTAATTAATGAATTTTATTTATAATTTACTAAATCTATTAATCAATTCATATTAATTAAAGAAAAAGTTACGTGAAAGAAAAATTATAAAATGTAATTTTTTATCTTTTTATTAAATATGATTATTTCTTATTTCAGTCAATATAAAAATAACTTAAACACATGTAATTAATAAATTAATTACAATTTTAAATAAAAGTTATTTTGTTTAAAATAACTTTTTATTGATTAGCGAGTAATTTTTCAAAAAATTTATTTTATCAATAACTTTTTATACTATGAGTTCACATATCTGCGACATTTATAGTTGGATATTCTTTCATTTATTGAAATACTTGACATAAATAATCATTTATGTAATAAATAGTTTTTAGTTTTTATTTTATTAGATAATATTTCTTTAACAAATACTTTCTTTATATTTATCAAAAAGTTTTAATTTAGTAAATTAAAGACTCACTTCCTATACTATTTAATTCATTTAATAACTGTACAAAGATGCACAGGAAAATCGCAATTAAATGTTTGAATTAAATGTTTCACAGAATTCAAGGTTGAAATATCATTTTATTCAAAGTTTATGAATTTTATCATTTTATTTAAAGTTATTTTTTCAAAAATAAAAAATATATGGTGATATGCAGAAAGTTAGGATATGACAAGTAAAACTTAGAACACTGAATACGGAATATATTATTTAGAATTAAGTTCCTATATGTATATAGAATTTACTTTCATGTTCAAATTTAATTTTCACTAGTATCACATAAAATACATTGAATATATGTATGCAGATGTATATATACAATATTTCTAACCAGTATATAATATACAAATTTAGATTAAGAAAAAATGATGTTTTAATATTCTACACATAATAGAATCAAGAAATTTCAATTGTACAGACTGCTCAATTGTTACTAAATGTTAGTACATCAAATGTACCTGAATTAATAAAAATGTTTATTTTTCATTGTAAATGCATATTTTTTATATGTTTATTATAGAAGTCTATCGTTAATAAAGGAATAAAGTTTTTAGTATAAATCAACAAAAATAGAAAACTTTATGTTAAATGTAGAATTAATAAGGCATAAATGATTAAATCACGGATGTTCAACATGATTCGCCAAATTTTTATACTTCACGAAGGTATCTTATTAATTATAAACCTTTGTACGATATATATATAACAAATTTAGTAAGCTACAGGCCTGGAATAATAATAAAGCTTCATTTTTATAACTAAAGTCTTATATTAATTTTGATGATTATTTTTATAGTTCATTAAAAATAATATTATAATTAAGATTTATTAAGTAACAGGTGCATTACGTAATTAATACTTATCACGTCTAATGCGTGCATTACTGCAAATTTTTATACATATATTATTTGACTAAATTGCTTAAAATTTTTCCATATATGAGATAATCTACATTCAATCGAAACTTATTATATTTTCAATTATAGAGATAAATGTATGTAAGAAATTTCAGCAAATTGTAATGTAAGTAACTAATTTTTTTTATATTAAAGAGTTTTGTGGTTTATCTAATGAAAACTATTTAACTAATATCTGATTTTTATATAGTCATTTTTAAGAATCATAATTTAATAATACATTTTAGAAGATTTCAATTTTTGTAATATATATAAATTATTTACAGATTTAATATAAACAATGAATGATCTTAGAATTTTGAATTTTGTAAGAATACTTATTTTGAAAATACAAATATTTTCAGTTATGTTAAACTTATGTAATTATATATATGAAAATGTTTAAAATCTATAATTTTCTTGTAATTATTAAGTAATATTAAATACATATGGTTCTAAGGAAGAAAAGTTTCAAAACATTTTTAAATGAAATAATACATTTTATATTCTCATTTATAGACATTTTTAATACTATTTAAAATATAAATTTAATTCCTACTTTTATAATATGTAAAAATTTAGTTACCAGTAGTTTTCTCAATAAATAATTGAAAAATATTAATCAATAGAATAATACTTATAAGTACTAATTAAAACAAGAAGCTTGTTTATATATTTGAAATAACTTTTTTAATTTTAAACACTTCAAGAACAATAATTTAAAATTATGAAACAATTATAACTATAAGTTCCATATAGTTTTTAAAAAGTAAACAGAATTTAATAAATTATATTAACATCATTCTTAAGTGTATTGTTGAAGTTCGGTACCTCACGCGAATAGATATCATTTTACACTTTTATGATTGATCACATCACAGTCTAAGAACTCTATCGACCAACAAATGCCAAACCAACATTCTTAAAATACCCATTAGGATTTCTATCTATTTATAGATAACAATAATCACACGGATTCAGAATATTTTTCGGTCTTATTCAATGAATGAATTTAATGTATTTCATTTTATTTATATGTATAAATTAGTTACCAATAACAATGTATTATATTTGTAATATATTATAATGAAAAGAATTAGCTTAAAGGGAGTCTGATAATATATCTACGACAAAAATCAAGTTTGCATCGTTGAAGTTGCAACGAAATTTGAAAATTTTCAAAATTGATTATTCTTTTTAAAAAAGTATAAATAGCTATCAATTGTGATACAAAACAATAAAATAAAAAGTTTAAAATTCTACCTTCAAAAACTATCTCTATGAGGGGGTGAATATTTCGAAATAATCGTATACGATAATTTTATAATTCCATTAAATATTATTAATCAGAATAATATATTATATAAAACATTATTACCAAAAAAATTGAAAATTTTGAATGAAGAACATGACTTTTCATGCATTTTCAGTACATGCGTAAACGCGCATATGAGCGGTACACTGTGTACAAAAATCATTATAAATCGAATAATTTTATTATCCGTACAACTTATTTTACTGAATATGAGGAAAAATATATTAGAAAATATATTCTGAATATTTTGTTAAAAAATTTTAAGAATAACTATAATCGCCGGACATGGAATGCACATGTCTCATATGGGTACACGCTACGGGCCACCTAATATTATTTATAACATATTCCTCTAAGACATCCACAAAATCTTTTTTTAAATATGGCATATTGTAATAATACTAATACACGAAAAAATATTCTCATACAATTATCGCGCCACAATTTAATGTTCCATATGTTTAAATGCACATTAACTTTTATACATGTAAACATACGGGCCGACAAGATAGTTAATAACAAATTTCGTAGTTTCTTTCTGACTTTCCACTCAATTTCTTTTTTGAACATCGCGTACACTGAGATTATCAATACATAAATTTCGAAACGTAAATTAGTGTGAGATACATTTGAATGCACACGCACTCTTATACACGTGAGCATAGGGGACGACGAATATTGTTAATAACAAATTCCCCTAAGACATTCCACTAAATTTTTTCTGAAATATGATTTACTTTAAATGGAAACATTTTACTAAGATTATGCTATTTACAAATTATTTTCGTAAAAAATGAATAAGTTGATAGTTTTAGTTTCGAATTTAGCTTTTGTTCAAACAGAAGTAACACGCATTTACACACGTATAGACACATAGAAAAGCTTTACAAGCGTCATTCTAACTCCGCAAGACTCGTGGGCTCAAAAATTTTCGCAAGTCAATCTTTAGCACATCGACGTTGTGACGCCACAACATCGTTTTTTTAAACAGACGTCTCTATTCAAGTCTATTACTCTCTGAAAAAGTATAAGTTTATATTTTATACTGATAGGAATACGATTATTTACACTTTCTTTTGTTTGTAAGACTTAAAGAATTTAATTTGAACAATTCCTTAAAAGTTATATCTATAAACACAACTAAATTCGACAGTTGTTTTTATTTGGAATTTGAACAATTTTTATGTGTAAGACGTAATAGAATGTGCAAAAATAGTGTTTTAGATGGATCTGTAATTTCGCACAGTAAAAGATCATACATTACAATTTCTAGATATTTTCGAAAAAATTTATGTTTTAAAATATAATAATTTTCCTAAATAAGATCAATTAGCATTTATGTATATATAAAACAATTAAATAATAATAAAAGATAAGTAAATTTTTTATTAAGATCTGTATGTTATAAAATTTGAGTTATAACTTGTGTATTTCAATCAGCGAGCCAGAAAGAAATTTCTGAATCAAACATTGCTACATTAGAGTAGTAAATATGAGTTCACTAATTTATGCACATATTTATGTCTGCAAATGCAACCAAATACGAGGTCGGATTCGAAGTTCGACTCAAAATTTTGATGAATCGCGTCGTAATTCCGACATTTTGCGGTCGATCATCGTCGCTCTTCTATTTTTCTAAACAAACTTCTAAATGTACAGTGCAAAAAACAAACTAATGTGTCATGATACATATAAGCATACTAAATTTGCGATAATTGAAGATACCAGGTATATATATATATATATATATATAAAATTTATATATAATTATATGTTTATATATATTACTATATATTACTACATATTTATTATATAGTAATTTTTTTTAAATTACTTTATTTTTTAGAGAAAAAGAAATTTTCAAAAACAAAATATTTTAATTTGTTGTGTTTTAGTTTATTTATTTTTATTCATTACATATTTTAGGAATAAAACACTTAAAATCGAAAGTATTTAAAAAATAAAATAAAAATTTTTTCATTTTATAATATAATATTTCAAAGGTCTACCATAAAAGCAATATCGCTCTAATGTGTAAGTACACATGAATTTATATTTATACGAATACATATATATATGTACAAGTAGTACGCTCTAAAAGTCCGAGTGACGGACCGATTCGTCAGTTTTAAGATCCGAAGACTTTGAGATTTTGACGATTCCATACCATAACTTTATGATTTTCAAACGCATTATTATCATTTTTTATATATAATAATTTCATTTCATGCGGTTATCTCTAATAGAAAGATCTCTCATGATATTTGACAAAAGTATATAAATAGCATTGAACAACTTTACTTGTTATACATATGAACTTTGATTTCTATTATACATTCGTCCTTCTTTCTCTCACTTTCGCTAGTTTATGCTTTGTATTATTATTCATTTATTAATTAGTAACTTATAATTACAACTTAGACTACTGTAACAAGCATCGTTTCAAATTGTGAATATTTCAAAAATACTGAAGTTTTAACTGAATCTATTTTATTTGATTTACAATTAGAAAAGCAAATATGTTTTAATTTCACGCATATACATAGTAAAGTATAAGAAACGTTATGTATAACCATTTAACATTATCATTATACGATACGAGCAATTATAAAAAACAACGAAAAATAAAAAAAAGCGAAAAATCAATCTGTATATTATTAAAAATTAGAGTACGGATATATAGTAAATGAGGCAGAAAGAAGTTCGACACAACAATCATTCAAGTGCCTAAGTTTACATGCATTTACACAATGTTTGTCTCAAGAAAATGCTTTTGAAGCGACGGACAAAATCGACGAGGCTCATCGATTCTAGTATTTGGACAAATCGCTAACGAAATACCGCCACTTTGCAAAGCGGCAACGTCGCGTTTTTTTCATACAAACGCCTAATCCCTGCTCAAAAAGAGTGTAACATTATGTGCACAACAAGCCATATTAAATGCATTTAAATCATAGAAGAAATAAGAATACATTATAATAAATTTCATTTTTTTAATTTTTTAATTTTTTAATTCTAATATACATTCTATATAGAAGCACTAAATATTCCTAGATTTCATCAATTTTCTAACTGATTCGGTGTTTCCATAAATACTTTTGCTTCAATTTTGCATATCCGCAATATTCGAAGAGATAATTTAAAATTTATTTATAATAAAAATTTATTTATAATTATTACACCGTTTTTGGGCAAATATTATCTGATTATATAAGAACACTTCTATTAACTACAATTTAACTACAATTTAACTACAATTAAAACAATTACAAAACCTAAATTTAGTGGAATGTCTTAGGGGAATTTGTTATTAACAATATTCGTCTCCCCCATGCTCACATGTATGAGACTGCATAAAAGTATTTAATCATTAAGTAGTTTAATCATAAATGGTTTAATAATTAAGTAGTTCATCATATAATCATAAATCTATAATTAAACTTATATGTAATACAAAAACATATATATATAATATAAAATGTAAAATGTAATACAAATGTATATGTAATACAAAAACATATAAAAATAATCAAAGTAAAATTTTACACGTAGAGGCAAGGAAGATAGTAACTATAGATAGGCGAAATGCTATTGAAACGTACCTTCGACTGTCTTTACCACGTGCTCGCGTGGTGATAGGCGAAACTACGAGTATAATGCGTGTGTTTTAGAGCGGATAGAAACAACTATTGAAAAAGTAATGTCCAATCGTTTCTAGCAGTCTACATTAGACGTTTGATACACATTCTACAAGTTATATATTAGTTTCATTTCATTTATGATAGCTAAACAAAGAGAATACAGTTTTAATATTTCTTAAGTGAAATATAAATAAATATAAATTTGTAAGAACTATAAATTAGTCACTTGATATTTCAAAAAAATTAAATTTTGTATGTATAATTGCAAAACTATTCTTCAATATACTTAGTTATTTTGCAACATAATCTATTATAATAAGCCATTGTATAATCTATTCATATATTTCCGAATTAATCTTGATTTAATTCACTTTATTTTATAAAAAAATTTTTAAGCTAATACTTATATTATTAAAAAGAACATATAATTTTTTTTTAATGATTTTTTCGTTTATAATTTCTTTATCTTATCATTTATGTAAAAGTTTATAAAAGTATACATAACATGTTTGTTAGTATTTTCATAAGTTATGAGTTATTCTTAAAATTTTTCTTTTGTGAACTTCAACTACATATACAAAATTTGACAATTAAAATCTACATTAGTTTAATTATTTATTATATTGGTCATTATTTGAAAATAAAAAATCAGAATATTTCAAATTTTTCGATAAATTTTGAACTTATTTTTCTATTTATCTTGTCTATATATTTATGAGATTTCCAAATTGAAATATGTTAAAGTAATATTACAAATCACATATTAAAAAAATAGTTAATAATTCATTTTACCATTTGGTTTAATTCAATATATTATAACTTATACGTTTGTTAGTAAAGATGTTATATAGGTAATATATATTTTATATTATATTTTAGGTATATTACCATTTACAATTTTTTAATTTTACTTTGAAATATTGTATTAACAATTTGCACGAAGTTTTAGAATATATATAAAAAAATTTCTGAAAATGTTTTTAATTTGATTATATTATATTTAGTAATTACTATTTATTTCATTAAAATTTTAGATTAATACATTTTGTCTATTTCAGAATATGCATGATTTTAATTGTGTGTAACCATGCTCAAAATATAATGTATTTTAATATAATGTAGATAGTTTTATATTAGGTTTTGTAAATTAAATTGAATAAAGTTTAAAGTATATTTAGAAGTTTATAAAAACTAAAATTTCATCTAAGTAAATGTACGAACATTACGAAGCTGTATGCCTATAATATAATTTTATATTTTCTCTATTATTTTTTGAAAATAGAAATATTTTTCTTATTTATTTTTAAAAATGAAATTTAATACTTGTAATACAAATTCCATAAATAAACTCAATATATAAATCTTTGTACTGAAGAAATTTGAAAGTATAAATTCTTTTTACTTTTTACTCAAAAAGTATGTAATTGCGTTAGCATATTAATGTGAAAAATTTTTCGTTTATTTGTAATGTTCTATATTGCAACGAATGAAGCATTACGAAGTAACTAACATAAATAAGATTATAGATTAATTAAATAATATGTAAAAATTTATCTAATTTGTTTTGTATTATGTCAAAATTGTAAGTAAAATTTATAATTTTTGCATTGACATTGAAGGAAAAACTTTTATATTAATCAATGTTTCTCTCTACATTGTGATAAATAGATGAAGTTTTATAAATGTTATATTAAGATATATATAAAAGAAAACATTAAGATGGAGATATTAATCGTATTTTTTAATCATTCATGTTCTTTTGAAATGTAGCGATTTTCATTTCGTTGAAATTCCACGATAAATAATGGTTGAGTTAAATTATACATACACAAGTCTAGGTATGGACAAAATTTTTCCTTCAGTTTACTAACTTGCATGTTATAAATGAAAGTATCCTATGCATCGTGCCTCTTTCGCCATACTATAAGATAATATTTAGAACGATATTTTTCTCTTGGCTACCAGTGTATAAAGAAAATCGTGAATCCAGAGTACGGTTCAGTCATTGCGTGAAGGCTTGCTACAAAACAAGCTTTTTCCGTATAGTACAGTAGCGAAGAAACGTGGTGTTCATATTAATATATTCTTCTATTTATTTTTCATTTTAGTCTTTTATTTACAAACTTTGGTAACAAATGTGCTTGTGCAATCGTGGTGACTCACTCTACAGGTGAAATAAAAGTCTATCAAATAGAAGGAATCAGTGATTTAAAATTAGGGCCACAATGACTTTTCATTCTGTAAGTGTAGAATTATAAATTCTATTAGTTTTTTCTCATAAAAAGATATATCAAATCTGCCAGATATATATTATATTTCATTCAATATTTAAAAATTAATTCTTTTATTTTAAAAAGATGTTAATATTACCGATGGAGGTTTATTTTAATAGCATGAATTTATATACTGAAATTTAATTCATACAAAAGCTTATTTAAGTATGCAACTTTAAAGTTGCATACTTATGTTATGTTGCAGTTACTATACTATTAGTATACTATTATTTAAAAATTATTTGTGTAATTATTTTTAGTTAAATATTAAGCCATAAAAACATTTTAAGGAATGAGGAAAGTTAGGACCATTTGGACTGCAATAATAATTAATATTAAGTAAAAAAAGTATATAATTTTACTGATTACAGTACAGTATATATATTTATTGTAGTTGATCTGCCAAAAAGATCTCTCTACAATAAAATAATACTAATAGGAGTATAATTTAATTCTGACTATATATAAAAATATATCGAATATTGTTAAAAATTTTACTGAAATTAATCAAAGAGAATTTTGGAAATATTCAATCAAATTGAAGACGTAGTTTCATCTACACATTCAAGATATTACCATGAGTTATGTACCTGATTATGGTACACATTAATAATTTTTCAAAATCTATATCAATATTTTGTGAAAGTATTGTTGATTGTATTGTATTGTATTGTATTGTATTGTAGTACATTGTATTGTATTGTATTGTATTGCAATAATATATTATTATAGTACCGAGGGTTAATGAAGTTGCATAATCTATTAAATAATAGTGAATAACATAGTTTTTTACTTAAAATTATTTATCAATAATTAGTTCAAATAGCAAGTTACCAAATGGTTTCTTTAAATGAAAGAAAAAGGATAATTAATTTCAATAATTTTTTAATAAATTGAAACTGAATTTGTAAAAAATATAAGGAATATATCGAATTAGATCATATAAAAGTTTTTCAAAAAAAAAATTGTTCATCAAATATAAATGTCTTGTAAAACATGTTTTAATACGTAATTATGTATAGTAATGATGGCCGTGAACTAGTGCGAAAGTTTATGAAGTTTCGGTTCTATGCACATTCAGTGCTTATTTGTACAATGTTCATGTTTGCTCTGATTTTACTTATTTGGTCTGCATTTCTCTTTTTGGCAGTTTTTTTAACTTTCAACTAATTTTGTTTAATTTACTTTAATGTACATTTTCAAAAATTTTCTATTTATTTTTATTTATTTTCATTTACTATTATTCAATTAATCATTTTTTAGTTAAAAAAAAATTATTTTTGAAAAAATAAATTAATTTGTAAATGTATTAAAATATTAAAAATCATATTGATATATAAAAATATATCATTATTTTCTAGGTACTACTTTTTTTATTTTGGTGGCAATCCGTTGGAGGTGAAAACGTAGAAAATATTTCAATTAAATCAGTTCTTGGTCAAGTAGCCATCCCAACAAAAATTATTAACGAATTTTTTAAAAGACCTTTATCATCGAAAACATTTTATACAGATGAACACATTAATGGTTCAACTATACGTTATGAAAATTCTAATGATTTTGTACCTTTCATAAATTCTGGTCAGTCATTTGAATCTATACGAAATAAAAGAAATTTAACGAGAGTTAACACTGATAGTTTAAGTAAAGATACTTTAAAGAAAATGAATTCAAAAACAGAAGATTTCATCTTATCTACAGAAATAAACAATTTTCATAATTTCTCTAATCTAAGTAAAAATCACAGATTATATTATGTGGATAACAAACAAAGTGAAGTCGAACTATTGAAAATGAATAAAAATACACCAACAGTTGCTAATTATAGTTTATTTTATGAGAATACGGAAGAGTCTCCAATATCAACCAATTTTTATAATAGAACAAATTTAAACAAGTCCTTTAACAGTAAAGATCAAAAGCAGAATAACTGGATAAGAAATTATTTTGGCAGACATAACTCCATAAATAATAGTAATATACAGTATCTCCATGGTGAATTAAAAAAAGATTACAATATAAAAGGTGTAAAGAAACAAACAAAAATTACAGAAGAAAAATCTTTACCAAAAACCAATTATGCTATTGTTAACTCATCAAAATCAAGTTTAAACCCTTACATATATGTAGACAAAAATGAGAAGGCTAAATTTAAAAAATTAAATATTATTGAGCCAAGTCAATATAAAGTAGATTCACGATTTATGGGTCAATCAGTAAAATCTGCTATTTCTATTTCAAATCCTTATACAGATACCAAAAATAAAATAGGTTTCGTAAATATAGAACAACAAGTATATAAACCATTGCCAAATAAGGAATGGACTAATAGAAAATATGAATTTATTAATGCACAAGGCTCTTCCGAAGAGAATTTGGATTATATGGATGAAATAGATAAATCGCGAATAATTTACAAAATAAATAATAAAAGTCCTAATCATTTTGATGTACTCGGAAAAATACCTAAAGACTATCGAGAAATGTATGATATATATGATGATCAAGAAAGCAAACATTTAATCGCAAAATCAAAATCAAATTATCGACAAAAATTAAAACCAGTGCAAATTACAAACAATGAAGGAAAATATGATCATGAGTGCAATACTAATAAAAATCCAAATGATATGATTAATCAACATAATTTTAATGAAGAAAATTCTTGGAATCAGTTCTCTAAGAATGGTAAAGTTTCAAATACGAATGGTTTTGAAATTAGTCAAATAGAAAATCCAAAGCTTCATATCATACCCTTTAACATATTGTCAAATTTTGATCATGACACAGCTATAAGCAATAGTCAAGGATTTGACATTACAAACGCTATGTTTACTGGTATGGTTCGAGATAGATCTCTAGTTAGTACTGCTACTCCACTATTAAGCTCCACAAATTATATTGTTTCAAGTACGGTGAAGCCTCAATTAGAGTTAGCAACATCAGCATCTGATGTTAAGAAAAGTTCATTTCATAACTCCGTCCATGCAGTATTAATGCCAAATAAATTGCAACATAACATGCTTAATCAATACTTGCAAAGTACCGTTTCGCCAGCTATTTTTGCTGTTACTCCTTCATCTATTTACTCAACATCAACTATTGTACCAAATCTGCAACATATACTGAATCAGGTTCAAGTTTCTTTTCCATTTAACCAACAACTAATGACAATAAAACCTATTCATGAAGCTATTAGCAATTTACTATACACAACACAATCAAATACAAATACTCAAATTTATATATCTCCTAATGCAACACAAAAGCAAAATTTACATCTGCATCAAAATACTCAATCAATTGCAAGTCGAAGTAATAATAATAGATCTGAAAACAAAAAAAATGTTAATGGTAATAGCGGCGAATTTTTAGCATCAGCAAGCTTATCCGTTGAAACAAATATAGATGATGATAGTATTAATAGTAAAACTAATATTATTACTAACGATGATACTGAGCATAATATGAAAAATAATGAACAGACCAGGCAGACTTTCAATACTTTACTTCAACCAACAATAGTTCCAGCTTTCCTGCATACAGGAATTGGCCTTTTTAACAATAATAATCAAAATCTGATATCAAATCCACTTTTTTTGACAAATTCGCAATCAAATCAGCAAATAATTAGAGCAGCAAATGATGCCCTTCAAAATACAATGAAACAGTTGCAATACGATATTCGAAATAATCGCTACCAACTGACTGATATAACAGGCATTGATAGTACTGGAGATGCAAACAATGATATTAACACAATAAATAATATAATTAACCCATTGCAAAAAGCACAATTACCTATATTTGGTGCTAATAAAGTAGAAATTATAAATCCAAATTTAAAAACAAGTACATATGCTATAAATCCAATACCAACTACATTAGTAACAACGCCGATTCCAATTTTTGCAACAACTGGATTAATTGCAATGAAACAACCTTTTTTATCAACAACACAAGAATCTACGGTAAGATTATAAAATTTCATTAATTTCTTAACTCAAATTGGTATAAAAAAGCAAAACGATTATTTAAATTCATATATTAATTCATTTTATAATCTTTAGGATGATAGATCATTGTACAATCCAGTTAATTTTGTTCCAAGTTATGATCTTATAAAGAATCAATCTATCTTAAACGATAATATTGTACGGAATGAAAAAAAGAAATTTAATTTTATACCACCATATTCTATCGGGAGCATTTATAAAAATGCACAAGGAGAAGTTGATTTATTAAACAAATATAAAAATAGCTTAGATCTTGAAAAATATGCGGAAGAAATGTTTAAAGAATCATTAAGAACAATTTATAATTCTCAGAAATGGAATAATGATCCTCGATCTTCAAGAAATATAAGCCTCGTAGACAATTCTGATAATGCAAAATTACGAAACGAACTTCTTCGAATAAAAAGTAATATACAAAATTCAAAATTTCCTAGTGATATATTAGAAGCTCATCACACAGAAAATAAAATACGTACAGCAAAACCTAGGTATGTTTTTAAAAGACCAGATTCATCAAATGACCAATATAAATACGGTAATAAGCCAAATTTTAAAACTACTAGAAAACCGCATCACTATTCTCATCATTATCGTCACCAGTCTAAAATAAATGATTTTTTAACACCTCCTAAGATTTCCTCTTATATTTCTAAAAATGCTTTCTATAATATATTACAAAAAACAAGATCTAATCACGGACCACGCTTAAATTCTAGACGACGTCCAAGACAATTAATTATATCTTCGAAGTCTAAGGGTATAGAAGCAGAGACGAGTACAATTGGTGATTATAAATATGCAATAAAACAAAATCAACAAAATAGTCAATATAATCAACCAAACTATGAAGAATTACGATTTATAACTTTCCGCCATTAACTATATCAGCTTCAGAAAATGATAATCTCAAATCGCCGTTAGAATACAGCTCATTAGAAAGAGATTTTTACGATATTAATCATCAAAGAGTGCATAATTTAATGGGTCTTCTTATGAAAAATAATCGATTACCGTCAGACACACAAAATAATTATTACATCAAAAGAAATAGAAGTGATCCATTTGTCGATGAACAAAATAAACAAACGTAACCGCAACCTTTTGATAATATCTTCTAGAATTTTTAAGGAAAGTTTGACATGAATAATAGATCTATATAATTGAGTATGATCTGAATGATATCTTACTCAAAAGTAGATCACGAAGTATAAACTGATATCAAAGAATTTTCAGTCATTAGTTTAAAAAATTAAATATATTATTTTATTGAATTTTATCAATCACTACATGTTATTTCTAGCAACATTAAATATAATTAATTTCCAAGAAAATAATTATAATATGAATTTAAGTGTGAATTATTTAACTTGTAAGAAATCTGAAACTATGTTTTAGTAGAACTATTTTAGTAAAACTATTTTATATTACCAATAATTAAATAATATTTTAGTAACATTTTTTCAGTTTTTGTATTTATAATTGTTAAAAAATCTAATTAAATCTTTAATATGATATTTAATTAATTACAAATTCATGTTGTTATTTTATATTAAAATTTCTAGAGAATATATAGTATGTAATGCGTTTTACATGAATATGTTTATTATGGGATTGTTAAAGTTTTTATCAGTTATATTCTAATAATTAGGTTAAGCGATATATACTTAAATTAAGAATATTTTATTAAGCTTTAAATAGAAAATAGTTACAACAAATCATGTTCTCCTCTAATATAGTAGAAAAATAAAATGTAAATGTAAAGCGATATAAATTCAATGTCTGGTTAATCAATAAATTTTATATTGATAATTACTTTGACACCGATTTAATTGTAAATAAAATGAAATTATAATTACTTTACATGTAAAAGAAACGAGTGTTAATATTCTTTTTCGATTTATTATGATGGAAAGTTCAGAATTTATTTTCCTTGACTCTAATATAATCTCTGCGAAAAAGAATAGAACCAATTTATTGTGTATATTTACTTGAAATACACAGATTTTTCGTCAAGTAATTTTATATGCTAACCAAGATATTTTGCAAGATTTAATAAAAATTTAATAAAAAAACTTAGTATTTTCCAACGGTACTTATAAGGTCTGATTGTCGTAAGAGATATTTTGTTAAAAAGAGATATAAACAAAAATAATGATAAAATTGAAATTTCTAAAATGTATTATATTAGATAGAAAACATAAAAAATGAAGTTCTTTGTAAATATTTTAATATGCCAGTTTCATTTTATTCTACATATATATTTACACTTATTACGAAAATTTTACGTGCATTATCATTTCTAGCATTCAACTATCTAATAAAATTTTTATAGAAATAAATATTTTTGACCTTAATTATGATTCCAAAAATAATTTTCGTATAGTAATTAATTTGATCTCGTACCATAGTACTTCAAAAAAAATATTTTACTATACAAACATCTAAATTAATTCCAAAACTTTTTCTTATTAAATCTTTAATTTAATGGTTACATATTAGAAGTTTATATAAACATTTCAACTAATGTTGATATAAATTAAAATGGTCTTAATCAAGTTTAAGGTGAAAACAGGAAAGCTGAAGTTTTTTTTATAAGAATTAGATGCTAATTACGTGTATCTTTTTACTAAAACATATTATAAAATGTAGAAAAATTGTATTTTTTTCCCTTTCTATACATTAAACAAACAATACAATAAAAGATTTATATAAAGATAAGTAATTATTTTGACATTGTTATTATATATATATTAATTTTATGTAAACAAATATAAATAAATTTCGCTTAATAGTTTAGTCTACTTTTAATGATATATATTTTTTAATGTTAATTAAATTAAAATAACATTATTTTAATAATATAATTTACTTTGAATATTGATATTCTTAGAAGTATTCTGAAGTTTCAATATTGTGAAACTTCTTTATTTTATATTTTATATTTGCACATTATTCAGTATTTATTATATACAGTAAAATTTTGTAAAATTATTTGTGTACAAAATTTATATTCATTAAAGAACAAATAATATTTAAATATAATAAATTGTAGTAGATGCATATATTTAATTAAGAAAATACTATAGACATAGTAAAAAGTTTAGAAAATATCGTACGTTAATTAAAAATAAATGTAACTACATATGTAAGAAACGTAATTTGTCACTTGTAAGTGTAGTTACATGTTATTTCTAGAAACATTAAGTATAATTAATTTCCAAGAAAGCAATTATAATATGAATTTAAGTGTGAATTATTAAACTTGTAAGAAATCTGAAACTGTGTTTTAGTAGAACAATTTTAATAAAACTTTTTTATATTACCAATAATTAAATTATATGTAGATTATCGAATTATTTAAGGAAAATTTATAAATTCACAAATAACATAAAATTTAAATTATTATAATTTAAACATAAGTCTTGTATATTAACTTTTTCATTTATTTATTTTAGACTCAAAAAAAGTTGAGTCTGGAATTAATTTTCTCTGGAACATAACTAATTCAATATCTCATTTTTATGGAGTTTTAATTTATAGATATTAAATTTCTATAATGAGATTTGTATATTCAGTTTCTCAATTTATGTAATTATGTTAATGTGATTTATAACAGTGATTTGAAAAGAATGAGAATTATTTTGTTTAAAAATAATTTTAATTTATTTCATTAACATGTAAATTATAATTAATATAGTAAAAACCATTGAAATATTAATGTTCTTTATTACTTTTAATTTTACTGTAATCTATTCATAATTAATTACATTTAATTCAGTATGGAATAAATTAGTTAGAAAACTGAAAAATAAATTCCGTACGACTCATAAAATACAAAATTTGTATTAATAGTTAAAACACTCATTTTTTAACATATATATCTCATTACATGAACAATAAATATTACAATACATGTACTTTCTTGCAATAAATTTACATATTTACATTTTAATAAATTTATTTTTTATTAACTGTTCTATAATAAGATATTACATTATTTTTTATCAAATCTTTACAAAAACATTGTAAAGTTACCACTTCTATGAAGCAATAAGAACATCTATTACTTCCAACAAGTATTGGCTGAAGGAATCGACAAAAATGTCAATGACGCGTTGAGACGAATCGCTCAGGTAGCAGTAGGTAACTCGTAAAATCGAATAACTTGGTTTTTCTTTTTATAGCTGTTTTTATCAATTTTAGAAAAGTATAATCCGTTCCAATGTTTTGCATCACTAAACTCAGAATATAAAAGGCCTGAAGTTCTCAATACAGTGGTAGTTAAGATTATAATCTGGCGTTAATCGAACTGACCAGATGGATAACATGTTGGTACGTGGTGTTCTTATTTTAAAGATTTTTTAATAATTTATTTATCATTTAATAAATTGATATAAGAAATACGTTTAAAGTGTAAACAGTGATTAATTGATTTAGTAATTTAATAGTCATTTAAAATCATAAAAGTTGTTAACTTTTATCGTACAAATTTAATAAATGTTTATAATCTATTTTTTAATATTAAGTAAAAAGTTTTATTAAAAAATACATGATTTTATTAAAATTAATTTCCAAGATTATTGTCGTATTTTATCATATATTTCTTTTAAGAAGTTTACAATAACTTTTCTAAAAAAATAATTTTATTTTAAGTTATTTTTAATAAAGTTTGTGATATTAATAGTTATCTAATTTTATTTATACAACAAAACATTTTTATGATTATTAAAAATTTAAATTTTATATTATTAATTTATTAATTTTAACTGCACTAGATAATTTGTAATTTAAAAAAATTTTATTATTATGAAAATTATTTTATAATAATTTCAGAAAATTAATTTGTTTAGCTAAGTTTTCATAAATGTATATAATGTATAAATTATTGTATAATTTAGAATATGTGATTTATATATGTATAAATTACTCTTATAGTTTACCTTTAATTATATTTCAGTATATTTTCAATTGAATTTATGTTAAATTCGATAATTTATTTGTACTATTAAAAGAACTACCTTTTAAACGAATCATCTAATTTACACTAAATGTTCTAAAGTTTAAACAAATTATTTCAGATTCAACTGATGATTGTTCTCTGTGGATTTTGCGTTGGATCAGATTTGACAAAAGTAAATAGTTCCACTCTATTATCATATAATGATACCACTGATCATTCATTATTAAAGTTAGAAACATTCCATAATTCGAAATCCAAACGTGACCTCGGTGAATTAAATTTTAATAAGAATCTTTTTGACTCAACGTTTAATGCTAATAAAATTAATGGATTAAGTTACCATGATAATAATAATTTAAAAGTATTTATTCCTTTGTCATCCGTAAAAGTAACCCGTAATAATTCTCAGAGTCTTGGAACATATGGTCACAACTTTGATTCTTCAAATTCCCCATCAGAAAATTATCGCCTTAATTCTCAAAAAATTTTAAAATCAGTGAAATCTAAGGGAATTGTTCACTCAAATGAAGATTTGGATAATTTAAGTCATATTCACCATACTAATACTGTCTACGGTAATCAAGCACTTTCTTCTGACAGTTTGGTCGCCCAACCAGAATACTTTACAACCAAATCTGGATTATTTCTAAGTAACTTTAAATATAATCCCCAGATGAAGCTGCAATTTGATTCTTACCCTGCATTGACCGAATATAGCATTCCTATATATAGTGCTATGTCACAAATACCAGCAGAAGCTATTACTTCAAAGCGTCATCACCAGGTTCAACAATCTACTTCACAATTTGCTCCACATTCAACACAATTAATGCAAGGGTTAACGAGTTTGCACCCGATTTCAAAAACTTATGCACCTCTCTATCGAGATAACCAGCAACAGCAATATCAACAACATCAATTAAAAACACAGTTCCAAAATATTGTTGACAATCCTTACAATAATATTCAATATACAACAAGTCCAACAATTGAAATAAATGGAAAAAATCTAGTACTTCCAATTTTTCAATTACAAACAAATCATCAATTTCCAACTTATATTCAAGCACTAGAAACAACACCAGTAATATTTGGTATTGACACTGGGCGGCATTTTAAAACAGATCCTAGTTTAAGTACATCTTTTGATTTTACTAACACAAAAAACATTAAAATGAATCAGAGAGTGAATATACCATTCACGACGTCACTCCACAATTATCGTTCAGGATCAACTCAAATTTTACCAGTCCAATCATCTAGTAGCACTGCTCAATTTCCCAAGTTTAAAGGGGCAAGTATTAGACAAATAACTAATAGAGGATACTCTAACGTTCCTAATGACTATCAGGATTTTAAATCTCAACCGCAGTTGCATTTTGATAGTATTTTCAATAATCAACCAAATAGCTATCATAAACATGCAAAGCCATTAGAAAAAATTAGAACAGATGTAGAACTTATCAACAAAAATAAGTCAATTACGCCTGTATCTAAAGATGAAGGTGATGATGACAGTTCTGAGGATGATAGTGTCGAACGTTAGTAAACTTAATGTTATAAATAAAAATTATTTTTTTAATTGTATGTTTAAACTTTGTTAAGCATTAAAAATGACAGAAAGTATGTGTGCTGTATGAAAATCAATTATACTATTAATTTGTGAAAAGGTAAGAATTCTTAATATCCAGAAAGAATCTATGTGCTGCGTAAGGTAAGGTGCTCTTTAGAAAAATATTTTCTCCGCTAAATACAACTAAATAACACTATTTTTTAAAAGTAATTATTATGATATTTTTGAAATGTTTTACTTTTTATCTTCTGTTTGAGCATAATATATTGAAAAAATTTATTACTTAAAAAAGAATGAATTCATCACTATGAAATGATATGTTTTTTATTAATATGTTATAAATTGCATTAAATTGCTGTGAAATGTAGAATCTAATATATCACTCTATATTATTTATAAATTACTAACAATAACTGTATATACTATAAATAGACTATAAATATAAGCTATCAATACTTATACGTTTACGTTTTTGAAGAACCAAATTAAATTTTGACTTAAAAATGTTGATATATAAAGAATAAACATAAATATTATAGGTCATAAAAGTACTGACAGTTACTTTACAAAGGATGAAGATGATGATAGTAATAAAGTACCTCGCAAGTATTTCAAATTATATCACTTGGAAGGTGATTTTAAACCATCTAAGACCTTTCCATTCAAAAAATATGATATTAAATTTAGTAAACAAAAGAAAATACCAATTAGCATTTCTGATGATATCGATAATTATGATTCAAATGTAAATTTGACAGCTAAGTATCAATATCTTGCAAAGTTGAACAACAATGATAGTGATGAACATGTTAATGATGAAGAAAACGAAAGCGAAGAGACTATATCACAATCAAAATATATAAAGTATCCAGTACAAAAAAATGTTAGAATCCATTCTAATAACGATGATGACGATGTCGAGGAAACATCAAAACAAGAGAAGAGAGATCCAATAAATAACTCTGATAAATTACACCATGTAAAAATATCAAAATCACATAAGAATCGAGAACAAAATTATACGGAAAAATTTGATGATGAAAGTTTCAGAAAATAGCACAACAAACTGAGTAAGATAATCAACTTTTAGTATTAAAGTAAAAAATATTCCATGAAATAGCAATAAAATATACGTGTAACTTTGTAACTGTAATGTTTCTTATCTGTTTTATTAAATTTGTATTTTTATTTTTTTAGAAAATACTTTATAAAGTAAAATTTTCATTTTTTAAGTGATACTATTATTGTTAATTATGTATACGAAGCACAGGATTAGGATATTTATAAGCCTTCAAATAAATGTTTATATTTTGTTACCTTCAGATCATTCAATATGCATTACTAATTTTTTTCATATACTAATAATTTTTTTTCATGTATTTAAACACATAAATCGCGAGAAAGAATTGTACTATATTAATTACTACACACACGTATGTTTCTATTTCAAAAACTTATTCTGAATAGTTCTTTTATTCATTTTCAATAACTTACATTTTATGACGGAATCAATGTAATTGAATCTTGTGTTTCCTTTTTGTTAAACAAATTTTTTGCAACATATTCATTTGTATTATTCTATAACGATAAATTTTTTTAAAAAATTGTTAAGAGTTTTTTTTATTATATCCTGCAAAACATATTCATAAATTATTATATTATATTCGTAAAAAAAGTTGAATAGTAATAAATAATTCCATTAACTTTAAGTTTCATCATCTTAGTAATTGGTTGTATGATACAATGTATACAATTATTGTAATTGAGTAATATAAAGATTTTTCAAAACTATATAAAATAGTCAATTTTTTAATTGCATATCAGATGGATTTCTTATATATTAAATACTAATGCAGCATAAAATAACATTTATGTTTTAAGTGGAATAACAACAATTATTTTTGCTCTTTTCGGCTGAATGGTCACCGAAACATCTCCAAAAGAGCGGAATAGTTTTGTAGTAGCCTTGTTCTTTTTTGCTCTGGTAAAGACACATGAAATAGTGTTCCTCGTTGTTTAAAAAAGAAGAAATCATCTACGATATAGGATTTTGAGTAATTACGTTCGCATTATGTTTTAGATCGCTCTGATAAGGATGGTGAATATTGGACAGGGTAACTGGATGAAAAGGAAAAATAAGAATAAGCCGATTCCTCTTCAATCGGCAAGCAACCGTTCGAGAGATCTGCTTTCCCTGCTAATTCTACCGTTACTGCTCCTACAGCTCCGATGCTCCTTTCTTTCAAATCTGGTCAGAAGCAACGCTGCTTCAATATCAGCGCGCTGTACGCCTCCACAGCTACCAGGCCCAATCTATATGCAGCCCCTGACGGACCTATCACAGATAGTCGGGCTGATTTCGGCTGCTTCACCCGCGCGAATTTCCCGGGCTCCTTTCTCTCTCTTTTTTTTTCTCTGGTAAGACAAGTATACGACAAGCATGTGCGACGTGGTCTTATCTGTACCAGTATAGGCCTGTTTGCACGATCTTGAAGAATATTTTTTCGAACAACGGGTTTGTTTAGCGTGCGTCAACAACTTTATAACATGCCTTTCAGCATACATTATTCAAATAAACCAATACAGTCTTTATTTATTTCAAATGATGTCTATTTACAGAATTGTAAAGAGTATTTATGAATTTCTGTGTTCAAGCAATAATTATGTGTAGAAATAGTAAATTTTTAAACATAGCATTTTTTATATTTTCATACTTCTACATGAAACTTAATTATGAAGCTCCTAGATATAACTATCTTTTAGCAAGACTGCTTCTGTTGACCAACTATTTATAGGAACTTTTATACTCTGATTTGAGTCGTAATGCAGTACTCAACTTGGTAAGCATGTAAATTTTTTGATAGTCAGCAAAATAATGCTTTTATTGAGAGTCCGTAGTTATTGAAAATTATTTATTAAAATCTTCTTGAAAATGTTCACTTCGTCTTACAGTGAATCAATTGCAATTATCATTAATTTAATTATATATCAATTTTTGTTAATTTCTGCACTCATATAAGAGTCAAGAAAAGATGCTCCGCAGCTCCCTCAATGAATCAAAGAAAAAATATAATAATCATCATATTACTAATAAACGTATAATAATTTTTATTTGTTATTTTTTTTTATATTTGAATATTTTCTTTTAAAATGAACAATTTAATATTATGTTCTTATATACATTCTTCTTAAATTTCATAAAATTTTCTAGTTTTCTATTTGTTTAGTTAAACTAATACATATTAGTTCAATATAAATATTTTAAAAATTTACTTTCTTAGTGAAAATATATTACAAATTTTTTTTTTTCAAATTATATTGGTAACAATTGATAAAGTGGACCGATATACTATGTTTTTATATTTATAATTATTTATGCCCTTGCGACGATTACCTTCATCGCGTGAGGCAAGCATTGCCGTGGATTGAGAGCCAAAAGGAAAGCGAGGAAGAGGCCCGGCTCCCAACGCCCGAAAAACTAAGGTGTGGAAGTGTGAGTGTGTGTGAAAGCATCGTGCGGCACAGCGGTGGTCGCAGAGTGGTAGTATGAGAGAGAGAGTGCGTGAACGTGTGAGTATGAGTGAGAAAGCGTGCGAGCGGCATAGCGTCGGCCATTGAGAGGAAGGATGAGAGAGAGAGAGTGCGCGAACGTGTGAGTTAAGTGAGAAAGCGTGCGTGCGGCACAGCGTTGGTCGCAGAGTGGAAGGATGAGTGAGTGAGTTAGAGAATGCCCGCGTATTGGGAGTAGCGGTCCGAGATGCGATTGTGAGAGAAAGATGAATGAGTGAGCGAGAGAATGCCCGCGTAGTGGGAGTAAGAGACCCGAGATGCGTATGAGAGAGAAAGATGAGTGAGTGAGCGAGAGAATGCCCGCGTAGTGGGAGTAAGCGGCCAGAGATGCTTATGAGAATGAAAGTCGAATGAGCGAACTAGAGAACGCAGGGGCCGTGAAGGGGAGCCTTGGCTATGCGTCTAGCCCTAGCTATGCCCTAGCTAGCGCAACGCTAGGCTATACGCGAGCAAGCGCAACGCGCTTGCGTCACAGCCGACGCTATTTCCCCGCCAACAGTTTGGCTCACGGCCGTAAAGGCAATGGCTAGGCGGCGCGACCCCTCCACGAGGCCTGCGAGTACGAAAGCGTGAGGGGAAGCACCCGCGAAAACATAAAAAGGGCGCGCTTACGCGGAAACGGGAGACGGAGGTGAAGTTCGGGAAGCGCAGGTTTCCCGGTTGTGCGACTTTAGGCGCACGGTTCCTGGAGCGACTTTTGGCGCACTTTCCCAGGTAGAGGAATAGGTCCGTGGTCGCGCATCCGGAGACACAGCCTTCGGGCTAGACTCTCCTGCCGCAATAGTAAGTGAGATCCCGCCGAATAAACTCACGTGATACGCTGTCACCGTAAAATAAAACATTGTAATTCCGCCGTACCGTATGTGCGAAAGTGTCATTTCACCAATCTTTATTGTAATTCCGCCGTACCGTATGTGCGAAAATGTCGCACAGCCAATCTATTATTTCTTTCTTAAAATCCGCCGCCTAGTATGTAAAAAGCACACGTTACTAAATGACGGATATCTGTAATAAAACCTCACCGTCTAGTACACAAAATTTGTTGTATAAGTCAAAACCGTTTAAAGATCTGCTAAGAAATATAATCATTATTTGTAACTATAGACTGTTAAGATTTCTTTGTAAGCGGTGAGTTCACCGCAAAAATAAACATCATTATAGATTTATTTAAATAAAGATAATCGTAAGTTTAGATCTTAAAAGTAAAATAAAAAACGCCTTGTTTATTTCGCCCCGGTCTCTTCGCGCCTCCTCCTTCCGCCACGAACCTGGTCCGACCTCGAGTCATCCGGGACGGGACAGTCAGTGAGCACGGGGAACCGAGTCGCCGCCACCATCTGAAGAACGAATAAACAGGGATGGAACCACACGAAACTCAAAACGCTTCGAAAGTCACACGGCGTTCGAAAGGACACGTGTTGGGGACGGGATGACGCGTTACATCCTATATGTTATAAATATTTATTTTATAATTTTAAATTAAGTAACATGATTTTTATTTGCAATTGAATTATTTTAATGTTGAATGACCAATTTCCTAATTGGATTCAAGAATTTTTTAATGTTGTTGTTTTTAGAAATTTCAAGTTTCATACGAGAAGTTAGTCCAGATTTTGAAAGGTTACATAAAGAAAAAATCGTGTAACTTATCATTTTGCTACGTTTGGATGCTCATTACTTAACAAAATATTTTTATTTGCCTATCTAACTAATGATATTTTTACTATTTAATTTATTTATTATGTATTTTTCATCATATAATTTTAATGATCCAAGTTTTCTTCATTTGAGTTTTTTTATTCTACTTTTCTCGTTCCATTAGATTTCACAATTACGTGTCTGATATGCTCAATGAAATTCTTTGAATTACCATTTTATACTGACCCACATATCATATATTATCAATATTCATTTCCTATCATGTTATATATACTTTAGTAAAATAAGAGTTTTTAATTAATTTCATAACGTATTCTAACATTTATTCGTTAGAGATACATTCGAAAGTTTAACACTTGCTTACTTTGTTAAACAAAGTTTAACATTCATTTTTGGAACGATACAAAATTTTGCTGATAAATATGTTTTTATCTGTAATTTATTTTTATTCGATTAATAATCTGTACTGATATTTTAAAGAATTATAGTTACTTTTTATTTGTTAAAAGTATTCTATCCAATTTAGGGATAGTTACTGCAGCTAGATCAAAAGATATCAGAAAATTCAGACTCAATGCATACTTAAGTTAGTTGGAGGGGGGATGAAATTGTACTAGTAGAGACTCAAAATATCATGGATGAGACCCTGTAGCAATGATACTTGGAAACTAGTTAATGCATTAGAAAAATAAAGAACGACATTAAAGTAGTACTACGATAAACCAACTATCAAACTTCTAGAACGATGGAAAATATTTAATTTAAGCACTTTTACTAGCGTAACATAGTTCAAGATGTGACTAAGAATGTTAAAAAGTTATCAGTGTGCCAGTTAATTAAGTTTCCTGCAAAATACCGATAATTCACAGTGATTATGGCACGTGATAGAGATATATACTATGAGCCTATGTCGAATAAGCCAAGTGTATCAATTCATGATCATATTTTACGATTTCTTCACTCGCTGGATTGAATGCATAGGCAGATATCAAAAGTTAGAGAAGTATGCCCTGTCAAGGTATGCATTTCCCAAAGTCATTTTATAAAGGACTTAAAAAAAAATACTCATTAGTCTTACTCTACACCAAATACAGTTCAATATTACTCAAAAGGGAATAAAAAATTAGATGAGATTGATAGTAGCCATTCAATTTTCAAGACATCCAATACCGAATCACCAATTTTATTTCGATATTCAATCATGCATTTAAGAATTCTTTAATTCAACAATTAAAAAAAATATGATCTAGTACTAGTTAATATTTTAAATTTATATTTTGAATACTATAGTAGTTATTTATATATTATTATGGAACTATACTATATTAATTAAAAATAAAATTCAACTGATAAAATTAAATTTCTTACATATATAACATTTAAAGCATGAAAAAAAAAATTTGATACGTAGTATTTTATTGTGAATTATATTTAATATATTTATCAGTTTAAAATTAAATGAAGTAAAGTTGTAATTTTTTTAATTATGAATGTTTATTTTAAATTTATATGAATATATAATATCAAATAAAAATAGTAGACAGTATTATAATTATAAAAAGTTTTGTTTCAATTCCAAAGGGATTAATTAATTAATACTTTATAATTTGACTTCAAAATAACAATTATTAACGAATAACTACTTGAAACTATACTATCTACTTGGAAAATTAATATTAAAATATCTTATTAATTATTTCTATAAATTACTTTTTTGAAAAAGTATTTTACTTTCATTAATATTTTAAACATTTTCTTTATCAATTATATTTTTAATAAGAATAATATAGTCAATTTTTTACAAATAAATCAATGTGTTTAATTATATTTATCAAATTTCACTACACTAAAGATATTGAAGTTTCTTACTAAAATTAATACGCATAAATATGAAATACACATATGGTACATATTTTTATTAAAATTCGAAATAATTTAAAATTTATATATGACTTAATAATTATTAAGAGAAGAATAATATGTTTGTTTTATACAGTGAAACATTTCTCTTAACTTTAGTAAAAGCTCTTAAAAACTAACATTATAAATATTAATTTTTAGTTAATTTAGAATAAATTTAGTAACAAAATATTTTCTCACGTATCTCAAATATGCAACGAAGTAAGATCTTTCGTGCACTTATCAGTAAGATTGTTCGAATTGTAATTATTTAAATATTATAAATCAACTAATTTAAAATATTGAATTTTTAAAATAATAAATATATTACGTACATTACAAAGATAAACATAAGTCAAAATTATAAAGTACGTTTATCAATAAATAAAATGATATTTTTTTACAAGAAGTATTTGTTTTATTTTTAATACATGTTTAATTTATTTTTCTTAATAATTATAATAAACTAAAAGCATAAATTTTCATTGTAAAATATTAATAATTGAAAATTATAGATAAACAATGTTTTAAATTTTTTAACTATTATATATCTATTTCAATGTTAATTATCTGATAACTTGTTTTTAAATTGTCTACATATGATTTTTAGAAAGTAAACAATAAAGTAAGAAAACATTATTAAGCATAGAACTAGTAAACACAATTTTTAGATGACACACAATAAAAACCGATAATATATAATCATATAAAATTAATAATAAAGATTATCAAGAAAGCTTATTTTGGAAGTAATATAGTAATTACTTCCGTGAATTCGTTTTATGATAGGGTTATTTCCTACATTTTATTGGAAAAGATTGACAAGAGATTGGATCGATTGTTGATATCGATCGACGTGATTGCTAATGATATCCAATTTCTTTCATGAACAATGTATTACAGTATTACAGAGTAAATTAAATAATTTGATTACTCCTCTTAATGTTTAAACGGGATAAATAGAATTTTATGGCTTTGAAAATGGTATATATAGGAACACCTAAAGTTATAGAATACATAGTAGTAAAGTATACAAATCAGAAAAAATGCAGACATTCTTGATAGTAAGCAATGGTTTCATTCTTTATATTATTTATGCAGAAAGTTTATTAACGTAAATAATTAAATTTTGTAATCAAACAATTAGTTTTAGTTTCATATCTTGTGAACATATGTTTTTGTATTATAAGTATTTTAAAAATTATTATAACATTTTGCACCATATCATATAAAATGATTAACAAATGTACATAATAAATTAATACATGTATGTATATAATTTTTTAATAAATATAATTTTCCAACATAATCAATGATGAACTATTAGAAATTTTTTTTTTGAGGTGTGAACATATAAGATTAATTATTTTTATATTATGAAATATTTTTATATAATTTTTATTTTATTCAATATTTAATATTATTCAAAAGAAAATAATATTTTAAAAAATTATGATATAATCTTAAAGATAAAAAATATAATATAAAGCTTTAATTTGGTCCTTATTTCTAAATTTGTTGATGACCTTAAATTAATTCGACTAAGATTTCTGATATAATTATGTCTGAAACGATATGTAGCAAAGAAGATAACAATCTGTTTTCTTATAAATAATAATGTTTTTATTAAAGATCATTTTTACGGCAACAATTGTTTTGGCTAAAAATCCAGAGGATGCGTTTTCCAGTAAAAAGAATAAAAGGGGTACCAACCATTATGCACAACAAGTTTTGCATTTTGATCTCTTGAATAACTTACCAAGCTTTGAATCTCATATCTGGAATCCAATAGCTATAACATCGCCATTATTGGATTCATCTGTCGTATCCGATTTGGCTCTTAGAAAGGTGCAGTTGCAGGCAGTACATAATTTAGCTATTCAGGTAAGATGTAGAGTTATACTGGAAAAAATTTCGGTACTTACAACTAGAATTAGTTATATAAAAATAACAAGAAGATTACAAAATATATTCGATATTTATTTAAGGGTATATATAAATAAATTATAAAATGCAAGCTTATAATTGCATTTATTAAAAAAAGTATGAGATCTGTGAAATTATACTATCTATATTATAAAGACATTTATTTGATGTCTCGATATTCATTACTTTCATATAGCAGCACAAATGTATATAAGTTTCAAAAATATTAAAATTAAGATTTGGTAACTACGTAAACATAAATAATTACGAGTTAGAACTTATAATTGATAAATTATAAGTTGATATGCTTTTCAACATGTATGTAGATAAATTTATAATTTTAGTATTTTTTTTAATAAAAATTCTAATACTCATTAGATTGTATAGTTTACTACATTTACTTTTTCTTACGATAACAAAAAATCAATATTTTATCGATAATTAAACCAAAAAATTAGTCGCATATTAAAAACAAATAAAAGCTTCTTTGTCCTTATAAAAGCTATTTTAATATAAAATGTAAAACATGCATAGTCTTATATTGTAGAAAATAATAAAATAATCTGATTAATTAATAACGAACATAAAATGCAAAAGTATAGTAAAAAAATCAAAATATTTTGCAGTGTTGCAACAAAAATTGTTTGCAACAACATAAAAAAATTTATATATATCAAAACGCTAATCGCAAAAGACTTGTAAAAGAAGACTAAGCTTCATGAATTATTTATTTCTAATATTTTAATTTCTTTCTTTGTTACCTATCGCTACTTTCCTGCTTTATATCTTGAAATTATTTAAAATATATAATTACTTGATATTATTCTATAGGCATTACAGGATCCTCACTCAAGCAGTCCAAGCATCGTATATACTCCTGATATCGTTCGAGCTATCCAATTCGCTAAGGAAGCTAATTATAATGTACAGATAGCACAAAAGAAGGTTGTTGAAGCTAAACGAGCTGCTATCATTCAGCAGAAAATTGCTTTGACAAAAGAAGCCGCTGCTCGAGAAGCTGCTCATAGGTATCATTATATGTTTTCCATATTAAAATAATAATAAATAAATAAAATTAATAAACAATTTGTAATTGTATTTTCTATAAGTATTTAAGTATATATTATTTTATATTAGCTTTCGAATTATTTATCAATTATTTAAAGTACCTTTTTATTAAAGGTATTTGAAGTACCTATTTATAATAATAGGTATTGAAAATTTTATAAGTAATAAGTTTTATTATTTAGTAGTGTAATAATAATGCAAATCTTATATAATTTTCAAGATTATACTATCTTAAAAATTAACTTATTACTTAAAGTAAAAATAAATATACGAAAGTTAGAAATTTTTTAATAGTTCGTAACTGTATAAATAAATTTTTAGTATGTTATATTTATGATATATTTATGAGATATTTATGAGATTTATAGTATATTTATGATATATTTATAATATATTTATGAGATATATAGTTTTCATTTTACATCATGAAATTGTTTATTAATTTAAAAAATATTTAAACAAATTTTAGATTAAAATTATCGAAAATTTAATTAAACGAAGATATATGTTAAAAATTTTGGGCTTAATTTTAATTAATTTTTAAAACTCTTCAAATTTTAATTCATAATAATTTTATTGTATATTCTATTCTAATAATTTTGTTGTAAATGTTATTTTGTAATAATATATTTTAAAGTGGATTAATTCTTAAATTTTTCAAATTTATTACGTTAAATTTTTGTATAACAAATTATTTATTTTACAATTATTTAACTTCTCTGAAAAGAAAGTATATTTTATAGAAAAGCAAAATGACTCTTAAATATATAAATACATATTTGTATATATTACTGTACAATTGCACATACTATATTGAACCTCAAACACAGTATAAGTTCTAATTTGAAAAAGTAGTTGAAAATAGTTAAACGACGGAAATCTTAATTAATTATAAAATGTTTATTATTTCAAACTATCACGATTTTCTTACTCAAAAGAAATATCGGAAAGGATAAGATTTAAGTACTTATATTAGTTTTTTGCAAAATAATTAATTATTATTTTTAAACATTAAGAATAGTAGCTTAAGCAAAAGTAATTAGATACAAGAAAAATGATAGGAGAATTTAGTTCTTTATGTACTATGTGCGTTATTATATTAAACTTGTTATTTTTAAATCCAAAGTAGTTAATTTTAGAAAATCTTAAATATGCTTCAATCGTAAGTTCCAAAAATTCGCCGAGTATTTGATATTCTGAGCTACGATTTATAGACATATAATGAATGCATATATCAAATTTCCTAATATTAGATAGTTATCTCTCATACTTCTTTATAATTCGTAAAACTTTATGTAAAGTATTTGTACCAGTTCATTCCTATAGAATAACGAAGTTCTTTTATACATAGATCTGCAGAAATTACTGCGCAGGCGGAGGCTGAGGCTCGAGCATCGGCGAGGCAATTGGTAGCACTACAGCAACGCCTTGCAACGCTTAAAGACTCTGTAGCAGCGGCACAAAGACTCGCAGCTGCGAGAGAAACAGCCGCCGCTGCAGCTATTCAACGCAACGCAGCCAACACCGCCGCAGAGTTACGCAAACAGGATGTTGACAACCAAATTATGCAGAGTGAACGCGAGGCTAAGGTTAGAATTGATAGAATTAACTTTCTTTCCGTAAAAATCTGTATGCATTTTCAACTTTGCAAAATATATGGACTCAAAAGACGCCTGTAATTGATATTACAGGTACTCTCCACGATAAACATGTAATTCGCAAGTGAAACAAACTATTCTCTTTGAAAATTGAACTTTTATTATTTAAAAAGTCCACAAATTTGAAAATAAAGAAAATATATTTTAGACTTTTTTACCAAATATATTTAAACATCCGTACATTAGTAGACGGATATTTTAAATTGATTTAAAATTAATTAGTATATCAAAATAATGCTAACTTATAATATTAATGTGTAGAAAAGTAAGTCCTAGATATAACGAAGGCTTTTATAAAGCTGTATTCAAAAATACAATCTGTAAATTCAAAACAACTTTAACACATTATTTGAAAACTGTAATTTATATTATAGGTAATTATTCATCATATTTTATATTTCTCTATTATTTTCTTAAATGTATAAGATAATTTCTAATTATTTTCTAAAATCTCTTAAATATTTATAATTCATTGGTTCTAATTATATTAGCTCTGAATATTTAAAATTCTTGTATGAGTATTTGTATTATATGCAAATGCTTAAATCGTACAAAAATGAAACATTAAAATCAATATTGTTCGTAATTAGCAATAATTTACTTTATAAAATATAAAATTTCAATTATAGTTAAATTTCAGAATCTAATTTAATTTTTAAAAATATTAATTATGTTAATAAATATAAAAACTGTAATTAATTTTAAATAGGCATTATTCGTAGTAAATGTAGAAGGTATTTAATTGATTTATTATATGATTCTATACAACTATCTTATCCAGTAATTATAAAATAATTATTAATTAATTAGTAAATAGTTATTTTATAATTAGTGTAATTATTTGAAATTAGATAACTAATATAGACTGAAAATTAATATGAAAGTGATGATATCGTAAGTATTATTTAATATCTCAAATATTATACAAATATCTTAATATTGTACAAACAACTTTTGATATAGTGTTATTTATTTAAATATTCCAGTCTTTCATGAATTATAAATTATATCCAATAATATCTGAATCATAAGCTGTACTATTCTTTGATTCAGAAACTTACCTGAAATTTATTGATTACAATCTGATTAAGCTGCAGATTATAAATACACGAACATATCGAATTAATTCGTATTTAATCAGGATTCATCAATACTGAGTACATAGTAAACTAAAATGCTACATTAAAATTTAAAAATAAATTTGCACTTTTTATTAAGCTATAATAGAAATTAATAGTAACAGAATTTATTTCTTTACAAGGATAATATTAAAAAGTTTATTTTATACCTTTTTTAGGCGAGAGACGTAATTGCAGAAAAAGAAAATGTAATTTCGCGGGCGTTACAAAATAACGCAGAACGAAAACACGCACTTGTTCATCATCCATGGGGTTGATACTTGAAGATTCCTTCTGTCAAAACAAACTGTAGTAAAATTGAACAGAAAATTATTAATTCACTACCTACTCATCATTATATAATTCAAATAAAAATAAATGGTAATGGTAATTTAATTTGTGTATAGATAAAATTCAATTATATTATTTCTTAGTAGTTATTGTTAATTATATATATTCTGTATATTTTCAATTTCAATACAAAATGATTTTTTTAGGTAGAATATTATTGTTACTATATAAAACATACTTTATCAATTATTATTTCGGTTTATTGTATTATGAATCAATTCTGTAATAAAAATTATTTAATTTATGAATTCTATTTTTAATTAATATTTCATATCTATTACATAGTATTTAAACTAAGTACTGTATGGTTTTTATTATATTTATTAAGTGAAAAGTAATTAATTAATAAATTATCATAAATGATATTTTCTAAAGTTATATATGTGATTTAATCAATTTTTTCTTATAAATAATAAAAAATTAATAAATATAAATTTTTAGTAATTATTGCATTGTAACAAATTTTAAATATATATTTATAGTAAATTATATTAACATTTTTTATTAACACGAGATCTTAGTATGACTTATTATGATTGATACTTCAAACCATTTAAACTATTTAAATTGTAATTCTACCAGTATAGGGTACTGACAAGCATAGAAACTACTATAAAAGTTTAGTTGTTTATATTTTTCATACGAATACAAATAGTTTTTTACGTAAATATAAGGGTTTCTAATATAAGTTAATAGTTATAAATTCTTATATTTCTTAAAATTTTAAATCTTATATTAAAATGCAAATTATCGAGATTATGCTAGACCAATTATTTGAACAATTAAGAATTAAAAGGTAAATCGAAAGAATGAAACTACTGTGAAGGTAATAAAAAATTGAACAGTGAAAGTCTTTGATATACTATCGATCTTTTACATTCGAAATAAAAGTAAAAAATGAGTAAGTGTTCAGTTACGTATAAGAATGAAATATAAAAGAATTTGAGGAACAGACGTTTACTAGAAACCTTTCACTTTAGTTTCTGTATGCTACATGATACTCCAATTTAAAGAGATAAATATATCCTATACTTTTTATCTTTGGATTATTTGATAGAGAATGTACCCGAAGTTCTAATTTTCTTTTTATAAAAGTTAAGTGTACAAATTATTTTACACTACATGTGTATTACAAAACATAATAGCGGTAAAATGATGTTCTTACGGAGAATTTCTTAGAAATTAAGAGCGACTTTGATAATGGTTAAATTTCTCATTTTAATACCATACCAATGCTTTAGAAATCAAATTATAATGTGCTCTTAGAATTATAACGATTTTAGGAATATGGCAACATTATTCATATTTTTCTCAGAAACCAATTTTTAATCTTTAATTTGTAAGTTTCATTTAATATTTGCTTTGCAATTTAATATGATAAATGACATAATATTATTAACAGATAATAAGTTTTAAAAATTATGTCAAATATTTTTCAGTTATTTATATTTTACAATAGCTACTATGTGCTATATAAGATTTGAACAAGTACAGTTGATATCGTAAATTTTATAGTAATAAAAGAAATTATTAAATTTCAAAATTATTATATGATATATATGATAGAGTTGGATAGTATAAATTAATGAATAATATAAAATCTAAAGAAAATTATTAATTTTGTTATATACATAGAGATATAAAGTAGTCTCAATTAGCAAGAAAAATATTTGTTGCTTAATACTAAAATTTATTATTAAACTTATAAATTAATTAATTAATGATTCTGTTCATATCCAAATTGAGAACAAAAATTATTTTATCTATTATTTGCAGATTAAAAAATAATAGCTGTACATTTAGATAAAAAAATAATCATATCTACAATAATTATCTTAAAATAATTATGAAACTGAATGTTAATTTAAAAATATATTTTAATAATCTACAAACACTAATTTTTGTTGAAGTTTAAAATCAAGAAAGCTAATTCTTATATGTATAAATTAACATTCAATTTAAATTTTTATTAATGAAAAATAAACTATTTACCAAAAACATGAAATTACTTTTATTAATAATTTGATTTTACAGACAACCAACATTTTTTTCATACTCATTAATAGGTTATTTTGTTTAATTTTTATTTAATTGAAAAATAAAAATTAACTTTATATTAACAATTTTTGATAAATTATATTTTCCGACCTGAAACTCCATGAACATTTAAATAATATTTTCTAATTTAAAATTATTAAAGAAGAAAGACGATTCCGTTTACACGATAATCTTTTATTAAGGAAAAATCGTAATACATAAATTGAAGTCTTGAAACTTAATATAAAGCAGTTTTATTTCTAAAATTTTTATACATTTTTTCTTAAATGATTAAACTATACATAATTTAAAATAAACCATATTAAATTTAAGTAAATTACATGCTATGTAATTTTAAAATGGAATGTTGGTTTCATGAAATAAAAAAAAAGAAATGTTATTTGACAACATATTGTAGTTAAAGAGAGTGAATTCTGAACAAACAAGGAAGCTTAAGAATAACAACTAGCATGAATGCTGAACTTGTTAAGTTGGCAAGTATTAGTTTCTCTTACGGTGAAATAACAATCAATAAATCAACTTTCACAGATCATTGATACTTCGTTCCCATGACTCATCTTCGATTCTCTTATTTCGAGTAAATTTGAATCAAAGATATTTAATGAGTAATTGATCAATTAATCTATTTATTTAAGAAATGAGTTATGCGGTTACAGATGCTTAACTTGATATAAAATCAAGTTTATATTTCCGTCAATCTACAAGTTTCCTTTTTCTCTTTCAATAAATAAAACTAGTTTGAAAAATGTGTACATTTAAATACTCACTCATTATGACTCTATAAAAATGTAAGTCTACCAGATAGTGACGCGCAGTATTCGATCGGTTATCAGACGATTTGATCGGTTATTCGTCTCTGTTGAATATCACAATGCTATTAGGTGTAAGTAAATTCAGAATAGGTTAAATTTTTTATAATAATTGTATAGATAACATGTAATCTCTTAGCACGAAACTTAATAGTGATGAAAAGTATTAAAAGAATTAATATATTATGAAATAATAATGATTATCATTATAATTAAAAATTAAAAATTACAGTTTGAAATTATTCATTTAAGAAATACTATTATTATTATATTTTCATACAAATTTTTGAAATAAAATTTACTTAGCAGTTTACTATTACGTTGAATAAATTATGAATAAATAATATTTAAATTAATGAATATTCAACTTTAATTTATTATAATTTATATAAATATTAGCTGTAATATAACTATCTATTTTTATAGTGAATATTCTGAATTTTTCAAAATGAACTGATATTTTTATTATAAAAATATATCCTGGCCCAATGAAGTAAAATACTTATTTTTAAATCTTGTTAAAAACAAGATACGCATCAAAATATTTATTCAAAAATTAATAAACTGGAATTTTTGGAATATATTGGATATATTGGAATTTTTTATTTTACAATTGTTATTATATGTATTTGAATGAATATATAATCAAGAAGTATATTTTATAAATTTCCTTGGTATTTTGTTACCTAGAACACAGAATAAAATAATAAAGAATAAAATTATTTATTCTTTTATTTCAGAATCATAAATTAGAAATAAAATTAATAACAAAATTTTATATAAATAATTCCATAAATTTATCTTTATTTTTTAGATAAGTATTACACTTATACTTTTAAAATATATATCAATCAAATATGCAAATGGTTCGAATTCAATTGAATGGCAGTAAGTAACAACATTTATTAACTTAAACTTAATAGAAAAAAATCTTTATATGTATAATGATTTTTAAATAATATTATATACATTATTATTAAATACATATTTCTGATAAATCACATAGAAAACTAATTACATTATTAATATAAACGCTTATGTATAGTTTTGGTTTAATTACCCATCTTTTACATCAACAATATAAAAATAATAATGAGATTAAAAATTTTATAAATATCAGTAGTAAGTTAGAATTTATATTATGATAATGAAGATTTTAAATAAAATAATAACGATTAAGTTGAAAATGTTGACAGTATACTAAAAGTGACTTATTCTAGTATTTAAATATCTACAAAAATTAATCATTTATTTTAATTGATAAGTAAAATCAGAAGATTGAAATGATTATAATTAAAGAAAATATGAAATCATCTTTATTCTGAAACTATATAATATAATTTTATTCGAAATTTCAACGTTAAACTTCTCAATTAGAGTAATAATAAGAAAAGAGATAAATATAACTTACGAAAAAAAATTTTTCTGGATATTTGAAAATATATAATATTTTTCATAATTACTTTTAGTATAAACTTAGTTTCAGTAATGTATATATACTTGAATTAAAATTTAACTTATTATTTAACTAAAGAGAGATACAATATGTCTTTCATGAAGAATCCAGGAAGTCATTCTAGATAAATTCTATGTTTGATTCATAATACATAAAGTTTACAAATATTTTATATTTTACAACATTCAACATTAGTTTTCAGGAAAAACTTTGCGAAATGATATCATATTTATTGTTATTTGAGTTTAAAGTAACTGTTCTTCTACAGCAAATTACTTTTTTGTATGAAAATAGAATATAATAATTTTAAACAAAATGTGTTGATACAACACAAAATTATTTATAATATTAAGTTTGTTTTATATTTTGTACATATATATGATAAAAGAGCACTAATAAATTATAATCTGATTATATAAAAATTATAAATTACTTAAATTCGGTCACAATATAAAAATTTGACAGTAAATAACTTTATTACAAATTTATCTTTTTTCAAAGAATCTTCTTAACTTTTTACTACTGATTTATTATGTTTTAATTTAAAAAAAAACCCAATGATTTTACACTTTACATTTTTGTTTAATAATGGAATTCATTTTTTCATGAAATATTTTATAATTAGTACATTAAATTCATAAATTATTACTAAAAGAATTTTCATTGATTCGTATTTTCTTATTGACTATGATTATTAAAGATTATAAAGAATAAATCCAGTTAATTTTTGAAAAGGCAGACATTTTCTTTTGAATAAAAATATCAACATATATAATAAAAACCTTAATTTAGAAATAAACATATGTAAAAATTGTATTTCATAGAATAATTGTTTAAACTTAAGTTGAAATATTTAAAAACCTTCATCAAATAAATAATAAGATTATAACAATTATTATATACTAGTATATATTTTATATATATACTAGTATATACTAGTAATATACAATATTACTAGTTTATTTAATTACATTTAATACAGTGTAAGACTAAAATAAGATAAAAGAATAAAAAAAATTATATTTTAAAAATGCATATACAAAAATTATGGATAATATAATTTATTAATTTGAAAAAACCAAAAATTTATAATGAATTGTATGTAAATATTTAAAAAACTAAGATTCTTTTCTTTTAATACTTTACCAGCTTGTTTCAAAATATTTATAAATAACAATTAAAACATTCTGCTATATTTCTTCTTTAATTGTATTTTTCAAATATAACTCTTAAAATATTTAATATTTTAACGGGGCATACAATAGACTAGATATGGAGAAAAATGATCGAAAAACTTTGTTTTCCTATTGCAACGTAAATTAATTTATGTAAAATATAAGAACATAAAATTGTACTTTGTACATATTATTTGATCGACATATATCAAAACATTATATAAATAAAGACTTTAATAGTAATAATTTAAATATATTTTAAAAATATTATAGGAAATCTATAATATTACTCTAGGTATATATCAATATATGATTACTAGATTAAATATTATTCGAAATTTATAAATCTTCAAACTAAAATAGATATATTTAAATTAAAGTTTAGGAAAAGAGAAGTATTAAGCATAATTACTTTCTTTGATAAATTTTGTCTAATCTTATTCTTGCGAAAGAATTCAGTTTTTGATAAAACAATACATTTATATAAGTAATATTATATTTGTTAAATAATATACAATAAATTTGCATAAAAAGATACAATTAAAGCTGTATATATTGGAAAACAGAAAAATATTAATTTAATATTTAATTTAAAATATTTATCTCTCAGTCTGTAAATTTTTCATAGACAATATGCATTGAATGGTAACTTAGGCAGTAATCATTTGACGTACAGAAGTAAAGGTCAAGATCTTAGCTCGTGGAGATCACTTGAAGATGTAAGGTGGATTGGACGGATTAGTCCAGGAAATAATGAATGGAATCCTCATCAGCATCAGGTTTACCATACTCATACTATACCTGTTGGTCAACATATAGAAGTCTCAAAGCCAATAGCTGTACCAATTTACAAAAATATCGGTAGGTATTAAATTTAATAACTTAAAGTAAATTTAAGATTTTTATAAGTTACTTTATATCAAACTTGAACATCAATATGCAAAAAATTCTATTTCCAATCATTGCGGTTTTACATATCCATGATTTTATGGTGGACTGTAACTATGTGTTTTACCTAATCTTTCATGTTTTGTATTTTCAGTGTCAAGCATGAAACTATACTATAGTATACTATAGTATAGTAAGTGAACAATGAAATTCATTTTATGTGACGAATTTAAGATTTACTTATTTATAAAATATTTACAAAATAATGTTTGGAATTACATTAAATTTCAAAATTTTTTAAGTTTTTGAAATACATATAAATATAATGAATATTTAAAAATCTTAAATAGAACAAATATTTGAGTTAGTACTTCATTCTTAAAAATTGAAATAAATTATAAAATAATATATACATATAATTTTATATAAATATAAACATATATGCGTATTAAAATGCATATTAAGAAGAAGATATTAAACATACTTCGAAATCTTGAATATTTTTTCTTGAATTTTTTCATATTGACTATTAAACTTAACAACTTACTTATAATTAAAATTTACAACATACTTCCTTCGTTTTCCATTATTTATCTTTAACTTCTTCTCCTTTTCTATTCGATGGAATATATTAGAATATATTTCCTATTTTTAACTTTCAACTAAGATACTTTATTCCACATAGATATTTTATACAAATACATGAAAATAAATAAGAAATTGATCATGATCATTTTTATACTTATTTGTATTTAAGCTTTTCATCCCTTTTAAATTTATTTTATGATCATAATATCATGTATGAAGAAAAACATTAACTTACATATAAATTCTTTAATATATGAATTATTCAAATTTAGAATAAAAATTTTATAGATTTAATATTAAAACATTTAAAATATAAAATATCATTTGAATATTACTAAATGTCTATTTAAAATAAGTATTTATAAGAACAATTATATTTTTATATAATTTCATAATATCACTAAATATATATGATTTAAAATAAATCATGGATCTGATTATCTGATTATTTGATCTCTAAAACACAAATTTCTCTATTATACCAATAATATATAGATGCAATAACAAGGTTTATGTAAAATAAAACGCTGATAATTTTTGCAAAATAACATTTCGATAGGTATCCCATTGGCTCAGCCCATCGGTATTCCAGTGACGCACGTCACTGCTATAGGGATCCCACAGCCGTATCCAGTACATATTCCAGTAGCTCATCCAGTACCGGTACCAGTAATAAAAACTGTGGCTACAATAATTGAGAAGAAGATTCCATATCCAATCGAGAAAATTATACCAGTACCTATTGAGAAGCAAATACCTATCCACATAGAAAAGCACATTCCGGTGCCCATAGAGAAACTGTATCCAATTCATGTACCAGTCTACAAGCCTATCCTACATAGATATAAAAGTTATGATTGGGATCACTAGCAAACTAGTAACAAATCATGTTACTAGTATCTAATATTCAAAAAATCAATTAGAAGAATTATTAATCAGACTTTGGGCAATTACACCAATTTTAAACTGTGAAAGTGAAGCATCGGGAAACAAATAGGAATTCAAGAGTACTCAAGGAATATTAAATTTATAAAATACGTAGAAGTTGATGATGTTTTAATTATTATTTGCTATAAAATATATCGATTAAAATTATTTATTTCATATGTAGAAATAATATTATTCTTAATTTTTATATATTTAAATATTTTTTCGAAGATAAATATGTAAAGAAAAATACGTAAAATAATATGCAAAATGAAAGTAATAGAAAATACATAATTTGTCTATTAATTAAGAAATCTGTTTAACTACGTTAAGTGAGCAAAAACTTGATAATGCTAATAACATAAATATTTTCGAACAATTCTTTTATAGTAAAAAATGTTACATAGAAAATGCATAATAAAGTTTTATGTAAAAAATTAATAAATCTAATACAGATAATAACTTTCTATATTTAAGAATTGAATTTTTTAATCCATTGAAACGTTATATTAAAATTTCTTAGAGAATTGTGTGCAGTGTAGATGTTATAAATGTAGAAATGAAACAAAATTTTTTAAGAAAGGTATAAACAAAATTTTCTATTTATAAAAATCATATTTAACGTATACAAAATAATATTTTTTAATTTTTTAAGTATATTTTAATGAAAAAAGTATAGTTCATGTTTCAAAACATCTTTTCTTAAGATGTTTCATGCTTAGTACAAGTTCTTAAAATATACTTATTTATAACCAGAATACTAAAACGATTTTGTTTATTTATAAATTAAGAATTACGATTCTTTAATTATACGAAATATTAATTTAAAATATATTAGTTGTTTAAGGTTATGCTGAATTTGAAAATAATAAATATATTAAAATAAAATTAAAAAATACAAAAAACGTTTTTCGTTTGCAGTCTACATTTTTATGTATAACAAGCATATAAAATTACAGAACTATTAGTCTTTATCCTTATGAATTTTGTTGATCATCTCTTTTAAAATTACAATTTAAAAACAATACTATTGTAATATATCTGCTACGAGGTATACATTACTATCCTAGGTAGTCATAAGCAGGAAATTATGATAAATTTTATTTTATCATAAATCTAATTATAGAGGCAATTTTCTTATTTTGCACACCTATAAGTTTGTGAAGCTCTAAATGTGAAGCTCTGGCGTATAAATAGCTCAAATAAAACTACATTTGAGATAAACAAAAAATTTTTAAATCTCATAAAAATCGATTTTCCTTTGGAACAAATTATAAAACACTACATCACTGACAAAAGTGAGAATAAGATTTAACAAGCGATCAAATTACTAGAGTTTTACTGCTATACTTTGCTTAGTTCAAAGACTTATAAACATAATAACAACTAATTCAATAAATATATTTATACAATTAGTAAGATATCGTTATGTTACTGAATTTTCAGCTTGAATAAAAGTATATAATTCATAATCTTCAAAACAATGGTCACATATATTAACACCTTTAGTTTTGCAATTAGTTATTTCTACATTTCAGACTTATTCAGATATATATATACATATATATATATATATACTTATATATATATCATCTTAAAGTGCTAGAATATATTTATATTATAATTTACATCATCTTATTGCCTATGTTTCTTCACTTATTATTATTCTGCATGTACTATGTATTTTTATAATAATAATTAATATTCAAATAATATTTAATATTCATAATTTTGCCCGAACTTATTAACTCTCACTATTGACACTAAGTGATAGTACAGTCGTTGGCATAGACATTCAAAAAAGGTGTTTCTTTTCATATCATGCTCTCTACATACCTCAGACTTCTGAGACCGATTTGGACAGTGCAGTGTAATTAAATTATTGTAATTATCATCATAGTATATAATTATCATCGCTAAAATTAATGACTTACTATAAACAAATGATTATTAGAACATTAATTTCATAAATTTGAAAGCAATAAATTTCATTAATAGATTGAATATAAAAGCTTACACACATAACTGAAGCATTGTACAGTTGTAGTTATATAATAATGACCTGTGAATTTTTAATGATAGAAACAATCTATTTTATTAAACATATTTACTTTTTTTTGCATATTTACTATGATTGTTAATCATTAATTGTACCCAATCAGACAGAATACTTCCTAATAACATTCTACAACGCTTCAAAATAAATATTTTATTATCCTCAATCTCGAAAACAGTAATTATTAATTTACAATTCATCATAATTTTTGTTTAAATAGTTTTACTCTATATTTTTAATTTAATATAAACAAAGTATCTTGATAACTCTGTCTTATTTATAAGTATGTGTGAAATCAATATATATTCATTTGTTTGTAAATATTATTATTTTATTAATCTAACATATTTTGAATATTTTATTCTCTACAATATATTAAATCAACCTAAAATGATGAAATAATATTAATTAATGCTAACTTATAATGTGTAATAATTTTAACTTTTATTTTTTATATTATTTTGTTTTTAAAACAATATTATTCATTTCTTATATGGAAATTATTTCATTTAATCATTTTTTTACAAATTTTAATTATTGATTGAAAAACTTTTGCCCATTACAAAATAATAAACATATCTAAAAAGGTTTATGATCCTACAAGAATTATTAAAAACTAATAATAATTTAAAAATTAGATTATAAGCACTTAATTTGTTAAAGACTTAAAATTTAGCCTTATTATAATGTCTTGACATTAACTTACATAATACAAATTTTTCAAAAAAATTCCTTCAAAAATAAATTTAAAAAAATTAGTATCTTATATCCGATACTTTTACGAAAAATACAAAGATTGGTGTAATTATGAATTTATTTCTTAAATGCACTCTACTGAATTAAATTTTAATATGTAAATATTCATATTACCTTGTTTAAAAAATATATTTTAATTTTTCATTTTATAGTAAATTAATATAAATATATAACCAACATAAAAAGTTTTCAATTCAAATTACTGGCCTTAGTCCTGCTTTTAGTGTTAGTTGCTTCTAGGTATGCAATTTAGTATTTTATGATAAATTCATTCATTAGATAAAATTTATTTCGTGAGAAGGTAAGTTTTTATTTTTTAACATAGAAAATTTGATATTCGGAAGTAAATACTTTTCATTTGTATGAAAAATAATTTGAGTCCATCCAAAGTTTATTATTGCATTAAAATAATGAGACAGTGAAAATCCAAAAAAATTAGTTCTTATTATGTAGAGTATATATTTTACATTATTCTTGTATTATTTTATATATTTTTTTAAAATCCCCTATTAAGAATTTTTATTATGAAATTAAGTCATTATTTTAATATAATTATTCTTAATTTTTCTTTCTTAGAGTAAATATCATTTACTTATATTTAGTCTGCTATAACGAGTAAAATTTCTGATATTTCAGTGGAAAATATAGGTATTTATTATAATTATTTTATAATTATGAAATCTATTATATTTATTTATTAAGTACAACGGTTCATTTATTATTATAAGTAAATTAACAGTAAATTTGTCTAGTTAGATTAAATCGATTTTTTATTAATTTGAAATATATCCGAATAATAGAAAAGTTGTTGATTTGAAAATTTCATAGAAATGGTTATCAGTTAGTTAATTTTTGTAATATTAATTGTAATATTAATATTAATTCTTTTAATATAATATAATTTGTAATAATAAATTTTGTAATATTGTAATTATAAATTAATGTAAATTAGTAATGTCGATTAATGAAAATTAATAATTTAATTAATGTAAATTTATTAATTATTAGAAATAAAACTCAACATAAGTTTTATTTTCAACTAGATAAATGCCTAATAGATATTTATTATTAGAATAACTATATATTCAATCATTAATGAATAAAATTTGTTAATTTTATTCTTCTAATATACAGTAATATATGGTACAATAATATAGGTCAAGAATTAATAACAAATGAACAAACAAATTAAATTTCAGTTTTCTCAAAATTAAATTGTTGCAGTAAATATATATCGACAAGCATATTAGATATTTTTCTCTTACAAATTACTAAAATTTCACTTGTATAATATGAATGCAAATGTAAAATATATTTCGGTGTCCCTTTTTTCATAAAATAAAAATAGTTGCACTACAAAAGAAATATAACAAAACCCAAGATTATCTTTAATTATATTATAGTAAGATTTATTTACCGCATTAGATATTGATTTATAACCAGAATACATTAAAGGAGAAAGTACCAGGTTATATTATTCTCTCCATTTACTCTCAAAATTCAGGTAAAAAATCTATGCTTGTTTATTCCATATTTCCTTATGACTTCATCTATATCGATATATCGCAAATAATTAATTGAGCCATATTTTCTGCTTAATCTTAGCATTTCATCAGCTATGAGCTGAAATTCAATGTCTGGTGATTATGTTGGCAAATAATTGACCGGCACTAGATCGGACTCTTAGCGAAAGGTTCACGGACAATATAGAACTATTGACAGTGAAAGGGAGGATAGGCTTCATGGAGGTATATTTAAGAAGTAGAATGTTCGAAGATGTGTCAGTTCATCGTCTACGTCTAAGGCAGTTTAACCAAAAGATAGAAGAACCACCCGTGCTTTGAAAGCTATGGCTAATTTTGTGAGTGCACGTATGCTTTAAAGAACTTTATATAACGTGTGGGAAATTAACTCACTTTTCATTAGAAATAATATGCATACTTGGAACTATCAATTTAAAACGTTTTTCTTTGCAAGGAAATATTTTTTTTAGTTGGTTGAAACAACTGACTTTTCTATATTGTTGAATATTAATTTTTTTTATATGAGAGATTTACTAATGTAACGTGCAACATGAAATATTTATTATAAGAAAACTATAAGACAAATGATAAGAATTATTATAAAAAAATTATAAGAATTTATATTTATTATAAATATTTATTATAAGAAACTATTTACTTTTCTTATTGAAATATTGTTGTTATATCTGGATACTTACGTACAAAAATGAATTAATAAATTAATTAATTGGTATGTAGCACAATATATTTTAATAAGTTATAGTAAATTTCAAATTTATAAAAATTAAGTACGAAGAATTAGAATATCAAGTAATAGTGCATTATTGTACTGATTATTGAAAATAGCAATATTAATGAATAAAATAAATTGCTCTGATTATTTTCAAAGGATTTCTGATAAATATTTTTAGCAAAATAAAAGAATTTATAAATTTAATTTATTATTATTAAATTAAATAAATCTAATATTAAATTCAACGTGATAGTACACTTATATTTATTATAAATTATATTATACTTTATTTATACGATTTAATATTTCAAAGTAAAAATTGAAAGATGATAATAAGTGTTAATAAGAATTTAAAAACAAAAAAAATAAAATTCAATTTAAAATGTTTTGTAACAGTTTCCTTATATTATTGTAACCTAATTTTACCTAAATGAAACCAAAAGGTTTAAAGACGTGAATTTTTATGAATATAAGAACAGTACAATAAAATGTTTCAACTCAATTTACTTATATATCAATATACTAAATCTACTTAAAAAGAACTTAAGAATAACTATTGACTAACAAAAGATTATTACACTAAAGAAATAATGAATCTAAATTTTTATATTTCAGATTGTGGTGTCAATATTATTAACCTTTGCGGTAGCAAATCCGGTTATTGTTCCTCATTTCCACGGTAAAATTTTCATTCCAATTTTTCATCGGACGCACAATGAACAACAGCATTATAAACCCCATGAACAAGTTGACCGAGCTGACCAAGAAAATCACCAACAAAATTATGCTTCAGATATCAACGGCAATTACGGTGGCTTAAATGGATACGATCAATATAATAATGCAGCAGTTCGCGAAGACGAGTCTCAGTCTTTCCGTGACATAAGTGATCTTCAGCAGCATGATTATTCATCTTTTACCGATTTTAATAGTGGACGACAAAAGTCCAAATATGATGCTGAAGGTGTGGCTGGATTTGAACATCAACACATTGGAGATCATCATTACGTACAAAGTATACCAGTATCAGAGCACGTCGAGGTAACAAAGCCAGTTGCAGTTCCAATTTACAAGGAAATTGGTAATTCAAAGTCAATATGTAAAAAAATCCTCTATCATTAGATTACCGTAGTATGCTATATAATAAAATTATTTTTAAAAAAGGTGGAATAAGGCAGTGGTTGGATTAAAGTTATCGAATGGATTTGATTCGTTATAAAGAAATTTGAGTAATATATTTATAATTTATTGAAAAATAATTTTAGAAAAAATTGAATTATTTCAATAATTAAATTTACTATAAATATCATTTGAGTACTTTTAATCTATTTATTACTATTAATAGTATCGATAATAATTGATTTAACACTAAAAAGTCTAGTTTTGTTATTAAAATCTATCGAATATCTTCATTATTAATAATGGGTATTAATAAAAAAAAATTATTGTACCTACACTATTACATTATTTATTAAATTTTTTTTAAATGAACTGAAATATTCAGATTTATAAATATCAATTAAAAAAAATTATCTACATATATATATGTTTTCCGAAGTTGAAATTTATACTATAATTTAAAACGGAACTTAGTAAGAATTTACTATTAAGGTTTATTAAGGAATTAAAGTTTCTTTATTAATTTCACAAAATATACTAATATATTTCAGGCGAAAATTAACTCATACTTGCTAAACAAAACATTTATAACAAACACATATATAAAGTCAACAATTATTTTGACTTTTCGAAATTATTATGTTAAATATTAAATACAAATATTAGCATATATACATTATTTAAATTCAAGTTTACTGAATGCAACATAATGATATTTTTGTTTAAATACACAGAATTATTTAAAATTATTTTTAGTTCAAACATTTTTTATATTTTGAGAAAGTGTAATACAAAATTTTTGTAACTTCATTACGGAATTCTATAATAGAACAATTGTAAGTCAAACGTACTTTTTATTAATTTTATATATTTTCCTATGAATTTTGCAAATAACATAATTTCATATTAATCATATTTAGTACAATTGATAAAAACAAATTTTGAATTAATTTACATAATTAATTTAAATAATTAACTATAACAAATTAATTAAGCATCTTTATTAATATTATAGCGTACATTTATTATTATAGATAACAAAATACATCTCAAGAAGAAGCTTTCGAGAACTGAAATTAATTTACATTTACATAATATTTACATAAATTACCGTGATTTCCATACATTAATAACCGAAATTATTATTTTAAAATTTTTTGTAAAAAATATTTATATTTATTATTTTTTTTATTTTTTTTATTTTGAATATATTCAAAAAATATATTCATAATTACAATTAATAATATCTATTAATCAATACTAAATTAATAATTTTTGTTTAATTTTATTATTTAATTGACGAGTGCATATCTTTGCCCATATCCTTATTTTACAGCATATCCTTGTAGAAATTATAAAGTTTATATATAATATTAATATTAATGAAATTATTTTGATTGTTATCAATAACATTTTTGAAACGAGATTGCTAAAATAAATAAAAATAAATATATGAATTATTCAATTTACAGGTATTCCTGTACCACATTCAGTAAAGATTAATATACCCCATCCCGTAACGGTAGGTGTACCTCAACCCTATCCAGTTGCTGTACCTGTCTCGCATCCTGTACCAATTCAAATTCCAAAAACTGTTGCTGTGCCAGTTGAAAGAAAGGTACCTTATCCTGTAGAGAAACATATTCCAGTACCAATAGAAAAGCCTGTACCAATCAAGATTGAAAAGCATATCCCGGTGCCTGTTTACAAGCCCTATCCTATTAAAATTCCTGTGTACAAGACCATCTATCATCATGCTAATGAATAAAGTAGCTATACTCATGGACATAGTCATGAACATAATTATGGCCACAGCCATGGTCACGGACATTAAAATGTTGTGTAAAAAAAATATTTTTTACACAGAACTTTATGAAGAAATTATGTAGAACAGTACTAGTCGAAAAATTCTTGAACTTTTTCACGAAGAAAAATATCTTAGTTGAATAAGACTAGTATATATAGAAAAAAATTAATATTTTTAATTACAATGTGAAATTAAAAATTTAATTACTACTTACTTTAAGATTTTGTTCGTACATTAACGAAAATTAGATATTTAAGCTATCCTATTGAATTGTTTAAATTCTATTAATTTTTTTAGATTTATTTTTACTTATATAAGAATTGAATATATTTACCTTATTCAAACGAGTTTATTTTAATATATAAATGAACTATATACAGTACTTTTTAAATGAACATAAATTAAATATTATAAATTTATATCAAATTATAGTTTGAATAAATAAGAAATCTTCTTAGTATATAGCTGTGTATATATGTAATGCATATAAATTGTTTTCGATTTTAATGTTGTTCATTGAATTATTGAACAGAATTCGTATAATACTATTAAAAAATGTATACATGTCGATCGAATATTACTTTTATAGTCTCTTAATATTAAAAGTATTGTTAAATGAAGAATGTACTAATACAAAATATAGATAATATATGTGAAATATATCATGATTATTATATGTGCAGTAAGAGGTTTTTATAAGCTGAAATATATTTATAGCTGATGCTTTTTAAGAGTTTATAAGGCAGAATTTATGTACATAAAACCTGATGAATGTCATATAATGAAAAAAAATTTTCGACTTAAAGAAAGAAAGGTTAACTTTTTCATTTTAGCCTGAATCGATTCCTCAACGTAAAGGCTGATTTTACATCACGCTTGATACTTGAAACTATTGTTACCAACACGCTATTAGAGTCACACGATCAATCCATGTTGGTATTTATTTTTTGTATTAAGATGCTTTTTAAATAAAAGACCAATAAAAAATATATATTATGATTAATTTCATTTATCATGAAGATAGATTTTACTCGAATTTTTTATTAATTTGAGTAAGTTTAAATTAGATAATATTTTAAACTCTATGAACTGATTTTTTTTACAAATTTATAGCTTTATCCAATTATTAATAAAAACTATACATTAAAGTTTTTAATTTTTTTTATTGCAAACTATTTAGTTTTTAAAAATACTTCTATATTACATATATATATATATATATATATATATATATATATATATATATATATATATATATATATATAAACAACCAATACAATAATCATATTTTATTATTTTTTAATTATAATTTTTGTAGAAAAATTATAATTTCTCTCTTCAAAGATTTTATTATTTTTTAAGTTATGTGAGTTTTCATGTTTGCTAATGTTGTGGTTTTGAAAATTTGTTATGCACAAGATTGTTCGAGAAAGCAAGCTCGTTACGTTTTGCATGCAGATGTATAAAAACACTAGTAGCCGAAACAAAATATGTCATTTATTGATTCGCTATCTAAAAGCTATCTAGTAGAATCTAAAATTACTCATCGAAAAAACAAGTAATACATTTTGGAAACAATGAGCAGAAAAGCTCGACATGCTGCTTGTTTGTTTTCCAGGTTTTCTTCGAAATATAAAAGTTGACCATTCAACCTTGTGCTATTCGGCATTTTATTCATGATACAGATATATTCTGAGATAGGACATGTAGTGATTAATGCAATCGTATAGACTGATGGATATTTAGTGATAACATAATATGATCATTGATAATATAATAAAATTAGAAGTGCTTAACAAGTCATTAAATCTAAAATTAACATTTTATTTTATATCTCATTGAAAAACTAATTATCTAATAAATATGAATGTTTATTTAACATTATTTAACTAATTTAAAAAAAAGAACTACTTATTTCAATAAATTACTTTTGTTTCATTTTGAGTTCCTGAAAATATCTTTGAAATTTATTTTAACAGTAAAGAATATAATATTATGTAGATTTAGAAAAAATTATTTAGCATTAACTAAAAAATTCAATAATTTAATAAAAGAAATAGTTGAAAAAAAGAATAGAAACAAGACAGATTAGAAAAAGACCAAAATTAGTATGATATTTTAAAACTTCCACAAATTGAAATTATTATCAAACTTTTCATAAGATCATTGTAGTGTGAAAGTATATCTGTCAAATTAACTTTGATTTTTTCTGTATAATATAATTTATTGCATAGTAATGAATAAAAATAGTTAATTATTGTATTATTAATTAAAGAAAATCAATGATATTGTCAACCTCAATGTAATACAATACTAGATTTTCTTATTTTTATAATACTTTTTAAAAAAATAATAAAGTTGAAATGAAGTCTCTAATATTATACTTTTCAATGAGAAGAAATTGTTACTGTATTTATGATATGTAATATTCATAATACATGAGAGTATCAGAGACTCATTATCGTTGATGAAGAGAGTAATTATAGCAATGCTCAATAACTAAGAAAAGATCGAAAACAAAAAATGAGAAAGTGAGAGCTAGAGATATCGTTTGGACTTGAAATGTAACTTCTCATATTCATGTTAAATCTTTCAGCTATCTTCTAAGAAGATCATTATTCTGCAGTCAAGAAATATGTGTGAGAGCATATTAAAAGTATAGGAAATTTTCTAGCCACAGATTATGAGTGATGCTCTCTTTTAAAATTTAAAAAATTTTTTACTTCTATTTTTTTTTACTTTCAGTTGTATCTTGCTCTCATATTAATTATTTATTTTTCTGGCAAATTTACATACCATTATATTGCGACTCTATGGCGTAAGCTCATCTAGTACTATTGAACTTATATATCAATATATGAAATTAACAAAACAAAGTATTACTTTTTATATAAAACTACTATATGATTTGATGTATCCGCAACTCCTTTTTTTGCTTTGAATTTGTGAAATTACACGGATCCGACCGCTATTATATTACATATTCGTTTCATGTTAGGTAATGTAATATATTTTTATATGTTTATTTAATATGTAATAAATTTTAATTAAGCATCTTCATTAAATAAATAAATGGAGTTCAGTATAAAAAGTAATTATTTAAATCATCGAATTATTTGTTATTTTACTAATATAGATAATATTTATTTATAGTAACAAAAAAGCTTCAGTTATTAAAGTAAAAAAGTTATTCTATTAAAATCATTGCAAATTTCTGTTTGATTTAATGGCTTTACTAGAATAAATCTTTGAGTTCAAATCAATCTAAATATCTTTTGATTGACTTAATAAAAACTATGTATCTGAAATATTAAATATTTCTCTATGTATTTAATGTTTAAATACATTAGCTGCATTTGAGCATGTTGATCTTACAATTTTTTTAAACAAAACCGATTGCCATTCTATTATAAAAATGAATCCGATACTTATCATGTTCCAATATTTTGTCCACTTACATATTTGGAGGATTAGAGGATTGAATCACTTGAGTAGTGACAATGTGATTAAACTTAGCACAAAATAAATTTTGTTACAAACAAAAGAATGTAAAAATTATATTTCAAAGTAAATTATGCTGCTGAATACAAATTTAACATATCAGATCAAAGAACGTAAGAACAGATAGAGACCAAATGCCCATGAGAAATGGTACAAGGATATATCGTTGACGCCTGTGCACCTTCACTTCCTTTCAGGTCACTTCCATATAATTACAGCATAATTATCACTATTTTTTAAATAGAATATGACACGATAGTTATTACAAGGACAAAATAAATACGCATTAAAAAATATTTATTTTACGCTATGGCTTTACTTATGCGAGATTTCGAAAAAATACATGGATGGGAGCTTGTGCCGAAACTAAACTGAATTTTAAATTTATTTTCGAAAACTAAGGTCCGGACAGCGCGTCTACACGGATTTACATAATAATTCACATAAGCAATAAAGTATTGCTTATTTCAGTAACTAGGATCCCCATTTAAAATATTAAGTATCGTTTAACATTAAAAATCTTCATTGATTTATATCTATATTTACATCTATTCAAATGTCGTAGCAGAAGAAATAGTAACAATTGTAATGCTGATCTGTTCTTTATGCACCAGTAGTGTTGATGTAGTTCGCGATTTTCATGAACATCGTAAAATCACAATTAGATATGTAAATTGACTTCGTTTATAGCTGCAAATTTTTTTATAACGTCTGAAGAAAAAATTTATCAATACTGAAGAATTTGTAAGGTCTTCAGATGATATCAGAATGTTAATAGAGTGTGGTCACTAAATTTCTCTAATTGTAGTAGTTTAGGTACTCGCCTCAAGTTTATTAAAATTGTCGTTTGATGAGATCGATTTTTATTACCTGATATTTCGTGGTTATAGATCAGGTGAGTTATAGATAAAATCTTGACTTCTTCGACAAATGTAGTTGACAAATTATGTATCCATATTTAGCATAGTCAATCACAATTTTCACGATTACAAATCACGTTTCCAAATCACAAACCACAAGGGTAATCGTATTTAACGTATTTAATAATTTTAAGGATATTATAGAAGAGTACTCATACTCTTTTTAAAAATGTTAAATATTAGAGTATTAAACTAAAAATTATGTAGCCGCCTTTTTTCTACTTTTTTAAAGAAAGAGTGGAAGATTATTGTAACATGGCCAATGTCGGTGCAAACCGTTCTATGGAAGAACATTCATGCTTTTATTAACAAATTCATTGAAAGAAACATAACACCTGCTGCAATAATAATCATATATTATAAAAATTATAGCCATAAAAATATAGAAAATTTATAATTATAAACTTCTAAAGTAGTACAAAAATTTCAGTTTATACATAACATTTTTATTAGAAATATATATCATCTTTTTAAATACAAAAAGAATTTGATTAATATTTATTTACATATATTATTAAGTAATTTAACGAATGTTTTTATTATTTTTGTATTTCAACAATTTTACTTGACTATAAATTATGGAATATAAATAATATTTTATCCATATGGTATTATATACATATATATGAATTTAAATTTATTTACTTTATTTAAAGTTTCTGTAATTTACAGAATTATTGACCGTGTGTGAAAGTATAGGAATAAGTGTTTACTCTATTTATTTTAGAATATAAATGTATTCTATCGAATGTAACTAAACATTTAACGTGGCTTTCATAAACAGTTTCCTTACCTATTTACCTCCGTGAAATTTTTTCATACTTTCATAAGTTTTAAATTTGTGTAAGATTGTAAATTCTATGTAAGAATTTGATATTTTTCCAACGATAATGAAATATTTTTTAAAAAAACCTTATATTTGTTTTTAATAAGTTTCTGAGTAATTTATATAAAAATTATAAATAAAAGCTATTAAAGTAATTTTGTTCAGTACTATATAAAATTTCTGAAATTAAAATTACTGACAGTATAAAAACGTTTGTTATAGTATCTATCAAAACATTTTTCTTTAAAGCTAAATTTATGTAGATTATGTAGCTTCCTTCAACATACTTAAAAACTGAAACCTTTAGACTTATAATAATACATTATAATTATCAATATAATATTGAACTAATTATAGAAAAAGAAAAGTTTCAACTTTGATCATATTAAATTAAAACTATTATTAATTATTTGATTGCTTATATTTTGAAATATATAGTTTGACTATTTTTATAATGGTAAAAAGAAAAGACTGTTAATTTTATTACTACAATAGTTTACGTAAAATTCCAAATAAATAATACATAAATATATAAATATATAAATACATAAATAATTACTGTTCTTATGTAGATAAACAATGTAAATACTTCGATATTAGTACGTTATTTAGTTTAAGAAAATATTACTATTAATTTCTTAATTATAATTATTTATTAAAATATCAATAATTAAATTTAGTAATATAATTTTTATAATATTTTAAACTAAATATTTATAAATAAATTTTTATTTATAAACTTATTGTTTTAAAAAATTTCATAAATAAACAATATCTTAATAAAGTGTTTATAGATTACAATAAAATAAAATAACTTTGCAGTATGCATAATAACACAGCTTCCTGTATACTTTTTCGTGAATAAACAAATAAAAACAGTGATTTCAAATATTTAAATCTAATGGTATGGTAGGTGGATTAATAGAGTAATCTTTTAAAAGTTAGTTTCTTTATTTGATCAAAAAATTATATACCTTTCACAGAACACACTAAAGCGTTCTTAATATGAAGTAAACTGAAATTTTGCAAGTAAAAAATAATAATAAAAGGGTAATAGTTACAAATATTTTTTTTTATTTTCTTACAAATAAAAAGTTACAAAAATATATCAAGGTAACTAATAGATATAAAAGCCGAAATGTCAAACTATACTTTAGTTTTTTGAGTGCGCTATGCAAAACATACACATTACTATGAGTTGTTTCGTACATAAATAAATACTTTTTATCATGCTAATAATAACTATATTAAACAATTGCAAATTAATATATTTAAAAATTTTCATGAAATAAGCTTATCTTTTAATCAAAGGAAAATATACAATATAATTAGAGTTATCTAATAGAAATAAACAGTAAATACAATTTCAATAAATAAATTTAAGAAATGTATTTTGTGCTGTGAATTTATTTTAATATTAGACTTATTCGATTACAAAATTGAAGTAGAGTGGAACTTAATTTCTTTATAAATACTAATAAATATATTACAAATATATTATAAAAGGATTATTTTCGGTAAAAATTATATTAATAGCAATATGAACAAAAATCTCATTAGTTTCTTTGTTATAATTACTTATATGATAATTATTCAGACTTATAAGTTATTTTTAATATAAGCTAAACAAATTTATTTTAAAAATAAATGTAAATTATCGTCATTATCTGCTATAATGACGTATAAAATCTACTTAGCTAATGTATAATTAACCATAGCATACTTTGTATAAGACTTAATAAATTATTATGATCAAAATAAGTTATATTAAGATCAAATTTCTAAGATTTATTTTATAGTTATTGATTATAGATGTAATTGAAAGTTGCCATACAACAGGGTGGGAATTAAATGACAACGATGATTGTCACACTTTCGGCGAAATCTCTTTAAATCACTCTTCGAAGAATCACGGAAAATATCATTTATTAATAGGAGTTAAAGCAATTTACTAAATTTTTCGAATTTAATATTTCAGTTTTATTGCAAATAATTTAATTCTTATTGTGTGAAAACGCACTATATAAATGAAATAAAAAATGACTTTAATAATTAAGGTTCAAAAGTATGTAAAAAAGAAATTCATATTCTAATCAATTTAAAAAGAAAAGAATTAGGAATTTAATAACTTTAAATTAAATCAGTAATCTTAATATAGATAACGGTACTAACTCTGATGCAGAAAAGAATTTTGTTCATAAAATTGATTTTCATAACTTATTTACTATTTGTAATGCAGATGCAAAGATCCACAAGAATATTGTTTATTAAATATAAATTATTTATATTATCAAAAATTTTTATATAAATTTTATCTAAATTTTATTTAAATTAATAGTTATATCTATAGACATATTATATTAGAATAATAGTTTATACTTTCTACTTCAATTCCATAAAAATTAGCCAAATTAATGAAAATTGGCTTATGAACCACATAATAAACCTATTTCTACAATATAATTTTTTAAAACTAATACTTACATTATTATTAATTAAAATAACATAAAATTATTTTTAAAAATGCATTCAATAAGATTGAATTTACATTAATAAACTTATTTCTTGTAAACTTATTGTCAAATGTAAATTTAATGAATATTGTTTTTATATTAGCTATGATGTAATATATACTACTATTTTATGTTATAAAAAATTATTAAAGTTTAGTTTAAATTTTTTAAAATAAATTAAAGAAATATTTATATTACTCTTCAATCAATATTATAAAATAACACTATCTACTATAATCAATTAATTAATTTACTGACTACAATTTTTTATTATTGCATATTTTATAATAATATTAGTCCACAAATTATTAAATTATTAATTTGGTTTCAAATCAACTATGAAATCTCATATTTACATAGTTGGAATCAAATTAAGTTGATAAGAAAATAAGAAAAGTAGATAACAATGGACTTCAAGCTTGGCTAACTGATGCTGTTTTCGGTAAGATAGAAGAGGATTATATAAAACCTGTTGTAAAAAAAGTTGGTTAGAAAAATATCAATGAGAAGTGTATTTAGTATAAATTTTTAAATTTATGTTAAATAAAGTATATAAGTAAGACTAAAAAGAATGAATATTTTTTAGTATATTTTATAGTGTACAAAGATATGGAAATTAAAATACCTTACCAACACATGCAGCAAATACCACAACCTTATCGTAATTTATTTCCAATATTACATCTAGTTCCTTATGAGGTAATAAATAATAAATTTTTTTTAGCTTATATTCCTATTTATTATTTTTTAACATAATCCTTTAAAATAATCTACCTTTACATTTTTTTTGACAAACGATTTTACTTATTAATATAAAAGTAATAAACAAACGTTTAATCGATCTTAGCTAAAAATATTAAACTCACAATCATTAAAATAGTTAAGGTGATAAAGCTCGACAGACTGTTAGATCTAATGTGATAAAAAATGTAGCGCTTCAACCAGAGCACATAATAAACTAAGAAATTGTATGTTATATGATATAAAAAATACCAACGTATTGTAAATAATTTTTTAGAAATTCAAAATAATATCTGAAAATATACGTTTTACTTGATATGTACATTATATTTTTATGAATTCTTTTCAATATATAATAAACTGTCCATTACGTAAATTAAATTAAGCTGTAAAAAATAAAAATCGAGAAAGTAATTTTACACTCATATTACTGACAATATAGTCTAAATATTTTAATAAATGTTTAATAATTTAGATTATTAAAACAGTCGTAAAAACGTTTTATGTTAAGAAAAAAGTTTCAACTCTAGTTGAGAAAATTGTTCCTGAGCTAGTGGAAAAAGCAGTAATTACCATTTAAAATAGTGAAACATGTTCCTGTACTCGTCGAGAAAAAAATTCCAATTAAAATTCCAGTATATAAGAACATTCATAATAAAGTTGACTGAACTCATGTATAGAGTAAAATGGTGAATTCGACTAAAATAAAAAAATTAATTTAGCTTACAAGAATGTACATAATAATTATTGTTTGTACAAAATATACGTAGAATAAGATATTTTTTTAAATAAATAATTGACTAATTATAGGTACATAAAATCATAATAAACATATAAAAAATATTTGTAGTTTTATTTGCTCGACCCAGTCACGAAAGTAACTAATAAAAAAGTAAAAAGATTATTTGTGGTCCCTCTCTCGTCGTCAGTACCTAATATATGTAAAGTTTGGTTATTGAAATTCTTATATATATTCATTTTATGTTGATCTTTGATATGATAATGCTCCAATCTATTACCTGTGTAATTGAGAAGTATTTTTATTACTCATATAAGCAATATACTATACATATAATGTCAAAAAACTGCAATTGCTAAAATATTATAGTTACATAATTCATATAGTTTTTTATTTTAGAATATCTTTTTATGAATAAATAATAAATCTTTGAATAGACTAGCTTCTGAAATCAATAGTCTTCTGTAAAATATTTTGAACATACTAAATTAATATCACCATTTTTTATATCGATTATTTCTATGTGAAATAATAATAATATAATTAATTATATGTTGTGCAAAAAACCATAAATTACTTTTAAATAAGTTTTAAAGAATAGTATTTATACTGAAAATAAAATTAAAAAATTATGTATTTACTATATTATTATTGAAATATAATAAGATGTATGTATGAAACTGAAAAACTAAAAATTTAGTGCAATAATTTATATTTAAATGTCTTAAAGTTTTTATTTTTTAAAAACACAGGTGCATATCAGTTTATTTACTTTAAATATTTCTCAATTTCAATAAAAAGAATAGTTGAAATTAAGATTAATCTATTTTTACATAATGAAACCAGTATTTATAAAAGTTTCAAAATAAAGAAATATCAGTTTATATATGGCTAGCTTAATGTTTTTTAGCTTAATATAATTTACTCTCGCAGAAAATATTTAATCACTAGAAACGATGTTCTACAAATATTCCTAAAACTGTGAATAGCCCATCAGACATATTTTGTACGATTCACGACATTTTTCAAAAAGACACTACGAGGGCAGATCAAAACTTATTCTTTATTAAATATACAGTATTGAACCGAATTTTTTAATGAAATTTATACATTTTAATGCTTTGTTCTATCAACGTTGAGTTATAAAACAAAGTTTTGATTTTAAATTTTTTAAAGTCATAATTTTGTAAACTCCACTAATAGGTATACTATTTTAACCGAAACCGGAAAAATATACGATATCTTGGAAATAAAGCTTTTTTAAAAAAACTTAAAGTTAATAACATTTATATAAATTTTAATTTCTTTAATTTTGTAAATTTCATCATTCTAAAATTCAATAACTTAAAAAAAATTATTTGATTAGATAATATTCAGTTAAGATGTTGAATTAATTACACTAATTAGAACGCTTAGAAGAACATAAATAAATTCATTTTCCTATTGACAATACGTACACGGTAATACAATCTTACGGCAATACTAATGATACCGTTAATGTTGTACTTAAATGGTAATACGAATAATGATTTACAAAACACGTTTAATTTTGATAGAATTTTTCATCAACTCATTTTGATTTAAAATTTATACAGAATTTTTATATATACTAAATATAATATCTAATAATTTTTAGTAGTCATAAAACAAGAAGAAAATCACTTTTCATAATTGATGAATGTAAAAAGAACAAATTTTTTCACGGCTAAATCACGAAATCATCATAGCAGTAGTATAATCATTAACGATCATATTTGAAGACAAAATGAATAGGGAATAGGGAAAGTTGAACATCGATTCTAAAGGAGAAAGGTAAAAAATAATACGAATGATTGTGTTAGAAATTATGACAGGCTTGTTAATACAAGCCTCACCATTTTCTACTTCCGAGATAAATATATTTCTGTATTTTAAAACAATTCTGTTAAAAGTTAATAAAATAATTCCTTCTCTTTTTTCATAAATAAATGAAAAAATGATAGTTAGTAAAAGATCAAATTTATTAGTTTTTCATCTATTATCATAAAATAATTTTTTCTTTTCATTTTAGTACAATCAAAATTTACAATTTTACAAATTTAAAAAATTTGCTTTTAAAATTTTATTGATGAAATGAGATGATAGGATTTTAAAATTAAGAAACAGTATAAATAATATCTTATTACTTATTATAGTGCTTCTAAGTTGTTTTCATACAAGACTATCCTTATTTCAAAAAAAATCAGAATGAATATTTAAAATAACTTAAGAAATAAAAAGTATGCAATAAATAAATCAAGCAGAAAATAAAATAAAATAATTTACTTTTATTTAATCATTCATTATTCAGAAACATTCTATGAAAATTGAACTAATATAACATATTAGTATAATAAAACAATCATACCAACACATTTAACAACAGTTTAGAGTATATAATGTATTATTTTTCCATATACACTTTGACTGAAAAAATTTATATCTTAGTAAGATATTATATTATAAATTTCTGTTAAAAATAATTTTTATATTATAAAATATTTTCATTACTTTAAATTAAGAGTTCAATAATTACTAAATTATTATATTTTGTAATTTTCAGTTTTGTTTTGAATTAATTATTATAACTTTTATTGTTTAAGGTTTATCGTTAAGATATCAAAATTTATGAAATAAAAAAATTAACATTTTTTATTTCACTAAAATCTTCTTTTAATTTGAAGAAAATTTTTCAATAAGGAACAGATTGTCATCATCAAATTTCAGCCTAGATAAAGCACATTATAACCAAAACAATTAGTTTGAATAAAGTAAATCTCATTTCTGTAAATGTAAAAGTTATGAGTACATAAGTCAAAAGTGATTTCATGGTGAACGCTGTTTCTTACCATATATTTTTTCAAAATTGAGAAACAAAAACAAATTATGAAAATTGCCTTTTCATTGTACCCAGATAGAATTGAAGTTTTACAAATTATTTCCAGTAGATGGTCAAAGTGATTTTCGGAGCAGAAAAGAGAATACATGTGTAGGAAAGAAAGAGATAGAGAGAAAGTGAAAAAGACAGTGCGATAAAGAGAGAAAAAGGAATCAGGCAAGAAATATTAAAATGAAAGTTCTATTATTTGAGTAAAGAAAAAATATATAAAAACTTTTTTGTTGTCTTGTAAATTATTTCCTCATTTTAGATTGAAAATGGTAAAATATATTTAATAGTGATATTTTTAAATACATTATACCAAGGCCTATCTATTAAAAGAATAAGAAAATAATTTGTGTATAATGAAAAATTCAACTTTTTAATTTCATAATAAAAAATTATATTTATATTATGTAAAAATTATATAAAAATCTTTATTTGATATTTAAATAGAAAAAACAAAATTAAATCCTAATTTTTATTTTATTTATATATTTTTCGAAATACAAACGAAGATTTATGAACGAATAAATTAGCTTTTAGGTTGTAAGTTGAGAATAGAAATCGAATTCTAATACTAAATAAATCTTTGAAACCTGTGTGTTTTCAATTCAGATACATATTTTTTTATTATAAATTTTAATTTTCACATTAACTGCAACATTTATTGTATTTACTTACTACATCTATGATGGTGCATCTATGAAATATTTGAAAGAGGGGCGACATTAAAAGAACAAATTTTAGAGAAAGGTGGTGGAAACTTTGAAAGTATATAAGCTTACAATCTGGACATTCTAGCCACTTAAGCATAAGTTCTTCTTTCGAATCGTGAAATAAAAAAAAATTGATCAATATGTTTAAAGTTGTGAGCGTAATTGGAAAATTTGTTTAAGTTTTGACAAATATTAAATATATTCAGAATATCACTATCCGATTACAACTTATAAATAGAAGAATTTAATCTGTTTTTCATTAATAACCCTTAAATAATTTATAAAATATTTTTAAAGCATCTGTTCAAGGAACGTCAACAAATAACTTTAAAATTTATCACGAACTAATCTATTATTTATTGTTTCATTATTAAACATTAACTTTCATATTAATACTTAATTTTGTTCATTATATTAGATTTTTTCAAGAACCCCTTATCAATTAAAGTTTTCCTTATAACATTATTAAATATTAAAGTTATTACTAATTAGAAGAAAGTAGTTTTGAAAATATAGATAAAATAGTACTATTTAAATATTTAGATTAATCCGATGAAAACCTACTAGAATAAAAGTATAACTCTACGAGTTATAAGATAAATATTTTTTTCAGATTTATATGTTAAGCATAGGAGCTTGCATATCATTGACATTTGCAAGTGATTATGGAGGTCATGATCATCATAGCTATGAAGAAAAGACACATACTGTCGAAATTCCAATTTATAAAAAGTATGGTAAGTCTTTTCGAATTTTAAAATAGAATCCATTAATTTCTCAGCATAATCATAGATAATGGAAATAAAGTATCATATATATTTATATAGTTTGATAATATATATGATACCAGTAATATTTTCAATATTTTAGCAATCCCGATTCCTCACCCTGTACCTGTAAAAGTATCGCAAGAGATTCAAATTCCTATCCCACAACCATACCAAGTGCCAGTAAAAATTCCTTATCCGCAGCCAGTGGAAGTCATCAAACACATAGAAATTCCAGTCGAAAAGCCAGAACCATATGTTGTAGAAAAACAGGTAAATAAATTTATATATAAGTATAAAGAGTTAGATCATATCGATTTCATTTTAAAAACTATTGCGTTATTAAATAATTCTATTGCTAAATTTAATAAGAGTACATTGTTTTGATTAATAATTCATATTATTTAAATATTTATAGTGAGCAACTTCAGTCAAATATTTTTTAAAACTTATATTACGAACCAAATATCTTATTTAACTATTTCATAAGTGAAATTTTTCTGGTTTGCAAACTCAAATATAATTTTTAAGAATCAACGTTGCTTTTAAAATAAAATTTTTGAAAAATCTAAAGAAGTGTTTTTCTTTAATTTATAAACTGATTGAAATTACATTTATATTGTAGTAAATAAATATAATAAACTTCTTTTCTGTTAGGTTAAAAAATTTGAAAAACATTTTTAAAATAAATGTAATTTTTATTAACTGAAATTTTTAATAAATTTTAATAAATGAAATTTTCTTCCTTGCCAAAGGTTTACGAATTCATAATAAATTATTTATGTAAGTTTATTTTTTGGAATCCCTGTAAATTATACTTATGAGTGCTTTTATAATACTATAAAAAATGATTTTAATTTTAATAAATATAAAAACTATTCAAAGAATAGTTTATCTACGTTATATAGTTTATATATAAAAAAATGATCTATGATTGCTACTTTAGAAATAATTTAGAAATAATAAGATTTTCTTTAATATTTGTAATGTTTAATTTTTAATTTATTAATGTTTATAACTCAAATTTAAAATTGAAATTGAATTCTAATTTAAAAATATATAACTATATGACAAATCATATTACTTAAATTTCAATGAAATATTTAGAAATATTATTCAACTTATTAAAAAATTCATTAATGTATAGTTTTATTTAGTTACTAAAAGTTATATTAATATATTTAAATAATAAAAAATAATTTATCACGTAAAAAGTACCCTACATTGAAAATTTTAAAAACATTTTTCTTTACTTATCTCAATAGAAACGGGATGAGATCGATTAAAAAGTCAACTGAAACTTAGTAGTATATAGAGAAGGTTTGCCTGAAAAGCAAGCTATCCGGAAATGGAAGTCCGAGCTGCATCAGGAAGTAAAAGTTTGTTGACGTTGCACTTACTCTCTTGTCTACAGGTACCTTTTGTGGTGGAGAAGCCTTATCCTGTTTACGTGGAGAAAAAGTTCCCAGTACCGGTGGCAAAGCCATATCCTGTTCATGTTCCCGTCTACAAACACGTTATTGTCCATAGTTCGAAAAGCAAGGGCTGGTATTAATTTTGATGTTTGCTCGATGTTGCTTGTAAAAGAAATGCAACTCTTGCACCCTTGCTAGATAGCTACAGTTGTAAGCTATATTTAATACATTAATATATTTCTGTTATTGAGTTAAGTAGTAGATGTACATGTATACGAGTGCATATTATTTGTAATGAAAAAAGTGATGGCAACTTACTTCGGAAAACATAACAATCAATATTTCATTATGTTTTGCAATAAATATTGAATGTGTTTTTATCCGAAAAATAATAAAATCAATAGTTTTATGAGATTAAACTAATTCTCCAATAGAAATATAATGATAATAAATGATAATAAAATAAATAATAAATGATTATATATACCGAATTTGAATCTAAACCAATTGTGAAATACTTTTTGTCGATATAATATAATTTAAATTATATTAAATTGTAAAAATAATATAATAATTATATTAATTATTTAAAACTTTTGTTTTATGATGATTCATAGATAACACACTCATTAAAAGGAAAACTGAATTAATAAGTATCAACTTAAAAAAACTAGATTATTATTATTAACTGTTATTACTTTATAGAATCTTAGTTCTTTATAGATCAACTTAGTTAAGCCATCTACCTAAAACTTTTCTATTCAATACTTTCTAACATATTTTTTACCTTTAAATGTAATTATTATAAACTATGATAGAATTTCGAATCAAACATTCAATAACCGCGTTAGTATATTTACAGCAATAAAATATTCAATATCTACAAAAGTGAAATATACTTATTGTAATACTATTCTATTCATAGTTATTACATTAGTTTTAATTTCTTTTCACTAATTTTAAGTAATTTAAAAATACTTTTCACAGAGTATTATCTAAATTACTACAGTACAAAATCAAGAAACTTTAATTAAACCAGTAGGTGTTATTGCGCATTTTTCTTACATAAAAATAATACATTGCGATTAATTTTTTCATTAATTTTAAATTTAAAAACCATTTATAATATTATAAAAACCATTTAAAATTCATAAAATATATAATCAAACTATATTTTACAACAGATTTTATAAATATAATATTAACTTCTATAAATATATCTCAAGTTTACATTTTAGTTCAGTATATTATTTTGACAATTTTGTAAAAAATTAGGTAAATTTAGATCATAAATATTTTTATTTATTAATAAAATTAAACTTTAATTGCTTTTACAACACAGTTAATCAAAATAATATTTTTAATAATATACGTTACATTCTACATTTGTACATGATAAATTTTATATGAATATTTTATGTTCAATAAATTAATTTATTGAATTATTGAATTAAGAAGTTAAATAATTTTAATTTTATTAATTTTATATACAAAAGTAAAAAATGGTATATATATTATAATTTAACTATATAATTAAGTTTTTAATAATATCATACATAGTAATATGTAATTATTTATTACACCTATAAATAAAGAATTTCTTATAATAATTAAAATATTTATGAATAATTTTTATTATACTTCTTTCATCTATGTGAGGTATTACAAGTACCGAATTTCGTGCACCATTATAATATCAGGTCATTGCAAAAAAAGAACTGATTCATCTAAGCAGTTCGGTAGAAAAATCATCAATCGCAAACACAAAACTTCTCAGTTCAATTCTCAACCATGTAAGGTCAAGTATCGTAATTCTCGAGTCTACTTCTAGAATAATTTTTATTATTTAATACATGCTAAAATTTAATAAAAACTGTTAAATATGTAACTATTAAATTTTAATGAATACGCTGCAATAAAAATATATACTAATTTTGTAGTATTTATGTAATGGAAAATTTTTATTTAATTTGGCTATAGGCTTAAAAATAATGCCATAAATTAATTTACTCAATATATAAAAATAAAAAAGAGATAAACATATATAACTTAAATGTTTTAATAACGCATAATTTTTTAAAAGATTTAATCAACTTTTATGAAAAAAAGTTCAATGCATGCTTTGATTTTATTATTAAAAAATGTTGTTTTGGTATAGTCAAAGAATAAACTAATTTAGTTTCTGAAAATTAACATTAAACATAAAATATGGATATATCAAATATTAAAAGAAATATGACATAAGATCTTTAAATAAATAAATAGTTTAAAATTAATTAAACTATACATTAAAAAAATGTAAAATAGATGTTCAAAAGATACTGAAAACATTTATACCAAATTCTTACGCCTAATATCAATACCTTTTTTCTCAAACAATCATTAAAAAGTGCCAAAATATACACCTAACATGTATTATGAACATTTATTATATGTTTATTAAATACATTTATTAAATTATTTATTATATTGAATTTAATATATTCTTTATACAAAATATTTAAATAAATTATTATAATATGTAAGAATTATATTTTCAAATAGGTAAGCTCTTCAAAATTTTCTATGATACAATACTGATTTATTGTTTTATAATTCGATGGAATTAATATTAATAGAATATAAAATTACTTCGTTTTTATTTTATAACTAATACTACTAAATCTAATTAAAATTTACACGTAATATTTTGTACGTAAGTGTCCTTTATATTTCCTTTATAATAATTTAACACTGAATATAACCTATAAATAAAATAATTATACCAGAAGCAAATAATTTTAATTTAAATGGATTATTTAACTGGATAATTTAACTGGAGAAGAATATGAATAGTTGATTTATCAAGTATAAAAATGGAAATTAAAATTTAGTTCATTACTGCATGATTCTCTAATACTTAATTGTGTTTCAAGAACTCTATTTATATATTGATTTGAAAAGTATATTATTTGACTTATCTTGATTAAAATTGTTGAATATTAACTTCATCACTATTTAATAATTTGTCTTAACAAAAATTTTAATAAAAGCTGTAAGATATCAAGAAAAATGTATTACTCATCGACTTTCTGTATTTAATAACTTCAGAGTATTTAACAACATTAAAAAAAACATTTAAATAATAAATACATATTACTATTTATCCATGTGTCAAAATATCTAAAGGATAACATCATTTTTAATAAATTATCAAAATAAATTAATATTTCTATTAAAATAACGCATTCATCATCTTTTTTTAAAAATATGGACAAGTATAAATTCTGGATATTCATAATGAAAAGAATATTATTTTCAAAATAATAGTAGATACATACTATTATATTTTTTTTTCAATTACATAAATGCATTATATTACATTCTTGTTCAACTGTAAATAATTATACAAGAAAATAATAAAATGATAAATGTTATTTTCTAGAGTTTATTGAACGTAAGTAAAAGAATTAACTGTTACACAAGTAATCGTAAATTTTGGAATGAAACGTTTGAGCCATACTAGTGAAAATAAAAATTCTTTTTAGAACGTATTTCAAAAGCTATATAAATATTAATATTATGTGTGATTATGAATAAGTAGTTAAAAAATTATAACATTTACTTTTTCAAAAAGTCCTTATGAAAACATATGTTATTTGAAATCTAGATTTACATAGAATAAAATATATAATGAAAAATTATTTAAGCGGACGTGGAAAAATATATAATAATTCAAATTCATACGGATCTATATTTTATAAAATATTTAATTATTTGAATAACACTTATTCATTAAGAAATCTACAATTTTATAGCTTTTTTATTTAGCTTTTTATCTTTTAATAAACCTCAAAATAGCCGTTAAAGTGAAATTGAATTTTCGTTATAAATTTTATATTAAATATTTAATGCTTAGAGAAAGAAGTTGATATAGTAAAATATACCATGCCTGCTAATTTTTTCACATCAGATAACCAGACTTCTCGCTTGTCATGGTCTTTTCGAATATGCTGCGCTTACTTACTATCTTGATTCGCCATAATCGGCTGTAATCATGTTATTATGTTTTTTTACGTGTTCCAACTATTTCTGCTGAAAATACATTTTGGAGCGACATTGGCACTTTCACTCCTTCCAAAATGAGATACGGCATTCATTCAAATTACAATGATTTGTACAGTATCTCATTATCGAAATTAAAAATTCGAAAACTTGATACATACATTTACCACAGAAAATGAGAAAATTTCGAAGAGGAAAATATTAGTCTGGTCGTTATAAAGAAAATCACTATATTAATAATTAGCTTAATTCAAATACGTGGAAATACCGTGTCTCGCATTTGAACTAATTAAAGTCATGAAAACAAATTTAGTAACTATTTGTCAACTCTAATTTTTAATGCATTGAATTTAAATTAAAATAATTTAGAAATAAAAATACACGAAGTATTATTTATATTAAGTAGGCATGTAGCGGTGATATTGTATTCAGTTATAATAACAAGTTATATTGAAATTTTGAGATTCAAACAAAATTTGTTAAAAGAGAGCATACCAAATAATAAATAATAGGTAATCTAATATAAAGTCAAAATTATTAGTTCACAGATAAAAAGTATTATTTAATTAAATTTAATAATGTATTTATTAATACTTTTAAATATATATTTGGTAAATATTATTCAATAGTAAATTCTAACATCCACAATGTATTATATATTTTGTTATAAATATTTTTTAATCCAAATATACAACTTATAATAAAAAAAGATATTATCATTTTATAATCAAATGTACTAGAGACTATGTGAATGTTTAAAAATAGTAATAAAATAAATTTCATTAATCTTAACTATATATTAGAAATAACAATTTCAGTTTTTCAAATAATTATTGACATTTATTAATAATTATGACAAAGTTAATAACTTAATTAAAAATATAAAATTAATTGTAAATTACCTAAGATATGAATATTATTTTTATTTTTTAAAAGCTAAGTTTAACATAGATCTCTTATTAAATATTTTAATTTACAATTATATTTTTATTTAATTTCAATAATTAATTATAATAATAAGTAATACTAATCATAATTTAAAAATTATAATTAAATATAAGAAAGTTATTTATAATTGCATACTAATATATATTTTACAATACTATCACTACTAAAATTATTTAAGGTATTAATAAAAAGATACTCCCAATAAATTGTACATATAACATTTTAATTGATAATGAAATAAAATACTGACACAATTTCGTTTTATAAGTAAAAAATAAACATAATATATTATATAAAGTAAAACAATTTAGTTTATCCTTCTTAAATAAATGTTTGAATTAAAAATTAATTTATAATATGGAATATCTCATACATAAATTTTATTTCTCATACACTAAAACCTTCAATAGATAGAAATTTTTCATATTTTAGAGATTCAGAATTTTTTCTATTATTCACTATACGATATAATATAGTATATAGCTATGTAAAATATGATCTGCTTGTATAAACGAATGAAAATACATCAAATCGAATACATAAGTTTTGTAATATTTGGTATGTTAAAAATATATTATAAATGTAGATGAATTTATTACTTTAAAAGTTTATGATTCATTACTGTAAAAGCTATGCATTAAAGAGTTCACATACATCAATTTTTTATGTCAATTAATCTCATTTTATTTTGTTAATTATGCATTATTAATTAATAGATATTACAATGTTTCTAAGAATACTAATTATAAGTAATAAAAATTTTTAATTCTGTCTAATTAAATTCAGTATTTAGTTTAATTTCCAACTCTGTATTAATAATGTTCTTAGATTATATATAAAATTTATCCTCTATTTTAAAAGTTAATAAATTATTTGTAGGATAATAAAAATAAAAAATTATGGACAGTACTTAATAATTTGGCCAAAAATTAAATTTTTAAAATTATTTTCTAATTTAAATTCAGAAAAAATTAATATTTTTGAAAATTAGAAGTGTTTAAGAGTCTTTCTTATTTAAAGGCTGTTATTGATTTGTTTGAGAGAAATTTTATTAAATTTCTTTACAAGAAATATTTTCTAAATTATTTATAATTAAGAACTGAACATATAGAAATTACTTATTATTTTTACAACACTTTTATAATTATGATAAAAGAAAAAATATATTAAAATAATAAAACAAGGAATCTGAAAAACTATATTAAATTCATCCAATAAATACTTGACTTAAATAAATATATATGTAATAATTTTAAATTTATAATTCCTTCGGTAAATATTTTGTTTTACGAAACATATTATTTCTTTATGAAACATATTATTTATTAATGAAAATAAGTAGAACTAATTAAGAACAGAAAGAGACAGGTTTGTTGTGATATTTTTGGTAACATAATAAATTATTTTATTAAACTACACTTTTTATTCTTGGTTTTATTTACTCCAAAATATATTATATATGTTACATTATTAAAAAATAGAGAATTCTGCAACAAAATTTTTTAGACAACAAATCTAGTACCTACTTAATTTCTACCGCTGCAATTCAAATATTGAATAATCTTAATTAATATACAAGAAATTGTCAAAGTATACATGTAATCTATGTAAATCTGAGGTAAAAAAGATTACCATAAGATTACCACGGCAAACTGTCTCTAAAATAAAACTTTTAATCATTATTAGAAATTCTTACAACTGCACAATAACAGCTACCCATGAGAAATTATCCGAACAATTGGTATCCACGGCGCACATCAGTTGATATCCAAAACGGGTCATTATAGAGAGACGCTTAACATTATATTCACCATAATCAAAATTGATACACCACTTCTAATTGGACTTTAATTCAAAACATTAGAAAGTGCTATGCGAATTAGTCAGCAATTTGGACAAAATGAACGTCACCGTCATTTCTATTGTAAGGAGAAGGGAGAAAGTTAAAGATTACCATCGGTATATAAAGAACTTGACCGTGACTTTAAAATTAGCTCGAAGCATAAGCAGCAACCGTCAAGTATATTTGAATATGAATGACGGTGAATTTGGACAATACATATCATTCGCTGGACCTACTGAGATTGAGATTTCTTGTAAGTTTTCTCTGTTACATTATTTTTCTCTGTGATTATCTTAACACAAATTTGTAATTAAATACTTGAAACATAAAATAGAAATATTCATAAAATTAATTACTAATTTTAAGTTTAGTACCAAATTAGTACTAAGTTGGTAAAATAGCTTAGTAATCTGGTAAGTTTAACAAAAACAAAGTAATTTCTTAAGTAACAATTCAATAAGAAATTAGTTTTAATCTAATCGTGAAGTTAATAATTTAAATTATTTACATTTAATATAGAATTAGAGAAAATAGAAATTAAAAAGTATTATGAATACGAAAAAAGAAGTTTATAAGTATTAAATAATATCTACTTAGTAGTTATATTTAATTCATAAATCTTACATAAAAGTTCTTTTAGCACTAATATTATGAGCTATCAGATACTTATTAATTTTTCACTTACAACATAATAAATATATCTCCTAATATGTTTAATTGTATGATATACGAAGGAATATAATTATATTGGATTGTATAATTAATTAAAAGTTGTGTTAAGAAACTAGTAACATCTTAATAATCTTTACCTAGGAAAAATATTTTAATGATATTAGTACAATAATATATTAATATTAAGAATTAAATATTTTTACTTTAATAATCCTTCGTCTGTCAATAATACCTGTATATTTGTGTAAATAGGTTTTTAATTTACTATTAAAATATTTTTAATGTTTACTGAAATTCAAATATAAATTAGTAATGAATTCAAGTAGAATATTTATATAATAACTTTGTTATTAAATTTAATATATTATATTAGTAAATTTAGGCATTTTAATTATGGATGTGGATTTTATGAAATACATGTTACTATTGCATATATCTAATGTAAAATATAAATTAATTCTACCTGTGATATATGGATAAATGGGAATAAATTAAGAACATATTTTTCAATTAGATCATCGCATCCATCGTTGTTATAGCAGTGGCGAATTATGAGAATCACAATGAAACAACTTATCAAGAGATATACAAGCCTGTAAAAATTATAATATATAAAAAATATGCTGTTCTAATACCGCATCCAATTCCTATATTGATTGCATAGTAAATTAGAGTACCAATTCCCCAACCGTATCAGGTCCAGATTCCAGTGTCATATCTAGAGCCTATTGTGGTCGTAAAACATGTCGAAATTCCTATAAAAAATCCAGAACCACATGTCGTAGAGAAAAAGGTACTATTAAATCTATATTTTTTTATATTTTATATTAGTTTATTAATTGGTATATAATTTGTTTAAAATCAAAATATAATTTTCAGTTTTTAAAGTATATTTATACAGTATGACGTATAGTCAGTCTTGTATTTATTTACATTTCATTTTCTATAGATTAATGCATTAATACTTTTGCTATATATTTAATAACAGTTGAGATTATAATTAATATTGTAAATTTATAATATAACTTATAAAAATTAATTTCAAATTTGAATTACCCTTTTATTATTTAATTTGATTATTGTGTCATTAAACTTCAAACATTTACAAAAAATATAAGCAATTTTTAGAAATTAATTTTATAAATTTCTTTTTTAATAAATACTATGAATTTAGATACAATTAATTATTAATGAAGTTCTGTACTTATTTTATTATAAGAATGTGAAAAATTAATATTTCTCTAGCTAATATTTATTAAATTTATATTATATGAAATTTCTAATTAAAAGTAATAACAAATGTAAATGGAAACAAAATTCATTTGCACCGAGAATGTAGCCTTATTTCTTTTGCTACTTCTGAAATATTAGCACAACGAGTATTTCAAAATATTTCATGAATTACATAAATTGTTTAATTTTATTACAATTTATTATGATTTATTACAATTTACTAAAATTACAATGAAGAACTATATCGTAATGATTTATACTATATAAAATTTATAAACATATAAAACGAACATGTGTTTTAATATTTTGACTATTTTACTGTACTTTATATATATTACGTTATTAATTTTGACCAAAATATGACACAAAACTTTATATCTAAAGAAAACTTCATAAGATAATTCTTATATCTATCTTATGTTATACTATTATAATTTTTATATTATATAATATCAGTTGTAGTGGAATTTTTTAACTACTTTTTTATTATTTTATAAAAACTAAAATGTTATTTTAACAAATGTATTCTTTGTAAATGTTTTACAAGTTACATTAAATCAAGTTTATTATTTATCTATCAGTAAGAACATTATATCAAATTAAAATAAATTTATTATTGATAAAAACCTAATAAAATAATTTAGTATCTTAATCTAGGTAGAGTATTTAATATTTCATGTGTAAGTAATATTTTAAAATATATTTTGTTAACATTTTTTTATAAGCTAATGAAAATATTAATTTTGTGTATGTTGCAGATACTATATGTTGTTGAAAAGCCCTTTACGGTAACTGTAGAGAAACACTTCACAGTACCGATTCCGAAGCCATACCCAGTGCACGTGCCATTTTATAAGCTTGTAAGCCATTATTAGAGAAAACTTTCAGATTTTTTAAATACATTTCCCTCATACTTGAAATTATCTAAATTCGCAACTGCAAATTTCAAATTAATTTCAAATTTTAGTAATTTATATATTATCAAATTTATCAAAAATACTTTTTATCTGTGTTGCCATAAGTTGAAAGTACCAACCGTTTAAAATTATTCACAATATTTAACTAATTTAAAAATCTAATTCCTAAATATTAACATTATTATCATCAACTTAATAATGTATTTTTTACAAATATTGGCACTACTAAAATCATATTTATTAATTACAAAATATTGTCATCTTACTTCTTTAACTTAAATTATTTTTTCTTTTAGATCTATTTATTTGTATTTGTACAATAAATAAAATAATTAATTCAAAATGATAATTAATGATATATATATAATTCCAACAACATTTATTTTATTTATTTATTTACAAAGTAAATATAATGATTTTCAAATTTCAAGAAAAACTTAAATTGTACTTATTTTCTATAATGTCTGTATAGAAATGACGTGTTAAGCTAAGATCTATTTAGAAATCTGTTAGTTACAAAAGCAATGTATTTTTTATCTTTTAATTGTAAATAAGTGAAAATTAGGTAATAGAATATATCGTTTATTTGTAAAGAAAATAATTAAAAAATATATATTTTGCTTTATAATTTATTGATATATATTCTCAGTAAAATATATCAATGTGTCATATTATGACTGTATGTTAACGTAGTGTACATTGTATGTCCACATATCTGAACTCATTTTTAAAATTCTAATTAAAGAATATAAATACTGCTTTATTAAGCTTTAAAGAAATTTTGCAAATATGTAATAGAACTTATTTTCTATCTCAATTTTTTAGTACATGGAGTTGCTTAACTATTAGCCTAACTCTATTCATAAAGAGTATAAAATTAAAATTCTTTTACATGTACAATTGCACATAAAACACTCTTAAATTAATTTATTATAATTTTTCTTAATTAATAATTTCTTAATCATTCAAGACTAAGTGTAAACGTGTGAATATAACTGTCTTATATGTCATCTGTTTATTAGAAGAGCTGAAAAAATCATTTATGTAAATATGTAAATAAAATATATTAATACAGCTTATTTTTCATTGAAGTAGGAATATTAAATATTTAATGTGTAAGAAAGTATGAAAATTTATATTTAATTATATTTCTTTTAATTTGTTTTAATTTTTTTATTAATGAATTAATTTTATTATTAAATTGAATTCTATACTATTTATTAATTACTCATTATTTTCTTATGTACAATTATTAAGTTCCTTTGGATGAATTGAATATATTATATTACATAAAAATTTAAATAATATATAATTAGAAATAAAAATTCATAATAAAATGAATATGGATATAATTATCGAAAATAAAGTTAGTAATATTCGCATTTGCAATGCTTATGTTAACCATCAACTAAATATACAACAATCGAAATTATACTTTTAATGTTGATAATATACATATATTTAAATAAAATTGGGTATTAGAATTCGATTAAATCGTTGATCTACTATATTATTCGAAAATAAGTCTGAGAAGTTTTTATTAATTTCTTAACTAATTCAAATAAAAAAGTATTTTATTGAGGAAGGACATAAATTGTATAATGAATGTTTATATTAATATCATATTTCATTGACTTAGTCTATACGCAATATCTATATAACATTTTGTTTTAAATCAATATATTTTATATTCATTATATTATAAAATAAATATATACAATACTGAATATATAACCATTAAGAAATGTAAAATTTTAATTAAATTATTATAAAATTTACAAATAATTATTGTTAGTTAGAATATTCTTTTTTTCTTCGACCTGAAAAAAACGGTTTCTGAAAGAAGGAAAGATAGCAGAACAGAAATAATTTTCGACAATTGTTGGTTTCCAAATTCGTCAGACAATGCACCTCTTCCTCAGGGCACGGCCGGTAATCGTTCGCGATGACAGCACTCTCTTTCGCCCTTCTCTGTTCCACTAACCCGCAACAATCTGCGTACACTCTTATCTGACGAAAGCCTGAGCTACACCGCTCCAATAGGCGCGAGGCATTTTTAACGAGAAAATCCGGACCCTCTTCCCGTGCGCAACAGTCACCCCTTTCTTTGAGCCAGGTAGGCCTTCCCACCGTTGCACGTTGCCTGAGTGAGTCACCCGTACAAGTCAGAGTTTGCACCACGCAGTTGCTAAGATTCGATGAGGCCCGACGCTCATCAAACTATAATATGAATAAATTTTGACTATCTGATTAAAATAATTTGTATCTAGTAAAGTCAAATATTATTTCTAACTGACTTTTGTACTTGAAATTTGTGGATACTCATTAATATTACCTATTATTATTGTTTAAAAATATTGCTGTATATTCTACTAATTAATTCTTGATGGTCTTTTTTTGAATATCTTTTAATATTTTTGTAGATAAATTAATAACTAACGCATATCAAACGTATTATAAATAGAATTGTAAATAGAAAATTTTTTTTATACTTTCATATTATATGAATCAAATTCTAAAACAACTGTCGAAGTAAATTAAAATATAAAACTTCTAATTAATGTTAACATAAAATAGTTGAACATTATATTTCAGTATTATAAAATGTACGCATCTTGTAGGTTTAAAGCAAACTTTCCACGCGAAAGCTGAGTACAGAAAAAGTTATCAGAACGTCATCTTACTTGCACTTACTTTTCTATATTCGATGAGGTCCGATTTGTAACTATGGATGCAAATCATACAGGGCCCTACAGTCTTGTTATCTCGGCGGCTTTGTTAAATATGTGTTGATTTTTCTTATTTTTCGTCGTCGACGATTTTTTGCCTCCTGGACCGGATTGATGTTCGCTGATGTTCGAGTACTTGAGGCCTGTCAAACGACCTTCGCAGCACTTCGATACCAGCTCCCAGAGTCCGCTATTATTGCCAGGTTAATTCATTGAACAATGTCCGTTTGTTGAGATAAAAAATAGGTGTAGATATTTAAGAGGCAGGTTGCTAAATTAAAGATAACGACTTGCAAAGGCGATTATTCTCTCTGCACGTTCTTGAACCTGAGATAATACCGCGCCTAGATTTTTGTTGCAGGCATCCATTTTCAAGCACAATAGTCATCTTGATGTTCGGATATATCAATACCGGATCTTCGCTTAGTTATTTCTTGAACTTATTGAATGTTGCTTGCTGCCGTTTCCCCGACTGTTACTTAGTGCGTTTGTACAGCAGTACGATGAGTATGACAGTTACTTAGTTAACACTTGTCGGCAGAACTAGAGCATGGATGGCTGTAACTTTCTCTAGGTCGATACTTATTCCTTGCTCCGTAATTTGGTGACCCAAATAAGTCAGCTGTCTCCTATCCACCTGGCACATCGCCAGTTTGATTGAAACTTTGCTTCCCTTAGCCGCCTGAAGATTTTTTTCACCAGGCATATGTGATGCTCCAATCCTTGAAAACGATTACTGTCGTCCAGGTAGCAAAAAACGTGCGGCTCTAGTTTCGGGGTGATGATCCGGTCGACTAATCTCTGAACATGGCCGGAGCTGAATGCTGTAGTAACATGAAGACATTAAACTGCATTACCTCTTTTCCTCATATCGTGAACGCGGTGATACGCCTACTGCTCTCGGTCAAGGGAATCTGTCAGTAAGCGTTTTTTAGATTAATCGTGTACAAGTATCTCGTTCCACCAAGCTTGTCTAGTGTCATTGATCTGTGGGACGGGATAAGGGTCTCTATTGGTTACGAGGTTCGATTACCTGAAGTCCAAACAGAACGAATAAGACTCGTCTTTATTACGTACCACTATTATAGATAAGCTCCAAAGGCTTTCCGGATGAAATATTTTATTGATTTCATGATCCATGACTTACTAGAAAGAAGACAAATTTTTTACTTAATAAGGCCAATGGGATTCTTTCTCCTTTCATAAGCTCTTGTTCTAGGACGCACTGCTCGACGTTTTGTAGCGACCGTAATCCCACCGAGCCTACTAATGTTTCCGTCGTCAACGGATTTATCACATAGCCACGAGGGAAATGGAGCCGATTTAAGAGATCCTTTTCTAGAAACTTCTCGTAGTTAAGACTCTAAAACCAGGAAAGCTACCGCCAAGATTTAATGCTACAAGGTAAGATTTTGCATCATGCATCCCGACGAAGTGTCTCTGTACCGTCGGCCAATGTGGCGACACAGTCATTTAGTGAGATTACCCAGCCGCACCGATGGTACCATTCTGCCATATCTCTACTCATTAGGGAGCTAATGGCTCTCGTGCTGATAAAGGTTTGGATCATTTATTCATGGCTTCTACCTGGCGAAGAGATTGTTCCGTTAGAAATTTTCCTGTTTTGAAAAGTAACGGTCATTTGTCAGACCTTAATCTCGTCTGCATCTCGAACAGAATAGCTCTAGTGGTTCCTGACACTCGTCGGTGTCTGCGCTGTCCGTACTGCTAACAGTACTCTCTGTCATATATTGCCGGAGCAGCGGTTATTACTAAGGCAGTATCTTGGATCGTCTATTTCATCCTCTTCATTTGTTGGATGGTAATTTTCACTACTCCTATTTATTGTATAAGATCTGTTATGGTTTATATCTTCATCCTAGGAACATAAAAGCTTAATTTTATACGTTTATTGTAATAGAGTTTATCGACCTGTTCCTCTAAGTTGTAACCTCCATGGCAGCACATGAGCGTATCAAGGACCATGCATTATTACAGCATATCCCTGTTGTTTCATTGGACGTTCTTGGGAAGCTGACAAGAGTTTCCTTCTCTCGTCACTTGAAAGGAAAAAGATTTTTAGATGATCATTGAGCTCTTTCCATGCTACTACAGAAATCACGTTTCCATACCAAAAAAGAGCATTTCATCTTAGCAATTCAGGTAACCTCTAAAGCAATTGTGCTCCAAAGAATTCGCTTGCCTTCTTTAACTTTTCGACTCATTTTTCTTTCGAGAAACGAGTGCAAATCATAGCCTGAAAATAACAGTTCTACTTTCAAATATAATCCAAAACGCGGATCTCATGCGCCAAATCGGGTACTCTCAAAAATGTTAACATCCCTGTGAGTCCTCCGGGTTTTGGCGATATGTCATGATCCGAAATCGACTCTCATTGTGCTAATTCGTTTCGGAAGAAGCAGCTAGTCCCTCACATAGCTCGATGACTTTCTTGTTCGTCGCTTTTGTTCAGCGTTTCAATTCAGACGCTGGACTTTCCCTCAGAGTTGCTGTTTCGTTTTGTTAATTATACTGATACGTATATCTAACCTAATCTAACCTAAACTAACTTGCGTTTATATATCCATTATTGGTGAAAGTGCACGAGGTCTCTTCTCGAGCTCTATATGATAATTTCTCTTGTTTCTCACGGTGGACAGTTTGTCTCGCCTTCTAGAACCGACTGATGTTCGGAACTTAAAGCCTGGTAGATTGTTCTCCACAGCACATTATTACCCACTCTCAAGGTCCATTATTTTTGCCAGGACGACTCACCGAACAGGATTTTTTGGAGTGGAAAAAGAAGTTCTCATTTATTGACGGACTGACAAATTAATGCTAACAATTAAATATAATTATTAAGTCTTAATAATAATCTATTGGCTTCTTAGGGTGTACCTGCATGGCACTAAAAATAATACATTAAGTATATTAATTGAATCGATCGTCATGCTTGATCATTGTGTGATTGGATCGCGCATTCATAGTACGCGCTGTAGCCGTCGATAGCGCGGTACGCGCAGACTTGGTCAGTCGAACATGAGTCCGTCGGGTGATTTGATGCTTTTTACTCTCATTCATATGCACTCTTGCTCTCCATTCGCAGTTATACGGATAACGCTAGAGTGGGCTCGGGAATTCTCGACTGCGTTCTACGCGTCTCTTCTTGCTTCCCAGTACGATGTCGACCACATTTTTCTCCCGATCGTACTAATCAATTATTTTTACAATATGTTTCGCTGAGCGCAAAAAGAGTTATTCTTCTCAAATATGTTTATTTAGTAATACATTAATATTCTCTTTTGGAAAATCATATACTAAATATTGTATTACATGTACTCATAATGCATAATTAATTAAATTGCTTATTAATGTAAATAAAAGATTCTGAATAACAATATATTATGAAATATATTATGAAACCATGACTATTTTAAATATCAGATTCAGCAGGTACTAATTTAATGCCCATTTAGTACTGAAAATTAAGAAATTGTCAAATTACTTGTATAATATATGTTAAAAATTTTAATTATATTAAAAAATTAAAAACAATTGACTTATATAATAATTTGCATGAAAATTAAATAGTTTGAAATGACTACACATTATTCTCTATCAGATCATGTGCCATTGCAGAAATTATTGGAAAAATTATTTTATTTATTGACAATTTATGACTGAAAAATATTTCTAGCATTTTAGGGCTACTAATCCTCATTATTTATTTATTAAATGTGTTACCTGTTACCTTATATATTATAAATATTTTAATCTATGAAAATTATTTTAAAAGATGCAATCATTTTATAATAAGTTATAATTCTAATAATAAACTTAAATAGTAGGAAAATTTTTATTGTAAATTATTTGACAATTCATGTACGTATAATGTATATATATATATATATATATATATATATATATATATATATATATATGTAATTTACTTAAGAAACACCTAATTTCTTAATTATACTTGACTTCATTTTGAAAGTTCACTTACTAAATTTTGTTTCTTCTAATTCATAATTTATACTCATACTTTAATTAATAATATTACAATATTTTTAGATTAATACTACTTAACACATTGCATATCATTTTATAAATTTATTCTTTACAACATTACAAATAATTGACTAGGAGTTAAAGATAATATAAAAAATAAAGAAAAAAATCATTCATATTTTAGAGAAAATATTGATTTTAATATAAAAGCAGAGAAAATTAAGAAAGACACTGAAATTTCGTATAATAAATTATACTATAAATAGAAAGTTCGATCATGAAATTCTTGAGTTATGAAATTTTATATCGAACTGATTTAAATTCAAAGATAAATAAGAACACTAAATTAAATTTACAATAGTGATCATCTCACCCAACTAAAACAAAATTTCACCAAAGCGACATATAATATCAATATGTATAGAAGTAGAAATCACTAGAGTGATTTCTACTTCCAAATATACTTTGGATATTGGATACTTTGGACTTTCTATATTCAAAAAATACTTGAGTTATTAAACATAAAGAATTAATTGTATTATGAAATAAAGTTCAAGTGCATAAAATTATTGTTGTTTAATTCAGTAATATTGCTAAGTTCTCATAAGAGGAACACATTTAATATTCTTGTCTCTTTCTTAACAAAACTCTTACTATATCATTACTATTCTACTGACATGAATTTATTCCAGATACATCTGGGTAAAACTCATTGATTGCATAAGTACTCGTGCCGCCATGTAATACTAACAGTTGCACCTTTTTCTCACCGATTAAGGGAATCCGTTCGTTCGTATATTTGTTGTTCTTTCTTTTTTCTCTTTTCAACGCCGCCGGTCACTTAATTAAGAAAAAAAACTTGTTTTCGTAGTTTAAAACTGGGGCAACAGTTTATAAAACCAAGAACGAAATCGATCCGTTCCTAGTTTTCGCCTGTACTTTCAACGTAATGAAACGAATTATTGTCTGAATTTTTTAAATTTCATTGCGCTATAGTTGCAAATATAAATTGTGTCTTCGAGACTTATTTATAATTATAAAGAAAAATAATAATCATGGCTAAGTTATTTGTAAGTGCACGTTAATGTTTGATTTGTTTTAAAACTCTAAATATATTTCATGACATTAAGCCGAGATTTCAAATTTATTTACTTAATTACTCTTTACTTTACTTCAATATAAATAATTAGGAGAACTAAGTAGACTTTTCGTTCAAATTTTTGAAAACATATATTTTAAATAAGCAAATCATTCAAATCAAATTAGTACTGAAGTATAATTGAAGTATAATACTGATAAAATTGATGAATATAAAATAGTAGATTTAAATGAATTTATTAGTAAGTAAATAATTTTTAGTTTTCAGTAAAATATTTTTTATCATATTGAAAAAATTTTTTTCTGAAATATAAGATATTAAATAAAAAAATTAAAAAAATAAACTATATTATACATGTATCTTTATTTATATATTTTTATGGCATATTAATGCAACAAACATCTTAAAGATTGATTTTCCAATACAACAATAGGATATTTTTTTGCATTAATATGCCTTAAAAATATATAAATTTCATATTATACATTTAAAATTTAATCCTTATATATGTAAAATTATTTATTTTCATTAATATTACATATTAAGTATGCAATAAGTAATTGACATAAAAAATAATTTATTTTAGCTTTTACAAATGGAATTTATTCCGAAACAATCAGTTTTTCTAAAAACTGAATTAAATCAAAATTTTAGATTCTTTTTATATAAATTCTATTATGTGAAAAATATATAGCTATACAAAAATTTAACCTTTGTTTGTAAAAGAATAAACTTGTTATTTCATTTATTTTATTTATTTTACATAGATTAGTAAGTGAGAACTACGAGGAAAGAATCAATATTATAAATAAGACTGATGTTTTTATTCAAAACTTTTCTATCATGGAAAATCTAATGATTATTTTCACAATCAAATGACATAATTTTAGGTATTCTTTTTTATTTGTTTCGGAAGTGTTTATTCAAAAACGCAGATAGAGAAAAATTTGTCACAAGACACTATATCGGAAAAGATGGATACAGTTTCGATATTGCAACCATCAATAGCAAAAATTAAGAGATTTGCATGGCCCCTCCATACAACCCCATGCCCGATATTTTGGCCTCAGTACAATAAGAGCTTGCAGATGACACAGAAATATAAACTCCAGTTTATTCAACAACCTACTTATTCCGTGAAATCGGTTCATCAAGTAAGTATTGCAACAAAATACGTATATACATTCGTATACACATATATACAATTTTAATAATTAAATAACATGTATATATACAATTTAAAAATTTATATTCTCTCATCAACTAAAATATTAAGACAGCATCTCTTATAATTCGTAAAATAATTCGTAGCTATTGAAATGATACATTCAGTCACGTGTAGTTGAAAAAGCTTATGTAAAATTTTATAAAGAAACAATTATAAACTAAAGTCATACAAATATATGGTGTACAAATATTAACATAATATGTGTCTTTAAAAATTCATAAATGTATTTATTATACATACAAATTCTAAGCTAAAATAAAATTAAAATTTCTGATAATTATATCATTTTGTGTTATATTACATTAGTATTTGCTGGATACAGTTTGAAAATGTAATTAAATATATAAATCACTAATAATCATATGAATTATTTAATTCTTTTAAATGCAAATATAAAATCATTTTATTAAAATTTGTAAAGATATATTGTTACAGAAAGAAATTTTAACGCTTACGAAAAGAATTTATACGAACAATAAAAGATTAAAATTGTACATTTAGTCGTTTTATTCTCGTATATAATTGCTTATAATTATTCAAATAAAAAAATATAAAGTTAAACGTCTAAAAAACACTGTCACTGTAGTGTAAAACTCATCATTTATATTTCTGTTCTTTATAAATAAAAATTATTTAAAAATTTCTTTTATTTAGAACTGGCAATCTACGAATCCTTTGCAACAGAATTCAAATTGGAAACAGAATGAATGGCCCATGCCATCCAATGGATGGTTAAAACCTTCTTACAGATGGCCCCCGATATCTATTGGATGGCTCAAGCCAATAAATGAATGGTACAAACCGTCGAATAAATGGCAGTCCTCTAATATGCAATCTTCTGACTGGCAACCTAAAGTTATTGTTCAGAAACCAGAACAATTTTACTTACCTCAATATCAAAAGCCTTTAAATAATCAGATACCTAATTATCAATATAATCTGATAAAACCAACAATGGTGATGTCAGATTGTCCATCATATATACACCAGCATTTACATCAGACAGGAATTGTTTATGCTTCACAGCAGCAATATAATCCTCTTCCGCAAATTCAATACGTCCACCATGAGCCTCAATACACGAAGATGACAAAGCCAAACTACCAATCACCTCTGTTAACTTATCATCCTTTTCCATTATATCATCACTCACAATCAGTACAAACTCCGCAAGTTGGGGTATGCGATTAATAGTGGAATGTGCCATGAGACATTGTAACGCACTCACTGAGTTTCATGAATAATTTAATCACATTAAGGTACCTATTTCAAAAGCTTTCTTTTAATATATCAATAGAGAAAACTACTTGTCAGGAAACTGATCAATTTTTTATACTATTTCTACATATGTATCAGTGAAATAAATAAAAGGTATTACATTATATTCATTTTATAGATGAGAAATGTCAGTTTAAATATAAGTATAAATAAAAATATGTTTACAAAAAGCTTATTTATACTAAAAGTACTCAAATGAAATGTAGAGTAAATAAAAATAATATAGATACTTTGTGAAAAATACTTGACTTAATTATAAATGAATTACGAAAATATATTTAATAAAAGAGTTTTCACGTGATGATTATTTTTTATTTAATTTCAAATTTTAGAACGTAATAAAATAAAATTTAAACGAGAGCATAAAGATTTTTTATTTATTCAGAACCAAGTTTTTATTTATTCAAATCAATATAAATTAAAACTGAATACTGTCTTGAGAATTTTCTTGATAAGATTTAAGTGATGTTATCAATAGTTATATCAATTTATTATCAATTGTATTTAAATTCATATGATATTATATAACAATTGATGTAGAGTTGTACAATTATACTAATAATAAAACACTTGTACATGATTTTTTAATTATAGTATTTAATTTTTTCTTTGACTCATAAACATAAAAAATAAGATATTAATTTGAAAAGATTTATTTTACTGATTTTTCGTAATATACAATTTAGAAATATATAAAATTTTTTATATAATCGCCTTTTTAAATACACATCATCGAAATGTTCAACGCCGAAATTTTAATTATTATCATTATTATAATATAAACTTTCTATTAAAAATTATTACGCAGCAATGATATTAATAATAAATTTTATATTCATAAAGCGAAAAACTAAATAAAATATAGTTTAATTGAAAAATACAATATTAATTATTTTTCTATGCTATGGAAACAAAATGAAGAACTTAAGCAAAACTAAAAATCATCGCCAAAAAACCAAATAGTAATGGTAGAAATCTAATTGTCACTATGAAAAAAGATCCTGAGTAATATTAGATTATGAAAAGGCTAATAAAGATCAATGTTGTCGTCATAACATATGGTTTTTATCAAGTTAATATATATTAATGCAAGCAAGATTTTCTACTAATAATATGACTAGTAAGTTATAAGTGGGTTTAAAAACGCACAAGATCCTTAACATATTCTTATATACTTTTTCAATCTTTATAATTTTATTTTCCTTAATATAATATTTACATAAATATATATTCAAAAATATCATTAAAATTATTCTAAATATATAATAAAATTGAAATTTTATTAAAATATTGTAATATCTTTAATTAATTGTATAATACAACGTAATCACTCAATTATTACCATTAAAATTTTCTAAAATTAATACGAAAGACACGATTGTTATAATTTTTAATCTATATATGAACTGAAAAAGGATGTTTTTTTTCAAAATTCGATTCGGCATTGATCTGTAAAAAGATAACTAAAAAGAGGATTGATAAAGAAACTGTATTGTACATATTGTATTACAAAATTTTATTACATAATACTGTTAATATGTAAGAGAATTCATTATGAACTTTTAAACTTTATAAGATATTTTTAATTAATTTGAATTTATAACGGTAATTTACAAGGAAGAATATATTTATCTAATAATAAAGAAATTTAAATTTATATAAGTAATAAATTTCTTAAATAATTATGTATAAAATTTTCTAATGAAATCTGTCTGTTTTTTGTACTATAACTAAAAATAATTACATCCTTTTACAACTCATTTTGCGAATTGCTATGTTATTGTATAACATAGAAGTGTATAAATTCAAATAAGATCAATAAAAGAAATATCTATATTGAATACATAGATTATATATTAATTTATATAAAAATATAAGTTATACTTTATCTTAAAGTGTAAGAAATTAATTTTAAATAACAACGTTTATCTATTATTCTTTCAATACTTTTATAGTTTATGTAAATAGTATTTATTATGATAACATTTATTAAAAAATGGTTTTTCATAACATTTTAATCAAAAATTATTTACTACTTTATGGTAAAAATAGGCAAGATGAATTTAATAAAAATTTTTACGAAATACCCTTCTTGTGTGTTGTTTTGAATTGATTAGTTATGAAAGAGAAGCTGTATTTTCATATGATAAGAGTTCATTCTATACTCAATTGATTTAGAAATCTCAGTTGCGTACTAATACTACTACTCGAAATCATATAGAATATTTATCTCTCAATATAGCACCAATAGATCGAATCTATGTGGCTCAATTTTCAGATCCAAATATAAAAATAATATGGAAGATCTTAGAAAAGGTCAATTTACAGGAAAATATATAATAATATTTTTTAATACGAGTTATAAGATGACATAGTTTTGCAAAAATATTACATTGCAAACATGAAAAAAATATTACATATTTTACATGTTGCTAAACGTTCTAAAATCCGAAGAAATTATTAATTTGAGGGTGCTACATTATTTAAATGATGTCTAAATTGAAAGTGATTTGTAAACTAAGATTTTTTTATTCGATTATTAAATTTATTATCCCATTATATGCATAAGACCTAAATCGTGTTTAAAAATTTATATATATATATATAAAAATTATGGCAAAACTATGTCATCTTATAACTCGTATTAAAAAATATTATTATATATTTCCCTGTAAATTGACCTTTTCTAAGATCTTCCATATTATATATATATATATATATATATATATATATATATATATATATATATATATATATAAAGAAAATTAAAAATTAGATATTAAAAATTTTGAATGTTTCCACAAACTTTTGTGTCTTTGGAACTGTACATAATACTAACCCGAATTACTAACTCTAAAACCCTAAAAAACTAATTAGGCACTGGTGCTACTTCTTTTATTTAGTGTACCTATTCGAAATTGATATAGGAACCATTTTGACTTCGCAGTTACTTCCAGTATCTAATCGTAATCTATTACTTTTAGACATTTACCTATGAGATTTAAGTGATACTAAGTTGTATATAAAAAAAACCTATTTATTATTTGTTAATTGTACTCATTCGTTTTACCGTTCAGATTTATGTTACAATAACTATTATTATTTTACATTTTTATAGTCACGACAATATAATTTTTTATTTATTTTCTCGGAAATAAATATTAGCCAATAATGACTAAAGTAAAATTTGATTATTACTTGGGTATATACCAATAAGTGATCTATACACTTCTGATAAGTTAATCATTTAAATGATTAGACTATAATAAATTATTAAATTTTAAATAGTTCTTAAGGACTTGATGTTTTGGATTTTTAAATATATAGCTTAAATGTTAGTTTTTTATTTTTATTTTTAACTTCGCGAGAATGATTAATATTTCTATTGCTATAAAAGACAATGTTGAATATTTTTTAAATATTAATTTAATATAATGATGTATTACGGTATTTACTTGCAAGTTGCGACGAATAATTTCGTCGCGAAGGGACGACATTGCCGTGGAAGCCGAGCCGGGAAGAAAGCGAAAGAGAGGACCGGAGTACGACGTCCGAAGGTATGAGTGGGAAAGTGTGAACAAATACGATGAAACATGAGTGTGAGAGAGAAAGAACGAGCGAATGAATGCGTATACTTGCGAGGGCATGTGAGTGGGAGCGGAGGGGGGCGTGCGGCACGGCGTTGCCCATGAAGGCTGGGCGCGAGAGTGGGAATGGAAGGGGGCACAGCGGTGCTGCGAGTGAGAGTTGACCGTGAGGGAGGAAGTGCGTGAGCGAGTGAGTGGGAGTGGAAGGGGGAGTACGGGGAAGAACGTGATCATCGGGCGTAGAAGAAGGAATGAATGGGTGAATGGAAATATAGTATGGGGGCCGTGGAGGGGAACCTTGCGTATAGCACTGGCCAGGCTAACGCAGGGCGATATGCGAGCAAGCGTGACGCGCTCGCTCCGCCACTATTTCCCCCCCACCAGCCTGGCCATAAGAAGGGCTAGGCGGCGTGACCCCACCGCGAGGCCCGCGAGTTAAAACACGTGAGGGGAAGCGCGCCCGAGAACGATATAAAAAGGGCGCGCTCACGTGAAATAGAGAGACGTGGGTGGAGTTCGGGGAGCGAAGGCTCCCCGGTCGAGCGACTTTTGGCGCACGATCCCTTGGAGCGACTTTTGGCGCACCGGGGAACTCCAGGAGATGGAGTTCGGGAAGCGAAGGCTTCCCGGTCGAGCGACTTTCGGCGCACGACCCTCTGGAGCGACTTTCGGCGCACCGGGGAACTCCAGGAGGAAGAGCTCAGGGAGCACAGGCTCCCTGGTCGAGCGACTTTTGGCGCTCGACTCCTACGAGCGACTTTTGGCGCACGAGGGGCTCCCGGAGGCACGACTCGTGTCGTACCTCCGGTGTAGGTTTAGGGCCGCGATCGCGCGCCTGGAGTCACAGCCATCGGGCTGGACTACTCTCCGCCGCGTCAGCGTATCAGCGCAACGGTGGTGCGAAAGTGTCGCACCAGTAAGATAGATAATAAGACTATTTGTAAGCGGTGAGCGCACCGCAAAAGTGAATAACATAGGAAACGACTCCATTTGTAAACGGTGAGCGCACCGCTATAAGTCGTAAATTGTAACCGTCATCTATAACAAAGAAGCCTCCTTTGTAAGCGGTGAGCGCACCGCACGAGAAGAGGCTAATGTAAATTAAAATCAATAAAGACAAACAAGTACAGATTAGGAAACAGAAATAGGCCTTGTTCATTTCGGCCCGGCCTCTCTGCACTTCCCTCCTCCCGCCACGAACCTGGCCCAACCTCGAGCTCTCCGGGACGGGACAAACGGGGAGTACGGGAGACCCAGCAACCAACAACAGCCAAAAGGGACGAGGGGACAAGGAAGGAGAAATCAAGAAGAAAAGTCCGTCGAACAAAGGAGATAACGAAGAAGAAATCGTCACAAAGTGAACAACTTTAGTAGAAACAATTCTATCAATGTTTATCAAACATGAAAAATTACGGAACACCTAATGTGTTTTCTAAATATATTTTTAAATCTTAATTTTTTTTATTAAGGATACATGGGTTTAAGGAAATTTTAAATTTGTAAATTACGTCAATATTTGTATGTACTCTATATTCTATCATACTTTTCAAATTATTGACAGATTAAATTTTTGTTATTTTATTTTATTACTATTATTATTATTTCTATTCTTACTTACTATTATAAGAATTACAAAATTATTACTAAAAATATCACGAAATTAATGCAAAATCTTTACAGTAACCTTCAAAATAGTTATTGTTCTTTTATAACTTTGTTTATAAAAAGATAGCTGTGAATATTAAAAATATTCAAAGTTATTTAAGAATAATTAGAAACTATTTCGTGCTCATAAATTATTACTGTTTTCGATTTATTTTTATTTTATCAATATAAAAAGAAGAGATTATTATACAGTACTTGACTATAAAATTCCCAATGAAAAACTTTACTTACAGTTTTTATTTACGTAAAATTATGTATAGATACAAAAATAAAATAATTAATTCTTTTCACACTAATACTTAATTGTATTCAAATTTATTAACAATCATTAATATCAAACTTTAATTTTTATTAATATAATTATTTTTATTCATTTATTCATACTTGGACCTTCAAAAGTATATGTTTGAAATTGGTTTAAATTGATATACGTTATAAAGTAATTTTATTAGAATTAATATTGATATTTAATGATAAGACAGTAGAATGTGACAGCTTAAATTAATATCTGTAATAATCCTCCTTATTATGGTAGTTCCATATAATCTGAATTATAAATTATAAATTACAAATCCTAAAGAATTATATATCTAGATTCAGATATAATGCTATGAATTGAGAAATCTGAAAACATTTTAAAATATATTTGGAACACTTAACTCTACAACTTTGTGTTAGCAAGGATCAAACTCTCGTCACGTTTCTTATTACTTAACCATTATCTTTTTTTAAGCAAAGTATATTACAAATATTTAATACTTTATTTATTTTATTTAATACTTTTTTGACTTTACTTTTTTCCATAGATTAAAAATTCCTAAGTTTTAGTCTTTTATATTATATTCAGTATTAATCATAATATGATGTAATATTGATATCATTCTTTTGAAAAATTTATCCTAAAATTTCATGAGACTGAAACCTTTTTTTAGGCAAACAGCTTAAAATAGATTAATTTTTGAAAACATTAAAAAAAAATTTTTCTCAAACATTAATTTATACTTATGACTTGCCCTTCCAGGGATTTCCTCGTTCATGGAAAATAATTAAAAACCCCAATTCCAATAGAACATGAAAAGACATCACAAACCTGTTATTGCACAATCTCGTGCGACTAGACTTCATCTGTCCCTTTAAGAAGATCTTTTTGTACGTCAGTAGTAAAAACCACCCGACTGAAGCTATGGGTCTTCGTGATACCGAAGGCATGTCTAAGTTATTCCCCTTCATTGAAATTTTTAGTAATAGGCGAAAGATTTATATGCGTTATTACGGGAAACCAGCATTAAATTATTTAAATTTCAATTAATACTAGGCGATATATATTTAATTTTACGTTTCTAATATAATTGTTTAGAATATTTGAATAAATATTATTAATTACACATAAATATAAATAGATCTTTATTTAATTTTTTGACAAAAGTTATTTGTTATTTATTAACTTATGGCTCATTTTGATGTCAGAAGAACGTATTATATAATTGTGAAAGATATATGAAAATTCTCATAAGCTTAATGACAATTAATTATAATTTAGACAAATTTTATCATATATAAAACTAAATGAAAATTTGAAATTTATTTTAAATATACAACTAAATAAGATATACCAGGTTAAGGGTGACTGCAGTATAAGTAACTAAAAACTTATAATATATTTATTTATTATATATTATATACAAATATAAATAATATAAATCATAAATATAATAAATATAATATTTATTATATATGTTTAATATTATAATTTATTATACATGCAAAAAAGTACCTTAAAAGAGAATATAAGTTCTCATCAATCTCTCTGTCATCTCCTACGTATGGTGGCAAAATGCACAATTAGGACGCCATGAGAAAAACAGATTTTTATTTGGTCGATATGACGCCTAAATTCGCCTGAGAAAGGCGGATGAATCATTCCAAAGAGCATCCTAATCAGAACAGTTAGAGTATTCAAATATGGAATCGGCGCAAGATTGAGGAAGCAGTGGGAGTTTTCTAATTTTCAGAAAATTCGGAGTGATCTTACAGTGCAAAAAAGGGTGGAAAATTGGTAAGATCGATTGGCTAGACAATCCGGGTGCTCCTCTTGATTTACTTATATAACAAAAACATAATTTATTAATTCATTCACTAATAAATACCTTGCAGATTTCTCTGAACACAAGCATTTCACATTGGAGTCTAGCTTATTGTTAATGTCGAAAAGGATTAGTTTCAATGAACTTTTCTATGAATTATTACACTATTATAATAATAGAATAATTCAACAATTTAGGCAAAGATTATTAATCAGTAATTTATATCTTGCAAATAATGTCAGCAGTAAATTATTATATATTAAATAAATCATCAGATAAACCATTGCATAAACTAATTCATATAGTAAACGTATTAATGTTTACATTGTTATTTATTAAATGTATTTTTAAAAAAGAAATTACAAAATACTATATATATATATATATATATAAGAGCTTCTTTTTGATGAACGTACATATGTTTTACAAAAAAAATATAAAATTATTAGATATTTTAATATTCTATAACATCATTTGCATGATTGAAACATGTTTTCAAACACATAATTATTGATTATCAACTTGTCAATTATATAGTAGTTATAAATATCAACACAGAGAACACACACAATAATATAACAGTCATACATAAGAAGTACATAAGAAAATTCATATAAAATCAATACAAACAGATGTCAGATAATAAATATCATCTTCAAAATATAAATTCTATTGAAATATAGTGAATGGAACACTTATAAAAAATTGATATTGATAGTAAAATTTAATTATCCAATAAAATTGAACATGTACATAATACTTTTGAATATAATTATTTAAGTGTATTTTAATAAATCATTATTCTAATTATGAAAAATATTAAGATTGAAATTTTACATTATTTATATTCAAAAGTATATTCAGTTATTATACAATACTATATGACACATTCTATTTTATTAAAATATATTTTATTAAAATATATTTAATGAAAGAGTTTTCACGTGATGATTATTTTTTATTTAATTTCAAATTTTAGAACGTAATAAAATAAAATTTAAACGAGAGCATAAAGATTTTTTATTTATTCAGAACCAAGTTTTTATTTATTCAAATCAATATAAATTAATACTGAATACTGTCTTGAGAATTTTCTAGATTGATTTAAGTGATGTTATCAATAGTTATATTTTTTATTATCAATTGTATCAATTTATTATCAATTTATTATCAATTGTATCAATTTATTATCAATTGTATCAATTTATTATCAATTGTATCAATTTATTAACAATATATTATCAATTGTATTTAAATTCATATCATATTATATAACAATTGACGTAAAGTTGTAAAATTATACTAATAATAAAACACTCGTACATGATTTTTTAATCGTAGTATTTAATTTTTTCTTTGATTCATACACATAAAAAATAAGATAATAATTTGAAAAGATTTATTTTACTGATTTTTCTTAATATACAATTTAGAAATGTATAAAATATTTTATATAATCGCCCTTACAAATATACATCTTCCAAATATTCAACGTCGACATTTTAATTATTATCATTATTATAATGCAAACTTACTATTAAAAATTATTATGCAGCAATGATATTTATAATAAATTTTATATTCATAAAGCGAAAAACTAAATAAAACATAGTTTAATTGAAAAATACAATATTAATTATCTTTCTATGCCATGGAAACAAAATGAAGAACTTAAGCAAAACAAAAAATCATCGCCAAAAAACCAAATACTAATGGTAGAAATCCAATTGTCTCTGTGTAAAAAAGATCCTGAGTAATATTAGATTATGAAAAGGCTAACAAAGGGTCAATGTTGTCGTAACATATGGTTTTTATCAAGTTAATATATATTAATGCAAGCAATATTTTCTACTAATAATATGACTAGTAAGTTATAAGTGGGTTTAAAAACGCACAAGATCCTTAACATATTCTTATATACTTATCAATCTTTATAATTTTATTTTCCTTAATATTATATTTACATAAATATATATTCAAAAATATCATTAAAATTATTCTAAATATATAATAAAATTGAAATTTTATTAAAATATTGTAATATCGTTAATTAATTGTATAATACAACCTAATCACTCAATTATTACCATTAAAATTTTCTAAAATTAATACGAAAGACACGATTGTTATAATTTTTAATCTATATATGAACTGAAAAAGGATGTTTTTTTTCAAACTTCGATTCGGCATTGATCTGTAAAAAGATAACTAATAAGAGGATTGATAAAGAAACTGTATTGTACATATTGTATTACAAAATTTTATTACATAATACTGTTAATATGTAAGAGAATTCATTATGAACTTTTAAACTTTGCGACGAGAGGCGCATACTGCCGTAGAATCAGAGCCGGAAGGATCGCGAGGAAGAGGTCCGGACCTCAACGCCCGAGGAGTTAAGGTGCGTGTGTGTAAGTATGAGTGAAGAAGCGTGCGGAAGCATGAGAGAGAGAGAGGGCACGCGAGCGTGGGAGAGTGAGTGAGAGGGCGTGCGTGCGGCGCAGCGTCGGCCACGGAATGGAGGCATGAGAAAGAGAGAGAAAGCGCACGAACGTGTGAGTGTGAGTGAGAGAACGTGCGTACGGCACAACGTCGGCCGTAGACTAGAAGCATGAGAGAAAGAGCGCGCGCGAACCTGTGAGTGGGAGTGAGAGGGCGTGCGTACGGCACAGCGGCGACCGTAAAGTGGAAGGATGAGTGAGTGAGCGCGAGAATGCCCACGTAGTGGGAGTAGGCAGCCTGAGATGCGTATGAGAGAGAGAGATGACCGAATTGACTAAAGAATGTATGGGGCCGCGGAGGGGAGCCTTGGCTATGCTAACGCTAGGCTATACGCGAGCAAGCGCGACGCGCCCGCAACGCCACCGCCGCTATTTCCCCACCATTAGCCTGGCCAAAGGCCGTAAGGAAAACGGCTAGGCGGCGCGGCTCGTCCACGAGGCCCGCGAGTACGAACGCGTGAGGGGAAACGCTCATGAAATATATAAAAAGGGCGCGCTCACGCGGAATCGAGAGACGGGGGTGGAGTTCGGGAAGCGCGGGTTTCCCGGTCGAGCGACTTTTGACGGACCGGGGAACTCCAATAGGGGAAGCTCGGGAAGCAAAGGTTTCCCGGTCGAGCAACTTTTGGCGTACGACTCCTAAGAGAGATTTTTGGCGCACTAGGGGCTCCAGGAGGAACGACTTCTGGCGTACCTCCCGGGTATAGGATTAGGACCGCGATCGCGTATGTGGAGTCACAGCCGTCGGGCTAGACTCTTTACCCCGCTATATTCCGCCGCGATAGTAAGTAAGATCTCGCCGTGTAATACATTTGATTCACCGTCATGAAATTTAAGTATTGTAATTGCGCCGCCACGACCTTTGTTGCGATCTCGCCGTATCGTATGTGGGGAACTGTCGCACAGTCAAGCCGCTATCCGCCGCTTAAAAATGTAAAAAAAAAATCGCACGTCACCGAACGACGGATATTTGTAATGAAACCCCACTGTTTAGTATATAAGAAATATCATGTAATGATATCCTTTGTAAGCGGTGAGCGCACCGAAAAAATAAACAACAATGTAATTTTATCCAACTAAAAATAATCTTATGTTTAGATTTAACAAAAAAAGAGAACGCTTTGTACATTTCGTCTCGGTCTCTCCGGGCCTCCTGCTCCCGCCGCGAACCTGGTCCGACCTCGAGCTCTCCGGGACGGGACAGAAAGGGAGCACGGGGAACCGAGTCGCCGCCACCAACAGAATGACAAATAGACAGGGATGGAGCCGCACGAAATTTAAAAAAACACGTCAAACTTCGCACGGAAGTCGGAAAGGACACGTGTTGGGGACGGGACGACGCGTTACAACTTTATAAGTAAGATATTTTTAATTTATTTGAATTTATAACGGTAATTTACAAGGAAGAATATATTTATCTAATAATAAAGAAATTTAAATTTATATAAGTAATAAATTTCTTAAATAATTGTGTATAAAATTTTCTAATGAAATCTGTCTGTTTTTTGTACTATAACTAAAAATAATTACATCCTTTTACAACTCATTTTGCGAATTGCTATGTTATTGTATAACATAGAAGTATATAAATTCAAATAAGATCAATAAAAGAAATATCTATATTGAATACATAGATTATATATTAATTTATATAAAAATATATGTTAAACTTTATCTTAAAGTGTAAGAAATTAATTTTAAATAACAACGTTTATCTATTATTCTTTCAATACTTTTATAGTTTATGTAAATTTATTATGATAACTATTATTATTCATTATGATAACTAAGTTTTTCGTAACATTTTTATAAAAAATTATTTACTACTTTATGGTAAAAATAGGCAAGATAAAATTAATAAAAACTTTTCCGAAATACCCTTCTTGTGTGTTGTTTTGAATTGATTAGTTATGAAAGAGAAGCTATATTTTCATATGATAAAAGTTCATTCTGTCTTCAATTGATTTAGAAATCTCAGTTGCGTACTAAGAGTTTAAGCAGCGAAAGTCGACTGTTTATTTCGAAATCATATAGAATATTTATCTCTCAATGTAGCACCAATAGATCGAATCTAAGTGACTCAATTTTCAGATCCAAATATAAAAATAATATGGAAGATCTTAGAAAAGGTCAATTTACAGTGAAATGTATAATAATATTGTTTAATATGAGTTATAACATCACATAGTTCTGCAAAAATATTACATTGCAAACATGACAAAAGTATTACAAACTTTACATGTTGCTAAAAGGTCTAAAATCCGAAGAAATAATTAATTTGAGGGTGATTATTTAAATGTCTAAATTGAAAGTAATTTGTAAACTAAGATTTTTCTATTCGATTGTTAAATTAATTATAATATTATATACATTAGACCTAAAGCGTTTTTATAATTATATATATATATATATATATAAATAAAGTAAATAAAAAATTAGATATTAAAAATTTTGAATATTTCCACAAACTTTTGTGTCCTTGGAACTACATAATACTATCCCGAATACTAACTCTAAAACCCTAAAAAACTAATTAGACACTGGTTCCACTTCTTTTATTTAGTGCACCTATTCGAAATTGATAGAGGAACTTTTTTGACTGCGTATTCATTTGTAGACTCTTATAAAAGAAAAGTATAAAGTATATTATGAATGATAATGCGTGACTAAAAGCAGGGTACCAAAATAAAGCTGCAGTATGTATAAAATCGTTCGAAGCCCAATAAATTTAATAAATATAATATACTATAAATATAATAGCAGAAAGAAGATCTTTTGATATTGAAATACTTTAAATACTAAACTATGTTATTGGTCGATCTGTACTTTTGAATTAAATGAAACATTTAAATATTGATTAACACATATATTAAATAAATATAAAATATTTATATATTTTTTATAACATCAAGATTAAAAAGTAGAAAAATATAGTACAGAGAATCAAATATAAAATATTTTATTTAAAAAATAATATAAGATATTAATAATACAAAATTAAATGTTTTGTTTAACAAATTGTAAAATTCTGTAAATCATAATTAAGTCTTAAAAACATCAAATAAGTTTGAAGTTCTTAAGTTCATACATTTGAAATTCTAAATAGTTCAGTAGTTTATATTGTATGATATAACATATTTTATTATTACAAAGAGAGTTATAAAAATGAACTTAAATAAATACGAGTATTATTCATATCTTCTATTTCTATATTGAAGTACAAACATAAAGCATATAAATTACATAAAGTGAAATATTTAACGTTTTTCAATTTTAAAAAACTAATTTTTAAATTATGTTTTAAAATTGATTTACTGAAATATGATTGAATTTGATTCATTGAAATTTATTATTATTGTTTCGTTTTATACAAAGCACCAAATAAAAAGTATAAAAGTAAAAAACAAAAATTTGAATTTTATCATATACATACTTTATAAATTGGGTATTATAATTCACATTTCATAAAAATACATTTTTATTGTATTCGTATAAGGTTGAAATTTTTATGAAATTAAATGGAAGATATAGGTATCGCAGAGGGAGTATCGTAGAAAATCTTTATCAAGTAATTACGTTTCTGCGCCAGTATGCCAAGCAATTGGCAAATACTAGTTTATTACTTAAATCACTTTTCCAAGGTCCTGTTGAACTTATAAGGTTTGATTAATTCGTACACATTTACCAATGAGTCTAGAACTAATATGTATATAAACACTATGATATTTTTTACGTGAGTTACACCTTACTTTCTGTTAGATAGTTCAATATTTACTGTATAGTTTTTCTGTTTACGGGATTTACACTGCTATTAGCGGTAATATTCGGCAAATGATAAAAATTGTTACAAGTTAGAGCGACGATAGTGGATTCTCGACTTAGAGATACAGAAGCGAAATAAAACGGGCTTTACATGTATTGTCTACGGTAAGGATTCAATCACCATTTCAGATACGTCGGGTTAGCAATAGTGATTCCTCCAATAATTTGGCTTATTCCTTTTTCTATTTTGATACCAGATCCAGTAAAAAGATGCGTACAAAAGGATCTTTCTCCTTTTAAGCATCATCGCAATACATTCCGACATAAAAGAGCCAATTATTACTTTATTTAAATGAATAACCGATTCGTTTTCTTGATACGGAGAGAAAACATAATTAGTTGCTACTTTTTCGCCAAGGTAGAAAAACAATTTCAGATGCAAAGATTTCTTCGATACATAGCATAACAATGTAATCAAGAAATATGTTTTCATGAAAATATAATTTTTTTCAATTCATTCTTGAAACGTATTATATATTAAATATATTATATATTAAATATATGTTTGTATTTGTTAACTTTGAGGGATACCTGTAAATATTATTCTATAAAGTATTTAAGTAGAAAAATTATTCATTTCAAAACCTATAATCTATATATTTATATTTTATAGTATTTTTGTATACTTATCATTATAACATGTATTAGTTATAATGCTTGTTATTTAAGAATATTATATATTATAATTAAAATTCCAATTAATATCGAAGTATTTTGCTATTCATAGCAATATTATTCAATTTGTAATCGACGAAACATTGCCTTGATAAGATAAGAATTCTCATTTTCAAAAGCTTTGATTTAAAATTGTTTGTTATTATTGTTAATTATGCATAATAAAATTATGTATACATTTATTGCATATTAAGTAAAGAAGTTTTTATTGCATTGAAAAGAAAACTAATAAAAACAATTATTTGTAATATTATTTTGAAATTTCTATACATACATAAAAAAATAGTAAGAGAGATTAAGAGAGAAAGAGAGAGAGAGAGAGAGAGGAGTCTATATCTATAGAGAGTAAGTATTTGTACCTAAGAAATTGTATTAAGGCTTTTTACTATTTTTTTTATTTAGTATATAATTTTCTATTTTCGAATTATAAAAATATATTTTAAATATCTAAGAATGTATTTTAATTTTATAAAAATATGTTTTATATAGCATTTTTTAATAGCTGCGAATTATATCATCTATAATAGATTTAAGGCTTAAAATATACAGAATAATAGGATAAGTGAGAATAACAGACTTTCAACCATTATTTCTTTATTTTTGTATGTAGCCCACTTCGTTTATTCAAATATACATCACGTAGTTGTATACACTCGATAATCAGATAATTTGTAGAAGAAAATAATTTCAGATAAATTTTTTTATTTTTTTTTTAATACAAATTAGTACACAAATTAACTGTTAACAAAATAATTTGTTTTGTACATTGTTAAATTTCATAAAAATATAAAAGTAAAGTATATTTTAAAATACTAATTAATATAAACAATTACTCTTTGTTTTGATAAAAATAGAGTCAAATCTAACATTTTTACTTACATATAATTCATGTACATAGAAAATTTGTTGACACTTTTTGAATGAGCAAGAACATAAGTATCTATAATTTCTGACTACAAGTAACATGGTTTTATAAAGTTATTAAAGCTGTGTAGTGATTATTATTAAAGCAGCTAATTTTTTACAATTTTTTAATTTGATTAAAAATGATAATGCTTGTCTTGATAAAATGAAAATGAATGCATAAAAAAATGCATACTGCAATTATTAAATAATTAGTTAAACTGATGTGCAAAAAATAATTGATTGTATTTAAACCCAGTCTTAACAGTAATTGCTGTAATTTGAACAATATAACATAACAATATTTTCAGGACTTTACGTGAATATCAACAACGTCGAAGTATCTACATAAATAACATTTCACAATTCACAAAACATTACGTTAATAAAATTTTTGCAATTAAAATATTTATGGTTAAATGTCACTCAAGATGATTCACTTAAATAAATAATAGCCAAATATGGACCCACTCAGTCATTTAACTAAGATTTTTGTAAGTGAATAGAGTATAATAAAATTATAATTTATAATGCTTCTCTAATTTTTCTCGATATTTTAAATGATCATTGTTTTACGATCATAAAATTTTTATATTAAATAAAAATAACTTGTTTAGGAAAATTATAAAATTATTTCTCAATTACAATTTGCGTTCGAAATAAATAAATATTATATATTTTTCAAAATGACATTACTGCCTATCTGCGGATATAATAGTTAAATAATGTTTATTTCATATTTAATATTTACCTTAGAAATAAATGCTATAAATGAGATCATCAAAAGAAACAGTACATTCAATATAAAAAACAAAAAGTGCTAATACATATTAAAATGGCAATCAATATGAAGCATAAAAGAGATTCAAAAGCAAGAATCACGAAATATAGTATGATTAATTGACATTATACCATTAACTATATCGCCAAGTTTTATTTAATCATTATTAAATCAATATTTCCACTTATATATTAATCACTTGTGATATTTTAAATATAAATTTTAAATTCGGATTACGTAGACATAATGAAAAGTGAAAGAAATACGTCATTATCGAAGATGAGATGAAAAATTGTAAATATATATATTACTCTTTATATTGATATACTGATTTTCTATATTCCAATTTACGTACTCAATTTGAGAAAATAACACTTGACTAGATCATTTGAGTATGACTATTTTTAAAGTCATCCAGTTAATTCATTCACATAAACTACTTAGTTTTGTTTTTTATTGATTTTATTCTATATTATTGTTTTTTTACTGGAATCGTGGAAAGAAAGTTTTATAGACAATATTGCAGAATATGAACATAATTGTTTCTAGGTATTTTAATCGGTGCAATTTATCGTATTGCACGTCTTCTAAAGTATATATATATTTTACATACCAACTTGTTCCCGTTTTGTTATAATCCAAACATTGATAATGTAGATATCATATTACGCATAAAACTCTTTTTTTGGCCTTAGATCGAACTCCATTTCTTCGTTTTTATACATGTCCATTATCTGCAAAAAAGTATAAATTGATTATTTGTCAACTTTTAATTAGAAATTTATTATGCACAATTTTTTAGAATTTTTTAGAATTTCTTATAATTAATATTAGTTTAACCTATACACATTCTGTATAAATTTTGAATAATAATTATATAGAAAATTTAAATTATAAAATATAATTTAAATAATAGAATATAAATAATTATATACATTATAATTTATACATTCTGTGTAAATTAATAATTATCTAGTAAAAATTTTATAATATGCGTTTATAAACGTTTATAAATATCAGAATTCAATACAATAGCTATTCAACATTTATAAGCAGAAAAATAATAAAACTAAATTAGTTCATTTTATCATTTTAGAGTTACGTACGAATTTAAGTATAAGAATTAAAATAAAATAGACTAAAGATAAATAAAATTAAATTATTAGCACACGAAAATCATTAATATCTGAAATACATATTTATAAAAAAATGCTTGTAAAAATCTTCTATTTTCTAGTATGCAATAAAATTGAAAAGTCTTAATCAGTGCAAATTATAACGCAATAGTAATACTATTTATTGACTAAATATTAAGGTTAAAATTAGTTATGTCTATTTACTTTACAAAGATTATCTTCGTCATACTCACTCCAATCATTTCTTTTTGTACTTCTTCAAGTTGTTTCTCATGTATGAGTTTTAGTTTTTCCTTTTCCCTGTTCTGTACAATTTGCGCCACCTTCCTTTCCTCCATAAATTTCTTGGTATTATTTTGTTGTTTCTCTCGAAGTCTGCCTTCTTTGATACCTCGTGTTTTTAAGGTCTTATCATTCATAACTTCACGCATGCTCTCAACTGACAAACGCGCTTGCCTCGCATTCATTTCTTTGATTTCTTTCTCATGCCTCGTCGTCAATTGTTTCTGTTGCGTCAGTTGAGCCATAGTGCAAAGTTTGCATAATTGAGATTTGCACTCCTCTAAGTGAGTTTGAATCAAGTCGCGCTCTTCTCGACGCTGACGCTCTGCTAAACGAGTCCATTGAGACGTTTGCTCAGAAACGGCTTGCCGCACAGTTGGGTCTCTCGATAACTCTGTTTGACTGCAATGTCGAAAACTCTACACGTTAGTGATTTTTTCAGTTTGTAATTTGCAAAGAAAATATTTCTCTAAGATTAAAGCATTTTTCAGATGTAAATCAGAATTCATTTGCATTCGTTGTTTAGAGAATAGTTATATAATAGTATATTAAGTAAATATAATTTTTTGCATCTTTGTCCTGAAGGCAAAAAATAGTATTACATTTCAATTCAGAATTAATGTCTTATATCCAAATAATATTATTTATAACCTATATAAATTTATCAATTTTATGATCATCTGTGTTGATATATATTGACAAAACATTTATATACCAATGAAAAAATAATAAGAAAATAAGGGATGTAAAATGTTAAAAATCTACATAAGTATTCTTGTAGTACCAATCAATACATCCTAACATTTATATTTATAAATATGGGATTATTTTCGGTGCTTAAGCTTTTTATTCGCCACAAAAAAATTTCTGTTGGTTGAGACCTCAAATTTTAAAATGTATAAAAATTCAATCACACGACGTAATTGAAGGACTGGAGAAGAGTCCATTGACCAAGATGGATATACAGAGAGAAATAAACAAACAGTAGAGGAAGTAGAGGATGAGGAGGAGAACACCGACTATGACATCATGGGTAGCCACCGATAGTAGACCAAAAACAATTCGCCTTAATTAGGGTGACCGTCGAATATTTTATAGTTTTCAATTAAGAATAAATACATAATAGTTGATAAATGACACTTACTTTTTTCCTTTAATAAGCTTTTCTATTGCACTACATTGTTGTTTTTGTATAGAAAATTTTTCCTTTTGATGTCTCCTCTTTAAAGATTCCAAATCCTTATGTTGTTTTCTTGTAATTTTTATATAACCTTTTTCAAGACGTAGCATATCAATTGTTATTGGCTCAAAATTTAGTTCCTCTAGAAAATTATACTCATCACAATATTATTTATAAATTGACTAGAAATTAAAAAACACATACCTCTGGGTTTCAGTGTTTCCGAGAAACGAGATGGTATTGAGTCTATATTATTTTTAATTTCATTTTCTTCAATTCCAAGTCCATGTATTTTAGTTTGCTGAGGTGTCTCTATTTTTCTTGAGGCTCTTGGAGCTGATAATGCATCCATGAGTTCTGTAACAAATTGAAATTAACTTCTGTAATAAGGGTTCTTAAAAAAATATTAATTTATGTTATTCCATATATTGAATTAAAGAAATGTTAGACTGAAACATGGGCAAGATAAACAAAAAATCATAGATATTATTTTCAGTAAAATTCAAGTTTAATTGTAACAAATACCTTGGAATTTGATTACTTAACGTAATTAATTGACAAGAAAGTAATTTAGTTCTGCAATGAAGTTACCTTTCTATTATCAATAGTAATTATACAAATCTATTCTATAGAATATAATTTAACAAAAAATTTTTATAATTTATATTATAATACTTTAAATGTTCTATATTATTAGCAAGATTAAGTTCTATTATAATAAAATATTTTATGATATTTAAAATGAATAAAGTTAAGTAATATTTATGTCATTGCCTAGGAGGGAAAAAAATATGTAATATTTAATAAAATTAATGAGAAATATTTATCAAATTATATTTATATCTGCTAGACTGTTTTATTCTAGCATATTTATTTTCTATTTTTGTATTTATGCAATCTATGCAATTTTATAAGTATGCAAAATACCTATGTATGCATAGTGATACTAATGCTAATGATTTTCGTTAATATTTATATTTAATGTAAAATATTGGTTAATGTATATTCTATAAGAATAATTAAATTAATGTTTTACCATAACTACCAAATATGTTAAAATTTCGTGTTCTCAAAAGTAATAATAAATCAAACAATTTTAAATATTTAATTCAATAAATAAAACTACTATTAAAGTATAAAGAATACCAACAATTCTTAATATTTTATCAGATAACCATAAATATATCTAATATAGCTTATTCATTATATTATGCATATATTTCAGATTAATAAAATATTGAATGTTGTTTCAATACCTGTCTTATTCTACTTCATTTACTCAATTAGCATAACATAAAATGGATAAATATAATATTTAAATATACATTATAAACATCAAATATAAAAATTATAGTAGAAACAGAATGTTTTAAACATTTAATAGTTTAATATTTTAATATTTATTGAGGTTATGGTAACATTGGAATACAAATATATGTAATCTTCAGATGTAGCGATACAATATAGATTGAATTATTTCAAAATAGTCGTATAACAACTGTGATCGATTACCAATATAGACTCATAGGAAAAGGATAACTTTTTAGATAACTTTGCTTAATGTTCTTTTATCATAGTAATTAATGTAAGACTATATTCAATTTTTAAATTTGGATTTAAAGAAAATATTAACTGTTTATGTACACCATTTTCATTTTAATTTTAATTAAACGTAAATGTACTAAAGAATTATAGATTTCTCTTTATAAAGTATTTTAAGAAAATTGACATTAAAAAGCTGATATGTTCAAATACAAAACAATAAAATGATGGTTAATTACCTTCAAAACCATCTGGAACGTAAATTTTAATATCAATATTACAAAAGAGCATAGGTAAGGACATTGGAAAATTGGCCTCTGTTCTCAAAGCTATATGCCGATAACCTGATTGAAGGCCATCCAATGGAACTATTCTTTGACCAAGCAGCTTGCCATTAGACTCATCATAAACAGCAAAACGAAGTGCTGCAAGATCGGGTAGTACGACCTTGCGGAATAGGAAGGGCTCTTCATTATAAACAGGATTCAAACCATTAGCTGGAATTGTTCTTGTGCGAAACTCTTTACGTATGGTGTCTGTAGGAAGTCCATACATTTCAACTTCAACGTATGTTCCAACTTTTTTATCTGATAAGAATTGTCCAGCTATTACCTAAGTAACAATGATTTTATTTGATTATTAATTTGAATGTATAAGATTATATTAATAATCTCAAAACTTTGTACACATGTTTCATTTTGGTATTATCTCTTACGATTTTTATCTGAAATGATTTATTCTATATACTTTGAATATTCGCAACAACGACGACGACGACGACGACGGCGACAATGACGACGGCGACAATGACGACGACAACGATAACAGTAACAACAACAAGAATAATAATAATAATATTTGATAATTTATAATCCATATAATCGAATATCGTATATTGTACGTGGATTTCAATAATATTAAAAAAATTTCTTTGAGTGCTTACATCAATGTAAAAATATAAATGATTATGAAATAGTAATGTCGAGAAACATTAAGCTACATATTTATTAACCATTATAATAAACAAATATTCAATTCAAATTTTCAAGATGTAGTCGCTTATATCTGAAGAATTTTCTAATACATCCAACAGTAAAATATTTTATGTAAAAACTTATTCAAATAAAATATATTACAATATATCAAAAATAGTACAAGGAAAACTTATAACTTAGTCACTAAATAGTATCTAACTATTTGAATATTTGTATAGAACCAATATACATATTGGGATAGAAAACATACTTAAAACAAGATTCAATTCACAAAATTAATATTTAATATTTGGACAAGTTAATCAATTATTAAATGATAAAAATTTATGATGCAGTTTTACTTTTAATTGTAAACAAGGTTCCATAATAATATATCTATAACCAATATTTATTTTCTGAATTAAATACATATCCTCGAATTTTATCTCATTAAGCCTAATAAAGTTGTTAATATAATAGATTCAAATATTAAACCACGAATAAAAGAAAATTTGTATAAAAGTCAGTCACAAATATTAATTTTATAAGTTATTAAAAATAAAAAGTAAATAATTTTAGTTTAATATTAATAATTAGTACTATTAATATTGAAGTATATAATGAATATTATTTTACTAATATTATACATGTTCATTTCTTAATTTACTAATTTAGTTGTATATATTAACTATTTTAAATTAGATTATTCAATTACAATTTACAATATGAGACCATTATAATGATTGATGATCTTTAAAATCCCCTGGCTTTTGATTACCTACGTAAATATATATATTTATACCTTTATTTATTAATCTATACAATGTTTTTCGAATACTTTTAATTAGTTTTTCTAGTTCAAAATATCTAATTTTTACATCCAGAAAAACTAAGAAGAATATTATACATGTTAACATTTATAAATTACAACATCAATTTTATTTAAAAAACTTGAAATTTTAATATCTCATTATTGCAATACAATATATTTCTTAAATGTCATCTTTATTGATTTCTGTTTTTACTTTTTTACTGTTTACTTTTTTTTCAATATTTACGTTTATTTAATATAATCATTTTTCAAGTAGCAACATAAGGTTGTGATTCTCATTATTTTAATTTATTATATTACTTAATTTTTACTATCAATATTAGTGCACATTATTTCATTATGTATAAAACATATTTATTAATTTACGATATTCATTTTTTCAATATATACATACATACATGTATAACATACGTATATATAAGTATATGTTATTTAACAATATCAGATTTTATATTTATTCTATTCCATTACTTTTAATACTAAACGTTGACTTACTTGAACACTACATTGTGTTGCGATCACACCGTCAACCGGACTTTCCGCAAAAGGATCAAAACTTCGATCTGAACGTCTCATAAAATCCGGTTTTAATAGATAACCAGAAGACCCATTGTACTCGAATTTACCTTGATTCAATTGCATTGGCAAGTCTGAAGTTTGAAAGTTCAATGAAACCATTTGACAACCAGCATTCCAGAAAACCTAAATCCATTTTGAAGAATTAAAATACATTTCTTTAAAGCCGTAGAATAAAATCATAATACATTTACACTTGTTCATGAATAATTACATACATATTATTACAAACCTGAGGCATATAATTGGATGAGTCAGCTCGTGTACCTTTTGGATAAATTCGACTCATTTGGCGTTTATTGTAATTGACAAATTCAATGGCTGAAGTTTTCAAATGATTCAATCCAGTTGCCTCCGAGAAGGACGACATATTATGGTAAATGTTTTTTTCTGAAGACATTATATTCAAGTTTATTATATTAATCATTTTCATATATTCTTAATTATTTTGTACTTATAAATAAAATAAAAGATTAAAAACTGAATATTATATAATCAATGTAGTTATCTATAGTCTTTTCAACCTCAAGGATTTGGTAAAAACTTAAAATAATATATACAATATATATATAGTTGGTTTTTTATAGTACGACAATAATTTTAAAAAATTATGAATTTAGGTAATAATTAAGTATTAAAAAATAAAATAACTATTATTATTTTTTTAAATTATTCTATATATTATATTATTATTGTAGAAAAAGTTTAGCGTATTAAAGAGTTAATTCGAGTGTCTGACCTCAAAAATCTAACCAATTCTATGTTTAAGATTTTAAAACTTAGTCCACAGCGGGAGAAACACCCAAAGTCTTAAACTAAAATCGTCTAATTCATTTAATCAGATACATGAAAAACGGTCCATGCAACCAGTTAAATACAATAGATTGTAAATAGTACACATCATGTTAAAAGTTCTTATAATTTTGTATAAGATAAAGCTATCCTGAACATTAATTACCAATGTATTCATTAATTTTAGTGCCCTGCAATACGTAATTTTTAAATGTAAAATAAAAAATGTATTAGTAACATAAAGTTATACAGTGTTTTTATTTTTCATTTAAACTTGATGAATTTTATACATGATGAATATAATTCATAATAAAATTCTTAAATTATCATTGACGAGATTTATTATTTGAAGGCGTAAGTACATTGATTTAAGTAATAATTTTACTGTATATTTTGTACAAAAGCTTGAATATTACGAAACAACTTATTCTAATAATATTAATTGAAACTTACGTTCTGCAACATCGAAGCCTTGGAACTTTATGGGTTGTGCGTAGTTTACCATCGACGAAAGCCAAGGATGTACATTAGTTGTACTACCAGTATATGGCTGTACAACTGCCAGCTCTAGACTTTCACTTTGTTGCGAGAGTTTTAGTTGTCCGGTGGCTACTGCTGCTACCGGATCGTTTGTTACATCGTCCTAGAAATAAAATGTTTTTCAAAGGCAATTTCTTTAGAATAGCTTCATTATTTTAATAATAAAGTAGACGTTGCATTTTATTCTTTCTAATATATATTTAATGATGAATACGATAACTTCAGTGTGCTATACAGAGATAAGTGACGCTTTATATCTACACAGAAAGTAATATCTAACGCAGTCTTGCTCGAGAGTGTTTTGTTCTATTTCTCCCGCCACTGCAATTAGTTACAATAATAGAATATCGTTTTAGTAACGAACGTGCCCGATCGGTGAACAATTACTTGAGTAACCTATTAATGAGTAATGCAAAGACTCAATTATAATCATGTACAACTATACTACTTTCAGATAATTACTCAGTCATTATTCTTTCAATTAAGGAAATCAGTCTTTCGTCAACAGTTTCTTGGAAACATTCATTCAAAATATAAAATCTCTACAATATATTTTTAAATTAATATTGTAATGGATTTAATATTAGTATACATCTACTATTGAATAATTTTCAAATTAGTTATAAGAACCCATTTTTGTTTTTAAAAGAGTTTTTCTTTAATGAAGTCTTCATAATGTACAATACTCATTTATATTATAATTTTAATTGATTTTAATTGAATTATAGCTTTTACTATAATTAATATTTGAAATATTAATATTAATATTAATATCACTAATTTTTTGTATGCTTCTATATTCTAATTGAATTCTCTTCTGGAATATTCGATAGTGGAAAATTATCCCTTATATGCCTTATATAGAAGGCATAAAAAGTGATTTTTACACGATACATCTTCTCAATTAATATATTTTTATAAAAAATAGTACTAAAGACTACGAATTATGCATGTATCAATTTTCAATCAGGTTCAACGTTTAGTTTATTTTTTATTAGGGAATACATAAGACGTATATCAGTATATTCTGTGATTTCGCAATGTCATAAAATTTTGGTAAATTCTCTCAAAATTTATTTAAAATTTGGTGTTAAACATAAAGTTAAATTCATTGAAACATTACAAGAGTTAAAAGCCTTTGGCAACTAGATTGGGTCTCAGCCACGAGTTTATAAGTGATGTAAGCATTTTTAGTTTGGTGGAAAGAATATCGAAGAAGACCTTGTTTACCTACCTTTTAATAATTACTAAAGATTAATGATTGCATTCGATTTATGTGAAGCAAATTTTACTAGTACTTTAAGTATGAAACAAATAATTGTTAAATTTCTTCACAAACTGTAGAAATTAAAAAAAAATAACATCGTAAATCATCCTTCATATCGAAAAACAGAATCGTCATGTTCTTTAGACTTAAATTCCAGTATATCTATTTATTAAATACAAGAATATTTCAAAGACAAATCTTTTCAACAATAGCTATAGCCAAATCACAAACCAAATTTAAACTAATACCTCAAAGAATATCCCCTATTTTTTATATTGAGATTTACACAGTTTAAAGATATTAATAAGCACTACAATATCGAAAAAGAATAAATATTGAAAATTTTAATAATAGCTAGAAAACTAAATGATCTAAAAATATCCAACCATGTACATTGCTACAGTGTGATTTCAGGATGAGTAGAAATACTACTTAAAAAAGAAACTAAACCCCCATGTTTATTTCACACGTGAGAAAACGGGTTGCCCAAATGTATGTGCAAGTATGCTATTACATTCAATTATACTTTAAAAATTATAAGTGCTTTAACAATTATCCGACCTGGAGAGACAAAAATATATCAGTAATAAAGGAATATAAATATATGAATAATGAGATAGATAAAGAGACAGAAAGAAAAAGAGAAAGGTAATGCTAGAAGTAATTTAAGTGTTACCTTTACCGATTGCTGTTCGACAATTGGTGTTACAGTGGGAGGTGCACTTGCATCTTCCTTGAAATCATCCTCTATAACGAATTGACCTTGCTTAAATAATTCAAGTTCCTGTTTCTCTACTTCAGATTTTAACCTTTTATTTTTTATCAAAATTTTTCGTTTTAAAGCACTCGGTGGTGGCAATGGTATACCTGGTTCTAACTGAACATACAAATTGAATTTAGATTTTAATTTTTATCCAAAATTTCTTAAAAAACCATATTATTTGGTAACAATTTCTTTGATAAGAACGCGTACAGTTAAATTTGGAAATTCTTTGCCCTATAAATTTTATTAATCCTTTATTGTTAATAAGTTGTCAAGTTATCTAAATTATCAATAATTGACTGTCATATCTGAAGCTTATTTCGTATTCGCTTTTTGCATTATGTTGAGAGAAAAATCTCCGTTTGCAGACTGATTCAATTAAATTCTTCGTTGACATTCTCTTCTTTCGTCAATGTTTGAACTTCATAAATGTCCAAATATTTTCTTCTAGAGATCAAAATGGCCATTTCAATAGATGAATGTACTTATCAGTTTTTACCCAGTACAAAGACTATTCCAATGTTTTGGTTTATTGTCTTTTTAACAACAAATTCTATGGAATTTTAATAACTACTTAAAAAGCACCGAATAAATCTAGCGATAGATTTATGAACTAATTATGTCTGATAATATGGCTATTACAACGTATTTATCAGACATTAGTGATTTTTTCAGTATGTTCCACAATTTTAATTCACGAGGTTGTATATAATATATTTCTAGTTTTGCAAAATCACTAACTTATCAATATCTTAACTATTAATATTAAGTTTAATTATTATATAATTATGAATCTTAAGTCTTAATTATTAATATACTAACTTATTAATATCTTAATTACATAGTAAAGTAGGATTCTATTTAAATACCAACAAAATACTTCTATTCTTTTGTTTGTACAGAGCTAAATACAGTAGGTCAGCATTTTTTATGTAGGATTATACTTACTCACTTAAAAATACTTTAATATTTATTTATACCGAGCAACTAATGCTTTAAGACATTTTTGGTAAATCACTAAAATCAGTCAGTAAAATCAGAAATATGATTTAATCATATGTTGTACACATGACTCTTATTTCTTGGCAAAATATTATCTATACACACTCTTATCAGACTACAAATTTAAATAGGTTTAATAATATAGAAAAATACAAACTAGTAAAAAAATTGTACAAGTTTTTTGTTTTATAAACTTAAATATAAAGATAAATTAAAAGATAAAAAGAACTTTAATTTATAGCAGAAAAATTATATTAAATTACCAGATAATCTTTCAAAGGTTCCTTCAAAAGCAATTCACCGAGTATTTCATCGCAATATTTAGCTAATTTATACTGTTGTGCTTTACTGCAATGGTTCTCAAAACTAAGAATTAATGGAAAGTCTGTTGTTACAAACGCCGTATCTCTTATGGCATATATGACATCTTTGAAAAAAATTACAGTACACATCGCCTTGCCATGAGTTATTATAGGTTCCTCATCTTCTCCTTTGCCATCCCAACAATCTAACTCAATACACCTGAAAAAAAATTTTACTTAAATATGCATACACACGCGCGCGCAAAAACATACGTCTTGTGCATACTCGGCAGTTCAATACATTTAAAATATTGAAATATCATTTGGTAATAAATTCCTTTACTTATTTGATTTATTTTCTTAATTACATTCACTTACATAAATGTTAATAAGGATATACTGAAAAATATTATATTACTAAATTATTTTGTACAATGACTATAAATAAATGATATTATAAATTGCATATTATTTAATTATTATATTATCTCCTTTATTTATTCTGGATTTTACATCATTCAAAAAGTATCGTAATCAATTGAGATAATACTATGACAGTGATAGAGGTAACTATTATTTCCTTTTTATATATATTTCATCGGATTGCTTTATTTAAAAAAAATCAATGTGTCATATGTACGGTAAAACTCGTAAAACATTTATAAGACAATTAAAAATACACATGATAGATATCTTATATTAAAATTCAAATTGAATGTTTAGTTATTTCTTTCACAATGTACCTGCAACCTGCCAATAAAACTTGTCTATACATTTCTACGCTGCTTTTACCCCCAAATTGTCGCCCACTTAGATATGTATTATGACTAGAATTTATGTAATAATGTGCCAGAGGTTGATCCATATCCATATAAATGTCCAAACGATCCAGAAATACTGGCGCATTTTCATCAGACATGAGGTATCGTATAAATCCATCTTTACTCATACACTCTAAGAATAATTTAAGCAAATATAATTATGAAATAATAATTAATTCAAATTGCATAGTTATGAGAGTAAATTATATTTTTCTGGTATCTAGTACTCATTTTTTATTACACTTTAATATAATAGTGTCTACAATTGATTTAAAAATTTAAAAAAATAAATTTAATTTGGCATTGTTTAAATTTATAACTTACTTTGAGTCTTTGTAAAATAATTTTGCTCGTAATCACTAATTATTTCTGTTGCTCTTTTTTCATCATACAAAGGATATAGAATTTCATTGAGCGTAGGATCACGTTGTTTTTCATTTAAGAATGTTATTAATTGTTCCAAATTTATGGTGTCAGCTTTACCTTGAGTTCTACGAAGCAAGATTTATACAGATTACACATAAGATACAAATTTCATGTTTACACTTCATTTTTGCAGTAAGAATTAATTTACTAAATAAATAAATTATTGGTCTTATTTTTAAATTACTTACATTGATTGGAAGAGCTCCTCAATATCGTTTCTTGGACATATCTTATGATAAAGTGCATAGAATGCATCGAACGTGAAATCATCTGGTTCTATTACATCATTCTAAAATATACAATACAAGTTTATTTTATTTTTAATGGTATGTACTTTCTAATAGTTTAATTTAAAAAATCATATAGTACATATTATATAATAAAAATACAACTTATTCAGTTAATTAAAATATGGATTGTAGTTCTTTAGAATCGATACTCAACTAATGTATATATAATATTTATTGTTTACTTATATAAATAATATTAATATATTTTTTTAATATTTGCTGAAAATATATTATAAATGAATCATAAATCACATTAACATTTAAATAAAATGTAAGTAAAATTTGTTTATTCAATTAATACAAGGATTATTGTAAAAAATTGAAATAATAAAAATAGTCTATAACTAGATAGCCACATATTTAAAAATAAGATTATGTCACATTGTATTTATAAAGTTAAAAATATTTTGTATTAAAAAATACATCATTTTATTTATATCATACAAATTTAATGACTTAATTTACCATTGGTAAATTGATAAATTATACCTTGCCACTCGGTAGACCTAGATCAGAAAGGCACTGATAAACCAATTTTTCTGTTTTGCCAGAAGCGAATGTTCTGGCCACTACCTTTACAGGTACTTTTCCATTTGGATCAACCAGCATTCGAAGTCTCATCCAACTATAACAATGATAAAACTGTTACATCACGAACATAAAATATTATTAATATACTAATAGAATTATATTTCAAACTTATGTTCTACATGATCAATTTATATTCAATTCTTATAATTTATATTATAATTATAATATTTATCTTCTGTATGGTATAAATATTAATATATAATAAGATTATTACATGATAATTTTGGTATTAAGTTTCTACAACAATATTTATATTAACAAGTAATTTATATTAACAAGTAAATTAATACACAATTTATATTACAAATGTCATATATGACAACTTCATTACATGGTTTTCTCTTTAACTATTATAATAAATCTATTTTAATTATGTTACTGTAATTTTAAAATCAACTTCAGTATTTATAAATAATGTTAATCAATATAGATACAAAGTGATGCACATAAAAAATTCGATTATATAAATCAATATATAATGACCTAAAAAAAACTTCACTGATTAAAAACTTTACCTTAAAAGCTCTTAATCTACTTATTAAAAGCTTTTCAAAAATATGATTTTATAAATCTATAACTTTCAGCAGAAATCACATTTAATAAAACGAAGAATAAAAGCAATATTAAAACATTATTTTATTTTAATGGATAACTGTACTCTTTATATGTTTAATTCACTTTACAGATCAATTAATATGTATGAAATAATAAATTTTATTAAAATTATAACGTTTATTAATGTTGTTGTTATTACATATTAAACATACTCAAAATACGTATAATTAAATTACTGAAAAAATGTTTATACATTACATTGATAGCATATATTTTGTAACTCATAATTGGTTAACTATAATAGGGCAATTAGAAAAAGGTAAAAGTTAATTTCTAGACACTTTTATTTCAGACTGCAAATTATGCTATTAAAGACTTCAGTCAACTACAACTTTTTTATTCAAATATCAGTGAATGTTTAGCAATTGGTTTAAAAAAAAATTGGCGATTCTCCTTTTTAGATTAGGAATCTTAGTTTATTAATAAATTAATTAGATTTATATCCAAGATGCTTGACAGCATATTGATGTATTTAGAGTAAATGGAAAACTAGAATTCGTAAGGTTCATTTTAGTTTATACAATTTATATGATCTTTTGATATTATTAAAGTAATATAAGAAATAAGTTTCATTCAAATTATAAGATTTTCACATATTTTCCAAAAATATTAAAATTATTTTACGACATAATTTAGATACGAAATTGCGATAATTTAGATCGTTTTTCATGATGTATTTTAAAATGCATATAAGCAGTAGTTTATTGTTTGTTGACCTTTAAAACGCATTTTCTTCAAAATCACTTTAGTGATTATTGAAACATGCACAATTTTGTTATCCTATACGACTAGTAATTCGCTAAATTCAGCAGAAAGATGCTTCTTCGTCGTTATCGCTGGGCGAAATAAGTTTACGTCTTCAGTTTGCGAAGCGTCTGCGATTCACTGTCGCCAGTCGCTTCGACGAACACTTTATCCGGATCCGTTTTTATTGTAGTCAGTACATAACCGACTACATTTTACTGTATCTTATCTTAATAATGTTTAATCATATTAAGTAAAATTCTTTCTCTGTAAACATAAGCCTATGCCTGACTTGTCTCTCCAAATCAATGGATTTGTACTTACAATACCGTTATTAAATACTATACCATATAATTCCTAATTAATAAAAATCCAGAATATGAAATAAACTTAATCATGTATATAACAGAAATTGAAATATACCAATATCCTTAAAAATTATTCATATAAACGAGCTCTTCGGGTCAACATTTTTTATAACGTTAAATATATTTATGAAAATTTAATGAGCAATAATATTATAAATTGCTATTTAGAAGGGTATATTCTAAATAGAAATTAGATTTTCAATAAGATAATGTATAATATAGCAATATCTAACAGTTCTTCAAGTAACAAGATGACACTTCACGTAGCTACTGATGTTGCATATCAGTGTAAGAGAATAATAATATGTTATAATTATACTAGAGTATATAATATATATTCTTATAATTATTACAGAGGGATTGCTAAGTAAAAAATATTAAGTGTAGGCTAAAAGATGTTACGATGTAAACTTTACACAACATTTTTTTGGTACTTTATTATAATGGTTTAAGAATATGGGATAGAAGTGCATGGGATTTCAAAATAAACATTTTCTTATATAAACATCAATTATTAAATGCATTATTATTACCATCAATGCTTTGTAACTCTTTAGTTGTATGTATAAAACGTATCAGATTACAGATTTTTCATATTTATTTTTGTTTTTCTATATACAATCAAATTCTGAAAAATTGGATTTTTTCAGACACCTTAAAGTAGTTGTTACCACTTAGCGTAAGTTATATATGTATGTACCATATAGTAATGAATATATAATAAATTAATTTATATTAATATATTAAAGTAATATTTTTACTGTTTAAAAAAAGTAATTATAGATTATGGTATTATCGAAGTAATACATATTATAGTACTTCAAAAATAGTAACTTAAAAAATTTACTTCAAAATATTTTTCGATTTGGTTAAATGATTTAATACAAAACCAATTCCTTACATTTCAATTATTTACTCAGAATAAAGAACTTAAATTTATTTTGATTGTAATAAAAATAATTTTTACAATAAAGTGTATTATTTAAAGCAGAATTTTATTAAATTATGTTTGATTCAAATTTAATATTTTTAATAAATTCAACTTTAATAAATATTTCACAATTAAAATGATTATTAATAATAAACAAATTTTATTTTTAATTACATCTTTAATAAATAACACGAAAGATTTTTGAAATAAACAAACATTTATTACTTATTTAAAATGTAAAAAAGATAAAAATAACTTTTTGTTCATTTTTACTATCACCAATTATTTTAGAAAAATTAATTTTAATATTTAAAGAAGTAATTTCCTAAAACATTCATGAAAAAACAAATGATACAAAAAGAAAATATTGATAATGGAAAGAAACGAAGATATGAATATATATTAATCTGAATAAAAAATTTATCTGCCCATAATATCAGAATAATGAATGAATAATTTTGAATGAATAAAATGAATAAATAAATTTCTTTTATTGTTATAATTTGAATCGGATGTTTATATCTTCTACAACTGTTATGTGTATATTGGCATACTTATTTATCTTTAAATTGAAAATGTTTTATACAACATAGAGGGATCGTTTTGAAAGTACAATAATAATTATTTTATACATATATTTTTGAAAGAGAGATAGAGAAATAAGAGGAAAAAGATATTAGTGTTATTCAAAATATGAATAGTAAATTACACTACGAATATAAACTCACTGTTTCTTTAGGCACGTTAGAGGACAGACATTGTTGGCTTTCACATTGTGAGTAATGGAACGTATTCCATTCAACCAGATCTGTAATAACATAATCACATTATTATGATCGTATTAAGCAAATCTTATGAATATCATGAAAAAAGAATACATAGAGGATAATAATTTTCAAATTTACGATAAATATATTCCAGATTTGGAGAATTTAAAAAACTATATATTTACAAACATTTAAAGCATCTTAATAAGTCATTTACTTAAAGTACATTCATATATATATGCATTATATTCTTAAATATATGCATCTGATCCTAACCTTCTACTATTTATAATGAATCTAATCACAATTAGCAAAAATTTTAGCATACATTACGCGAATAAAAGTAATTTTTATGAAGTTATGGCGTTGTCCTTTCTTTGTGATATTTTAAAAATTGAGATAATAAAATACCTGTACATACGATTTTGTTGCATTTAAACAAATTCTATGCGTGATAAAATATATTTCATTCTTAGATAAAGTATTCTATACTGATGAAGAATCTATTCATTAATTCTCGATATATATTTCAAATTGCTATAAGTGTGAATAATTATGTAAATCTTATGAATTATAATATTAAGATAATAAAATATGGTTCTATTCTATATATAAAAATAAGTAAAGCTTAAAGAGACCATTGTTAGTTACTTATTTTAAAAGTATCATTATTAATGTATTAAAAATGAAAATTAAAACACTCTCTGTTAACATACCTTCAGAAAAATTTATTAAAAAATTATCATGAAATTCTTTTAAGGGAAAATAAATTGTACTACGGAGGAAAACTGAAATGATATATTTGAATTCAATATATTTCAAGTTTTAATTAAAAAAATTACAATTTTATTACGATTTAAAAAAAAATTTAATTTTTAAATTGTTAATGTTTTTATTTAATTATTTAATACATAAAAATTTGTATTATATAAATTTAAAAGATATTTAATGAATAAATAATGCAGCTTAATTGAATAAAAAAATTACATGAAATAGTTTAGTAAATGAGCTTCTTACCGTATTAAAAAAATAACTATTAAAAAATACGAAATTATTTTAGAAATAAATAAACAACGCACAATAATTACTTACTATTACAAAATAACAATAATGATGATGATGATGATAATTAGTAAAAGATGATGATGATTAATTTATTTAAAATTAAATTTTTACTGGAATACAAACTTATATAACGTGTCTTAAAAGATCAGACAATAGAAAACTTTATTTAAATAACTTTATTCAGTTATGGAAATAATATAATTGTTTAGAAATATTCTTGTATATGTATATAAATATTATCAAATTAGTATAATTTTAGTATTAAATTTTTACTAACTAAAATATATTTAGTTAGTTCTCTTTTTTTGTTAATTAAATTGCTGAAATAAATTACAGTATATAGATATAACAGATATTTCCTTAAATTAATAAAATATTTTTAAAATCATAAATAATATAGTGCCAAACTTAACTATTTTATTATAGAAGTAATGCAATACAACTTAATTAGTGACAATAAATCATATATAGACTTAGTAATTTTATAATAAACTGTGAAATAAATTATATGATTAAAAAATAACTTATGCATATATGTGCGACAAATAACTTCGTCGCGAAAGGAAAACACTACCATGCAAACAGGACTGGAAGGATCGCGAGGAAGAGGTTCGGACTCTAGCGCTCGAGGAGATAAGGTGCGTGTGTGCGTATGGATGAGGAAGCGTGCTTAAGTGAGAGTGAGAGAGAGAGCAAGCGAACGTGTGTGTATGGATGAAAAAGCGTGCGTGCGGCACAGCGGTGTCCAGAGAGGGATAACATGAGAGAGAGAGAAGGCGTGCGAGCAAGTGAGTAAGAGAAAAAGGGCGTACGGCACAGCGGTGTCCGTAGAAGCAAGGCATGAGAGAGAGAGTGCGCGAGCGTGCGAGTGGGAGTGAGAGGGCGTACGGCACAGCGGAAGCCGTAGGATGAAAGTAGGAAAGAGTGGGAAAACGTAAGCATCGGTCATAGAGTGCACGGATGAATGAGTGCCCGCGGGGTGGGAGTAGGTGGCCTGAGACGCGCATGAGAAGGAGAATTGACCGAATGGATTAAAGAACGTATGGGGCCGTGGAGGGGAGCGTTGGCTATGCGTCTAGCCCTGGCTATGCCAACGCAGGACTATACGCGAGCAAGCGCGACGCGCCCACAATACCACCACCGCTATTTCCCCACCACCGGCCTGGCTCGCGACCGTCAGGAGAACGACTAGGCGGCGTGGCCCCACTACGAGGCCCGCGAGTATGAACACGTGAGGGGAAACGCCCAAGGAAGAATATAAAAAGGGCGCGCTCACGTGAAATCGAGAGACGGGGGTGGAATTCGGGAAGCGCAGGTTTTCCGGTCGAGCGACTTTTGTAATTCCGTAAAAAGTATTGTAATTCCGCCGCCACGACCTTTGTTGCGATCGCGCCGTATTGTATGTGCGGGAATGTCGCACAAACAAACCATTATTCGCCGGCTATAAAGTGTAAGATTTATCGCTCTTCGAATATTTGAAAAAAAAAAAAAAAAAAGAAAGAAAAAAAAACACATAGCGTTTAGTATATAAGTACCATGTATCATGTACCCTTTTGTAAGCGGTGAGCGCATCGCAAAAAGTAAACTATAGTGTAATTTTAGTAAAATAAAAATAATTGTAAGTGTAAAGTAAGCAAAAAGAACGCTTTGTTCATTCCGCCCCGGTCTCTCCGCGCCTCCTCCTCCCGCCTCGAACCTAGTCCGACCTCGAGCTCTCCGGGACGGGACAGATAGGGAGTACGAGGAACCGAGCCATCACCAGCAGCAGAAGGACGAAGGAACAAGGGCGGAAACGCACGGAGAATAAACACGTCGACCGTCGCACGACGGTCCGAAAGGACACGTGTGGGGACGGGACGACGCGTCACATATGTTAAAATTTTTTATATGCATGATTATTGTTCAGTAGATAAAATATATATAAATGTAAATACAAAAATATATTTATATATAATACAATGTTAAAATTGATATTATGTAATTTTAAATTGAAAATAATATATATTACATTACAATTTATTTTATATATTATATCATAATATATAAATATATTTATGATATAAATATATTTTATATCATAATCTAGATCATAAATGAAAATATTATTAAAATATTGAAAGCAGATTATTTGGTTGTAGATACCTTAGTGGTAATAATATTAGGACAGACAACGTGTTGATAATTGATATTAGTATAATCAACGCCCGAACAGATGGTCAGGCTTTTTTCCTCTAGTTGCTCGCCATGTTTTCCATACAATTTATCGTACAACTTTAGATCCTGAAAGAGAGAGAAAGTGTGAGAGAGTGTAAGAGAGAAAGAGACCGTAGAGCGGGAAAGGGGGGGAGAGAAATCAGTGTCACTAGTCTTTGAAAACAATCTTATGTAATAGTACGTTATTAAAAATAGAATTATATTAATATTAGATATTATTAATTAGATATAAAAACCTTATCAAGTTATTGAAATTGAGATTTTTAATGTTCATTAATCTTGTTTACCGTTCAAGAAGAGCAATAATTCGAAAAAAAATTTTGTTTCAATAAATTACATTTGAAATACTTTTAGAGTTTATTATTATTACTATAGTAATTCTGTTTTTATTTAAATTATATATTAATGATATTTTTCAATTAATTTTAATAAAATATTTCTTAAAATAGTATCCAAATTATTTATTTTATCATTGAAGACAGATTCGAGTAGATAGTGTCAATTTTGAATGCTTTGCACGGTATCGCGTATTTATTAATTTAATTTTTAATTCAATTTTTTTCATTTGATAAAACCAAATTAAAATAATTTATTTACCTTAGGCACGCCACCAGCTCGTATGTCACTAACTTGACATAATTCTATAACATCGCCATCCTACGGAAAAAAGAAAGTAACGTTTTAAGAACTGTAATATATGAAGTATGTAATAAAACAAACTATCATATATGAAGTGAGTTGATGATACTTTTTTTATTTATAATGAAATTATGAATGACACTTTACATGTTGCGATTCTATATTATTGACAAAAAAACATATAATATATTATTTTGTAATAATTTATATTCTGTCTGAACAATTGACTTTTGTTGTCAGAAAAATATAATTTTACATGACTATTCATAAATATATGTATTGTTCAACTCACAATCGATAAAAATAACATCTCAAAAAATGAAAATTTTTATAAAATATTTTTATTATATTTCTCTAATTGACCATAATTTGTAGAATATTTCATATAATATGTTAATATTCTACCGAAATCAGGCAAACAATACAGTTTCTTCTATCTTGACTAGATATAATGTTAAAATTTACTATCATATAAACATTTAAAAATAATTGATTAAATTCAGATAAATAGTAAATATTAACATTTTATTAATTTGTTCTGCTTGTAAAGTTTCGTATACTTATGAATTTTAAAACTAAAATATTTCATTTACCATAAGAATAATATATAATATAATTCCGTCACTTGCAAAAGATTCCCTTTCTGATTTATTCTATAGGATAAGTTTCAGTAAAATAAAAGTGTGGTCACTAGGTCACTAGGCATCAAAGTTTTGATATCGAAGATTGTATTAAAAGGAATAAATTAATCACTTCATACGATTATTTATTGTCTTATTATATTTAGTAAATAAATATATGTAAATATAACATGATTAGAGTCTAACGAATATATTTTCTAATTTAGTATTGAAACATATGTATAATAATAATTTCTAGAAATAAGTGTTATAATTACTTAAATTAGAGGAACTTAATTTTATTTGTGATTTATAAAAAAAATATTGAAAATTATAATAAATTATAATAATAAAGTATAATAAAGATAATAAATATATAATAAAGAAAAGTATAATAAAGATTATTACTAACTGTAATCGAAATACAAACCGTAATAATTTTTCAAGTAATTTAATTTTCATAATAAATTCCATTATCTAGTTCTTACTCTTTGGCTTTCAGTCAGCATCCACATATTTATTTTAATCAAAATAATTAATTTAGCACAGTTAATTTGCTGTCCAAATTAATATACGTAAATAAATAAAGAGTAGCTTATTTTTCCTTGCATCAAATATTATAAATTTTAATTAAGCTAAACGATCACAAAATCCCAGTATATATATATTTTATTCTCAATTTAGCTTTTTCCCTTTGTTCGCTAGTTTATCGTGCTTCAATTATTCATAAAAATAGTAGACGAATTATGACGCACACAGTTATATTTACGAAGCGATCGATCGCCTCGATACACATTGAATTTTTAGAGACCTTTGTGATTTGTGAAAAAAACATAAATTTATATAAAAAAATGATATTTCATCTGGTACGGTATTATTTCATTATTTATTTTAATGTTCTAAATTTTAAGTCTCAGAGAAAATTGAGAAAAACGCCCTTAAATGAAATTTATTAAAAATGTGGAATGATTAATTTCTCGCAAAGGCAGTATAATATATAGTATTAGAACTAAAGCTACATATATTAAGTTAAACGATATATTTTTGTACATAAACTTATTTTTCATCGAAGCTTTTTTAAGCTTAAACAACATTATCTGCATCACATACCCTTTATTGAGGTAAGGCATTCATAAGTTTAAGTTAAATAAAAGCTTTGCTGGTTAACAGCCTAGCTAAATAAATATATATTAATAATATACACAAGAATATCATAAAGCATGACTACACGTCAGACGTAGTTAAGTAAATTACTGTCAAATTGGATAAACTATTTACATGTTTTTTAATATAAGCACAAATATATATAAGCACAAATATATAAGTTTTAGTTCCGTTTGATTAAAACAGGGAAACTAATATTTCGTAGCAAACAAGAATCATTACCTAATCAACAATAGGCGAAATTTAGAACACTAAAAAATTGACATAAATGTATGATTATACAATCTATTTTATACTATACATTCTCGTTCTAATTATACATAATTACATGAACATTTTTTTAAATTAGTTTATTTTAAATAATGTTAATTAATTACTAGAAATATTTTTAGAAATACTTATTTTTTTAAACTAACATAAGTATATATTTCTTATCATTTTTAGTTGACATATTAGTGGTGAGTTTATTAAAATGTTTATTCATTAAATATCATCTTAAATCAAAGTTAAAAATTGTGTTTTAGTAAGCTTAGTTTTTTTAAAATGTTTGAATTTTTATTGTAATTGTAGAGACAAATCTATGTGTTTAAATTATGTTATTTATACGTAATTTATATCAATTTTTCCTAAAAATTAAATTTTAAGAATTTAATTTTACTAAATTTAATTTAATTAATAGAACATTTCAAAAAATTTATGTTAAAAAATGCTAAAAAAATAAATACCCTTATATAAAAAATTGATAGCAAAAATATATTATTTTGTTTAAAGAAATAAGAAACATACTTTTTTAATATGGAAATTAGTGCTTACTCTTAAAATAATCTCCTATACATTGAACAATATAATATTTTATCTCACTCCTATAGTATAATAATTACAATTTTAGCCCTATTTTATCAAAACAACTCTCATGTACACTTAACTAAAGTATTTATACAATTTAAATTTATATTTAGATTATTCAGTAAGCAATATTACTTGAATAATTATATAATCGTCATATATGTTTTTAATAGCTAACTAGCAATATATGGTTATTCTATTAATTTGTAAATTATCTAGAAACCAATATTTTACAAATGCGAAAATATTTTACCCCTCAATACCTTTCCCTCGCTTTGCCAGTAGATGAAGAAGCCACATTCATCGACCTTGAACATACAATTCAGTTCAATTTCTGTGTTATCTTTTTCTTCAGTCCACCGATCAAATATGCATCCATCCCGAAGTACCTTAGGTACTTCGATTTGCCAATTAAACTCAAATCTCTTAGTCATTTTCTATTGTTGTTGTTAGTATTAATTAGCCAGAAATCCGCTTTTATCAGTATTATTGTAAGCTGCAATTAAATATAAAAATAGATCAATTAAACGTTTATTAATTATATATTACTTTTATTGGATGAACATTAAGGTGTATTGTACATTGTAAGAAAGAATATTATCTATTAAGGTTCATATACTAACGAACTCATATATTTATATTGAGAGAAAGAAGAAATGATGAGAGTAACTTATTAAAATTAGTTAAAACGAATGTGTTTTAATGTGTTAAAACAAATAATTTTACTGAGTATTTCTTTTTAACCAATTTTTAACACTTGAACTAATTTATTATTTTAGAATTTGGTGCGATATTTTTAATTATTATATATATTAATGGAATAAGTATAGCTGATATATAATGGTTATGGACATTGGTTAAATATAATTTTCATACTTATATTCACAGAAATGGCAATAGTAAAGCTGATTCATTTGATAGAGAGAGAGAGAGAGAGAGAGAGAGAGAAAAGTATTGTAGGCAAGAAAGGCAGAAAAAGCGGGAGGAAAAAAGAGAAGTTGTAATTGTTATCATTGTTACATTATTTCTTATTGTAAACATATTCGTCTCATTTTTAATTCATGTTGTCTTTAAATATTAGAGCAGATAGACTATAGTTTTAATAATAGTATTCTAAATCTATGATTATCTTTTTACGTGTGTTACTGGACTCAAAGTAAATTTGAGTCGTTTGTTTATAAAAATAAGCGACGTCGCCGTGACGTAAAATGCCCGATCTATGGATCGATTTTTAAAAATTTTCGAATCTACGAGACTTGCAGAGTACGAATAAATAATATAATACAATTTTAATTGCAATTGTATCTAAAAAAATTGGAAATATATAATACTGAGAAATATTGACAGAAATACATTGAAGTACATTTTCTGATAAAATCTCATAGATGAGATAAAAGTATAATTAAAATTTGTATACATATTTTTGAAGAAATATTAATATGACTTATTTTATAATTTCTGTAGATTATATAAACAATGAATATATATATACAAAGAAAAGCGAGGGAATGAGATAGAGATAGGAAGAGACAGAGAGAAATGAAAAGCAAATAAATCATTCACAGATTCACTGGATAGTACCAATACTCTTATTCGATCATTATTCTCTGCTTTTACATTACGTAGGTCGTAAACGCTGACCCGAATCAGTTACGAGTGTCGTGACATTTATATATTGATAGTATTGAAATGGAAAAAAATATATTTCGATACATTTATTCATTCGAAGCTTTTGTAATAATTCATCAAAGCAAGGTAAAAATTAATGTGCAGGCCATATTTTATGCACGTTTGTTAATTTTCTAATAAATTAATACCATAAGAACAACATAATTATGTTGTTCTTTATAAAGAAGCTTTATAGCGTTAAGAAAGAAAGTTCAAAAACAATATCATAGGGTATATTTCTATATATTATAATTGGTCAACATGCAGACATTATGATTTTCAAAATCTTTTCCTATTTTAAAATATTTATAAATATCTCGAATTGTATTTTCATCAACTTAAGTCTATATTAAGAATTTCATTGAAAGAAACTGACATGGCAAGATAATTATAATTAAATGACTAAGTCTTATTGAACAAGAATACACTATTTTCTGAAACCGCGACAGTTATTTACTAGTTTGTACTTGTTACAGACGGGCAAGTTGTTGATAATCCTTTAGTTATATCAAATTGTCCATGATTACATTTAACTGAATCGTTCTAGTGTTTTTTTTCTTCTTAAGGTTTCTTTATTATAAAAACGGTAAGTTTCGAGGTAAGTTTGCTGTTCGATCATACTGAGAAAGATGGTTTATGTAGTATAACAAAGGGGGCGAAATCGTTATTAAACAAAAATAAAAGGTCCGTTTTTACATATGGAAAGAAGAATAACGTAATGACATGTCGAAACGGACCGTGTTCCCTCGAAGTCCGAGTTTAAAAAGAAGATAGATGGTATTTGAATAGCTGGCAAAAGCCAAATACTATGCTACATTGAAATACTATTCTTGCAACTTTAAAGGTAGTTATTATGGCGGCGACATTCAGTAATAACAATCCCTTGCCAGAAAGTTGCAATGGTTGCGGCTCTAATCAACGGTTTTTCGCAGTGGCAGTCTCTTATCTATCTACAAAATGATGAGGATACAGGTAGCTGCAATGGTAGTTCCACTTGCCAGCCCTAGTCACGTTATAGATAGCTGCAATATACCGTTTGGGTCTTTTTTTATATCCTTCGCACAATATAAAATATATCAATGAAGTTCCAAGATCCTCTCTGTTTGCTTCTGTTTTCAGTACATTTTTGTTTCTCTTTTGGGGATATTATCTACGTAATTTGTACCATAAGAATGTGTGTAAAGTATTAACCGGTTGACTTTCAACAAAAATCAAAGTTTTTAAAAAGTGAATAATTTCTTACATAATTAATTAGTAACGCTTAATAATTTCATAAAATTAACTAATTATATTTACGATAATTTTTCGATACTGAAAAATCACCTTTACGGGGCAATGTAAAATTGATAATATCATAAGTTCAAAATTATTAGCATTCCACAAAATTTTATTTTTGAATAACTAAAGCACTGATGGCACCTGATAAACTATACCTAAGAAATTTTCACATTAAAAATTGGTTCGAAACATTTTAATAACACAACTGACATGACACTATAGACTTTTATATTAAAAATCGATCATCATCAATGTTTTATATATTGTTAAACAAAATCATATGCGATTCAATGTCTTTACACGGAGTTTACGAAAGTGTTTAAAACAGTTTTGGAATTCTACAAAATATTATTTTATTTTCTAGAATCTCAAAACCGTCTTTGTTATAAATATTTTATAAATATTTTATATGTAAAAGCATTAAATCGTAAGCATATGATTTTGTTTAACAATGTAAAAGACATTGTTGCTGATGGATTTCGATATGAAAATTTATATATATATATATTGTACTTTGTATGAGTCACGATAATTGGCAATGAGAATTGTTGACATATATTAAATTAAGAATTAAAATAATGTAGTACACTGCCACATACATAAGTCTGAGTGAGTTTATAGACTCACAGAGTAATGTTCAGATTAATGTTGTTAAAAATAATGTTCCTGATAGATTTTTAATGTGAAATTTTTTTTACATAGTTTAATAAGTTCTTAATATTAATTAAAAATTTTGTAGAATCTTAATAATTTAGGACTTATAGTTTTTTCAATTTTTAATCCTTCTGTAGAGACGGTTTTAAAGAGTAGAAAGATTTTTTTAATAGAAATAGTTCGTGTTATGAAATTATTAAGCGTTTCCAATCAATTTTGTTACAAATTATTCATTTTTCAAAAAACTTCCAAACTTTTGTTTAGTTAACCGGTTGAAACTTCAGGCACATGTTAATGTCTCAAGTTAACTAATAAATTTTCTAAACTAATAACTAATAAATTTTCCATATGAATACCTATAAATTATTACAACATTCAAAAAATTAGTATTCTAATGTGTTTTAGAATATATAATCTTATTCACAAAATAATATATCCATAGAATAAAAATGTTATAAGTGAAAAATCATATTTTTATTTTACTAGGTAAACTTCTATACAGTGAACGTAAGCATGATTACTAAATGAAGCATTTTAACATACATTAACAAGCTTAAATATTTATATTGATAGTACCTAAATATTTGTTAGACAAAATAGATGAATGAAGCTAATACATATTATAATATTTTTCTTTTTCTTCTATAATTGATTCAGAAATCAATAATAAAATTAAAATTGAAAATAGATGAAAGAAAAGGAAAATTAATGAGACAAAATCATCTGCTGTAAAATAAATAAATTAAAAAAATTAGCAATATTGCATGATAATTTGACAAATTTATATAGTCTTTTAAAAAGACCATCTCATACATAATATGCATTGTATTTTATTCGAACGCTCAAATAAGATGAATCAGTCCTTAGTCAATTAAAATTAAATTAATAAAATTATTCGAGTGTAGATAAAAAAAGCACTGAATTATTTTATAATAACTATTTTGGTTCGTCACGATTATAACTTTCTACGGAAAAGAAATCAAGTATATAATTAAAATAGAAACGATAATTTTTAAACCCCAGCCTTTTTATGTCTTATTGGTAAACGATTGAGAATATTGAGAAAAATTCTTAAAATTATTCGATACAAAAAATTATTTATTCTTAAAGCTTTAAAATTTATATTTATCTCAAAATCTATTAATATCAATAAAACTCTTAAATAACTGATAATGTAGAATATAAACAATACATAAATTTCTTAAAATTTTGTACTTTATTATAAAGTTATTTATGAAAATTCAATTTTCAAAGCAAAGGAAATATATTAAATAATGAAAAAAATAATACATTTCATCTTATACAAATCTTTACATAAAATATATTTGCATTTTTCATTTTAGAAATATAAAACAATAATAATTTCAAAACTAAAATCTTTTCTACGTACAAATAATATAGACAAAATATTCAAAATTAAATTTGAAATAGAATTTCCAGAAATATTTTAAGGAAGAAAAGACATACTGCGTGAATATGGCATTGAAAAAAAGTCAATTTCTCGTACGTCTTTGGTGTTTATAGCACCTTGACTAGGTACCCGCTGTAGGAAGCAACTTGCAAAGCACATGTTACACATAGCAGCCAAGAGAGTGGACAGTGGTAGCAATAGTTATAAAAACACGGAGAGTGAAAAAATGAAGTCCAAGAAATTTGATTTGCTTGCCCCAACGTGAGGGAATAAAAAGAGGAGTCTTAAGTATTGTAAACTGCAAAAATATAAATATAAACTTTGGACGTGTTCATTCAAATAATTTTATTTACTATATCGAAACACCTGATAACGTATTAAATTTTCAATACAAAAATAAAAGAATTAATTTTGTCTGATAATCTACATTATTATACGTACACCTATTCTCTACAGCACCTTAAAAAAAAACTGTATCTACTTTCATATTAAAAAAAGACCATAACTATAACTCAAGTGCATAAATATTTCGGGCAATGTTTCTCTATGAGTTGTTAAAAAATATACAGCTCCCCATATACACATACAAAAGTCATATGGATTCAAGTGCAACGAGCACATAGTTTCACTCCGATTTTCGAAATGAAATTTTGTATGTCTGTTTGTTATGTAAAAAGACATCGGAAAGTCAAAAGAATTTTTGTGCAATATTTTTGTGAGAGTTATTATTAACAAATATATACGTCCTCCTATACCCATAGGTATAAGACTGCAAATGCATATAAATGCATTAAAACACAAGTTCATCTTCGAATTTCGAAATGAAAATTTATGGATTATTAAGTATATAATGATACATCGGAATCTGAAAACGGATTTTTTTAAATGTTTTTCTAAAAGTTTATATTAAATATTATACACGCCTGTACGCGGGTATATGCATAGTGGAGAATATACACGATATATGAATGCACTAAAGTCAAAGTTTCACATCGATTTTTTTTCGAGTGTCTTTTAATATATTTAATGATTTTCTAAAAAGAAATTTTGTGCAATATTAATATTTATTCTTTTATCAATTTTTGAAAATTCCAACCCTTAATAAAGGTGGCTTATAAGAGTAAAATTTTTGTAAAACTCATTATTTTGTTGTTTTATGAAATAATTAATACTTTTCGATTGATTTTTGAAGAAATTATTCGATTTTAAAATTTTTCATTTTTCTTTGCGACAACAACGTTGTAAACTTCAGACTCTTATAAAAAGAACTAATTGAGTTATAACGAGAACAAAACTTCTGCAACAGGGTGCCACTACAGGTATAAGAAGAGCTGCTAATACTAATACGAGATTGGATAATAAATCACCGACCTCTGCAACCATCAGTCGACAGACAAGAAGCCAACACGGTGCCGAACACCGTCAAAGTGGGAGCGCTAGCACGTAGTTGCGATCCGAGAAGCATCATTGCTTAGCGTCATCACTAGAGTTGCTTCCACCACGACCTCTAATGAAAAGGTTGCCTAGCGACTTATATTAATCTTCCTCTTTCACTTTCTCTCTCTCTTTCTCTCTCTCTCTCTATATATATATATATATATATCCTTGCCGATTGTAATTATCTATTTCAAAGAGTAAAAATAAGGGTGTCATGTTTTTCTCACATTTACCACTTCTTTCTTCCACGCTATACAAATACCTTTTAAGGGGAAAACATTAATAAGATATGAATATTTTTATTTAACTCCGTCTTTCTCAAGACAATTGATCGGTACTTAAAAAGATTGTCGGAAATGGGGTTCGCCAGCTCTTCAGCAGACGTACGTCAGAACACTGGCCCTTTTACACATTTTTAAGATTATTTAAGATTTGAATCTAATTTTGAAATATGTACATAAAAAAATAATTATTAAAATTTTGATTTTTTAATTATATACTAATATATATACTAATAATTTCAAACTATAATTCTAGATAATAATTTTATATTTTTTTTATTACAATTATTTTAAAAAATGATATGATAAAAATAACGTGTTTTAAATAAAATATAAAAAATTTAAAAAATATTCAACTTCATAAAAATTATGTTATGAGAATATTCAGAATTAAGAATTTCTATACCTATCGTAATTTTGCATTTCATGTATAAAATTTAAAAAGAATATCAAGTACGTTCTTTCATTTTAAAACAATTGTAAAGGTATATTTTAAATAATTTATGTAATTTCGATTTTACAAAAATAATTAATAGAATTGAGTTGAAGAAAAAAAAATTATTATCCTTTACTATATAATATCCTTTACTATATACGAGAAATGTTTATTACAACTGAAACAAAATTTTTTTTTAAAGCGTTTTCAAAAGTCATCTATATTTTATATAACAATTAAACAATTATTTTTAAACCTAATCATATGTTAAGTAGAAGAAATTTCGTATATTAATATTAAATGTTAATTAAGATGAAATCGATAACTATGAAGTTCGTAATTTTTATAAAGTAACTCTTAAGAAATTAATGACAATATATTATAAAAACATATAAAAGAAATTTTTAGTAAAATAAATTTTATTGTATATAAATTATTCTTATAATTTTTGAATCATTATAATAAATAATTACATTACACAAGAAGTAGAATTCAGCAAAATTTTTTGTGAAATTATTTATTAAATAATACATAAAATAATATATAAAACCAAAAAATTAATTTTGTAATTATAAAAGTATTATAATTGAATTATACTGTTTAAAATATTATTATGTTGTATTTTAATAAATATTTCATAACTATATTCAAAATATTTTTATATTCTCGTACTCATTTTTCTGTCATTAAAGATAACAATATTAGAGTACGATGCTTATGAGAATCCACTGATTTATATAATTTTAAGTTATCTCAAATTTTGGTCAATAATTAAGAACTGCATATTAAAGTACAATATTTGATTGATGAATGCTCTTAAATGACTATAAAAATATCTACCTACCCTTACTATTTTCTCTAATTAAAAAACTATAATAATTGCAAATATTGCTGTTATATAAGTAACAGTATGTTCTAAAATTTGAAATCTTAAAGTAGAATTACTTTATATATATTTTATTGCAGTAACAAGATAAAATACTTCTTTTCTATCTACGTTAAATATGCAACATGTCTGCGTTTACATAATTAGTAATTGACAATAAAAAATTTGAAATTAATAACTGTTTTTCTAATTATTTATAAAAAAACTATTATTTCGTAATTCAGTTGTTTCGATAAATATCTTATATATTTGTCTTTTACAACAATACGTATTTTATCTGGATACGTACAATAATTTATTGAAACTTTTTAATTTGGAATACATTATTTAAAATTGTTCAATTAATATATATTTAAGACACTGTATTATTTGTATAAAATGTATAATAAACGTAAATAAAATGTACAATTTTATTGAATTTTTTATAATATTTCGATGAAGTGTGCCCTACATGTAAATAATAATATCGACATTAGAGCACGATAAAAATTGTAAATATAGATAAAATATATTAGATATATTTAAATTATGCATCAGCACTTTCTAATGAAATTTAATTATTATTAATAATATTGAAAATAAAAAAAGATTTCCAAGAACCTTCATAAAATGGCACTACTATTCAAATATACTATTACATTAAGTCTTCTAATACTCTTTGAAAATTTGGGAATTGAAATCTTAAATTAATTAAATTAACAGCATAACTGAAAGTGAAAATAGTTTTAAGGTAATGTTGTTTTACTGTAGTGCTTCTGTTATTTTCTTATGTTTATTTATTATTTGAATAAATAATTAATTTTTAAGTATTGCTAAAATATTTTTATTTTTATTGAAATATAGTTGGTTGGTGTATGAAGCTTAATATTTTTTTTTATAATTAAATCTGTCCTGCATAAGAACTAATAGTATTTTTTAATTATGTTTATTATAAACAGAAGTAAAATTAAATTTCAGTTATTAGACAATAAACTAAATATTTTTATCATCAAAATAGTAATACAGTCAAAATGTTGTTTTTATATAACATTTACAACGTTTTTATATAACACACATAAATGCACGTACGCGCGCACACGCAAGCTTTATTTTAAAAAATTAATTACAAGAAAAGATGTCAATATTTACTAAATCCACATTTACAACTTCGAATTGTAAAACAGTAATTCTCTATTTGTGGCAACGAAATAAGATTATGCATTAACAAAAAGCATTGACTTACTCGTGATTGTAAATAGACAAGAAAAAAGCTTCAGTAACAATTAGAATTGGCATTGATTCGTAATTTCCACCAGTCAACTAACTAAACGTGCTCGCAAAGGTTTTGACCAATTACAATCATTGACCATTCTTATTCAATTCGGCTTTATAGGTCTATACTTTAAGTCTTTTATATTATTAAGTTTCTCGTAAAGCATAATACTGTTGCATTTGTGTATATATCTATAATAAAACTTCTTTTTTTTCTCTCCAACTTCCTCGATCTATCTCTCACTTTATCCCTCTCTTTCTCTCTCACTCACCAACTATCTTTCTCTTTTTACTCTTATCTTGTTATCCGTTACTACAGATATACAGAATATTAAATGTAAGATAACCAAAATATTCATTTTACAGACTTTGTTGATATTTTAATATTCTGTACTTAAGCTAATAAAGAACATAAAGTCATTTGTAAGAATTTAATTAAAAATTCTAATATGTATCTTTTATAAGTTTCAAATATTTTTCAACAGTTAATATGCGTCTACTTCAATTAAAAAAAACAAAACAAAACTCTGTAATCGACTTTAAATTATATACAATTAGTCTAGATAAATAATATAATTATTTGACGATTTTATATTTCTATTTGTGAATTTCTCAACTTATATTATCATTAATGTTATACGGTGATGTATGATATAACTATAAATATCACTAAATTGTTTATAAATACTTAAAATTTTTGTATATCCAAAGATATAATATATATGTATAATAAAATAGTATATATTTTTGAAATTCGAATTTTTTAAATATGCTGCATGTTAAACATATATTCAGAACAGTCATAACAACATTTTTAATTATTTTCGTAGTTTTCAATATATTTTTTTATTGTTGAAATTTTAATAGCTCTTTTCAAAAAGTTTATTTATGTAAGTATTTATATTTTATTAGATATGATCAGTAAAAGAATTATAATATAAATTTAATTATGAATAAATAGTTGTGAAAATTTTATATTTAGTATATAAATATTTGAAAAAGAATTTATTCAAGTAAAATTAATTATAGTATCTGAGTATTTAAAATTTAAGATTATTATGAAATAGAAACTTTATGAGTTTAAATGTTTTTTGTAAAACTAATGCAAGTCTTTTAGAAATTATGGCTATGAAAATAAATTAAATTTATTGTCAAAATGAACAAATTTTGAAAATTTCAAAATACATAAAATTACTAAACCAAAATAAAGTAACCAGTGAAATAAAATAATCGAAATTTCGAAAAAATTTTTTAATTAGTTAATTTTTTATTTTACCAGATTTATTTAATACAATTTCTTAATCAAAAGTTGAGTACGATGCGATATCTACGAAATTTATCAGTCAATATATTGATCAATAAATATATCTTAAAAAAGTGAGAATTATTTTGTTTAGTTAATAATAATATGAAATTAAATATAAAAAACAATGAACTTTATATTATATGGGTTATTTTGTTAAATATTACAATAACTTTTTCATCAGTTTTACTCTTGTTCTACAGTTTTGTTATTGCATTTAATATATTTAAATACTTTACAAATATTTGTATAAAATTTGTATAATTCATAATATTTTCATATTTTTTAAAAATTAATTTTTTCTTTTTTTTGAAAATATTTTTTGAAAGATAAGACCTAAAAATATTTTAATAATGCAGCAAAGTGAAGTGATATTTTAAAGATTACCTAAGTAATTAATATTAATTAAATTAAAGAAAAGGTATATATAATTTTCAAAATAATCACTTGTAAGAAGTAAAATCTTTTAAATTAAAATTTAAATAGCAAATATTATTAAATGAACATAAAAAAATATAAATTTCAAGCCATATTCGAAATAAATAAAATGAATTTTTAAAATAAATATTTACAAAAGTAAAATTTCTAATATATATATATATATATATATATATATATATATATATATTCTTAATACTTTAATTTATGAAAATATTTGATAAATAACGATTTAATAATATATTTTAATAATATATTTAATTTTGAAATATAATTTTATCATAATCACTATAATTTTATTTAGTGATCTAGATTTTTACTTATTTTTGTCTATATAAATTTCTTCGCAACCTCTTACTGACACCTATACGATGACATTGCATTTTTGAATATACTTTTCAATTTATAATTGAAGCAAGCAAATTTTCGCAAGTGAATTATACATTGAAAAATAAAAATAATAAAGACAGAAAAGGGTAAGAAAGAGATAAATAGATAAATAGATAGAGAAAGATATGAGAAAAATGGATTGTTTCACACAATTTGTTTGCGATTCACTTATCCCCGTGTCATAAATATTGAGTTGCACAATGTATTGATAGGAACCTAAAAATAATTTTGAGCGACTTTTTAGCAATGCGTAGGAGAAATATTAAAAAATCAATTCATTGATGTAATTTTAAGAAAGATAGCAAAACAAAATAATAATCATCCTTATGACTATCAAATACATCAACGTAATTGTAACGTATAAGAGGATTAAAAGTAAAAATTTCACTTCGATTTTCGAAAAAATTTTATTTCATAGTCAATTCCGCATTCAGGAAAATTATCGGTAATTTTAATTTTATGGTTTATGCATTCATTTTTTGAATATGTATCATTAAAACAAAGTTGCTGACATAAATTATTACTTAAATTTTTATATATCACATAGTTTATAAATGGTTCATATTCTACAAAATATTTTATTACATTATTATATTATTTTCTTTAATAAATATTATAATATACGGGTTTTCTTCAATATCTTTATTATTAAATTCTATAATAAAATAATAATATGTCCATGTATAGATATCTTCATTAGAATATTTACCATTTAGATTTTTACTTTCTATCGGTAATTTAAGTATTTTTTAAACAATATTTGACGAAATTTCAGCAAGTGAATAATAGAAGTTTTACAAAAATGTATTAAAACATTTACACGACATAGAAATTTAATATATTTCGTAAAAGTTGACGCGCGCTATTACGGTTCCAATCCGTGGAAACCGCGTCTTCCGAGTCCGGATGTGTGCGATAACTTACCCGCGGTCAGACGCGCAGTAAAATAAGGAATCAAAATGACGCGCGCGGGGGAGAAGGTCCGGGATTTCCCGCCGAAAGGCTTCTTTACGACGATTGGCACGGGTGTAGCGTCGGAGCGCAATGGCGAAAAGCATCCCCGCGTCGTTTGGGGCCTTAGTGGCGAGAAGTCCATTGTCAAGCTTCGAATCGAGTGGTGGAAAATGCTGCGCGTTGATTGGGGCGGCGAAACTCGAGCTTTTCGCACTTAGAAGCGTGTACGAAAGTCCAACGGCAATATACGATGAGCGGAGTGTGAGAAGGGAATAACCAGAGGAAAACTTTAACGGCTGCTGCTAATTAGGTAGCTGAAGAAAAAACTATTCGTGCGACTCCTTTTTTTCCCTTCGAAAATCTTCCTTCTCCTATTCCCTCCTATTACTTACTCTCCTACTCCTAACTATTTGCTCTTAGGTCGAGAGAACACCTAGGAGTGAAGACCATCCTTATTAGGGCGACTCGGATAAATACATTTGAACACCCGGACGAGCTTGAAAAAATCGAATGTCGGAACAAAAAAACGGTAGTCTGAATGTTCGTCTTTGAAAGAACTTTTGACAAAGGTTCCACGGCAGCGAACTTCCCAGGCGGGGAGTTTCGAAACATTTTCTCTTTCTCATAGTGTTTAATTCTTTTACAAAAATTTATAGTTAATAATTTTGATAGTTACATTATGCATTGCAGTAATTGAAAACTCCAACATATGATTTTTTCCTTCGAGTCTAATATTTCTATATTTCTTTCACTTAATAAGGAGATAATAAAATATTAATAGAATAATATCGCATAAAATGAAAGAATTCATTTGTCGATCCAGTTTTCAATCACTGCGAAATAGGAGTTTTAGGTGGTTCAAAACTTAGTAAAGAACGAAAATCTTTGAATATTTCTAGTTTATAACTGATATTAATGATTCAATATAAAGTATAATTTTTTTTTAAATATAATTTTCGTTATTAGTTTAACTAATAATATATTATGATTCACTTACAAAAACTAAATATTTTGAAATTATAATTGATTTTTTTATTTCGTGAACGGAAATGTAAATTCAAAAAATCTGTAAACAATTTTATTCGAATATATCAATTAAAATATTAATTTTTGTACTTCAAAGCTACACAACGAAATGGTTTAATACTTTCTAAAATGAAAGCATTTTAAATATAAGTATGATTGAAATATAATTTCTTTTTTCGCGAGAATTTAATATACACAAAATTACGTTTATACTTATGAATAATCATAATATACAAAATGCTGAGTAATTATAAAACAGTTTATTGTCTATATCTAAATATTGTAAAGCAATAATAACTTTTCGAAAATATCTATTTATTTTTGTTGCACGTTTTGGTATTATTCGTTTCAATTAACTTGAACAAGAACAGGATTATATGTTAAATATACTTATATATGTCTATAAATAAAAAAATTAAAAAGTAGTCACATTAACTTTTTTTTCAACATTAAGAAACAAAATAGACAATTACATAGCTTTAGCATGGATAATTCGCTTCTAATCAATACAAATTTATGTACTTAATACGATAAGTAAAACATTTATAATAAAAATAAATATTTAACATAAGATGTATCATATTGAAAAAAGAATACGAGGACGAGAATTTCGATAAAAGTTAAAAGCGTATAGTTTCTGAATGCATGGAAAAAATAAAAATGAAAATTTAATAATTGTCTGAATGTCGTTAAAATATTGTTCTTCATTATAAAGATATTACGAGAATAATTATTAAAAATGAAATTTCAAATTATACATATATCATACATTCAAATATTACATATACAAATAATATATTATAAAAAATTTGAGTTTAAGGAATAAAAAAACTTTGAAAAAATTGTCTATTATTGTATTACACTCTCAGTACATTACTTAGATATGAAATACTAAAAAGGATGTGTTTATTATTCTTCTGAACAAATCAATTTTAATATTTATTTTTCTAAACACTCATGCCTGAGGCCCTCTTTCGCATTAAGCAATACAATCTTCATTCCATTCAAACATCAATTATTCCACAAAAGTAATTCTAATATATACATATATATATATATATATATATATATATATTTAAAAAGTTACCGGACTAGCCGCTGCTTAATATTTTCGTTATTGCATCCTTTTTAATGATCCATACACTTCGATATCTTGAACTTAACCTCCCCAAATGGACTATGCTTTACGAAAGTTTGCACAGATGAATCTATATATATTCTATTATTAACGTCTCCAAAAAGCACATTTGTTAACGGTACATGCTTGTCAAGTGACTTTCAATTGACGCATGGTGTTAAATTAAAAACACAGACAGGACTACGCAACGAAGATCTCAATTTCGTCGTTGGATGAATTAACGCGAATAGGCTCAGTAGATTACCAGCTGTGGCTGGCTCGATATTATCCGCATTACATTAAAAGCGCATGCGTCGCAAAGAACAAACTAATGCGTCATTGCATTGATTAAGCGAACGATGATATAGTAGAATATAATATGCGTCATTAGAAGGTATGTAATAGTGAAAAAAACCATTATTTCCAATAAGCGATAATCAAGTATTCAGATATCTATATGTATCGACCGAGATATATAGTTTCCTACTTTATCTATTATTGTATTCTGAATATGCAGATAAAAGTAACATGCATTCGATTCGTACAATTATACTTCAAGTTCTATTTACGACGCATAATTATATAAGAATTATTAATTCAAAATAAATATTTTAAGACTGTTCTACTGATAAATGTATATACAGAATTTGATTAATTTACATCGATCAATTATTTAACGATTTAATTATGATGATATAATAGACTATTTTTACAATATAGCGTTGAATTATTTCTACCAATTATACACTGTTATAAGAAACTGTTACTTTAAAACGAAGTATAACTATATATATAAATAATATTTCATCGCCATTTAAATGCAATGTAACTGAAATATAGATTACATATATATATAACAGTATGATTTTAACTTTTAAAAAATAAATTAAGCCTTGATATCATTTCGAGAAAATGCCTCAAAATAACAATATGTATTAAGAATTCTTGATAAGTTTTTATATATGTATACATTTTCAATAACCAAGAAAAATTTTTTGATCCATTGAAAGATTTACTGATTGATCATTCATACTTTTTTCATTATTAATTTATTTTAACAGAACGTTAACTGTAGACATATAACTAATATAATGAACCTATAAAAAATAAATGAAACATTAAAATATAAGTATTGTACAATACAAAAATACAATTTTTGAATTAAAAAATACCTGATAATTGCAATCTATTGAAATTTTTCTTTGTTTTTATGTTCGAAAATTTTTCCAGTATCAAAAATTGTTTTAGAATAAAAGACAAATTTTGGTATTATTTGCTAAAAATATTAGATTTTACATGTTTAATAAAGAGTGTACTGATAAAGTAGTCCCGTGAGTATGATTTATTTAATGAGAAGAGACGATAAACTCTAGAAATTATAAATTATGTACGCATTATTATTCAAAAAATAATATTAGAAATGAGTTTACTCATGAATAATTGAAGGTCATCTAGATTTTTTATCGTTTTATTTTTTATAAGTTTTTCTTTTAAAGGAAAGGTCAAAATTATCTATAATTACAACATTAAATTAACAATATCTCAACATAATCTTTTTATTTATATATTGTGAATTCTAAAATATATTTTAATATGTTATTACATTTTTCTATTATGAGATCATTTTACGCCATAGTTTTAATGCAGTAATTGTTGGTATCGATTAGAACAAGAAAACTCGATTTGATGAAAAATTTGATTTTGATTTACTTATCATTAATCTCTTTTTGATTATTGATAATATAAGGCTTAATAGAACTATTATAACTATTTGTCTAAATATTTATGTGAAAATAAATATAAACATAACAGAAGACGTAAAGCGCAGTATTATGATTTTAATAATAACTAAAAAAATATTTAACAAGGATTATTAATAATTTTTGAAAATGAAATAAATCTGATATTTTTAATAATACTTTTCATGTGAAATGTACCATGGTACATTCATATTAGCTATTTGAACTTTTATGCAATATTAAGTTGGTAAATTGCTGTCACATCCTCGATGTGATTTGCCCTATTTCGTTTTGTACACTAGGTACACTAGCCGGGGCTTCACTATGATTCTGGATTTTATAATTTTTTAACATAATAAAAAGAATATATATTTAATATGGTTAAAGAATATATTTTCTTGCAAGATAAGACAATGAATCTGTCACAATTATTAAAATAAAAAAATCATAAAACAAACGAACAATATGACAATGAATTGAAGCTTACTGCAGTTTTTTAATTGGAAGATATAATGCGAAACCGGACATTGAAGTCAGGCTTACTCTATTGGGAGTAGGATAAACGAAGAAAAAGAATAAAAGAATAGTCCAAAGGGAAATCCCTTTCAATGAATTATTACATTTTATATTTAAAAAATTTATTTATTTACTTCTTTTTTATTAGTGCGTTATTGGATCACCATTTGAAGGACAAAATACAAGTTTACTTACCACTCTTTTTATAAAATTTTTTAAATAGTGGTGGTATAGGAAATTAAGGAATTTTTAAGGTTTTCTAGAAAATGCTATAGTCAGCTTACAAGTTCTTACCTTTATAAAACATTATAAAGACGTGTTATATAAATAATATTATTTAAATATTTTGAGTTCATATAGAATTTTGTTTACAGTTTTTTTTTAATACTATACTATTCTTTATTATACTTGTTTCAATTAATTTTGTTATTATTATAATTATTTTAATTAATATCATAATTATTATAATTATTAATATCACCGCTTCAAAATTATTACTATTATGAATAATTTTCATTATTATTATCGTTATAATTAACGCCATTATTATAATTTATCTATTATTCTTAATATTAAACATTATCATTATTATTAGTATGTACCTATTATTATTAATAACTCTCATTAATATTATTAATTTTAAAATAAAGCAAGGTTCTTAATTATTTATATGAAATATTAAAAATAATTAGGTATTAGTTTTAGTTTATTTTGGTTAATATACTATTCCAAAATTGAATATTAAATTTTTATCTATTTTCGTGTAATTTAAAAATTTTATATACATCTTTTTATTCAATTAATTTGTTATTCGCTTATTATATTATAAACTTATTAGGATTACGAATTCTAAAATGCAAAAATATCATATTTGAAAAGGTTTTAATTGTTTAAGGTCTTAAGTTAAAAATTCTCGCTATATATGCAAGTATCTATGTGCATCAGTACAAACTGCAAGTAACCGACGATGCACGTGCCTGTAACATGTGATTTTTATTAATGAGTTGACAATCTTCTCCCCTTCTTCAATTATCTTAGGATTTCAAAACTGAAAAAATTACTTGTATAAGAATAAAAGGAAAAAGAGAAAAGTTTTTGAAGTTTCATTTCTGAATTTTAGTTTAGCGAGTTAGTGCCCTAGCGTTACTATAAGATTTATTTTATCTCTTTATTATAATATACCTTGATGTATTGTTATCTAAAGAAACAGAACTCATTATGAGTAAGTGTACTTACTCATTGTGTGTGGATTTACATTTGTAATAGCCTCATATATGTACATGATAAATCTTAATATTATAATAATATAATAATTCAATAATTTTGTGTACATAAGTTGTATAGTGTTATTGAAAATAAAATATTAGTTTATGATACAATGTAATTATTAAAAGATAAATACAAAAAATTATTTCATTAATTTGCTTACAACGGACCATCTGATCCTGATCTTTATGTATTTAAAAATATAATTAATAATGGATTAACTATTGTTTCATAATGACCGTTTCTTTTTCCTTGGAGGATAGCTGTTTTATGTCCATTTAATTAAGCATAATAGTCTGTTTATTGTAATGATTAACAATAATTATAATTATAGAAATGTCTGCTTTTATATTTATTGCTTGATACAATAATATCTTGATGAGTTATTAGAATAGAATGAAAATGTCAGAACAAATTTTGACATGGGTGACATGAACATCGAGCTTAGAAAATAAAACAAACAAAACAACGATAAAAAAAGTTAGGTATTGCAACGTATGGCTACGTTGCAATCGCGCCGACATCGCGGCTTGAGAGCGGTAAAGGTGAAAATGAAGAGGGTTGTTCCCTACGCCCAACGAAATACATAGGATAAAAGAACCTTTAGTGAAAATGTGAATGTGTGTGTACGGGTATGAGTAACGCGGTGCGACAGATGCGTACGTATATACATGCGCAACGCCAGGTGTAAGTGCGCATGTGTACATGAGTGATGCGCAATCTGCATAGCGACAGCCACTGGACACTGCGTTGTGCGCGAGTAAGAGAGAACGCGAGTATGCCCCGCAGTATTGGACGCTGCGTATTGCATGGGTAGAGAGAATGCAGAGTAAGAGAGAGCGCGAATATACCCCGTAGTGGGGAAGCACTGCGTGGTGCTTAATATTGAAAAACGCTGTCTTTATTTTACCCCCTATCTTATCATGCTTGCTTAATCTGTAGGAAGGACGGAGACCTGACCAGGGACTGATATCCACGCTCTTCGGAAAACAGGAGGAGGGTCGGTTCACCCGTTCCATAAGGACTACCCAATACCATCGGAAGAAACGATGTTTCATCACTATCCGTAATGACGTTCGATAAGTCTAGTCTTTATCGACTTCGGGCCATCGATTCACTCGTAAGAGGCGGCACGCTTAAATAGTGTCGCCAGCAGAACTGCAACATACACCCCCAACATTACATCACCACGCTAATTGATGGCACCACTACAGAGATTGGCGTGGATAATACCAGTCGATAATACCACCTAATATCCAAGGTTCAACCAACAAGGTACTGATCAGAATAGATATGCTTAGCCACATCGGGCTCTAGTTTATCCTTGTCAGGGAGACAATCTTTCCGCCAGCAATCACCATTTGTCTTGTGGGATTTATAACGCTGAAGTATGAGGAACGGCGAAAACTTAACTGATGAAGCTGCGCTATCGACGCTGAAATCTTGCTATGCAACAAAAATAAACGAATACGTTGATAAAAAGCTCATAGAGGCGGTCATCAAGTCTTCCAACAGCCCTTGGAATACGCTGCTAGTGTTCGCTCGGAAGAAATACAGCTAATATCGATTTTGCACCAATTACCGACGTTTTAATACCATCACCAATAAATACGTCTACCTCCTACCACAGATCAACGCAATCTTAGATAATCTGCGGGGAGCGTAGAACCTATCCACAATCTATCTGTGGAACGTATGGTAAATAATGGTACTGGCAAGTGCTTTTGAAGAAAAACTGTAAGCTTCTCACGGCCTTTATTGTACCGAATGGAGCGCTCTTGCAATTTCGAATTTTTCCATTCGGTCTGCACTCCACTCTGTATTCCTGTATTTCAACGCCTCGTGGACTGAGTAGTCACGTCTATGACGGACCATAACATCTTCTACTACATCGTGATCATAACGGTAAACTTCGAGCACCATTTCCATTTGGTCAAGGAGATCCTGAATCGACTTTGGGAAGCCAAACTGTAGCCAAATGACGCATTAGACACTACGAGCTGATGTACAGCGAGCATAAAAATAGTAAAGCTTTACAAAAGCCGCGTTAGAAGCACCTCGGAATATCAAGACAATAGATCTCTGCGACGCTGATACAGACGTCGCTCTAGACGTCGCCGATGCCACCAACAACGTCACCGTTAAAATCACTATCGTAATATCGCCGCCGTCAATAACAACAAAAACTCTGCTCCCATTAACGGTTCACTTGGCAGCCAGATTCCGAGAGCGACCGGTACATAAATGGTTCTCTTTCACAATTGTCTCACAGTCGAGGTACTCGGGGAAGTAGCCGGTGTCGAACGTTTTACGAGGGATACAAACGATAGTTGTACCTTTGCCCCAGGACAGGGACACTGTTTAGATACGAGCTAGTATGAGATACAAGCTACGGACGTATGTTCCAACACCCTCCTCCAAAAAAAGAGTGTGATGCGACAGACAAGTCCATTCTGAGCTCCTACCAGTACCGCGGATCGCGAGCAAGCAGACAGAGGTAGAATCAGTGATACACGGATGCTAGCGACGTGTCCGGGCCGCAGATACAGTAGCGTGGTAGCGAGGCGGGCCGCTTTTTATTGCGCATTGCAAGAGTGGTAGTGTGTGTATGCGAGAGTATGTATGAGTGCTACAGAATGTAGCATGTGTGCGCGATAGAATGCTAATTAAGAGAGAAATCGTAGTGGGCGTACGTGGCGCAGCGAACGTGCAAGAAAGAATGCTGAGCGAATGAGAGATAGTGACCGTGTAGTGGAAGGGTGCGGCGTAGCACATGAGCGAGAGAGCGCCGAGTGTTTAAGAGAGAGAATAGCCGCGTAGTGAAAGCAAGCGACGTTGCATGAGTGAGAGCATGGGAGCAGAAGAGGTAAACCTAGCTACATACTAAAGCTAAAGTCCAGCGCTACTAGGCCAACAAAAAGTGTTCCTAATCTAGGCGGCGTTAAGAAAATTAGAAAAAGGAAAGAATTTCACAAAAGATCAAAACAGCGACAGCGGAACGGGAACGTTTGGAGGGCAGCGTTCTAGCGTCGCACAGAAGCAACCTCCAGGTGCTTTATGTAAATAAATATAACCGCCGTCGTAAATAAGCTAATAAATGTATACAGAACACTGTGATATTATATTTACCATATTATATAGATGAAGTACATTCACCGAGAGTATTATAAGTTCTTAAGTTCAAATACGCCGCTATTCTTTACTTGCCTCATCTCTACGCTTCGTCTTCCATTATAAACCCGGTCTGACCTCGAGGTATCCAGGGCGGAATATCCAGGTAAGCGTAGGGGACCAAGTCGTCACCAATACGAATGTATGCGGGTAAGTGAAGAAGGAAAGAAGAGAAAAGAGAAAGAAAGAAATCACAACCGTTAAACAACCGTTACAGATTTATAAAACGAACAGTTCGTAAAAACATTATAAACTTTATCACCATGTGACTTAGGAAAGAAAAATTTAAACAGATTTTAAGATTTTTGAACACCAATTTCATGACAGCAACAGCTACAGCTAAATAGCTATTAGCCTCTGTGTTATTTATTAATATACAAGAGAAAATAATACAATTTTCAAATAACAAGTTTGAAGACAATGTATAAATAAAATAATATTTAAAAAAATATATTTATTATTAAATTCAATCATTTGTATTCTATTCTTTTATTATTAAATATTCTATTTTAATTCTATACTTTAAAAACAGAATAAAAGAGAATAGGTCAAATAAATTAACTTTCAGTAGAATCTGAAGTAAAGGTAAGATGGTGTGGACTAAGGATTTAAGCCCCCGATATATACTATACAACTTCGCCTAGCATATACGTCCATGTGCTGATATATATAGAACTATGGCCTGCACGATATAACATACATACACTATTTAGTAAATTGAAACGCGACGACAAAATCAAGCAATGTGATTGAAATGATGACGCTTCCTAGAAAAATCATAAGACGGGGCGCTACAAGCTCTAAGTCAAAAGAAAATTGGTGACCTTCATAAAATAAAATAACAGAGAAGCTGAAGAACAGAAAACCAACACCTACGTTGTTTCGATCATTAGCTACCTACTCATGATTCACCTTTTAAAGACGAATATTAAATATTAAAAAATACATATTAACGTCACAAATGTTAAACTAACATTGCTATGTTTATCCTGCGCTGTTTTTACATTTTTGTTCTATTTTATTTTTTTTTTGTATTTTGCTTTTTCTTTGCTGGGCTCCTTCTCAATCCTCCTGATTCGAAGTACTTAAGGCCACACGACAGAATGTTAATGAGGAGGTCTTTTTCTGTAATGAAAATAAGTTTGCAGGATTTAATTATTCTGTAGATATAATTAATTATATAAAAAATATAAATAAAAATATAAAAGAGCATTATTATTGCGCTTATAATTTAAACGTTAAGCTTTGTTACATATCTGTAAGTGCGGCATGTACAAGAAAGTATATGTGTGTGTAGAAGTTTGTGTGATATTTATTTGTATCGTAAACGTGGAGAAAGAGGAGAAAAACGAAGGCACAGTCGAAGGTGTGTATTTTATTTGTGTACAACTATGACTTCTTCGGAGCAGCGCAACAATTGCTTTAAGGTGCATACACTAGCGTTTTGGCTGGAGTAATACATTGGCTGTTTAGGTGAATATTCAACAACAACTAGTGAAGAGGCACAGTGGGTTCTTCTAGCGCTTTTTACACTGACACAACAGGCACAGAACTTATCACTTCGTTTTCTTCACGAGTGGGCCCTTTTGTAGATCTTGCTGCCGGTTTGACTCTTGGTCACCAACAAAATGTCAAGGGAGTACCCAAGAAGATTACCAGAAGAGGCAAGCGCCGTTCTCTCTCGGAAAGAGGGAAGTTTCACCGCGCGCGAACGATGATTACGCACCGCCACGCACAGAGAGAGAGAGAGAGCCGAGCATCGTTGTTACAATACTAAGCTGGCTTTTCTCTATGTCTGTATCCACTTATTTGGTATTTTTCATGACTTTTATCGTTTCTAAAGCGACTATTAAATTTCTGATGACTTTTTGATAACGAAACTGACAGGGGTTGAAAATTCGAAATTCGTAACTATCCCCATCGAATTTCAAAGATTAAAACATTTTTTAATACCTAAAATGTTGAAAAATAGACTTTATTTAATACTTTAAAAGTTAAGTAACTTATAAGTAAAGCTGTATCGTTATTTATAATAATTTAGAAACATTATTAAGAGCGTGAATATTTAGATACTTTTTAATATAATAAAATTGTAAAGAGAAATGTTAATCTAAAAAAATATACAACACAGACAGAATTTATAAAAAAAATAGTTGTTACTACTTCGTAATCTGAAATATTACTATGTTAAGGATATTATTATTCATACAAGATTTTAAAATAAACTTAATATATTAAATTTATTAAAAAACTGTAAATATATTATTTTTTGATAGCAGAATAAACAAAACTTAAGTAGGGATATACTCTCGTAAATAAGTTTGGATTATCTGTGGCACATGGAATATATACTAAATGAATATATACTAACAATGTTACAATTAAAAATCAATAAACCACCGCTGTCACCCTGTATGATATAAAAAGGTATTATTATTTAGATATCTTCATGTATTAGAAAAAGATACAGATTATTATATCTTTATTTTGTACAAAAGATTATTACTTATTTGAGATATACAAGTACAAATCTAAAATTGTTTTTACAAATTTAGAAATTTAAAAAACAAATTTAAAAAATATACAACGTAAATCAAATAATATGTAATATTAAATAAATATTTTATTATAGTTTCAAAACCCTATTATCAAAAGTTTAGATCATAAATAATTTAATGTGTTGCTATTTTTTTTTCTAAGTCATTTACGATAGAATAAATTTTTGGAATCCAATCATCCACCACTTCCTATCCTTCCTAGCGTACAGCTAGATTCCTAGCATATACCTATGTCTATGTATAATAGGAAACTGAAATCGTAATTTACAATCCTTATTGTTATTACGGAAAGCTTTTGAAGTTCTTGTAAATTTATGGTTGATGGATATTCTATAAGTCCCCATCCAATTATACTAGTATTAGTACCAGATTGAATATCTTCCTTCGAAAGAATTCCTGCTTATTGGAATTCATTGAATTTAATAGATTTTTTTATTTATTAAATCTCAAAATTTATTTATTCAAAATTTGTATATGAAATTTGTATAAAAATGTTCTCTTGTTCATATTAACAACATTAAAATATTAATTTTCAATTTATGAGTATGAAATTGAAAAAATTATAAAATAATTGAACTTTAATTACATATAAAAAAAGCAACAGAACATCTAATTTCTACCCGAATGTATAATAACTCTCTCGAAATACAATAGAATTATTAAATGTCTTTATATATTAATAAAAAGTTAAAGAAATATGGTATAACTATAGTTTTCATAAATTGAGGATACGACACACAAGAAGACCCTTATTCATTGTTATTTTATTTAGAATATAATCTAAACAATTATTTAAATTTATCTAACAGTTAATTAAAGTTCTTGATTTAATCGGAAAAATAAATAAAAATTAATATATTATAAAAATACATTTAATTTATTTCATGTCTAAATTAATAAAATACCTTTAAAAATTATAATATAAGATGCAGATATTGATTACTTATAAATTGAATTGATGCAGCGCAAATTATATTTTTGTTACTTTTTAGTAAGTTATGATAGTTTATAATCTTATGTGTATACTATAATAATTTTCAAGTAAATTCATAAGTTAATACAATTAATAAATCAACTAGAGTAGAAAATTATGAAAGTGGCACATTAACTCATAAAAGTATTCATGATAGCTTTGTAAATAGATGACGTTTATATAGTTAGTTCATAATCATTATTTTAAATTATATTTTTCAAATATAAATCTGATCTACCTTGCCTTCCTCAGATGAATACTATCCGAACTATCTTCCATTAGGGGAATTGCAACTTTAAAACAAATATGCTTTAGTCACGATGTAAGATTGATCCTTCCCCAAGTTCCACTTCTTCTACTGCTCCGATTGCCACTGAATCGGGAGCCCCTGTGCACCTTTCTTTGAGATTTGATCCGTAGCGACGTCGCTCTAATTGAGGCATGTTCTCTTTAACAGTTACCAAATCTAATCATCGTGTAGCTCTTGTAAGCCAGTGATAGGCAACCGTAGCCGAAGATCAGTTGTATTGCTCAAGTGGAAAAAACTGGGGTCTTCCTCGTACCTGTTCGCCGCTTGGATGAATAATCCTGGATCCTTTCCCAGGATTATCTTGCTTTCCTCTCTCTCTCTCACTCTCTCTACTTCAGAACAAACACGTGCATGGTGATCTTGTTCGTACTAATAGAGGTCTATTTGCACGAGTTCAGTAAATTTTTAAATAGGATATACGTACCGCGTGTCAGATTTAAAGCAACTAGAATTCATTATAGAGAGGTAAAAAAAGATAGTGATAAAAGCTACTGAATTAAATACTCGACAAAATAGATTATTCAGCTACCCAATATAACATGGATAAACCAATATTATTTATAGGTATTATATACCTTGAAGCATTAGCATTGACACTATGAGCAAAAATTAAACAATCTTTAGTATAACATTAAGAGTTTCTCTTCGACTATACATATAAATAAACGCTGTATGAAATATGTATAAACTTATCTAGCAGCAGAATTTGAATAAAATATAAATTTTGTTAGCAAAAAAACTAACTTGTAGAGTGCCATTTTCCATAAGAACTCATCCTAATCCTTATCTGAATAAATATTACATATCACACAATGATTTTATAAATACTTTTGAAAATTTTATTGCAAATAATTTATGCATTCAAGGACTTTTTGTACATAAAAAGAAAGACTACTCAAAGCTGTCATATTTGTTTCAATGTTACATTTCGAAAGAAATAAGATGTATATATATATATATACATCTTGGAAGTTATGAAGGTCTCTCGATCTACAAATGTTAACTGTCTTTATCCCAACGTCTGCATTCTAACTAATAATAATATAAAAGTGAATATAATACTAGTAGCTTTGTTAAAAATTTCAAATAAGTGTCTTATTTCACCCTAACCTCATAAATGTTTTCATAATTTTTTTCATGAATTTATGAATTTATCTTTATTATAGCGATATCGTTGAAGCTACCATCTACTGGCGTTATAGGTAAATACTCAGAATGTAAAATAGTACAACAAATTTTATATGTGCTTGATTTATTCCAAGAACTGCTTCTTCTGATATAAATTCTGATAACAGAAAAAAAACTCTTGCCTATTAGATAAGCAATGAGCCGCTGTCAGAATATGTTGCTTTGTAAATGTTGTACTACCACAGAAATGTTCATTTCCAGTCGACATTCGAAATGACACCATAAACGGAAAATCCTTAATATCTGCATGTGTAGATCACTTATTCTTCTTGTTTTACCTATGATATCAACAATAATTGTATTAATTATTTTATGAATATTCAAAATTACTTAATGGATATACTATTTTAACTTATATAACTAACGTATTAATTTTATAATAATACAATTGAACTAATATCAATTAATAATTGAACTAATAATAAATTTTCTAGCTTAATTTTTTCTATATTTTTTATATTACTTACATTATGTGATTTGTATTTATCAAAAAGTTTTTATAATTTGATAGGTAATATTTTTATTGAAAAAAATATTAACATGATTATAAGTACTTCAAAAATTTATTTTTCTATTATATAATTTTCAAAATTTATTTTTTCACTTTGAATAAAATATATTTTTAATAAAGTAATTTAAAATAAAAATATTACAAATAAATAAAAAAATTTGTTTCTGATACGTTATCTATATCTTACTACATATGAGAAATAAGTTCTTTTTCAGTAGCTAGTATAGTTCTTGAAAATTTTTCTTCTTGAAAGGAAAGAGTACAAATAAACAAATTAAAAAATTCGTTTATAAATAAATTATGTATGGATTATAAAATTCATTTAAATAGGAAACCAATGTTCTGTTTATATTATTAGAATGTCTTTGATATCGCTTTAATGAAGCAGTTTACTGGCTCACCTTAGAAAATTAAATTTGAAGTCTTCCTTTGTCATAACTGAGCGCATAAACTGAACTATAAATAATATTATATATGGAACAATTGGTCTCCTTGAAATATATGAAATCTTACTTTCATCCATTCTCGAGTCTGAATTAATTCTATCTTTGTACCGATGCTGCTAGAAAAGGCTTTAGTTTTTTATTCATTTTCTGATTCTAGGGTTAGAATTCAACATGTAATGGTAGTTTTTAATTGGTTCCTAGCCATTATTAGATTTTAGTAATACACAGAAAAAAAGTAGAATACTCGATGATTTTCAAAGGAAAAGAAGTTAATTAAATTTCAGATACTTGCAAGTGTGCGGCATAAATTTTGTCATGGTATTACTGTTCAATTTAAATGGCAATAAATATGAAAACAATGGAAAATATTTCTGACTCTTACCTGTTACATCTCGAGAATCAGTCTTATATTAGATAAAGCATATGTAGGTTATATGACAGAATACAAGGAGTTTGATTATTTCAGTTGATGCAAATCTCGAAAGTTGACATAATGATCCATAGTTTTTTATTCATGTTGTATTTTTCTATCATATCAAAATATTTTGTTAATTTTATGTTAATCCTAAAGATTAAGATTTATAAATAACCTTTTGTATTAAAGCTGAATGATTCTTATTGCATTATATATCAATGCTTGTAACTAAGATTTTTTATGTACTTCTTCAATTTATTGATGAAAAAAATCGTTTTTCAAAAGGAACTAATAACTTCAGAACTCATATTTGCACGCATTAGTGACTTTTTCACTGGAGGTAACACTGTCATAAGTGGTAAGAACGAAGGTTCAGCTATGTATATTTTTATCAACTATTGTCGTGAATTTAATGGATTGATGGCTAATTATGAGTTGACTGGATATTACCGTATTAAAAAAATCTCTTCAGCTTGCATTTGGTGTTCAAAATATTTTCCTTACTATAATTGTATGAATTCCCTGGTATAATCCCTTTTTTCTACAAATCATTATTTCACAGTATCTTTTTCTACTTATAAAAGTATTATTTTCTTACTGTAATTGTACAATTATTAAACGAAAATGGAAAGAAAGACATAAAAAATAACACAATACTTTTCTGATTTGAAATTGTTTTGGTTAGAGAAAATACGAACAAAAGGGTAGGCACTTTACTATACGGATTATGATATTGAAACTTTTAGAACAAAAAGTGCTACAATAGAAAAATTCGCACATAGAGGGTGCTCGATCCATGCATCTAACATGGGTGCTCCCAGGAATAGAAATCAACCTGATGCAAACATCACATGAAAGCGGTAGTATTGTTGTAGCGATACAGTGGAAGCTTATTTCGCACATTCGGAAATTTTGCCATCAATATATTCCTTTTAACTTAAATTATTTTTAAATTTATTTAAAATATTTTGAAACTTTAGTAGATTATTTTATGATGTTACTACTAAGGCATTGTTACTATTTGTTTTCTGCTTAAAATATTCTAAGTAATATTTATATACAAAGCACACCTATATATCAATGATTATGTTATATATCAATGATTTTTGAAATATTACTATTTCAACTTGATAAGAAAGAAAGAATTTGACAAATAATAATTTATATAATATAGAAATTATAATATAATTTTATAAAATGGATTTAAGTTCATTTTTATTCAATCACTTAATCGTATGAATATGATCAATTCTACGGTGCAAAAGTTAAAAAAAGTTGTTATTCGAAAAAGTATTCATAAAAGTGTAAGCAGTGGAAATGAAATTTTTCTGTATATTTTAAAACTAATATTTAAATTAAAGAATTTATAAATTAATAAATTGTTAAAATTAAAAAAATTATAATTAAAAAATACTTATATTAAACTCACCCATTACTAACACTTTCATCATAAAAATATTTTTATGATGATAACGTTCATTTCTCTGTTTATAAATCAATAAGTATTGAAAGAATTATAGCATCAGACTGAGTTTAAATGAATTTTGGATTTAGCGTCTATGGCTCTGTATTATATTTACTTTTGTTTCATAAACTATATAAAATTTTCTTAGCCACCTAACTATTTAAATCAATGGTAAAATAAATATTATTTCTAAAAATTCATTATCTTCTTTCTTCAAAATCAAAGTAAATAATAGAAAATAAAGCCATGCTTTTAATCTTATATATTCTGCAGATATTGATATTTCTTACAATATGCGATATTGATATTTCTTACAATATGCGATATTGATATTTCTTACAATATGCGATATTGATATTTCTTACAATATGCGATATTGATATTTCTTACAATATGCGATATTGATATTTCTTACAATATGCGATAAAAATATTTATATGTGCACACGAACATATATATTTATTTATTTATTTATAGTTAATGAAATTAAAGTGTTTTTAATTATACGATATAATTTTTGTACAACATTTAAATTACTTTAAAATTTTTGAAGACGTTTTATGCTGAAGTATAAAAGAAGGATTGTAAGCAATGATTACGCGGGCATTTTAGTTAAGGTGAATAACTTTATTTAATATCAAAAATTATATGTGACGGTTTCATGAATTTAGCCTCAATTCTCGTACACAATTGGTTCTAGTTTTTCTCTTTTCATCCCAATGCTTTGAACATCCATCTTCAGAAACACCTATATAATTCTTTTAGCCTCTGTTATTAAACCTATTCTACCTCATCAACATTTACAAAAATTTTTTAGATCGGCAATAAATCGTACTAGAAGGCTAGCACTACTGCATAGAGAATTGATTGTTTTTAGTATCGTTGTAAATAGTGTTTACATTTTAAAGTCTTTAAAGAAATTTACTTTTAATATAATACAAACGTTTGAATTAAAATATAATTAAATATAAGACGGAGTAAGATCCTCTTAACTTCAAATAGCTTCGGCTTTACCTTAATCTTTTTATTCTAGGAATGTAAAACTTAGTAAAAACATTACTCTATAAATGAAAATGTACTATCCCACATCCTTTCTTTAAATCCATTAAAAAGTCATAAGACCAGTCTCCAACTGATTTCAAGAATATATATTAAAACAATTAAATGTTACATCATGTTAGGTATGTTTAAAATATATTTATTTCTTTCTTAACCTTAGCGTTGATTATTTGAATAGTAATTCGAAAATAGTACGTTAAAGCAAGAAAAAAAAATGGATAAAATAAGTCAAAATACGAGGATTTATTAATTTATTAGAAAAGTTAATTTTTTATACGAGAATTTATATATTTACTTGAAAAGTTACTTAATTTTTTATACAAGGATTCATATATTAACTTGCAATGTCAATTTTGTTTGATTTTATTAAGAATTTGTTGTATTATCACAAAACCATTCATAATAATACAAATACATTAAAATATATTTTTAACAAATGTGATGTTAAAAAGTGATTTTATGATAATGATTTCCTATATCGTGAAATCTTTTTAGATTAGAAATTTTTGAATTAAAATAAAATCAAGTAATATTTCATGTTCTACCATAGTATTCGTAGCTATGTATATTTTAAATAATGAATTAAATAATTAATTACCATAGTATTCGTAGCTATGTATATTTTAAATAATGAATTAAATAATTAATTACCATAGTATTCGTAGCTATGTATATTTTAAATAATTAATAGAGAATTTCATTTTATTGTTAATAGTTGATTTAACTTTACTACAGGAATATTTTTTCAAAATATTTAAAACCTATATAATCAATCATTCTGATAACTGATGATTTTTAATCTTCGATACACCTTAATATTTTATATTGATTAAATAATAAATTTAATTTTTTATATATTTAAATATTTACCTGTGAATGCTTATTGAATATGTACAGATAATAAAAATTCGGCTTAATTCTTTAAGTCTAATTAAAATTTATTTAAAGTAAAGATATATCATTGGTTAAATATCAAATAAAAATTAAACCAGTCGAATTTTGGTAAGTTACAATTATGCAAAGACTTTCACGTAAAAAAACCTCTTAAATAATTAAGAAACTCCATTTAAATATGTTCAACTAGATATATTATATATATTTTATTACTTCTTTTACAATATTGTCATAAACTAAAGATATAAATAGATTTGTTTTTCTCTTAAAGTATATTCTACACCTTCTAGAAATCAGAAGTGATTTTTTATAAAATTTCATTTTGAATTTTCTAAATTATCACACGAATGTACAATTTATTGAAAAATTCTTATATGAGATTGAATCTTCAAAAAATTAGTATCGAATAAATTATAATTGTTTACAATATAATTTCTAAATAACTATTTTATTTTCACTTTAAACAAACATATTTTTAATGTATATTATATTCATATCTAGTAGCATTTTTATTAGTACTATTTACAAAGATTGAAAAAATTATAAAATAATAACAAAGTATTTATTTATATGAAAAATTTTTTCAAATGTATAAATTTAATACAAAAAAATAATTTATTATTTGTTTAAAGCATTTATTCATCACATGCATGTATTCAGAATTAACAATGACTAAATTATCATACTTTTGATATTTAATAATAAAAGTTTATTTCTACAAAAAATTATGTAATACAAATAACATGTTCTATACTTTATTTATCGTTTACTTATACATTGCGACGGAGAAGTCCGTGAACTTATAAGAGTATGTGTAATAAAGTGTTTATGGGAAAGACGAGACAGTTACGTGGAAATAGATGCTTATGCGAGAGTGAGGGAGAAAGAGCGTATGCAGCATAGTGCCGGCCGCAAGTGTGCGAAGCATAAGTGAGAGAGAATGTGAATAAGTGGGTGACAGAATGTCACGTAATGGGAGTACATGGCCCAGTGTAGAAGCGAGAGAGAGTGCCAAGTCAGCGAGCGAGAGAATGTCTACGTAGTAATCGTGAGAGAGAATAAAGAGTGAGTGAGAGAGAGCATGGAGCCTGGGAGAGGAGCCTTGGTTATGCTTTCAGCCTTGGCTATACCCTAGCTAGCGCAATGTTAGATAATTTTTTCGATATTAGATTATTAGGATTTTCTATAAAAATATATTATATGTAAAATATAATGTATGAAAAAATGACATTATTAAAATTTAGAAATTTGTTAAATGTAAACAAAATTTTATTTACACCATATTTCATATTATATTGTAATGAAAAAATTTTTTATAATATATATAATATTTTATAATATAAAATAAAATAAAGATTTTTAATGTTTTAGTAAAATTAAAGTATAAACGAAATTTTATCTACTTGAATTTCCATAAAATCTTCATATAATGTAATAGATATAGTTAAAATGCTTTGACAAATGAGATTATTGTTTAAAATGTACATTTTGCAGAATCAGTTTTCTACTATTGATAATAATATAATGAAAGTAAGATCTATTTTGTGATCGACACATTAATTCTATTATTTATAATAAATATGTAACATTTAAAAATATATTGTAAAATGTAGATGAAAAAAAAATTTTTCGAATAATATAAAAGTAAATATTATTAATAATAATAGAAAAAAAGAAAAAAGGAAATTTTTATCTTTTGTATTGCTCTTATGTTTTGCGATTTAATATGAATTCATGCATTTATAAATTTTGAATAACTGGTAACAATCTTCTTGAACAATTAAATATTGGTGTAGAAAGTAAATTGTGAATTATTTTAAACATCAGTCCTTTAAATGAAAAGCTTGATCATGAAGAATTATAACAATAATTTTTTGCTGTGAAATAATATTAGTAGAAACTATTTATTGAATCACTTTAAAATCTAAAAAACAGCAAACAGATAAATTTATTATTTGTATCGAGATCTGTTTATATAGTAATCTTCGGTAATCATATTTAAATTAAAAAATTTTCAATATTAAAACATTATACAAATTTTAGCTGTATTCTAGAGATCGACAGGGTCAGTTAGACAGTCGCCTTGGGAAGGGTGGATTGATTACTGTGGAGATGTGGAGCTCGTTAAATATATGTTTTAAATTTTGATCGTTTATATACAAATAGTTCCAATTAATAGAAATTCTCTCGAGGCGGTGGTCGAAAGGGACAATTTCTTATCTGTGGTTCTGTCCGTCTCGTTCTACAGACTCTCCTCTTTTCCCCATGATTGTCCTCTTCGAACTATAAACACTATTCCTGTGTTCTAAATAGACTAATAGAATGAGAATAAATGTACTAAAAAATTTCTGTTTATATTTTTTGTTGTATTAGAATTATTTAGATTTTGCGACTTAATTTCATTATTTGTTTGTTTAATAATGTCGAATTTTAATACTTTTGAGGTTCGATGATAATACGTATTTTTGATTGAGTATAATTTCATATTATTTTAATTTCAAATAAAGCTTTTGTATATTGAATAACTTCAGATTTTAGTTTATTCATATCAAATATTGCCATTCTTGTTTTAATTCCGTTCTTATATTTTTCTATAAAGAACATTATGGTTAATTTTTCTTTATAACAAGTTTCTGCTATTGAATACCGTAATACTATTGCATTAAATTGCTCTTTTTTTTAATTAAAATACACATTAAAATTGTGTTTTCTGAACACCCATTAATGACCTTGATATTAGAGTTAAGTTACATCAGCTTGCCTTGCAAGATAAGCTGAACAGCGTCAGGACCGGATAACCTTTGCTTTTTACTCTTTAGATCATTTTCGCTCTGATAAGAGAGAAATAGTTTTATTATTATTAGTAGCCTTAATAAGGGTAGAGCGGTTTCGTTCTGGTAATTTACTATGACAAGACCAAATTAAAAAACAGTCTTGAATCGCTCTGAAAGGAATGACTACGATCGCTTCATTAGAATTGGAACTTGGATGAATTCAATAAAAGATTAGAAAAAGATTAGAAGTATGTAGTATACGGTCAATCCTTTCTAGAAAAGAGATAGCATATGTACAGCTCTTTCGCTGTATAACGGTGTTTGAGCGAAGTAGAGATCGAAGTCTGTCATTATACCCCTAACATCGGCTCTAGTCTTTTAGCTTCTCGTAACAACTGATACAGTTTCTTTTAAGCACTCTCCTTTATGCCTTTATTTAATTCAGTGATATTCCAATTGGAATAAAATACTCCCCTCCACTATTACCTAGCCTAATAAGTGAAAAGATTTGCTGGATCGTGGATGGATGCGGGAGCAGTTTGGCTATGCCATTGGGGTATGGCCTTGGTTTTTCCCATGCTTGCCTCTTTTCTCTCTCTCTATGGATCACTCCAATGCGTGTGCAGGGGTAGGTCTCGTCCATACGGTTGAGCCCTGCCTCGTCATATATTTGCGGGCTGACACAAGACAGCATTTCTTACAGCAGTGAAATTACAGTTACACGCACTCGGTATACATTAATCTTTTACACTATCAAAATACCTTTTTTTGTAATGAATATGATAAGAAATATTAATTCTAACGTTACTTAATATTTCAGCAATTCTTTATTTGCTATTTTTATTGATTTTCAAAACCAATCTTTGTTAAACCATTAACTATTTGTACTATTTATACCATTTAGAATAAAGCTTTTTTAAAAATAAATCAATTGAAATATTTTTAATTTAATAAATTTCAATACTGAAGATGTATTGTTACTTTTGAGAAATTTCTTAAAATATTTTACGGTTAAATATTGTAAATGATGTATAATTACTATTTTTATAACTACGATTTTTATCATTACTATAATTATAATTATAAGACAATGTTTTATTAATAACCTTGTAAAGTTGCGAATATCAAGAGAAACAAATATCTTTCATCTGAAACATTTGTATTTAGTATATATAAGCTGACTTGATAATATATTTATAAAAGCAATTAATGTATCTTACATTTTTGGAATTATATAATTTCTAATAATATATTTTGAAATAATTTTCCAAAATTTAGCTTATTTTTTATAATTAAAATTAAGTTGTCATTTTTATGTAAAATAATAGATTTAATTAATGAAAACAGTAACATCATCATATTTAAATATATTGTACTATTTTATAAAGTTCAAATTAATTGTTTTTATATTTATTTATCCTCCGAAAATAAACGAATACAATAAACTGGTTTAAATTAAATATAATAAATATAATACCTTATGCAATTGGATTCTGTCATATGCAATTACTGACGAACATTCCCTTCGCTTTCGATTAATTACTAATTCGATTGGCACTTTTTGAAAGTAAATAAACTTGATCTTGAACTTACCTCTTCAATCTTGCTATTTAACGAATAAAAAACCACTCAATATGATGAGAAATGAACGGAAAAAAGAACCTGCTTATCCAGTTGGTTATTTCCTTTTCGTTTAATTTTTAAATAGTGTATGTACTAGTCTTTAAGTGAAAATAACTAGATTTCTAGCATATATATATATATATTACACGTAGAGGAAAGGCCTATAACCTCACAAGTATCTAGCAACTTGTGACACTACTGAAAAACTTGGTCAAGAAATCTTACGAGTTAGATAAGTCAAAAGTATCTACTAGTCTGAAAAATTAGAACTACAGTACTTTACAAAAAATGTTGTATATTATATTATAAAATATTATCAAAAAGCCATTTTTATAAAAATATAAGTAATAACATATTAAATTTATTTAATTCTAGTATATAATTATTTTTGTATTATTTTGTCAAATATAATTCTGTTATATTTAGATATTTTGTCGAGCTTGATAATTCTTTACATTAGTATAATTATTTGATATAATTAGTATAATTAATATTTAAACTTAATTTGATTGATATTTAGATAAAATCAAGCAGAACAATTTAAAAGTAAATTTTTACGTATAATTAAAACATTGGATTTTTGTAAGAAGAACACGAGCTATTAGCATTATTTTTAAATTATTCAGAATTTATAGTGAAAATGAAACTGCCGGTTAAATTTTTATGTTGGGCATTTTAGTTATTGAGCCAGAATATATATATTACTATTAATAATAATTTTAAATAACCAAATTTTTTTCAGATACTATAAATATAGTTAGACAACATCTTCTGATTATTTATAATATATAATGAATAAGATAATTACATTATAAAAAATTTATTAGTAAATATTAACTCTTATTTAGGAAATATTATTGGATATTATTGATATATATTTGATTGTAATAGATCATAAATTACTACATAAAGAAGAAGTCAGATTCTTAAACATAAATTTGTAAGTATAAATTCAGAGGGAAAATTTCAAAAAGTTTTTTATCTTGTTTTACTTCGGTAAGTTAAAAGTTATTAATAGTAAATCTTAAATAAGAAATCTCATTACAATATCAATTAAAGGACCGTAATATCTTCAAATATATGAACGTTAAATAAAATAATAATATATGCTCATTTACTATTATATCACAATTAATTTAATTATAATTAATATATTATCTAGAATAAAAATTAATTATTTATTATCTTTAATTAGAAAAAATACTAATTTTCTTTATTTTATTAGAAATACTTTTAATGTACCTATTAAACAAGCAAAACGCCATATTTTATGAATAACAGTATTTGAAAAATATTTTTAATATGATACATTTCATGCGAGGATTTACTTCGTAGTTTATTACCAAAATCTACAATTACACTTTCATTCTTGTAAACCTTTACTAGGATATAAGAAAACTATTTCTCATCTGAAGGATGGCGTTTGACTATAACATACTTGAATGAAAAATAAAGTTTTTATGCAATAAAATTCGGATAAAATTTGTGAATTCTTAGAATAGATTCTTGGAAGAGAATTCTGTTTTCTCGATCTATCTCTGCCTTAAGGAGCACTTTAAATTCTTTTCAACTTGACTTCTCTGTACCTTGTGTATATGTTAATCTAGAGATGTCACATTATACATTGGGAATAAAGTTGAAAAAGGAAGCGTTTGATTTTCAGATCCCAGAAAAAGGAAACTTGGTAGAACTTGCTATGATGTAGAGTCGCACTCCGAATTTATAATTCTAGCAGCGAATAAAAATACATAAATTCAGTGATGTAATTTACTAAAACTTCAAATATATTCAATATTTAAATACAAAAATTTATTTTCATCTTTGAGAACAAAAAATACCTTCTTCCAAGAAATATATTTTAAAGTAATTTATTTAAAATTGAAATATTAGTATTAAAATAATATTAAACTCATTTAAAATTACTTATATTATCTGTAATAATAATGCTAATTTAAGAGCTAAACAATAAAATAATTGTACTACTATACCCAATAGAACAAGCAGAATTATGTATAAGAACTTATGTACTTCGAAAGTATTCATATAAAAATATATTTTAAAATGTGTTTATCTATATTAATATTTTAAATAATATAGAAATATAGCATATCTTAGCTTTAAAATGAAGTAAAAAGTAAATATTGAGAAATTATCAAATATTCTATTACACCTGTAATATATGTACTGATATTCTGTTTAAGTAGAAAACAATTAATATTTTATTAAAAGAATTTATCATCAAATTGACGAAAAAATTGGATCATGCATAGATTGTAAACATTTTTAATGCTTATATTAAGAGTTAGAAGGTAAGTACACTAATATGACTGATATGTAGGAAAAGAAAAACTACTTTGTAAAGCGGAAAACGTGTTGTATAAAAGATAAAAGTGGAAGCGAACAGATTGGACCTTCTTTTTCTCTTGATAATATGGCAATACACTCTATTTATAGATAAAAGAAAAAAATTATCTAAATAAACTCTCTACAAAACGTAGACAGATTATGTGTGCACTAGTGTGTATATGTTGTACAAATGTGTAAGAAAATGATTTTTTTATGTTATTCTACCGTAGAATACAAATGTTACACGAGTCCTTTTAAGTATTATAAGTCCTTTATTCTTTCATTATTCTTAATGTTTTAAGATTGAACATTAGTAGCTTTCCCAGTTATACGAAATCTATTTTTGTGCATAATTTAGATTTATTTTATTTTATTCTGGTAAAGAAAAAACAAGAAAAAAGGAAGAATAATCCAAAAATAAATTTGTTTAAATAGTAACATTAGAATGACAAGTAATGAAATACAAATTTTGAAAATTTCATGATAAGCTTTATCTGATTTTATTAAGAAATATTACTTTATAAGTATTTATATAAAACTCAAACTTTAGATGTGCTAAAAAAATTATTTCTTGTGTAAAGAATATTTTTTCTATTTCATTTGTGATTAATAATTTATAATTTATAATTTGATGTATTTTTATGTTAAGCTTAATTTGTTTAAATTTTTTACTTTATGTTTGGTAATTAAACTTCAGTGATAAATTATAATTTCCGTATGAATACATTATAAAATTCTAGTCCTTAACTTAAAAAATTTGTTCAATATTGATAGTAACCTAGAAAGTGTTAATTTCGGGTATTCGAATAGCATTAAAATTTTGAATTTTCTTAGTATATTTTATTTCGAATATAAAGTCACATTCTATTCCTAAATCTAACTCATGTCACTAACGACGCATGGTCATAAGTTAGTTCTTGGTCTACATTATTGAATTAATTTCGCTCTCTCAAGAGAAAGGCACGATAGATCATTTTACTGGTTCACAATCAAACATCAGCCTGCTTGAAAAGAGGAGGTAGATTATCGGAATTACTGTCTATAAAAGCACCCAACGACAATCAATTCAAGTTCACAAATGTGGAGAGTTTCTTAGCTTGTTGTATTCGCATTATTTTCAGAAGTGCTTTTAGTTTTTAATAAAGAAATAAAAATTAAAAATATCGCGAATGAATATTGTGGTGAGACCAAATTTTTTTATAACTCTATTCACATGCTTACAATTATAAACATGTAATAAGCAATTAAAATATTCTATAAGACAAGAAATAAGTTGTAGAAATTTTTTCACTGTTTTTCGTCCATAGAGAATTCGGTTAATAAATTATGTATTCTGATAATGATAAATTTACTTTGCAATTACTGATACCTTTATTTCTGTTTATTAATGAATTAGTTTCTGTATGCAGATTATAGTTATGTATAAATGAATAGATTGTATTATAAGAAAAATTACATATAACTGTATTATATAGAGATATTGTTGATAAAGATTGTTATTATTTCACTGAAGTAAATATTAGCTATTTAATCGAAATTCGACATACAATTTTCCAAGTTTTTATAAAAAGGAATTAAGAGTATAAAAATTAATATTTAGCAATAACGTATTATATTAGTTTCTTATTATTAAAGTAAATTTTCAATATTTTCAATATTGTTTCATAAATTGCTAAAGATTTTAAAATAAAGTGTACAGTAATTGTAATATCAGATTAAATTTAATAAACAGATTTTTAATATTTCGAAGAGTTGCTGAATCTTTCTATAGGATCATATAAAATAAGTTAATAAATATAGATTCAGTAAAACAATTATACAAATTATACTTCAAAATTTCTTTTTATTAATCTTAAATATCAATTAAATATTAAACATTAAATATTAATTTATATGTTCTTCATTTTCCTAATTACTAGACTGGTAGATTTTAATTAATAAATTACTCTTATACTAATAAATAAAGTAAATATATAATAATTTAAATTTTTTAATATTGATAATTTGTTATAAATTTTTAATTTCAGAACATACAAGTTGTGTTGCTAAAGTAATTTGTAGTACAAAAATATTAATATTTTACTACTTGCCATTGTAAAGTAAAATCATATTATATAAACATTATTCATGTTAACTGATCACAAATCAGAATATAAAATAAGCCATAGTATTAATTTAAATCGTTAGGGCACTTTGAATAAATAAAATCGATTTATTTGTGAGAATATTAATATTTAATTTGATTATATATCAATATAATAAAATTGGCAATAAAATGGAATTCAGTGTTTTTCATAACCACTTATGTCCTAAAATTTTGCATTATTTTAAATTAAAATTTGTATCATAAAGAAGCGATGTAATCATTAATTTTCAACATTTTTTTAATAAGTTTCTTTCTTAGTATTTATGAGAAATTACTTTTATAAGTCACAATAATTTTATATTTCGAAATTTCACATAGGTATTAATAAGATTATTATTAGTAATACTATTATAATAACAGCTGAATTAAAATTCCTTTAAAAAACCTTTATGAAATATAGATATGATAGTGAATAAGATTCTTTGTTAGAATAACTGTACAGTATATAATTGAGATGTTTATGTACAATAAAACGTATTATTTTATAAAAATGCTTTTAAAAATGTATAAAAGTATAAGTTGTAGCATATATGCTGTAATAAGTAACATCTTTACTTAGAAAATTTATTTCTTAAATTTTTTGTGAACAAATTTTGAATTTCAGGCTATTTTAATTGCAGCAGCCGTGGCTGTCAGTGCCTCACGGCTGCCGCATACCTATAATTTTGGCTACTACGATTCGTCACCTTATTTTGAATCACCTCCATCATTGCCGTTACGTTCATCTTTTCTAAGCTCATCTTCCTCAAAACAAGAGCCTTCTTTTAAAAATTCTCAGTCCATAAGTGTTAACGATGACATCTTAAAAGATGGATCACCATCTGACTTCCAGGAGGAACGTAACTTCTTTGACTTTTCGTCATCCACATCTTCTCATTTATCACTTCGTAAACCGCATTCATTTTATCAAGATGGATTATCAAGCTATCAAGAAGATCAATTTAATGCCCAGGATTATAGAGGTTATATCTTATGATAATTTAATATTATTTAATGATCTAGGTAAACCCTTTCTACTCAATAGAACATGTTGACCAAATATCCATAATAGAAATATTTTTAACAGTATTTAGATTTCGTTAAATCTAGATATGATCTTTTTCTTTGTTGCTACATTTTCACCTTTAGAATTAAGTTTAAAGTTACGAATCCTTCTAATATTTCTTTTTTTTCTTCTTCTTTTTCCTTCTAACAATTCTTCAGTAATTATATAGAGTAAATCTAAAAAGTTTTATCTAAAAAATTTAATTTAATTAGTGATAAATATATATTTATTAAATAATATTTATAATATTGTATTATAATATTTGACTATAATAGTTAAACACAATACTATAGTTATTATAATAGTAATTATCTAATTGCAATAGTTATATTTCATTAGAAATATTAATTTTTGATTATTAATATTGTTATTTTTATTTTTTTCCATGACAGTAAACTTCTGGCATTAGGTATTTTTAGTACGATGTATCAACTTTCCTATTTCTATATGTCATTATTGTGGATTATATAAAACTAAATGAATATATTTTTAAATTATTTATAATTGCTTTCAGTTTCAAACGTATTCATAAACCTTGTTAAGAGTTAAACCTTGTTAAGAGTGAATTATTTTCAATCATTATTTAATTACATTCGATATCGATAACACTAACACATTAATTTTTATCAACGTTCCATATAAACTTTGTATTATTTATTTACAGCGAAATTACTGCATCAGTATTTTATAATTTTCTATTTCTCAATATTACTAATACTGGCTTCTATTTTTCTAACATAAAATATTTAAAATATTATTTGGTCAATAGAATTTCTAATTATTATAGAAAATTAATTAGAAAAGATCAAGCATGATAATCCTTCATAGAGATCTTATTAGATCTTACATTTTAGACTGATTAATAATTGATTTCACGATTATAACACACTTTGAATTCATAATTAGAAAAATATTTACTTTATTCACAGACAACTTCTTTTTTTTTTTTATAAATGAGAGTAAAACATTTCTAACTTACTTGCTCTAATGTGAGATTTAATTAGCGACCTTATAGCTATATGATTAAGAGGAATATAGACTCTAGTTGAACATTGAAATTTACGATTAAATGAAATTAAATGCGATTTTAATAGTCTACTATGAAATTAAAATCGATTCTAATAGTCTAGTCGAATTTATTTATTATTATGTTTAACGTATGTTAAATCTATAATTTGACTGAAGTGCTGATGTACTAATCGATCTTATTAATAACGAATAGATGCATCACTCTTTATTGTAAATCAAGCTTCCCTGAGAATCAATTTGTATTATTCGAAAAATAAATTAAAATATCTCAGTATTTTATGAATATTAAGTATACTTCTAAGGGTGTAATTTGCTCTTATAATGTAAAATTATTTGCAGAGTATAGTTATCATAATCTCATCTTTGTTATATAAAAATATGCTGTAGCTATTTTTACTTTCCTTGCACAATGCCAGGTAAATAATATCAAAGAAATTAGTAATATAAAATTAAGTATCAATATAAAGTTAAATAGTCTCAATTCAAAAACCCAGAAAAAACTTACTTTATACTATTATATTAAATAAGTTCATAGAATAACCTGATGTTGTGAATATGTGTAGTTTAGTGGTAGTCAAGGAAAGTACTACTTTAGTAATACTATTGGCATAACTACGTGGTATTTTCGTTTTTCGATAGGTGCTTTTACAATATAATGAAATTAATTTTGAAGAATATTTTATCGAATTCTGGCTAATTTAACTACGTTAACTCCAAAAATATTACGTGTGAAATTTTTTAATTAAACTAATTCTTAACGAACAAGAATTTTTAATATTATTTCAAAACATCATTTATATGAGAACAAAATTTTTTCATTTAATACGTATATATACATTTAAATTATATTTTAAAAATTATATTAATAATTATATTTAAAATTATATTTTAATAATTTAAATTCTATTTTAAAACTAAATTTTAGAAAAAAGTATTTAAAAATATTAAATCTTTAAGCTGAATACAATATCTTAATAAATCGAAATTAATTTAGTTAAGATAAATCTTTATTTGTATTGAGGAAAGATCATCTTAAATACAATCCAATTAATTGTGAAGAATTTAAAATTATAACTGTAAAGTTTGTTTTCTTTAAACGAATTATATTTTTATATATCAAGAAAGTTTCATAATTTTGTAGGGCCTCCACCACCAATTTTTAAGGAAGTTTTCCGAAAACAAATGTTTCCTGTAAAAAATGAGAGCTTCTATAACTCAACTGAGGAAAGAATAGCAAAATATCCAAAGGAACACACGAATCAACAACCTGTAACAACAGAATACCGTCAGTCTCTATCATCTGCTGGAGATGAACATTTTATCGATAATGGTAGTCTAATTAATATCGATAATAATATCCGAAAGTAATGTATAAAACTCAATATTTTTTTGGTACCAACAAAGCAGCATGTAGTTTTTTAATAGCTTTATAAATAAAGCTTCGTAAATAAATCGATACAATTTATTTAGAAAAAATATATTATTTAATATCTATTTTGGAAATTATTTTCTAATTACCTTTTAGAAGTTACCATAATTTTGTCAAAACATATTTTTTAAAACAAATCAAATCACATGTTTAATATGAAATTATATACCATGTTTATAAAGTTATTAACGAATTAAATACAAAAAATATTTATAAATTACAAATTGACGAAAGAAGTGTCTGACAAAAATTTAATAATTTTGAATAAAAATTCAAAGAATCAATCTCAGTATAGTTTTATTTTATAACGTTGTTCTATTATTATTTTTTTTTCCTATTATTAATCTATTTTATTGACTAATTCTGTTTATTGTATCAGAAAACAAATTAGTTAATTAAATTTTCTGAAATACATTAAAGGGAATTAGTATAATAAAAATAAAAATGCCAACACAATATTTATTTATATATATTAACTGAAATTTATTCAAATGAATACCGACATATACAAGAACCGAAATATTTAAAAACCGCACTTCAATAATTGCAATTCATAAATATAACATATGCAAACAAATGTATTATTAGAAATTCAAAATATATAATTAAAATTATAAATATATTTATTTTACATGTAAGTTTTATATTCATTGAACCAATATTTGTTGGCCTTCGTACGCCCGCACGCATATGTACATGCATACGTAAGCAAAAGTAAAAACATATGATATTATGAATAGCTTTTAATACTGATTCTTTATTTAATTCAGTCAATAGTTATATTAATAATACATTACTTAGATTTACACCAAATTCTTTTTTATGTTTAAATAATTTTGAAATAACATAAAATAAAATTTGTTAAAAACTTCCTTTAATGTTACGATATTCACTAGTTTAATATGTAAATGAGCCTTTTTATGTTTTTCAAAGCTTATCAGAAAATTATAAAATTTATATTATCAATTTTTTCTTTTTTTATAGTACTAATAAACTATAAAATTTAATATTCAACAATTCTCAACAATTTAAGTGGAATTCATTATATATTTTTTATTTTTCAAAACGTAAATATCAAGACCCTGCAACTAAAAATGCTGCAAGTTATTCTAATTCTTAAAATTTAATGATTCCAACAATAGCGTTCGATTTTACAATAGCGATAAATGTAATTTCCATAGTAAATATATCTGAATAAATTGTGAATACTAGAAATTTATCATATATTTAAAGGTAATCATGGACTAGGTTTTGCTTCGATAGTTGGTGTTACTTCTCCAAATATTAATCCACTAGATGTGGTAGAAATTACATCTACAACAAAAGCAGCTATGGAATTGCCCTCAATGAAAGTCATGCATACATCTTTAACAAATGGAGTCCAGACATCGCATCAGACACGAGAACAGCAGCATCTGATGGCAACACATTCTTTGAATTCTGATATTTTACCATCAACAGTAACGTCAATGCCATTGCCGAAAGCTGCACGTGATTCTTCATATATACAAACTTCAACTAATCTAGAGAGCAAGGTAGTAGAATAGATAAATTATCAATAGAATTTCATATGTAACGGATGATATTGCTTCAATTTTTGAAGTTTAAAAACTTCATAAAACAAAATTGTTGTTCTTAAAAGTTAAAATTTGTTTACCAATATACAAAAGTACGTGGGTTAACTTATCAATATCTAACTAGGTTTAAATTTTAGAAAAGTCGATTATTTAAAACGTAAATATTAAATTAATGTTCTGACAATCTGAATTTCTATTTTCAATTAATATGATTATTATTATGTATATTATAATTATTAGTATTATTATGTATGAAAATCTTTCATTAATAATAGTACCTTTTATCTAAAAAGTTTCATTCATAATAAACTTATGCTTTTTGTGAAGTTTTAAAGATTTATTTTTTTAAATCAAGCATCATTGTTTGATTAGAGATTGGTCTCAATTTGGTTCATAACTTCTATGTGTGACAGATATATAAATACCATGTGAAACTTTGTAATTATTTTTAGTTGCATGATCTAGAGTCAACTACCCCAGCAACTATGAAGTTGATATCAATGGTGCCTCAATCAAACCTAGCCTCTGTTCAAAATCTATCTAATCCGATATCTGAAAACACAATAATGTTTCCCAAATCTTCAAAGCCACTTTTTGATTTTAGGTAAATTGATTTCAAATTATCAATATAATTTTATTTCTTTACTTTAAAAATATTATAATAATAATAATAATAAACTGTTACATTTAAAATTATATTTCTAATACATGTAAAATATTGCGAAATATTATTATTTTATTTAATTTTTTAATTGATATATTTATGATAATTTATTTGAGAATATTGCATATTAGTACTTTTCGCCATACTTAAACAATTGTAATAATTTTTCTTCTTTCCGTGTAATAATTTATTTCTTAATGAAGGAAAGAGATTTAAATCGGCGGTATTAATAATCTCGCTTCCATTGGCGGACAGATCCGGGTCGATGTAATGAAAACTTACCTCTTGCCTTCTATTGGCGGCTCGGTCCTTCATGCTTCTTGAATGGCTCGAAGTAGGGCCTGGGTTCATTAAGGGAGAAAGAGCGTGAAGGGGACGGACTAGTAACAGAAATTATTGGTTTTATAAGTTAAGAATAATTTTGTATATTCCAGTCTCAAAATGTTACAATGCAGCGTGTTTTTAAGATACCACGTCGATTTGTTATAATGGCTTTGTTTTTGTGTTTACATGGTTCGTTTTTATTTCTATGACTGCTAATTTTCTTCCGGAGGGTTTTTTTTATATTTCTAGTCTGGCACGTGGCTACCTCTTCATGCAGAGGATTTTCTTGGTGGTGGTGACGACAGCAGTGGTTTCCTTGGTGTTGGTGATGTTGGTAGCTCCACAAGTACTGACGGCTATGGTGGCGACGACGTCAGTAGCTTGCTCGGTGGTGGTGTCGTTGGTGACGGTGATAGCTGCGGTAGCTTGTTCGTTTACGGCGTTGTTGACAGTTACGATGGTGGTGATGGCTGTGTTGACTCGGCGCTGCTTCTTTAGGGCAGCGTAGTAACTCACCTCCTGTGCTTCTCTGATCGGCAGGCCTCCTTTCGACAGAGAGCTTCTTTTCTGAACCGGGTCTTTTCCCGACGGCGTACTACTTGTTGTTGACGGTAAACTATTGCGTATCATCAATACTTAATTAAGTTACTAGCGGCGAAGTTTACCTCTGGATGTCCCTTCGTTTCCCATTTGGAATTGCTCTGGTCTTCGCTGTTCTACTGCGAGGCGGGTTTAGCTGTCGATCCGTTCTCTTCATCTGCAGTCGAGCGAGTTTTCAGCTCAATATCGTGCGAGCCATTATATACCGGTTCGGTGTAAGGTTGGAGGTCCTGGACATGGACTCACTTTTTCTTTTCAATCACCTTGAGAATTTCGGGGGAGATTTTTTTGGTTACCGTGTAGGAACCCACGTACTTCGGCGCAAGTTTCATATTTAAGTCCTTATTGACGTATTGTATTTCCTTATTGTTCTCTTCTTATTGATGAATATGTAGTTTTTTATCAGTACTTTAGTTAGCAACTCGGACTGCGATTTCCGATGGCGTAGGTCGTAGTTGTGACTCGCATTCTGGAAGGCCTTGGCGACGTTTACCTTTAATCAAAGCCAAGGCGTCTTATATCTGGTCGAGGTGAGTCTGGAGGTCGGGTCTGCTTGATAGGCAGGCCTATTGATGGAGAGAACCTGGCGCATTTAACTCCCTTCCGGCGTTTATATAAGCCGGAGTAAAACCTGTTACGAATAATTGTGCAGTATTGTAGGCGAAGGCCAGCTCAAGGAGGTACCTGTCCCAGACCTTGTGAACCTGTCCCACAAACTATGCAATCATAATCTTTCGGACTTTGTTGGTTCGTTAAATAGGGTTACAATACGGTGAATATGGCGGGATATGATGGTGAGAGATTCCGCAGTTCTCTAAGAATGTACAGAACTTATTATTTATGAATTATTTTCCGTTGTCTGTCACAACGGTAGTCCGGCAGCCAAGTCGGAGTACGACAAGCTACCTTTCGCAGGACTTTTAACTCTACCCACTTGGTGAGGTAGTCCTGTATTACCAAGTACCAGTCGTTATGAGCATGAGACGTCGGCTGAGTTCCTACCAAGTCCATTGAAACCATTTTCCACGGTTTCTCGACATTTGTAGCTTTCATGTTCCTTGTGGGAGCCTAATGTTGTGCTTTGCTCAGCTGGTATTGATAGCATCGATGGACATATTGAGAGGTATTCCAGAACATTCGTGACTCAAAGTAATGTTTGGCGAGTCGGTTGATGGTCTTGTCAATCCCCAGATGTCCAGCTGTCGTCGCATTGTGGTTTTTAGTCAAGATGTGGTTCCTTTTGGCTCTGCAATGTATAGCATTCAAGTTGATTCGAAATCGTGGCAATTCCACTCGACTTGAAGTACAGTGTACTAATGGCACGTTGGTAAAGGTATCCATTTCCTACGCGGTAATCTGGATGCTATTCGGATGTTTCTGCACCTTTGAGAATGTGTCACTATACCATTGCTTGATGGTATAAAGTTTATTGTGTTTTGAGTATTTACGGCAACGATATCATTTTTCCTCAAGAGGGTGTCAGCTTGCTCATCCTCGGAGCCTCGGTGGTACTAAACTTCGAAACCCCACTGGCTGTGTTCGATGGCCCAATGGACAAATCGACTAGAGAGATTATCGAATCTCTCAAATAACTTGAGTGTCTGATGATCTTTTACCACGATAAAATAGTACCACTTAAGATTGTCTCGCATCTTCCACGTGCCCTATTTCACCGTGAGGCATTTTTTTTCTGTTGCGGTGTAATTCCACTCCGCTTTGTTGAGAGTACTGCTTGCATAAGCGATGACTCGGGGTTTCCCCTTCTGGATTTGTGAGAGAAAGAGCTCTAATTCTTCATCACTGGCATCGGTATCGAGTTTCAATCCTTATTGGAAGTCTGGGCAAGCCATAATCGAAATATCGGAGAGACGAGCCTTTAGCTGACCAACCGTCTTTTTTCGCCTCTCGCCCCATTCTGACTTCTTTCTTTTATGGCAGAGTTCATTCAGTAACACGGTGATGGTGGCTACTTCTAGGACGAAGCGCCGGTACCAGAACATTACACCATTAACGCGACGTAATTTCCTGATGCTTTTCTTTAAAGGGTGGCTAATGACCAGTATCGCTGAGATCTTTTTTGGATCTATATGGATGCCAGTTTCTGTAATCTGGTGACCGAGATATGTCAGCTTCCGGTGTCCAAGTTGGCAATTCTACCAATTCAACGACAGTTTCGTTTTCTGCAAGAGCTTCAAGATTTCGTTCACCTGATCTCTGAGTACCATCTCCTTAATGATGGTACACAATGTCATCTAAATAGCAGAAAACATTCTGCTCTATCGTAGGCGTGACTACTTTTACGTCAAAGAGACGTTGCAATATAATGGGAGCGCAGTGCAGATTAAATGTAAGGACCCGAAATTGTATAAGTCATCAATTTGGTACGGTAAAGGCCGTGAGGAGCTTGCTGTTTTCCGCTATAGGCATTTGCTAATACCCGTTTGCTGGTCGATGGTAGATAGGTGCTGTGTTTTCTGCAGCTTATCTAAGGTGGCATTTACTTGCGGCAGAAAATAGACATCCTTCTTGGTGACAGTATTGAAACGGCGATAACCGATGCAAAATCTTTCTTTTGAGCTAGCACTACCGATGAGGCCCACAAATTGTTAGAGGGCTGATTCCCTCAATGACCAGATGTACGTTGACACATTTATCATCGTATTTATTGATCACTTGCTGTATGGTGGGGTTTCAGAGCCGATAGTGCTGCTCTATCAGTCTATGATCGAGCAGATAGATTTCATAATCTATGAGATGCGTGGGCTCTTTTAAGGAGGCGGAGAGTTTATTCTCTTCATTTACCACTTCGTTTAATCTTTTCTTTTGCTTGTCCTCGAGAGTCATTAGCGTCACTGGGCAGGTGATGGTGGTCGGCGGAAAAATCGTTTCTGATGCGAAAATTAATTGAAGTCTGATGTGGCTCAGCAAGTCTATTTCGATCAGTCTTGTAATCGAGCGTGTCGAGGACGAGAAAACTTGCAAGAATATCGCAGACCTGGACGTTGATGACGCACTGGTGACTATTTCGTTGAATGTTTTAGTGGCATTAGATCTGCTAGTATGTCGATATAAAAGTTGGAATATGTTTTCCGCTCATGCTGGCGGCATTATTCGGCTGTGTCGCTCCTTATAAGCGAGTTAATAGCTCTGGTGTCGACGAGGACCTGGACGTTTTGAATGCCTATGAGGATGGTGACAAAGTATCGTTTGTCCCAGTTTTATTTAGTTACCTCTGCTTGACAGACGGATCTAACCTTCTCCTGTTTTCCTGCGAGCGGAGGTGGCGGCCCTTGGTTAGGATACCATTCTTTCCGCAGATGGAGCAGATGATCCGCAAATGGTTTCGGCATTCGGCACGGCTGCGTTTTCGTTGCTTATACTTGTAGCAGCACTGTAATGGGTTGTATGGGGTTTCAGCGGTAGCAACTGGTAACCGTCGGACTGGTGGGCCCTTCTCCTTGATTCTTTGTAACTTACCATCTATTTTCTCGACACGGTGTACAAAATCGCTGAGGTTTTCAATTTCTTCACTCAGCCGGACAACTGAAGAGTCAGTGGTTTCATTGAGGAATGCGGGGATCTGTGGTCAGAGGTATTGCTTTTGGTGTTGATGTTGATGGATTTTTGTCTGCCCCCTGGAGGCTGACATTGGCCAGGTTCGATACTAGCTCATCTACCCTTCTGTCTACTAGATTTTCCATTCTTAATGACCAGTGGGCCTATATGATTGTTCGGAGTTTCCGCCTCAGAGTTGGGGGGATTTCCCTGGTGAACAAATCGTTGGCTGTTAAACTCTGATAATAACTGATAGTACGTCAACGAATCGAGATTTCGTGGTAACATAGGATCTGACTCGGTATTATATTTCGAGTACGTGTTCTGGCGCCTTGTAATAATTTTTCATCTTTTGGCTTTATAATTTACTTTTAAACGAGAGGAGATTATTAATAATCTCGCTTCCATTGGTGTACAAATCCGGGTCGATGTAATCTTCTGAACTTTTAGAAGATGCTTCTGCCTTCTGGCAGCAACTCGGTTCTTTACGCTACCTGAGTGGCCTGGCTTTCTCGAAGTCGGGCCTAGGTTCATTTCAGGAGAAACGTAAAGGGGACGGGCTAGTAAAAGAAATTCAATTGCTTTTATAAGTTAAGAATAATTTTGTATATTCTAGAATCAAAATGTTACAATGCGGTGTGTTTCTAAGATATCAGGTCTATTTATTATCCGGTGCGTTATTACAGATAAGTTATTCGGCAGTGTTTACAAGAATTTTTTTTTATTTCTACTCCGACACAGAGCTTTCTCTTCATGCAGAAGACGTTTAAGCCTGTATTCTGGAGGAGATTCAAGGTCAAGCCGTAGAAAGATCGCGCCTGCCAATAACAAGCTATTACCTAATAGTACATCTGAATTCTCAGCAAATTTGAGCTCAACCCTACAAAGACCGCTTCTGCCAACAGCGAGTTAATAATAAACTAGTTCGAGAATAGCTCGAAGTTAGACCATATAGAGACCGCGGTTGCCAAAAACGAGCTACTACCGATTTTCTAATTTTAGCGCCGCAAGTAACTCGAGATCAAGTTGTACAAAAACCACCCCTGCAAATAGCGAGTTACCACGAGTCTTCTAAAATTGTGTTCCAAGTAATTCGAAGCCAAGTTGTGCAAAGACTGCACCTGACATATCGAGTTACTTATTTAACCGGCGAGCCATAATAGCTGCCGCAATGGGTCGAAGGCCTCCAGGCATTCTCTTCAGTTAAAGTTCATTAGAGTCTTGCCCGGTACGACTCTAAAACGTTGTAACCCGAACGGTGTTAATTCTTAGCCGCCCTCCTTTCTTATTTTCTAACAGAGGCTTTTATTTCTGTGGTTTTGCTCGTACCGTCTTGTAGAGAGAGGCTTCCATCTTTACAATGCTTGCGCGGCGTGAGTTTGATGACTGTGATCGCCCACGGGCTCGACGGCGGGAAGCATTGACCTAGTGTTATTTATTTTTATGCCTAATGTTTTCCATTTATATCTTACTTAATTGATAGTATGCAGTTAAATACTTAACATATAATAAAATTAAAAATGATCATTACTTTTTTTAAATGATATGAATAATAAATGTCTTATTAACAATATTATATGCATATTAGAATAGAATAATCCATATTGATTTTCACAGGTCAAGGTCGCAAGAATTTTCGGCGACAACTCACAAACAACTACCGATAGGATCATTGGGACCCAATGTGAACTTACACCATGGCAATCAGAATTTCCTTCTCTATGAGACAAAAAATAATTTTCCATTTCAGCCAACCGATTTTCAAATTTATAAGAAGCATCAAAATAACGACAATATAGTACCACTGAGATTCAGCTTACCAACCACATCTACATCCACAACCCTTTCACGCTCTACTATACCTGTAAATTTCGTATATCAAATTGTAGACTTCACACGCTCGCCACTTCCCTTCATAACAGGTGAGAAGCCACAGATGAGTTATCAGCTTATGCTAGAATAGTTCGTGAAATAAATCTGGCACGTATTAAATTAAAAAAAAACAAATGTAAATTCAAATATTTTCATATAGTTGTATTTGAAATTTAATAGCTAGTGCCTTGTGGTTGTAATTTTAATTACAAATATTTTAATGATAAGTCTGACTTTTCTTTTATAAGTCGTAACATTCGTTACTTCGTAAATAATACAATTATAAACAATGATAGACATCATAGTTGACGTACAATGTATAATATTTATATAGTACACTAAAAACTGTACAACATGATTGAAAAGTTTAGTATTTTTTGTACCAGTATCTTCTAATGAAAAGTATTATAGGTATATATAATTTTTACGTAATAATTTTCTAATTTCTAATGATTAATTTATAATTAGATGTCTAACTATATTTTTCTGAAAATCTAAGGATTATTTTATGCTGATCTTTTATTGAATTATATAGAAATTACAAATTGTAAGTAAAGTTTAATTATTTTTTAATTATTAATGACGTTATATATCGTAATACATGTACAAATATAATCGTCTTTACGAACTGTAAGTTATAATTATTTAGGCATTTATTATTTATTATAATTTTATGATAAACAAGGTTTAATTTCCATTTTAAGGATAAAAATGATTAAAACGGTTCTAAGATTCCTTGCTTGAATAGTACAAAGTGTGTACGAATGAAAACACTTTGAAAACCAAGATTTAATTAAAAAGATATTATTGATTTTTAATATTCTGACATTGCTATGTATGGTTTGAATAATATGTCGAATGTTATGACTGCTATACGGAAATAACGTATTACTGAATAAGAATCATATTTAAGAAAAATTTATTATATAAATAAAATACTCGAATAATATAATTGTTACATGAATTCATGTAATCATATACCAAAATCATGTATAAACTTTAATAAATGTAAGACAAATAGTCAAATATACATTTAGAAATGAATTCATACATAATTATATTAGTAATTTCAAGTCTTATAAATGAAGTCATTTATAGTCAATGCCCAACACGCATAATTAAATTGGAAACATTTCCAAAATATAATAATGTTTGTAATAGTGAGTATTATAAAAATAAGAAATCATCATTAAATTTTTGAAATACTGAGTTTTCTTTATTATTTAGTTAAATGTTTTCGGATGTACTGAATACGCAATTACTCACAATCTGTTTACTTATTTTGATTAGCTTTGATTAAATCAAAGATCATAAATTAAAACGTAAGAAATCATAAAACAAACATCTTTTACGTATTATAATAAGCAAACACCATCTACTCATAGATAGTAAGATGTAATATAATATATATGTAATTATAAACTAAAAAAGCTACTTGAGCTAGTAATTTTTTTAAATTAAAATAATTATTTTCAATAAAAATTAATAAATTCTTTTGAAGAAAAATTAATTATTTCTTAATGTATAAAAGCATTAATATAGACATAACAAATTACTTTAAAATAATTTACTACAGTTTTAATAAAACATCAATATTATTTGTAATATTTCCTAAAAGAATTTCAATATCATGTTAATTTTTTACAAATATATTATTTATTTTTATTACAGGTTTCAATACAAATAGTTTTACTCCTGAGCAGAATAAATTCGGTACAAAAAATTTCAATAAAATTAACTCTGCCACTAATTTAGGTAACTAATAAATGCATCGAAAATGTGCTATAACTATACTGTATAATTTATTTATTAATGCTACTTTTAACTTTTTTTAGAATCTACTATATCTCCATATATTTTTTTACAAAACAGTGATCATTCTAAGCTTTCGGCTGAAATTAGTTCAAACGTACCTTTAGGTAACAGAAATTGAAATTTGCAATATATAATTTATTTCATTATAATTTTGAATTTTTGAAGAATTATCTGTTTTTAGGATCATTTCATATCTTACGAAATGACGGTTATTCAAAGCAAGGAACAGAATCTAATTTTGATTATTTTTTAGGTGAGTATTACTTTCCTTCTTATCTTCTATACTCTGTGCTCTTTAATTGAATATTTTAACTTATACAAATAATGTTATATGTACCCAAATTATTAAAAGAAATTATAATATGATATTAAATAATTACTTAAGCTTCTGTACTAATAGTTACTTGTAAAAATTTTATATCGTTTTGATATTACTGAATTTATTTTCCTTGATATAATGCTATATAATTTTAAATATCTATAGTAATTTTGCTAATAAATTAATAATTATTGTAATTATATTTGAAACATTATTGTCTAAATGTGCCCTTGCAATGATTAACTACATATTTTATGAATATATTTCTATGCAGAAGTTAATGAAACCTTATATTTTTAAATTCTATTTACTACCAACTCCATTAGATGGAAAAGAATATATACAGCCAAATAATTTTGTATCATCAAGGTCGACAGGTTTAGGAACTGAGAAATTTGGTATAAATATTCAAGAGCCATTCAGATTACCTGAATCTATGTATGCTAAGGTAAGTGTGAAAACAATAAATATTTAAATCTTTATTGGATGATCAAATTTCAGCAAAATATTTTAAATATATTAATCTAAATACATTATTTATAATGTGTAAACTATAGAAAATGTAGTTGCTGATAAATATGCAATCATATTACACCTGTATTTTAAGATGCTAACATATAAAAGATAATAATGCAGATTCATTAAGAAAAATTAAGTATAAAATAAAATGTTTGATACATAAATAATAATAATAAGTTTTTACACTTATCATTATACCAAATAAAACCTCGTCGTTTTATCAATTATAAATTATCTTTATAATAATATTACATAACAAATTATTTGAAAATATATTACTGAAATTTAAAAATTGAATATAACTGAAATGAAGGTAAGCTAGAAAACCTCAGTTTTTACGACTTAATCCTATAACGAAAACAAGATAAACACTGAAATTACACATTGCGTAAAAAATTTTATTTAGGATGTATTTTATTTTATTATTAGAGGATGAATTTTTATACTTATGTCGAGCAGTAAATTTGTTTAATTTTTCGTAAATATCACAACAAAGCAAAAATACATCTTCGTTTATTTCTCAATACTAGAATAAGGAATAATTTCCAATCGAATATTCCTTAACAAAAACCACATCACTTACTATAATTTATGACATCTAATTTACATATAAGATCAATGATTAACTATCTAGATGTATAATAAATTTAATGAGCATGTGATTTATTTGTATTGTAACCACTCAAACATTACTTAATAAACGTATAAACGAAATATATACTGCTTTATTGGTCCATGATTAAATGTAGATAATTTCATTTTTATGATTTGAAAATAGTATTTCCAAATGAGTTGCTGATATTAATGGGCTTACTACTTTCGGAATTTACGTTACATAAATAAATTATTAAATGTTTTAAAATGGAAAATATTTTAATATAGTGAACAAAATTGAATATTATGAATATAATAAAAATAAAGTTTATATACATTGTATATTTTAAACATAACATATACTTTTATTCTAGTAAAATATAATGATTTAGCACTTTAGTATGCAATAAATAAAAATTTTCAATCAAGAATATGTAATATTTTAACTCAAGAATTTGTTGAGAAATCAATAAAATATACATATTTAGAATTTTATAATAAATTTTACAATTTTAGTAAATTATTTTTGCAAAACTTTGTTTAGATTTATTATATTTAAATTTGATAAAAGAGAGATTATTTTTTCTTAATAATTTTTTGACAGTTACCTATAAAAGAAAAGATTATTAGAATTATACATTCAAAGCACATATGCTTACGACTAATATATACTACTATTTGAACATTTTTTAAAGGTATTGTAAATTTTTTGAGATACTCGTTGAATGTCTATTTTTTGGACCATTATTATATTAACGATTGTTATTCAATGCAAAAGCAAAAAAAGCATTAATATTTTTAGAAAAGTATTTAATTAAAATTATTATTTATAAAATTAATCTCATTAATTTCGTAGTTAGTTTTTATTTGGATTATAAAAATCTTTATAATCTCATTTTAATTTTGAATGTGATAACAGATCTTTAGATATTTTTTAAATTTCACATACCTTTCAAAATTGTTTACATTGAAAGTAAATTATCATATTGTTATTATAATATTCAAGTGATGTTTCTAACGGTTTCTATAGTATATTATATAGATAATTTTTTATAATATATAAATCAAATTAGTTTTTTAAAATAATCAATAATCTTTATAAATGATAATCGATAATTTTTCTAATTTTTTTGAAGTAGTGTTTAAGAAGAAAATAATTTCTTAGAAAGTTACCTGTTGGACGAAATGAAAAAATTTATTTAATGTTAAACAATTTTATTCGATTTTGTTGAAATATTACCTTAGTTGATACGATGACGGATAAGACTCCAATTAATGCACTACTCAGAATTATATCATTTTTTTCCCTTTACCTTTTTTTTAATTTGTTTGGCAATCTCTCGATATAAAGTTCCACTTCAAATCAAATTTTCGACGTCTTCATATTAAAATATATATCGGTTTTCTCTAACTATATTCCATTACTTCTCTCGACTTTATGTTCAATATTAAACACAACTGATATGTTAATAGAATTTTTTTTTAATTTTAATTAATTAGTATCACTAGAACTTGAAGAATAAATAATAATAGAAATTCAGGCTCTCAATGAGGTACGAGTAATGCTTACCAATACGAGTCTACACCATTTCGTGCTCGCGATCTCGCTAAATACTTGATATTATTTTGCCTTAATATTGGTTAATATATTATTTTAATTAAAATCCACGCGTTGATTTCCTCTTTTCTTTTTTTCGATCATACTATTGCTTTAAGAATGCTGTTTTTTATTTCTTTTTTGTTCCGTTTGCTTTTCGTATTGTGAATCCGCTTTATATTGCGAATTATTTCTTACTGAAATTTGGTGCTCGCGTTGATTTATACGATATGTATTATTACGACATACAACTACGATACTATTTCTCGCATAATAATTCCATGAAGCATAATAGAACAATAGCTTATATTCATCGCTTACTTTCACTGGATGAATTTTCTTCTTAAGAGTTCTATGTTTTCATGTAGATAATTCGGATATAAAAATCATATATTCTGTCATCTTTCTATTATAATATACAGTTACAAAGAAATTCAATTGACACAAATAAATTTTCTGAATAATTATTACATGTCAATTGTGCTGAAACTTATTCTGATTCTTAATATTTTCAGATTGGATTTGACCAGAATGCGTGGTAGGGCACACATTATACAGTCGTCAGTTAGCATATTATTAACAATTATGAAAAAATGAAAAAACATGATAATATAATTGAACTAATAGATTGGATAGCCTCATCAATTACAGATATTGAATGCACTCAAGCAAGTCAAGAAAGTCATGAATGTATAGAAATAGAGAAAAATAATTTACTATATATTGTGATGTACTGTCTTTGCTTTACAGCATTTATGACTGATTATAATTACTACATGTAATTGAGTTACAATTCATATTTAATTCAGTTTACATTATTTAAATGTTATATTAATTAAATGTATATTATTTAAATGTTATTCATTAACTAGTTACCGTAATATTGTTATTACTGTAAGTTTTTTTATTAAAATGAATTGATCGATTTATACGTTGTACATTTTTTTGTCTATATATGAAAAGTCATGCGCCTCATGGCAAAAAATGCCAATGCTGAAAATATAACCGAGGTTTCAAAACAAAATAATTATGTATACGTGCTCAACTAGCATAGAACTAAAAACATTTGAAACAAATATTCAAATAACATTATCAAAATCTAAATTTAATTTCTTTCTAAATTACAAATATAATAATATACTTAAAAATACGTGAATAAACTTAATTAACAAATTCTTTATTTTAATCTTATTTTATAAGTAATGAAATATAATTTGGTTCAAGATATCTTCAGACATAAAAACTTTAATTATCTTTCTATAAGTAAAGCGAAAAAGTTTTTATCATTACTTTTATAACAATCATAACAGTATAATTCTTATGACTGTAAGTAATGAGAAATAGTTTTAGTTGAAAAATTCAAAGTAACAGAATAAATATCTGTATGATTTAAATTTAAATATAAATATTAATTTTTACAGAGTAACTACATTGTTAATCTGCGGTTGAGAGTAAGTTTTTATAAAATCGAAAATATTTAAGTGAAAAATCAACTTTTCAAATTGTATGTTCTTTCCTTTCCAATAATTAAAAGTGATAATCATTTATTGCAGCTAAAATGAATACCTTAATTTTAACTAATACAATAAAATTTTAACTAATATAAGAAAATATTTAAGTGATAAATCAACTTTTCAAAATGTATGTTCTTTCCTTTCCGATAATTAAAAGTGATAATCATTTATTGCAGCTAAAATGAATACCTTAATTTTAAGTAATACAATAAAATTTTAACTAATATAAGAAAATATTTAAGTGATAAATCAACTTTTCAAAATGTATGTTCTTTCCTTTCCGATAATTAAAAGTGATAATCATTTATTGCTGCTAAAATGAATACCTTAATTTTAACTAGTACAATAATATAACTAATAATTGATCAAATTCTGAAAATAGAATACTAAGTTTGATGTATGCTGAAATTATTTTGCCTTGCATACGATTCAACTCATATATTCGTTTCGTCTATATTGGCCTGGCAAGTTTGTACAATCAATCAAATAAAACATCGCTGCTAATACAATGAAAGAAAGGAAAGGAAAAAGCAGATGTAGTAAGGAGTGAAATCTTCTGGAGGAAGCCAATGTTTGGAGCGTGTGCTTTGCAGCATGGTGGTGTAAGTCATGGATGTTCCGTTCAAAGACGTAAAAAGTGGCGCTCAGGACTTCAGAAATCATTCGTTTTTTGACTTTCAGCATAAGTGCCTAAAGCAATAACTAAATGTCAAACAAAAGAGCGGCTCTGTATTATTTGTTCGCAGGATTGCGAACGGGCTTGCCAGAGATCACCAGAAACATACTTAGGACAAAGGATCTTTGGGGCTGCGTGAGGAGTATGCGGCAAGATGAAATAAATCGTCACTTTTAATGGGAGAAATATATAACGTAATGCCTTATATAAACATTTGACACTGGTCGTACTGGCGGTTAAAAGCGCGAAGGCGGAGGAGAGCGTATCATGCGATGATTCAGTTTACTGCTAATTATATAAATATCGCTGTCGGCTTCGCACTCTACCGAGGTATGTTCTAGTAACGTTGAAGGAAAGGTGGCAGCTCTACCTGTTAACGTCACAAGACCTTTGTCGTACATACGCTGTGGTTCCGTATAAATCGCAACTTCATCGCCGAATCATCTTGCAGCGAATGGATGGATCGACAACTTATTTTATCAAGACGAATGGAGGAAATGACAGTTCATCCGAACTTCCTTTTATTTAGGTCTACACTCAGATAGGCCGAAAGCGAGGACCATATTTTTTGAGATTATTTAGAGTCAGTTTCGTTACCACCAAGTCTGTCTCAAATTTTTTTTATTTGAAATTTAACAAAATTATATATTATTTAATAGATTCAAAAAATAACTTAGTATATATAGTATAAAATAACTAAAAAATTTATTTTTTAGTTAAATATTGTTTAAATAACACATACAAAATATTATTTTATAATAGAATGATTATAGATGAATTTAATACATTCATCAATCAATTATTTTCAAATTATGAATGGTTACAATTTCGTTCGCTTTTACTTTTATTTCAAATTTTTAACAATATAAAAGAAAATTAAAGAAAATAACTTATTCTGTAGATATTTAATTTCAATATACCGCTTATTTTTTATATGATATCTTAATTACGTAGATTTTTATATATATATTTGTACCAATTTTCGCGTGAATTTTAATTATATTTTAATTTTCTTAATTATACTTTTTTATTTTTAAGATTTTAATATTGTTCTTATTCCATGCATCAGTTTCAAAAGAATGATACATAAAATATTATATTTTTCTATTTTATTTTCGAAATGATTAAAACATTATATTTTACAACTATGTATTATATAGACCATAAATAGGCAATAAATTAAAAAATGTAGTAAAAATGAAACATATATTTTTTAACCTGATCGTTTATAAATTTTTATCACATATTTTAAATGTACTTGTTTATCATTTTATTTACAAAACGAAAGTATTTGATGTATTGATTATTTTATGAGAGTTAAAAGAAATTTTATAATATTTAGTTTTTTTAATACGTATTTAAATTCCTTCTTTTTATTTAAATACCTGTTCTCTCATATACATATTAATTTTAATTTAAGTTTGAAAATTATTCCAAATACAGATAAAGATATTGAATTACAACAGCATATAATAAGTATGAAAAGGCACATAATATTAGATACAATTTGTAGTCAGTATAAAAAATTGTTAATACTATTAGAAGCTGAATCAACAAAATTATAAATTTATGAAAGATTTTCCAAGTTTTTTAATCAAAGTAAAAAGAATATTAACGTGTTAAAAAAAGAATTAAAATAAAATTTTTGTTTTCATAATACATCAATCACTTTTTTGTTATTCTTAAGGATAAAATACAATTTAAAATTTAACAGAATGCTTCTTTTTCCATAAAATAAAGTTGTTATTCGCATAAATTCAAATAAAGTCGCATTCAAAGATATAATTGGATGATGGAACTAGTAAACGAAAATATGATACTGACGTAGTACCTTTTTTAATAAAAAAGTGAAATAAATTTAAGTAATTTCTGTGATTTCATTATATTTATTTACAAATGTACAGGGTAGTTGTAATGAACCACCTATTAATTTATGTTATATTGTAACGCATCAAAATGTTATTTATTAGAAATATCCTCATCGCAAGAAAAGTCTTACTTTTTACATTGTTTTTTCAACTGATAATTTTTTATGAGCTCTAGAATTTTGTTTTAATACTGTTTTTGTTTCATATTGAAAATTTGGTTTGATATGTTTGAAAATTTAGTAATAAGTATTTTCGTTTACTTGGTTAACTACATATAAGTTATAAGATTGATAGAATTTTTTCATTAATTTAAAATAAGTATTAAAGTAATATTTAAAAGAAAAAATACGCACATTCATGTAATTATTTGACATAATTGAATAATATCAATGTTCATTAAATTTTTATTTATATTATTTATATTTACAAAAATATTATGGAATTTTTTGAATACTGTTACAGAAACCATTTAAATTCTGAATAAATAATTAATTTTTTATAAACATATTTTCTACATGTTGCCACTTACTTACATTTCATTAAGTTGGAATGAAAAAATAAAAATAATAATAATAAACTATTATTTCCTTAAAAAATATTTATATAAGTTACATCTTTATAAAAAACTGTTTAAATTTAATATTCGTTTTTATGTAAATTTATTTAAATCATATATTTCCATAATAATATAATTATTTCTTCAAAATTATATTACGAAGCGAAAAAATTAGCGAAAAATATTTGCTGAATAAATAATACACACGCGCGCGCGCGCGCGCGCGTACAAAATTAAATATATGCATTGAAGTATTCTAAATGAAATAATAAGTACACAATTTGAAATTACTGAAATATCGTATTTCTTCAAACCGATCAATATTTCAAATCCATTTAAAATTGCAGAAATGTAATCACTTATAAATCAATTACTTTCCATGTTCTTAGATTTATCGGTATTATTTAATATTTCAATAATTAGCATTAGATAAAAAGTGTTTTACTAATTCTTGCAAAATTCATCTAAATTTTAGTAATATTTATATTTTCCTTAATCTAATTATTTTGATTCATTTGATTTTCTATTTACGCAACGATAACTTTCCAAGTTTTATCATCACATTGAAGTTTTCTGTATAAATTATTTTTAACTTAAAATAAATATATAAGCAAAAACAAATAGTTGGAACAGAATCGACGAAAAATAAAGCAAAATTTATAAAATATACAAGATTTTCTTACACCACTTAAAATTCTGTATTTATATATAAAATTTTATTGAATTAAATTTTTTGATTTAATAATCATATATGATAATTAAAACTAATTATACAATATAAATATTTTAAATATTTACACGTGAAATTGCTATTAACAATTTGAAAAATAGATAATATATCTAAGAAGATCTATGCATGAGTATGTAACTAAGTATGAAGTTATGTTTTTCAAGATAAAAATTTATGGATACGATAATATTTATATTATAAGATAAAATAATAATAATATCTAAAGTTTTTTTTTAAATAAACAAAGAAAAAATTATAGGAATTTAAATCTAGTCTCTAGTTTAAAATGTAAGGAGGCAAATTTCTATCGAATTGAAATTTTTGACTTACTCAATTAGTTTGAAATTAGCCATATATATATATACATATATATTTGTGCTCATAAATATTATATTATCATGCAAGGCAGTGAATAGGTCAACACAATTTCAGACCCTTACAAATCCAAGTGTCTTTAATCTAGAAATGTTTTTAGTAGCATTATAAAATTAATTTATATAGAAAAACGATAAGAAAATCTTGTTCAGCCTCTCTTTATACATTAATAAATATTTTGATAAGATTTTAATTTATTGATTTATATCCTATTCACAAAATACAATAAAATAAGTGTTATTGATTCTTTAATTGTACTAATAATACTGACATGTAAATAGTATTTGTCCCTTTTCACATATGATATTGATCAACAAATACTATATATAATAGAAGTTGTTCTAAAACTCAATTTAAATTCATGTATAAATATTAGTTTTTGTTTCAATGCATTTATAAATTAGAAGCTCGTTCTCTATGCATATAATGAAAAGAGATTATTCATCCCTCCCTCTCACTCATACGTACTAATTGTTTTACTATATTGACTGTTTCCTTAGTGCTCCTTACAACATCTCTCTCTGTCTCTCTCGTACTCGCTCACTCTATTGCTGTAATTTCTGTTTATTTTTTTTACTCTTATACGCTATCTCAATTTAAAAAATCATGAAGTTCTACTTCCATTTCAGTCTTAAAATATATTACTTTAAATACAAGAGTTTTATATCTTTCTTTATTTTCACAAATAATAATATACGATAATAATAAGTATGTCACGCAATGAAGGAGTTTCCTTCTATTATCAAAGACTAATTTATACGTACGTAAGAAACTTCGTTTATTGCACTTATATGAATTTTTTCATTTCTTTACATAGATTTCATATAAGACTATTCAAAATATAGCACATGCATTTATGAGTTATATTAAAACTGATTTAAATATATTTTTTAAAATTATTATTAACTTGTTTTTACTTTTGAAGACAATTAATTTTTTAATATCATCAAGAGATAGTAGGGAGTTTAAGTATTTGACTTATAATAATGATTTTTTTATTTCAATTTAAATACGGATGATAAGCATAAAACTTCTAGTAAAATAATAAATATAATTATAAATATTCAGTAAAATACATTTGAATATTTTACTATTACACTAGTACAGAGTTAAAATTGTTTTTAAAAATATAATTTAAAACAATTTGATTCATTAATGATTTTAGTTAAGTTCACAAAAAACAAAATGACATTACTTAAATTATGTACAAGTTCTTGAATTAAAAAACCATAGTTTCATTATTTCTAGCGTTGAGCTTTGTAAAAGATGATGTATTTTTTGATCTTTCATAATACCTTTAATTAGTTTGTGCTTACCAAACTATTTTCAGAAAAGTGTTGTGTAATTAGAACAATAAGATTTTTCATTTTTAACACAATTGGCTTAAACTCAACATATTTCTATTATTTGTCTAAAGATGATTTTACAACGTCAACATATACAATAAATAATAAAATTATCTTCTTCGTGATCGATGCAAATTACTTATTCAATCAATAAATTAGAATCATTAATTTCATGATCAATAATATCTTCATACAGAAGAGGATGTCTAGAAGCTGATGAGCTTACGGAATGCTTTGCGAAATTCTGGATTGAAGAGAGTATAAATTACGGGGTTGACGAAGCTATTCATGTAGCCCAGCCAAGAGGTAGCAATAAACGCTGCAACGCCTGGTTGACAGTCCTTCTTCATCTTGGAGCATAAGGCATCCATGGTATTGCATGTGAAGAATGGCACCCAGCAAATCAGAAATACACCTTCAAAAAATTATCGTTTAATTTATTCTAATTATAGAATCAGTATACGCTTAGCATATCAAAATTAAATCGATAAAAATTATTTTATAAATGCTTTGAGATAACACAAATTCTACATTGTCGTAATTTTTTAAATCTAAACTATGAATAAGTCGAGCGTCAAATTTAATCTTAATCATACTTCTTATACTATTAATAAATAATAAGATATCCAATATGTAAAGATAATGAAATTATTCATATTATATTAAAATATTGAAATAATGATTCCAAGATAAGTAAAATTACGAACTGAAAATAATACTTATTTATTTATGAAATTATTACATTTATGAAATTTTTACATTTATGAAATTATTACATTTATGAAATTATTACATTTATGAAATTATTACATTTATGAAATTATTACATTTATGAAATTATTACATTTATGAAATTATTACATTTATGAAATTATTACATTTATGAAATTATTACATTTATGAAATTATTACATTATGAAATTATTAATATTATGAAATTATTATATATATTATGATATTATCACATTTATGAAATTATTACATATTTATGAAATTAATTATAGATTTTCATTTAGTAATGGCTAAACATATTTCTGTATGAAAAAGTCACAGTATTTTATATTTTCTTGGACAAGATATGTGGACTATTGAATTTATAATATATTTATTTATATACTATATTTATAATTATTATATTAAGAATGTGATCATGAATTAGGATTTATTATTTTACTAATTTTTCCTAAGATTAGTTAACTCAGAAGATTTTTTATGCAAATAAGGTATATAGTTGAACATAAGGTATATAGTAAAAATAAATTTTTCATAATTACGATTATCAGAGAGAAAATTAGCAACTGAAAGATTCAATTTATAAATTAGAATCATGAGTAAAGTGAGTTCTTAAATCTGCAATATTTAAAACTCACTGAAAATGCGAATAAAAGTTATTATGTTAAAAAGTAAAACATAGTCATAAAATGTTTCAACAATTTATTTAGATATATGTCAAACTATTTATCTGAACTTCAAAATCAAAATTTTTACTTATTTTTTCTTTTGTTTATGAATTTAAATATTTTTACAAACATACTATTTTAAAAGATTAGCAAGTTTCATCATTTTGTTTTATATGTATCTATACTTTTATTATAATTATTTATGTTATAAATTAAATGTAGTTTTAGAATATTTTATTATAGAAAATTATAAATTCAGTAGTATAAGTTTAAAATAATATATGCTCTTCTGTCTCTTGTTATATTTATGTTGTTCAATATTCGCTTGTATTAATTATAAATTGGTAAGAATATTTAGAATTATTGCAAAATATATTTATTCTTTTCAAAAATAAAAAATGTAAAATTTATATTTTTTTAACAGCTAACAATATTTCTGTTTACCTAAATTATAATACTTACGTAGATTAAAAAATATTATTTTTTTTAATTTCTGTAAAAAAAATTTTTTTCTTTGATCTGTAGTTAGTCATGCTAAGGTTCGAGTCACTTAAATGAAAAAAATAATGATAACAGAGTTTGTGTTTTGCCATTGCTAGAGCCAGATAATTATTTATTAAAATGAAAAAAGAAGTATGCGATAAATAAAAGAGATTATATTTCTTTACAATTTTTGTAGTAACTAAATAAGAAAAACGGGAATTTATCATTAGCTCTTTCGTATAATAGCTGATATTTTCGGTATGCGGTGTACATATATGGAGGATGTACTAAATGATAGTGGATAGCATTATAATTTAAGTTATTTACGGGCGTGTACATAATGGTATCTTTTAATCATAATTGTAGTACAGAGAAAAAGAATATACAGTTTATGTGCATTAATGGATAAAACAAAATTGTTCCTACAAAATTTTCAGAGATCACGAATAGGAAGAAAAGAATGAATATAGCGTTAGAAACATTCATAGAAAAACGATAGGGTATGTCAGAAAAGAAGAAATAGAATCGTACATGTGAGACAAAAGAAAGTAAAGAAAAAATTTTTCTTCATTTTTCTCTTTCTCCATTGACAGATTGCTAATCTATTTTTGTAACTCAGTTGCTATCCTAAACAGGAGTACGTTAAGCAGCATATGCCCTCAGTTAGACACGGTCAAAGCTGTTCGTGACTTGCTTCGGTCGGTGAGTATCCTTTGCTAATATCGATTTTTAAAGTCGATTGTTGAGAAGTATTTCGCATCTCATAGTGTCTCAGTAAAAGCGGATATGTATCTGTTCAGGTAACTGCATTAAGATGACAGTAATGCACATAGAATCTAAATCTACCATTCTTCTTTTTGCCAGTCGAATCTAATAGGTATATGTCATACTTTTTAATAGCCTCTGCTCTTCCTTTATAATCCTATCTAGTTTGTCTTATGCGATATGGAATGTTGTTAACCCTATTTAGTTGTATCCCGAGGACTTTCGCAGGTACATCCTGTTGTCATACCATTACTTGTGGAAATATAAACGGCCGAGGATATCCATAATTAGGAGTATTTGATATCCTACAGCTATCTCTAAGAATTTTACTCTGAGCCAGCGACCTTGTATCTAGATCTTTCTTTCTAGACTAAGATATAGTGTCTTAGTTGATCCGTCGACGAACGTAATCTCTTACAGTTTTCTTTAACCGTCATCCTCGTTGTGTACATCAGGCTCCTGTATCTGTGTTGACAAACAACCTAATGACTTCAGAGTCGATTAACACCTAAAATATATGGCCGTTTATTTAGATCCTTGCATAGCAATAATTGTTCCTATTAGACCAGACTTGCTCTGGGTTATATTTCAGTTGTCAGGAATGTGTGTCAAGGTTTTGCTTCGACGAAACAGCGAGGATTCTCCCACAGTTAATGTCACTCTTACTTCGATAGCTTATTTAGAAGGTGAAGTTTGAATACATCCAGAATCTAATGTTTACATATTACGACTTTGTGCGACCTGGAAGGGACGATTGTATAACAGATGTTATACGACGGCATAAAGAGGAATTCCGCTGATGTTCCCATCGCCTAGAACACTCATCTGGTTGACTAAAACTATGTAGGTCCCTGCGGTTTAATAGATTGGTGCTGAAAGAGCAGGAAAATCTTTCGTTGAACGATACAACCGTGTACTACTAGACGGATTCCAACAATTGTCCTCGCTTAACTGCGAGTTACCTCGAGTCTTCAATACCTTTGGTACAAATCGAGTGAGTGAAAATCTCGCGAGGATACCCAAGGCAAGTTGGGTTCATGTTCAAGCTTCATACAATAGTTCAATAATTATTGCTAACACCGCAACCAGCGGTACCACTCCTAAAATGTTTTAGGCATAAAATTGGTTTTATGCTTTAGTTTTAGTTTAGCTAAAGTAAGTTTTAGTAAGAGAAGTCATAAGTTAGTGCAAGTTTTTTACGACCGTAATGAGTTATATTTAGCATTATTAATTGAGCCGTTTATTGAGCATGTTTGCTTAAGCATATATAAATGTCTAAATCACGCTTTTACGTCTATTTTTAAATAGAGATACTCTCGTTGTTATCTCGGCTGGTTGAGTTGTGACACGCAGAACAGCATATTCTGGTATAAGTTTAACGAACGCATTATAGCATCAAGATAGATCTGCTGCAGAATGGAATACATCTCCACACCGGAAGAGACTGTCGCCTTTCATGGATGAGCTTAGTATGCTACGGGTTTGGGGTCGTTTATAGTTTGTCAGTTTGACACGAAATGAACAGTATACTATCATCGTTTCCTTTTAAGTCACTCGGCGGAATTTTAGATTCCGGAAGTCCTCGCCAGCACGCTACTAGTTAACCCGCAACTCATGTTGAATTAATTGTAAGGTCATTTTTGGATTTCCCTAGTAAACAATTACTTAAAGTATCTGGCTGTGATTGCATCCGGTATTACCGTTAATGTCTGAATATAATCCAGCTATGGCTCCGGTACCCAATTCCCCATGAGATTATTGGCTTATAGACCGTTTCAGCATATCAGAATTTATATTACCGGTCTATTTCCAATTTATACGGTCAAAGGAAAATTAAAATTTTTATATTTACAACCATCAAAAATTATACCGCCATCTTCACGTATTTCAACTTCCATACTGTTCAATTAGAGGTTATCTGACTGCTCCACTTCCAGCTTTTTATTAATTTTCAAGCACTTTCTGGAACGTCGTGGAATATGTCGACGTGTAACTTCTACTCCGACAATGTGAATGCAGAGCTTCAGAGGGCATTTAAGCTGACAGCGGCTTCAGAAGAAAAGATTGTTGAAGCGCTTCACGTATAAGAAGTTAAGGAGTTTCATTCCTCTGCGAGCTCTCCTCTTCATAGGTCTTTTCTAAACCGCGATTGATCGTTTAAATACCACTTATGGCACGTTGTGGAAGTATTGTCGCTGAATTTCGAAGACATATTCATGCTCATCGCTTGCATAGAGGCATGTTTGAATTCAAAACCTTTGTGTCCACTGAATTCGTAACATAGCCTATATAACCGCCCTAATGCCAGAATATTTTTTGATAGCTACTTCTTTCGAAGCACCGCTAGAGCTTTTCAGTAAGATAGACGAGTTCATTTTTCCACTCATCCGATGGAGACAAGTCTCCAGAATGTGGGATTACTTTTAGAGTTGATATCATCGTGAGGTGCTTCATCAGATTCAGTAGCGGGTAAAGCAGTCTGGTGAGGGCAGTCATTATGAAGACACCCACCACAACGCTGCAACCGTCCAAATATTAGTTGCTAGTAAACCAGCAAGCCAGTAGTTGTCTGGTAAGACTAGTCCAATCGTCAGGAGATGGATGTTCCCGTGGAATATTTCTTTGTGATAGTGCGATGTTACGGACAAAGTGGACGAAGTGCCGACCCTCATCATCCATAATTCTTTGTATGCGACGGGGACGTTCCTAGTCCCCTCCACTTCTCAAACATTTGTACACCGACGAGAGTTCCTTATAATAAAGACGAAATGCCACAACGTTTCTTAGATAAGTGCGAACGCATCCTCAGCCTGTATTAAAAGGTAAAGGTTTATCCATTTATCCATTTGTGTGTGTAGGGGGATTATGTGCATATTTCCTTCTAATACTTATCATATAAAAGTCATAAAAGCATTATACCACTACAATTCGGAAAATAGATTAAATAAAATTTAATCCCTATATATAAAATACGCATTTTCTTAGACGACAAAGTATATATTTTATTGATTGTTATATATGCTTTTATTGCAATCTGTTGTAAGTAGTTTCGTTAGAAAAAAAATTCAACATTATTTATTGCAGAAATCTATTTATATATTTGTTTTAATTATAAATTATTTATCGGTATGATAATTTGTTACAATATTTAAAATTCTACTTATAAATACAAGTCGTGTAAAGTTCGTTAAAAACTTTTATTGGTGTTCTTATGTAAGAAGTATACAAATTTACCGTCGGCATGAATCTCAATCCGATTTCAAATCCGTTAATAAGCATATTTCACATATGTATAATTTTAGCAGCTTTAACAATTATATCCAATTATTTGTAAGTTTTTAGATGTATAACACATTTTCGTATGAATCAAGAATGTTATACGAAAATAATTTTGTTAATGTATCAATAATTCCTGAAATTTGACATATCAAATAAGGATAAAAATTATATTCTTTTAAACTTACTACATAGAAACGAATTTCGATAGTAAGATTATTACTATATTATTAATGTATAAATTATTTATAAATATACAAAAAACAAAACCTTACGAATAAAACTTTTTTTTTGTCTAAAATTGTTGCTGCATTAAAAGTAAAGTTACTATTAAAAGTAAACAAACATAGATGAAAAAATTTTAAGCTATAAATACAAAAATATTTTTTAGGGAAACAATAATATTTCATCACCTTAGATATCTTCTAAGCATATGTAGAACAATAAATGAAATTCGAAAATTTGTATTACTATACATGTGTATACTTTTACTTAAAAATATATAAAGCTTAACATTGTAGGCTATGAAGTAGTACTGATCCCAAAAATATTCTTATAATACATTAACTGGGAAATTATGAAACTTTATTAAATTTCATATTTTAAAAATTAAAATGATGTAGTAATGTAAAAGATTAATATCCTTCAGTAATAATATTTGAAGATATAAAAAATATAATTAATATTACAGTTTAATCATATAAATTTATGAACTTTTTAACATTAATTTTAATTTAAGGATTAAATGTTATAATTGTTAGTAATAATAAATATGAAAATTCATAAATTGTAATATATATTATTTTATCTATTTTTAATACGAATAACCGACTAAATTTTTTATTATTTTATAATAAATAAATAATTTATATTCTATAAAGTAAAGATCCTTATAATTTTAAAAACTAAGTTTTAAATCACGATTAATTGCATTACAAAAAAGGAATATTTTATTATAATATCTCTTGTAAATTGTTCGTATTTTCAGAAATATAGATATTTAAGATATAAAATACATTTTATGTAAGCTAAATGAGTGTAATCTGAGTATCTATTTTAAATATTATCTTCTTGATAGTGATCTAAGATTTTTTTTGTATCTAATCAACATTTAAAGTTATAGTTACGAAATAAAATTTCGATCAAACATTTCTGGATTAAATTTATTCATCTAGAAACTTACTGACACTCAATTTATTTTACTTTATTCTTCATGTTTACTAATGATAAAGATAATAATTATAGTTTTAAATATTAATATCATGTAACTTTTAGTTGTAATTAATTTGAATAAATTTAACTTAAGACAAGTAGTTTGTGTGTGAATACACGTCATTGAAATAAATAATTTCTTATAATCATTAAATAGTTTCATCGAAGTTTACACTATTTTTATAACATTTTCTTATACTTCCTAAATAATAAAACTATAGAATTTACCATTATGTGGTTAAAAATTAATAGAATAAAAAATAGAATAAGAAAATAGTCGTAGTGAAAACTGTACATGCTAAAACTATCAGAAAGAAGTTATTCTAATTCGACAACATAGATTGATTTATGGTATCTATAATAATAGCCATTCTGATATTTTCGTTTTTATACAATTACAAAGAATAAAATTATTAAATTAAATAAAAAATTTAATTATAGATACATTCATAAATGCGTTATATTATCATTTTAATTTTTATTTTATTACTTAATTGAAAATGATAAGAAATCAATAACTATACTCAAGGTATTCTAATAAATAACCAATGTAGCGTTATAAAGCAAATTAAAGTATACTCGGTAACGAAACGAGCGATGAGAACATGACGTCTGTAAAATGTAAAAAGAAAATAATGCTTCTTTGATGGGGAATCTTAATATTTTTTCTATTACGCTTCTGAAAAAATTGGACGTATTTAAATGGCCAAAAAATATTGAAAATTTCAAAAACACAGATTGCGATGGACATTGAACGATTCGCACATATTTTCATATGAACGTCTTGTAGAAATGCTATAAATTAAAATTACAGTCGTCTGAAAATTTGTGAATAATAACAAATTAAAGAAAGGCCTGTTAAAGCCGTTTTGCTCCCTTGCCGAATTCCTTTACAATTAGGAAAATGGTGGAAGGTAAGGCCCATCCTGTGTCGTAAGTAAGTCATCGGAGAGATTTATAATTGCGATAGCTAAATAGTGATGAACGACGAACCGTTGTAAATCATGTAACGCGAATGATGCAGTAGATCGGAGTCGTCGAATGAGCCAACGCAAATAAACTCTGACTCCTACCGCCATAGAGTTTTTTCTTTCGGAGTCAGTCAAAACATCTCTATGTTTTGAGTTCAATTAAACAATTTCCGAAACTTTAACAATAATAGAAGTTTGTGAATAAAGTCGAATATTGAAATATAGTTCAATTGCAGAAAGTATGGTAAAAGTAATTATATTCTTATCTTTTGGTTCTTATAGTACACACAATTTATTGTAGGAGAAGGTATTTTAAATACTAAAAGAAAATTGACAAATAGAAATAATAAAATAAGATTAAAAATGTACGTTTTTATATACCGAGAACAATAGCAAGAGTCTTTGTAGCTTTGCGTTCCTTTCTAGCCGATATTTTATCCCCTTTCTTCTTACTGGCCTTGTTCGTCTTACGTAGGTTAAACCGTGAGCCCATCGACGATGATGCTTTATGTTTGTGCTCCTTTTTACTCATGTTTGTTCGTCCAATGCTGTCCCCACACATGTTTCCGGTTATTGGTGCGCTAAGAGTACTTGACCTGTTAATACGATTCAAATGAGGAATTTTACATATAAGCTTCTAACAATTTTATAAGATTTAATTATCTTATAAACATAATGTGTGAAAATTCAATTCGAAAATAGATTAAATAACATTTTTTTACATAAGACTTGTCTAATTTTCTAAATTAATAAAGTTCAGATTTCTATAACTTGCATACTATTTGAAAAGTTCTTTTTATTCAACTTTTTATTTTTCGACTATTTAAGTATCATAAAAATTTATTTAATTGCATAATTTACATTATTAATCATAAAAAATACTTTTTAAACAGGTATGATAACATTCAGACTTCATTTGCAACATCAAAAGTTTTTTGTATTTATTTAATGACATATCATAGAAAATTTTAAATTGAACAATTTTATTTTTTTTAGATAAAAAATTGTCTATATTTATAAAATTAAGATTTAGTACAAAATTAAGATTTAGCCTACGTTGCTCGCTATTAAATTGATGTCTATATTTGTTTTCACCAGGATTCATTTACATATTTATATTTAATATTGAAAATAGAATAAAATTGAATAAAATAGATTTATTATTTTAAATAAATTTTTGAATAAAAAAACATATAATTTGACAGTGATTGTAATTAATTTATTAATGTTTTATATTACTTGGTTATTATATAAACTTAACATGTATACATAAGTATTAATTTTTTTTATTAAAAATTATATGTATCAATAGTTGTTGATAATTATAAAATCTAATAAAATATTCTTAATTATTTATTTATATATAATATGTATAGAATGTACATTAAATATAGAAATGTACATATTAGACTTATTAAAGTTTCAATCTGAAAAGTTTCAGAAAAGAGATTATGCTTACAGTTACGTAAATACTTTATACAGAAAATTTTGGATATAAAGCCTTTTTTAAATGTAGGGAGCAAAAGTACTTTAGTTGATTTTCTTATATTAAGTAGAATGTAGGACAGAAACTAAACCCACTTTAAACAATGATTTAAATAAGAAATAATTCTTTTATGATGATCATTAAGATAATTAGAACAATATTGTGTAGTTCAAAAGTAACATATCTATTGTTCTATACTTCATATTCAAAGTTTTTATCATTGTCTATATTTATGATTGATTATATTTGGAGTAAACTAAGATGATATTTAAATATTTATAGAAAATACACCTATTTATATGCTATTAAATTCAAAATTTAATCTTTCTTTCAATTTATTTAATAGATAAAATGAGAATTAGAAATACTTTTTTAAATGAATGATAGAGGTGCTTCTGTTTATTAAATATTTTCACCAACTCATAAAACAATATTAAAGCGAAAAATTATTTTCATGATGAATCATGCGTTCACTGTAGATGAAAAGAAAAACGCAAAACTGCAAAATTTTCTATTTTTCTTTAAATTTCTATTAAACTTATTAAAATCGAAAATTTTATTTTATCGAAAATCAAATATTTTGAGGAAAATTTATTTATCTTGGTTAAATTTTTTGTCTCCTATTTCTTCTTAACATAAAAAAATTTTGCATATATGTATGAAAACAAAACCAATTTATGGCTAAAGAATTATAATTTTATAAAATGTAAATTAAAATATTTTAAAATATATATTACTGAAAGTATTGAAAGAATCATATCATACTATGAAACATATACCCGCTTATATAATGGCTTTATTGTATCCTATATCTTCAGAATATATATCATAGAATAGTCTACGTTTTTATAATTTCTATAAGTTTTTACTATACATACAATATTTTATGGAAATGTATAAGTTATTAAAAAGTATATTTCCATTACGAATGTATGCCATTTTTAAATGCTCAGTATACCCATTATTGGAATATATCATAACCATTGAAGAAAGAGGTTAATAATTATAATATTATTGATGTCATTTGTAAAAACAATATTTGTTAAGATAGATAAACATATAAATAAATATTTTTTACAAGCTTCGAATTATATACATTTCGAGATATTTTCGTAGAAATATTGTAATTTTTGTGTAAAACGCGTTGAATGCCGTTATTGTCATAAAAATCTAATTTAATTAATTTCAATTCATAACTATTCAAAGTTAATAATTTCATTCAACTAATGTCAAATGTATGAAAGTATCTAATAAAAACTGGTCATATCCTCCATCAAGCTTATCTGCCGAACTGAAGTGGCTGTATCGAACTGATGTTTTTGATATGTCGTATTTCCTGTATTCTGACTAAGACCATGGCCATTCTTCTTTATATGCGAGAACGCATTACACGAGATTATTCTCGGTGATATGAATGTCGTTGAACAAGATGAACCTGAGGTCGCTTCCAAAATTGCGATCGGATTAGGAGTTTCTTTCCTTATATTAAGAGTGTCGAAGGATTTGGTACTATATGCTGCAGGTAAATAGTCCAAGTCTTTATGAATTCTTCCTGTATTGGGTTGCGTTTGTGATACAGCGCTAAAACAACAACTGTGCAATCGTAAAAGTGGTTACTTGTTGTAAGATTTTAAAGTTTTTAAAGATTTTAAAATTTTCGATGGTGATGTTTTTGATAAAGTTGAATTGTTTACATTTTTATACTAATATTAAGATTAAGAAACAGAACAATTCTAAACATTAAGAATATCAAACGATACAGTTGCTATCGTCTTAGTCAATCGAAAAGAATTTAATCTTTAATATATTAAAGTTTGTTAATTTTAAATTCATTGCGTTTACATAAACGATAATAATGCATTAATGTTCCATATAAAGTCATTAATTTGGATGAAAAAATTAAGAGATATTTTTTCTTTATTCATTAAAAATTTATCCTAACTAATAAGAATTAACTTCTTTTTCCACAAAAACAATTTAGTACACATGTTCTCAATGTTTCAATTTATTACTTCATAAGCTTATGATAAATATACTACGTAAAAGTTGATTGTTCGAAACCACATATGGCAGTTTTTTTATATGTAACAGATTATAAACTGAAAATTATTTAAATTTTAATAAAAATACAGAGTTATAAATAACGAATATAAATAATTACAGATACGGTACCCATAAAAAAATTTTCTTGATAAATTTATTATAAAACTAATAAGGAAATGATAATCAACAAATATTTCAGTACATTTTAATGATTTTTTTATTTATTATTAAATAAATAAATTAGTAAAGACATGAATGAACCTATATCTAAGTTTTTAATAACTGACACTTATATGTTTGTTTACTATTGCTTCGCTATTTATTTTACCTCTTTTTTTATTTTTATTTAACATTGTTACGTATTTGAATAAAATCTTTGGATGTAATACTTTACAGTTATGAAAATTTTAAAACATTTGATCCATTACAAATAACAATTGAAATTGCGATTAAAATATGGTACATGTATACATAATATTGTTCGAATTATCCTTTATACCGGTAGTTATATCTCATCCGACCATTATTTATGAAGAATTAACTTGATTGTTTTGTTGAACGTACTCGATAGCTTAATTTTTAAAGTTTGGAATTGGATAATTTCTTTTTATGAAATATTATATTTTTACTGTACTTAAGATACTGTTGATACTTTACTGTAAAATACTGTTTGTTTCTTAGTCTAGGATTATATCTGTAAAGCTGTCTTTATTTGTAATCTTACTATTCATATTGTGCAGCTTAAATATTCTTCTGTACTTTTATTAATAACTTCAAGTCATCTACTATTGAATAAAGTTGGTTTTGCTCGTTTCCTCATTTCAAACCTTAAATCTGTTATAGCAAGATAGTATTTCCACGACTTAGTTGACTGAGAATTCAATCTGATTTTGAATAATAGTGTCTTTTTTAATTTGCCGTTTGTGAGAATAATTAATTATATATATTTAAAAGTTGGGAACACTCTCTTCTCATCTACGCACTCTTAATAATATTTGGTTGTCTGACAGATTTATTTCTCAATACTAGAATCTATACGTCGCCATTTCGCCGATAATCATTACGTTATTATCGTTTTAAATTATCTTATAATCACTGTGTTTGAACTTGATGCTGGATCTTTTTTTTTGTTTCCTTTTCTCACTAACTTCCAAAGCTTATTATTAGTTGATCTCCATTAAGATATATAGATACTTTATCTTACAACAGAGACATTTGTATGTAAGTACTGCATTTGTCACTTAAGTCAATTTATTAGAAAAAATTAGGATTTATAGTAATCTTTGTAAATTTTGAGTTTGAGTAAAAAAGAAAAGACGCGAAAGGGGACAGGTAATGAATGACGAAGATAGATGTCGCAAGAATGACTAAAAATTCCTCCGACTGCGCTGGAGGATTTTGGAAGGATGATAGATAGTCCGGCTTATTCTCGCAGATAAACGTATGCTGAGGAAAAATACATTTTGAATATTTTAAAATTTTAATTGCTATGCTATATTTATTGCTCCGCTTTCTGAAAAAGGCAGTTCGTTGCTACGTTTTAAATAGAATGAGTTTGTTCCTACTGTTCGTCCTGAGAAGGACGGTTTGTACGTGGAAAAGATGCGGCGTCTCACGGATGCAAAAAAAGAAGACAAACTATTCTCTGTTTATCGCCAGTAAGCCATGACCTGCCCCTATGACTGCGTCCACTTGACTGCTTTTGGGTATCCGCAGCGTCTCCTTATTTTTTCGATTCCCAAACACTGACGGTCCAATCCTTCGCCACGCTCAATCCCATCCTCTCCTCAAGCATGCACCGCGCCGCCACAAGGGAAAACGGTTTTTTCCACTGTTTTTCCACTTCTCTAAACCACGCCACTTAACGCTTCCGCCGTAGCAACGCCGTCTTAACTACTGCGGCGCCATTATGGCGGGAAATCCCAGCCCACCTTCCCCGACTCACATCGCTCCGGTACATTTTTACTGGGTGACTCACCATGAGTCACTCTTTCTGGTTCGGACCCATACGGCGCGGTCATTGCGAGTCGTCATGAACCTCGGCGTGCGTACATTTGTGACATATATACGAATAATGATTTAAGAATCATAAAAAAATGTTGTACAAAAATTTTTTTCTTCTGCTGTCTCTATAATTTTGTATGATTAGTGTAATTGAGCTATTGGTGTCAGGCACATTAAAAGAGCACTGGTATTGCGTAAATATCCATTCTGTTAGCGTTAGTAAGATGAATGCTCTCTTAATTTAAAAGAAGTTTTTATTAGTCCATTTTTAATTAAAACAAAGATGTTTCTCTTTTTCATTTAACTGGAATATAAAAAATATACGGAGTATTTTTCATTTTAGGTAAAACTGATATGTTACCTTTATTTTTCGTTATCTGTATTTGTAAGTTATAAAGAGTGTTTTTATAATTATTCTTGAAACACAGATTCTTTTGAAAAAGCTTTATGATAAAAGTTTAAAAATTTCAAATTTGCTTATTTTCGCCCTTTGCTAGAAAAAATAGTAGGGTGTAAAAAAGAATACTCTCTTTTGCTCATATTTTAAAAGATATATAATAAGAAAAAAGAAACAGGAAATACCATACAGAAACGAATGAAGATATTTTTAATTACGAAAACTTTTAAAAAGGAATAGATGTAAAAAGAAGAAAAAGAATTGACGTAAATGAACCTATAAGTTTGTTTTATTATTTATGATCGTTCATGAAAAATAAAAAATGATTGTAAAATACCCTTATTAAGCAATCAAAAAAATTTCTGAATGATTTAATTAATTTCGGTTGAATAGTTTAAAATAAATAAATTTAATGTGATAAATTTATTAAATTAAATTATTAAATTAATTAAATTATGTAATAAATTTCTAGTGATGATTTTGAAGAAATGTATATACGTGCCAGTGTTTGCTATAAATATCTACTTTCAGATATACATTTATGTTTGATTTATTAAACAGGTTTTTATACAAAAATACTACTATTTAAATATTAGCTCATAAAATATGATGAGTTAATGGTAATATAAAGTTAAAATTACCTAATGCAAATTCAGTCAAAGTACATGTTCATATAGTATATTTTATTTCCAATACTATAAGATTGTCTGATTCATATAGATTCGTTATGTTATTATTATTTTAAACGTACAAATATGTAAGTGAATAATTCATGACGTGAACTTCAATTCATGTACTATAAACGTTTTCACTTTTATCGTGTTGAATTGTATCTTGATTATCTCGATATATGCCTTATCGATAACGATAACCATTTCTACAGAGGTTTCTGGATCGCCTTGCAATAGAAATAATTAAAAACTTTTTCAAATAATAAAGAGATGTAATTTGTGAAAAGAAACAGAAACCTCATCTACAGTATTTTTCTTCTCACTTATCTTAATAAAATCCTTGTATGAAGATGATTTATAGCAATTGAAATCTTGCGTTTGCATTTTCTCATACTGATGCTAGCCATGTTCTCGATTACCATTGGTGCAGTTTCTTTGATGATGTATTTCTTTAAGATTTGCGAATATCTTTTGTGCGATTATATGGTTCAATACCTACATATAAAAATTTTCAAATCTGTGAAAGATTTTGCATCTTTAAATGACAATTAATATATTATTATATCTTTAGATTACAATTAATATATTCGCTTTTGTTACGTATTCAAGAAATATTTATCTACTATTGTCATAGAGTATTATTGAGAGATGGAAGGAAGCTTTAAACTTTTTTAGATCGTAGTGTAAGAAAAGTTTTTAATGATGATTTAAAAAAATTGTAAGTTATTTGTGCATACTTTCACAAAATTATTTAAAACTATAGTAATAAATGTCATTGTAACAAATTTAGTTGCTCAATAATATCAATCGCAACATTTTATATCACATTACTGATAAGAGGCAAATTAAAAAATCTCCCCTTGATCGCCCCTACTGCAAGATAATACTGAAATCTTCTATAAACTTCACACCAGTATATCTTTCGGCAAAATTCTGTTAACAATAATATTACTTACTTCCAATTGTTATACCCTATAGTTCCTATGACAGTCAGCAACTCGAAGAGTCACACTAGAATGTTACCCCCAGTCATACAGGTAATATTTTGACATTTATAGAGACTATGAAATACACTGCTTATCCTTTCAGAACAATTTTATTTTCCACAGTTTGATTATTTCGTCTGTATTCTGCAGATTTTCATTGCCTATTTTTTTCTTTTACGTTATTAAAGTGATTCACATTAGAGATTGATATTACACCATGTCTTGTCTTTCAACCGCCTCCCCAATAACAATTAAGGTCGTAACAGAATCCTACTATTACTATACTAGACCAGACACTTACTGCACTAACATTTAAGAATCTCAGTTTAAGCAATTATTATTATTAACGCAAATGACTTTCTCAATAATTATGTCTTAGATCTCGAACTATTTATAAGCTCTATTGCAATAAATTAGAACGTATTACATACGTATATCATTTTATGTTAAATTGTTCTAGATATATTTTTATCTGTGTTTTAGTATAAGTTTTTAAAATTTTAAATAATATTTGTAAATATTATTAATTAAAATTAGTTTGTAAAAATAATAGTCATTTTATGTGGGATTATTTATTTATTTTCTTGAGTATAAATATAAGGTGCATTGATTGACATAAATCTCCTTCCCTCCTAGTATGCAGAATATATTTAATGAAGTAAACTTTATATTATTTCTTTACAATTACATAATCCTGCATATTCAAAAACAGAAGAAAAATATTTTATTAAATAAAATAATATTTAATGTTCATTATTATGTGAAGTATTTCTATTTTATAGAAAATAATAAATGAATATTTTTTGTTTTATCAATTTAATAATTACCTAGTAATATTTTCAGCTAAAAAGCTATTGAGATCATAATATCATAAAGATTACTATTACCACTATTAATTAAGTAGATTATTTCAATACCAAAAATTATTTTAGAGAATTTAAGTGACTTTTTAAATTTCAATTAAATTTATCAAATCTACATTCAATGTATATAATAGTATATGATGATTTTAATTTTCTCTCAATTTTCATTTATTTTAGTCCAAAATAGTAAGTTCATTTTTATTGAATTTCATTCAATATTATTCACTATAAGAAAACCCGGTTATTGAATGATTGAAATAATATTTTTTTCAATCTACAATATCCGTTCAATATTATTGTGTATATCCTAAATAAAACATTAAAGATATATGTCACATTAAATAGTCAAGATAGTTTATTCATAATTAATATAAAATCAGGAAATATAATAAATAATTCATTATAAATTAATAATTTAAATTAATTAATTAAATTAATTGAAATACCTCAAAGTTTATCAAGCATTGAAAAATAAAATTATTATAATATTTTTCGATACCCATTGAAAAGATACATATACATTTATAAATAACTAATAATTTTGATTACAATTAATAGTTATAATTAATGAAATATTCAATTGTTCTGTGCTTATAAATTAAATTTAAATTCTGTCTTTAAAATTCTAATATAGTTTTGTCATTTAAAAATATAGATTGATATAAAATATTGACCGAATCTATATTAGTTCATGAGAGCATATTTTTTTATATATTTATTGTACTATTAGACTTAATTAATTCACATACATAAAAATGATGGCGTTAATAAATAATATAATAAATAAGTAACGTCATAAATTATATAAAATAATATGTTAGTACTATGTGTGTTATTACTCTTTCTGAAAATAAAGAAAAAGTGTTATTTCTTATTTAGTTTAACAACATTTATTTTAAGACCAAAATGAGTAGAGAAATTTATGATGTTAAATAAATTGTAAAAATATATGTATATATAATGAAATAAATAAATAAAATAAATAAATAATATACTTTTATTTTAACTTACAGATCAATTATTAATATTTTAAATCAGTTATAATTTAAACTATGACAATTAATATATTTGTGACGTTATTTAAGGGTATACAAATTTAATTTTATGTTATAAATTATAAAAATTGTATTCTGTACTAGAAATATTATTATGTCATTTAAAAATGTAATCAAATCATTAATATTTCAAGGAAAAACTATTGTTAGCATAATTATGGTCGAAATCTAAATATTGGCGAACGATTAATATTCTACTTAAATTAATAAAATGAGTTCATGTTATATTTGTATAAAAACTATGAAATTATTTCTTTGTTTTGTTTAATAATTATTAAATTTTGTTTAATAATTATGATTAATTCAACAAATAAACGAAATATTTATTAATGAAAATTTAGAATAAAAATTTCATTACATAGTTTCTGTATTAATTAAAAACTGTAATAATGTTTACATTGTTTGTATTGATTTAATTCAAACGGATGTTTATTTTTATTATGAATTTTGAGTATTACTTACGCTGCTTCTTCCGTAACTGTAGCCAGAAAAAACTCTGTGCTCTTTTCATTAGAGATGACGACAACTGGGTCCAAGGGTGTTTCGTCTTCGTCTTCATTGCTTCCTGATGCTGTGTTCGTCGGTTCCTCGATACCTGGAGCAACTAATGCTGCTGCACCCAATGCTGTTTCCGCAAACCTTGCCACAGAATACCCACTACGTGTGATCTTAGTCAAATGCTGTTCTAAAAAGCCTCTACTATTTACAGCATGCTAGCAAACACCTATTTAAACGAATTCAATTTTGGTTTCACATTATATTTCAATTCGCTTAATAACGGATTGGATCAGGTTCTTCAAAGATTATATATAATAATTTCCTAAAATAAAATAATTTAGTAAAGTAAAATATAAATTTTCTAAATACAATAAAAATATTAGTAAACACAAGGTTTGGATGTTTGGAAACATGTTTAAAGAATAAATCATGATATCATTGAAAATGGCGTTTTCATATACGAAAAAAATGCACAAAAATATTACACTATTCATTTTGAAGCAAATTATCTTTTATGAAATGTGTCAATAAAAGGAACAAAAGTATAGGCTAAAATAATATACAAGCACACTATAGAGTATTCTTAAAATTAACAAATTATTACAAAATTACTACAAAATATTCTTTTAATATTTTACAGTTATAGATAACTATTAACGTTAAATAAATTGAATCAAATAAAAAATTATTCGTATTATTATAATGTATATATTATATAATGTATTTTATTACTGAATTAAAAGCAGTTTTATTGATTATCCTCACAAAATCTTTATTATTTAAGAATAGTAGATTTAAAATATTTAAAAACATATATTCATAAGTTCAAATATTCTTTATTAGTTCTAATCAAATTTTTTTTAAATTAAGAGATTTAAGATTATCACATCAAAAGTAAAAGAACGTATATAAATCTAATTATAGTAGATTAAACCTTATTGCACTTTTTCAATAAGGTTAGAATAAGTTTCAGTATTAAAAGATTGTAATGAAAATTGATATTATGATTAATGTTTCATCTCTATTGAGCATGAGATGCTCTAGGAAAGAGGAGTTTTATTTCGATGCAAAGTGAGTAACAGAGAGAGAGAGAGAGAGAGAGAGAGAGCGAAGAAAGATTTTTTCCGATATGATCTCTTTTTTTGAATATTTTGCATATTGTAGAAACACCAAAGAGAATTTCTAATGTATAACTTAAAAAGTTAATAGATGAGTACGCTAAGAGCATGCGCAGAGAATTTCTAACATGAAATTGAATAAATTGGAATGCAAAATGAACTTTGTGATGTAAAAGAATTCAAGAATACGTAAAAAAGTGAAATAAAGTAAAGCCCCGCAGGTGTTGTCAGTAAATAATGGCTGTTCTGTTAATATATGTGTTTAAATAATAAGTAATTTAAAACGAAGCTTTTAAATTCAACTTGCCAACTTATTTACTAATTTTTGCATAAAAGTAGTGATATATTTTTTATATTTAATAAGAAGTTATAGGACTATCACAAAAATTTAGTACTACTCATATTTTCTTTAGTTATAATCTTTCAAATATGTGCCCAATTTATGCAAATATTTTTAAAAACTTAAGTAAAAGATAAATTAATATTTTTTTGACTAGCCTTATGAAACTAATAAAATAAAGGCTGTCTAAAGTTAAATTTATGCAGAAATGTAATTCTTTAATATTTATTTCAAAAATGATTTTGAACAATCTGCTTAAATTATTTATAACTAATATAACAATAGTTACTTGAAGAAAACATTATTTACATTAAAAATAAGCGATATACTTCTAAATATACAAATAGGTATAGAAATATATGTAAACTTTGAAGTATAATTTTTAAAAATCCTCCTTTTTAAATGATCTGTTTCCTATGACCCTTAAACGATTTAGAAAATATGAAGAATTCACATTTACTATCAACGATAATTTCGAAAGAAATTCGAATGTTAATTATGTAAATATACTTTATCAAATTGAACTATTTGATTGGAGTAATTTTTTTATTAGGAATAATTTTTAATAAATGCTTTAAATAATTAGAATTCTATTGTAAATATTTATACAATTTTTAAATAAAGTTGTTTGACATTATTTTTGTATAACGTATAAGTGATTAAAAATGAAATGCAATATAATTTTAAGAATGCAATAAAAGAATATACATAAAAGCTTAAGCATGTCCATGAAGTTTTACAAGTTTATTAAAGTTTGAAAGATAATTTGTACAATTGTATTTTATACATTGAATACAATCAGTAGTACCTTTTATTATTTTTTATAGTTATGATATTTGTTTTAATTTATCAATAAATTAGGAATATTATATTAACTACTTATTATTTAAACAATATTTAAGCTGAAAGTGCAGATTGATCAAAATTAAAATTCTTCTTTTTCAAATATAAAAATATAATTCACTTAAAATATAAGAAACTAAATATATAAGTATGATATAAATTAAAAATGTAGCTTAAATGGTGCACATTTCAAACTAAATAGATGTTTAAATGTATATTGGTGATTTTCATAAACTTTAAAGAAACTGATAAACCTTAAAATTATGTGATATCATTATTTAAATAGATTGAAATTTCATATTAATAAATAAAATTCTATTTTATATGGTTTTCATAATATACAAAAACTAGAAGTTCTCAAAATTGTTCTTGTTTTGAATTAAATTACTTGAATATTTAAGATTCAATATTTAATATTTAATACTAACAAAAATAATTTTGTTTTCAGGAAAATAATTTACAAAAAATATATGAAAGTTTAAGCCGAGAAAATATTTTTAACGATAATTGCAATTAACAATAATTCAGATAACTTTACAAATAACTGAAGTACAATAGTGAGATGTGAAATTTAATTATTAATCTGAACAACTATTAATTAAGGAAATTACCCGAGGTGTACACACCGATTTTCTTAGTATTGTGATATGCTGTAGCATATCAAAAAATATTAGACGGGTGTTCTTTCTTATGTGCTAACTAGGCAATTTAAGGGATGAAAAGCACCCTTAAAGTTTACTCCCAAATCCAAGGCCAATTAATTTCTTTTGAAAAACCGCTTATATGCACATAGCTTTTGCTTCAAAAAGTTGCATCCTCTATATTTTATAAGGGTAAATTTGACTTTTTTAAATTAAATTTTTAAATTAAAAGAATTTCATGAACAAAGGGAGGTAAAGTTGATATATCTTGGGGTTTTCGAAAACAAATACATTTAAAGGGATAACTACGCCTAATAAGAGTTTCTGAAAAATATATTTAAAAAATATAAGAAAAATATATTAAAAAATATATAAGAAAAATATATTAAAAAATATATAAGAAAAATATATAAAAATATATAAGAAAAATATAAGAAAAATATATTAAAAAATATATAAGAAAAATATATTAAAAAATATATAAGAAAATATATTAAAAAATATATAAGAAAATATATAAAAATATAAGAAAAATATAAGAAAATATATTAAAAATATATAAGAAAAATATATTAAAAATATATAAGAAAAAATATAAGAAAAATATATTAAAAAATATATAAGAAAAAATATAAGAAAAATATATTAAAAAATATATAAGAAAAAATACATTTAAAAAAAAAGATAAGAAATATAGTTAAACCATTTTAGGGATAAAAAATACCCTTTTACATCACTCCTGCAAAAAATCATTATTTAATTTAAAAAGAAAAACGATTTTCGATGGTTAAATTTAAGAGTGCTTTTTACTACTTAAATCGCTGAGTTAGCACGTCAAAAATACGTGTTTAGTATTTTTTGATATGTTACAATATATCAGAATATCAAAAAAATTAATAAGGTACACCTTGGCTAGCTTCCTTGTAAGTCGATACATCAGTCAATTCATCATTAAAAATAAATTCTTGAATAGCAACAAAGACTAATTTTAACAATCTCCTTTGATTCTTTCTTATTTTATTCACTTTTTCTTCTTTGATTCAGAAACAAGGAAAAAATATTTTACTGCAATAAGCGAAAACTTAATGAACAACAGTACATTTATTTTACTCACCTTCTTGTATTAGCTATATTTTCGATTATACAACTCGATTTTATATCTCCCAAATTTGATTTCCGATTAGCTCGTTTTTTTTTCTCTCTGTCACGAAGTGCCTAGAAACATATAATACGTTTGAATTAATTAATTCGACTTATTTAAAAATAACGTTTAACATCAATGATAAATACTTAGTTTGATAAAAATATTTTCAGATTTATATTATTAAGCAGTTCTTATTATATAATATGAATATTTTCAAAATATTAACAAATTTTTTTTACATTACAGAATTAATACTTTATAATTAATACTTTATAAAATGTAATTTTTTCTTAAAAGTGCAATATGCTTTCTATAAAAGCAATATTAACATTCGGTAAAAAAAGGAAAAATTATATGTAGAATATTTGCTGAGATAAAGTTTATTTTCGAGCATTAAATTTATTAAAAATTTAAAGCATAGCTTTAAGATGAAAAAATTATTTTTTTTATTTATGATTATTTATCGTTGAAAAAAATGAAAAATGTAATTTATTTTTCATTAAATTTTTTTTATAAATAATAATTACTTTTAAATAATACAAATTAAATATTTTTCTATTCTATATGTAAATAAACAATCTGAATTTAATGTAAATAACTTATAAAATAAATAATTTTGTGAATAATTATATTTACTATTGAAAGCATCTATGATTATTCTGTATATTTAAATGATGTGTTTTAATTTAAGTTACAGCAGCATGTATATAATAACAGTTTATGTACAACAAAAATTTTGATAAATTTCATTCTAACATTATCGTAACTGGCTATTCCATTTAAAAATTATGTCTTAGTCAATTACCATGATCAGTTAATTTACTATACATTATTTGTTTTCATACGTATTTTTCAAAATTATAGTATCAGTTTGTTGTCTAATAATTATTAAAAATGAAAGTATTAAAATTTTAAAGATTGATGAGTAACGTAGAAAACTTTGCCAAGTTGTTGTGGAAACATATATTAAATATTGCATACTTATATGGTAAAATTACAACTAAATCAGTACTTAACTTTTTTAAATACATTCATTGAAAAGGATTCTTGGAAAAAATGTTTAAAATAATGTTATATTCGAAGAATTTAAATCTATTAAAATGATAATAAGTGAAATAACTTACACTAAATATTCTGTAATAAAGAAAGACCATTGTGAGACAAGGTATATAAAAACTGCTTAGGCTTGAGTAGATGATGAAATCAGTGTGGTAAAAGAGACAAAGATCTGGTATTCGATCGGGAGTGTTGTTTAATCCAAGAACGATAGGACTACCGATTGCTGCTGATACAGCCCAAACTAATAGAATGGTCAACCAGACTCTTCTATTATTTTTATGTTTAGCATACTCAATCGGTCGTGTCACTGCGATGTACCTGCAATTAAAATAGCACAAAATTATGTAAATTGTTTTTGAAAATGCTAACATAAATATAACTATAATAATCGTTTATATCTTTTTTATTATAGTAAATTAGTTTTTCCAAAATTTTTTAATAACAATTTTTAAGTAATTATGTTAAAAAATGAAAAAATTGATGCAATAGTTTTAAAGTTTAAAACAAATTTTGTTTTTAATAACTCAAATGAATTCAATTATATTAGTAGTTGACTGAATTTGGGAAGTATTTCTCCTCATTAAATAAATATTTTTAAAGGAAGCACATTTCATAAGTTAAGTAATTGTTTCAGTAGCTTCGAAACTACGACAATTTAGTGGATTATTAAAATTATATATCTTATTAAGCTAGTACAAGGTAAAAAATATGTAAGAGCAAAAATAGTTTTAATGACAATGTTGTCATTTTACATGAAAATATATCGAATTATGTATAATTGTCATACTATATTTTATAATACTATGAATAAAATTAACTATGATAATCTAAGGGATAGAGTCACCCCAGATCACAGAAATCGGGTTACATAATTGAATACGATGTTAGAATTAAAATGATACTTCGATTTATTAAAATGCACGATAGTTCTACTTATCGAGTAGTTTAGTTAGAGATTTTCCAGTGACTTACTTTTTGCAGCTGAGGCATATTGTGTGCTTTTTTCTCAGGGTTTAATGTCTTGATCGGGCAATTGGTTATCTTACTCATTCCGAATCCTTATCTTAGTCTTTTTGTATCTACTCCTACCCTGAAGCTTTCACCTCCATTTATGTCATAATTCTCTTTTGGAAGATGCTTCGTAGTAATAATTATCATGGTGTCATACTTGTAAGTTATTATATCGGTAATTTGTCAGTTAATTGATTGTCGTCTGTTCTACTTCCTAGGTCAATTTTAGCTTCAATATTGGTCGGATGTTTGGATGATTGCAATTCTTGTGCTGTAACTGCTAATGTTGCAGGTGATAAATTTATAATAAGGTGTATGGATTCGATGTTCGAGCTTTAGTATTAATATTATTTGTATGATTGTGTATTCTTATGTTGTAATTGTAATGTTTTTACCACTTACTTTGGCTAATACAATTCGAAATCGTGCCAAAGTTTTTATAATGGGGGAATTTGGGCGACTCAAATAACTCAGTACGCTATGGTTAATAATAATCTGTTTATCAGATGAAATATAAATATGTACAATGGGTTTCTTCCGCATGAATTTGGAGGTTGTCGTTGTCCTTCTTATTTGCACTAAAAAAGGAAAAATAATATATTGTACTCAAAAGGATGGATTATTTTCAAACGTTATGTGGTTACAACTGGCGATTTATTCGATATTTACACAAAAGTGTAGCTTCTTGTACACATCTCTTACGATACGGCCACGGTGCGATCGGGACTGAAGAAACAGAAAGGGATCAGGCCACTGATTTGCTGCGTCGACTTTATTACATATAGTATGTAGTACGGTTGCAATATATATATGCGCTGCCGTTATATACGAGAAGCGCGAATGACTTAGTCAATTTCCTTGTGCTATAACATGGCACTGATCGTGATTTTTATGTGCGATAACGTGTTTCATTGCAAAATTGCTATTTATTATTATAGGCTATTTGTCTTGATATGGATTAGATGACCACAGTGCCAAATATCTCAAAGACGAATCGGAGTCCTCATCGAGAGCAAGTGACATTGTACAATAAATATGTCAGCTTCTTGAACTAATAATAATTAGCTCTGCAAGATGATGTGATGTCTCATTATTAAGCCTTTATTGATAGATTTCCCTTATTAAGAATTATTGCTGTTTTAATTTTTTCCACCTTTTTAGTTTTATGTTTATTCAATATTAGACATTTTTCTAGGCCAGTGCCTCTCAACACTTATTGCAGGACGTAATAGCACATATTTTTACTATGTAGAGATTTGGCTGGTAAGGTCTATTCTGTGCTTTTATTAAATTGAGGGTATTTATGAAATTTATTTTGGCTTACGTGCCTTATATTAATCCGATTATGCATTTTTATATTTAATGAATGCTGGATATTTTTCACATATTGATTATATTTGCTTTTATTATATGCTTATTGTTTATATTTATTTATTTTAATTGTATTTAGTAATTTGATAATACATTTCTTAATAATAGTTTTCTGCTATTGACTTTATTATAATTAATTGATTCAACCATAAATTTACTTTTCACTTCTACTATTTTTGTCGCATATGAAAGCTGCGATGAAAATAATAGAGAAACTTATGTTAACGAGTTATTGCTTTATATTTGAATAATATATTTTAATGTATTATAATTTATATGAATTATAACGTTCTGTCAAAAGAAACTATGTGTTGCGAAAAAAACCCTGTATTAATCGTTATCGTAATAATTCATATAATTGTTTAAAAAATTATTCAATTTTATAATGACAGCCTGATTATATTTAATATCGTTAATATCTTTTTCCTATAAATTATTTGTATGTTACTCTTGTGTTATTTTAAACTGTGTCGTTTTCCATGTATGCGTGCAGAGTATGTGTACAGCCTATGTATATAGTGTAATGTATTCACTGATCGCAATCGTCAGCGTTCAGTTGACGTAGTCAGTTTTAAGATTTGCGACGGGAACTCAACGCGAGAAAACTATAGGAGGAAAAGTCTCCTGTAAGAAATAAGTGAGGCGTGCAGATAAGCATTGAGACCGGATCAGGGTGTGGCGTTCAAGCGTCGCACCCGGTAACCCCTAGACCAAACTTTAACAAAAAAGAAAGTCTGGAGGCCTCCGGCCCATCGCGATAGCCACTAAGGCTCGTCGATTAAACAAGTGACTCATTGTTGCAAGGCGTAATTCTTGTACGGCCGGACCTTCAAGTTGTTAAAACGACTCATCGTCGTCAATCTATGTAAGAAAGTGCCACGATCTCTAATGTTTAAAATATATCACCGCCGTTAGTTCCGTAAGGAAAACCTATTGTATAAGGAAACGCCGCGAAATGTCACAACAAACCAAAATACCCCGATCTAAGAAATAAAAACCTGTTTAAAGAATATATAGAAATATTTTCCGAAAAAAGATCGTCTCTCCTCTATACTTTCCTATCTTTCACGCTCTTCCTCCCGAATGGAACCCTGGCCTGACCTCGAGCTATCCAGGCCGGAATACCCAGGAAACGTGAAGGACCAGCCGTCGCTAGAAGAAGTCAGTATAAGGTAACTTATTTTTACAAAGTAAAAATAACTTAAAATAGTAGCAGAACTGGTGAGGACGCAAGAGAAAAGGTAAAAGTAGGAGAATCAAGAGAAATAAGATAAACGATGAGTAATGACGAGCAAAAACGTTACATCAAGTAAGATACGTATAATGATTAAACGTTACTTAGTTCTTTTACGAGATAAACCATCTCGCCTTCACTAAAATGTTTTGTTTAATTTGTAATTATAATAATATTTTGATTCGTACTTAATTTGAACAGAATTCATGGCGGCTATTGTATTTGTATTTGATATAAATCTTCCATTACTTCGTTTATATATTTGTTACAAGTGTGAAAGTTTTCTTCGTTTGTTAAACTTGATAGCATGTATGATATTTTGCGAAATACGAGGTCATGAGGGGTGAAACCTAATTCCTTGTAAGTCATATAATTATGTACATGTTCACATAATACAGTCCAATTATTCTACTTATCTTTTTTCAAACGTAGCTTTTTAAATACTCTATTAGCAAATGATTCATTTATTTTATGCTACCGTTTCATTATGGCTGATTGTACAATATTTATTACTTTAAATAATTTAGAAAATTCTTCTAGTAACCAATGATTTTTCTGATCAGTTATTACCGCAGCTTGTGTTCCAGAATAACAAATTAATTTCTCTAACATTGTCCTTGTGACTGCGTTCGCTTGCTTTATCTGAATCAGTTGTAATGGCTTTGCTTTCTACCACAATTTTCTTGACCCCAGTCTATTTATTCGGGACCAAGAAGAGGGAGGTAGATGAGTAACGTTTTTCGCTTGACGTATGCGGTCTGCTTTACCCTGTGTGGTTCGATACAATGGGAAGGAAGGTAAAGGGATAACATGTTTAATAGACAGGAAAAACCCGCACGTCGAATAACGAGAGTGCAGCAAGGTCAGTATGTTAAATAACAAACAGTCAGGATAAGAAAAATAAAAAAGGAGGCTTCAATGAATAGTAGAGAGGGGTATCAATAGATGATAGTGATAGTGAGGCTCAGTTAGCCAAGGCTAGATCACGCTTCTTTGGTTTACTTTAAGTAAATACTAAGCTGTACCGCGTGGTTCTTTTTATCCTCTGATATCAGCTTTACTATGCATGCGCAAAAAATCGCATATACTATGCCTTTTTTGCGTTTCTGGTTATTTTATGCTGCGGTGACGATACTGTTGCTGCTTGACGATCTCAATTTGGTTTGTGACAGCCAAAACATCAAGTAATGCCCATCATACGCTCTGTGAGTGCTTCCGTCGCTTCAGGCATCGGTTACGGGTTTATGTTAATCTAAAACTGCTTTATCAATGACACGTTGGTGTCATTGAACAGTATACAAATTTTAATTAAGAGTTCTTGTATTGATAATATACAATGTTTTTCACTTCTTAATTCCGTTAGCAGTCCGTAAATTGCATAAATATTTTCTGAAAACCTCTTGTGCTATTATTGCTTATTTTGTTAAGTGATTCTTACTAATTTTTTCTTTCATCAATATATATATATTCCTTGATGACTTCGGTTAGCATATTTTTCCAATAGCATTTTTTTTACTATTTTATGATATGTCTTATTAATATTCCTATACTCGCCTATTGATGATTCATGTTATTATTTTGTTAAATTATATTTTTTTCTTTCATAGGTGATACAGGCATATTGTTTTCATGTTATAATTGCTCACATTATAAGTGATGCGTTAGGTAGATTAAATGATCACGGCGTCAAGTATCCAAAAAGCAAATACCCTCGTTTGCTACGCGACATTATTTATTAATTTTTCATATTCAATGAAATATAATGAAATTTAGAGATTTTTAGTTTGAAAAGAAGAAATGTTCTTCATATATGGATCATTTTTAATTTTAAATTTAGATTAATTTATGAGCATAACATATATTAATTACATTATATATTAGAAGTGTAATCTATTAACACAATAAAATAATTTATTTGTATTATATATTTAAGTATTTAACTTTATTACATCGTTCGTTAAAAAAACTTTCCTTTTTATATTAATATCTTCCTTCAAAATTAGAATGATATTTCTCACTTACAAAATGCTTTTTTGCTTCTTCCGTTGTTATAACTTTTTATTCTTCAATATGTGACACGACATTGTTTAAGATTTTATATTTATGTATTATATGATAATTATGTAACTGAAGATAATGTTACAAAATTTGAGATTAGTAGGCAGATTTTTAAAGTACTCTACTGTGAAAGTTTAAAATTATTAAGGGTGATCAAAATTTTTAAAAAATTTTTTTAAATAAAATAATTTCTTAATTTTTTAAAGATACATTTTTATCATAGATAAACGACGGATATCACTACAAAAATATATACTCATACATATTGGAGTATTAAATAAAAACTTACCATTCTTATAATACTTTATTTGTTTGTGCATTAAAACATTGAATTAAATCCTTTTTTAGGGATTTCTTAGATTTTGTTAAAATAGTTTAAAAATTAAAGAATATAAAACTTATAATTGATGATGGATCAATTCGTTATTTTTCTCATTATTTCTGCTGATTATGAAGAAAACCACTTTAAAATTAGAATTGGAAAACATTAAATGTTTTCAATGCTAGAATTTATCTAGAATTATAATTTGATACTGGGATTTAACTAGTTGAAATCAATTGCAATATAATTTTCATTGTAATTGTATATTTTGCATGTTTTTCTTGAAATATTTTATTGAAAGGTCATTATTATACAGATTTTTTACAAATTAAACCAATACATTTCTTAATATTAAATTAACTAATTCTAGAAGAAAACGTGAGAGGTTCGAAATTATCAATGATTTTTTCTGAACGATATTCATAACAGTTCTGGGGATGCATACAATAATTCTAATGAATTTAATATAATAATTACAATATATTACATGTGCTTTACGTATACAAAAGATATAAATTCTAATTTTATATTATTTCATTTTATATACTTCGTAATAGTCTCTAAATTTATCGGTAAGTGTTTCCTACTTCATTACATTGCCGCTGCATTAATCTATAAATGTAGCGACAAAATATGTTAATGGAAAGTATCATTTCATTTATAAATCGTTTCACTATATTATTACAAGCTGTAAGGTTCTCAAATCATAAATCAAGTCATTCTTAAAATCATATCTAATATATTATATTTTATAGAAGTAAAATTTACTTATCATAAGTTAAGTAAAAAATTTGGAAAATATCCGTTGCTGGGCTAAATATAAGAGAATATCAACATACGATTCGGCTACTATGATGCATTTGAAGAAATAATTTCCATTCTTTTTTTAAATTATTTTTAGTAAGATTGTTATCTTGTCAGATAATACTTAAGAGAGTCAAGATTGGCAATTCTCATTATAAACAATCTATCCTTTTCAAACGTTTAAAATAATTGTTACAACTGTGTCTTACTAACTTACCAAAAAATCTGCAAAAAATAATATAAAATTTTTCTCTTTTCTCACTTTCTCAAATAGGAAAAATTTAACAAATTTAGAATTATCACCCAGGACATGTTCTGTCAACGATAAAAGAAGAGGTCAATCTTGACACGTTTATGACCACACTTGCATCTTTTAACAATGAAAAATCTATACATACCGTACGAATACAGCAATACCCTCAACTGCGCAATTGCACTCTCAAGAAAACATTTTCTTTTGTGTGTATACATATATAATATTATCGTTTGTAATTCTTAAACTAAAAATAATCAACAAAATAATTTAATGAATAAAATTGATAAAATGCCATTATAAACAAATCTAATAATATTGAAGCGTTATAAACAACACGTTATAAACAGACAAATATTTATAGATAAAAATTTATTATTATAAAGAGACTATAATAGAATTATAATATAAGTCTGAAATAAATACTATAATTATTATTTTAAACATTTATCATACCTATTCTTTTGTTTTTCTTATTGATATATATTTATATTTATATATAAGAAAACACATAAAAGAAAAAATAATAATAATAACGTTAAAAAATTATAACTTGATAAAATAGCAAAGAATGAAAATAATAAGAAAAATAATAATATTAATAATATTTTACGAATATATAAAATAAAGATAACCATTATAATTAAATAATAATTACTACAAACCTAAAAAACAAATTGTAACCACAAATTGTCATTAAATTCACTAAACAGCTTAAATATTAATAAATTGATAAAATAAAAATTGTATAAGTGGAAGAAATTAAATTGCAAAATGTATACAGGCTGTATAGACTATTCCGGGAAAAGAGGTAAAAATCCTCTCTTTGCCCATATCGCTTATGTTTTAAATTTTATATAAAAAGGGAGAATTTTCCTAAAATTTTATATAAAAAGAGAGACAGTTCAATTCAATCTTCAGATATCACTCCTAGAAGTAGGCATTGCGACCTTTATAAGAAAATGAGTAATAAATATCTTTTAAACTTTATTATGTAGTTCTTTTCTTTAAAAGCGATTAACCCCTAACCTTACCTTTTTTGTCATTCTTTAAGACCCTGGCGAGACAAAAGGTCTGGCCGCGTATCGTGTTTCTTTTTACTACATTAATATAAATACGTATATTTCTTTTATATACGTAATTGTATATTTTTTTCTATGTACATAAATGTATATATTGCGATACATTTATTATTTATTTTATATAATTATTTATATATTTATTTATATATATTTTATTTACATTACATTTATATATATAAATGTATATAGTAGTCCATCCTTGGCTATTATACTTAATTGAATAGGCTACATGTTAAACTTGACTTATATATATTTTAAAAACGATGTTGCAAAAGTGGAAAAATTTTTTGTTGCCAATAGTAAAATCATATTAGAGAGGTGAAAATGAAATATGAATATTTGTTTTGCGGATCAAGAATAGACAACTGTGTAGTTTACAAAATACTTTCATACATACTTGAATTTGTCCTGAAACTTTATGTACTTCTTACGAAAATTCCATACGTAAAATCAATTTTACGTTTTTATTATGAAAGTTATTTAACCGATGGCATTGAATTATTACGCAGATTTCTAAATATAAAAAACGTTGATCTTCGCATTTTTTACGGAAAAATCTAAATGTTAGTTTCGGCACAGTATCTGAAGTTGCTCTGGTACAATTGTTAATTGGGAACGAGAAATATTCTTTTAGTGGTACTAACATAATCTTTTCTACTAATCGATATTTGATTGTTTTTATTTCTAATTTTAATATAATATAGTTTTATTAAAGTGCAATGATAATAATTCTAAAATTATTAAAAATCTATAAATATAATATTTATAAAAATAAATATAATATTCTGGCTTATAAAAAAATTTTCAGTTCCACATTTATATTTTTTTTTCTTTAAAATGTAATTACTGCAAGCCCAACATTAATATTTGATTCCATAATTACACCCTCTCTCTAATTTAATAAGATTGATTTTAGCAAATAAATGTATACTTTGATTTAGAATTATAGTGAAAGTCCATCACCGGCTAATAGATGTGATATTTAGGCCAAAAAGGGGGCAAGTGTATCAAAGATGTGACTCTTGGTATTACATTTAATCGTATTTTAAATTTGGCGTTGTCTATTATGAATACGCAACTCGCCAAAGATGCAATATTTAACGTATAAAACTGTTAAAACCATGCTTCGGTAACTATCACGAGTCCGTATAACGATATACTGTATGCATAGTATATATTATAGTAAAAAAATAAGCACGCAACAGCACAGTTTAGTTGCTCTTGAAAAAGAATCATATCGCACTCTGCTTCAAAAGAATCTAACACCTCCACTAAAATAAAGAAATTCAATATATCTAATAAAATATTTCATTATCCAGTTTCTTTACATGTATATATTTTATTTAATAGTATTCATTCTTTTTGTTTTTCATTTATTTTTGTCAACATTTCGGTAAATTGGTCGTAACGTACGTTACGTAGTCGTAACAACAAACAATATAAACACAGAAACATACACATACGAATAACAAATGATTCACACTCCCAAAAATCATATTTATCAATCAATTCAACAATTTGTATTTTTTCAAGAAGAAAATGCTTTATACTGCAAAGCTTTCTCCTCTCAGAGTCAAATAAACTTGAATATATTGGTTTAAAAAATAGTATCTATTTCTTGCCGCTATAATTTCCTTTCATTTCAAAATTCAAATTTAAAAAAAACTAAATCCAGGGACTTTCTCAACTTCTAAGAAATTTCGTTATACAAATCATTTGGTTTGAACTATATTAGCTCTTAAAAAAAACTTTTCTCTCCTCCTTTGGTATAATTTTACATAAAATTTTCTAGTTTTTCTTCTATAATCTCAATTATATCTTGTCGATTGGCAATGAGGTTTCCTAGTATTTAAGTGACTTCGAGTATGACACTGTAACTATTATTCAATCTTGCAAACCACTTATGTTGAAAATAGATGCTTTTGTCAATTAGTTCCTGTTTTTTAAATAGTTTTATGGCTTCACCTTAAGAATTGCTTATGTGAACAACACCGAACTTTATTTCTTTTAAATCTTTGATTCTATATATAAATTTTTCTAATTTAGCTCTTATCATTTCAACCATTTCGCTGCGAGTTTAAGGAATCATACCAAGTAAATCGATTTTTCTAACAATATTTTATTTTGCTCCCTCTTGACTGCTTCTCTGCAGTTCATTTGAGTAAACGGAAAAGTATCACTTGCGTAAGATGAGGGAAAACAGAGAATATGAAATTTGTTCCAAAGTTTACAAAAAGAATTTTATTATAAATGCTGTTATAAACATGTCAATTTATGTCTCTGTAGAAATTCGACCTCTTTGCCGACGATATATATGGACTATATGACAATTTTAGATCCTTCAAATTTTTTTCTATGAGTGCAAGAAAGAAAAAGATAACTTTTACTGTTGGTATTTTTTTGGTTCTTTATTTATTCTCTTTTTATAAACTAGTAGTTTAATAAGACAATGCTGTAATTAGGTTTCACATCATCAAGAAAAGAATTTATGCAGATCCGGTCATAGTAACCGTCATATTCGCCTTAACCACTCTCTGGAACAATAAAGAGCTGCGTCGATTTAACGGCACAATCTCATGGTACGGTTATTTCGTCTCTAATGTCGCTACCAACACCGCTTCGTTAAGAAAGTTCTTAAATAAGCGAACCAAGTAAGAGTGGGGAGATTGACAGCAAACCACTTTCAACGAGCTTCAACCCCATTCAAATGGGGCATATGGAAGATGCGTGATTATCTCGAATGCTACAGTTTTACCGAGGTAATTGATCATTACCGCTCAATATCGAGCGAGTAATCGAGCCCTCTGCTGGCTCGAAAAGATTGAGAATCCTTTAGGTCGTCTAGTTTACTGAGCCATAGTGCTCTATTTAGCCATACGCATCTATTCTCATATTCAGCATACAAAAAATAAATTTAAACATATTCATATATTATATTTAATTGTTTACTTCATGAAACGAGTTATAAATTAATATCAATTAATGAATAATAAATATTATTTTTGTATAAGATTCTAAATACAAATTGTGACCATAATTTAATGGCATAATTTGAAAATTTCATCTATTAAGTGCAAAATACATATTTAAAAAAATATATGTATATTTTTTCTAAACATACATTGGAATTGTTGATTAATTCTATGCTTGTTATTGAAATAGTGATTGCGAATTATTGGAAAAGTACCTCTATATAATTTATTAAAATATTTAATTAAAAATAATAATAAAAAGTAATTTTGTTTTTCCAACTGTATCAAGAATATCAAAGGAAAACAGTGACAAGCTCAGCTCAGTTCTCTCTATTTAACCATACTTTTATATTCTCAATTATCCGCTGCTGTACATTGCCTTTTCCTTAGTTAGTTGTTAATATTTATTCATATTATGTAACGTGTTCATCCATAATTTAAAAGAAATATATTTGTTCATTATATTATAAAAATCAAGGATAAATTATTATTAATTTTAGATGATAGCGCATTAATGGAATGAAAATATATAATTACAATTTTTAATCATAGATTAGTTTAATTTAAATTTATTCCATGAATTATGAAATAAATTACATTCTGGAATGATGTTGCATATCTGCGTGTGAGTGGAAATATTAAGATGTAAATATCATGAGCAAGCTTTAAGAGATATTAAGAAAGCAAAAGAAAGTCAGAGATAACGGACGCGAGTGAAACAAAGAACGAAATAGAGAGAAAGGCTGAGAAATTACTTTTTGTTATTTAAATTGTAGTATTATCTTTATTAAATATATATTTAAATCCATTAAAAAAAATTAATTTTTAGATATTAACATTGTAATGTGTAAGTTTGTTGCATTCCATTGGCTTACACGGGCCCCGAGAAGACTTCTCCTTGTGCCGCCCGACTTTTCCGCGTTCGGTGTCGTTATTATAGATAACTGGTCGTCGTGGTAGGGTTCTTTTGAAGTAATATGGTTAGTCTGAGTAAGTTATAAAGTTTTTTTTTCAATCTCGTGTCTCCAAATTGTGCGCCATAGGCATGTGATCCTTTTTGTCAGCCCGCGATGTTTGTAGCTAAAATTTATCCCGGTTGCGAAGGTTGCAAATGTGGACGGCGGTTTCAAGGTGAAGCCGGTGGTGGTGGTAGGCGCCGTAAAACTTTCCTTGGCCACGGATGTAGGATGCAGTCTTCTGGCTCTACTCTCTTTACTTCAGCCTGTTGAGAGGAGAAGACATTCTTTTAGTATGTGAAGTGGGTTCCACATCTCTCGCTGGACAAGGAACTGAACACAGCTCCTCCAATGACGTAGGGTGAGAGAACTGGCATTTCATCGAACAACGAGATACTATGAAAATCTACACGCCAGGCAACAAGTAGGGAAGTGAGTGCAATACGTCGTACAACGTGATGCGAAGGTTGCACATCGAACGACGTGTATAGCGAGATATCAGGATAGCGGCAGGACTAATCTACGAACAGAATTGTGAGCTATGCTGCAAAGACACAATTGCTTTTATAGAAATATGCAATACAAACAAATATGTAGCTAATCCAGTGCACTTTTCTCCCTCTTTTCGTAGGTGTAGCAGTCAAAAAATATCAGGGTGACTTCACACTCGACTCTCAACTGCTAGAATACGATTTGTAATTGCCGAGTTTCGCAACGTACCCGTTGGATGCTTTGCGAGCGCATTCTTCACTCTAAGTATCGGTGACGGTCGTGTTTTAACATGCAAAGGCTGATATAGCAACAAAGCCAGGATAGGTTGGCGTCGTTACATTTCCTCCCTGCAGGAAGGGTGCTACATATGTTCGTAAATTTTTTTATTAACCTTCATTGGTATTTTGAGTTTTCCATTGAGATTTGCCAAAGGTAATACTAGTGGTCGCGGATGAAAACAATAAACTGCCACCTGTTTAGCGACTTCAGAAGTTCAAGGCTATTTAGTAGAGTCAGGATGTTAGATCCTGCCTATTCAAAAATTAGATTATCTTGGATATTGGATCCTTACGGGCCAAAGATGTTGGCGAAGACTTGATCCTCAATGATGTCATTACTAGAGGGCTCAAAACTGCTGGCTCAATGCGGAGGTTCGGTTTCCCGCTAGAAACTGGTATCTTGTTATCCATCTTAAAGGGAATACGATGGGAGTGGCTGTCTCACTACTGTTATACCAGAAACTACTATTCTATTACTCTTTTTGAGGGGTTCACAAGGATGTGGGTAGCAGTTACCTGATCTTCGACCTTGACTGGCCCTATTTCTAGCTTCATGGCTCTTTCTGGAGGTGATGAAGAGCTCTCTTTTGATGAGAAAGCCGTGAGCCTCCACTTCTGGCTTAAGTTTTTTTAATTCAAGGTAGACTACAATGATACGTTGTATTATCATTATATTTTTACACTAAGGGCTAGAGAGATTTGACATGGGAAAACTTTCATGTCAGAAAAATATAGTGGAGAATAGAAGAATTGTTTGACTTTTGTTACTCGTGACCGGGAAAACGCACTGCCTTTATCCTTTTCTTTTTTCTTCTGCTGTTCTCTAATTTTTATAAAGAGTTTTTGCCTCTCCAGAAAAAGAAGTGACTTTTTTACATTCTTCTTACTTTTGACTAGAGAAAATAGATCGGTAATGCAAGTCCCGATCTTATTGGCCAGGTTTTTTCTAATAGTGGTCACTTAAGGCACGCTGTTTTTATAAAAGTGAGGGAAGGGAAGCGTCGTTTTTTTTGGCGTGAAGCAAACGTATTTATGCAATGTTTAGGGTGGTGAGAAGTTGGTTTTTTTTGCCTTTCTTCTTTCTTCTCTTTTTTGTGTTGTATCAAGAATTGGTGTTACATGTATTACGATATTGTGCAATTTTTTACGTGTGAATAGCATTCGGCTAAAGCAGAGTACGTAATCTTTTCATAGTATTTCCATTAGGGAAGGCACTTAAAGCATGGGTTTGTATCTCGTTATATCTCATTTATATATGTTGTTTTTTTAACAGGGTATGAGCTTGATCTGTTGTATACAATGGAGGCGGCGAATGGCTAATCAGCCTAAGGCGGTGAATTTTTTATATCCAATTTATGCATCCCTTTATAACTTATGTTTATGTAAGCGACTTGCCTAACAGCAGGTTCACGAATAAGGGGAACTATGTTAACTGAGAAACGACTTTTATGGATAATTGACAGATGATTATGCTTGCAGTACCACTTCTTTTGATCTCCGGTATGTTTGCTATTTTTGTGCATATTGCTTAAATTTGAAATTTGCAAGTGCTAGATTTACAGCTTTGTAATCTACAAAACAAGATTAATGTAAGCTCTTTTTTTTCTTTGTGCTTATATACTAGCAACATGTTTATATAGCTTGCACACTAACGGTATTACCTACATTAATATTGGTATTAATATTGGTTACATACTAATGGTACTTATACACTAGCGATAGGTCTACAAAACTTACGTGCTAATGGTACTTATACGCTAGTCGTGATTCTACGGTGCTTATATTTTGGGTTACAGGTGGGCTTAAAACTATAGGCGGCTTTAACACTAAATTTATGAAATAATTACAGAGGTAGTTTTTTTTTTTTTGTTAAAACTAGTGTTGATCTTATATGCTAGTATTTACATGGTGGTACTATTACATACTAATGTTTTGTATACTGTTCTTACATATTAAATTTTATATCGAGTGGTGGTACTCTTACATACTAATGTTATTATATTCTATATTAAATATCGATGTACTCACCTACTAATTATTATATGCTATTATATGTGCAACGAAAAAGTCCGTCACTTTTAAATGTATGCGTAATAAAGTAAATACGTCACAGTGTGCGTGAAAATAGATGCTTACGCGACAGTATGCGAGTTATGAACGGACGCTTGCGCGACAGTATGCGAGTTATGAACGGACGCTTGCGCGATAGTATGAGTGTATGAGAAATAGTGTATGCAAGATAGCATCAGCCACATGAGTATGGAAGCAAGTGAGAGTGTATGTGGCATAGCATCAGCGGCATGAGTTTGGGAGTGAGAGTGTACGTGGCATAGCGTCGGCGGCGAGACTACAAGTATGAGTGAGACAAGCCTGATAGAAAAGACTTGCGGTGCAGTGAGTGTGATCGTAGAAATGTATGCTGCTATACTACTCAAGCAACGCAGCCAAAGCATCTTCGTAACAATTCACAAACATTTCGTTTCTTTTTGCTTCTTAAAAAATTGCTTTCTTATAATGATATTTTATTTAATAGAAGTTATTTATGTTCATTCTATCAAATAAAAATAAAATGATTATGTAATGTTTCTAATTATAACAGCTAATATTTTGCATAAGCTTGTTACATTAAAACTTACAATTTTTTTTATAATAGATATTATGCATAAAAAATGTGTTACGACTCATTCTTACTCTTTTTCTCAAATAGGAAAAATTTTAACTGTTGGCGTCTGTTCGTGTCGTGAAGAGCGCTGTTGCGGTGTCTTCGTTCCATTTGTCTGATATGTCCTAGAACAATCGGCAACGCGGACGGTGTCTGTATTCTCCACATTTCGTAACACGAGATTGTTCCTTCGACATCAATTTCTTTCGCTGTGTTCGCTAATGCGTGGTCAAGTGACACTAACGCAATTTGTGTAAGGCTCGTAGCGAAAGTTTATCACGTGGTGCGGTGGTAAAATGCTAACATTTTGGACCGTTATATTCCTTTAGCGTTTTCGTGCTTATATGTATATATAGTTATTTAAGTTAATCGTTGTAAATTGCATAAAATTTGCCTGTAACTTCATGTGTACGGTATGAATATTCTAAACCCGTAGCGATTCCGCTGGCCCATAACAATCGAAAATTTGTCATCCGCCACACCAGATATCATCTACCCTTTTTCTCTTTTTTAAAATAAAATTGTTAAAAGCGGCACTCGACCTTAAAGTCGAAAAGCGTCAATCTCAAGTAAAAAGTTTCGATGACTTTTCTTTTGTTTTTACAATTGAAAATCACTAACACGCCTTCATAAAAGTGAAATAGTTTTTTAACATTGTTCCTTGATTCTTCTAAAAGGGGCAAATCTGATCGCCTTCTGTGTTATGAAATAATGTTTTTAATTTACGAATAATCGCTCTCACAAGGGTGGTTGGAGTGAGATGGGATAGCTCGGGAGAAATGAACATGCGAATAAAATATTTTTGCTTAGTCGGCTAGAGGCAGAAATAGTACTGTTCTCTAAAATAATCCCGGAATCGAGTCAAGAGAGAGTTACCACTAAAGGTTACGTAGATACAGTGGGGAGATCCGCTTTCTATGCTGCTTCTAACGCTAATGCCTGGACAGCCCCTATGCTCCTCTCTTTCAGCTGTAGTTCTTTCCTCTAATCCCAATACGTGGCTCTTTTCCACAGCTACCAAGACCAATTAGCGCATAGTTCCTGACGAGCTAATTTCATGCAGACGAGCTAAAAATCGACTGCATCGCCCGAGCGATTTCCCCGGGATCGTATTTTCCCTCTCCTCTTTCGCTGTCAGAATAAGCGCAGGATCAGCATGTGTAAAGTGGCCTTGTTCGCTCTGGTAGAAGTATGTTTACAGAAGCTTGAGGATAAATTTCCAAACAACTTTTGTTCACTATATCAGATTATTATAAATTTCTTGTCTTGTGTCATTTTTCTTTTTCGTTTTGCTTATTCTATTTTTGTTTGTTTAACATTTAAAAAATTTTTTTTGAATTCTTTGTGCGACGAAGATCACGTCACACTGAGTACACAAAAGCATTCGCGTAATTAATATGTAACGAAAATTCTTGTCTTTTGATTTCTCAAAAAAAGACGAGAGGAAGAGAAAACGTCCTCGTGACTTTTTTTTTAGTGTTTAATAGACAAATTCGAAACCATAGGTGTTGCGTTTTCTCGTCTCCGAAATATGTTATTTGCACTTGAATTCTCTCACTTGCTTCCATGTGCATTTCTTCGGTAAGCTTCGAAAACGTTTGACCGTGCTCAGTAGTTCCGTCTTTATATTCAGTCATACCTCGATGACTGTACCGCATCAATTAACCGTCTTACAGTGAGTCTGTGTTTCTCGCCAGGTCGTTCGTGCTTCGTTCGGCTCACGTACTACTGACAACTTCACATAATATATTAGATGTCCAAATAATGACGCTAAGGCAGGCTAGCGTCGTTGTGAATATTATTTCGTTTTGCATTCATGATATAACATGTACTTATAAAATTAATTCTTAGTCTTCTAATTCTCACAATAGCAACACATTGTTGGTTGAGTAAATAATAATTACAATTATACTTTTACAGTGATAATGTAATGTTTACTATAAATCATGCTATGAGTAATTATATTTGGAATTAAACGATCAAATGAATTTAAATTGAATAGCTGTGATCCTCAGACCAATTAACAACAATAAAATCTTATACGATTTTTTCTAAACATTGCATCTGTACTGATTCATGTAATGTAAGTTAACTATAAATGAGCAGGGATTATTTTATACACATTAATTTCGGCGTATAAATCGCAAAAGGAGATTGAATTTTTGAAAAATAATAAGCAGCCAGTTACTTTTATTATAACAGTAACTTCAGTATTTTTAATAATGGAATGACCGTTCTATATTATTAAATATTATTAAAATAGTATTATTAAATAGCATTATAGTATTATTAAAATAGTATTATAAAATAATATTATTTAAATAGCTCATTTCACGAATTAACGACCGGAAGGTATCGCGAAATTTCAGCCACTTGCCACTTGTACAATCGAGGTTTAGTAAATTTATCCTTGGTAAATTTACAGATTCATCATTCGGCAATCAAATGATAGATTGTTAATCCGTCGTTGCACCTTTCAACACTCGTTTTGCTTTACCAATCGTGCAATGATAGGTACCCTCAAAATTTTACCAATTTAAACATCGGAAAATTTCCTGTTCGCATTGTTTAATAGTATCGGCATCCTATACTGTTTTATTTAATGTACTATTTTACGATTCTAATATTTCAATCTCTTCTTGTACTCTTTTACATTTTGAGAATCGCGTTTCCTTTTGGTCCAGTAGCGATTGCAAATCCTCAAAGTCGTTTAGTTCCATTACACCATCAATATAATTCACGAAGAGCGTTAACATGCTCTTAATATTAGTGTGTTTTCTTATCAATCTATAAATTTTTGGGACTATACTGTGCAAATAGAAGAAGGGAAAGATGAAATATTTACAGAAGGGATCAGACTCTTACCAGATTTTGTTGCAACACGCGTAGCCGTTTTATTTTCCAGGCCACCTAATGTGACAAGTTCTGTAATAGAAAAATTAGATAGGCTTTTGATCAATTCTATTTCTATTGCTCAGTGATTCTTCTTATATAAATGATGCTGTATCTAATTTATGATATAATTCTCGTCGAATTATAGTCCACACTGAACAACATACAGTTCAATATAATGTTGCAATTCAAACTAAATACTTGACTTAAATCAAAATTACGAGTTCAGTATAATTCACAGAAAAAATATAAAAATGAGATGAAAAAATCATATCCATAAGTAATTCATATACCTGTTACACCTTCTTAAATATGGATAATTCCAATTCATATAACACTTCACTCACCTTTTCGACTCGAAAGACCAAATCGTTTAACTTCATGATAAGGAAATTATTGAAATAAAATAAGATAGCGAAGTTCGTTTTAAAGTACTTTATTTATATGATATACAAATTTCTTTGTGTGGCCAGTCTCTTCTTATCAATCTTGTAAGAACTTCCGTCATGTTTAAATAGTCAACAACGCTTTTTTATATTGGCATATATTATAATTTTCAAGTTTAAACAGCAAGTAATAACAAAATAAATGTTAACATTTTTCTTAAATTGTAACTAATTTTTTTCCTTCTGTCATATCTTTTTTCCATTTAATTTTATTCTTTCCTTCTACGATGAAAAATCTTCAATTTCCTTTCTGGTTGTTTTCGCCCTCTTGAGCCAATAGATGTTTCGTAAAGCTTGAGACTTGGTGAACGATGATTATTACCGGGATGATTCGCCAGCTAGGATTCGTTGGGGCGGTTAAAGAAGTGGCCATTTTTAATAGTGAGTTGACAATAAAAAATACAATTCGAAATATATTAGAAATAATAAAAATGATTAAAATACAAAATTTTTTTGACTGGCTAACTAACTAAAATCGCAATAAATTACCTTAACATAATACCTGATTCACACACACTATACAGATACCCACCTTATCACTGATAGTCCCGCTCACTCTTGGTCCTACGCACTAGTACTTTAGAAGACCGTGCACCAATTGCGTTGCTCTCAAACGTTGCACCACGAATCGCGTGTGCCTCTGCTTGGGATCTAGGCTGTAAAAATATTCTAGAAGATTTGGTGATTCGTGGGAGGCAACCGATTCCGAGTCCTGTTTACATGGTCATTTATAGCCGTTTTTTTGCGTGGATTGATACGCGATTGATAATCGGTGAGGATTTATTTGCACGAATCGATTTGACTTTCGCGGGGTTTGATCGCGCATTTATAGTATACGCCACAGCCGTCGTTGGTGCGGCATTTGGTTAGTCATTCGAGAGCTTAAATTGAACATATAATTTTATAATTATCTAAACTTTTTATTTTTTATTTTATTATTATTCTTATACTCTTATTGAAAAGAAAAAGTATACTTTTACACATTTTTCCAATTTAGATTATTCGTTCATATACATATATTTTAATATATGTTCAAAATATAAATATTATATTTAGTGTCCAAGCTTATACACGGAAGGAGAAATCAAGAAAAATATATATTTTTCAAATTAAGTTTAGCCTTTTTCACCACTTCTTTATTTATTAAATACCGTATATATGTATGTGTGTGTGTGTGTGTGTGTGTATGAAAGTGGGTACATAAAATTAAAATAAGATGCAAAAAATACAAATATCCGGAATTTTTTAGGAGGCTGATAAAAATCATACATTTTTAACATTTTTGTAACTGTTGTATATTATTGATTTATTACTGTTGTTAATCGCCTCATTATTATAAGTTAAACATAATTTTAATTAAATATTATATAATTCTTAAAGTAAAGAATTAAAGAAAATTTATTTATTTAAAATCTATAAGATATTTATGAGAATTAAATTATTTTTTATTTTGGTATTCATTCTAAATATTCTATGGATTAAATTTTTTATAATATTTTTAGACACGATTTTAATATTAATAGTTGTGAAATATAATATTTATTATATTTATTGTATTTATTGTATTTCAAACCCTTAAACTATTCACTTATCTGTAAAAGAATTTGTATACTAAAAAAATGAACCATAAATAATTAGCTCAATATTAAGTTTATTTTATCAAATAAATTCCACATAAAATTTTTACATGAAATTTTCATTTGGTTTATATCTAAAGTTAATTATTATTTATTAATAACTTTAAGTTAAATTAAGTATCTTTAATTACTTGTCTGTGTCAATATCAATTGTAGTTCTGCTTTATAAATTAGTCAAAATATTCATAATTGTTCTATTCAAATCTAAAACAAGTTTGTTTCCATTGAACTCACCTATCGACTGAAATTGCCACCAAATTAAAGATAGAACTAGTACTACACATCACGTCCATCGCTATGTAAAAATCACATACGACTCCAGGCAATGTCCAAGTACCATAAACCTGAAAAATATAATAAAAGTTATTTATTTTTGGCTAAAATTGTTATCATTATTTTAATGCGTATTTATGATATATAAGTTCGTTATTCATAAAATAAATTATTAGATTGAATAATCATATTAATATTAAATAACAAAGAAAAAATAAAAAAATTCACATATATATTGTGATAATCACGAAAAATTATTATTAAAAACAGATATTCTTTTAAAAAATATCATTATGCATGAAGTATGCATGACTTTAAGTTTAATATATTAATATAAATTTCGATTTAATCAATAAAATTGATTAAATTAATGAACATTATCTATCGAATATAAATAAATAAATGTATATATATACTGCAACCTGTTACAATAAAAGGTTTAATAAGTACATATTTCTTAGATAATCAATTTTTAATTTGTTTAAATATAAAACCTATATTCCTTGTTTAAATTTGTTCAATTTAATTTTTCAATTTCTTATTTGAGTATATATATATTATATATATATATATTATATAGTATATTTATATTATTATAAAAATGATTAAGGGTTTTAGGAATCAACATTGTACGTCTATATTTGTAATTAATTGTTTTATAAATTTTATAGTTTGTAAACTAACAGATGAAAACGAAGGTATTTTGCCTAAAGTAAGACATTCCTTTCTAGTACGTAGTATTTTTCTGATTTTGTTTTTATTTTATTATTATTTTTTTATTATTTTATTAAAATATTTTGTTAACGATATAATTTCATAAATCATCTTGATCTATTCTGGATATATCTCAATTTGCGTATTTTACTTCTTCTTCTATCAAAACTAATAAATCTAATGTAATGTTCATAATTGAAACTTTTTTGGTAAGAAAGAAGAGCAGTTCACATACATGTTTGATTAATTTTATCTAATTCATAAAATACGTAAATATAAGAAAATAAAAGATAACACTTATTTTCTTCATAAAGTACGATATTCTGTCACTACTTCTGATCACAGGTGCGTTTTCCTTTAAAGAAGAAGGTAATAGACCGGTAGAGCTGAAGTCTATGAATCAAAGTACTCCTGACCCTCCGTAGCCAACGTGAGCGTCCACTTTTTCCGTCGCCCTAACAGTGACTCAGTTACGAAGAATAAAAGAAAGCCATGATTTATCACCGACTCAGATTTATAGAGCAACTAGAACTTTTACGTTCCAACCCTTTGTTTTCTAATGGTTTATGATTATTAACCAGATATTTTTAGAATTTTATATGTGACGAGAAGAGAATTTTTATAATTTCTAGCATTTTATCGTGACTTTAATAAAATAATGCTAAATCATCCGTCAGTAATAAAAGCTTTAAGAACCTTTTGTAATAATTTAGTAACTAGTAATAAGAGTATAATATTTTAGACATATCAGTCTAATTTATTTTTCTTTATTGAATTTCTCTGAAATTTATGATTTCAATACAGGATAATATTCAACCCATATTTGAATGTCTATTAATTATATATATTATAAAGAGTTTGCAGCTTATGATCTCACTATTTTTGTATTGTTAAAACATATTTCATTGGCAGTGAGTGAGAGGACCGTTAGTAGTACTATGAGACCTTAATTATGTGATAACCACATCACCGTACAGTTCTACTTTGGTGTCGTATAATACAGTCATATAATCTAGTGGTATCTATGTAAAATGTATGGAAGCATTTATAAATTATATATAATTATTAATATAATATGATATTTTACGATAAAAGGCTATTCATTATTTAATCAACATCGTTATTTTAAGTAAATCTTTTTTGAAATTTTATCTTAGATGTGCAGTAAGTTCATTAATGTAAATACGTTAGTTTAAAAATTGGTAAAGTGTAACAGAACTTTACTGGCTTTCAGATTTAATTAGAAAAATTCGAAAAGACTTCTATTGAAATCCATTTGAAATCAATACATATCTTTGTTGAATGTATTTCTTCTTACAGGAATAATTCTAATTCGCAACAGAATTAGAAATTTGTTATTTCCTTGTAGTTTAGTTAATATTCTCACATTGTTATAAAAATTAGAACATTTTACATTAAGAATGAAAAACTCAATATAAAATTTGATGATAAATTTTTACTTTTGGATTAAGTATATTACTCTTACGATTTTCATATCTGTTTACAACAATTTATTTTATTTAAATAAATTTAATTAAATCTTTTTACGGATAATAAATTTTGATATTTATTATTAAACTGAAATTAAATAATAACTTACTAGTTCTAAAAGAACTTAGATGTTTTATATGTTTTATATTAATAATTCATTTTTCCCATTAGAAACCTCATAATCCAAACGTACTCTCTGCTAATGAAGGTGTACAATCGTAGCTTTATCAATAGTGGTAGCTAGAGTTTATCACATTTGCAACAGATTATTTTACAGGATATCCGAATGTCAACTCTCAACCATAATGTAGACGTTTAAGCATCTAGAGTACTCGATCGTTTTACACTGACATGAAGTCAACGGCACTGTAGTGATAAGCTCACACAGATGGCGATAAAAAACCGCTGATAGAAGAAATAGTGTAGCTAGTATTAGAATTATTGTTATAGCTACTTGGGTGTATATATGCTATTTAAAATCGTTTATAGGTATACTTGATAAATGTGAGCAGTTAAATATATGCAAAAGAATTATTCAAACAATTATGTAAATACATATTTGCAGATTTTTCTATTTTCGTTTATAATTTTTTTCGCTATTCATGAACATGATATTCGATTTAGAAGAATATTTTTCATTGGAAGAGAAATAATGCCTTATTTATTTCTATTGGTAGAACTCCCTCTTTACGAATAAGGATGCAATTTCAATTTTTTTTAATTTATTTAATGAAATCAGTATAGTTTACATATTATATATTTCAAAGTAGCAGAAACTATACATTAATGAAATTATTCTAAATTATTCTGACAGTTAGTCTAAGTACACGTATTCTCCACCTTTTTATTAATATAAGGTTGTTCTTATACATGAAAATTATACTTTGTAAGAAAATTTATAAATGAAGGAAGAAACTTCTTAGTCTACTGCCAAATTATAGAACTTTTATGTACGTGAATAAACAGTATAGGTGTTAAGTTAGGTTAGATAAATATAGTAAATCGAACAAATTCTAATTTACTCCGAGATAAAATAATTTTATTTCTATCTATTAGTTACAAAGGCAGAAAAATTCATAAAATTCATAATAAATATGAAAATTTTTTTAAGTTTAAAAATAAATCTAATTAAGTTTAAAATAAATCTAAAAAACTGCGTTGTACTAAGATCTATTACAATCATGATTTATAAACAGATTGTTTCTTACATAATTAAGCAAAGTAAAGACATTTTTTGAAGTTCTTTAATATTGTAATCTTCAGTTCAGTCGAAACTTATTACTTGGGTAAAGATACATCGAGAACATTAAACTAGCTATGGAACTATGTGAGTGAAAGATTCTGGAACTTTAGTGGAATTAAATTGGGCCATTCTGTTAGGTTCTAAAACAAGCATGTTGCATAGCATATAGTGGTTTGGTCGCGCTTACGATAACCAACGCTTTAGTTAATATCAAGCGCAGCTACTAGTGCGGCTGCATAGACAAAGTAGACTCCTGAATTAACCGTTTGCGTTTATATAACCAGCCTCTGTTCCACAAAATCGATTCTCTGATGCCTTTACTGCTTTCCTTTTGTATATAGTATTACTCATTGAGTTTGTAACTCCTTAGTTGTATGTATAAATTTCGATATCCTTCTTTTTTCGTTCTCTTTTTTAACAGATATTGTTAACAGAGGATTTGATTTATTAATAGTATATGTTAAAGATATGTTTAAGATAAAAATTAATTTATTACTTCAATAAATTAAAAGTAATTATAAACTAAATATTTTGAGTATTTCCATCATCTTGTACTGTCTATTTGATAAAGGAAATTTGATGTATTTGTATTCGAAAATATTTACACATATTATGGTTATAATTATAATTTTAAAATAGAGCAAGTGAGCGAGAGATAGAGACCGAGAACTAGAGATGGAGGGAGAGAGACAGACAATAGCTGAAGGAAGCTCTATACGATAAATATGAAAACATAATATCTTTATTCACTTGTACGTCTTATAACGAAAGTTGATTATGTGAAAATTAATTTTTTTGTAATAGAATGGAGAGAAATATTTCTCATTCTTCAATAAGAGTTGTAATATTTTATTATTATTTTAGATTACATTTAAGAAATTAACTTATGAGAATTTATCAATACGATCATAATTTATATTTTCAGTCAGCAAAACGGTTTTATTTAACGTTTGGGAACGTAATTAATTTGTTTTGGTCACATGCAATAGGAAACTACGAATATTTTTAATCATTGAAAAATTACAAACATATACGATACAAATAAAACTGAGATGCACTTTAATTTCAGATTTTGAAACTCTTTAAAATGTTATCAAATATATCATTAAGTTTTACTAACATTCGTCTTTGATAAATCTGACTGATGATGGATCAAAGTGTCTGTTTCTTCTAATTATTGAGCTATTACAAGGAACTTAAATTAGATTTATGAAAATATTAATGGAATTTATGTTTGTATAACGTCTAATCAAGTAGCGATTTTTCAGAATGATTTAAGGGAATATAAGTTGTTTTCTAGAAAATAACCATTTACTTGTGTAAATAAAAAAGAAATACATAGTTATTGAAAAAGTATTTGAAACATATATTTTTATTATAAAAAACATCAGAATAATCAAAAAATTTTTTTACGAATAATACATTAAATATCATAATATATCATATATGTATTACTGAAAAAAGTATAATACTTGTTTCATTTTTGGTCTAAATACTAAGATATTAATCTCACAATTATTGTGGTATATTTGACACTGTAAAATGGGTTGATATATCAAATAGGATTATTATTCAAAATAATATATTTATCACTTATAATTTAATTTTGGTTATTATAATCTTTTATAAAAAGTCTTCGAGAAGAACTGGAAAATTTCTTTTTTACAAATATTGAACTCGTGTAACTCTCGATATCTACATAACGGTGGGATTGATAGCGAGAATTCTAAGAAAAGTGATTATGCCCTTCGTTAAACCTATATTTTAAAACGTGTTTGCGTTGAAAGGAATGAATTGGTTCTCTTTGAATTCTTTTGCAGCAGCTATCGGAGGGGAAAGTCTCAACGATGGTACTCTGTTCGACTGAACACCTCCCCATCATCCTCTGCTGTTGACAACTGTTAATTTTCTTTGGAGCTCGTTTTGAATCTTTGGATAACTTGCTATAAGGTTTCTGAGAAAGCACTGCCAATGCAATTGTCTTACGTAATTATGCGCCAGTGTTATACTACTGTTAAAACAACTGATGATTGATGTCCTCGGTTCAAAACCTAATATTCCGAGACGTTTAGTCAGAACACGTAATGCACTTGAAAACGCATTCTGCTTTTCTGTCCGATTTACTCGATGACAAACTGCCTTGCATACATTCTTACTCGTTTCGACTTTAAATGCTTATTAAATGATAATTTAATAACTAACTTAAATAAATGTAAAATAAATATCAACACTATATAAATTATTTTTATAAAATTGTTGTCCACATATGATTGTTTACAATATATTCTCCTAAGACTTCCCACTAAATTTTGTTTTGAATATAATGTATTTTAATAACATTAATATATATAAAAATTTCGCTTTTAAATACGGGTCAAAAATCAATGTTTCGTATGTTTAAATACACATGCACTTTTGTACACGTAATCGTATGGGCCACCTAGATAGTTAATAACAAATTAGTATAAAATTTCACTTAATTTTTTTCTAGAACACCGTGTAATTTTAGAATACTAACACATATAAAAAGGTATTTTTAGTAATATCACGTCGAAAATTGGTGTTATATAAATTTGAATGCACATGCAGTCGTATACACGTGAGCATTGGAACTGCCTAAGTTGGTAAGATTAAAATTATGTGTTTAGAAATCGTTAGATGCATATGAGCACGCACGCATACATACGCGCACATGACACGATATAGGATAAAAAACATTAATTTTTCTTTGCAATATTGCACATTCAATATTTAATTTTGTAATTTACCATTTCGTTTAAAAAAATAAATTCGGTCTTCGCATGTGTCAAGCAATATATGTAATACATGTATACTCACACAGTCGAACCACTGTTTGTATTGAACTTCTTTCCACTTCATAAGGTGTATATTAATTTTTCTTTTCGTTTTTTTCTCTGATTTTTCAATTTTTCTTATAATTGATGATGTTTTAGAATGATAACGTAATAAATTATTTTAGAAAAAAATTGTTTAAAAAAACAAAAAAGCGAGTGTCGAAGTTACGGCAACGAATCGTCAAAATCCTAGAGTTGATAAGCTTCAAATCCAATAGTCGTGTTAGGTTGCATATGTAGATATAATATGTGTGCATAAATGTAGAAATATATGTCTACTCACTTTCTTGTAGTAGTGTTGACTTTCAAATTTCTTTTGGACTAACCGACTGATATACACAAGTTTTAAACTCAAATTTTATAATACACAGATCTTCATAAATAATTGACTTATCTTTTTATTGATATTTAATTATTTTATATATATTTAAAAACGCTAATATCTTATATTGAAAATTATTATATTTTAAAACACAAATATTTTTGGAAAATGTCTGAGAATTGTAATGCACGACCTTTTAATATACGAAATTTACGATGCAATTTTTTTGCGCATTCTGTTAGATATTACACATAAAAATTATTAAAATTGCAAACAAAGAACAACAACTGAATACAGTGGTGTTTATGGATACGACTTTTAAAGAATCACTACATCCGTAACCACTCGAATGAAAATTAAAAAATGTAATATTTGTGTTTAATCTGTAAATGTCAAACAACATTTTGAATTTTGAATTATTAATTATGTTTTTATGTTGTAAATGTTTCAATTTATAGATTAGAAAAATCAATTAGATTGAGGCTTCATAAATAATTATCTAATATAAAATCCGTTGTCTTTATATACAATCAAATTCGAATTACTAAAACTGATATATAAAATATTAAAAGCAATTATCATTGCATTAAGATTTTCATGACTTATGCTACATAATCCCATATTTTATAATTGCAGGTAATTGCATTACTAAATAATTACATATTAAACAAGACATTTCAGCAATTATATTTTACAATTAGTAATTTCAAAATTACTTTAAAACCAGATTTATAAAACAATATAAATGTCGCATTTTTACGTTTTTCTTTTAATTTTCTTACTTATTGAGACTTCTTTATTTATGTAATCATTGTAAATAAAAGAAAATTTATTTATGAAGCACATAATCATACTTATCAGTTTCATATAGAAAGCTTTCACTATAAAACATATGTTTTTAGTTAAATTAAAGTTTTCTTCATAGATTCATACATGTTTATTTTGTAAATAAAAGTTTTAAAAGTACTCAGCATATATATTTAATTATATAAATATGTAACATAAGTTTACTAAATATTTATATTAGTATTTTAAATAAGATGTAGCAAATAAAAAAATAAGAGACATTTTTTTACCAAGTTCATAAAAACAAAATTCACTATAGTTTCTGTAATGTAAAAACTCTATATCTATTAAAAAAATTTCATAATCGAAATATTATTTTTCACAACTTTATTCCTAACGCTATGCTAAATTTACGCAAATTTTTCTATTCGTAACATTGTGTTGTACATTGTTAAATAAATAAATGTCCGTATATAAGGTTTCCAACGTTGAATCTCTATAAAAAGAAAAAAGAAATATTTTTAAATATGATTAAATTCTTTTTCAAACGTGATTTGCTGTTGAATCGAAATATTTTCTTAGACTAATTACGTACAAATTACTTTTTCAATAAATAAAATATTTAGTTTTGGCCGTATCGGCCTAAGGGATAGTACACAAGCACTTACGCATATAACGCACTCATAGAAAAGCCTTACAAGAAACGTACGACAATCGTACTACTTCTCTTAGTGTAATCAAATGATATTATCTAAAAAACATTGTTATTTACGTACCTTTATTCGTTAATTCGACAACATAAGTATAAAATATATTTATTTATGTCGTTGACGATTGATGTTGGCGCAGAATCCAGTACAAGTACTCGTACATGCCGCAACTTTATACAAACAGTAAAGCAACATATATAGAATGTTTGTTTACATAACGTTTTTTACATTTATAAGTGATAAATAATTATTATTAATAATCTTTGTAGAATGAAGGATTTATAATGTCATAAATTTTCTAACTTTTTATTTCATAATTATGTTCGTTTTTCGTATTAATTAAATATAAAATTACGTTTTTATTATTTTCATATAATGATTATATAGTTTGAGCGGTTTTTTAAGGAAAATTTAATGTTTTAAAAAAATTAATTTTTTGTCGGAATTTGAAGGTTACAAACTTCTTACTTGAATATTAATTCGATTAATAAGATATAATAAAATTTTTCGAATTGATGTTGAATACAAAAATTTGTATGTGTATTGGAATTTGTATGTGTCATGATTTTATGAAATAAAATTTTGTGGCGAGTATTTAGTTAAAAATTAAAATGATGTAGATACTAAAATAGAAATTATTGCATTTATAGCCTGGCTTTCGGAATTAATTTGTTAAAAGTAATATTCAAGATCGATTTTTGTAGGAAAATTTCTTTATTTGTAGTCTATTAGATATTTAATATTAATAATAAATGAAATTTATAAACATAATATTATCAACATATAATTTTTTAAATTATTAAATTTTTATATTACAGAAGCTAAAGTATACCCTATTTTTATAAAATTAGTAGAAACTGTCGACTGCACTAAAAATTTACAATTTTTTTTAGAAAAAAGAGAACGTTGAATATTAATCAATAACATTTTCATTACAAAACACGTTTTCTAGTTAAATTAAAGTTTTCTCTAAAGATTCATATGAACTTATTACGTAAATAAATGTCTTAGAATATTGAAAACACTCATGGGTTTGAAATTTCCAACGTTGGATTCCAGCAAAAAATAAAAATTTTGAAAACTTTAAATTTCTTTTAAAAAACTACGTAAATCACAAAACTATGATATAATATTAACAAAGAATGATATAATTCTAAAAATACCCCGAAAAACAACACATATTAGGGGATAAAAAATTGAAAAATTAAGAAATTGAAAAATGTTTAATTTTCACTAATTATCATAAATAACAATCGTTATCATATAGAAATACCTCATAGAAACTTTTATAACCAAAAAGAAGTTGCAGCGCGTGAGTGTACTTGCAGAAGACCGCCTCGTACAATAGTTTATAAATATAATATTTATTAATCTGTTAACAATAAAATCACAAAATTCTAGTGTTCAAGAACCAATGGTAGTTATAATAATAAAAAATCATAAAAAATATTCAGAAATATTGCGAAAAAAATCCGCTAATGAACATGTCAAATACACTACCAAAAAGCATGTGCATCTACTACATAATTGTGTAACAAAATCATGCTAATAGGATTCCACAACTTTGTATTGTTAAATTATGTTACTGATATAATAATCAACAAATAAACAGATTTTGTAGAAAAAACCAGGTTCTCGTCATAGTTGAAACATTGTTTAAATGACTCCGTACGTATATGTATACCGTATAATCCAGCAGTTTATTATTAATAAAAATGTGTTCTCAAGGCATTCCACAACTATTTATTATTGAATGTCGTTGGACATATCAAAATGAATAAATAACCCCAATAGCAACAAAATTGAAGATTCTCGTCATAGTTATCAACAACGTTAAACAAATTCACCTCACATACTACGAAATATGTGTTTTCTTATGCCGTGATAGTTTATTGTTAATTAATATATGTTCCAGAAGCGTTTCACAAGTTTTTATTATTGATTATTCTTAGACATATAAAGGCAATAAATAAGCTGATTAGCAACAAAATTAGAGATTCTCGTCAGAGCTATCAACAGCGTTGAAATAAAAGTACTATTTTTACTTAAGCGTATACTTTCAAGCAGTGTAGACCTAGTGGTTAAAAATAAATTCTATGTATTATATTGACAATTATTGTATATTTTGGAATTCATTTTGTTTGTTGTAAGCAGAACTAGCATATTGCAATAGTTATCGTTTAAGCTTTTAAATGTTAAATGTGTTAACAATGTGATTGATTAATTTTTAGAATATTTATTTTAATTTTTATTTTTATTATATACTGTCATATATAAAACTGTATAAAGAAAAGATTTGATTATTTAAGTAAGTGCACATGAGAATGACAGGGAGAAATATAATGACCGAATGAGAAGGAGGGTCGGTAAAAAGGTTAATCTTAAAATTTGTATATTTGTACATTAATTCTTAATTTAAACAATTAACATTGTTTTTTAACTAAATGAGACAGAATACCAGAGGTGATGGTAAATTGTTCATATGCTTACATTGTTTATTTTAATCTTTCACATTTTTCGTGGGATAGTAGACTCTATTCGAATTAGAAACACGTAAATTGTAAACATAATGCGGTGTTGCCGCGTCGTAAAGTCGTGGAGTTGAGACTCGCAAAAATTGTAGAGTTACAATGTTCATCGAATACGGCCGTCATACGTACAACTGCACATGTGTACATACGCAATATGTGTGAAAAAATGTGTGCTCTCTTGCAGTGTTTGACTCGGAACGTTCTTTGGAGCGGACCACATGATAATTATGGTTTTATCTGAAAATGTTTTAGATTGTATCTCCATTAAAAAGATGAATTAGATTGAGACTTACTGAATAATTATAAAGAATAAAATATTAATTTTATTCAATGAATGATTTTGGATTTTGGAATTTTATTGGAATATGAATTTATCGATCATAATTTTTTCTACTAGAAATCTATAAAAAAAAATAAATAAATTTCAGGAAGTAATCAAGTAATTAAATGCTTATGTTTTTATGCTTATAAAACCCTTACCTTCTAAAGCTACTGAATAATTGCAAATAAAAAATTTTCTTTCATAATTTTATCTTAATAACTTTGAAAATATTTTGAAATAAGATAGTTATATTTTCTATTTATTTAATTGTTGCAAATATATGTAATTCATTTATAAAGCACAAAATTTATGTTTTCAATTTTCTAGCTAAATACAAATATTTTTAATGATTCGTATGAGATTTTTGCGGTATTTCATATTTTAAGATATTATGAGTGTATTCATAAATACCTTCATGATTTATTTGTTACTAATGACATTATAGTTGTTTAATTACATAACAAGACATATGAGGAAATTTTTATGTTGTGCGAGTGGCCTAATAAGAGACTGTAAAATGATATAGAGATTTTTAAAGAGAGTGAGAGAGAAAAAAATAAAACCGTAAAAAAGTGAAATTATGATTCTTACATTTGTATATCATATTATAGAAAAATTCGTAACTTCAATTATAAATTAATTTTAAATTATATGAGTAATTAAATATTGAAGAGAATAGATAGTTATAACATCAGGATTTTAATAATGGTATTACACTTTTTCATGGGGTAAAGGCCCAATTTAAATTTGATATGCGTGTTTTAAAAATAAAAGACGACATTGACGCGCTTTTATTCGCAGAATAAAACCAAGATTCGACGAACCTTGGAAAGTTCGAAGGTCGCTTATAAGGTATTCTGTGTATTTAATATGTGCGAATGCTTATGTAGTAAGCAGTTAAAGTAGTGTCCGACCGAAATCTTGGAGGCCGACGACATGTAAAGAATTGAAAATTTTGAATTTACCTAATATGAGCGAAACTTTTTTTTATTATAAATAATAAAATAAAAATTTTTATAAATCTTATAGACAATTGAAGATATCTGAACAGAAATTTTTTGAGCACAAATACAAGTTTTATGTGTTAAAGGTATACATTCATAATGCACGGTCTTTAAACAAATTTCGATTTTACAACTTTTTTATCCTTTTTCTATGAACTATTATTGATATTGTAAAAATAATAATATTAATATCATTTTCATTTCATATAGAAATATTTCAAGTTTAAAAAATTAATATATTATATAAATTATTGATTAGGAATTAGAATATTTATATTGGATTTAATTTTGCAAAAAAGTAGCTGTTAATTTGTGACTACAGTCATTCGTAATTTTAAATGCTACTTGTATAATTAATACTTTAACATTAGTAAAAAAAATTGAATAAGGCTTTAACATATACACAAATACGTCGTTATTACCAAGCTTTAACTTTTTTTATGTTTCATTTTATATTTTGAATGAATCTCAATGAAATTTGAATCTCATTTGAATGAATCTAAAATGAAATCTTAATAATTATAAAAAATCATATTGTTTTTATAATTTATTTTATATCTAATAAAACAATTTTTTTCTTCAAATATTTTTAAAAATTATTAAATTATTATGTCGTAATATTAGTAAATATGTTGAATACCAGATATTTAGGTTGCTACAAATGGATTCGCAAGAGTATGTAGTATTGTGCACGGAGGAATGAACATTATATGCAGCAAGCTCACGATCCGTAAGGGCAATGGCTAAGCGAGGTAACCCTTCTGCAAAGCCCGAAAGTACAAGAAACATATTAAGCACCTGCGAAATATTAAGGAGGTGAAGTTCGAGAAACGAAGGTTTCCGGGTCATGCTGATGCTTAGCGCGTAACTCCTTATGCTGATATTTGACATGCTAGGGAACTTCGGGAATTGCTGACATTTGGCACGCTTCCAAGGGAACGCAATGTTTGGCGCGTTCCTGGTTATGCTGATGTTTGGCGCTTGACACTTAGTGCTGACATTCGACACGCTAGGAACCTCAAGAGTTACTAATATTTGGCACACCTCCAGAAAGTACTGATATTCGGCACGCTTTCAGAGAATGCTGACTTTTGGTACATTTTCGGCCATGCTGGCATTTAGTGCGTGGCCACGGATCTAGATATAAATCCTCAGTCGTACCCAAAAGACAAAGTCTCGTGGCTAGATTCTTTCTGCTGTCTTCCGTCGTGATTTATAGCAAATAGGTCCCGCCGTCTCACGTCGCGATCGATAGTAGGTAATTTTTACCATTTAATGAACGAGATTGCTGTTATAGAAAAATTAACTGCGCCATCTAGTGTATAAGCAAACTCCGAATTTATTACGTACCATCGCCGTTAAAGTGTAAACTACCGCTGTGTTTTATAGAATTTATATAGAATAATAATCACCGTTAAATGTACCGAATGCCGCCGGAATTATTTTTGTATAAAATCTGCCACAAAAACTTATGTAACACAATTTCCGACGCAAAATAGCATATAAATCGCCGCCGTAATATGAAAAACTGTAAGGTACCGCAAGCCGTATTTTACCTACCGATTAGCGGGAGACTTGTAAAAAAAGAGGTTTAGATTAAATAAACTATTTAATTTAATTTTAATATTGAAAAAGAAAAAACCCTGCCGTTCTTATTTCGCCCCTGTCTCATTACGTCTTCTGCCGCCGCAAACTCGGACCGACATCGAGCCGTTCGGAGCGGGACAGCCAGGGAGCACGAGAAACTGAGCCGTCGCCGTCTGAAGGGCAAATAAGTAATCAGAAGAAGAGATTAACCATTTTGAACAACAAACGAGAAAATAAATCTAACTACCCGCGTTACAAGATTAATCAAAGTAATATGTTAGTATAGATAATCAAATTCTAACATTTCAGAATTTTACATTCATTGATAAATGTATAATTTCGAAGCCGCTTTTGTGTAATCTCTAATGCGTAAACAAAATTTGCTAACATATTTATATTGAGATTATACAGTTACTATAAAACACAATCTGCTAAAATTGAAAATTTCATTCATATCCTGAATTTATTATTTTGGTTTTGCTTTAAATAAATTTTTTCTGAATAAAATCAATAAATAAGTATTTGCTACAATCTGCTTATTTATAACAATTTACAATATATATTATTAATTTTTCACTGGAAAAACTCTATTTCATGGTATATTAATATAGTACGAAAAAATATGAAAGTCAAAGAGACACCAACAGTGGGAAATTTTAAGCAGTACAATTAGTTCGACTTTTCCGCAAATGTGCTCATGTCGTTAACTAACATTTTCGAGGAAGGATTTGTTCTTTTCTTTAGTCTTTCAGATGAAAATAAAGTGGCACATTAAGGTGCAATAGGCATCGGCAAAAGAGAGATTCGAGAAAAAAATAAATCTCCCAAGAGATGTACGAACGTGCATATTTGATCCGATCGATGAGTTTTGTTGTAAATTACGCGACTCATGGCTACAGTTCTAAATTATCAATTTCAGTTTTATAATCTTCAAAAATTTTTTATTATACATATATATATATTATCAATAAAAAATTCCTAAATCGATAACAATATAACAACCAAAGATAATTTCACTGTAATTATTAAAAAGCAATTGTATTTTCATAGCCTAAGAAACGTTATGTTTTTAAGTATTATGTATCTACTATTCGCGTTTAAAATATATGTACATGAAAACACATTTCCTTTTAAAACTCCCTCTCTTTCTTATTCGGATTTATTCTATTGACAAATATAAGATATTACATAAACTATCGATTACATAAATGACATTATTTTGATGGACCAAGAAAACCTGTTATTAAATAGAGCACAATATTTTCAAAAGCTTTTAAATATTAGGGCCAATTAGCTCATTTAGCTGGTAACAAAAAAATTAAATGTCTATAGTCATGATCGCATATTTAAATCAACCTACAGAGATGTATATAACTTTTAATTTTATTTAAATCTAACTATTTCGTGTGATAATTAGTGGTGGTCTGTTGAGAGAAAAAAATCGTCTTATAAATACCGAATATTTTAGGAGGTTCAAAAGTAGTCGTCACATTTTCCAAAAAACTGAGTTTTTACTCTTCGTTGAAAACTCTTAAAGAAGAAACGGATCATAAACGACGTTGAATAGAGAGACGATCACGTGATTGAAGACAGTAGTAGTGCAGTGAAGTAATTGTATAAATTGTACATAAATACAACGTTTCTTTCATTTTACTTGGCTTATTTTAATTTCCCAATCTATAAAGAACATTCAAAATAAACCGAAATCTATATTCATAACAATAATTTTTGTTAAATAGTATCTATATACACATATGCTAGATGTACACGTAGTGGACTTGGTTTAACGTTTTTGTTAACTATGACATCTATAATCTATAATCTCTCATTATTTTGCTATTCGGGTTATTTTTTGCTTTTTGTATGTCCAAATATAAAAACCAATAATAAAAACTTGTAGAATGCCTGGGATATATAAATTAATAAAGAATAATTTGACGCGTTTTAGGGTATACATATGTCGTATGTGTATGTAGTGCTCTAATTTCAATTCTGTTGTTAATTATAACGAGAATCTCTGATTTTGAAGCATTCGGGGCATGTTTTGATTTTTATATGTTTAATAGTAATCAATAATGGAAAATTGTGGAATGCCTCTGGAACATAAATGTACTGTCACGTGCCGCAACTACTATTTGTTTAAAATAGTTTCTAGGTACATAATACATTTATTTATTAATTGCTTATTAATTACCCTCGGCCGTGATCGCTCGCACGAGCGGCTCGAGGGTCTATGGGGCTCTACGGGCACCCCTGCCTGACTCCCGCGAGGATCTGGATGGGCTCCGAGGTCCCCTCGGCCGTTGCAATAGTGGTGGAGGCACCATCGTAGGCCGAAGCCACGATGTCGCGGATAGGGGCAGGTACCCCGTGATGGCGGAGGGCCCCATGAATGGCCGCGTGGGGAATGGATCCGAAGGCGTTAGCCAGATCCAACCACGCGACCACCACTTCCCCATTCGACCTTTGCGCGTCTCTCAGGATTTCCTGCAGTACGTAGTACTGTACTGTACGAGGGGTGCTCATAGCACCCCTCGTACCGCAGGAAGCCCTTCTGAGTCGGGCTCAGGCGGCCATTGGTCATTGCCCAGTCGGTGAGGCGATCCGCGATTAGCGCGGCGAACAACCGTATAATGGTATCACCCATTGCAATGGGTCGCCAGTTCGCCAACGATTCCGGGTCTCCCTTCTTAAACAGTAACACTGGGGTAAATCCAACACCGCGGTACTGCTCCCAGCCGCAGACACGCGTTGAAGAGTGCCGACAGCATATGAGAGCCTGGGTCTACCCTTTTCAGCTGCGCGTACGAAATTCCATCCGGACCGGCAGACGAGTTCTTCGTTCTTCCGAGCCGGTGAAACACGCTCGCTGCTTCGAAGGGCCTAACCAGGCTCTCACAGCTCTCGGCGCTGGGCTGGTCTGTTGGGTAATGGTCGGGCGAAGCGTCGACAGAATCCCGCGCCGCAAGCACGCCCCGGAAATACCGCTGTACCTACTCGACACTAATTTCGCAGTGTCGATTCGGGCCAGCGAAAACCTCCTGGACGGCACGCTTACGGTTTCTCCTAAAGAGCATCTGTATGCGCTTCGCCGACCGCACCCACCTCTCTCTGCCACGCAATCGCTCGCGACCGACGCAACCCACGCTGGGTTCACCAGTGGTTATTCGCGCGACTCTCACGCATCGCCCCCACGACCGGGACGACAACGACCGCGGTTCTCCCCATGACCAACGTCAACGGGCAGTTGACTGATCATATATTGAGCAACTAATAAATAAATTGTTATTTATGATAGTGAAAATTTAAAATTTTCAATTTTTCATTCCTTAATAAGAGTTGTTTTTATGGGTGTTTTATGTTTATATCATTTCTTTGATAATATTATATAACAGTTATGTGGTTTATATAGTTTTTTAAAAAAATAGTTTTCAAAATTTCGAAATTTCGAAAAAATATGAACTCTAAAACATATAATAATTATCAATATAAAACATAGAATTTATTGTAAACCATCAGCATATTTGTTGCTTTTAAATAAAAATTTCAAATTACAAAATCATTCATTGAATTTAATTATCATGTGGTCCGCTCCAAAGAACGTTCCGAGTCAAACACTGCAAGAGAGCACACATTTTTTCACACATATTGCGTATGTACACATGTGCAGTTGTACGTATGACGGCCGTATTCGATGAACATTGTAACTCTACAATTTTTGCGAGTCTCAACTCCACGACTTTACGATGCGGCAACACCGCATTATGTTTACAATTTACGTGTTTCTAATTCGAATAGAGTCTACTATCCCACGAAAAATGTGAAAGATTAAAATAAACAATGTAAGCATATGAACAATTTACCATCACCTCTGGTATTCTGTCTCATTTAGTTAAAAAACAATGTTAATTGTTTAAATTAAGAATTAATGTACAAATATACAAATTTTAAGATTAACCTTTTTACCGACCCTCCTTCTCATTCGGTCATTATATTTCTCCCTGTCATTCTCATGTGCACTTACTTAAATAATCAAATCTTTTCTTTATACAGTTTTATATATGACAGTATATAATAAAAATAAAAATTAAAATAAATATTCTAAAAATTAATCAATCACATTGTTAACACATTTAACATTTAAAAGCTTAAACGATAACTATTGCAATATGCTAGTTCTGCTTACAACAAACAAAATGAATTCCAAAATATACAATAATTGTCAATATAATACATAGAATTTATTTTTAACCACTAGGTCTACACTGCTTGAAAGTATACGCTTAAGTAAAAATAGTACTTTTATTTCAACGCTGTTGATAGCTCTGACGAGAATCTCTAATTTTGTTGCTAATCAGCTTATTTATTGCCTTTATATGTCTAAGAATAATCAATAATAAAAACTTGTGAAACGCTTCTGGAACATATATTAATTAACAATAAACTATCACGGCATAAGAAAACACATATTTCGTAGTATGTGAGGTGAATTTGTTTAACGTTGTTGATAACTATGACGAGAATCTTCAATTTTGTTGCTATTGGGGTTATTTATTCATTTTGATATGTCCAACGACATTCAATAATAAATAGTTGTGGAATGCCTTGAGAACACATTTTTATTAATAATAAACTGCTGGATTATACGGTATACATATACGTACGGAGTCATTTAAACAATGTTTCAACTATGACGAGAACCTGGTTTTTTCTACAAAATCTGTTTATTTGTTGATTATTATATCAGTAACATAATTTAACAATACAAAGTTGTGGAATCCTATTAGCATGATTTTGTTACACAATTATGTAGTAGATGCACATGCTTTTTGGTAGTGTATTTGACATGTTCATTAGCGGATTTTTTTCGCAATATTTCTGAATATTTTTTATGATTTTTTATTATTATAACTACCATTGGTTCTTGAACACTAGAATTTTGTGATTTTATTGTTAACAGATTAATAAATATTATATTTATAAACTATTGTACGAGGCGGTCTTCTGCAAGTACACTCACGCGCTGCAACTTCTTTTTGGTTATAAAAGTTTCTATGAGGTATTTCTATATGATAACGATTGTTATTTATGATAATTAGTGAAAATTAAACATTTTTCAATTTCTTAATTTTTCAATTTTTTATCCCCTAATATGTGTTGTTTTTCGGGGTATTTTTAGAATTATATCATTCTTTGTTAATATTATATCATAGTTTTGTGATTTACGTAGTTTTTTAAAAGAAATTTAAAGTTTTCAAAATTTTTATTTTTTGCTGGAATCCAACGTTGGAAATTTCAAACCCATGAGTGTTTTCAATATTCTAAGACATTTATTTACGTAATAAGTTCATATGAATCTTTAGAGAAAACTTTAATTTAACTAGAAAACGTGTTTTGTAATGAAAATGTTATTGATTAATATTCAACGTTCTCTTTTTTCTAAAAAAAATTGTAAATTTTTAGTGCAGTCGACAGTTTCTACTAATTTTATAAAAATAGGGTATACTTTAGCTTCTGTAATATAAAAATTTAATAATTTAAAAAATTATATGTTGATAATATTATGTTTATAAATTTCATTTATTATTAATATTAAATATCTAATAGACTACAAATAAAGAAATTTTCCTACAAAAATCGATCTTGAATATTACTTTTAACAAATTAATTCCGAAAGCCAGGCTATAAATGCAATAATTTCTATTTTAGTATCTACATCATTTTAATTTTTAACTAAATACTCGCCACAAAATTTTATTTCATAAAATCATGACACATACAAATTCCAATACACATACAAATTTTTGTATTCAACATCAATTCGAAAAATTTTATTATATCTTATTAATCGAATTAATATTCAAGTAAGAAGTTTGTAACCTTCAAATTCCGACAAAAAATTAATTTTTTTAAAACATTAAATTTTCCTTAAAAAACCGCTCAAACTATATAATCATTATATGAAAATAATAAAAACGTAATTTTATATTTAATTAATACGAAAAACGAACATAATTATGAAATAAAAAGTTAGAAAATTTATGACATTATAAATCCTTCATTCTACAAAGATTATTAATAATAATTATTTATCACTTATAAATGTAAAAAACGTTATGTAAACAAACATTCTATATATGTTGCTTTACTGTTTGTATAAAGTTGCGGCATGTACGAGTACTTGTACTGGATTCTGCGCCAACATCAATCGTCAACGACATAAATAAATATATTTTATACTTATGTTGTCGAATTAACGAATAAAGGTACGTAAATAACAATGTTTTTTAGATAATATCATTTGATTACACTAAGAGAAGTAGTACGATTGTCGTACGTTTCTTGTAAGGCTTTTCTATGAGTGCGTTATATGCGTAAGTGCTTGTGTACTATCCCTTAGGCCGATACGGCCAAAACTAAATATTTTATTTATTGAAAAAGTAATTTGTACGTAATTAGTCTAAGAAAATATTTCGATTCAACAGCAAATCACGTTTGAAAAAGAATTTAATCATATTTAAAAATATTTCTTTTTTCTTTTTATAGAGATTCAACGTTGGAAACCTTATATACGGACATTTATTTATTTAACAATGTACAACACAATGTTACGAATAGAAAAATTTGCGTAAATTTAGCATAGCGTTAGGAATAAAGTTGTGAAAAATAATATTTCGATTATGAAATTTTTTTAATAGATATAGAGTTTTTACATTACAGAAACTATAGTGAATTTTGTTTTTATGAACTTGGTAAAAAAATGTCTCTTATTTTTTTATTTGCTACATCTTATTTAAAATACTAATATAAATATTTAGTAAACTTATGTTACATATTTATATAATTAAATATATATGCTGAGTACTTTTAAAACTTTTATTTACAAAATAAACATGTATGAATCTATGAAGAAAACTTTAATTTAACTAAAAACATATGTTTTATAGTGAAAGCTTTCTATATGAAACTGATAAGTATGATTATGTGCTTCATAAATAAATTTTCTTTTATTTACAATGATTACATAAATAAAGAAGTCTCAATAAGTAAGAAAATTAAAAGAAAAACGTAAAAATGCGACATTTATATTGTTTTATAAATCTGGTTTTAAAGTAATTTTGAAATTACTAATTGTAAAATATAATTGCTGAAATGTCTTGTTTAATATGTAATTATTTAGTAATGCAATTACCTGCAATTATAAAATATGGGATTATGTAGCATAAGTCATGAAAATCTTAATGCAATGATAATTGCTTTTAATATTTTATATATCAGTTTTAGTAATTCGAATTTGATTGTATATAAAGACAACGGATTTTATATTAGATAATTATTTATGAAGCCTCAATCTAATTGATTTTTCTAATCTATAAATTGAAACATTTACAACATAAAAACATAATTAATAATTCAAAATTCAAAATGTTGTTTGACATTTACAGATTAAACACAAATATTACATTTTTTAATTTTCATTCGAGTGGTTACGGATGTAGTGATTCTTTAAAAGTCGTATCCATAAACACCACTGTATTCAGTTGTTGTTCTTTGTTTGCAATTTTAATAATTTTTATGTGTAATATCTAACAGAATGCGCAAAAAAATTGCATCGTAAATTTCGTATATTAAAAGGTCGTGCATTACAATTCTCAGACATTTTCCAAAAATATTTGTGTTTTAAAATATAATAATTTTCAATATAAGATATTAGCGTTTTTAAATATATATAAAATAATTAAATATCAATAAAAAGATAAGTCAATTATTTATGAAGATCTGTGTATTATAAAATTTGAGTTTAAAACTTGTGTATATCAGTCGGTTAGTCCAAAAGAAATTTGAAAGTCAACACTACTACAAGAAAGTGAGTAGACATATATTTCTACATTTATGCACACATATTATATCTACATATGCAACCTAACACGACTATTGGATTTGAAGCTTATCAACTCTAGGATTTTGACGATTCGTTGCCGTAACTTCGACACTCGCTTTTTTGTTTTTTTAAACAATTTTTTTCTAAAATAATTTATTACGTTATCATTCTAAAACATCATCAATTATAAGAAAAATTGAAAAATCAGAGAAAAAAACGAAAAGAAAAATTAATATACACCTTATGAAGTGGAAAGAAGTTCAATACAAACAGTGGTTCGACTGTGTGAGTATACATGTATTACATATATTGCTTGACACATGCGAAGACCGAATTTATTTTTTTAAACGAAATGGTAAATTACAAAATTAAATATTGAATGTGCAATATTGCAAAGAAAAATTAATGTTTTTTATCCTATATCGTGTCATGTGCGCGTATGTATGCGTGCGTGCTCATATGCATCTAACGATTTCTAAACACATAATTTTAATCTTACCAACTTAGGCAGTTCCAATGCTCACGTGTATACGACTGCATGTGCATTCAAATTTATATAACACCAATTTTCGACGTGATATTACTAAAAATACCTTTTTATATGTGTTAGTATTCTAAAATTACACGGTGTTCTAGAAAAAAATTAAGTGAAATTTTATACTAATTTGTTATTAACTATCTAGGTGGCCCATACGATTACGTGTACAAAAGTGCATGTGTATTTAAACATACGAAACATTGATTTTTGACCCGTATTTAAAAGCGAAATTTTTATATATATTAATGTTATTAAAATACATTATATTCAAAACAAAATTTAGTGGGAAGTCTTAGGAGAATATATTGTAAACAATCATATGTGGACAACAATTTTATAAAAATAATTTATATAGTGTTGATATTTATTTTACATTTATTTAAGTTAGTTATTAAATTATCATTTAATAAGCATTTAAAGTCGAAACGAGTAAGAATGTATGCAAGGCAGTTTGTCATCGAGTAAATCGGACAGAAAAGCAGAATGCGTTTTCAAGTGCATTACGTGTTCTGACTAAACGTCTCGGAATATTAGGTTTTGAACCGAGGACATCAATCATCAGTTGTTTTAACAGTAGTATAACACTGGCGCATAATTACGTAAGACAATTGCATTGGCAGTGCTTTCTCAGAAACCTTATAGCAAGTTATCCAAAGATTCAAAACGAGCTCCAAAGAAAATTAACAGTTGTCAACAGCAGAGGATGATGGGGAGGTGTTCAGTCGAACAGAGTACCATCGTTGAGACTTTCCCCTCCGATAGCTGCTGCAAAAGAATTCAAAGAGAACCAATTCATTCCTTTCAACGCAAACACGTTTTAAAATATAGGTTTAACGAAGGGCATAATCACTTTTCTTAGAATTCTCGCTATCAATCCCACCGTTATGTAGATATCGAGAGTTACACGAGTTCAATATTTGTAAAAAAGAAATTTTCCAGTTCTTCTCGAAGACTTTTTATAAAAGATTATAATAACCAAAATTAAATTATAAGTGATAAATATATTATTTTGAATAATAATCCTATTTGATATATCAACCCATTTTACAGTGTCAAATATACCACAATAATTGTGAGATTAATATCTTAGTATTTAGACCAAAAATGAAACAAGTATTATACTTTTTTCAGTAATACATATATGATATATTATGATATTTAATGTATTATTCGTAAAAAAATTTTTTGATTATTCTGATGTTTTTTATAATAAAAATATATGTTTCAAATACTTTTTCAATAACTATGTATTTCTTTTTTATTTACACAAGTAAATGGTTATTTTCTAGAAAACAACTTATATTCCCTTAAATCATTCTGAAAAATCGCTACTTGATTAGACGTTATACAAACATAAATTCCATTAATATTTTCATAAATCTAATTTAAGTTCCTTGTAATAGCTCAATAATTAGAAGAAACAGACACTTTGATCCATCATCAATCAGATTTATCAAAGACGAATGTTAGTAAAACTTAATGATATATTTGATAACATTTTAAAGAGTTTCAAAATTGGTATTCTTGAATTACATGCAAAAGGGTATGTACTCTGTAAATTTCGTTATAAAAATTTGATATAGTTAATACGTATCTTTATTAAAGGTAATATGTAATTAGAATAAATTTAATTCGTTTAACTAAAAAATGATGGCAAATTCTTGAAAACTAATTAACATTATGTAGAATATATCTTGTCTAACTAAACTACTACTTTGTCGTGTGCCAATATTTTTCACGACCCGAAATGACCGCGTCGTATGGATCCAGCCCGGAGAGGGTGTCTCATTGCGAGTCACGTAAACAAGTGAAGTAAAGCAACGTGCACGGGGGAGAACCAGGATTTTCCCGCCATGGACACCACCGCGGTGATTGGAGCGGCATGGTTTCGGCGGGAAGCGCCTTTTGGATGATTGACGCGGCATCGCTTCAAGTCGGTGTAATTAAGTGTCCCCATATTGATCGAGAGGCATCACTTAGGGCAAAGTGACAAGAAATCTTTTTCCCTTCTATTGGCGTGGTGTAGCTCGGAGTCGAAGAGGTTGGGAAAATGCCGTTCATGAATTGGAGCGGCGACTCTCGGCATTTGGGATTTGTGGATTGCGCGCGGGGACCCAGTTCGGTATTGCGGGAGTATCAAAGCAGAAAGGAACTGACTGGCTTGTAAAATACAATAATTTTTTGTATTTTCTTTTTCGCTTACCCCTTCACCCTTTCACTATCATCTGTCCTTGTCATTACGATCAAGTAGGACTAATCAAAATGACGAACAAACCGCTCTTCTTAGAGCGATTTCGAGGCCGATCTAAAAAAAATCAGCCCGGACAATCGAATTGGTAAAGGCCTAGGCTAACCCCTAAGCGGGGGTATTAGCAGTCCTTTTATCAACTTTTTCTCATTTACTCAAGTTATTTAGAAAATATCAGTATAAATAATTCTCAAACTTTTGATGAAAGTTTTTTTTGAAATAATATATATAATATTTACTGTAAAAAAATAAAACATAATAGTACTATAAAAATGCAGGGTATAATTTATGTGTATAAAATATAAGTAATGAGACTCGATCACTACTAAGTTATTAATACTTAATAAAAAAACGTTTGTCTTTTTATGGAAAAAGAATCTTTTTTCAAATATTTTTATTATAGTTTCTTCACGAAGAAGAAAATTTATTATTTCGTTTCATTATAAGATTCTTCTATTCTTTTCTAAATATACATATTATTTCATGTTTTAATGTTTATGCGTTAAATATCATTATATGATAGAAATCATTTGAATAATAAAAGCAAAAATTACTGTCAACTAATTTGTCGGTATTTGTAATTGTTAGCGTAATTATAATTGTAATTGTAATTTGTAATCTACATCTAAATATTTATGTAGTTCGCGAGTGTTTCCTCATTTTCGGACAGTGCTAGCTGAGTGTTCGGGTAAAATATATTTTTATTTTATTATTAAGTAAATTAGTACATAAATCATTTATAAAACTTTATTATATTATAATTCGAGGGTATTTACAGACTTTCACGTAACATTTTATTTAAAAATTTAAATTTAAATAAGTTTCAAGAAAACGAAAATTTATAATATATGATAAATATTATAATTGCGTTAAAACAATGAACAGGTAAAATTCTTACATTAAAATAATGTACGTTTTATTTGTATTTATTTTACTAAATTTTTTATAGTAACTAAAGCATATAATTTAATATGAAATTAGTTTTTTTTAAATTAATTTACATGAAATCTAAATATGTTCATTTATACTGTAGATTGAAAATCTATTTGTATTATTATTTTTGTTCGGAAGAATAATACTGTCTACATAAATTTAAAACACTGAATATGATATGAAAGTAGAATGAATATTACTTTAATTATATATATTATAAGTAACTTTAATTATATACATACGTTTAGTTTATAATTTTTATAATCAGTTAAGTAAAGTTATATATTTTAATATCATTAAGTTATATATAGTATCTGTAAAATTTTGTGTTAAGAATAAAGGTTCGATAATAGTAAATTGTATACATAACTACCATAAAAATACTTTTTTCGTATTTTATACTTTAAAATTTAAAATTTTAAAATTTTTACTTTTTAATAATTTTAATTTTAAAATTAGTAACTTTAAAGAATTATGAACATGAAGAAAATTCATTTATAAAATGTAGCAATTTCAATTAACTGATATATTTTTTAATACTCATTATACTTATTTATTATTTTTAATTTATTGATACAAATGTTTCTATATTTTTATAATAGGCTACTGTTCCTACGTGCAGCTATATACGCAACCGTATCATATAAAAAACGGAAGGATAAAGAAAAAAATATAAGAAATTTAATTTTAATAACAAGAGGAAACAATAAAAATTTATGTTTCGCTAATTCGTATTAACCGCAAATTAATCCACGAAGAATACAGGTGGCACGCAGTGCTAGAAGCGCTCGTGCACATAACTATGGCGAACAAACATCTGTATACAAAGAATCATAATGAGGCGAAAAATGGTGCTAATCAAAGTTACTTAAAATAAAAGTAAACAAAGATACGAAACGATACATGCAACGCTATAAATGCTATATGTACTATGTACGTACAAGCAGCATGGAGGTTAGAGACTTTCCGGCTGTACCACGAGGTGAGCTTAAACGATATGGGATTCATACAGTTCACCCGAACACATCTGTCCGAACACGGCAATTGCAATGAATCGACTGCGTATAAGTTAGGGACCTCTCTTATAGTCTTGACAAGTGACGAGCTTGACCTCTACGAACTCCGTAAAATTTACCTCGTAATACGTTGTGACGGAGTACGAAGCGACTTCATGAAACGAAACATAGTGTGCGCAGACACCGATCGCGAAATCGGTTACCCTTGGACCAACCAGACAGTGGAATTGAGCCCTAGACATGTCCTATCTTTAGGTAGGCTGACGAAGCGAAACACGCATATATAATATAATATATAATAACGACGTCGTGGAATTTCTTGAAAGTGATTCTGAGCTTCCTGCAGAAGGTGCACTCATTTTTCCGTTTTTTAGATTACGATTCGCAAGCATACAGAACACAATAAGCTCAAAATACTTGGCTGGCATAAACAGCATGCGTCACGTGAAAGTGTTCTACTTCCAGTGGATGAAGTCCTCCTTGTTCATTACAAACATTACGCTGCTGACGAAAAGCTCGGACGTAATGAACCAGCGCTTGATTGCGCTCTCGAAATTTTGCAAAATGATCGTATGGCTTTCAGGGCCGCGACAGCGCTACTCAGTAATACGAAATTTTAATTTCACATTTACGAGATCCTTGAAAACAACCGACCATATATAATAAATTAAAAATGAATGTAATATAAAAATAAATTAAAAAAGAATCTTTTTATTAGATAAAATCACAAACACAACTAAATTAGGAGGAACATAACAAGTGTCTACTTAAGAATAATAGCTTTTCTTGTAGAGAAGCAGATATAAACTATATATTTAAATTCAATTCTTACCTTAAAATGATAATAAAACAATCGAAGATCAAATGAAACATACAAAACAAATAAACCTACAGTCTGGTTCTGTATTTTTGAAAGGAAATCTCAATGTTTTTTTTCTGTTTCTCCTTTTCTGTGCAATGTCCCCATTTACTAATAACAAAATATTCGTTTAATTTATATTATGAGGTCATATAGAAAATTATCATAGATAATATGTACATATAAAGCTTTTTTTGAATAGCTTGTTGAAATAAAAGACTGAAGTTATAATTTAACCACAAAAATTATAGTTTTCAATGTAATCATAATAATGGCAAGTTTTTAAAGCTAAATATGTTTTACTATACCTTAGATACTTATTCTATCTTAGATTATTTAATTTTTATGTTAATTGCACGCCTCGTATACTTGAAATTTATCAACACATACATGCTAAATATTTTTAAGTTTCAGTGAATATTTTCTAAACCTATATAAATCATTTTATTTAACAATTTTTATATTATAATATGTTTTTAGAATTTTTATAAGAATTAAATTTTTTTGATTAATTTTATTATTTATGTGCAGTACAACTTAAAAAATTAGATGTCGAAGTAATAAAATTTATATCTTTTGTGCAATTTTCTATTTAATTATAAAAATGTAATCTAAAAGATTATAGCGTCTTAAAACCTGAAAATGTGAACTTATTATTTTAAAAAAGTTAAAATATTGCAAAATATTGTGATTAATTTTACAGCTTAAATATTTTTCTAATTAAGTTAAAAATTTGAATTTCATTTCAATAAACACAGATATGTAAATAAGTACATTATAACAAAATTGCAATGCTGACTTAAATATTTGATATTCCCGTATAAGTAAGTCGCATTTTAAAAGCGTAAGGGCAAGAGTAGATAAGTCAAACTACTAGCGCACTCTTATTCCATGCGAGGAAATCGAGGTGGCAAAATTTACATACTCTACGTTTCTGTTTTTCTACTTTCTTAATACTTTCTCTCTTTAATTTCTTTTCATTCTTGCTGGCCCCGAAGCAAGATTCTGCATTATCCCTACTCAACTATACCGTTTTTTCATTAAGATTGACAACATACTTTTTTTATTATTATATTAGGTTTCTGTGAAATATTTACATAGATAAAAATAAATAGTTTTCAATTCATATCACCAACTATTCACTTATTGAAATTGTAGGTATAATATTATTCGAAATTTGCAACGGCTTGAATTATAATAGTTCCAGTTATTGGACATTGAATATTAAGAGAGTAAATCAGGAAGAATGATAGAGAGGATGTAGATACATAGATAGATAGAAAGTTGAATAAATAAAGATAATGTGACTATATATAAGAATCCCAACGGAAATATTCCTATTTGTACAAAATATTACTCTTCAGAAATAATATATAATAAATAGACACTTTCTTGCTTCTAATGTTTTACAGTTTATCATATTATTAATTCTTTATTTAATTATTTTCACGAATTTTATTGCATAGATTTATTGAATAATATTATAATTAAAAATACTTTCATTTTTTTAAACTTATCATTGTTTATCATGTATCTTTCACAAAATTTATTTTAAACTTTATAACTTATACTTAATTTATTTATCATTCTTGAATGACTTTTCAATAAAGTAAAAAACTTTCAGAACCTTAGTTTTAAGAAAAAATATGAATTAAATAAACTTATAAACTTATTTTATAATTATAAGTTATGAAATAATTTATCTAAAATAAATAAAGTGTATCAAATTATGAAGTGAATCATAAAAAACATTTTTATTGATACACTTTCTCAGATTATTATATATATGCATCTTTTATTCTCTATCCTATAATTAATAGTCAGTCACACAAATATTAAATTCATACTCTAACAACCAGTAGGACTTGTTATCGCATTAATTAGAACATTTTTGTATAAATATATCATCATAATTTTAAACTTACGAGACTTTATTACAGCAATAGTAATTATTATTATAAATCTATACCGACCTGGTAAGAAATACTTCTCTATTACCATACATAGCGTGTACCATTTTATTTGAGAAGCAAGTACAAATCAGAAATACGTGTTTTATTCATGTATCAATGTTCTTCATCTCTTTCTCATTTTGAAGTTCATTTCTACTTTTATTTCTTTTGCACATAATTGCTCTTTTTCTAGTTCTCTTATTCGTCTCGATTTCGCTTTTTCTATCAATTTGAATCTTTGCTCTTTTTTTCTAAGTTCCATTCTTTTTTTAACTAACTATATTAAAGTGCATTTATACAGGCGTTCTATCAGAAAAGGGCGGAAAAGATGTCAATGTTTTTTAATGGAATAAAAGAAAGTAAAACGAGTAGAAATATGAAAAATCCAAGTTCACATAGATTTTCTATTGCAAATACATTAAATTTTTTACATTAAATCTCTTAAGTGAGTACAATGCGGCCTCGTTTTCTATATTCGGATTCTTAAATCTTTAATATACGATCAATGACGATTACATCGATGCAATGACGTAAAAATTACCTAATAGTACAATTCATATATAAAGTAAACAAGATATCTCATGGGAAATATAGTCTACATAATTTTTTCTGCAAAAATAAATTAACGATATTACAAGAAAAGCAACCCAACCATCCAAAGCACTTATGACAATGGCAGTATTTGGGATGTGTGTAAAAAATTCATGAATATAATATAGTATTTTTAATATTTACTTATTCTAAATTTATTATTTTTTTGATACTGAAATAAAAATCGTTCACATATTTTGTATTACACTGAAAAATGTTTGAAAGAATATATAAATTTTTGGAAATTAAAAAGACTGTTCAGCGATTGTTACCGGAATAAATTTGCTTAGTTAATTTTTATTTGTGTTATTTTTTTAAAAATTGTATATGTATACAATTATTTATTATTATTTTAAAATTTTCTAAACTTGATCTTTCAAATATGAATTTTCTCGTGATATTTATTTATATAAGAAATAGTAATTTTTTAAATTCAAAATCGAATGTTGAAGATGCAGTTTTAAAAGTTTACAACTTATGTATTCTTTACAGAGAAACGTGAAATTTTGAGGATTTATAAGTACCAAAAACATATATTTTACCTATTTTGATATTATTTTAATTTAATCTGAGCCTCTATCAAAATTTTGGATGTGAAAATAATGAAAAAAAAAGTATCGAAGAAATTTGTTTAAAGTTTTTTTAACAGGTTTTGAAGTATTTTCGCTTTTCTATTACCTAATCAATATTTTTGAGAATTCCTATATTAATGATCCAACATTGTACTGAGAAAAGTTTTGCTTTTGAAAAAAAAAAACAAAAAAAAAACATCAATTTTTCAAATGCCGGATTTTTTTAAGTATAGGAAAGTATAAGAATACATATGTTTATTTAAATTTCATAACTGCATATCTCTTTTTAGCGATACCGAAAGAAATATCTTATACGAAATTGTATTAAAATCGATAATATTTACGTAAAATTGGGGATAATAAATATTTTTTAGCTAATTTAATAAACGTTGATATTTGTTTCAGAATTTAAAGTGATTTAATATGATCGATTGAATGACAAAAATAACTTATAATGGCACACGCTTACTTGATTTAAAAGAAAAAGAGATCTTGAATATAGATAATATATCAAATACATTTGTTTATAACATAATTTATTCTTTCCTTCCGTATGAGTAATATTGGTACAATTAACTTTAGAAAACATTCATGAACATTATTATGTGACTTACAAAGTTTTATTGTTTATTTAATGCAGTAAAATTATTTTTAAATTTTAAAATAAAAAATAAAAAACTAAATAATATAAAATCTTCTGCAGCCGAAGAATAGACGAGTTGAGAAACCGAAAAAGTTCGATGATCATTACTCCGATTTTTCTGACAGTTTGCAAAAATATTTTACAAAAAACAAAACAAAATGTTTGAAATTTATTAAATCATAATGATTATATTATGACCTAATTCATTTTTAACTAAATTTTATATTTCATCTATAAAAATCATCTTTTTTCTAAAATATATTATCATTTATTAGTAATTCTATTTACATAATTTCTTATTAATTAATCATCAGTAGTAATTAATATAATAATTAACATAATAATTATATATTGCTTAAAGCACGTAATACTTACTTTCTTAATAAATATGTAAATGTGCTACATAATTTGAAAAAATTTGATCTTATCTAATACGCCTATAAAGAATATTTGGATAAATTGTGGTATTTTTAATTTAATTTCTTTAAATAAATTTCGTTAACGTTTTTCCAAATTCACTGACCTGTATTGACTTAATATATTTACTATTAAAATTAATACTTAAACATCATATACTTTAGTAAATTAGAATTTTTTAGTGAATTCATAACTTATATATTTAGAATTCTGATTTATTTGGGAATCAAATTTATTTAAGAATTTTCAGACGAAGCCATAAATATATACAAAAGGTATTATAAAAAATAATAGTAAAAATGTATGTATGAACACATTTATTTAACTTCTGAATTGAAGTTGTAACATAAATTAGTCAACAATTTTAATAAAAAGTAATTAGAACGTGAAATTAGTGCTTATAATTATATATATACATATTATAGAGCACTTTTTCAAGTTATTTTTTAAAAATTTATTATAAATAAATATAATGTCACTATATAGATTATTATACTATATTCTAACATAAATATAAAATACTTATCGTATAAGATGGATCATACGCTTTTAAATCAATTAATGCAGTTTCTGAATCGTTACTTTTATTTAATATTTGTTGATTGAATTTTTTTCATGATAATTATACTAAACTTAAAATAATGCTTAAATAAGAATGCGACCGGAGTAACAGTCGCGAAAACCCAAAAACGTGTGTCGCAGGGGAAAAGGAATCAATAGAATTTAAATGATGGCCTCTACGCTTCAGTGGCGTAATTGGCCCATCAAAACGTCTTTTCCGGGCGAGCGTCAACCCTAGATTGAGGGTGAGTGCGAAAAAAGCGTCAAAAGCGAAGTGAGTGTGAGAGTACATCGAGTATGATTGGAGAGTCAGGGGGGTCACAGCTGTGACGTACAGTTGAGGCCCGGCCGGCCCGACGCGTCATCATTGCCGCCGCCCGCGCCGCTGACCCATGCGACCAAATTAGGGAAGCATTCCTCCACTAGACCGCACGAGAAAACCTATAGAAGAAAAGTCTTCTATATTAAATAAATAAGGCGGGTGACCAAGTATCGTCGCACCAAGCAAATTTCTAGGCTGACTTCTCGAAGTCTAGGAGCCTCTGGCCCAAACCTTGAAAGGCTTGCCAAGACTAACCAGGAATCACGTTGTCGTCAGGTGTGGTTCTCGTACTGTCTGACTACGGATTTGCTTGGAAATAAATTCAATTTCAAGGTTACTGGTGAAAAATAGTCTGTTGTTCACAGGTGCGGTCCTTGGACGGTCCGACGTTCGAACTACTGACATTAGAGTCTAAAAAGGTAGCTCGTTGTTGGCGAGAGCAGTCTCGGCACGGCTCGATCTTCGACTTAGTCACTAGATCCGAAAAAAAGTATATACATCCACATGTAGAGGAGCTGTCACACATTAGTGGAAGTTCACTGCCGCGAGGGAAACGCTGTAGAAGAATACGACCCTTCGACTTCTATACAAGAGCCCCCGCGAATTATGTTAAAACCACCGACTCTCGACCACGCCGATGCAGGAAACCTCAAACGAGATCCCCAAGAGCCAGTCGTTAAACGAGTAGCCTCGATTATAAAGATTCCACCACCACCCGACTACCGGGTAATGGTCCAAATTCGAAAATGTAACTGCCACTTAGATGGGAGAGATGTGTACACGTTCTTAGAAAGGATCGATGAATTGCAAAACGTTTATGGGCTCACCGACGAACTAGTTCTACTAGTCTACTTATAGTCTACTCTTAGAAGTCCCACAACTCCTTAAGGACGAAGCACTTCTGTAGTACAGAAGTATGGGATGGTTTAGCGCATGAGTGGACCTGATAACAGAACTGAGGAAGATTTTCCTCTCGGTCACAGAGGGGGGATCCTTAACACGTCGTATAACTGAGCGTGTACAGGGATCGAACGAGAACTTTCGCTCATTTGTTCTCGCCATGACAACACTAATTAGGAGGCATGGGGGCATGTTTCTCTCTACCAAGGAACAGCTCAGACGCATACGCGAGAACATGCGCCCGGAATTTTCTATCTATCTTCCGGAAGGGGTCCAAAATCTTAACGACTTAGTCCACCGGGTCGAGAGCATAGAAGGCAAGTTGCGCAGAATTAGGGGGGAGCGCTCGCTAGTCTGCTGAACAGTGGTAGCTGTCACCGCTGATCCCTACGACCGATTTTAATGCTGCTGGAGCTGCCAGCAGGGGATAGCCGCACCGATTGTTGAAATCTATCACGGTTTTTCTGCTCTATCTGCGGGAAAGAGAACGTTCTAACCAGGGACTGCCACCCTCACCTTCAGGGAAACGAGAGAAGGGACGGTCCGTTTGTCCCGTAGGAGCGACCCAGTCCCACCGGGACGATCGATGTTTCGTTGTCATTCACACCGGCAGCCGAAACATCCAGATCCTCGTCGACACCGGGGCCATAAACTCGCTCGTAGAGAACCATAAAGCCGACTGGTGTTGCCAGCAGGGCTAGAAGATAGTCCAAAAGCACCATATCGCTACACTGGCGGACGGCACCACAAAAAGACTCAGTGAAACAGTTACCGGACCTATTAACATCAATCGCGATGTTTTCACGACTTTCTTCGCCCTCAACAGGCACTAATCGTGATGGACCCGCTGAGCTACATCGGGCTTCAACTAATCTTCGCCGAAGAGGCAACTTTTCTGCTGACCACCGCCACGTGCTCAGTAGGGGTACTTGTTCTCGAGGACGAAAGCTCCACAACTTAATTGAACAAGAGAAAGAACTATTCGCCTTCATGAAAAGCAATGCTATCTGCCCCGTAACCCCGTCATGCAGGAAATAATCAACGAGCACATCGATGAAATGCTCATGGATGGGATCATTGTACTCTCTAACAATCCATGGAACTCACCGGTCGTGTTTGCTCACAAGAAAGACGGCAACTATCCGTTCTGTATCGATTATCGCCATCTCAACACAATCACAGAGAAGGACGCCTACTCTTTACCACAAATCAATACCACTTTGGATAAGTTGTGGGGAGCACGGTACCTGTCTACTATCGACCTAGGAACAGATACTGGCAGATGCCTTGGACAGACAATAGCAAACCCCTAACGGTCTTTACTGTGCCAAATCAGGGGCTGATGCAATTTTGAATCCTCCTGTTCAGTCTGCAGTTCGGTCCCGCCGTTTTCCAGCGCCTCGTTGACTAGATGGTCATGCCCACGACAAAACAAAATATTTTCTGCTACTTAGACGACATTATCACCGTAACAGCCGACTACGAACACCATCTCCGCCTGGTCAGGAAGATCCTGAGACGGCTGCGGGAGGCGAAGCTGCAGCCAAATTGGGAGAAATGCCATTTTGGACACCGAGAGTTGACAAACCTTGGACATAGAATTATGAAAGTAAGTATCAACACAAATCCCGAAAAAGTCTCGGCGATACTAGCCATCATACTGCCCCAAAATATCAAGATGTTACGTCGTTTAACGGTGTGATGTCTTAGTATTACCGCTTTGTCCCAGAAGTAGCCACAATCAACGCGCCACTAAATAAACTCCTGCGCAATAAAACGAAGTGGGAGTGGAGCGAAAGACATCAGAAGAATTTGGAGGAACAATTCGCCACGCCGAGACTCCTATCCTAGCTAGCCTAGACTTCCGAGAAAGATTCAGACTTGAAACCGATGCCAGTGATGAATGACTAAGAGTTGTCCTCTCAAGGATACATAGGAGAGAACCGCAAGTTATCGCCTACACAAGCTACACCCTCAACCAACCATAACAGAATTACACCACAACCGAAAAAGTGTCTCTTGCGGTGAAATGGGGCATATGGAATATGCGAAATAATTTCGAGGGTTATTATTTCACCGTCGTGACCAACTATCAGGTACTAAAGTGGTTGGAGAGGATCGATAATCTCTCTGACCGATTGGCCCGTTGAGCCATCGAACTTAGTCAATGGGACTTTGAGGTAGAATACCGCCGAGGTTCTGAGAACGAGATAGTAGACGCTTTATCAAGAAAGAAGAATATTGCCACCACCGTAAACACCGTCAAACAGTGGCACAACCACACGCTTTCAAAAGTGCAGGAACACATGAAGGAGCACCCAGACTACTGGGTAAAAAATGGACGCGTTTACCGGTGGACTATTCATACCTTAAACTTCAAAGATAACGATTCCCATACTTTTTGAAAAATATGCGTCGTAGAGATAGAAAGGGCCAAGATCATGACCGAGAACCACTATGTCTCTTCAGCTGACCATTTGGGGATCGGAAAAACGATTAGCCGACTCGCCGAGCACTACTTTTGGCCACGAATGTTCCGAGACGCCGCACAATATGTTAGCCGATGCCATCAGTGCCAGCTGAGTAAACCGCAACAGCAGGCAGGCGCCGGGAACATGCCAGCCATAAACATCGAGGAACCATGGGAAATGGTTTCAATTGATTAAATAAGATCTCAGCCGATGTCTCGTGCCCAGAACGTCTGGCTCCTGGTGATGTAAGATCGCCTGAATAAGTGGGTAAAACTAGCAGCCTTGCGGAAAGCAATGAGCATGGCTATCATGGAGAAATTCAAGCAGTTTGTCGTGTTTTGCCACAGCTGCCCGGCTACCGTTATAACAGACAGCGGTAAGTAATTCACAACTCAGGAATTTCGCGTATTTCTAGAAAATTGCGGAATTTTCCACCGCTCTACACCGCCATGTTCGTTGCATTATAATCCTTTTGAATGAATCAAGAAGATCCTGAAAACTATAATATCACAGTTTGTAGGAAAGGACCACAAAACCTTAGATAGGTACCTCCCTGAGCTGGTGTTCGCCTACAATACTGCGTAGTTATCCGTAACCAGATTTACCTCGGCTTACCTAAACGCTGGAAGAGAGCTAAAGCCGCCAGGCTCTCTCCAATAACAGGCCAGCCTATCGAACAATCCTGGCCTCCAGACCTGCATCGCCCGCATAAAAGATGTCTTGGTCTTCGTTAAGGTAAACTTCGTCAAGGCGTTTCAAATCCGTAGTCGTAACTGTGACCTTCGTCACCGGAAATGGCAGCCTGAACTGCAAGCTAGGGTACTGGTAAAAACTACGTACTCTCCAATAAGGCCAAGGATTTTAAAAAGAAGCTGGCCCTGAAGTACGTAGGCTCATACGTAGTAACCAAGAAAATCTCCACCGTAATATTCGAGGTAATTGGGGAGAGAGAGAACAAGAAAAGGCGGGTCCATGTTCAGGACCTTAAGCCTTACGCCAACCCGGAAGATAACGCCACGCTCGATATCGAGCGACAGACTCGCTCAACTGCAGATGAAACGACCGAAAAAAGATCGAGTAACGAATCCGTCTTACAGGATATAGAGCTAGAAATACACTCGACTGCGATCGAAAGGCTAGAATAGCCAGCTACCGATGGAACTACGCTATGTCGGAATTCTCAAGGAATGAAGCAACCCTGTCGATGAAAGGAACGGCCTCCCAAACAGGGAGAGATAAGCCGACCTTCCATCGCACCCGATACGGCCTTATCGGAGGTTTTGGATTCCACAACCAGTTCAAGGTGAGAGTTTACGACGCCCACCGGGTGGTATTAGTTAACGTCAACTCCGGTGTCACAACAATGAACCCTGAACTCGAGACTCTGTGCGAAATGACCAGAGCGGAATGGATTTATGGCCCCGCAAGAACGGGTGTTAGGGACTATCACTGACAGAGGCTAGACACCACCGAGACATGGCAGATACGGATGGAAATACACACGCACCGCCTAGACATGGTCGCCCTGGTCGACCCAGAATTAAGGACTCTGTTTCTGCTCGGAGGCGATGTCCTCCGACAGTTAAACATGCGATTAACATGGGCCTTACCCCAGCCAAGGCCATTCATTTATGTGTCAAATCAACCGAAATATCCACAGATAAATTATTCGATCGCCGTCCGACAGGAAAAATCACGACAAAATTTTGCCGATCATACGCCCGCTGGAGAAAAATTTAGAGAACTTTACGACGCCAAGCGGAAAATCTTCAACAGTCACCCAATAGGTGGAGTGCGACTATTCAAAAGTGAGTTAAGGATGCTTACGTGCTAATAGATGGGAAGGAACGCCAAAAACGGTAAACGAAAAAAGAGGAATACAAAGAGGAAAGAAAAGATAGAAAAAAGAGAACTCGCTATGGAATTTTCGTCAGAAGAATTAGATGCCTGGTGTATTGATGCATTAGCAAAACTAATGCGTCTGTAAAACGATGGAGCACCAGATAGAACCCAACGAGGCCCAAGAAAGTGTCAACCATAAATCCACGTAGACAAACAGCAGAGGAAATAATGAGCATAATCGCTCTCAATACCAACCCCATCGATGATCCCGGCGTCATGGTGGAAGCACGCCAACAATAAGCAACATGCTGCCAGGAGAAGGCCAGGCGTCGAGAGCAAGCGCGTCACTAGGAAGAAAACCACCAAGCTAGGAAACAGGGCAAACCGGCGACAAACTAGCGGAAGTCACATCGCCAGAGAGAAGAGCACCGGCCTAAACCACCACTACAGCTACTCCAGAAGTCTCGCCGATCTTCGATTAAAGACACCGAAATGGAAGAACTACGCGTCGGGGTGAAGCGTCTGCTCCAGCGTCCAGAAGCAGAACGGATCCGCATCCAAAAATACGCGTCCTGTTCGGCGCTCTCCCAGAAGGAGAACTACCACGTTGCCCCAAGATTGCGCACGAAAGCAGCACGGTAACTACCAACGACTCCGCCACTGGATTTGACATCATCACCGTCACCATCAATGAAGATACCGCTGCCAACATCATAATCAAGACCATCAACTATCGCCCACAACACCAGTAGCCGCTCAACCACCACCAATTAAACCGCAAGCACCAACCTCGCTTTGAACAAGGCTACGCTGCTCAGGTTAGTGAAACTTCCCGACGGTACGTTCATCAAGGTACCGGCCGGGAAAAAGCGTTTTAGTGTGCCGCGGAGCCTAAAAACGGCAAGTGTAGTGTGGGAAGTTCAAGCTTCCACAGAGCTCTCCTTTTCTGAAGAAGGAGAGGAGTGCGACGAGAGTAACCGTCGCAAAAACTCGAAAACTTCTGTCGCGGAAGAAAAGAGGCGACAGAATTTAAAAGCCACCCTCTACGCCTCGGTGGCGTAACGGACACATCAAAACGTCTTTTCGGTCATCTGATGTTTGACGCGTGACTCTTAATGCTGATATTTTGCGCACTAAGAAAGTTCGGGGAATGTTGACATTTGGCGCGTTCCCATCCATACTGTTATTCGGGTGTGGCCAACACCCCTATGTGGTGATGACATTTGGCGCACCTCATAAAAGTGTTAACATTTGGTATATGGCCCCGGATCAAGGTATAATCCCTCAGTCTACCCCGGAAATACAGCCTCGTAGCCAGATTCTCTCCGTTATAACTCACGCTTAAGAGTTATCTTTCGCCACGATTTTTAATAATTTCGATATTATAATCTTGATAATGAGTATTCTAAAATTTTAATATTAATTTGTATTAGGTCTTAAAGTTCTTTACAAAGGGTCTTAATTCAAATGAAATGTAGAATCAAAAAAACTGTTTGCGATAGTATTAGATATTAATGAATTACATTTCCATAATATTATGATATACAATATCAAAATATTATAATATATAAATGTTAAAAGTATAAACAGATCTCCGTTTATCTAGAAATAAATAATATTATATTATTCTAAAAAATATAGTACGTATATTATTATAAAAGGAATGAATTTTCTAATGAGTCGCTTGATATAATTTTATTTTAATATATCATCAAATAATTTTCCTAATTTCAGTTTACTTAAATCAGTATATTTAGTAATAAAACTATACACAAAATCTTCAGAAATTAGAATTAAATTTTACTGTTACCTAACGATATACAAAATACCTATTATTATCCCAAAACTAGTCTCTTTCGTTAACTATTATTATCTCACTGCTTTCGGTAGTATCTCTAATCTTTCTCATATTTCTTACATTTGTATAATTCATAGCAGCGAAAAAGATTATATTACATTATGAGTATAAGTATATTAAACATTTAACGAGTATTTCTATTAACGTAAATACAATTTTCTTGTTATATATTAAAAAGAATTGAAATATATTCATTATTTAAAAAATACATTTATTTGCTTTAAGAATTGTAATTATTATTAACGTAGACCTTATCTTTGTATTTTTATATAGATTGAGATATTCAATAGTTAACAAAATCTATATGACAAATTATTTCCTCCTACTCTCTACTATGTTCACTAAAAGTCGAGTGTATATCATTGTTTTCTTGTTATCATACTGATTTCAATTTCATTTGCAGCCTAGTCTTATACATATCTTTTGTTATATTGTGATCAGTGTTAGAGTAAAGATATAATTAATATATTTATTATACTACTTCCCAGAATACTACAGTTTGTTTATTATTATTCGATTACTCTATTAGTTTCATTTAAATATTTATGAAATATAATAATTTTTCAGGGGTGAAGTATAAGGGTATTTTTTACCTCTCAACCGGTCGAGTAATTACGTTGAAATATATTTCTTATATTTTTTCATATATATTTTTCTTATATATTTTTATATTAAGGAACATATCAGGAAATACTTATTAGGGGTAGTTACCCCTTTGCACATATATTTAAAAAACCCTAAGATATGTCAACTTACATTTCAATATTGTTTATCATAGAATGATTTTTCATGAAATTTGTTTAATTTAAAAATTTCTGGAGAAAAAAAGAAAAACTGTCATATTTACCCTTTTCAAAAATAGGGGATGCAATCCTTTGGAGTAAAAGCAATTTCCATATAAGCGTTTTTTCTAAAGGAATAAATTGACGTTAGTTTCAAGCATAAACTTTAAAGGTGATTTTTAACTCTTAAATCACCAATAAGTTAGCACGTAAAAAAATGCCTGTCAAATATTTTTTTATGTGCTACAACATATAATAGCAAGAAAATTGGTGAGGTATACCTCGGATAGTTTCCTTGTAAGTGCAATGCTGGGCTCTGTGTTTGACTATCAATTGCGACACGGCAATTGGATAGTTGAAGGATAACATTTACGCAACTACATAGTTGAATTCTGTGTCAGTTTGGTCCAATCACAATTTTTCAGAAGAGAGAATCAAAAACTGAAAAAGTGATCTGGTGTGCCTCTGATAACTCAGGGTATAATGCAGTATGGATGCCTAGAGTTGCTGAAGCAACCACTTGAACTAGTAGCGAAATTTTTCAAATACAGAATCCTGACCGCTATCTATCAGGATGAGAACGGAAAGGCAGTGATTTTTTAGTACAATGGAACGCTGTGGACGATATTGATCTCAAAGAACGCTTGCATAGTCCTCTCATCACTACTCTCCTATGCGGTGTGAAGGCTCGCTCATTCGAGATCTTATTTTCGTGAGCGATTCATTTAGTTCGTGACCTCTTCTTTCCTTGCTATGTAAATCTTTTTAACTCAATAGTATTGATACTTATTTTGCACATTCGTACTTCTCGACTACGAATTTGAGGGAAATCTAAAAAGTTCGAAGAAATCCAGTCACTTTTCTTTCGTTATTATGCATCTGCAATGATAACTGCTAAACCTGCGGTTCAACTTAAAATTAGCGATATTTATCTTTTTAATTGCTTAAATTTTAATGTTAGACCACCGTTACTAAATGTACAAGTTTATTTTCTCCAAATAGTTTTACTACTGTTATAAATTTTTAACAAGAAAGAAATTACTATATTTTTTTTTATTAGACATCAATAATCATTGTTGAAGTACTGATATGTTGATTGAATGGTCTCGTTAATCTATTATTTTCTTGATATTTTTTAAATTTTCTATTAAACGACAAAGCATTATCTGATATTTTAGACTACAGTAGTTGAATGGTATAATATTCGAGTCTGCTTTTTTGATACTTTTGTATGCATTGTGTATTGAGAAATAGCATAATATTATTTATATTTTACTAAATAGTATATATTGTCTAATAATAATAATTTTGTATTCTTTTTAAATATTATTATTTATTCAAATAAATATTGTAGAGCTCTTAATGATATGGTAAAATCCAATATTTATTATAATTTTGAATTTTCTCTCTTTCTCTTTTTCTTCCTTGCCACATAATATTCTATTAATTAAAGATCAATATTTTTTAATTATCTTAATTGATAAATTATCTTATAGATATGTTTTTTGTATAATAATATATTTATTTTTTCATATATAAATATTTATTTATGAACATTTTTAATAATTCTCCAAATATTTTTACTATTAAAAAAATAAAATTATGAATCGATTACTCATATTAATAAAAATATATCAATGCATCCTCGGTATTTCTACTGAAATAGAATTTTTATGATTATAAGATTTTAGTTGAATTTTTTCGCAGAAAGAAATTATGATTGTTAATTAATCGATTATTATGAATTTCCTTTCAGTTATATTTATTGTGTCATTACTGACCAAATTGCGGTATTATAAATCAATATAATCAATTGGTATAAATATTCACCTTGATGGCTGACTCCTAATCATCCAAAGGTATTAAATATTATGCAAAAACATGTCTAAGATGATTGATATACAAAATGAATAAACAAAATTACAAGCGTCACTAATATCCATAGTAGTTATGAATTTAGAAAGATACATTTTATGTAAACATGAAATGTACTATGAGATAAATAAGAAATTAATGTTTAAAAATTATTATTTGTTAATATAATCTTAGTTATATAATAAATATTATCTGGTACTATATTTTTATAAGCCAAAAGTGCCTTTTAATTTCAACTTTTATTAAAACTAATATTAAAACAGAAGTAAATTTTCTTAATTAAAGAAACATGATTGAAACTAATAATTTTAGGAATTCCAATAAAAGTAGTTACGGACGAATTTTTAAAATCCATCACTTACTCTAAGCAGAACTACGAGCCAGTTACCCTAAGAAGACCGGGTAGTTTTTACCTCTTTTCTGTCTTAGAATAATTGATGTATTGAATCTTTCATTATCTTTAAGGATGGATAGATTAAAAGGATAAAACAAATAAGATAATATCATTGTTTTTTACGAATGGTAGTATTAACTTGCGACGAATAACTTCGTCGCAAAAGATCAGCATTGCCGTGGGAACAGGACCGGAAGAATAGCGAGGAAGAGGTCCGGACTACAACGCCCGAAGATTTAAGGTATGAGTGTGAGAGAGAAAGTGCGAGCGAATACATTGAAAACAATAAAACGTGAGTGTGAGAGAGAAAGAATGAGAGAAAACAGTGAAAACGATAAAACGTGCGTGTGAAAGAGAAAAAGCGAGCGAATGTATAAGTATACTTGTGAGAGCGTGCGAGTGGGAGTGGAAGGGGGCGTACGGCACAGCGGTGTCTGTAAAAGCCAGGTTTGAGAGAGGAAGTGCGTGAGCGTGCGAGTGGGAGTGGAAGGGGGCGTTCGGCGCAGCGTTGCCCATGAAGGCAGGGCACGAGGGAGAGAGTGCGCGAACGTGCGAGTGAGAGCGAAAGGGTGTACGGCACAGCGGTGAAAACGTGATTATCGGGCGTAGAATGGAAGGATGAGTGAGGGCCAGCATAGTGGGAGTTGACGGCCCGAAATACGCACGAGAAGGAGGGATGAATGAATGAATAGAGAATATAGTATGGTGCCGTGGAGGGGAACCTTGCGTCTAACCCTGGCCAGGCTAACGCAGGGCGATACTCGAGCAAGCACGACGCGCTCACTACGCCACTATTTCCCCCCCACCAGCCTGGCTCACGAGAACGGCTAGGCGGCGCGACCCCACCGCGAGGCCCGCGAGTTTTACACGTGAGGGGAAGCGCGCCCGAGTAAAGGTATAAAAAGGGCGCGCTCACGTAAAATCGAGAGACGTGGGTGGAGTTCGGGGAGCGAAGGCTCCCCGGTCGAGCGACTTTTGGCGCACCGGGGAACTCCAGGAGGTGGAGTTCGGGAAGCGAAGGCTTTCCGGTCGAGCGACTTTTGGCGCACGACCCTTTGGAGCGACTTTTGGCGCACCGGGGAAATAGATTATAAGACTCCTTTGTAAGCGGTGAGTATACCGCGAAAATAAAGCATAGAACCGACTCCATTGTAAGCGGTGAGCGCACCGCAATAAAAATATTAATTGCAGCCGTCACTGTATTTACAAGTTAAGGATTTCGAACATAGATGCCTCCGTTGTAAGCGGTAAGCGCACCGCAAGAAAAAGGCTAACGTAAATTGAGACCAATAAACACAATAAGTACAGAATAAGAAACAAAAAAAGGCCTTGTTCATTTCGGCCCGGCCTCTCTGCGCTTCCCTCCTCTCGCCACGAATCTGGCCCGACCTCGAGCTCTCCAGGACGGGACAGACGGGGAGTACGGGAGACCAAGCTACTAACAACAGCAGAGGGACAAAGCAACAAGGACGGAGAAATTCGAAGAAGAAGCCCGTCGAACGTCGAACACGAGTCCGAAAGGGCACGTGGCGGACGGGACGAGGCGAATAACGTTACAGACTTTATTTCTAAGATGATATTTATGAAAAAATATAGGAAGGAGCTAGATAAAAACTATAAATCTAAGTAATCGAAGCTGACAACTTTGTATTTACTTTTTTTTATCAGTTTACCTAGACATAACTAAATGTTATATATTTGAAAATTTAAAAAAAAAATTTCAAAATTTAGAATGAAGGTATCTTTTAATACAGCTTATGCATAATGATGAACATTGATGATTTGCTCTATAGTCTTCATTTAGAACGTCGAATAAAATATTGAATTTAGCTTTTCCTCACAAGATATAATGGTAACTCATTAAAGAAATATATTTACATGGTTCATTTAAAAATATTTAGTAAATACATTAAATGTTTATTAGATATATGCTGTAACTAGTAGGTATATCTTAGTTTATATTGTATTTTAACTATATAATTTAATTAATAATTTGTCTGTATCTGTCAGTATCTGTCTTTTTCTAACTCTTCGTAAAATTTTAAGATTTTCAAAGCAATTATTTATTACTAAGTGCATCAAGATTTGTATGTGCAAACGTACTAGCAACAAAAACAATAAATATTTATTACACGAACAAACATATATACTATATTATCTGTATAATGATTTTAATAAAAAATTTGTCATATCGTCGCAAGACTTCAGTGCTTATCAGGTAAGTAATAAGTACTTCCAGAATATATAATTATTAATTTCTACTGAATTCTAATTTTATCTTATTTATTTGTCTGCTCTCTTTTTATATAATATTTTATAAATTTATATATTTCTAAATAGTCTATATTTTTTTATCAAGTTTATGTAAGGTAAATAAAAATTCATATTTTTGCTTTATTTGCAAGAAGATCATATTGTAAGTGTTATTTTCTAATTATAAAATGAAAATCTGAAATCTAATAACATTTTAAAATTAAAATATGGATTTATGTAAATTATTGTACATTACATAGTGTCCAAATCTTTTGAAATGTCTAGCCTGTTCAGTTATTTTCATTATATAAATTTGTTAGTCGACAGTTCAGTAAATTTATCTTCGTTAGGCGAAAATTCCAAAACTTAATGTAAATTGTTTTAATTAATGAAGCAGATTTATTTTAATCCAGTATAAAGCGACATTCACTGCTAAAAGTATCTCTTGGATTAGAAAATCAAGCTTCAAACTTCTATTTATTTGTTAGTAGCCTTAGTTTCTGAATTTTTCAATGCTCATATTACGCATATTAGATTTACATCTGTTTCACTCATAGGCTTTTAAAATTTATCTACCTTAAGGTAAATATAAGTAAATAGTTTTCTAAATAATATTTAACTAGATACATTATCTGCAAAAATTTAAATTGGACAAAAACAGTCATACTGAAAATTCCTGTTTATAATTCATAACACATTATATTTTAAATAAAATACGTAAGGTAACATATTTCAATTAAATTTCAGTAAAAAGCAGTACATATATATGTATATATCGATATTTTTTATGTATGAAAATGTTAATAATTTTATATTTGGATACTAATAATCGTACGTAAAGAGTATCTAAAGTTCAGAATACAAATTATTATAAGTCATTTTTTCAAAATTATATTTTCATAATATATTTCATTAATTAAGTTTATATTTTTTAATGAAAGAATTTTAATGAAAGCTCAACGAGTAGAGCTATGGGTACCCAATCCATTGTTCTTATGGCGGCAGTCCAATATACTTCCATCAGTACGCAGGCGATGGGGTTAACGACCATTAAAGATCTTGAAGGGAGAAATTTTTTCGGCATTTCTTAACTTTCCTACTATTTTTTTCTAGTTCTATTTTTACTAATAATTGTAATATCTATTGATAATTTTGTATTTTATTTTTATCATTTTTTTATATATTTCCAGAAAGTTGTAATTAATTATACGTAGCAAAAGGGTACTTATACAAAAAATAAAGCTAATGACTAATATTTTAATAGAAAGTAGAGTTACGTTGTAAATATTGAGGATATATGGATAGATCATTTTGAAATATACAGAAATAAGCAAATAAAATATTAATTAATCTGTATGTAATTTCCATCATTTATCGTATTAAAAAGTTTGTTTCAAATAAATATGTAGATTTGAAAGGCTAATATTAAAAACTCTTTAAAGATAAATAACACAAACGTGGAATAAAATTTATTTGACCTTATCTTTAAAGAAAATGATCTATAATATTCAAGATTTCGTTGGTTAAAGTTTCTGTTAACAATTGATGTTACAGGTCGATTTAAATTTTAGATGCATACAGCTTCTAAATTTTTCTTAAATGTTATCAAATATATCCTACTTATAAATGATTTTATTTATATGTTTACGATTCTGATTATACATATATATGTTTGTGAGATAAATCTCAACTACTGTTAGAAACAGTAGTCACTTTAATGTTCATACGCAGCACATAAATATTTAAATTATAGATTATAAATTTTAATTTTTTTTTCTTATTTTTTAAATAGCTGCAATAGAGTTTTTTATGAGATGATAAAGAAAGAAATGATTACATGCTCTAGTTTTAGGAGTTATGGCAATCGACAATGAGTTCCACCTCGTCAGTTCGTTTTCTTCTTCATTGATATAGATTCTTCAGTAAAAGTGCAGACATATTAAGTTAAATATGTTATGTTTAATATTGTATGTTATAATGAGATTTATTCATCTCGTTAATTCGAAATTTACGAGATGTGTACTGTAGTTGACATACTATAATTGACAGTTGCATAGACCAGAGAAACTCTTGATAGATTGATTTTAATATATGTCAAAAAAGAATAATAAGGGAGCGTATATTTAGAGAGAAATAAAGAATATAAAATTTAGACGAATAAAAAGACACAGAATTAATAGCGAGAACAGAAAGCAATAATAATAGCGAAAGCAAAAATAAGTGAACTAAAAAAGGAAAAAAGACAGTTGCCATGGAATAGGATCAAATAAAAAACGTGATACAAATTAAAAGCGTGAATATTTGAAAAAACGAAATAGAGGTAAATCAATGCTTTGTTGGCATTTATTGTACCATTTTGTTAATCATTATATATAACGAATACATAATCAGTGACTGTATTTAAGTACGCCCGTTTGTTGAGTCATTAGTTATTATTCTTTCAAACAAATTATTATTAGATTTCATAACTGCAATAAATATTTAATTTAATAATAATTAATTTACTTAGGTATTAAGAGGGAGACGCTTAATAAATTTGCGTATAATGAATTATTGCTTCTAGTAGTAGTACGCTGTCTAAATTGTTAGAATGATATATAAGGTTATAAGGAGAAAAATATGAGGACCTAGACAATAGAACTCAATAAAGCTCATATAATAACTTTGCGAGATGTCTAGATATTTAATAAACTAGGCAGTATTAAAATGTATATAGTAACACCTAAGAAAATCTGTATAAAAATAATTACCTAACTATTATTATTTCAGTGATAATATAAAATGGATTGGTTCAGAATGAGATCATTCACTTTTTGATAGGTTTATATTTATGAAAAATAATTAGTTACTTCAATGAATGTGTTGGACTTATCTCTACGTGAATAATTATTAATCATATTTGATAGTCGAAAAATTGTATTGCGTTACATCTGTCAAAAAATCAAAGTTGTTTAATAAGTAAATAATCTGGATATATTTGTTTGCACAAAATACAGATAATGTAGTTGTCACAACATCTTCTTTACAGTTATTTAGTTCTTACAAATCAACAATAGATAACATGAGAAAGATTCCCTCCCACCTGTAGTTGAACACCAGAAAAATCTACAATATGTACCTCCTTCTATAAGGTTACTAAAATGATCGATTATGGATTAGGATTATTGGTCAACAACTAATGGATTATTAACGGGTTTTTGGTACAATACGATACAACCGTCTGCATTTATTTGATATATTTTTCTGTTTGGTTCATCTGAACACTCCAATTTTTAATTACTATAGTTACATAACTATGTATATAAATATTAAGACACATAAATCCGCCATGGACAACACGGTATATTGAGAGCTGGGAAAGGAAGAGGAAGAAGAATTCCATTCTATACGCCTAACGGGAGGACTAAGGTACTATTTCTCGCGACCTTCGAATACATGCCGAGTATCCGGCGCACAGAAACAGTGCAGTGACACGTAACGGTTATATATGTGTATATGAGTGACGCTTATGCGGCATAGCATCGGCTGCAAGTGACACTGCGAAGTAGGAGAGCGAGAAATAATGTAGAGTGAGTCAGAGAGAGTATCTCTCGTATTGGAGGGACACTGCGTAGTGTATAGCGCAGCGTGTGACTGAGTAAGAACTCAAAGTTATTGAAAAACGTGAGTAAATATGATGTGCTTGCGCAACCATCGCTACTGTACCCCCGACGTCGTATACGCTAGCCTTTGCCCACGAACTATAAGGGCAAAGACTAAGCAAACCAACCTCTCTACTAACCCCCATGTATCCGAGAGCATAAGGAGAGGCTCGGATATAGAATATAAAAAGGGCCAACACGCGCAGAACGAGAGAGTGCGGAACTCAGAGGTCTCCTAAAACAGAAGACTTATTTTCTGTGGTTGTGTACTCTTTTGGCGCGTGACCCTTGGTGCAGCCTTTCGGCGCGCCGACAACTCTAAGAAGTGCATTCTGTCAGCGCGTATCCTCACTGTTCAACCTTTCGGCACACAGTCTCTGGTGGTCTTGGTCAATCCCAGACGACGATCCTCGACACAAAATCTATTGACTATGATCAATCTGCGGTATTTGATTCTCCACACAACCTCGCTGGAAAAATAAAAGAGGAAGCTACGATACCGGGAGACGCATGTCAGCAATACACCATCTACTAGCGGGAAGAAAATGAATATTTGGGCGACACGGAGTAAATCCTCAATAAATCGCGAGTCCGGTGGTCCCGAAACGCGGCAGGCCTCGTCGCAAGAGTCCATCCGCCGTCCATTATACCAATACTCGCGGTGCGTCTTTTCGAGAAACTACGAGTCCGTCGGTTCCCGAATGTGGCAGGTAATGGCGCAAAGGTTCGCGATAAAGATAAGCTATGCACTTAGTTTAATCCTCGATATAATGTTTTTACGCATGAAATTAAGCGACATTATAACATAGTTATATATTTATTTTAAACCGCGTTAATTCTAACTAGCTATACGATATAATAACATACTTATTCTAAGCCGTAATATAATATAGTTATGTTATTAAAATTGAGCTACGATAAAATATAGTCGCGTAATTAGTCTGAGCAAAGCGACATTATATTAATCTTAAGCCACGCAATAAAACTAAGACCCGTAGTTAGACTTCATTTCATATTTTGCGAGAATATAAACTCAGCTAAATGCGCCTGGATAACCAGACAACGACATACACAGGTCAAAAATTAGTACACTATACGGCATTTATTGGGCTTCACATCAAACCATCGCCAGTCGTCTGCTAAGAAAAGGGGCAAGGATTTCTCTTATTAAAAATTCTGGCATATTGGCAGTTCACGTATGAAGCTATATAAAAAAAAGAAAACAGAATAATATCTATCAAAATAATATCAAAATAATATCCTTTTTAAGATATTTTTTTATAACATTTTGAGCACAAATAAAATATTTTCTTATTTGCAATAAGAAAATAGATATTTTTAAGAAAATATCTATTTCAAGAAAACTCTCCCGTAATTGCCCGTATAATCAGTCGAAAAAAATCCACATTACAAAATATTGATAAGCAAAAACCTTTGGAATTTTTCCGACAGATCTGCGAAAGAAAAGAAGAAAAACAAAACTGTCACTAGAAAGGCGGGGTAAACGAAAAAAAATACTGGCCCCGCTAATAAAGGGGTGTCAAAAGGCTAGGAAAAGTCAGTATTATGTCATAGCGGTACGTTCCGAGGAGTTAGACGCCTGGTATATCGAAATGTTCTTAGATTTGCAGGATCTCGGGGACCCTATCGTCTCGGATGTCGCCCTTGCCATCAACAGTGACATCGACACTAGTGACTACGCCACGCTGGACAACATCATCAAAGCCAACAATATTGGCAGTGTAGACGTGTTCCTCGTATAGCCCAAGAATAGCCCAAGAAACGTCTGATTCGGCACTTTAACAAATCCACCTCGCCGTTACGACCTCTGTTCTAGCCACCTACCATCCGGAGAAGAAGCGCCGATCAACAGGCGCCGAATAGCATACGGAGTGGTCCACTCATCGCCCGAAAAATAACACCAAGTTTCAGGCTCTCTGAGACGAAGTCAAGCGGCCTTTCCGCAGCCACGAGGCTGACTAGGTAAGAGCAGTAACCAGAAGGACCGCAAAAGCGGAGATATAATCACGCTAGATATCTGAAGAAGCATACTTCCAAACATCAAGGAACTAGTACAGAGCATCGTGGTGATCGACCTCTGCAGTGACGATGCCACTACTGTCGACAACATTAGAGACATCAACAGCAGCGGCGCTAACGCTACCCCTGCCCCAAGAATGCGGAGTGAGTGAGCGAGAGTATGCCCCGTAGTTAGGGAGGGAGGCCTTTGCTATGCATTAGACCTAGGCTTACGCAAGACAAGGTCATACGCGAGTTAGCACTTGCGCAACCACTACCGCTGTTTTCTCGCCGTCGTACTTTCTAACCTTTGCTCACGGATTGTAAGAACAAATACTAAGTGAAGCAACCTCTCCACTAACATCTATGCATCCGAGAGCGTAAAGGGAAACTCGGACATAGAATAAAAAAAGGGCGAACTCGCGCAGAACGAAAGAGTGTGAAAGTCAGAGGTCTTCCAAAACAAAAGACTAATTTCTGATGTCGTGTGTCTTTTAGCAAGCCAAGAATTTTAGAAAATGCAGCCTATTAGTGCGCTGTACAATTTTTCGATTCATAAGAAAGTTCCAGGAAGTACAGTCTCTTACCGCACCTCTAGGGAGTGCAAGCTATCAGTACGCTTCCCTACCCTGCATTCTTCTGGTGCGCGGCCCTGAAGAAAAATTTCAGGGTGTAGTCGATATACCCCGGAGAGACAACCACGTGGCTAACACTCCCGTAATTCGCCCGCAGTTATTCGCCGCCGTGACTTATTGTAAACCATTATGACTATATAAAATAACCACTGCCGTAATCCATGATAAGTTAGGTACAAATAAAAACCCGTCCCTATGATTCATGAAGATTGTAAAAAGGAACAGTCGCCGTAATTCCCCGTAAGCTCTGTAAAACCACCGCCATAATACACCATAGGATTGATAAGAAAATCGCCATACTCTATAAAAATGGAAAAACCCACCGTTATATTTCGCTGTAAGCTATATTTGTAAGAAAAGTACTGCTGCAATTCGCCAAATAGTGAAATAAATTTTTTCGACGATGTAAGATTTAGTTTAAATTAATTAGATTAATCTTTTATAAAAATGTGCCGTCTCTTTCTACTTTTTTTGACTCCTACTCTTTCCCATACCAACCCGGACCGACTTCGAGTCATCTGGGCCGGGATAATCAGAAAGCGCATAGAGACCATGTCGCAGCCCGCCACGGTAAGTAAAAAAATTGAAAATAAGAAGATACTAGTAATAGGTAAAACCATCGCATCAGTTAATAAAAATAAAATAAGACTGTTAAATGATCGCCGTGATATAATAAAATAAGTTAAATCGTTACAGAATTTAATGTTGAAAATGCAATTAGATTAATAAATTAACTTTAAAAATTAAAATATTAATATATTAGACATAAAGGAATGAATATTATTAATTTTCATGTAAAAGAAATAATGAAACCGCATCAATTACATGTTATTTGGAATTCCCAAATTTAATCGAAAAAAATATTGTTGTTGATGATTCTATTATTTTATTTATTATTTTTTATAATAATAAACAATATTGCAAGGACAAAAAATAAACAATAAATAAATTCTATTACGATCGAATAATAAAGGTTTGTATTTCTAGCTGATGAAAATTTTATACTGACATTAGTTTGGCGGGTATAAATTTATTTACTTATTACCAAATTTTTCCGTTGAAAGGTACTCACTGGCTTTTTTATCTAAGTATGTATGATTAATGTTTTTTATATGAAATACTGTTTTTTGTGACAATGTTCTAATTCTTTCAATTTCATTTATAGTGACGATTGTTTACAAATATCAGAAGAAATATTGATAAATAAGAGAGAGAGAGAGAGAGAAAGAATTTTAATGTGTTAATAATTTTAGTGAATTTATACTTTTTTGTTATTTCTAGCAGAATTTTTAAACTATTTTATGTGTAGTAATTTATAATTATTTTTAGTAATTCTTCAAAAATATTTTTTTAAAATTGAGTTGCCAACTATCTTTTTCTAAAGATAGTTATCTTCAATTACAATAAAGAGCTTATACAATCTGTTAAACAATATTCTCTGATATGATTCATTATAAATATTTTTTCATTTTTTACATACAAAAATTATTAGTATTTTCAAACTATAATTGGCTTTTGTCTTTGTTTACTTGAAGCATGTATAAATTAGTTATTATAAATTTCTATTTTAACAAATCTGTTATAAACTTCGAATAAGATTATATTATGTAATATGTATTACTAAAAATCAAGAGAAAGATAATATTTCATTAAGTAAGAAAAAGATGTTACTTCAAATATCGAAAATATTTCGGTAATTCATTTTTATCAGCATTCAAAGGAGTATATTATTCAAAATATGAATTATGAAGATAATTCATATAGATAATAAATGCAAGTAATTCAAATATTTAAAAAAATTTGAAATATAAAATATAAGTTGATATTATAAGTTTATTTTATAAGTATTATGTTATGTAATAGTTGTACATTAAATCTTATATTCACTTATATTATAAACATAATAATATAGACATATGAGACTGATCTATGATATAAAAATAAGATACAAACAAATAATTTTAAATTATTATATTAATTTAATAAGATCGAAAAAATTTAACACATTCAGTGATGGTACACGACATTCAAATGCATCTAAACACAAAAATGAAACAGCCACAAGCGTCTATACCGACATTTACGGGTAAGTTTGAACAATGGCTATCTAGAAAGTCAAACAAGAATTTTGGTCACGTTGACACAAGGAGTATTTAAGTAGCTTAAACATTAGAAAAAATCAGATTAGAAATATTCCAGAGTTAAACGTTTATTAGTTTTAATCAAAGAAGTCAGTGTATGAAATGGAATGTATATAGAATTGAAAATCTACATGCAGGCTCAGATCATATTGTAAGAAGCGTTATCATTAGTTCTAAAGATAAATTGTATAAGCGACCAACTACAAAAATAGCAATATTGTTTATAAAACAGTAGTCACTTACAACACAATAGACTTGTATCAGACGAAAAATTTTTCAAATTTTCATTCGTACTATAAAAAATTCGAAGTAACCGAAAAATTCTTAAATAATTTATGTGGAAATATTTTATTAATTAAAATATGTAAGTGTACTTTTGTATAAAGATTAGTTTCCAAATGGAAAAAGAAATTAAAACTAATTTTATTTGAGAATTGTAAACGATCATAAAGATATTCTAATAAGTTAATTTTTCAATCTACGACTCTGAACAAAAAACAGTGAATATTAGTAGCAAACAAAGTATTCCAAAATATATTCAAAGTATATCTAAAATATATACTAGTAAATTAAAAAGAAAATGGTTCTTAATTTGCAGTAATTTATATTTATGTGAAAAGATTTTTAAAACAGTTCATAACATATATTCATTTGATCATTCTATATATAAAAACATAATGATATGTAAGAAAATTCACTGAACAGTATTTTTGAAACGGAAACTGTTATCTATTAATAGCAAATACTAATTTCGTAGTAGTAAAATATCCAAAATTATTTGGAAAAAATATATCGAATATAAAAAGTGTATATCAAATGTAAATAATTGAGGTACTTTATCGTTTTTTAGAAAAGAAATTCATTCTCTAGAAAAAATACGTAAGAGAGCAATTACTTATAATTGTAATAACCATCTAGAGAATTCTCGCTTGTTATAGTTTTTCCGATTTCGCAGTATTTCTTTTCAGACAAATTACTTATGAATAAATCTAAAGAATGATTTTTAATGGTAAATGGAGGAGGAGCTTCAAATTGAATACGGAAATCACTTTCTAGATTGTGCGAATCACTGTACCTATGAATTCTATTGTACCTAAGGGTACTTCAAACATGCCCAGTAACGTAGTTCAGTTAAAAATATGAAGCCATTGCTTTTTATAAGAATTTACCAACTATTTACGTAGTTTTTCAAATACTTAACAAAGATTAGTTTCGCAACTATTGTAATTTAAACTTGTACTATTGTATTAGATTTTTCCGCCATGATGAAGAAAATGGATATTTCATTATTGATGAAAAATTAGATTAGATGCTCATAAGAGTGTTGCAGATAGAAGTAGGTATCCTGCTCGTAAGTACTCTAATCAATGTATCTCTCTTGGAAGATAACGTCTATTCAGAATAATTTTTCGATCGGTAATGTTTAGTTATCAACTCGATGCATTGTCTTTAGAAAAAGTTGTACACTTGGAACTCATAAGCGATTTCCTCATTAGTAAGTGTCAATACTTCAAAAACTTCTTGTTAAGCTCAGTTCTTTGTACTAGCGGCGTCAGAAAAAGTCCTCGTAAAAGATATAATAGTACCAGATTAAAGTGTAATTCATCATTTCCAAGGATCAATATTTTGTGAGCGATGATACTCTAGGTCAGCCATATGTAATTTTGTAGATGCTCTCTGGCTATGATATAATCCAGTTATCAAGAAGTACTGTTAATCATAATAGAATTTAAACGGTCAATCTAATCTCGTTCTTAGATTCACCGTGACTTCTGCACGAATTGCACGAGAAGAGACGTCACAAGGATCAACAGCAATACATAGACTAGATCTGTAGTTTTACTTTGTATTTTGTAATAATTTAAAAAGATAAATTAATTAAAAAGATAATAATGTTAATTTTAATGAAATATTCGTAGATCATTTTTTTAATTTAAAATAATACATTTTTTTTTCTAGGAAATTCTTTACCGTTAAATTCTATTTTTTATTAATACTTTATGCTTGAGAAACTATTAATGATATTTAGTATCTATTATTATAAATTGTATAATTTTTTTAATAATTTATTCTATGTATTATATAATAATTATATAGTATAATATATTTAATATATAGCAAATAGTATAATTTATAATAAATTTTCATTAATAATTTATTTTATTGATAAATTTTTTCTTTGTTATTTAATATTGATTATTTTGTTAAAATTTTCTAATAAAATTTTTATGCTGTATTAATAAATATTTTTAACATAAAATACAGTCAAGAATTTTTGGAAAATTAACAAAAAAAAAATTAAAATTTTGTCAAAAAGAAATTAATGAATTGCCCTCAATAATTATAAGATAGCAAAGATACCTAAAGATTTCTGTAATTTTCTTTTATAGTTTTTAAAAATTAGGAGAGGTTTCAATTTTCTTTCTGAGTTTGAAATTATATTTATATTAATTTTAAATTTTTTCTTTAAAAATTAAAAATTTATAAAATTTATTATATTTATAAAATTATTTATTATTTATAAAAATTTATTATTTATAAAATTTATTATATTTATAAAATTATTTATTATTTATAAAATTTATTATATTTATAAAATTATTTATTATTTATAAAATTTATTATATTTATAAAATTATTTATTATTTATAAAATTTATAAAATTCTTAGTTAGTGTTTTAAGAACGATATTGAAACAGATCCAAAATTGAGTTAACGAGAGCTTTAATTAATATCAATTTTCAATTTTAAGAAACGAAAGTCACATGAATAGTTTTATAAGTTATTTATTCTTCAAAAACCTTGTGTATTGGAAAAATAGAGAAATTTATGTTATTGTATAAAAGAAAATTCTACTCAATGTGCACGACTTAGGTTTTCATAACATTTCTCCATTTGCCTCCATATTTTACACTTTTTCGAAAATTTTTTAATATGAAACCTGATATTTTAATATATATAAATTTATATATCAATTCCTTTCTCTATATTCCATGACATTTCTCAAGCAACTTTGTGTTTGTTATAATTATTTTATTAATAAAACAATTAAAAAGTTCTGCAAATTTGAATTAGGCAATCTCACTCAGTTTTGAAAAGCAAATAAGAAATAGAAAACTAAGCTGTCGTGATATGGGTGTCCCCATCAGATAGAATTCATGGTTACGAATATGAACATACAAAATTGTATACTCACCGCTTTACCAAACACTTGATATTATTTTTACTTTAAATGAATAAATGTATTATTTTAATTAAAATCAATGTATTCGATTTCCTCTTTTATTCTTTTCGATTATTTTACCTTCCTAAAAAATTTATATTATTTAGTTTCGCTTGCTTTTCGTATCATTTTTGTTATCGTGACTTATTTCTTATTCAATTCAGCAATTTCATTGGTTAATAAGATATTATAACAACATATGACGGCACTATGTTCTCAATTTATGCGGTACTATTTCTCTCATAATAATTTTATAAAGCATACGAAAATAAATCTTATTTTCATCGCTTTTTTTATAGAATGAATTTTGTTTTTAACAATTAGATAAAATAGAAAATTATAGTTTACACATTACAGCCACGAATTTATTTCATTTTAAACGTATATTATATCAAGCATTTCTTCCTTTAATGTAAATCGTACATTCATTTTATAAAATTTTAATATAATATTAAATAAGAATTTTTTTATTTTTATTAGAAAAAATATATATCTAAGCTTATAAGAATTTTTATTATATAATGTTTATCTACCTTCATATTCTTAAACATATTGTAATTTATTTACGAACTTTTAAAATTAAATTATTAATTAATTAACAATAATCTAAGAATGAAATCATTGTTTTATATTACAAATTTTGTTTAACTGAAGAGATTTCTCCCTCATTCCTCTTTCTCTGTCTTTGTTTTCTCTTCTTCGCTTTTCTTACACTCCTCTTTACTTTAGGATCTATCGAGCTGTTATGCTTGTTCTTAGATATTAATAAAAATAATATTTTCATAAAAGTTGACCCTCTCTTGGCCATGCTTTCATTCTACTGTTTTATTTTATTGGTTGAGCTTCTTATCGCCTTTCTTTGATTTTCTCATCTGGCCTGTGAAAACTTTTTATGAGATCACGAACTGCGAATAAATACGGATAAGGATAAACAAGAGGACAACTGAACGAATGGACATAAACTCGTTATTTTTACGAAATAGGTCATCTATCCAACAACACTAATAATTTATACAATAAGTTAAATAAATTATATTTATTCTATAAAAAAATTAAAAGATAGATTATTTACGATAACTTTTTCTATTTAAAAAAGTAAAGGTAATGACAAGAAATGACCGATTCCGATGTCTTATATCGTTCAAATATCTTACGAGGTACATAAATGGTTTCAATAAAATAAACCTCAATAAAAGCTTCCAGTCTTTTTCAAGCATACTTGGGTACAGTTATTAAATATATATTGGTAATATATTCTGTGAAACAAATTATAAGAAAATTCAAATCTTCATTAAATGACTAACACACTAGAATTAAGACGTTTAATAATCATAAATTCGAGACATATTAGGGTACTAGGATAATAGAAATACATTCATTTTTAATATTTAATTGTTTAAAAAAATTATACCCATAATATAGAAAATTTCTGACAAAGAGTTTATGCTAATGACAATATAATGTTGTTTGGTATAAAGATAGAATCAGAAAAATATTTTTCTAGTTGATTGATTGGAATTTTTTACTTTTTCTTCTACAGACAATATTTTTCAAACAATTCTGTTTTATTATAGATATAGATCGTGTTGTCATGAAGATCACTTTCTCATAAATATTAAAAATATATATATACTTACATATTATATATAATGATACGAAATATAGAATTCAATATATATAATTATTGGTATATTTCTGTTTATATTAGTCACTAAATGAAAAAATAAAATTCTAAATTCATAATTTTTATTATTTTTAATGTAACTTATTAAATTACTGTAAAAACAGTGATAATAAGTTCATCAAAATGAAAATCATATTTTATTAAAATAGTTATAAAAATAGCGGAGAAATTTACTGTATTGTTTTATAATTATATATAATGAATTATAGTTCAGAAAGATAATTAACTTGACAATTTTTAACATAGAATCAATGAATATATATTTATAATAGAATTTATTCAATTATCATTCATTATTTCTTATATATAATTGTAAGAAAATAACATTATTCTAGATAAATCATAATTATATAAAATATATTTAGATAAATAATTACTTAAATAAAGTTGTGCGCTAACTAGCTTTGAATAATATTTTATTTTATTATAATATACAGCCTCAATCAAAAGAAAATTCTGAATGAATTCTTTAAATGTCTAATTTATTCATAAAGAATACTACAACTTTGCAATACGTTAGTATTGTAAAAAAATTCGTTATATTAGTTTATAGTGTACTAGAAAGTAAACAACATAAGGAATTGAAATCTGATTATATAATAAGATATACGCTTATTTACAATAATTAATTAAAGTAATATTTGAATTCTTATTTATTAAAAAATTACAAATATTTCTATATTATTAACATATTGAATTTAATATAAATGATAATAATAATAACAATAATTTTAAATTCGTGTTAAATGAAATATTTAAAATAATACAAAAATATAGAAATGAGGCAGAATCGATTTTATCACGAAAAGTTGTTATATTCAAATTTACAAGTATGTAAAGATATTATTTTATATATTAATTAAAAAGAAAATTATTTCATATAAGTTTTTTCTTGAAAAGAAAATTTGTAACATTGTATACATAATATCTGATCGATTTAATATTTAGATAGGACTAATTAGAGATTTATTTAAAAATGTATTTATCATTTTTATTATATTATATAATTAGTTTTTTGATCAATTCAAATCACGTGAAATAATTTCTAATTACTTATGTTATTAATAAGTTTTAGAAAATCTCTCATATTTGATGGCTTTTAATCTATTTAAATTTTAGAAAATGCTTAAAATTTTCTATGCAGAATTTTAGTATATTTCTAAATGCAAGAATAAGAAATACTAACAACTGTAGATATTATATATGATGCAACTATCAATATAAAATGAACAATATGAACACGTAATAGCTATAATTTATACTATCAGATTTGCATATCTATCTATACATTTGTAGATTATTGGGAATATCAAAATTAATATTAATAGTGACAGTAATTCATAATAGTATCTATAGTATTATCATAATTGAATTTTCCAAGAAGTCAAAAAATATTTGTATATTGATATGATAGATATGAAGGAATAATTATTAGTAAATTATCTATAAATTTCATTGTAAATATATCCAGTGCAGCACTATTGATTCTAAAAATGAATAAATAACCTCAATTAGAGTCCTATTCTATTTTTTGTTCTCCCCATAATTTATTTTTCTTTCTAATAAATAATCATAGTTATTATGTTAAATATAAACAAGAATAATATAAAGATAGATGAGTTTAGAAAAGGATGTATTTATAATTATTAATGATTAGGCATTTAAAAGATAATACGAAAGAAAGTATTTGAGCACAGATATGAAAAACCAACTTACATAATGATCTGGTAGACACTATATTCATTTACTACTCCACGATTTCATATTATTGTTGTTATTTGTTCGAATTTTATGTAGAAATCATAAAGATGCATAATCAGTTGATTAATAATTTAATAATTACTATTTTTATTATTTCAAAGAAATTTTAATGTTTTTATATTAATTTTATAAAAAATTCGTATTCGTTTAAAAAAGATTAACTGTGTCTATATTTAAAATAAAACTTAAACAATAGTTTGTCATTAAGCTAGCACTATAATTCTTTTGAAGAAAAAAAGAAAATAATGTTTATGCTTATTTAATACCTTTTATGAATCATATTGTTCTTAGAGTAATAGAATTTAGTTTATCGGTTAAACTAAATCTTTCACTCAGTTAGAGGTATTTATTTACGACATCCGTATTTTACGATACTTACATATATTATGCAACGTTATGATTTACGTAATTACGTAAGGCAATAGAAAATAAAATCTATATATAATAATAATATTATATATAGATAAGATCTATATATAAGAATAATAAAATATAGGATGCCTTCAAGATGATCTATTAAATATTGTACGTATAAAATAACAGTGTAATATATAAAATAAAATAGAATAAAAAATATATAAGTATTAAGACAAGCTAGTAATATTTATTGAATGTTATAACTTGTTGGGCTTCTTATTCCTTTCTTACTCCTAATATCTACGTATTGGTGGAAGTATTTAATAATCTCAGAGCATATCAGTATTATTCGAATAACCTGTAGAAATTTTACGACGACTGAAATAAATATTCATTATTTTAATTATTTTGTGAAATACAATATTATTATTAAATATTATTAAATAAATTATTATTATAAACTGTTATATAATGTTTAGATAGTTATAAATTTATATAGTGACTATTATCAAGCTAAAAAATATGTTAAATTTTAAATTACTTGATTATTCATGAACTTAATATAATAACATAGAATAATGTATAATTAATATTATTTTAAGATGATGTGTTGTTCCACCTGAGTAATAGAAAACAATATTTTGGTATTTTACTAAAAAATTTTAAAGTTAAAAAATATAATAACTTTTTTAATAATACAAATTCAATATTTACTGATGATACAAAGATTTATATCTAGAGTTTTAAATTTGATTTCAATTATAAAAATATTTTTAAATTATACAATTATGTTGAAAAATATTGATGAATAGTTTATCTATATATTATGTATAATGATTTTTGACATATTATTTCATTAATAATTTACTGTAATTATATATAATTCTATTATATAAAGAACATATTTCGTATTTGAATGTATATCTTAATATGTTAATTAGATAACAGAAAACACGCGAAATGTTTCTGTCGCGAACAATGACATCCACTAATATAGGCAACATGCGGCTTCGCGGCACCGGATTCATATATTTCTGGCCGCAGCCGAAGCTGTAGGAAGTTCTGCGGTTTCGCTACCCATGTGTTCGCGATACTAGCTTTTGGTGTTTCGAACCGCAACCGAAGCGAAAGCCATGTGCCAATACGCCAGTATATTGTTCATACATTATATTGATGTAGTGATAGAGTAGTCGATATCACGTTCATTGCTCGCGCAGTCAAAACTATATAACAGACCCAGTGCACAGCGACCATCAGTAGAAATGTTGCACTCAGTTTATAAATTGTTTTGCACTGCTGACTCTGAGGACGAACTTTACGACCCTCACCCTTCCGGACCTGCTCCAAAGATCTTTGTTAAGTACCGAGAGTAATGCAGCTCTCTATTCTCTGCCAACTCTAAGAAGTTTTATAACTTAAATAAAAATAGATGTGTTATCTCTATCTCCAGCTGCTTCTGATACTATCTTCCACAAATTAGAATCTTGGCCCGACTTGGCTGTCTGCGCAGAGAGAATGACCGAAATCAATAAAACCATCACATTTATTAATACTTTGTCCTTAATTATACATATAGTATTGAACAATATGTTCTTGTATACATGTGATGTTATAATATAGAAGAAGACTATAATTTTAGTTTATTTGTATTAACAGCAAGAAAAGAAATGATTCAAAAATTAATCCAAATACATAATATGCAACTCTTTATTATTATATAACCAAAACATTATTAGTTTTTATCTTAAAGAAGCTCTCTTAAAGAATTTTTTTTAAATTAATTCAAAAAAGGACTGCCGATATTTAGACAATACTGTTTTCTATTTTCTTTATAAGAAAATACTATATGTATTAATTTTGACTAATAATAATTAGTTATAAATAATATCCACCATAATTTGTTCAGCAAACTAAAAAAATTAAAGACAAAATGTTGTTAATAAATATAATCGTAGATTTATTACAAAATAATAATAACATGATAATGATCAATCATAAATTATAATATATTAGAATTTAATCAACAATTTATTAAAGATTTTCATGAATATATAACAAATATGATACATTAAGTAAACTATATCCATATATTATATATATAGATATAGTTTATATATATCTATAAATTATAAATATTGTTACAGAATAATACTAATAATGTTCATTAAGAGTGACAACTCATTTAGCCTATGAAATGAACATTTTTTTAATATTATCTGCAAGGCTGAAAGACATTAATGAAAGATATTTTAACAGCGATACTTATGAATTAATGAGGAATTATTGATCGTTTAGTATCTTTTACATTTGTAAAAAATACGAAATTTAGCTTTTTGGTAAAAAGTATGGTAAGAATATACTTTCAGCTCTTGAATGGACAACTGCAGTCAACCGTTTATACGAAGTAGTCGATTTCTCTCCATGTGAAAAAGATGGCTCAGATTACCAGATCATGGAATTCTCTTTTGGAATTACTAAATCACGAAATATTCTTTTCGTAGGCACACTTATTCTGATCAATAACAACATTGCTGTAGTAACTGCATGATACATTGATCTACATTCTCGTGTTCTTCTATAGAGAAGAATGTGTTGAGTTATTACATGAATTATATCTGAAATTTCAAACTACACACAAAGGAAAAAGACTTAAGTAGTCCATTTGTTCGTACTGGAGTATATATTTCCTCTTCAATGGTATAGTTAACATGTTGGCTCTTACAAGAATTGATTTTTTATTCTTGGTCGATGCAACATCCCGTAACGTAATAGCTACTTGATACTTTGAATATTTTTCTAATTCTGTTAACTGTAAAGGTCTTTCAGTTGCTATAGATGCTTTATGACGATGCTAAAACTGTCCCTGAATCCATTCAATCGTATTTGAACATACTAGGCAGAGTATGCTCATTTTTGCGTAATACCAATATGCTAACAACAATATGCTAGCTCATCGTAGTTTCTAACGACATTGAAATAGAGTTAATAGCAATAATTCTTTTGTTTGCAACTTTAAGCAAAAAATATATCTGCCCATCATACTTTCTAATGACTGTACATGTCATCACATATGCCTTCTACCTTATATTAAAGAATCTGGAAAAAATTTTCTCTTATTTTGCGCCCCATCTATTTATCTTGGGATACAAATTACCTCAAACTACAATTGTTGTTTTTCAATTACCATTCAGATTTCTTTATCTGTCTATTTATTTATAAGTTTTATTCCTTGCCTGAATTATGCAACAACCGTAGCTAGACTTTGGCGCAAACATAGATAGATGCCTGTCAGCAAATGAGATTATATGCTTGGTTAGGCTTGCTCAATAATGTTCATTATATAGTATTTTTATTTTAAAATTATACAAAATTATATAGATCATATACGAAATATGAGGATCAGATCCATTAGATCAATTATAAATTCGTGAGATGCATACAATTACTTGTATCAAGATCCAAGATTTTATTTAGTGTAATGAAATAAACTGTAAAAGTTTTTATAAACATTATCAAATATCTAATTGATTTCTAAGAAACCTTATACGTATCTGAAAGCAAATAGTATAAGTTACAATGTAATAAGTTTAATCATCCATTTTAATATTCCTGTAAGAAGAATTCACATTTAATTATATAAAAACTGATTTTCATAAATTATTACTATAATAGCATTTTCAAATAATTTTTCTTTCTTGTGTTTACTTAATATGTATTGCATAATTACAATCTATGTTATTGGTACGCATAAACGCATTTTCAAAATTGATATATTTATTATTAAACTCTTGGATCTACTATTTTATTTGTTTTCACATAAATGAAAATAGAAAATCACATGTATTTTAAAGAGATTATTGATTTATTTTACAAATTGATTATTTATTCGATAAAAATCGATATTATTTTATTTCAAAAGTAAATATGTTTTCAAAATATTTTACAGTTTTTTAAATTATATGCATGATTATGTGTATGATATGTATGATTATGTTCTCAACTAAAAACTTTTAATGTGTAATAAAATATATTAATTTCTGCAAAACAAATGATAATATTGATTTTTAAAAAGTATATAATGTTATGAATAAATCAATTGATCATTTCGTTCATATTACATAAAATTAACTTCAAAATGTTTATAGGAATAAATTAGATGCTTTACTTTTGAAAAAACTAGCTACAAAATAGATATTTAATTTGTTTATATATATATATATATATATATATATATATATATGTATGTATGTACGTATATACATATGATTATATCAAAAAATTGGCTAAAACAATATTAATTACAATAAAAGTGAAAGATTTAAAAAATTTAATTTTTAATGTATATGCACATTTTAAATTAATTACGATTAATTAGAATAATAATCTATATCAATTTTTATTAGATACTTTACAGCAAAATTGAAGTATAAATGTTACTTAGTCAATTTCAAGAGAAATTTAAGTATATACATTTTATAAAGCAAGTAGAAAACGCAAGTTTAAGTAATGTAATTTGGATTAAAAAATGAAGCATTTAAATAGAAAAATATATTCTCTTTAAGAACTTACCACTTCTTCATTCAAGGACTATACATCTGTATGATTGCACATTGTATTAAAAAGACAATGCATATTTAAATTATAGAAATGTAATAAGTGATAAGTCATCTATACGCTCAATATCTTAGACATACTAAATTATAGAGAAATTTGTGATTATTATTTATGTTTTAGTTAAAAAATCGAATTTCATCGTTTTTGTTTAGTTTTCTTATTGTACTTAATTTCTTCTTAACATTATTTTTACAATAAGTTAATATTCTATTTTAGTTACAATCGTGCTAATCCATTCTACCGACGAAACAATATTTCTTTGCATTCCATTTTACTTACACGTTAACTAAGGAAATACATATGTACTTTATGAAAATTCTTTCTATTAATATAAATACATATTTGTTGCTCATATTTTATTTATTATTATTTATTCAAGATAAACAGCTCAAATCTCGAATATAATTAAAAATTTTAACGTTCTCCGAGTTCCTTAGTACAACCGATATATTATGCTCATATATATCATTCATTATACTAATACTACAAGTAACAATAGTAATATTTCTGTTATGTGTATTTGCTTACATTACTATTACTATTATCACTTGGCGATTTGGATTCTTTAAAATTTCCATTTTTATTCTTAGAATTATCCAAATGAATTTAATCAGCAAAATTATTTTTATTGTCGACTCAAGTATGTAATAGTCGGGCAGTCAAAGTGACCTGTAAACAATCAGAAATACAATCAAGAAGACAGAAAATTTAACAGTTAGTTGTTCGATTTACAATAAGAGACTTCTTTCTCATTTCACCTTATGTAGCATATTTTATTCTGCTTCATATGACACTGTCACTCTAAGTCGCGTACGAACAAGAGAAGTTAGATGTAACATTACATATAAAGGTAATAGATAAATTAAATTCGAAATATATTTAATCATGTTTGACGTTATAATAACTTGAGTATTGATAATATTATATCTATAAAAACGGGAAAGATCTTAAATTGATCTAAAACTTTTTGTCACTATTGGGTTATTACGACATTTATTCTTGTATTCAATATTTTTAAATTTATATGAGAAGTTAAAAATGTATGTAATGTACAATTAATTTTCTAATAATTTTCTAATATTTTTCTAATTTAGTTTTTTAAATAGTGTGAAAAATATATTAAAAATAACAAATAATATTAATTTCGAATAAAAGAGTTTTAAATTAAGATTAGTCATTATATTAAATTTTTTAACTAAACTATATTTTAAACAAAAATAGTAAATTAAAAATTTTAAATGCAGAAATATTAAATTAAAATGACTACAAAGTTTTATTAAGGGTTAATAAATAAATGAATTTCATTATTATTTTATTTATGAAGAATAACAATTGAAACCATGTACAATTTTGTACACAACATACATACTGCATTTTATAATATACATTTTATTGATATAACAATTACAGTATATATGATATGTATAACATGAATTTTTGAAAAGATTTTCTAAATATAAAAGCTATTACAATCTTTGAAAATTTTCATGCAGTGTTTATATAAATGAAACTTTGTAGGTTTTTAAATTTCATCACTTTCCACAATTCGACGATATAAATTGGATGTCTGTATACAATTTATTCAATTAATGTTAGCAAATAAATTCTAGCTAGTTCTATTTTTATATTTCGTTCGGTGAACGCATTTATTCATTTTTATGCGTAACCACCAAAGCAAATTCTTTCTTCGAAAGAAATAGTGAAATCTAGTTATTCTTTGAAGCTATAGAATTTGAATGACGATATTTTATAGAATTTCACAATACCATTCTATTCCCATTCTATTTATACTCTATTGCCCAATGACGTTTTAATTTAAACTGCTACATCTGTGAAGGATATATTTTAAATTTTCTTTTTTGGAAGACTTGTTTTGAAATTTCAGCTAAATTAAATAAAAATGAATAGATAAATTTCGTTCATTATTTTTGATAAAATAGACATATAATTGGTATTTCAATTTTGAATTATTAGTTTTCTTTTCAATTTCCTGCTTTTTTTAAGTTGCTGTATGTTTCAAAATACTTCCTTCTTATAGTATATTATAATTGACGTAACATATTATATATTACATAAATATATAATAAACATGAAATTAGAGTACTGTCGAATGTAGATAATTATGAATTAACTTTGTTACAGACAAGATAACATTATTTACTCTACATACTTTTAAATATTATAATTATCAATATTATTATTGATTTACCAAATACATATATTAATATAAACTTTTCTGAAAGTTAAAGAAATCTGAATTTTATAAATATTTACAAAATACAACATTTCTACTCTACATAAATTACAAATTTGTTAGTTGATAAGTTTTTATTTTATGTCTTTAAAACGAAATGTTATTATAGATTAATATCAAATTATAGAAACCTCTTTTTAAATGTCTTTATTTATAGATAAATCTTCCTAATTTTTATATACTGATTAATATTTTCTATGCAGTAAATTATTAGTAAATAACAGTAATTAATCAAGTAAAACTTAGGGTTTTATAATATTATAAAATATATATGCTTTTATCAAATAAATGATTTAACGTATCTATACCTTAATTATATTATTATTATCATTTTGAAGACAGTATTATCTGATTTTTCTATTTTAAATTCTAATTAAAAATACTTATGTTTAGATTTGAATTTCAGTTAAGAAACAAAAGAAACACTTTATAGAAAAATTTTTTCATTTTTAAATTGTACTTAAATTTACGATGTAGGTTATCATTTTAGTATTTTACGATTTTAGTAATAAAACCAAAACGATTTAAAATATTTTGTGGCATTATTTGTATTCTATAACTTTATATATTCATCGTAAAGATAACTAGTTAATATTTGGATAATTATTCTAAAATTATTGCGTTTTGAAAAAAATGATTGTTGTTGTAATAGCTTATCGGCATTTTACTATTCATTAGAAATATAGGCATGTGGATGTATTAACATAAAAATTTTATATTAGACTTACATTTCAAATATTTTCAATTACTTTTTTTCACATTATTATATTACTCAAGTATATTAGCTGTGATATAGAGTGCTATATATAGTGTAACATACTGAGATTTTAAAAGATAGAGAAAAGATGAAATTCAACATTTATATACATTAAAATAATATATTTATGAAGTAGAAAAAAAAGTATTTATTAGAAAATATTGGAAAAATTATAGATGTTTGAGTTAATTATTGAAGCATCTCACTGCTGCAGTTTAAAATTTTTAAATAAATTGTGTTTGCATAAATATGTGCTGAGTGACAACACCCACTCAAATCAAATCCTTCTTTAAACGGCAATCTTATCTCGTTTCATTTACCTCCTCTCTCCGAAATAATACCGCACTGAAATAATACCGTCCACCAGGTACGAGCCGATATAAGCCTCGAAATGCTTGGCCTCATGCAAGCTATGTTAGTCCCAGCGTATGTGAAATCGTCCTCCTAACGTCAAACATCTTTAACACTTCCTCATCACTTTATTTATCATTCTCTAACAAGTTCAGAATATAAATTTTACAAAAAGTTCAGTATTATGTGAGTTCGAATGAAGTATATGTTGCCGCATGTTTGGGATATAATAATACAAAAATTATTTCTATCATCTTATACAAGAAAGGACGTGATGCAAAAACTAGTTAGGGTATGAATACGACTTTTATAGCATGCAGAAGTTTGCGTACTTATTTAACCACTGTATATTTTTCAGCTTAATAGCGCTATTATCTTGCGTATCGGTGTCAGTTGAAGTCAGCAATGTTAGCATTAGCGTGTTGGATAAAAAGAACAGCTTTTGTATCGGTTGATTGAAATTTGTTGACCATCACCGAATTTTTTAGTACTGTCTTCCTAAGGAATGTAGATTTGTGAAGTCACACATTTACTATGACATACGCCATAAAAAGGGCAGGTGACATCTAATTACTTTGTCGCTCGGAGAAAAATGATTTTGTTTGTATTGACAGTAAGCATGGGTCAGAGAAACTGGAAATAATTCAACCATTTTTTCTTTGCTTAATACAGGAATGACTTTTAAACATGATACACTAGGCTGTCTCTCTTCACAGTGTTGCTTCTAGTAAAAAAGAGAAACAAGAAGAAAGAGTCATTTCGATATTTTCAAAGTGGTTTTAAAAGGACAAATAAAATAAAATTGTAATCACAGGATTACATATATTCAAACCTGAAATATGAAATATTGGTTAAAAATAAATTTTAAATTCATACTTATAAAGTTCAAAATTTATTTTTAAAACTAACATTCGTCATGGTGAACATTTTTTCATTATTTTAATAAATAAAATAATAATACATCAAAATAATAACAAAATTTTTTCATTAGTTTTGATGAATTAAAAAATTCCAAAGTTAAAAATTTCATATATGCATTAACTATTTATCTATGTTTGTGAGGCGATTTAACTCAAAAAATAGTGTACAACCATTTTTCACCAAGTATATTTCACAGTTATAATAAATAATTGATTAATTGATTTTAACATTCAAAATTATTTTTCCAAAACATATTATTTAATTTAAAATATATTGTAGCTGCTATAATGGTATAATAATGTTACACCTTAAATGTACAGAAAAATAAGTTCATCATTTTAAATTTATCATTTTCACAAATTCACTGATGCACCCACTAGGGTATCTTTTATATTACCATTTAACTGCGTTAATAAGAATATTCATCACTTTTGAAATGAAATATTTTGTAAGAATGTTATTTTATGTAATCCATTATGAATTACTTTATATATATATATATATATATAAAGAGAAAAATTAATAATTTAACTGATATTCTAAAACATAAGATTAAAAAAATTCAACTTTTATAACATACTATGATGATTTTGTAAAATTGATAAATATATTTACATGATTGAAAAATTCGCAATATATATATATATATATATATATACATACATAAAATAAAAAATCAGATATTTATTTTGGTATATTTTAATAAAATTGACAGTATTATTACGAATTATTGGATTACCAGGTAAATTATTAATTTTCCTCGATTATTTAAACACATATTACAAATTGTTAGCATTTTATGATTTATTACTAACATTGAAATGACTTGAATGTTTGTTTACTATTGAACATTATAAGACGAAAAGTGCTACATTATTATTGATTAGATTACAGACATCATTACAATCTATTGTTTGATTCTATCACACTAAGTTTGTTTTTTTACATTTACTATTGTTAATAGCAGAGGGTTAACAAACTACATAAAAATGGTCGACTTATATTTAAACTTTGTTTTACTCTACATATTTACTACACTATTTTTTTATAAACATTATCCATTATATTACATAACAACGCGTATTACTTAAGTTATCTTTTTATATACAAATATGACTAGGAGGCTAATTAGTCTACATTGTCATTAAATAACTGTGTCTGCATTATTGGATTCTGCAATCTGTTTTCTTAATAAAACGAACCCAGTTCTAGTGGCTACGTATTAAGATATCGCGAAAAAAGAGAGTTGAGAATTAGTTACATTAAAGCGATTATCATCGAAACCGATCATTACAAATGTTTTTGAATATTTAAAATCAAATCTAAACATTTTTTATGACATGCCGTGAATGTGTCCCACTTTTCTAGCCGCATCAATCAACATAAGTTAATACTATATAACATAATAATACTCAATGCTACCAGTAGAAATGAAATAAACCTTATTATTGTTGTAATAAATAAAAAATTTGCTGTGAAGAAAATTATTTATCTATGAAGTAGTAAATAATTGATTCAGCTTTTTGGCAGTAAGCTTAAAAGAGTCATGTAGGAGGTAGATTATATAACAACACAAAATAATTAAATTATCAACATGCAAAGAAAGAAAATATAATGTTAAAATATTAATCATTACAGCAGTTTATTGAATAACGTCAATACTTACGATACTAAATCAAGAAAAGCCTTTTTAGGATAAAGAATTACAGAATAATCAGTGTGCCTTGTTTCAATTAAAAGTATCATATATACCCCACTAAGTAAAAGAAACCTATATAGGTACCAGTATAAAATGAATGAGTATACATTAATACAGTTTAATTCAAATTAGTATTGTTACACTTATATAAGTAGAAACAATGATCCATAATTTCTAAATTTATCTCTAAATTAAAGAATATAAAATCATTACAACTATAAAGATTTTTTTGCATGAATTTACAGTAGTAGATTTCGACGCACGCCAAAGCATTATTTTTTCAGTTTGTAATAACATTGCTTCCATTTCGTTTTATGTATACATAAAAAAAGAAAAATGACTTCAAACTTGAACCTGAATGATGAAATACTTTTAAAGCTTAAAGCTTATTATATTCTGAAAATGAAAAATCAATTTACGTTACAATTCACAAAGAACAACTTTTATGGTACTAGTAGGTATTAAATAATTACTAACTCTTATTAGCTTGGTATAATACTAGGTTTATTTACGAAAATTAAAATTTGCTGTCAGGAATTACTTTTTAATATATAGATTTTTAAAATTTTTTATAATACTAATACTTATATTATATACTTATATTATTTATTAAAATACAGATCTATATTTTTTCTGTTTAAAATAAATTTTATGCCAATTAAATTAAGAAAATGGTTTTTACATGAAAATTTTTATTTCATATTTATATTTTTTATCAAAATAAAATAAAATTATGCATAATTCGATGAACAATTTATACGAACAATTTTTTTGGAAGCTGTAGCTTGTTTTAGAATTACTATTTATAAATTTTATTTGAGATTAGAAAGTAATAATGATATTCTCGATATGTTTTTTTGAAAATATAAATATTTTTGGAATATTAAATACTTACATTTCTAAAACTATTTATATGCATATATATATATATACAAAATATTTATGGTTGATAACTGTTAACAAAAAATATAAATTATGTTTTTAATGACTCATAATACTCATTTATTTTCTTATTATTTTATGTAAATTATCTTATTAAGACATTCAAAGAAAAAATCATTAGTAGCTTAGTATTAAATATTTATCTAATCTATGTTATATTATAAAAAGTCTTTACATAGTATCAAAAAATTGACGCGTGTCGGGAAAAGTGGGCCCGGAATTTTCCCGCCGTTTGACGCGCCCCGATTTTCGCGACGACTCGAAATGACTGCGCTGTGCGGGTTTCGGCCAAAAAGGGTGACGCATGGTGAGTCACCATTTGTAAGTATTCCGGAGTAACACGTGCCGAGAAAAGTGGGTCCGGGATTTTCCCGTTATATAGGCGCCGTGGTAATTCAGACGGCATTGTGCGGCGGATACGGCGGTATTTGAGAAAGAAAAGTATAAGAGGGCGCCATGGGGACGAAGTGAGGGAATTGATTGGACGAAGTCGAAATGCTAGGACGTGGCTGACCGGCCGTAAGAGAGAACGTTGTGTCCTTATTCATCGAAGTTCTCCCTTTTCATCAAAATATTTATATAGAGCTAAATTCATCCTTCTGTTTCACTTTCATATACTCATTGAAATATGAAATATGTTTACAATATAAACAAAGGCTGAAGTTTAAATAAATGTTTAAATAATCCTAAAGTTATTAACCTCCTATTATGAAAATGTCTTTTTTTAGTTGAATTAATAATAGTTATAAAATTTCGTTTTGAATTCATGATCACATTGTTCTTTGAGTATGAAGATAGCCACTTGCAGTACTATATGTAACATTATTAGGCATATCATGACTTATATTAATCTTATAATTCATATAATTATGTGTATCATATTATACAAATGATACATATATACATAATACATACTGAATATATATTTTGTTAGCGTAACAAAATGTCTCCAATAATCATATTAATGTATTTTAAACTAAATTCCATAATTTAGTTTTAATTTTATTTGTATTTGCTCTTTAGTATACAAATTATCAAGCATTTTTTGAATGTTGTGATCTTATTTTGTTATTAATAGTATATGTGACTATTATTGTTATTTTTCAGAATTCTCTAATGGACAATTATTTTCTGCCTTTCATTAATTTTTTATTTTTAACTTTAAATGTTAAAATTAAAGCCAAATTTTCACAAAAAGAAGGAAAAAGGTGTATTTTCTTTACGATTAGGCTAAAAATTTTTTCATTATTCAATATAGAATTATAACAAAGTTTCAGATACCTTATAATATCCAGCGATTTATTATAAAATATCTCAAGCTTCTAAATAAATAAAATTTATTGGAGATCGTAGATTACTATCTTTTTGTAAAACTTAGTTTTTCTTTCTATTTATAAATCATTTTTGAGGAAATAATATTTATAATTAATAATGTGTACTCCTTGAATTATCCTCCAATGCTCATATCAGACTCCATCGATCAGTCCAGTTAAAAGATTGTCCCAGACTCCATATACGCTCGCTTCGACTTTACTAAGAAAAGTAACAACGCAATATGCAAGAGACAATTAAGGAGGAGTAATTTGACTTGCGTCAGTAATATAAGCTTTGGTATACGTTATTTCCAATATCGCCTCGTATAAACTGCTTAGAACTCGTGCTTGCAAGTATATGGCTTGCAAGACACAATGGTTCCGATGCATCGGAACGAAGAGAGGAAACTCTGCTACAAAAATTGCATAACGCTATTGAAGCATTGAGGAATGCTTTCCTCATATAATTCCTTAAAATAAGACGTTTAGTTCCCAAAAGGAGGACACACAACAACAAATATACGTTGCTCTTTCTAACTGGTAAAAACGATCCGCTTCTTTCAGAATAAAGAAAACTTTAATTCCGGTCATTAACGAACCAAACTAAAATTAAATCGTCTTTCTCACGACAACTATCGAATACTTCTACCGTCGTTTCGTAGATGGTGAAAGTATCATTAGGTTGGAAAAAAGTAAAATATTAAATAATTTCTTCAACGTATCTAACCAAGATTTTTCTAAAAAATTTGCAAAATAATTATGTACTAAATTTCTGGAGCTCAATCTATAGAAGCACGATATAGTAGATAATCAATAATTAATTGTTTTATCAGAATATTGTTCAAAGACTTACTCGAAAGTACTTTTAAATTTTTCACTATTTTTTATCACTGCCATGTCTTAGGACATTATTGATCTTTTCGGACATAAACATCAAAATAGTTCTTCCAAATGCGATCATAACACTCATAGCAATAAGTATAATTCTGTGATTAAAATCAAATAATAAATAGAATCTTTTGATTTAGACATACAAACTGGTTCCTTAACATATTCAAACCTCATCAATAGATTTCTAAGGATTTTTGTTGTACACTCTTTCTACATCCAACTTGTTGGAGATTCTATTAAATAATAATCTAATTTAATTTATAAACTGAAAGTATTCTTTTATTAAAACCTTATAAAAACATGATTCATATATTGAATTTCACAATTTTTTTATTTTCGCAAGTCATAATGCTTAAGATTAACCTTATTGTAGTACTAATGTTTTCTTTTAATCAATTTTCTTTATTTAGAAGTATTATTAGAAAACTAACAGTGCTTAAAAACCTTTCCTGATATTTGGATTAGATTTTTTTAAACAAGGTATTTAGTGTTAATCATATTTTATTTTTCCAGCTTTTGAACTAAGTTCAGTTTTATTTTTATTTAATGATTGTATTTCACTTAACATAGTTATCCTCAAATTTTCCCTATCTTTATTATCCATAACTTCTTTATTGAGTTTTATTATTCCACATTTGAAATATATTCAATTTTATTTGGTTATTATGAGTTATATGTATGTTCATCATTTTTTGAGATTGATTTATCTATTGTTTATATGAGAATGACATAATTTTTGCATTTTACATTATTTTTTTATATTTTAGATTGGTTTTCTATTTTCATTTTAACATCATTTTCGACCTGTTTTACCGTTTATAATATAACATTTCGGTTTGAAAATATATTTTTCTATTCATGAATATAAACACGATAGTCTTTATTAAGCATGATAATCTTACAATAACCTATTTATTATTATGCACTCTTTCTGTTTATGAATTATGTTTTACCTATAGTACATACAATGTGCAATAGATGATATCTAAAATCTACTTTTAGTCGACAAAAGTTTCGACGTCTATTTCGTTTTGTTCGTAAATACAGATCTAGATGATATTTCTAATTTTAATACTTATCATATACTAAATTTTTAAGACCTATAAGATCAGTTACGCCTTACAGTACGATCTAAAGCCGAAAATGATCAACCAAAAATATTAAGTAACTTATTACTGATCACAAAATTTCATCTGCAAGTTTTTTCATTTATATTGTTAGTTTGAGATACATTTGAGATAAATTTATCTGCTTAAAGTCCGGAATAAGATTTTCATCAGTTAAATTCTAACTAATATTTAAGAAATTAAAAGTTATAACGAGTAGACAGAATAAACCAGAGGCTGAAAGCGCACATGTTTTTATCCGTGTCCAAATGACTTCTGACATTTTTCAGATCAGCAAAAATAAGCTTAAGTATTTAAGAAAGTGTTTCTTCAATTAGGAAAACTGCTATAAAATTGGCCTATGATAAGCATAATTTATTATTTAAATCTTTTACACTATTTCTACAAAAATACAACAAGATAGTATCCACTATCTATACAAATATCCATTAAAATGTCTTAGAAATGTTGATACTTAATTTTTTATGTGATCTTTCAATCGATATTTGATTATGTACTAATTTAAATGAATGAATTATGTGGATATTAGAAGATTTTCGTATTTTCTGGAAATTAAAGAGGAAATTTCTTCAAACATTATTAATTATTCATATAGAATTTATAAACATTTCAATGAAATAGTAGTAGACTAATTTCGAATTTTATTTAATAATTATTTTAATTAATTAATCTACCCTGACAGTAAAAGTAAGGCTTAGTATTGCATACTTAAATTAATAATACGTTATTCGTGAAATTTGCAAAAATCAAAATTTTAAAAGGACTATCATGCTTTTTCAAATAAGCATATATTATATTACATGCGTTAGATAATTTAATTTAATTAATGACGCAACATAGCAAGCTATATCAGGGACCGCATTAAGAAGGACAATCCATTTGTTCCTTTGTCTCATAAAGTAGTTAGAACCACATTGAACGATAAGTTATATATGTTTAATTTATCTATAATTTGGATTATAAAGGTTATTCATTTTTTTAATATGATATTTTAAATATTTTATGGTTAGAAATGTATATTTATCAGATTGTAGTGTAAGAGAATGTTCCTATGCAGATTTGCACACCTATATGAAATATATAAAAAATTAATTTTTTACCACAATCTACTAAAGAATAAAATTATAAAAAGATATTTAACGGGATGATGTACATCAAATATAGCTTGTAATATTTTCAAAAAGATAATAATTTAATTTAAGTGAGGTTTCTTTAAAATAGGTTCTATATTTCTATAATTTAGGTATTGTTTTTTTCTGAATTTCCATCATTTTAAAAAAGAAATAAATATAAATGCTACCAAAAATTTTATGGTTATCAAAAAAATGTGAAAAAACGTGTTATATTTTGAACTACGTCACATTTAAATTCTATTAATTACAATTACTAATTACAATTATATATACTATGTAAGAGATCCTTCTCATTTAACAGTTATTCTAAATTTATATTTTAAAAGAATAATTTCATCTAAATTTTTATGAATAGCAATGAATTAATCAATCAATTAAATATTTTAATTGAAAAAATGAAGAATATGAAATATTTTTTTAAAAAACTTTTTCCATTTAATAATTTTTTATTTTGAAGTGTGTAATATTTTTTAATGAAAGTTAGCAATTGTTACATATGATTCAGGACGACTTTGTCGGTCACACTAACTTGAAGGATAGAGACGTCTCGAATCAGAAGAATTATAACTATACTTCCTCGTTTTAGAATTATAACGATACTATTCTTTATTTAAATACGCGATAGAAAGAATGCACGGTAATTCTACTTATCGAGTTTGTCAATGCTTCGATGGTTCCTTGGTAGCTTACTCATCATAGTCGAGATGTGACGCCTGTTTCTTCTCCCAAGTTAATCGTTGAACGTTTTAATCGATCGATCGATTACTTTCCGATATGCTCCTGGTGTTCTCACTTTTATTTTTTTATCTGCTATGTATTATCTTTCACAAGAAGTCGCATAATAATTATCACAATGCTCTACTTGCAGTTTATTATATCGGTGATTTAATTTTCTAATCCTGATTTGTCAGTTGGTCGATGTTTATGATATCTCCTACTTGTGGATTGATAACTAGTCTTTAGCTAGTATTATTTGCATGAATGTGAATTCTTGTGTTGTAATTGTTAATATGATGCATTTTAGTATGTGGTTTAGATAATCGTAGCGTCAAATACCCGGAGACGAATAGCTTAGTCGGTCTGATCTACTGTGAAATCACAGATTTATATTACGAATCATAAGTTAATCATTTATGCATTTTTAGAAATATTAATTAGCACATCATACATATAAATTTATGAAACATTTCAAATAAACGATATAAATAAAAAGTTAATTTGAAAAATTAATAAAGAAACTTCGTATATATCTTTATATATAATAAAGTATATATAATATACATATATACTTTATGTATATATAATATAACTATATATTATGATTAAATTTAAATTTGAGTTAAAAAATGCAAAAAAATGAAATTTCAACTTAATTGTCCTTTTTTAAACTAGGATTTATAGATCTAGATTAATAAATTAATGTTGTACATTTAAATTTCTTTTTCTTTTCTGTTAATTAATTAAATTAAAAAGTGAATAGAAAGTTAAAATAACTAATTTGTGTATAAAGTTTACACAGGGAACTTTGGTATTTTCAGATTTATCAAATACTTTAGTTAAAAGAATTAATTTCTTTTAATGCAGTTTTATGAGATTTTAATCGTAGGAAAAACTCACTATCATCAAAAATACTTAGCGGTTCTAAATATATTTTAAAATTTTATTTTTATATATTTTCGTTACTTCAATCTTATTTGTTCTTAATTTTTAGTATTTATTAAATAAATATTAAATAAATTAATTAATAAATAAATATTAATTAATATTTATTCAAAATATTTATGTATGTTCTTAATTTTTTGGAAACTTGAACTTTTAATGCATAACAACAATCACTACTTTACTAACAAAAACATTAAAAATTACAAATAAATTACTTCATTTTAATAATTAAATCTGTCAATATATATTAATCTTGAAATACAGCCATAGTTGAAACAATTAAAAGAAATCAATTATACATCAAGTTTCATATGAGTAGAAAAGAACAAAACTATTAATTGTGGATTAAAAATTTCTTCAAATTATTAAAATATGAATTATTATTAAATATTTCATATTAGTACTACTTCTTATTTATCATATTTTTCTAATTTAATGTTTAATTTTTATTACTAATTTTATTGTTTTTATCGATAATTTTTTATACGTTGAACAGAAATGTATTAACGTACACGCAAGAGAATGGACGGTTTTGAAACATGTGAGATTTTCGTCTGCCAATGATTGGGGAAGAATAATAGTGAAATGGTACGGAAGCTGTAGTTCTAAAATTTAGAATTGAAGATAAAAGTTGTTAGAAAAATGAAAATTTTTTTTCAAGATACTATAGTTTAGTTGTACATGGCCTTGTAGGCATTAAAAATTTCAAAGTAGAAATAAATCTTATTTAATCTTAATCGAGAATTAACTATTTTTTACTTTATAGTACAATTAATTTCTGAGCTTTATGAATAATATGAAATGGAATTATTCATATCTAATGAAACTATTTAAGAAAGGATTTTTTAAAAACATATACTGTAAATGATATTAAATAAAAATATATTTTTATTGTATTATAAATGATCAGTTTTATTTATTCGAGTTTTGAACGTTTTGAAAGTTTTGAACCTTAGATGTCTTAATATCAAATTTATCTCTGATAACCTTTATAAGTAAAATTTAATTTTTTTTTCATTCATGTGATATAATTTTATTTAAAAAAGATAATTTAATTAATTATAAAAAAATTTATTGTTTACTGCTATATTTTAAGACATATTTTCTTGATATGAATTAACATTTCACCGGTTACGTTATAGGCAGTGACGAAGCGCAACTTTTCTGAGGCCATACTAAAGACGACTAGGGAATGAAAGAATTAACCATTAACTGTCCTTTAGGCAACAAAGAGGTACAATTAATTAGATGACGTGTAATACAATGACAACGACAAGGGGCCATGATTTTAGTAACGATGTTCAATTATAAATTACAGTGTAATTTACCTATCGAACGTAATAGGTTATCACAAAATTTCTATGCCTATCATGAGATGAGAAAACACATAGCTTATTAGGAAAACGCTTTCTTATTTTTAATGATGAGGCACAGTCTATTGGCACATTTATACTTTGCCTCAATCATCAATTTGATCCAAACTTAACAAGTAAAGATTTGGCAGATAAAAATTCTTTTACGGCCAGTTAATAAAGATTCAAATTAAAATACGCTTTTTTTCTTTGTGACTCGGAATAAATGTCTAAATCACATGTTGATATCAACATATCATCGATTTTAGACTCAACTTGTAATCGAAGACTGTTCGAATTTCTACCTTTTCCTGTTAAATTCTTGCAATGAAATTCAGAATAACCTTGCATTTTTATCCTTGTGCAGAAAATAGCTTACCAATATCGATTATTTCAGAAGATAATGACAAAGATGACCAACTTAATTAAGAAAAAGAAAGAGTAGAAAGGAAAAAACTATCGTATTGGATGGAAATAGAAACCGGCTGTCAAAAAAGAATAATTGCATGCTATCATTGAATTGCTGTCGTGGTTATATAAGTGTATAAATAACTGATGTAAATGAAAATAAAATAACTATTACAACATTATGTTTACGTTTATTTTACTGTTTTATTAAAAACTAATTTCAACATGCATTTATATATTCAAAAATGAAAATAAAAATAATTATAAAATGAATTATAATTATTTATGCTATTATGAATTGAAACAAATTCGTTTGATTTTGTTGATAACCACTGATTTTTTATAAATAATTAAACATATAATGAATTGTTATTGAAGGATTTATTAAATTTCAACTACACAATATATTATTCATATATCTAAAGAAACTTTCAAAATTTTATTGACCTGTGTCTTCTATGATTATTATATCTTAATTTATTATTTTTTTCTTATATAATACAATATTGTATATTGAAAATAAACATAAACTGATTACTTCATTTATCATTAGTATTTAGCATTTAATTTAGATTAATTTAAACTGATTTCTTCGGACTTTTATACTTCAATCTCTCTTCTTTAAACTCTCTCACTCTCTCTCTCTCTCTCTCTCTCTCTGCGTAACTATCTATTTTTATATTTTAAACAAACACAAATTATAAATATAAATAGATGTAAACCACTGCAACTTAGTTCAACTAATTTTAGAATTTAGAGTAAGTTTAGAATGTAGATTTTTTAGAATTTTATTATTTTATATGCATTTTCATATATATACAATATCATATTGTAATAGAAAAGTAATAAATCATATAGATAAGTAATAGTCATATCACATCTATGAACAGAATAAAGTACCATTCTATGAAAAATTTCTAACAGATAAAGTGATTATTCACATTATATATCTAATTTTGCAAAATGATTCTAATTACAGAAAACTATGATAGAAAAGCACTCAGTTGCTTCACCTTTTAAGTTATTAATAATTTTTAATTGATTCAGGGAGTCTGATATTTTTTCAATAAAGCAGGCGAAGTTAGTTTTTAGCCTATTAATTTTGGATTTAGATTTATGAATTTTTATTATATTCAACAGCTGTAAATTATAATGAAAACAATCGTATGCTAACCTTTTCAACTACGATACAGATTCTTCATAAGTTATGAAAATTCAGAGACGGATACCTGGCGTATCAAGAATCTAATATAAAATGAAAAAATTTGTAGACTCTGCTAATAATTAGTGGACATAGTTCCGAGTTCTGTACGTAGAATCATATCTATTGAACGTACGACATACACAATCAGTTGAATCTATTACTGCTCGTTTGTTAGGTTTGAATCGAATTCTGAGTTTAGCATTGCATTCATCTCTGATTGAGGAAATATATCTATTCTCTTCAATGAATCAGACACAAGCTATGTATTATCAATGTGGATAAGGAAATTGCTTACAAACCTGTTGATAACTATACTAGATACTCTTTATTTCTCTCACAATGAATTTTAGAATAGATTTAAAATTATTGTTACTAATAATGTTAAGTTTCTTTAGATAATTTTATATCATAATATAAAATGAATAATATAAATTATCAAAATGCACACAGTATTTTTGAAATTAGAATAAGTTTATTATATAATAATAAAAGATGCAATTATAAGATTTATTATTTTGAAGAATAATTTACTTTACATAAAATTACTGATATTTCAGAAAAGTAAAAGATATTTTCTAGAATTTTATAAATAATTATAAATCTAATTTTTCCAGCAATTTCAATAATTATTGTTCTAAAATATTAATTTTATCCTTAAAAAATGTATTATCAAAACTATATAGTTTGTTATAAACATACTAAATATAATTTTATTAAAGTCCAAATAAAGTAAATTGTACTGTAATGACTCAGAATATTAATAGGAACTAAGTACTTTAACACTTTTTTCACGTTTGAATTAAAAGTAATTTCTATTCGACATTAGAAACTATCTGTATTAAAAATATTTATAAATAATTTGAAGACATAATTTTGATTATAACAAAAAAAATTATGTAATATAAATGTAAATTTTATGAAAACTATTTAATGTACTAAAGTAATTACTTAATAAATATAAATCTCACAATGTATTTACGATGAAATTGAATAAAATTAGTTATTGAGTTTAGATAAACTATTTTCTAATCAACTATAATCTATTTTTTCTTTAAGAATCAATTATTTACTATAATTAGAAAATTTTTTTAATTCAAGTATCGTATAAATATTGAATTAAAATATCATCTTATATTTTGCACTTATAATGTAGTTGTATATCAAATTATACTGCAGTGATAGTTTCTTGTAAAATTTTGTGTTTTGAAATGTAATAATAAATCAAAATGTACTATTATTTAATAAATTCGATATTTATTTTAATTTAATAAATATTTATAGATAAGATTCCTCTTTTTTAATGTATTGAAAAACTAGGTAATCAGTAAATTATACGTAATGTGTTCATATATTATATAAAAATTCACATTTTTAGTTATAATAAAAAAGTATAACACTGTTCTGTAATATGCTACTAAATTTATTATTTCCGTGAATATTATTATTTTTTTGAGTTTATCTTTTATAATGTTATTTATGCAGTATTTGACAAAAGAGAGAACAAAAAGCAACTATATTTAATTTTGTTGCAATTAGTAATAAGCTTATATGTAATTATAAAATAGTTTATATGTAACAATAAAATAGTTCATATGTAATAATAAAATAGTTTATATGTAATAATAAAATGCTAATAAATTTTAGTAACATTCTAATGCACTTGATGATGTAGTTGACTCAACTTTTTCAGAGTGCGGAAATAACTAGAGGATGATATGTTGTTAGAGAGAGGGAGAGAGAAAAAGAAAAAGAATAGTACTTAAATTTTTTAAGTTTTTGTAAATTTCTTTATGAATAGCTGCCTTTCATTGTCTACAGAGAGACAGATAAAAAATCAATGGAAAATGAAAAAAGTTATTTGAAAATAAATTAATGCATAATTTCTTCTTTACTCAATTTTATTATCATACAACAAGGTATTCAATATTTTTTATTTGTACTAACTAAATTGTAACTAATATCATTAATATAATATTAGAATAAAAATATTATTAATAAGTGCAATAATAACAATTATATAAAAAATGTTAGTTTGCAAACTGTGTTACATTTGAATATAAGGTACATATAATACAGTATTACAGTATATTATTAAATTAGAGTTGAATTATAGAAATAAAAAAAGGTTTTTAGGATTCACTTCTATTTTAATTTAGATATAATATTTTATAATAAAATTAATAAGAATATCAAAATTTATGTATTATATTTTATGTATTATGTAAATTTTATATGTATATTTTATTATGTATATTTTATGTGTATAAATTAATTACAGACAAAATATTTAAACATGATATCATAATCAACGGACATAGGTTTTTATCAAGGTTCAACATAATTTATTATTTTACCAATTTATTGATAAATCCTTCTAACGTACCACATATTTTAAAACTATACAAGTTACTTTGTTAATAGAATATGCTATCTAGGCTAATGCAAACAGTGATATTAAATTTCATTGAGATGAAAGTAGGAAATTGCTTTCAATAGGAGAAAATAAAAATAATTTCTTACCTATTGAATAATTACAAGATTTTATTGTGTATTTTTATTCAAACAAGCATTGTCAATATTTAAGTGATTTTCAGATTAGGAATGAATCACATGGAAAGAAAGACAGTTGTTACATTCGAATAAAACACCATCTTATATTTTACCTTGCAAATATATTTTTCTTTTTTATGTTATTTAAAGAAATGGATAAACAATTTCATCTCTTATTTAAAAGTATGTTAATGATATACTGTATTTCTTTTGTATTCATTTTTATCTTTTTTTCTCTCTCAGGCGCCAATCATTCTTGATTAAGCACTCTCTTTTCTCTTTTTTCACATTCTTGCTATCTCTTTCTTTTCCTAACTTTTCCTTTATAACATTGAACATTATTAATTAATTGATAGAATTTTCTCCGTTTTCACGCTAACAAGTTTTTTACTTAAGGTTAAGATTCTGGCAAATAAAAGAAAAGGACTTAGCATACATCTATCCTTTAAGAAGCGCTAAAATACCTAAGGCGATAAACACGGAATAAAAGATACGTTTATGTCACTATTAATATAAAAGAAAAAAATTGTATTAAAAGCATATTGCACTTTGCGAAGATAAAATATATCTGTTTTTCTATTTATGTTTCATGTAAGATAATACAATTGCTTTTATATTTGAATAGAATTTAAAGAGACTTCTCTTTTTTAATTTCATTATAATTTGGAAGCTATCGAAATGTCATTATTTAACGCCACTGTTCATTTTAAATTTAATTATGAAGAATCGTAAAAATCAAATAAATATTTATTCGAAATTATAACTGACTATAATATTAAAAATATATTTAAGAACTTTTTCACAAATTTATAATTGGTTATTAGATATCACAATAAATGTTAGTTAAATTTTCAAAACAAAATTTCTGATTGATTTGATAACTTTAAAAAATTGATACTTTTAAAAAATTTGGTTTTAATTTCATGTAACATGCATCAGTATATAATGGCAGTATATAAGTAACTACGATATTTAGTTTAATAATTGTAAAAGCAAGAAATCTTTTCTTAAATATGATGATATTTTAGTAAGCCATTGTCCAGTCAGATCGTTTATCTGTAATTTAATGTTATTAATAGAAATGAATACATCAATGTTTCTAGAATAGTTTTAAGTGACGAATATATTTTACAACCATAAATTTTTGATTATATAATAATTTATATAATAATTTATAATAAGTTATATAATAATTAACATATTAAAAAGGTTCAATATTATACTTAGTAATCACAGATTATTAAGTGAATTGCTTAACGAATCATATACTGTTCATAAAAAATAATTTTCACTAATTTTGTCAACATGAAATAAGTGCTATTCAACTTGTTCAATCAATATTGCGAAATTTTTATTTACGGTGAAATATAGTTTAGGTTTAATAGGTCGTTATCAATCTCTTCTCCTGACTTCATGTATTTTTTATTTTTTCTATTTTTTAGATATTAATGATTATTCAAAGTAGAATCTGTGTAAGAATAAAGATAATAATAAGAAATAATAATAAGAAAAAAATAATAAAGATAAAAATGTACCATGAGTCAGAAATATCTAATGAGGCATTCAATACTTGTTTTTCAAATTGAAAATTACGTTATAATACGTAATAATATTATCAAATTATAAATATAAATTATAAGAACACTAAATTTACAGCTATGAAATATATCGTAACTAAACAAATAATTTTATGAAAAATTAAATATTTTCGTTACTTTTTAAAGAAACTATGATGCAATAACTAAGGAACAATGAACAGGGTCAGCTCATAAATGTACCAATTAAGTAATCCAACTGTAATTCAACAGTTTTCATAAAATCATGTATTAAAGTGTAGAATTTTAAATACTTAATAATTCTAAATCGTATTTTATTAGTAGTAACTGATCGCTAATAATAACGACTTCCTTGCTGGTCATGGGCCTATCTACAGATAAAATTAACAAAAATGTTCAAACTTATTATCTTACATATCTAAAAATATTAAAAATCACTGAACTAAGCGCTTAAATATTAAATAGTTTATTCATTAGTAACATTTTATTTGCAACGTTTGCATGTGCGCCTAATAATAGAGCCAAATGACAGAAATAAAATGCTGAAACTGTGATCTTATTAAAATTATTCAGCATCAATGCCCTAACTTTTTTGAAAAATGTCATAGAATCGTCTTTAAGCAAAACGCAGAGATTTTAACATGAGGTTCCTAGAAAATGGACAGTGCATATGCTTCCATCGTTACATTTTTCAAGAATGACACCTTCGCTATACGAGAACGAGATTATCTTGCAGTAGCCCAATGACAGTAGCTACATTTTCTATCTGCACATAATGCCATTTTAACTGCAAGAATCTTATGGAAATACTTTTAAAAGTACTATTTAAATTTAATCACATTTTATCTTCAGAACCATTTGAATAGGGCATTATTAAAAAGGTAAAAAGTATAGAAATCTGTTTTACATATCTCGATTATAAGTAGTTCAATGTTAAAATAGACACTAAAAACAGTACTTGATTTTGTATGTATGTGTATGCTTATAAATACAGATGAACCGGAGAAGTGACATAAGGCTTCATATATAAAATTTTTCATAAATAAACTTTGATGTGGCAAATACATTTGAGATGATTAGATATCTATATGTAGCATCCAATTATATGTAACGATTCTTTTGCTATATATTTAAGAAAATAATTAGTGTTTGTTAAGCAAGATACAAGCCAGTAATCGAACATGTAGAAAAAATAGGCTATGGAAATAAGTGAAAAAATCTCTTTTACTCGAACAACTGTAACCCATGCATGGATTTCATACAAAGAATTTCATAAAAAGAAAAATTTTCTTTTTTCTTTATTTATCCAATAGAAGAAATTTTAAGGAATCTAGAATCATCACTCAGACTTGGATTGTTATCAATAAAAGGACATAATTTGGACATGTATGACCAAGCCTGCATCTTTAAGTAGCTGGATGCTTACACATGCATGTACACATACAACAACACACTCAACTGGGCAATTGCACTTAACAAAGAAAGCATTATATTTTTTCCATAAAAAATATTAAAACTAATTTTTTAAACTTACTACATAATAAATAATTAATAAAAAAGGTCGTGCAATGTAAAATAAAAATTCATCGTACCGTGTACCACTTGGAACATTTTCTCATACTTTGATAATTCAACAAGGAGAGGCTGAGCATATTGCTGATATTCCTAGAGAAAAATGTCTAGACTTACACAATTTCGGAATATTGCGCATAGAAAAACACATTATAAGCGAAATACCTTCAAATCACACCACTGTAAAATCCATGGTGTTTGCTGGGCATATTGATTCTACAGGATATTGTAACGTAACATCATATATAGTTCCTTATGGACCCTGAGAATCTGCAATAGCCCAGAGAAATATCGAAATTTTAACATCATCGTGTCGTAATTCAACACGGTAAAATTGATATGCAGAACTTGAAGTGTTAGGTTTAAAACTTATTTCCTAACACCTAAAATATTAAATACTAAAATCAAAAGGAACAAGGGTAAATTTTAACAATTTATTACCATATTAATATGTAAAGATAACAAATGGTACAAAACCTTTCCTAGGTTTACTGATGTCAAAACTCCAGTGACCATTAAACCAATGACGAAAACTACCTGGATATATATAAATCCATAACTAGTGGAATAGTGAATAACTACTGGAATCTGTACAGAAAAAGGTCTCGATGACCTAAGAAATCACATTATGCTTCTAGTAGAAAAAACCAATGAAAAAACCATTGACCATATAATGGATTCTACTTGAATTAAATCTGGGAACAAATTCCTCACCTTTGATACCGTTAGTGCAGGAATAATAGTCATGTTCATTATTATAAACATTCTCAAAGGAATAATAGACGTATTATTAAATGGTTTCGTTTTATACCATTCATACGGATGGTCCACATATACAATTGGAGCATGTTGGAATTCGCTCACATGTTTTCTACTGCAGCTCGAAATTATAAAAGGATATACACAACAAGTAGCAGAAGTAGGACCCCAGGAACTGGCAAAAATAACTAATATGCGTGACCAACCAAAAGGTTCTTTTCTCACTTTATCTAAACAAGGTTAAACGAAATTATCACGTGAACGATAATACAATGGTCAAGCAGATTTTCAGGATCACAGCATGCTGAGAACGATTACCTATCATTTGTAGAAATAGGGATATCGTTTTAGGAGTGAGGTGTTACAACTCTGTCTTACTAAGACTACCATTCCATAAAGAATTGAGTAATAAATACTTTTAAATCTAATTATGTACATCTTTTCTAAGGGGATTGACCACGATCTTGCTTTTTTCCCTTTCCTTAACATCGTTCTCTATATAATTACTAATATACTACTAATCTAATTACTGTGCACTGACTCTAACCGATTATTCTTGTAATACTTTAATTTATTTACTTTCTAACATAACTGCGGACAAGATATAGAGTCAAGTTGCGCATTTAGTTTCTTTTCTAATAATTTTTCAAACAGATTTCGGATAGAATGTAAAGTCTGGTAGCGGATTGGGTTTTTATATATATATATATTTCGAATATACTTCACATAAGTTAGGAACATAGCCCTTCCTAGATATTATACTTGATTATATAGGTCAAAAAAGAGTTTCGCGTGGTGGACGTAACAGAAGCATTTATTATATAGTAGTATATTTCATAGACATTCATTTCTGATAATGAATTAAATTTCAGATGTATTCTGTTCATTTGAACTTTTGTAAATTGTACCAGTATGTGATTTAAATACTAATGAAACCAAAATAATTTTTGTATAAATAGTTAATTTAAGAAATAACGTATGTTATATGTAAATCACTGCCTAAGAATAAGCAAGATATAAAGATATAAAAACTTTCGGGAAAAGAACTAAAATTTATGAAAGTGATACTGAGATTATTTTCTGGAAAGATTTTTAATTTCAATGATAATCTAATTTTACAACATTATAGAAATATCATAAATTTTTTAAATCAATGCAAATATAATATTCACATCTTTATTTTACGAAAACTGAGAGTTCAATATAATTTAAATTTCTAAATATTTAACTTACAAAACACTTTATGAATTCAATTTTCCAGATTATCAGATTGGTTTTAGATTGGTTTTATATTTATGATACATCAGTGAGTAGTGCACACTTAATTTAATGTACACTTACTTATAGTAAAATTTGTTCATAGACTATTTATTTAATTAATTTCATTTTATACGTAATTAATTAATAATTTACTTAATCAACTTTTATTTTAAAGTAATGAACTAATAAGCAAATATTAACAAGAAGAGAAAATCTAATATTTATGTTAAAGACAAAGTTATATATTATTGGGCCATAGAAATTTAAATACAGTTTTTCATAAAATATTTAAAATTCAAATTTATTACATATAGTTCTAATATTTTTTAACCCTAATAAGCAAGTCTATTTTTAAACAATACGTTGTTACATAAAAATGATACTTAATTAGCGATGAAAGATATTAATTTTAAAGAGCTTTTATTCAATGATAATAGATCTTCACAGTAAATTATCATTTCAAGAAAAAGAAAACTATTATTACAAAGCTTGTCAAAAAATATTTTAAAAACTCTAATATGGCAATAAAAGAAAATTCTGTTTATGTAGTAGTACTTTTCTGAATATAGAAAAAATTAATTTCTTGTAATAGTTACTCCGATACATAAATATTTTAATATTTTGCAAATTACTTAATTTACATATTTAAATACATGTTTTTAGACGCAATGGAAATTAAAAACACATAAGCTGTGCTATTTTTTAAAATAAGAAGAAAGTAGAATATCTTTGTTTACATTTATGCTTTTCATAAATTCTGAAAATAAATTTACTTAAAATATTGATTGTATATAATTATTATAAAAATTTTGTATAAATTTCTTTTCAATAAATTAAATTATAATTATTCTTTTAAATATATTATAACATATCTTATAGAAGGAATTTGGTGTTGAACGATATAGTTCATAAAAATTATAAATATGATATTACTATACTATATTTATATGCTTTTTCATTTAGATATACTGTTCCAATTCATATAAATTTTTGTTAACCATCTTATTGAATGAAAATATATTATTCTTATGATTTTCATGCTTAGGATGTGAACATATTTTCATAATCAATTTCACAAGTTCGGAACATTGAAAGATTAATTATTTACTCATGTACTTAATGTAAAAATTTAGTAGACATAATTGAAATTTATGTTAAATGCTTCTGTTAACTTAGTTCTACTAACTATGACTTCTATAGGCCACAGGTACTTAGATCGAAAGAAATATTTTACTTATTTTAGATCATGGAATATCTGGTAACTATGTTTTATAAATTAAATATAAAAATGCAAAAAAGAAATTAATTAGACTTTGCTAAATAGATATTATTTCTAATAGACTAATAAATATTGAATGTTAATCTCTAATTGTAAATTAATTAAAATAATGTTAAAATTATTTTAATTTTCAATAAGTAGTTTTAAAGATTTTTTGGTTAAAATACTAAAAAATTGCTAGATTTATAATACATGCTACTTCATTTTATCGTATTATAATTAAAATATAAACTTTTCACCCTTAAGATTATCTTATCTTTATCTATCCTAATATAACCTTGAGTTAGATTTCACTCTCCTTTATTTGATCTTTTCTGATTTGTACAGATATCGGTATAACGACGAGAATATGTATCAGCAAACATAAAGGACATTTAAATTAGTACGAAAAAGAAAACTTTTTATTTAACAGAGAAGAATCTCATGTGTAGCTTTTCAATCTATTTACAAATTTGTAAGCAAAAAGTTAATCATATAATTATAGTTAATTAGACAAAGAACATCTTATAACATATTCGGAAAGATTGATATGGCCATGAAGCTCATGACCAGTTAGTCATTATCAGAATTGAATAATAGCAGCAGGTTAGCAAGTTTGTTCAGTTATAGAATCGATCTCATCTAGAGCATATTTTATGTGACTGTTGTTTTAGTAATGTAGGTATATTTTTGCTGCTTTGCGTTATACAGAAAGATCCATCTAGAAGACACGAAAATTCATGCAACTATTGGAATTTTGCCTTGCACTTGATGTACGCCTGATACTTGCAAAATTAAATTTATTTGCATTACAAGTGCCATTTCTTTCATATATGGCTAGATGGAAGTAACAGCCCTTATGCTGATTTAGGACTTAGCCTGTAGCGTCAGATTGTAAGGAGAGGATAATCTTGCTTAGCAAAAAATGTTATGGTATTTCTCATTTTCCTTCTTCCTTTCTATTTTTGTCGTTGTATTTTCTATTTACATGAGCCTTTTGCAGTCGATCAAACCTCAAAAAGACATTTGCGTCGACTCTTAGGTCGCTCAGCGTTTGGATTATTAGTACTGTCATATCAAGAAGTTCGTGGGTACCTATTCAAATTTTTTTCCATTTAACTTCGATCCAAGCATGCATTTTACCGATTTATAGCTATACAATATTCTCCATCTGGCCTCAACTTGTAGATAGCATCATGCCTAAGTCATTAGCTCTAAAATACATCTAAATATCATAAATATTTCTGTTGCTATATATAGGGCATTTACTTGATTCACAAGAATATCCATCATTTCATTCCTTGTGAAATCAAAATTATCTAATACTCATATCAAGTTGATTTGGATGCATCCAGCGAACTGACTGAGGATATCGTTACAATCAGCAATAAGATTAAATCAGCATATGTCGGAGCTCAGTACCATCAAGGCAACTGTCCAAGCATTTGTGTATCTTTTTTGATACCGTTCATCTTTTAGTAGTAAAGTAGCTACTATGATGATAATGAAGCTAATAAATCACAATGGAAGCGGTTGCAAGAGAGTCAGTGACATCGTAAATTCTGGTATTCCTTGTTCATATACATAAACCCGTATTCCTAATCGTTTTCAAACTCTGTACGATCCATATTTCCTCTTTAATTGTATGAGCTAGTTTTCAATTAAGTTATTTCTTCTTGTTGGCGACAAGTACCCTCAAGTTCTCCGAGTCTTGTATGGTTTTATGAATAACATCTCGCAACTTTTCTGCAAGTGTGTCACACTCTCACCCTAATCCATTCAGTGTTTTAGTGTTCTTCAATTTTATTTCTATATCATGTATTATTGACCTTGATTTCAAAAGTGAGAAGACCGAGTTCTTAACCTTGAGATTTAATAAGGTTTTCTCATTAGTATTTCAAAGGTATCTATGTAGGTGATTCATGTCGTACGTAATATAAATATAGCAACGTAGTTTATTCTATCCTTTATAAAATATATTCTATCCTCTTTCACCATATCTAAACGAATTTTACATAAAAAATAATATACATTTTATCTAACTTTTTATCATTATCTTTAATATCTTTTTCTTTCAATTTTTTTGTTTGTCTTTTAGATAATACATTTTTATTTTAGGTTTCAATAGACTTTCATATATTTCAACAAGAAAATGTACAAAAATATTCACTATGCATTATATTTTGAAAACAGAAATCTAAAATTTCTAAAACGTTTTCCCAAGTTATTGCAATGGCTGACAAGTACATGAGCACAATACGCTGAAAATAAACCATATGCTAAAGAGATATATAACAATAGTAATCTGGGTATTATACGTATAATATAAAGACATTAAAGTACATACGCAGTGACACGCATCAGTTATATTTATTTACTATGTAATGATTCTTTAGAGACTTAATTGGAAAATATATTCTATGTAAACATTCCGACTAATTTAAAAGTCACTTCCATTTTACATACGAGATTACTTTTAAAATATAAAGCTTGTAAATCATTTAATAATTACTTTTTGTTTATAATTTACTAGGAAAAGATGCTCTTTTTTCCTAATCCAAGTTGATTCGTTGCCGAAAAGGCTTTCCATTCGCATCATTGAAATACTTATTTCCTAGGATTAAAAACTATGTATTAAGTTATGTTTAAAAATTTAATTATAAATAGCAGTTTAATTTTTAATTTGAAATAGTAGTTCAATTTTATTTATACTTGTACTTTTCTTGTACTTTTATTTAAATTCTATTTTCTTTTTAATTTCAGAATAGGGAAGATTACATTAAATTTTCGTTAAAAATTTATATATTTAGGTCTCTATTTATATAAATATTTTAATTTTAATTATATAAATATTTAATTTAATTATATAATATTTAATTTTAATTATATAATATTTAATTTAATATAAATATTTTAATTTTAATTATATAAATATTTTAATTTTAATTATATAAATATTTTAATTTTAATTATATAAATATTTTAATTTTAATTATATAAATATTTTAATTTTAATTATATAAATATTTATTTATAATATATTAATATAACTCCAAATTAGTTTTTAAAACATTAAGTGAAAACATTTAGACTTGCAATTTATTAAGGTTTTATCTAATATTGTTTTATCCTAAATTATTATTATAAAAGTATTCAATTAGAATATGAATTGTTGACGTATCTTATATAAATATTTGATACTAATTGAGATTTGAGTATTATTAAGGCCATTCATTATTAAGAATAGCCTAAATTCTTATTAAATCTAAGAATTTTTAGTAATTAACGAAAAATTACAATCTAACATACACACATTTTTACTTTTATATTCATTGAAATAATCAGATTAAAGAAAAATCTATGCATAGGAATACATAATTTATAATTAAAAGTATATGTCTGTACGTAGCCGGTTCCTGAATTTACTTCTATAAGCAATTTTTTCACTTTATTAGCGATGCTTTTAAGTTGGCCATGTGTAGAAGTAGAGTAACCGAAGCTTGGCCAGAATGCTAATGCGAATTAGGCGAAAAGCTTTTGCTACCTTGCATTAGTTTCACTTAACATCGTATTTTTAATAATGTTGAAGAAGACAGAGAGAGAGAGAGAGAAAGAGAGAGTAGAACTTTCGCATATGCACTAGTATCTCTAATGCATTTGTTAAGACTCAATTAGAGAAATTTTTCAAATTTTGTGTATAAATACGAAGTTAGTAAATCAAAAAATTTTATTTATTTTGATCTAGCTGTTGTCAAGATGACAAAATGAGGTCAGAATTTATAATTATTTTTACAAAATATTATATAATATCTTTATTTTCTTTCAAATTGTCATTAAAAAATGAAACTTTCTTTAGGAAAATAAAGTATGTTTAATTACACAAGCATTCCTTAAACATATTAGCTAATTTGGTATAAATATAAAAAGAACCTTTTTGATTTTCTATGAACAAAGAATAATTGTATATTTTCAAATATAAAAAAATATAAAAATGAATAATTTATTTAAAAATAATCATTTAAGCTGTTAAACTATTAATATACTATTTTATTTGATAAAATTTATAGACTTCATTTATACTAATGTAAATATAAAATATATTTATAAGATATTTTTTTTCATAAATTACGAGACTTGTATTAATAAAATAGAATTCGGCATAATGTTAATAAACAAATAAGTTTCATTTTCATTTTTTCTCAATTTCTGATACTATTTGCATCACTGTATTAATGAATCTATTAAATATACTATATTGAATATAATATTAACTTGATAATTATCTATATTATAAACAAAAATATTACGTTTTAAATTATTAAATTTTATTTTGATATCCATAATACCTTCAGAGATCAAATAAACTAAATAATATTTATAAGGTACTTGTAATATAACTATAACAAATATTAATGCATGTAGGTAGCGTCTAACTTTCGTGTATTTTAAATAAGTATTCATGTATTAAATAAGTATTCATTAAATTTATTTAATTAATTTAAGGAAATAAAAGAAATACAAGAATAAGAAAATGCATAGTAATTATAACTATACTATTCAACCATATTTAGAAATTATCAGATCTATAAATATATACAAATGCATCAAGTAACGGACTTGCATTAATACCTTTCATTACTTTAGTATAGAATAAATATTAAAATGCTCACAAAATTTTAGAATTAATAATATTACTTTTTACCAAATATTAATAATATTTCCTATTACCCTTTTAATAAGTTCTTTAAATCTAATTTTTTCAATCTTTTTTTCTTAATTTTGAAAGATCTTATTATATTACATATATATAATTGAAACAGCTTATAATATTTTCAATACTATTATCATTTAGAAGTTAAGTATATCTCTTAGAGTCTAAATTAGTTACTATTAGTCTAATATTTCTTTTTATAGGTTATATATTTTTCTCCTCTGAATTATCTTTTTCACTTACTTTGCATCATAATATTTTTTCATATCTAACTAATATTAGATCTACAAAAAGTGTAAATCCTTTGAATATCAAGGAATCTAAAAGAAAAAATATATTTAGCTGGTATTACCTAATTATTCAGCAAATTGTAGACTTTGAAATATTAACTTCTAATGAATAATAATACTGTATTCATTATACCCTGTTTTCTTTAAGAGATATGATTTTATAATGAAATTGTAATATCTTGTTAATATCTAAATTACTAAATAAGTAATAAATAAGTATTAAATATATAAACTAGAATAAAATATACTATAAATGAATTATCTCATAAGAATTCTCTGAATTTATTTCATTTTAAAGAAATTATAGATTTTGCAGTTATGATTTTTAGAATCTATTACCATATCATTAACAGTATTACATAATACTAATGATTACACAATATTAATCTAATATACGGTTATACATTATACTACTTTCTTGTATTTTATTAACAACCATAATCATAAAGTTTTAGTCTAGTCAGCAAGTACATCTAATAAATTAAAAATTGTTTTTAAATTCATAATTATTATAAACTATATTAAACAAAATTTACAGCGCAATTTTTTAATTTCTGCATTATCAAATAATAAATTTTTTAATAGTCTTATATTTGCCCATTATAATGAAAAATGTTTATTTGATAGCGTTATTTACTTTTTATTTCTATCCGAAATAAAAATTTCGTGATTAAAGAATATTCAGACGATACTAAAAAGAAACATAATATAAATAATATATTGTATTTACGAAATTACATTAAAATGTATAAAAATTACATTCTTACCTACTAATTTATTTTATTTTTCACTTTTCTCATATGCACTATTTTAATATAAAAGAATACTATAATATAATAAAACTTTTGAGTTGTAATATTTTCTTATTAATTGGTTGTACAATAAAACGGTATCTTTTTCCTGTATGATACATAAATACAATGGAATTAAGAAACTGAACTTAAAAATAATTATCACAACAATCTAGGAATAAAATTTAAGAATTCCTTTTAGTATTCGTAACTATATATTATATTCTTAATAAAAATATTTATTTAATCTCCAACGAATTCTATTTTAAAGATATTATTAATCGATTAATTCTATAATTTTTCATTTCCCATTGATTTGTAATATTAATAGATAGTTGTAATTACATGAAATAAATCATTTCTGAAAGCGTTGAATTTATCTATCGAGTCATCTGATATTCTATATTTTCTATAAGCTCACGCAGTTTTCATACTTGTTTAATATGTAGATATACTCGTATAACGCTTTATAAGTTCCGTACAATGTAAGATAACTTTTCATCAGTTTTTTCATTCTACTTGAGGTACATAGTATAAAAATTAATTTCGATATGCAAAGACTTTCATAGGATGACGTGCAAAATAAATTTTGAATATAATTTTTAATTATTAAATTATTACAAGTAGATTCAAAGGTTATATTTGTTCTTAAATAAAATTTGTTAACGATAAAGAACATTTATATTAATGTACTTTATACTCTTCAAACATTTTTTGATACAACTTTTCATAAATAATTAAATTTACTATTTATTTATTGAAAAACTTTATATTTAAAATTTAAAATTTAAAACTTTATAAATTACAATTTAATATTTGATTGATAATTGTATTAATATTAATATTTGTTTATTATCCTATGTTTTGTTTTTCTCATTGTAGTAGTAATCTTATAATTGATAATAGAAATATAATAGATAATAGATAATAGAAACTATAAAGCATATATTGAGTGAGAATGAATAATTGAAATTAGGTAATGGTAAGAATTAATTCCTATTACATAGTATATACTATTCATATTTGACACATATACTTAGGCTATAACATAAACTTTTACTTCCTTCATAATTAGGCATTCTTCAATTCTCCTAAGACTTTACTTTTCTTTCCTGTAAAAAGCAATTACATTCAGCATTCTTGCATTTATAATGAAAAATAATACATTATAATTATTTTTTTTCAATTTAAATGGTTATACTAGAATAAAAAGAACAAAGAGAGCAGAATAAATGTGAAAATATATAAATATCATCATGGGTTCTTCATTTTTATATCAAATTTTCTCATTGAATTAACTTTGAATTATAAATTTGAAAATATTTTATTATTTTAGGAAATAATGACAAAATATTAATTCATTTAAAATGAGTCAATTATGAATATAAAATCGAAAATAAACATGCAAATTTTACAATGAAGGTGGGTCGGAGAGGTGAAATATTCGAACAAGTTCTCAAATATAATCTAGTTCTCATCTCACTGTTTATGGCGGGACTAAAGGTCTCTTTCCTTGATAAGAGCAGATTTGACGTTTATGTGAGGGGCTCATTAAGCCTACGTTTAATATATCAAATAGCCCTGAAAATGATGGATCGGTATATGTTCAAAACTCGTTTGGTGTTGGTGAATCTTCGTTCCTCTTCAATGGAATCCCTCTTCCCCTTTGCATTGTAATCCGAAAAAAGTCCTTATTTCTATTATTTGAAGAAGTTATGCTACTTCAATCGCAGTTTAGTTCTTCGTTCTTTCGGGTTTTCTCCCTCTCTTCGTTCTTTTGCCGGAGATGTCGGACCAGTAAGCATGAGGTGAGAGGAGAATAGAACAAGTATTGGAATGAATAGTCCGATGCATGTCACAAAAAATGTAATAAATTTTTATATAAGTAAATATTCAAGCTGAAATTATTATACAATATTAGTGTTATATTAAAAATATTCTATAGTTTAAGACAATTTTAAATAAAAATTTAATTGAATTCAAATTTGAATGATATTTTTTCAAAAATAATTAGTATATAGAAACTAGTAAATAGACGATTCAAGACCAACTAGCATATATTAACGATGAACTAATAATTTATTCTATTATTTGATTACAATAAAAAGTAGCAACAATTTACTTCTATTTGTATGATTCTATCATTCGTTAATAAATATCATAAAATAATAAATATTGACATCCACTTATTTGAGAGGAAAATAACTGGAGTATCTTGGAGAATAGCTATAATTTCCAATTATTTATAAGATGAATTAATATATTGAGGACAAAAATTTCTTAATTCAAGGTCCTCTATAGGAAGTAGTTTCAAAATACGAATACGAGGTTGTGGAAAAATAATAAGAAACAAAGGCTCTTATAAAGTATACTTTCTTTTATAGAAGCTGCTCTCGAATGCTGTCTCAAATCGGGGTAGGAAAAAATATACCGGTTCCAAGAATTATAATGGAATTATAGACAAATTTCAAATAACAGCGGTCTATTTTCCTTTCGCAGTAAATGATAATCTTGATTAAATACAGTGAGTTATATATTTGTAGCTCTTATTTGGAAGTAACATTAACTCATACTATCTTATTTATACTAGTTTTTAAACTAAGCATAAAGGAGAAGATTTCAAACACACTAATAATGTAATAAAATAATAATGTAATAAATCCTAATTAATGTAATAAACTAATCTTACAAAATACTGTCAATAAGGATTCAACTTTATATCATATTAACAACGAAGGTTTTTATTAAAATTAGTTTATTTACATTAAAATTTTAAGGCAAATCTTTATATTTGACTTAAAAATAGTTAATTTTCTAATATTAACAAACATAAAAATGAATGTCAATAAATATTCGAAATCGTTTTGATTAAATATTTTTATTCTATTATCAATCATTATTGATGGTAATTTGCCTTTCAGTCTTATGAATTTTATCAAATGAATTTTAATCATTTGACGAATTTTCATCGTTCTTACTATATCAAGACATAAATAGATATATATAATCTGTATACAATAGTCTGTAGATTTTTTAAAGCTTGTAATGTAGTTTTTATTCATTTTTAGTTTTCATATTTTCAGTCTTTGTGATTCTTCGAACTTATCAGTTAAATTATATACATATTTAATGTATGTAGTTTATAATTAATTATAAAACAATTTACCATATTATTAAAAAAACTTTATAAAATACTAATTACTTTCAAAAATAGTAACTTTTCTAAAAATTATATTTTACGTCAAAATTCAGTTTTGAAAGTAAAAAATATATATAATTGATTTTTAATAACGTTATTTTTAACTACTTGGAATTAGTTTTACTCATTTCTTTTCTTAATTCATAAAAAAAAGTGAGTATTTCAAAGTACCAAGTAGTATAAAAGAATTAACTGTAATTATACTTCTTGTTCTCTTTTGTCATTTATTTCTTATAAAACAATTAGAACTATGCATCTTTAATTTGAATAATAAAATTTCTACTGCTCTATGCTGAAGGCTATTTCTTTTATCATACTGACTTAGCAATGAAAAACCAGTAACGTCAGTCCTGAAAGCTACCATATTTTATTTCAATGAAAAAATGTTTTTATGTAAATCTACTAAACGTATGACTGATAAGTACATTCTTCTGTATAAGTTTAAGAAGGATTATGAAACCGCTTTAAATTTAATATTAAATTATAGTTCCGACGAAAATCGCCTTTTGCGCTAAAATCCAAAAATGAAGAACTTGTTAACAGAAACGTGCCACTAAAACGACGTGGGAGATGCTATGTTAAGAAACATGAGTCCGTGAATCGCGGAACGAGAGAGAAAAGATTGAGAGAATGTGTGCTTGGGAAGGGAGAGCAGCTAAACGCTAAGGTTAGTCGAGAGTCCACCTTACCGTAGCTACCATACCGATGACCTTGCGTTGGCCTATACTGTAAGGAGGAAATGCGATTTCCACTACTAGGCAACGAGAGAAAAGCAAAAAAAGAAAAATCTTGCATAGTATATAGATAGAGCGAGAGAACAAGCAGAGAGAATTTATCATGGTGATACGAGAAGTACGACAAAGCATGAATCAAAGTAGATAAAATCCGAACCGATCCAATTTGCGCTCTCTTATCCTGGGCGTATGCGGATCCCTACGCCATCTTATTTATTTCGGAAGTGACGCGGTTTGCGCTTTCTCATCTATGGTGGAAGCGGTTCGCTGTGTCATCCTGACTGAACCGAGAGTAACGTATTTAGCTTTTTCTCATCCTGGTTGTCTGTATATCCCTCATTCGAACAGATAGTAAAGAAAGAATCCGAGCTTCGTAGACATGTGTAGATGTACATACGTATAATTAACCAAAGAATTATTGTATCACCGACACGATTGATTGATGTTAATAAATATGTATAATCCTCGCCGACGTGTAAATAGCCGTTAAGATAGAATAGACTGTTGCGTTGAAATTAACCATGTAAAATTTCTTTTATAAAATCGACTGCCGTAAAACGAGACTCCAATAAAGCTTTCAACTTCTTTTTATTATTAATTCTAGTAATTTTCTTTGTCGACCCTTTTTGAAATCCACTCCTTTTACGCCCTTGCTGACCCAGCTATATAACGGGCATAAACCGCGAATGAAAAGGCGTCGTAGAAATTCCACCAGGCCTCTAGCACACAAATTAATAGAAGCTGAAGGAGGCAAACTGAAGCCACCATAAGAAAAATAAATGAAAAACCGTCACGAAGTAATATTTCTAATTAAGTATCTAAATATATATATATTTACATACGAAGTTTACAACTTTTTAAATTAATAAGACTTAAGTATTATTTAACAAAAATATTATTATCTAACAAAACATGTATTTCAGTCATAATCGCAATCATGTGTAGAAAGGAGTACTAAAGCAATGACTAAAGAGCCTAGATTTAATTTCCAGCTAAACACTGTCACATACCGTTATGTCAACTATATTTCTGAAATAATTTTTATCTGAAAACTCTACATAATTGTATATGAGACCATAACTTTTATGTTACTTTAGTTTGTAGTTCCAAAATTCATTTTTCCTAATTTAAATGTTATTAGTAGAACAAAATTGATACAACATGCCGTTTTTCTTTTATTTTCTACGATTGCACTGGTGATACAATACTAATAGAGGTGACTACTTTTTTGGTCAATCGTATCGCGTGAACTTCAGAGCTGTCTAAAATGTAGATTTAAAGTGATGCTTCTTTTAAATGAATTGGCCGGAGTAAAAACTGTAATTTAAAATATTCGCGAATGTGGTGCTATATATTATTTTTAATTATTTATTATTTTGATTATTTTTGTTGCAATTTTTATGTTTATAGTTTGTATAATTTCAGATACACACTATAATTGGAGACATAAACAATATGTTTTATTGTTAAAGTTAAGATGATACTTAAAATATATATTTTTGATTTTCTATCGGTTGATTTTATAAACTGTTATAAGTTTAAGTTCAATTTTTACGTAATTCTGGCAGCTTCCATTAAATGTTGAATGATTTAACATTTCAATCTTTCCGTCATATATTAGATTCTTTTTTTTTTAAGAAATGTATTCAATTTTCCATTATGCCTGTCTTAGACTATTAATCCGACTATGAAACTATAATAGCTCTAGTTTTCTGTAGAGAATTTCACGCTTATCCCGATTTTATTTTCTTCAAATAATTTTTATTTCCTTTTATTTTATCAGTTTGTCTTAACACTGGTGTGATATCTATGGTTAACTTTGTACACGTATTCCAACTACTTTTACTCGATATAATTAAGTATATAAGTAACTATTAGTAAATAAATAATATAAATAGTATAAGTAAGTTATAAATAATATAAGTAAGTAAATAATATAAGTAACTATTTTCTATCAACTAACTTAAATTTTTTCATTGATTAAATTCAAAACTAAAGAATTAGACATGATACATTTTTTATATTAACTATAACATCGAAGATTCTAAGTGTGATCCTCATTGTTATATTATTATATTAATCACTCTTATATAAAGACCGGAAATTTTAGAAAATATATAATTTTTCAAGCAAAATATTATCATGTAAATTTTGCTGTTCCTAAAAAAACAATTTCTTGATGTGAATTGAAGTCACTTGTAATATTCACACATAAGCAACATCAATAAAGAATAAACTGAGTGCAGACATTGCACTGAGAGAAGCGCGAAAATTTATGTTCTTTGGCTTCTCAACTCATCCTACTCTTATCGTCGATATCAAGAGTAATCTTCTACAGATAAACGGTCAGATTGTCAACATTAAGGTAAATTGTTCCTCTTATTATAATTTGTTAACTCTGTAAAGAGGAAATAGGGTTTTATCTCCCTTGCTTTTCTGATGCCTGCTGAATGTAATGGTGTTACCCTCAGAGACTTCACTTCTCATTTGATCTCTTTGTAATCCTCTTTTAATTGCTGGTCTTCTTCTATCTGAGGCTCAGGGTATCTTCATGTAAACTTTTTGTGGAAGTATTACCGTTTCAATCAGATTGTGATATTCTGACAACGTTTCTTTCTTCTACAATCATGTTAATCACAACTTAAATTATGGAGCTATTAACCAGCACAAACATGCATATAGAGATATCACTTTCGTCTACCTACTTATACCTTGTCAAGAAAAATGTTATTATAACTGTGAAACTATGACTTGATTTAATAAAACCCGTTTTTATTCTATAATTTCATGTTCTTGATCTTCTTACGTTGACATTATTTGTTAATATTCGTGCCTCGTTTTGTTATGTTTTTCTAAACATTGCTTTCCTGTTCCACACTAGTACGTTATTCGACGTACTGAGTATTCAAATCCTTCACCATTTGTTTTTCATTATTTACGTAACCTTTGCATAAGCAGAAATAAACTAGCAATAAAAATTTATAATCTTAAAAAATCGGACGCTTGAGTGTTCTTTTCACATCTAAAATTCAAGCATTCAACTCGAATATACATTATTTATTTTAGCTCTATTAAACAGACCAAATTTTTCATTTATTCTTGAAGAGGGATAAATGGATACTCTTTTTTACGTTTTAATAAAACGTAAAATTTATTTTAATATAGATTTTTTACACTATACGAACCTAACAGTAACATAGAGCTGACTAAGGTGTAAAAAATGTTGTAGACTCAGCTCCAAAAGAAAATTAGAAGAGTAACTGTTACAAGTTGTAAAAAAAGTTGTTATTCTTTGAAAATCGACAATTAGTGAGATTTTTTGTATAAGGTATCTTTTATCATTTTCATGGAACTCTTTTAAAAATTTCAAAGTATTGTAAACCTGTCTTTATAAGAGTATATATTTTTATACTTACTTTCGAAAAAAGAAATGAGAATTTATTAAAGAATTTTATTTATATCTAACTTTAATATTTTCGAATATATAATAATAGTATACACTATCTAAAAATACTTTCAGTATTAGGATTTTATGATAGTATTTTTATAATATAATGAAAAACTTTAATGCTTGCTACTGTGTGCATCAATATCTCTGTACATATACTCAAAATATCTATACAAAATATTTTGACTTATGTAAAATAAAAAAATATAGTTCTGGAGTTTGATAAATGAATAATAATTAATTTATACGTATAGTAACGAGCATTCTATTAAAATTTCAATATATTTAATTACTAACGATAAGGTCAATCATTAAGAAAAAGGATGTTTTAGATTTATCTGAAATTATAAAAATTTATCAATTGCATCTTTAAACTTTTTTATTAAACTAATTTATTTGATAAAACTTTCATTATACTGTGTAAAAATGAGTTCTGTTGAGTTTAAAATATAATATCTATAGTAATATTATAGAGAATATTGTATTTATATTCAATTATATAAATAATGAATTTCATTTAGGATTTAATTTTAATTTGTATTGAATTGAATTTGTATTAACTTCTATTGAAAAAATAAATATATGCTAAGTTAAAAGCCGATTTAGAAGTTACTTTTAGAATATTTTCCTGGGTTAATGATCTAAAATTAAAACTTATATATATAGAATGAAATTTATTTTAAATTTTCGCTTAAATTTACCCAAAACATCAAGTTATAATGAAATTAATGTTAATAATTACATAGGAATTTAAAGAGTAATGGTTACTTTAAAAAAGGACTCGAATTCATTTTATCTATACGTAAAGGAAACGTTTTTATCTGAATTTAAAAATTATTATTGTTATACAATGGGAATGATTACATAAATCTAAAAAAAATTTAATCTATTATTTTAAATGAAAAGCTACTTTTATTAATTATCTTTCGTCATGATATATTTTATAGTAAAAGTAGTATATAGATTTTCATTCAAAATAGTTTATCAAATTTATTAATACCATTCATGTTCGCCAAAATATTTTATGTATTTTGTTTGCATATTCTATTATAATATTTAAATAATGTTAAGTATTATAATAAAAAAGGAAATATAATATATTTCGTATCAATTAATACTAATATTCTTTTATTCTTTGAAACGAAATTAAAAAATTATATCCTAAACAATATTATTATTTATTGTTTATGAAGAACTTATAACTTTATAAGTATTCTGTGCCCTTTAATGATAATTTATTATTTTAAACTTTTTGATAGTACCGTTATAACTAAAGTTCGACAAAATACTTGGAAAATTTCAACAGTTAGCTTGGATCGATTTTTAAATTATTAATATTTATAAATATTATTTAGTGTTAATAAAACTGTTCTATTTCACTGTATTGCTTAACTAGTAATTTCATTAAATTTATATGATATACACTTATATCTTTTTTCCTAATTATATGATAAATATAAGTATTTCGAATTGAAATATAATCCCATAATCACTATTAATGTCAAACGTATTTTAGAATAATAAGTTAAAGTTAACTCAAATTTCCTATTTTATTCATAAAATATAATTTTCTCCACGAGTAAAGTAACAATTGAACATAAATATACTTTGTTTAATTGACAATGAAAACTAATAAAATTTTTACTTATGTGAAATGCATTTGTATATTTATATAATACATTTACAATACATTTATGTAATGACAATATGTTTATATTGTATATATAAGTAATTTCTTTTATTAAGTTGAGCGTAGCAATACTTATACTTTAGAATGAAAAAGGTGTTCATGTTCCATTTTGAACTTAAAAGAAATATATAAAAGTGTAGTTACGTGGGACATTCAATTACGACACCTCTATACAGCAAACGTGTATCTTACTGAAAGCTTTTTCAATAGCTACACTCTACCACATGCAATTCAATATCTAACAAGTATTAAGTTAACAGCCTTCCACTCGAATATCCACAAATCTGAACACTTTTATTGGCTCTATATTTTTCTATATTCTTGAAAAAATACTTATTTATCGAGAGCTCAGTGTAGATGAAGAGGGAGTAAGTTATGCTATAGATGTTAGCTTATCGTTATTGATCTTTTAGATTTTTCGATTTCTACTTTCTATTTTGTTTTTGTTAATATAAATTCGTAATTTTAATAGTTCTCCTCGAAATTATTAAATTTATTATAAAATTTTTATATGTAGACAAATGATATTTAGATGCTGTTGAAAAAAAGAGAAAATAAGAGAACGTGATATTTGAGAAACATGTTTGCCTTCCATTAAAATTTAATATCAAGTTCAGAATCGAGACTAAATGTCAAAGTACGTTTATTGTATGTAGAATTGTAAAGCAACCTTCCTTGAATTTGCAAATAACACATAATAATTTCAAATTTTCTATATTTATAACCTCAAAATTGAGCAAAATAAAAATAATAAATTACAAGTCTCACTTAATATACTTAAAACATTAATAAAAATAATGGCTATTTGTGTAACATATTTTTCAGTCTTCGTGATATTTCAAAACAATAAAAGTTTATATATCAAAATGATACTTTCTTTACAGAATTCTCTCCATTGTAGATTTCGCCAATGCTTAGTGTTACTAATCTTTTGACCAGCTAACTTTTTCCATTATACCAATCAACCTCTTAACAACTTCACTTTTCTTATATATTCGGAGCTTTCAGTGTATTTATCTCTGTTAACTCTTTACGTTTATAAATTAATTTTGTTATATATTTACTAACAGAATATTCATCTTCTGGAACTATTTAGTCAATCAAATATTATTAATAACATAAAGCTTTAAAATAAGATAGTTTGACTTTCATTAAAGATATTATTAAAATTTACTTTAAAAAATCTGTCCTCTTATAGATTGCGGTCAACAATAATAATTTAGATATGTTAATGTTTAAAAATGATTTAACTTTTCAAAGTGATTTAATAATTAAAACTTCATATATTAATTTTCATTATATATAAAAAATTGAGTTTTTATGTTTTCTATACCATAACGGATACGTTATGTTACAATATATTCATTTTAAATGTAAATTGAAAAATGTTTAGAGCATGAATAATTTGTGCTGAAGACAATAATTATTTTTATTTTGGGTTCAAAATTAAATTGAGCTCATAATATATGATTGAAATGAAAGTATTATAGTGTAAAATTCAGTTACCTCAGAAAATAGATTATAATATAATTTGTAAATCATCTGCTAAATTATCAAAATAGTCTTATAATATGTAATTATATTTTATATTATATATATATTAAGTAATAATTAAATTGTTAAGTAATAATGAAAAATGAATAATTTTCTTTAAATAACTGTTCAAATAAAGATATTTTGTTTAAGAAATACAAATACTTACTTAAAAATTTGAGATTTTAATGTATTTATTTTACATGAACGGTTTTAAATTTCTTTTTTTCAAAATGATATTTTTTATTTTTGTCTAATATATACAAGGATAAATACTTAATAATTTTTCGTGACCATAAAAATATCACTAATAAAAATCTTTTATAATTGTATACTTCTTAATATGTTTTATTATTTGAATAATAAAATGATATTAATTATGTAATGTTATGCGGTGCTGATAGATTGGTGGGTAGGTAGGAGGAGAGAGACTCGGACGTATGTGTGCTCTTCTCGATCATTGATCTTTTCCTGCTTATTCGTCCTTCTGGTGTCGGCGGTGGCTTAGTCCCTCGTGCTCCCTGATTGTCCGGAGTCGGATGGTTCGACGTTGGATCAGATTCGTGGCGGAAGGAGGAAGCATGATGAGAACGGGGCGAAATAAGCAAGGCGTTTTTTATTGAATATTAAAATTAAAACTATTTTTATTCAACTCAAACTTACAAAGATTTTTTTTATTTTACGGTCTGCTTACCGTTTACGAAACATTTTTAGTTACAGTGGTGAATTATACGCTATCGTAGAATATTTTGCAATGATTATAATTTTATGTAAATTCTCAGAAAACACGGTGGTAGCTTATAATTTTAATGGCGACGGTATACAATAAACGCGTCGCTTTCTTACATATTAGACGGTGATGTTTTACAATAATAATCGATCGTCGATGACATAGTAAATGCGGCGATTTCGAAATCATTAGATGGCGGAATTAAAACATTTATCGAACGGCATCTGTACAATGCGGATTTATCTGCGGGACTTACTCGCTTTGTATCACGGCAGAGACGGCGGGCAGAATCTAGCCAAGAGGCTATGTCTCCGGAGCATGATCGGGAAACCTTCGCTTCCCAAACTCCACCTCCAACACTCTCCTCTGCGTGAGCGTGCCCTTTTTATATGTTTCACAGGCGCATCCCCTCACACTTTCGTACTCGCGAACATCGAGGAAGGGTTGCCTAGCTTAGGGGCATTGCACTTATGGGCCGTGGGCAAGGCCGGTGGTGGGGAAATAGTGGCTGCAGTGGCGCAAGCGCGTCGCTTTTGCTCGCGCAGTCTAGCATTACGCTAGCTAGGGCATAGCCAAGGTTGAACGCACAGCAAAGACTTATCTCCACGGCTCCATGCTCTCTCTCACTCACACGTTCGTCATCCTCTCTCGCTTGAATTTCGAGCCACGTACTCCCACTATGCAGGCATTCTCTCACTCGCACTTGCACTTTTGCGGCCGACAATACGCCACACACATTTTCTCACTCGCACTCGTATTCTCGCACACAAAGGTTCACACTACACACAACTACACATTAAGCACTCAGAGTTGTTTTCACTGTCCGCGGCGGGTGTAGGGTCCGGGCCTCTTCTTCGTTTTTCTCCCGGCCCTTGATCCGCGACACTGCTGTCCTTTCGCGACGAATTCATTTGTCGCAATTAATATATTATAAGAATAATATTTTATTAATAAAAAATCATTAACGACTGTACATTATGTACGTGTATATTTTATTCTGTAATATTATATTATAAAATTTTCTCTTTACATATTAAACAAAATATTTTCATATTGAATATGTTATCTTATTAATTTATATTATTATTATTTGCCTTTCTTTTAATACATCAATATTGAACGAATAAGAAGTTGAATGAATTATATTAAAATTAAATATTACATTTAACTCCTGTTCAATTGAATTCAAGTTTCAAGTCAATTTATATCAGATTGAATAGTTCAAATCATATTCAATTAAATTCAATATTAAATTTATATTTAATCTTTAAATTAAAAAAATTTAAATTTAAATATATTATTATATAATTTAATAATACAATAATAATTTTTAACATCTATTTTAAGTGCATATGCTAAATTCTTTATTAAAGAAATGTAAATTTTATTCACTATTTTATTGGTAAAATAGGATCATCAGTAATTTATTATTCTTCCTATTTATAAATTCGGTTCTTAATATTTTCATTTCTACAAAATAAAGTTGTTTAAATTTATAATAAATAAACAATTTAGATTTTAATTGTTTATTTTCAAAACTTATAGAAATTTAATCATTTTTATATAAGATTTTATGGAATATTTCTAACAATTTTTCTTATCAATATAGTTAACAAAAAAGAATATGATTGAGAAATATAAATATTTTTAATTATTTTAATAAATATACTATTTATTTTAATATATCTTGATTTGGCTTAGGATTTCTCTTCTTCATTAGTTTAAGTTTAAATACTTTTTCAATCTGCATTTTCTTTCTTTTTACAACGAGAGACTGCGAATTTGAATATTATTATAATTTTCATTATTATATTTATTGCAAATTATATATCGCAAAATACCGTTTATTGATAATATATAATTATCTTATTATTCGTCTTATTTTCTTAAAATTATTCTATTATTTATTTTGGATACATCAATTAATTAATTTTATGTATTGATTTTTTAATAAGTAACTGAACCAGAGTCATTTTTAACTAAGACACGTTAATATTTTTATTTTTTAAAACTCTAGCTACCTATTCCTGTTTCGCGACATTCTTACTTTTAATTTGGCGTAATAGATATTGCGAATTTTTTTTTATATAAAAATACACGACGTTATCTAATGCTGAACAAGAATAATTTCTACCAAAATATTAATAATTTCTTTTTAAATATTTGTTTTTATTCTAGAAGACCACTAAATATATTATTTGTCATTATTTTCTAATAATATATATAACTGTTTCAGTTTTTTAGGCTCATTTTATATCGTACCAGCATATTTTTCTGGATACTCTTTTTTTTAGCTCCAAATAGAGAATTTGGAATATATAAATTAAATTAACTGATGGATTCATAACAAAAAAATTTTTGAATAAAATAGGAAATTATTAACCGGCGACAACACCTGGTTCAAATCGTTCGAAAATCTATACACTACGAAAGAAGTATATCCAATAGAATGTAATATTGATGCTAATGTCATATGCAGCCTGAAATCTTGTACCTGTCGAGTAATCAGCGTAGAGTACTAGCTTTAAGACAAAATTTAGTATTAAGAGAACTGAACTACCCAAGAAATTGTTGATAAATTAAATCTAAAAATGTATTTAAGGGTAACTAAAAGCGAAAGTTTCAATCGCTAGTGGAAGATCTCTGCTACGTTGATGAATAGCGACAATGTAAGAAAAATTTCTTTTATTACTGATAAATCATTGATAACTGCCAAAAGACTGAGAGAGAGAGGGAGAGTGTTAAGAAATTATTATTAAAAGGAAAATAAAAATAAAAAAACAACCTTTTATATTGGTATCATATAAATTTTACCATTAAACACTATAAATATTATCCATACAACAATTCGCTTTATAAGTCTGAAGTTTCCAACGTTGGAACATCAACGAAAAATTAAATTTTTTAAACCTTGAAATTTCTTGAAAAAAGCTACATAAACCATATAACTATGATATAATATTAACAAAAGAACGACGTAACCCTAAAGACACCTCTATAACCCTTATTAGGGAATGAAAAATTTAAAAAATGAAAAATTTCAAATGTTCACTAACTATCATAAACAACAATAATTATTATCTAATAAAAAGTAAATAAAATATTTTATTGCACATAGAAACTTATTATAAACAAAAATAAGTTGCGCCGCATAAGAGTATCTGCGGAAGACCGCCTCCTATAATAGACTATAAATACAAAAATTAATAATATTTTAACAAAAAAATAGCATAATTCTAATGCCCAAGAACTAAAGATTGGAATAACCAAAAAAATCTCCAAAAAAGAATTAGTAATATTGCTAAAAATATCCGCTAATAACACGTCCAATACGCTACCGATAAGCATATGCGTTTTAACACTTTATTGTTAATTTATTATTAATGAATATCGTTGATCATATCATAAGGAACAAATATTCCGATTAGCAACAAAATCTGGAGATCTCGTCATAGTTTTCAACAATGTTAAAGAATTCCACCTCCTATGCTTACGTAATACGTGTATTCTTGTGCCGCGCCACATTATTGTTAATTAACATATATTCTCGAGGCGTTAAACAACTTTTTATTAATGAATATCGTTGATCATATCAAAAGCAACTAATACCCTGAATAGTAACAAAATCTGGAGATCTCGTTATTGTTTAAATAACCGTTGAAATTAGCGCTGTAAATACATACGGAATTTGCATACCTGTATCGCGTCAGATTATTGTTAATTAACATATGTTCCTGGGGCATTAGACAACTTTTTATTATTGATTATTGATTATGCTTTTTAACTAAATGAGACAGAACACTAGTGGTGACGGTAAATAGTTTATATGTTGCATTGTTTATTCTAATCTTTCACATTTTTCGTAGGGTAGTAGACTCTATAAGAATTAGAAACGCATATATTGTAAACATAATGCGGTATTGCCGCGATGCAAAGTCTTGGAGTTACGTTTCCAACGACGATATCGTAGAGCTACAATTTTCACTGATTCGGACGTCGTACGTACAACTGGTTGTGTGTACGTATGTAATATGTGTGAATGTTACGTACTCGCCTGCTTGCAGTTTTGACTCGGAAATTTCTTTGGAGCGGACCATCATATACATATATCAATTTTTTTCAACTATTAATTATGTATCTATTAATTTTATCTTAATATTTTATCTTAATATCTTAATATCTTAATCTATTTTGAAAATAGATATATATAAGAAATATTAAAAACTTATTTTTTTATTTTTTTTGTTTTTCTCTTAGTTATTGAGCATTACTATTTTATATCGTTTTATTTATGAATATCATTGAAGATATAAAATAGAATAAATTACTCGAATAGCTACAGAATCACAAATTCTCGTCATAGTTTTCAAAAATTAAACAATTTCACCTCGTATGCTTACTTATTATGAATATTCATGTGCCACGACATATTATTATTAATACTAAAGATTTCTGTCTATTTTAAATTTACTCTATATTTTGGAAAATTAAAATAAGCTGATTGACATTTGAATAAAACTTTGTGTTTATGTAAAATCTATACAAGTACTCCACTACACTACTACCGAACTTCAACATGATCAATTCTATCCGATGGCGTTTGTGATTCGATTCTCGTTTGAGTGTGAACACTCTTCTCTACAGAAAATGTGACGATTGCTTTCAGACCTTCTAAAATGTCCAACATTTTGTAAGATGATGATTTTTCTCTCAGCAGACCACCACTAATTTTTACATGAAATGGTTAGATTTAAAAAAATTAAAATTACAATATATATACAATGTTGATTTTAATATGGTACCTTGACTATAGGCTTGATCCATCAAAATAAAAAAAAAATGAAAAAAATAAAATTCACATTTAAAGTATAATATTATTTTTAACAGATTATCCTTTCGAAAACAATGTATACTGAATTGAAAATTTAAAATTCAGTACCAGATTATATGAAATATTCTTTTGAAAAAATTATTTCTGAACTGAGCTGTTTTTATATGTGAAATGTGCATTTTGATATTAATAATGAAAATATTACACACTCCAGATGTGATATACATATGGAAGAAAAATTTAATATAATACATTTTTTTAATGATAAGTGTTTCTAATAAATAGATTTATTTTGAAAGTATCTCTTTGGTATTCAACTTATTTTAAGTAATAAATTTTAATAACTTAATTAACTAAAGATAGTTCATTATATATCTTTATAGTCACTAAAAAATTCAAAACAAGATTCCAAATATATATTTTAATGTTTTACAAGATAATAGTAACAGTTGTTGCAATTAATTCTACCTTATTACTAATTATTATTATTGCTGTATATACACATTTATTTATATAGCCTAAATAGGTAATATAAGGTGAAGGATCCTTACATATACAACGATTAACCTCGTGAACCCCTTGAAGAAAGAATACTTAGAGCATGGCAATTAAAAACCATGGATATATATTAAATTCGTAAATTTTAATTAAATCAACTGCAATTTGATCATTCTGTTTATTCTCTAAATACGTGGCATAATAAAAGTATGCAGATTTTTCTTTCATTTTTAACACTTATTAAGTATTTATCTCTTACTTATCTCTATAATTATTTATAGAGTATAAGTATTTTGTATAAGTAATTAGTATAAGTATAACTCTATAAGTATTTATCTCCATAATTACACATGTATGTACTTTATACAGCACATAATCAATTAATAATGTATGCAATTAGAAAAAATGAAAAGATGATAAAGAAAGGAGAGAAAATTCAGGATAAATATAAACTTTCAAAAATATATTAAAATAAAATTACAAAATCAGTAAATAAAATAAATAATAATTCAATTTTTAATCAAGTTTAGTATTAGTAATTTAGTATTCAGTAATAGTCAAGTTATATATTTTATATTTTTTTACGAATACAAATTTGCATATGAACAAATATGCATTGATTAACATATGTTACACTAATATGACTTGCACATGCATGGGTATAACTAATAAGAGTGCCACCAAACCTATCAACACGAAACACATAGAAGCGTCTAGTTGCTCTTTAATTGTATAATCTAAAATTATAAATTATTAGCTAGATAAATAGATAAACATACATATACATAATTATATTGTATGATATTAACTTATAAACAAATATTTTTCTTTCGAACTTCGAATTAAATAATTAATAAATGATACTTATCAAATATCATTTTTGACAATAAAGGGGATAAAATTAATGTAAGTTTTAAAATAATAGTTTTAGATATTTTTATTTCTCTCTAGTAATTTAGATAAATAATATTTCATTATTCCTAAGAGCATAAGGATAAGAGAACAATACATTCAAAAGAATATTTAAAAATGCTATCTTTGTGTTTAAATAGGATAGCCATACACTAAGATAAAATTGATATAATATCTTCCAGAATTATGATGTAGTTAAAACAAAATTATTTATGATATTACTTGTTCCAAAATTGATAATTACTAAGAACAACGTAGTTAAAATGCACATAAGTAACATTTATATATAAATTAATATGGAATTAAATTAAAATTTCATTTCATTTCTTACAGCAAAATACTTTTATGTTAATACATAATTTATAAATTTATTTTAAGAAATATAAAAGGTACAGTAAAATTGTTTAAGATTTATAATTAATATAATTATATGACAAGGAAGAAGGTGACTGTATATGAAATTAGTTGATTTATGTCAACATCATAGATCTTGATCAGGTATATATGTGTCTATATCAAAACGTGAAATGCTATACAATGAAATAACTAGGATTATAATTACTTATAGTCACGAAAATAAAAAAATGTATTAAAAAGGGACACGGTAAGAGAAAGAAGAAGATCGATATAACAGAGAGACATCAGGTAAGACACTATGAACTATGAAATTTGTAAAAATTGTTCTTATGTACTACAATTTTAAGATATCCAAATCATGATACATAACAATATTGATTTTATCCTTTGAAAAACTGGCACATGAAAAGTAAGAGAAAAAAGAACTCATAGCGAAATCAAGTATAAAATAAAGACTTAACAAATTATCTTACTTTTATTAGCGAACATTAATTAAAGAATAAAAAAGAATATAAAAGTTCATAAAATCATAAGAAAAATTTAAATAAAATTACACAGCTACTTGAAAATATAATTATCATTATTTGAAAAGTAATTATTTTAAAAAAGAGTCATAAGCAAATAAATTTCAGAAAATTAGATTGTTGTTATAAATCCTATATTTTTGTGCTAACTTCTTTTAGAGTAGAAAGTATATTTATTATATTCTTGTAATGGCATAATATGAAAAGAATTATGATTAGTTAATAAAATATAAAATAATGGTAAAAAATTAATGTATTTTTACGTTAAATTATTTTCTGTTAAACTCAGATAAAAAATATGTTCATAGATTCATCTTTTTAATATAATCATAAATTTTATGATTATATTAAGGAGATGAAATAAAAATGAATAATATACAATATTATTCATTTTTATATATAAAATTTTTTATATATTAGATATTTTATATATAAAAATATCGTAAACTATTGTACTGCTTTTATCAAAATAATAATTGAAGTAATTTTTAAATGAAATGATATTCTCTTGAACTTGCATACGATGTACCTATTTTGATAATATAAAATAATTTTTTATTTGTAAAATGCTTGAATTTCTATTTTTTTAGATAATTATTAGAGTTATAAGTAAAATTTATTGGAAATTATAACTTTTAAAATCAATGTTGTCAATAAAAATTAGTAACAATTATTCTCGTTACGTTTGTAAAAATATTTAATCAAATTAAATACTGATTTAAAGACTCTTAGTTTCTATGCAAGTCATAATATGATAATATGATAATAACAGAATTTAAGTAATAATAAACTGTAAGTAAATGTTTTATAAAGGAACTGCATGGGTCAAGTTAATAATCGAATAGCGGAAACTATAACTACAGAAATAATCATAGAATTACACGGACTGTATGAAACATTCGTGTGTAGGTACGTATCTGCGACATTGAAATTTTAACAAAATAATGAATTATATTTATCTTGAGAATAGTAATTTATAAAAGAACTAATAAAAGCATTAGTAGATAAGCGATGCTGCTCAATTAGGTTTCGAGTACGAGCAATTTTCAATTATATATGTAGTCACCCAGAATAGAACCGATCACATTCAATAAAGATATTTAACTATTAATTTAAATTTTTTAAATACTAATTTAACTTAGTATAAATATCTACTGATGGTTAGAGATCAGATGAATGAATTATATGAATTCATTCGCTTTGAAGTTAAGTACTTAAATTTTAAGTTTTTAAAACTACTTAAATTTTTACGAGTTTATAATTTCATCTATAAATTCATACGTTTTTAATTATAAACATAAATTAAAACTTTTAAACATAAATTAATGATTTTATTTTAAATTCCTAAAACATTGCTTAATAATAAATCTGAGATAAAGAATGTTTGATAAATTTCTGTGGTATGAGCATATCTTGAGGTGAATCATCACAATCTTATATAGATCATTTTTATTATATTATTTATTATATTATATTATTATTATTCCTTATCACCATGCATGGCATGAATTACCATGTATAATTAATTTAATGAGGGACAGTATATTTCATTCATAACCAATTAAAATGTTTAAAATATATTGTAATAAATTAGATTCAAACTGAATATATATGAGTTTAAATGATTTTATGTTAAAAGAGCTTATTAGTGATCAAAATATCTCTTAGTTTGAAAATTAAGACTGAAAAATTTATCAAAACGTTACAATTAATTCATTAATATTATTCAATAATTAGAAGCTTAGAGATTTGAAAATATTAAATCAATCTACAGTAAAAAATATATAAGTTAAGATTTTTAGTAACTTTCTTGGCTATACAATGATAATACATCACTCACTTATGAATACATTTTTGAAAAGCATTTTGATTCATAAATACATCTCCAATGTTCCAAATTTGACATGTTTATTTCAACACTATTATAATACAATTATATTATTAAAATAAATTTTAAAAAATATTTTTTAACGTACTAATTTATTTATTTATTGATCTATATAATAAGAATATCTTTCATTAAATAAAATTACAGCTAAAGAAGCAAAAAAACATTTTTAAACTAAAACATTTAATGTTGATTAATTATATTAAATACTATCTACATTATTATTGTTTTAAACATTAGGTTACCTTATTATATTAAATCTAATAAAATCTGTTTGATACAATGGATTCTGTTTATGAAATGATCATAATTTACTTTTTACAAATATAATTAAACTAATCATTAATTTATAATTACATTACCTATCAAACATTCATTGTGAACAATATTCTTCATTAATATATTTTAACTCAAATAACTGTACAAAAAATTGTACATAATTTACATAAATGTACCATTTATATGTCTGAATATTTATATCTGTAAAAGATTGTGTTAATTGTATGACACAGTAAATAGAAAAATACCAAAAATTGTTTCAATACAATGAAGGATCGATTTTCCCTTGATTTATGATAACTAATTCTTAACAGCGTACAATAAATTTATGAAAGAGTAAATGTCCGTCATATGGTTCATAGCGCTAGTTTCAACCTAGTTGAAAACTAGAAACTAGTCTTTGTGTCAAAGTTAATAAAAAAATTTTAGTCATATCGATTTGAAAATTTAATAGAATATCAGTGTAATATTACAATTTAATGAAATGTAAAAATAATCAATCTATTGAAAATTATAACTTCCTATAATACTTTAAATATAAGTTAAGATATATTATGTTATAACTTTTGCGTACATCTATAGAAATATAAATAATAATACACAAATGAAAAATTACTTTTCTTGAATTTTCATCTAGAAATAATTAAATTTTGTCCAATATTGATTTAATTACCAGTAAAACTATGTCATTATCGGAAATAAAACTCTAGAATTTAAAAAAATATGTTGCTAAAATGTATTCAATTCATGCACGAACAAACAAACACTAAAAAACATATTAACTAATTGGCACCTGCTTTGCATTTATGCAAATAACCTCTTTCATAATATAGTTTATTATATAATAATTCGTTACTAACATTTGTAGCTTAACGTTAATACCAGACATATATGTGCTTCTATATTATTAATTTTGTCAATACAAAGTAGAGAATTATTACTTTTGCTCTGCCTTTTTATTATCTGTTTATGGATATTATTTTTAAGTTTTTCTTTTTTAGCTAATGATTCGACTTTGTTATTTATAAGAGCTAAAAATAATTTTATGTTAGTTATTAATCTTATTCAATTAGTTTGTAAACTATCCAAATTCTTTTTAACAATATGCATAAAGTTCCAATAAATTTTTCATTATATATATGAAGTAAATAATGGATTATTTTCTATGTAAATAAAGTTGCTACTGATGAAAAGAGAAATAACATCTTAATCAGAGTGAGATATAGTGTCAAGGTTCAAATACTTAAATGTTATATGTTGCAAATTCTTATATGATACATATTTTTATAAGATACCTAAATCTATATTTTTTAATCCGGGTGTCACGTTACACTCTCTTCATATGTGTTATAAAGAACATAACTAAATCCTGTTGTATACCCACGTAGTCTTATATAGAATTTGATGAATACTAATTTGTTTATTTAGTAGATACATAAATTTGCAAAAAACTACAGTTAAAGTACTAACGAGTATCGAATATAATACATGAAGAAACTATTATTATAAATTTGAAAATTCGTTATAAATAGATTAGATAAACTATTAGTTTTCGTACACTACTATTTCTAATTTCTACAGAAATAAAGAACTGTTTCAAATTCTATGTAAATTAATTGTAGGCTGAATATTCATAGATATTTTTAGATAAAATGACGAATAAGATCTTTGCAATATGCGATTCGCATTTACAACCACAATTAATAATTTAGAAGCATCTATACGTCTGGAGTAGATTACTAAAAATATCCTATTATTCATAATTAAACATTATTTAACAATTTTACGTTCTCTTCTCAAAAGCTGCAATTTCAAAATCGATTATCACGCACACTGAATCACTTTTAAATTCAATTTTATTGAAATCTCATATATTAATATAAAATGCACTTTCATACATGGAATATGAGTAGTTTTTTCACGAAAATAAAACATTTTAGTTTTAACAGTTACAATTTTCTTGTAGAATTTTTATTTGTATCTTTATAAAATGATGGTCTAAAACATTTTATATTCAACTGGGAGTTTTATGTAGCCACGGTTTATAATCTCTTAATAGTTTTTTCAATTCAAGAAAAAAAGTCAAATTTATTATTATATTGAGGAAGGAAAATTTCGCATATGAAGCTTTTTTGACCATACGATTTCTGATATTAGTTAATAAGAAACTTTCTATCTTTTAAAAGCGTATCTATTTATATTGAATTTGAATTGTATTTGTATATTTGAAGAGTAGAAAACTGAAAATTGAATAGTTAGCATTATTAAAGTTTGATGAGTGTTTCACATATAAGAGCACAACAACTTATTATTTGTGAAATTTGAAATTCTAAATAGGTTTCTATTTCTTCTTTATTATTTTTTAGAACTCGATAGAATAATACAATAATTTAAATTATTGAAAAATAATATTTCATAATTAAGATTTAAAATATTTAAAAATAATCTAATTTACTACTGACATATTAAAATTTGTTTACTTAATATATATTCTTATGAATGTGAATTTAAAATAGAATTGGAAATAAGTACTTACCAGAACATAAACAGCAAAGGGCATGACAACCATAGCTACCAGAAGATCTGCCACAGCAAGGCTCACAATGAAATAATTTGTAATGGTCTGTAAAGTTCTTTCCCTTTTCACTGCCAATATGACTAGTACATTACCGAAAATTGTTAGACAAGGTACAACAACCAAAATAAGAGCCCACCAGTTCTTTGTACCGTCATTTTTTACAGTTGCTACGCTATTAATGCACTCACTATAATTTCCTAAACTGCTGTTAAGCGTGCAGCTAATATTTCCAAAGATTGAATTGTTATCACTTTCTATGTCGTAATATGAGGTAAAATTCACGAGAGTACTGTAATTCAACTTATTGATATAATCGTTTAAATCATCGAAAACGAATAAATCCGAGATAATTGTATAGTTATCAGTCATTGTATCACTAGAAACAAAAGCTGCTGCTTCTGGTAATGAATTATTGTTATTGATTTTATTGATCCAATCAAATTCGAAATCAAGACTGCTATGAGAGTATTCGTTTCGAAGATAAATACTGCTATTATTGCCATTGGTATCTCTCTGGTAAACGTTAAATGAAGATTGGTCTACATTATTTCTGAAAGACACATTCGTTATATTTTCAAATAGTAGACGTGGGATCATTTCGGTAATCGATTGATTTTCCATCTGTACTTCGTAAACGTGGACAATTTTAAATTAAAAAGAGATAAGTTTTATTTATCAACTAAACGGATCTTTAGCTTTGTATCACCATTTGATACGATCATATGCAATTTTTCCTTGATCCTCATTTTTAAATGTATATACGTTTTCTTCTAATAATTTCTTTTCTTAAAGTAGTGAATAATAATGCCTTTTTTATGCCTACTTTCTTTAATTGAATAATAATATGAGGGTTCCATCCATGGGAGAAATGTACAAGGAAAGTTTGCAATACCATCCACGTAATGTAATCCAGGGATTTTATCAGTATATCTGAAACATCATACAAATTATTAAGTTAAACTACTAATAAGTATTGCATAATCAATATATAATAATCGTTTGAAATATATGACCTTTAAATTGGCAATTAAATTAAAAAATCGAAGCTATATAAACTCTGTATATTATAATATATTTCTAATTATTATAAAATTTAATTAATTCATAAAACATAATATTTAAATATAGTAATATATTTTTAGAGAGAAATACATCGAATATCAAAATAATTATATTTTATAAAAACAGATTTTATCTTATGTAAAATAGATATAATGCTCTTTATACATTTTCAAATGCTATCAGTATTATTTTAAAACTTGGCTCGAAATATAGTATTGAAGATAAGTAAAATTTTGATAAAAATAGATTTCAAAAAGTATTTATTATATATTGAGCACTTTCTAGTCTTTTAAATATATTTTAATTATAATAAATAAATATTAAATATAAAAGCCTTATCAGTTAGTATTATTTTATATGCAAATCGAAGACTGGTATCATTATATTCAACTGGGAAAACTTCGAAAAAATTTTTAAAGATACTGACTTACGATTATTAAATAAGAAACACTTTATTGGTAATTGTGTTAATTTTTCCAGTTATTCACCACGTATAAATGTTGATGTTATAATCATCTATGCACGTACAGATGAATACCTAATATTTAAAAAAAGCATTATACTTCAAAGCATTATACTTGTCTTTATAGAAATTTATTCTATTTTATTTCATCGCGTAAGTTATATTTTTTTGAATAAATGAAGTTCCTTAAAGAATTTTTTGGATCTTTTGTCAAATAGTGGACCATTTCAAACCTCAAAATTAAAGTTTTTCCGCTATTCGATCAAAATTTTTTACCTAATATTTAGTATGCTCATCTTAAAGTGAAGGACGTATATATTACCATAGATAGAGATTGTGGAACACCTTTCGCTAACATTAGTAAACCTGAATACATTGATTGCATAAATAATAATATTCGTTATGAAATTATAATATCCATAGAAATGCATCAATACCCTACTATTGTTATCATTTAAATGATCGCTCGGATGGATTATTATCCTACAACCTTCAATGGTTCCCGAAAGAACTATTATGAGGTATTTGAATCCTCGTATTTGCGAAATCCATAAGTTAGATAAGTTGTGAGACTAATATTTCGCCAGAGTAAACATTTTCCCTAGGTTAGGACAGAAAATATTACTGGTAATTGATGAAGAACCGATTGATACATCAACCCAATTTGGTTGCCAAATAGTCCACATTTATATGAAAGTATAAGAACTTTGATAATATCAAGAATGTTTCAGGAAGAAAGATAATCTACAGCCTCATATATTCGATTTTATCGGCAGTTGGTATAGTGGTATAAAGATGGAAAAGCAATCACCTAGATCTTATGGGCGATAAATGCGAAGAGAATATCTATATTAAGGTAAGATCGTAACCTTTTAGATCTGCAATGAAGATCTACAGGCATTCCAAAAAGTTATGATCTGGTTGGAAATAAGCAGTTTGTAGAATCCCAAAGAGCTATTATCAATAATAGTCATGCTATTGCCACTCAATATTATAAATATTATATATAAGATTGGAATCCCGCAGTTGTTTCTTGATTACAATATTCTAGAAGCAAGTTAAATGATCTAATTACGGACAAAATTCTTTGAATGTGATTAATTGGAGTGAAATTTTTATTGGGATATTTCATTATTTTTTAAATTCAATGAAGAGTTAAGCCAAATCGTCAATACTTTCAAGCTCCTTCTTGCAAAACCATATCGTTTTCATTATAATCTTTGGTTATTAAGCTAATTACTAATATTTTATTTAAAATTATCTTGATTTTGTTGTAAAGGAATCCTTTGGTTCAAAATCATTTATAGCGAATATAGTTTATAAGATCGTTAGCTAAATTTCGTAGTTGTTAAAAACTGAATCATTCAATCTTCAAAATCTTTTTTTCTGTAAGATTTTATTTGAATCTATCAAACCAAAGCTATTTATTTAATTAAAGTATATATTTTGATAATAATTTAAAAAGTCGTTCTTTTTAATCTCAGAATATAATTAAGATTAAAAATTCTTTAGTATAAACGACTCAAAAACTAAAATACATTCAATATAAATTCAAAACAAAAATCTACTTGCTTACATAAAGTCATAGTATACTCGACAATAATCAAAAAAATAATTTTCTTTTTTATAGTTTCACAAAGAATTTTTGATTTACGTAAAAATCCGAGTCATAACTTTAGAAAATAATGTGAATTATTTATAAATACATATTTATTTTTATAAATAAATACATAAACTTCATAAATAATAATATATATATATATATTTATATATTTATTCTTATATATTGTAATAGGATAATTATATAACTACTTATGAAATCTGAATCAATCTAGGATTTGTAAAAACTTTGCTTCTCCTACTCTTGAAAATCAAGTTTACGTTAATTTCGTCGATTGAATCGCATCGATTGAGACTCAGTTATACAATATGATTGAGTGCTCGTGCTAGTGAAAATGTTCAAAAGAAATAATATAATTCGAGGATCGCAAAATATTTTAATAAAATTAAATCTGCAAAAAATATAATTTATTTAAATAATTCTAGCAATATATGTTGTAATGATCCAAATATACCATTAAAAACAATAAGTGATATTCCATGTATACCAGTATAACCAAATTTCTTAATTGCGAATAAACTGTAATATTTATAATCCTAGCCAAAATTAAGTTCACATATAAACCTCATGGTTGCTTTCATTTACGTAAAAACAAATTTCTGATACTAATTCATTTATTACTAGATCTTCCTTTATTTACGAAGGTAAGCAATATAAATAATAAAGATACATATATAAATTATACATGAAGGCTCAAGTGTATATATGTTTCTGACATCATGAATTTGATATAATTCTTATAAAAATTGTAGATTGTACAATAAATTTTTATTAGTTATCTAAATATTCAAATACTTTTAATATTTAAAAAGTTAATGTCTTCGAAAGTTAATCGTAAATGCATCTTTTTACATAATATAGCAATAAACTTTTTAGACAACAATGCTTTCTTATTTGTTATAATTTCTTATGATTGAACTTGAAGAAATAAACTTAAAAGAAATACATAACACTTAAAAATTTTTTAAAAATCACTTTTTATGTATTAGTGTAATTATTATTAAATTTACAGAAATTAAATAATATTACAACCAATATTATAATAAACATTATTTTTTATTTACAATAATCATCGTTCAATTATTAATTATATTAAAACTACTTTATATTTATTGATTCATTATATTTATTGAAATATAAATAGAATAAATTTTCAACAAATTTATTATTATACTAAATGGAAAATGTAATTAGTGTCCGTTCTTTATTTCTGAGTAATATGCATTGCATTGCAGCAGTAATAAAGTACTTACGAATCGTCTCATTTTCTATTTATTTCTACATTAGTAATTCTAAATATGAATTACGATGAATAAGTGTTCGAGAAAGTAATTCTAATTATATATATATATATATATATATATATATATATATATATATATATATACTTGAGTTATAAATTTATAATTTTTGGAGCTTGACTCGATACAGAAGCTATAGTTTCTATCTTACAATTTTCTGCGTGCTTTTATTAAAATGGATTGGATACATATTTATATTGATATGAACGCAACATATTTCAATAAAATACTACGCAATAAAAATACTCTAATTAAATCATATAAGCAAAAAAATCATTAACCATAATATTTTTGTTTCATCTATTAATTTATCTGGAACGTATATGTAAATATCCTCAACGTTTAATTCGACAGCTAGAAAAAATTGTGCTAAGAATCATGATTAAAAAAATGAATTTTATTAATAGGTTTATTAAATAAGATATTCGATGCGGATTGCGGATACGTGATAAATTTTTTCTATAAAAGGACATATGAATATATTAAACTATACAACTTTAGTATTTACGCTATAAAATCTAATTGTTTATTCATTACAACTATTAAAAATAATTAATTTCATTCTAATCAATACTTATTAATATTTTATACCATGACAATCTTCATGCACATGCGCGCGTATGTGCATTTGTATGTATATAATAAAATACAAAATTAATCGAGGTAATTTAACGTCATAACTAAATGTGTGATTTCGCTTAGAACTCTATGAATATCCCTATACTTACACTAAATACCCCTATACTTCTAGACTAAATTTTTAATAAACGAGTAAGAAATTTGAACTACTAAATTTCGTAATAAAACATAACTGTGTAATATTCTTAAAGATACATTAAACATGTAGAAATAAACTTCTTCAATGAGTAATTAAAATTCTTTCTCGTACATGAGAATCTAAGAGATAGTATTATATTTTTCTTAAACTTTTTATATACGTGAATAAAAATGTAGTTAATACAATATAAAATAATGTATTTAAAATCATATGTCCTGAGAAATAAGCATATATCTAAATGTCAAATGAAATTACATGTATATATAAAAAAACACGTAAAGTAATTGTAAAAATGTATAAAAAAATTTATGCTTTATTTAATAATGTTTAATAACATAAAGTATTAAATATTTTAAAAATTTAGAAAAAAATTGAAAAATAAAACTCTAATAGACAACTGTTTTCTTAATTAGAAATTTTTAAGAAAAACATGAAAACCTTAAAAAATAAAGGATATATAAGAATCATAACAATCTAAACTAATTATGTAATGACATTTGATAACGATTTATTTATTTGAATGTTAAGTCACTTATAAGTCTTTTTTTGTGATATAGAAATAAATTTTCTATTTTAAAATTAAATGTTTAATATTTTAAGAGTGGTGAATGACTCAGAGAAAGATATAAAGAAAAAGACAGAAACAAACAGAGAGAGAGAGAGAATAGCAGCAGAAAGTGTTATAAAAATTAAATGATGAATGACTACAAGGATTAAGGTGCAAGGCGTTACTGAAATGATAAAATTGGTGCAATACCAGAAATTAACAATGTTACATTTTCTATCCATAAAAGTATGAGTATATGAAAAATGATGCTGCAATGACATAAGAAAAAATTAAAAGCTATATCCTTTATCAATAGAAATAAAGATAAAGCTACTGAAAAAATTATTGTCCATATTATCAAATAAGTTAAAAGTATTGAAAAACTTTTATATGTAATAACAGCACGCCAAGTCATGTGCTGAATAATTACTTCATAAGAAGTTAATTATGAATAACTAGTTGGATGAGATGCTTTGCTTTGTGGTACAATAGCAATCATGCCAAGTTAATCTGTAGTTCAGTCAAATGGAGTGTTTTATTTAGAATTGACAAAAAATTATATTATCGCTTTTAGTACAAGATATGAATATAAATCAAATAAAGTATTTATGACAATGACCGACTGTATCTCACGCATAATATTAGAACATAAGAAGTATCTCTCTAATAAGCTGCAAGTAGTATTCGAGATTCATCGTTATAATAACAATATTATTTTAATCTCTTTTTCCTTTTCACAATGTAGGCTTTCTCCAAGTGTATTATCTGTTGACTGAAGTCTGTACTATCAATAGAATAAAGATATCCTCAGATTATCTCCATTTGGAGTAATTTGACAATTATTTTGATCTAGAATACTCATCAATCTACAGTACACAGCAGATCGCAGCTTCAGCTTTTCGAATTTAACGTCTGTCACTATGGCTGTTTCACGCTTGGAATCAGGTATTATCAAGTTTTGCAATTCTTCGTATCTCGGGTTTTCTAAATATCAGGCGATGGTGCAACTGATAAAAATGTATTCTTCTTAATCCTCCAGGTTTCTATTTTCTAACGTTTTTCTTCAGAGTAACTCAGCATTACACATGTTATTGCCTTCAACGTATCTTATAACTGGATAGGTTGGAGAGAATCCTGGATATATGGGTCCATTCACCGAGGAAACTGATCATTGATTTATCTGATTTCAAAGCTAGGAAGAATAAGTTTGACGTAAGTTCATCTGATAAAATACCGATGCATTGGTACTAGTACCATCTTGTTCAGCGGTTTCTTTCTAGTATCAATGCCTGAGGATTGGTCGCTAAATGAGAACGATCACCTTGTTTAGCTTCTATTTCTTTCATGATGAATAATCTATAAATTTATTCAAATAATCTTTGGGTTTCTGGAAGTAGAAAAACAATGTAATATTGCAGATTTTACTAGTTATGGTTTTGACCTTCTTATGCAAAATTTTTGATCGCGAACGTTAAAATGAGATATCGCTTAACGAAGTCGTAATTTCGTTACTACCCTGTGTATATTTGCCTAGTATTAGAATAAAAGTTTTTATTTATAAATTTAAAATATATTTAAGAATTATAAATATATTGATAATTTAGAATGAATAAAAATAGTAATAACTAATATAATAAGATGAATTTTTATTAATAATGATGTATTTAACTATAAGTAGTCAGTGAACAAATATTTTCAGTTCATCTTATTTTTATTATAGTATCATCTTACTAATAGTGACCTTAGAGAATAACTTCTTCCCAGTAAATTATGCCAGTACAACCATTGAATTAGTTGATTTTGTTTCGAGTATCTTATTGTAGACATGTAGTATCTACAAAAGCACGGTGGTATAATCTATAACATTTGTATTCAGAGAACTTCGATTTTGGTATTATTTTGCATATCAAAATTTTGTCTAAACTCTTTGAATTTCGTAGAAATTTATATATTCGAATTCAAATATGAAATTTTTATTGAATTTTTTTAAGTGACTAATAATATACTTTATTTTATAATCTTCCACGATGTAAACATCTTCTAGAAGTTTATTAAAATAATTGGCAAATACTACTCTGTAATACATGAATTTTTAAATCGTAAAAGAAATATTGCAATGTATATGTGGAACATTTCAATGAAAGAGTAAAACATTAAATCGAAAGAAAAACGTAAATATAGATGTTTTATTAGCCACTTTATGTCTCATATTTCTTCAAACACGTGTATATTTCTTCTATTTAAGAATTAGTTTGTCGAAATTTTATTGTATGAGATATTAAAAATTTTTCTAACAGATTTAATATTAAAAATTTCTTTTTAAATAAAGAACTAGACGTGTCTAAAGTTTCGGTATAAATTTTTTTTTTTTTTAACAGACATTGCACTTTCAAACAAAGTTATACATTTAAAAGAAATGGATTAAAATTAATTTAAAATATTCCCAGATTTCACGTGTATGGATTCTTTCTTTCTAATTTAGAATTGATTGCAAAAATATTTTGAAAAAAAACATAAATATATATGGATTTACGCAATATTATCTAAATATATTATGGTAATAATATATAATAAAGCTTTGATTCAGTTTAATTTTCATTAAGTTTAGATTTTTCTAGATTTTATTAAATATACATTACTATTATATTATTTTTAATAGTTAACGAATCAAGTAAAAAGTTTCTATTTTAGTTACTTATAAATTATAGATAAATAGCATTTAACTTGATTATTTAACTCCGGTTATTCTTCGAATGATCGGCTCTGTAATGGAAAATTAGACATGAGTATTATAGACATAGTATAGTATAGTTCATAAATCATTATCATGTAAAATATATTTTAGGTATAGTAGCTGAATAAATTATATTATCAAAAGCATATTTTATATATAAACTATATCAAATTATATTAATAAATATATTCTTAATATTAGAAAATATCTTAAAAAACCTAAGAAAACTGTAAGAGTTACAATGATTTAATTAAATAAAATTGTTATAAGATAAAATGTATGAATAATCTTTTTCTGAATATGAGTCAAAAGCTGAAATTTCATTTCTTGAGAGAATAATTTTTAAAATATTATAATCCGAAATTGAAACGTCAAATATTTTACGAGATCATTATTCTAAATACCATTAGGCAAATATACTTTTGTACTGATATTTGCGAAATAATGCTGTTTTTAATTATCTAGTTTTTCATTATTGTAGAAGAGAGTATTAATTGTACAAAATTTTACAATGCAAGATGTTTTTCAAAGTGTTTCTCTAAATCGAAAGTCATAAATATATTTTAACAAAAGAATTTTTATGTAAAATAAAGCTTTTTGAAATTATATAAATATTATATGCTTAAGAGAAATAATTCTAAGTAAATAATTTAAAATTATTTGTTACGAGACTTTACGAATCATTGCATAAGTATATGCTAAATATGAGAACTTTTTTCCCCTCAATTTAAAATGGTAGCCGACATGATAAATCATGAATACAAACATGATATAATATAATTATATAACTGTATATAATATAATATTATTACTATTTTTGTCTTTCAATAGAATTATATGAAAATTTAATAATTAAATATATCTTACTTTCTTTTTAAGTATCACCTTATGTATCATGTTAAGTATCACCTCTACACTTTAAGTATATGAATTGCATGATATATATACTCATTTAATATATTATACTTTTTAAAGTTTATGTTAATGCTTTCTATAATCGCGGTCGTACAATTGAATAATTATGAAACCATTACATTCAGTATAAGCATATATTATAGGATGACATGCATTACACAGTACAGTTGAAGTATATAATGTAAGACTCAGCAAAGTACGTAGATACAGTTTGTATGGTTATATAATTTGCATGGTCATAGTTTCAGGATTTCAAAAGATCCTTTGATCAGTTTATTTTCAAACAATTGACGATTTTTTGACTTAAAGTAAATGTATACCCAAATATTTATACCCTTAAAAGTTTCGTAAAATTTAAAAAATTTTCAGAATATTAGAAAGGAGTTTTTAAATTATAACAGCGCATTAATCCTCAGTTACATTCTAAATATCAGGGTATATATTCGAGCTTAGATTATAAGTACTATAAACAAGCCATTAATATCATAAAAAAATCGTAAAAAATATTATCATTCATGAAAGTCAAAGATGTCATTTGTTATCTTTTACCGTTTATAGTGCAAATATTGTATACGTCGCTGAATATTATGTCACTCTTCAATGTTTTTCCAACTGATTTTTCATCTTTGATCGCGGTAAGATGCAATTGATTGTTGAATCTTTCCACTTTTGGCATCTTTTGCACAATTATATTCATTCTTTAGATGTCATTTGGCTTAATCGAGTAATGATAAATATATTTCTCAAACCACGCACTATATCATCGACTATATATCTTGCTATTTTTTGTTGTTATAAAGGATATTGCATCTATTCCCAAAGTTTTTTCATTTTTGAATGTTAATGTAAAATATTCCCTCATATTCTGTTGATACATTAATGATATCAGTATCTTCGTCACATTGAATTCTTTTGGCAGTCACGTACAAATCTAAGGCTGATTTTTTAGATAATTTTTCGTATTACAAACCTTTATTTGAATTAATTAAACCATAGTTAAATAGTTGTTTTTAATGGCGCCAATGTGCTTCAATACTTTTCAAGCTATTCTTGGATGTAAATAATATTTTTTGTCAAAAGAATATATTTGATAAACTCACAAGATTTTTTCTGTTCTACTTTTTTCACAAAAGCAAATGTAATGTTTTTTACACAATTTCTGTTCATAAATAAAATGGTCAAAGCTTTATGAAATGATAGAAAAATATTTAAGATTGGTTCTTTTTAAAAAGCATTCCGTTACTTTTTTTACTTTCTTCCGCTATTATTCTATTGTTTTATGTAATATATCTACATGTAATATAGGAAATGTTTATATATTAAACTCCTATCTTTCAAAAAATCTTCTATAATAATATAAGAAACATATTTGTAATTATTATATCATAAAATAAAAGTAGAGTATTTTGGAATTCTAAATAAAACTAAGAGGATGTAATTATAACAAGAAATGAACCTACAGTATAATGAATATAATATCTAATTGGACATTCTAGAACAAAAATAAAAGAAAAAGTTTTTTTAACTAACTAATGTTTTTAGTTTTTATATAAACTAAAATAAGTATTTATATAAATTTGTATAAATTAACTAGTTTTCTATGTACATTGGAGTGTAAGTAATTAGAATTTAATATTTCAGAAAAAACGTGTTAAATGAAATGTAGTGTGAAAATAAAAAGAGAAAAACAGGTAATTAAGGGGAAAAAAGTGAACGAGAATAATATAATATGTGAAAAAGAAAAGGAACTTCTCCAATACTTCGATGTCTTTCCATTGTCCATATACTACTTCTACGGTTTTTTCACCTTTCATTTGAGTTATAATAGCTACTTCAAAATATATTACAAAAGATTGCAGATGTCTATATCTATATCACCCGATATTTTATTGATTTAATGGAAGTTAATAAGGTAAATTAATATATAGTTTAAAAGCTTTTTAAGGTCAGTATCGAAATGAAGAGGGAATAGAGGGGGCAAGAGTCTTCATGAAAGAACTTAAGCTCTTAACTTCCGTCTTTCTATCTTTCATCTACACGTATAAATTTTTATTATTTTCTGTGTTTTCTATGATCATAAAGTTAATGTTATAAATTTTGTCTTTGTGGGTGATGTGCATTAAACTCTATATAATATTATTTTCATAAATATAAAAGTCAAGAAAACTTTTATTAAATATTGTGTAATATTAATTTATAAAATTATTTACCGTAGATTTATTAATATCAATATAAAAATTAATTATAATATATTTGTATTCATTTTCATCTATTAAATTTATATTTATTAGTAAAAAAATAATTTTAAAGAAATTGTGTAGTGGTTATTAAGTATTGTACACGATGAAGGTGGTAACATGTAAGAACACAAATTCTAAAAAGCGATCAACTAATCATTATGAAAAATCAAGGCGGGAAGATGGAGATGGTCCACCGTTTGATGAGATTAGAAGTTCTGAAGAAAGGGAATGTCTCCATCTCAATCACGGCAGATGCAAATTTCAGAAGGAGAGTGGGGGAAATGTCCTCTTCATTCGAATTTCTCCAATCCGAGATTTCGCTCACGTCCGCCCTGAGCGAAAACCGACACAACTTAAGTACTAAAATGACTCTAGGTATTTTAAAATTTTACATTATTAAAAAGTATTTTTATTAATATTGTATAGATCTCATGATTATAAATTTGAAATATGTTAATTCAGAATATTTTATTAGAAATGATAAATTTAAACTATATCAATAATTCCTTATTTTTATACTTGAAAAAATTCAGTAGATAAGATATATTGAATAAAAGCAATATAAGAAATGATAAGATGTGTTAGATTTTTATTTTATTTGTTTTATATTATTTATATATAACATTTTATAATTTATATATATAATTTATTAATTATTAAATTAATATTAAATTATATATATAATTTATAAACATTTTATAATACCATTAACATTTTATATTATAATTTGGTATATAAAACTCATCATATTTTAGTTAACTATAAATAAATAAACAATAAATATCTTGATAACTGCTTATACATTACTCATTAGCCTTTTGAGAAAGTTTTAGTCAATCTATAACAACCTATTCCTATATTCTCTTTAATAACAACTGAAAAGCTCTGTAGCATGTACAGTTTTGTACATTTAGGTATAAATAACACAAAAACAATGTAAATCATTTATGAGCTGCATTAGGAAATATAATCCGAATAAGATATAGTAAATCAAACATAATTCAGTACTATCATATAATTAAAGCAAATTATAACATAGAATTTAGAAAATAAACAAAATAAATGAACAAATGAATAACAATGTAATAATTACCAGATTATTATATTGATTTTTTCTAGTTATGATTTTTTTAATTATTACTGGATGTAAAGTTTTTGAAAAAAATAGTCGCATATATTTTTAATGATAATAAATATCATTTTTATTAATTTACAAAATATTAAATAATATACTCACAGATTATCAATAGATAGTTAGATGACCGAAAGAAAATCTTTTATGACTGAGATGTATTAAAATATTAAAAAATCAAAATAAGAAGGAAAATCTTAAAAAAATTGAGTCTCAGTTTGTTTTACTTATGACAATATATCCGATAATTATTCTTCTGATTTTAGAAATAGAGAATTTTACTATCAGTTAAATGAAAAAATAATAATGAATGGGCTAATTTTTTCCAACTGAAACTTTAAGATATAAAGAAAAAAGTATGATCGAGATGGAGTAGAAATTTTTTTCTCTCATAGATATTCTTATTTGTATGATGGTTTCACAACATTTATCATTTGTTTATTATTTTACCTTTTTGCAGATTTTATTAATTATATATAATAATTACTAATAATTATATTTCTTATTAAATTTTGATTATTAATATTACTATTTTACATTAGAATTCCGTTTATTTCTTACAATTATCATGTTCATAAATGCGTAAGTCTTTTAATAATAATAAATCTTTTAGTAGTACGATATTTTTAAAAAACATGTGATGTGTGTATGTACTCATTTATAGTGACTGTGTAGTCTGAGTCAGGATATAATATGAAGATGTTTTTTCGTATACTTACATTAATATTCGTGTATTAGATATAAATTTGTATATTGCATTACGGAAATCATATAATTTTTCTGAAGTTTTATGTTAAAAATAAAATAATAAAATAATTTAGAATAGTATACAGAAAGATCTAAGATGCATCGAAAAGAATTCGTACACTGAATCTCATAACATATAAATCAATGATAGAAGAATAGAAATTGTAAAAAAATTATAAAAAATTTATTATTAATCCAAAATTAACTCTTTTTTTAAAAAGATAAATGACTGAGGATAAATGACTTAGAATCTGAAGATTTTTTTGTCACGCGAAAACAATAATTCATTGATTATGAAAACTTCTATTAATCAATAAATAAGTCATAAATAAAAATACTCCACATTTCATATTAGCAATCAGATATGAAAATTGATAAAACTTTTGTGTGTTTTTTATACATTTGCTAAATCGTAATCACAAAGATTCCTCTACTGCGACTGATGGGTAAGTTATTATAAATTAAATCTCTTTTATAAAAAAATATTATTATTAAAATTACTATAAAATTAGTTATATTTAGAAAAATTAAATTGTTTTTAGCTTATTCTAAAATAACATTATCTAAAGTAATATGCATAGATTAATTATTAATTGAAATATTATTAAACTGAAATAATTTTATTGATTAGTAAACTTAAAATAATGAAGTAGGACTTAATAATATGCTCGAATTTTTTTACATATAATAAGCCTTAATAATTATTAAAGAAAATTAAAATAAAATATTATCTTGAAGACATAAATTTGGTATACAAAGTACTATAAAATTATGTAAAAATAAATTTAAAGTAATCGTAATATATAGAATTATAAAATCTGATAAAAACAAAAATAATTTATTAAATATAATAACTTAGTAGATTATATTTCTTATATTATGTGAATTCTGAAATAATTTCTAAACAAAGGTAAGATAATTGAATGTTTTTAACTCATACGAATACTGATAAACGAACTGATCAAATGCCAATTACAAATATAAACTTTAATTGTAATCTAAATAGAAATGCATGTTTACAATTTTAACTAAAAATATAAATTAAAGAATGATACTTCTCTTATTTTTAATTATTTACATAATATGTCTTTTAACTATTTTAACAATCATTAATTATGTTTATACAGAGTCAATTACATATACAGAAAGTTTCATTGAATTACGTTTTAGATATCATATTAGTAATTGTAGTTGGTATTATATGAGTAATTGTATTAGGATTCTGATTATGTTATGTAATTTTTATGAAAGTATATAATAAAACGATTTTGAACTTCCACTTTCTTATTTCAACTGCACTAATACCGAAGAGAACTATCACATTTTGTAACTAGCCAAATTATTATTATTATCATTAATTTCATAAAATCCTTCATTAATGTATATGATAGTTATAATAATTATAAATAATTTATTAAAGTCTAATTCAATATATATGTTCTAAAAATATTTCACTGTAAATATAGTAAATAACAATATATTCAAGTAAAACTGATTAAATTTGAAAAATTAGTATTAAAAACTTTAATATTAATAAGTTCTCATTGATTTTATTATTATTGTATGTCTTTATTCATTTTATAGTATTATTTTCTTATTATAAGTAATAGCTATTACAGATATAATATCTATAATATGTATTAATAATATATATTGTTGATCTCTTCAAATAAATTTAAATAATAATATAATTTGAAATTTTTGATAGCTGTTAATTTTTTTATATTTGTTGCGCAATAGGCGTAAGCTGCTATATAGATTTTAATTTTTGGAGTGCTACTCAAACTTTCATCTTTGTAGTTAAATGTTAACATATAATATTTCTAGTTATATTTTACAACTAACTCCTAGTTCATAAAAGTCTATGTGTTTCAATCTATTTTAATATATATAATTTGAGCTGAAATAAACATGAACGTGTATATGCAAAATAAAGTAGAATAAAATATAAGTGAAATAAATTTAAAGCAATCACCCACTGCGTAAGTTTCGTGTATGATTACGTTGAAAGCCGATACACATTAACCAATCCTCTCATTTACATGAGAGACAGTAAAATTTCTACTAATTTATTGCTAATAAATATCCATGAATGCATTTTAGATTGTTAACATCTTAGTTAAAATGCGGCATTTCTTAACAGATAGAGTTAGCTTAGATTTTGCTAATTTGATTTTAAAGATTTGCTCGTTTTATTAGCGAAACTACATATATGAATGAGTATTCATAAGCATACATATAATATTCATTTGGAAAAAATACACAAACAAAATATTTAATTGATAAATAAATAACAAAAAATTATAGTGGACCTATATATTAGAGGAAGAATATTTATGTACGTGTATAACTTTTTTAAAAATGTTTATATTAATTTTAAATATTTATTTTAATTAGATATATTATTTTAAGCTAATTTAAAACCTTCTCAATATCAGCAAAATATATTAATTAAATAATTAATTGACGATATTCGAAAAAATTAAAAAATTTTTACTGTTTAAAAATTTATTTTTTTTTAATTATATAGAAATATGTTTATGTTTAGTTCTATTATTTTAGCATACAGACTTTTATCGAATTATTTTAATTGAATAGTAACAAAATTTTGGGTGTGCTGATTAATTAGATATTTAAAAGAATTATGTTGAATTATGTATATATTTAAACTTAAATTATTTCCCTTTAATGTTGCGAAATATTTGTAGAATATTAGTAAGTAACTTAAATATTAAAAAACAACTAATTTTTTATAATTTTATAATAGTTTATTTTATAATTGTTTAATATTTTATCTTAAGCTTTTACAATTTATTACATAAAATAGTCTGTTATAAATATTTACAGATATAAATATAACATAATTTCAATGCAAGTATATAGTTCACAACTAGAAGGAATACTAATTTTCTCTTTATTATATATTATAAATAAAAAAAAAACAGAAAATTCTAAAATTCTAAACAATCAGTTAAAAATTATTATTTATTTAATTATAAATTTCTTTTACGTATTTTGTATTTTTTTGAAGCGGGATCAAATTTACTTGTTCTTTATAAGTCTTTGAAAAATTTGACATTTACAATAATTTTCAAAGCATCTTTTTTAAGATTTTTTGAAACTAAATCATTAATTCAGTATTATTGTTAGAACTACTAAACATTGACTGATTCTTATTATTACTATAATATATGTAATATCTTACTTATAATTAAATAATGAATAGTTAACTTCGTATTAATATAAATTTATCTGTAGTTTGGAGTTATTTGTCGTATATTTTCAAAAAACTAGAACTTCTTAAGGTAAATTAATAAGTTATACTTTTCCAATTCATGTTGAAAATTTAAAGTTATAAATACCAAGATCACATTAGACTGATATTACTCAATCTTATTTGGAAGTTTAGAATCTGCTTTATAGTTAGTAAATCCTTTTAAGAGTTACAGCGTATAATTCTGAATCAGTAAGAAACGATAACAGAATCAGCTAATACATACATTCATGTGATCTCATAAACATTCGCGTTCGTACAAATTCAATTGTTATTTTAACAAAGTATTATAAGCGAATTTTTAATAAGTTACTATATAATATACTATATAATAAGTAGATATAAACATTGTTTAATCGTGTCGAAAAAAACTATGAATGGAGAGTTTCTTTTCTTAATTCCATTGTAGTCTATAAACTTTAATATAATGTAGATATAAATGTGGAATTTTTTATTGGATTAAATTTATGTCTTTCCCTCGAGCAGGATATTGTATAAAAATTAGTATAAAATAATTTGTTTTCGACAAATATTTATGAAAAGCTTCAGATATTAATCAGTTCGTTAACTTTGGTAATACAAAAAATTAATAATTTATAAATAATTCGTCGAATTATTTGTATATAAATATATTTCATTTTTTAAAAAATAATTGCTTATTTAATAATATAATTTTGTATCTTAAAACCTTTAAAAGTTCTTTTCAAAAATCTATGTGTTTTGATGTGTACCGGGACATTCATCATTAGCTCGTTCATTTTCCCTTTTGTCTTATGCACATAGGTCCAATGCAATAGCAAGAAGTGGTGGCGCTTTCTTCCGAGTAATATCGCGAAGTAGAAAGACCTACGCTGCCATTGGAGGGATATAGCTTGCCCAAGTGATAGAAATAAGGATCATTTTAGTCCTGCAAGACAGAGGGATAGAATAGCTCCAGAAAAGAGGAACTAAGGATCGTCAAAGCCAAGACGACTACATTTATCCCCACCAGCAGCCGATGGACCATGACAAATACTGATTTAGGACGTCCATGAACATTAAACGTATGCTGACAGAAATCTCATGCACAAATGCCGAATCGGACCTTATCAGATTAAAGTATACATTTGTCCCATCGGTTACATAGACGATGAGACGAGGACTGTAGATTTAAGGTCCCGGGGAATTTTTCGAACGTCTCACTTCTCCCGGCCCAATTTTTTCAAAAATTTGTTTGATCTTTTGCGCTAAATTTATTAGCGTAGAAAGTTTTAGATAGTTTCAATTTTCTAACAGTTTGAAATGAATAGTACTAAGCCAAAATTTCTGAGAAATTCATGAATAATTCGGTCACATAAACATGTATATTCCTTCTTATTGAAAATTTTCTTATGAACTAAGAAAATATATCTGAAAATTGAAACAGTTACTCGTAGTTAAAAATATTGAACTCCAATAAATATGTTACAAGAAAAATCACTTATTTATATGAGTGATTATAAGATATTTACATTGATAGACTTAGAAAACAGTATACAGGTACAAATATAGATATAAACGAAAATTTTGTTGATATCGTGACTTGTATATAATAGCTGAAAAACAATATAATCCTCTCTAGTTTTGTAGAATGATATCGACTGTTTTAATATTACTAGCTTTTACTCTGTTGACAATTTAAATTTTTCTTTTATTATTACTTAATTACTTAAAAAGAAATTTAGAAATTAATTTTGAAGAACCAAAATTCAAATTAATATATTATTCCTTATATTGAATATAATATTTATAATCTATTTCTTTAATTAAAATTATGCAGCAATGCAAGTATATTAAAGTATCATATGTATAGTTATTTTTTAATTATAACTGAAAATATGACTCTTTAAATATATAACTATATGACTATAGATAAAGAATAATCATTAATTAACTGAACACTATTTTTCAGATATTAGACTTCTGATATTAAATGTTTACTAATATTCTGATAATGTATTTAACTGAATTTAGTTTTATGCATATTTACATTAAATATACTAGATAAATTTGAAGTTATAACCTTAAAAATGAAGTAGAAAAAATTAATAAATAAATTTTGCTAGTTGAGAGATAAAAGTCTAATAATCAATGCTTACGCGCATTTTATGTCGTGAATTTTCTCACATATATGAAGTTGCTGCTGGCATTGTTGTACTTCTCTATTAATTAAAGCACTTCACTAATTTTGCACTCTTTCGTCTCTATGTGATCAATCTATCGGCAAGGTAATAGATCCACATTAAACGCGTTATTTTATCATCGATTGTACACCTGAACGTATGCACTACAAGCTTTCATCACCGTGAAGGGATCACATATCCTTTTTCGTTCTAGTTTGGAACAATTTCGTTCTCGAGCTGTATATAAAGAAAGTGGAAAAGCGAACTTATCTTATCATAACAAATCAAGGGACTTTATTCCCTACCTTTTCGCATTCAACTAAAATATCATTTTTTATTTTTTTTTATTTCAAGTATAATAAGAGATTATTTCATTTACTCTAGCTTTTTCTTCTTTTAGATGTTACCACTGAATATTCATTCGTTTACTAGACACTGACGTATATGAGACATAGGTCATTTCTTGTTTTTCCCTTTCTTTGTTCTAGTATCGTTTTATCGAGGTTCAACACGTCTAAACTTTATTTTGATGGATACTTCTTTATTGTTGATGATAAAGATAACTTAGAATATTATTCTATTTTCTATTTGAACTTATTTATTTTCTTTCTTCTTCTCTTTAATTAGTTCATCACGTTATTCCAACCTTTTCACATTCTCATTAAAATGTTGAACTTGAAGATGGTCTACCCTTCACTCGAAATCTTTCCAGTTTTTTTATACTAATTAGTTCTTTATACAGGTTCTATTACTTTCTTTATACTATTAAAGTTATCAAATTTTTTTTATCAGTTGTTCCTTAAGTCATTCACGTTATTAAGTAATAATATTTTTATATATCATAAATTGTATATCATGTATTTTCACACTTATTAATTATTCTTTTATTTTACGTGTATTTATTTATTATTGTGAGAAAATAATAAATTAACTTTCTTTGAAAAATATGAATTTTGGTATATTCAGTAGCATTGGATACATCAAAATGTAAATTTCTGTAGAACAAATTCACATGAAATTTTCTTGGTAAAATCTCCCTCAATTTGTCTCTTTCACACTTACTCTCCCCCCCCCTCTCTCTCTCTCTCTCTCTCTCTGTTTTTCCCTATCGATTGAATCCAATTTAAAGCACTTAACAGTAATTGTAAAAGTCACGAGGATACTGATTGAAATATAAAAAATCACTTAAATAGACTTAAAATTATATTTTATCACTATACGTAATTTTCGCATTGTACAAATTTATTTTTTAAATCCAGAAAGAACATTTTTTTCTTTGTTGTTTATTTTTGTTAAAGAAAAAATCATTGATGTATAAATATGAGGCGAATTACAATATACTATGAGTTTTTATTCTCAAGTAGTACATGCATTTTATTCCCAAACTTTTGCCGGCACAATACTGACGCGTTTAATTCTAATACATTCACTACTGCTCACTCATCGATGAACGAACGACGACTGCCAGACCGACTGCCCACATTTGCACTCTACGAATCCCGTGGCTGGGTCTAAGTAAAGATAGTGAAAGAGGGGTAGCGTCATGGTATAGAGTAGGCTACCATGTACATAAAAGCTTTTCATCTACTACAAGCGAGGAACGAGCAACCCCCTACCACTATGGTTTTTCACTTATTTCTTGCTCTCTCTCTCTCTCTCTCTTATTTTCACGTTTCTTTATATCAGTTTTTCTTTCGTTTTCTCTTTAATGCAGAAGATACATTTCTATATGATCGTAACTCAAATTTCACAAGAGTAAGTCAATAAAGAATGAAAATAAAAGAACTAGAAAGACAGAAAAAGAACGAGAGTAAGATAAAAAGCATAACGAAGTTATAATGGAAGAGTTAAATGAAAGTTATATTGTAAAAAATATTTATATTTTCAAAACAATTTATTATTATAATTTTTAATCATTTCTCCCAATATGATACAATAGAGAATATCATAAAAGATACTAAAGTAAAAGGTAAATATCCCAAAAGGACAAAACAAATCATCATAATGTTCAAATTAAGTAGTCTCTACTCTACATTCATTAAACATAAAAAAATAAAACACTCATATCTGACAAGTTTGAAAAGTCTGTTACGAGTATAAATATTATTCATATAGTATCATAATATTATTTATGGCATTAAAAATTTATTGATATAATTTTAAAGTAACTCGATAAATTATAATAAAAGTACGCCAATCTTTTATATTAAAAAAGTATATCTAATAATGATTTAAATTAAATATATACTTCTAATTAAAGCTATTTTAGAATTAATTTATGTAAATATAATATTGATTAATTATTCATATACGATGAATAAGAGAAATATACTTAATTAATAATATCATTAGTAATTAATTTAATTTAAGCAGTACATAGCTTGTTGTTTAAACTATAATTCTCTATAAAATAATATTTTTCCAGATTTCATTCTTTCCTTATTTAAAAATCTATTCACGTTTTAAAAGTCAAGTATACCAAATAAAATCTTTGTATTTATACTTTAATAAAATATATAAATTTATAATATATGGTCTGCATTAACTTCAGCCTTTCAATTTGTTATTACAGAATTATATTTTAATGTTTTCTAAATTAAATATTATACTTCAAATGACAAATATCAGTTTTGAATCCTGTATTGTAACAATTTATTATTTTTGGTTTTTGTATAAATTGAAATTCTACCTTTATTTAAAGTCATTAAGTAGATGCATTCCTTTTAATTGATTCACGAAATAAAATTAGGTAGTGAATGTATGTTACATAAATATACAAAAGAAATAATATGAGTTATAGATATTACTATTTATTTAATAAGTATCAAGAAAGATTTAAAAAAATGTTTTAATTTATTGGAATATTTTATTCACAAAATTCTATGAAGAAATTTTCAATTTAAATGACTTTTTGTACAATTATTAATTAAAATAATATTTTATTATATAAGAAAAATATTATAAAATAAAGTTTATTTTGGAATAAAGTTTAATCAAACCTACTTTCAAGGGTACCTATAACGGCATTATGTGCACAAATTCATAAATTACATATATATATATATATATAATTAAATATATATATGGTATCATAGTTATATTTAGATTATGTTGATATTAAAACAGAGAACTTTCTTGGTCATGAAATAATGTAATTTCCATAAATCTCTCTTTGAATCTTAAAGTCTTACGATATATTGTATAAATTGTATTAGATAAATACAGTAAGCATATTAGGATTTAATTTAAAAAAATCATCTGACATTAATGTAAATAAATTTCCAAAGGTCAAAATAATTATAGTAATAAAAATAAATAGGTACGAACTCAACTCAAACTGCAGCGAAGAATGCTATAAATTAAAGAAAGAAATTAAGAAATACAATAATTATGTAATTACTATATACATAATTCAGAGGAAGGCATTTGCCAACTGCTATTTTTAGGGGATATAACTCCGAGAAATAATACCTCATCCGAAATGCAACTGAGGATGAACAGGACTCTGATGTTTCTAAGAACAGGAGAGCATAGCCCCTGGATACTCGAAATATGGCCTTGGATAAAAGAAAACAAGAACTTTGTCTATACTGTAAGAGCTGAGCGGATAGACCGAGGACAGTCCCTGTCCTAAATAATACTTTGCCCAAAGTGTAACTCTGATTGTAAAGAACGGGTGATTGAATCTTTATCACGATGTCTTAATAAGCACAGAACCAACGGTCTTCAGAAATAATAGTTGCACTTCCGCATTGTTGAACCTTCTTGAACCTACACAATCGCTAGTCACATACTGTACAGACACATACTTGAATCATTACATAAAAATACGAATTCAGATTCTCAGAAATCATTATATTTACATCTCATTTTAAACTATATATATACACACATATTATTCTTTAAGTATAGTATCACCTAACTGTTTCAAAGAAAAAATTAAAAAATATATAACTTCTTTTCTATTACTAAGCAAATATGTATATGTCATCATTCACTCTTTCTCTCATTTTCTTTCTCTCTCTCTCTCTCTTTCCTTCTCTTCCACACACATACGCACACACCATTTTTAGTCTGAATATTTTTGTCTTCAAAAAATCTATGACTAGTAAACTCATAATTTTGACATGGTATTTACTTTTTTTCTTAAGATTTTCAACTCATGATTAATTACGTAACCTAATATTTGTCATAAAAAAGAATTACCGAGCAAACTAAAGCACAGGTCATTTAGCTGATCTCTAAAAACAAAATAAGTATAATTGAATAAAACTTGACAAATACTTACTGAAGAGAATAACAAGCGTACAATTGCAACAGCAATCGCAAGTCGCAGAATTTCCTTAATATATGTATTCAACTATGTATAACTAAATCAGTTTATTCTCGATGAAAAAAATATATCTAAATGAAGATATTATCATTAGTAAATTTAATGTATTAATTTTTTAATTAGATATTATTATTATAAAACAAGTATTAAATTATTTATTAAATAATTTATTAATTTGATTCAAAATTAATTTTAATATTTTAATTAATTAATTCAGTTTTTTTGCCAGAACAAATACTTATCAATTAAAAATTTAAAGAAAGAAAGTAACGAATAATGGAATGTTACATATAAGAAAGTTTTTTTTCTTACAATCTACCACTCTGTTTAACATTGCTTAAAATGATTCTTATACAATCCTTTCCGAAATTTTCAGTATCAACTTGCAGTAAATCAAGATAACCGCTTTCTAATTTACTATAAAGATCATTCTTAATTTGACAAGTAATTTTGCATTCCAGGAAAAACTTATTTTTAGTCAGATTAAAATGTAAATATTTCATATTTTTTAGTAGATTATGTTTTGTACACTGAAATACATTATTTTACATGTAAGTATTATAAAAAAGTTACTAAAATTTCTATACTTTACAAAATATTTTACACACTATCGACAAGAATATACCATCATTTAATGAAACTATATATGACTTTTTAAAGACCAAATATATACTACTTAAAAAATGCTATAACTCAATTATTTCTTTTTTGCAATAGATTTATAAAATCTCTCGCAATGGAATTTAGTTTCAAAGACATATTTGAAACTAAAAAATGTTCTATTTATTGTATTTAACTTATTATCATCTATAAATATAATATTGTTATTTTTACTTGATTACATAAAAATTAATATTCATGAAAGCATGTACATTATACAATATATATTTGTTTAATTTATTAAAATTTTTCTATGAATCCTTGTCTTTGTTTCTTTTATATTTGAACTGAAATATGAAACGGAAAAATACCAAAAAAATAATAAAAAGTAAATAACGTTCAAAGCATATGAGTATATTTTGTATATTAATGACTGTTTATTTTTAATTTCTCAATTTATACCGATAATTTATTTAGTACTGATTCATAATTTCAATTTTTTAAGAAGCTTGATATCAAACATATAAACATATATCAATTTTAGCTCATTACTAGAATAGTAGATTGAAAGTTTTGGCTCTTACTTAACATTAAATAAACAATTTAACATTAAATAAACATTAAATAAACATTAAATAAACATTAAATAAATAACATTAATAAACAATTTAAAACTAGCTCTTTTGTAATATTATGATTCTATTACTAATAAATTTAATGTATTATCTGCAATACACGCTTTACGTTTTTCAAGAAAATAACAAAGATATGCCCATGTATTTGAATATTATGTATTGAATATAACGTATTATTATGTAGTATTATAAATGATTACATATGATTTATTGTGTGTTGAATATCACGTTTAAAATAATTATGAAAAGCTTTAGCTTTATGAATTATACACTCTTAAAGGTAAAATTGAGAAGACATTGAAGATCATACGTCTAAAAATCCAAATAGGTAAACCAAGAATAAAAACGTCAAAATATAAGTAATATTTAAGAATGTTTTGAACATAAAATGCCTGATAGTAAACTAAATGCATTACAAAATTATTGATTTTTAAAAATTATTGTTTAGAAATAAAACTTATACATTATGCACAATCGTATACACAAAATGAATAAGACTTATAATGACTTTTGTTGAAGAATATATAAATTTTGTTATATATAAACATTAAGTATTTACTAAATATATACACCAATACAAGCGATTATAAGCTTTTATAAGCTTATATAATATATTATCAATAATTTCTTTAAAACTACAAGTTTTAAAACTACTAATTTCTTTAAAGCACAAGATCAATATTATCTATGTCTACATCGAAGTTAAAAAATAAATATTTGCCAAAGAATACAAATATATGTAAAACAAAGAAGCAATATATTTTTAAATAATGGGAGAGTTCTTCATGTATTACATAATTGTCTATAAAAATTAACAATAATTTTTAAATAAATCTCAAAACATCTATTTTTTAACAATTACATTTTTGAAAAAAGCATTTATTTTTAATATCATCTATGCACATGAAACTATAGACGTATCTAATTGATACATATACTTAAGATTCTGTTAACATTAATGAAGTAGTTTGTAATTATAGCACTGTAGTAAAGGAAAAAAGGAAAAAACTAAATGCAGTGTCATAGCATAAAATATAAATATTATTTAATAAAACTATTTAACATATTAAAATTTACGTTACATTGATAAAAATTGTATTGTTTTTGTAATAATTATTTGTAATAATGATAAATTATTAGAAAATTATAGAATAGTGACTAATTTTTTCAGTTACTTATTTCTAAAATATATTCAATATAACAAAAATAAGTAATATTATTAATTATATAGTAATATATAAAAAATTCTAATGTTTAGATTTTAAAACAATATAATATAGTAATACTTACGATAAATACTAGAAAATCTAAAATATTTATAAAATAGCATACATAATATAGGTAATTTACCTGAGATCCATCTAGACATTATTCATCACATATATTAATAAGAATAATATAGTTTTCAATATGTACTAAATATAAATACTATTTAGAAATCGTTATGCTCATACCAAATTCACTTTATCAAAATATTTTAGTTTGCTAAATATATGAATTCAATTGAAATTTTAAATATTAACGTAAATATAACTCTGATATCAATAAAAATAAGTAAAATATATTAATATGCATATTAGTGTATAAAAGTATCACCGGAAGAAGTTTTAATATAAACAGTCAATGATGTGTTTTTATATTCTATTACTGAACCATTTAAAAAATAAATTATTTCTTTTCTATTTATTCCTTTTACTTATACCTTTACAGTTTAATGTAATATTATTGCTTATAGTGATGTACAATTTAGCTTTTTATAATCTGTACGTATTTTGAAATATTACATAAGCATGTGCAATCATTTATATAAGAGTAGTTATTGCATAAAATGAACATATTGTAAACAGTATACAGATTTGCTATAGTATATATAGGCTAGTTTAGATGTCAAAATAATTACTTATTTTCAAATTATGACATATTAGCAAAATATTAAAACTAATCAAATTTTGTTTATACTTATATCTATCGGATATTATAATAGTACCTAGTGACTTTATGAAATTTATTAATTTAAAAAATATTATTTTTTGGCCAATTTATTGGTATTTCATAATCAAATCCGAAATTAAACTGTTTTAAATAATATGTTAGTCATTTAAACTATTAAGAGTATTTCTTAGATGAAAAAATATTAAATATATATGATTAAAATTATTTTAAATAGGAATTTATGAATAGCTTACCTCTTATAATAATAATAATAATATTTATTATTAGCAACAATTACCTGAGCGATTATTATAATACTATATCACTTAGTACTACAATCTAATCGAGATTATATCAATATACAGATTGCAAAGTCGAATGCATCTATTTTATCCAAACCTTAGATGTAAAATTCTTCAAAATTTTATATAGCCTTTATTAGAATATCCAGAAAAAGTATTTTTAATACTTGGTGTATTAAATTTTTACATAATTTTATATATTTTTTCTAAATTTTGAATAACATATAATGTTAACAATTCAATTTTATAATTTTTCAATTTTCAATTTTCTTTACATAAAGTATAAAATATGTATATCCTTGTAGAAAAATATAAAAGAGCACTCAGATGAAAAATATTTCCTTAAAAAAATTTTTTTACTTGAAAATACAAAAAAAAATGATACTTTCTTCGTGTAAATTGGTAAATAGAGTCAGAATGCGATATCTGAAAATATGGGTGAATTTTGAAAAGCATTATTCTCTATGATTAATATTCTATTAGATAAATTGTACATATCCATTCAGATCCAATTTTCTTTATTTCATCGTTGAAAGTATAATGTTACTGAAAGTTATTTTTCACTTTCACTTCTCAAGCAATGAACAAAATTTTATGTAAGTTAATTGGATTGTTTCTAAAAAAATGTCTTAAAATAAATAGAATTCTTGCTTTGAATATCAGAAGAACGAAGCGTAATATTGATGCTATGTAATTGGTATTTTGGCGCATGAGCACTGAGTTGACTGGGAATATGCAATATTGAATTCACTCGGTGGTTGTAATGTTTTCATTTAAAAAATACATATAAAAACTTTTATTAATCTAATAAGTCTTCTTGATATGAAAACTCTATTTATTAACTATTAATGAAATTTTAAGAATTTAATAGGTATTGAATATATTCATACAGACATTCATATAAACATTCATACACATATGCATACAAAGCTACGTATACTTGTACAAATACATGCGAATTTCATTTCATAACAAGATATATCTAGTTTTGAATAACATTAGTAAGTTTTAAAGAACTTGTACTCTAACTGTTACTAACTTATCTATCCTTATTTTTTTTACATAATTATAAAATATTATTATATTTCCACATTAAGTTTACAATTGAATGGTAAATGATAAAATATTATAATTACACGAATATTTTATTCGAAATGTTATATAATATGTAATATCAATTCTTTCTGAGATATTTATCCAGGAAAAGTTATCTATAAATTTTTATTTTATTAATAGCCATTAAATATGTAAAGTTACCTAATGATTAATAGGATCCCAAGTAGGATTTTACTAAACTGTCTACATTTGAGCATTTAGCGGTTGAATTACTAATAAAAAAAGTTGATATAATTGTAATTTGGAAAATAATATATATATTTTAATTATGGTAATATAAAAGTTTTAAATAAAATTTTTTTATAAAATAATAGATTCACACATATCTTTATTCGAAAAGACAATACCGATTAATTAAATAGTATTACTAAATTAAAATTTAATAATTAAATTATGCACTTTATACGCTAATGGGTATGAAAATGTATGTTTTAAAAGACATTTTAATTATCTCAATTCTAAGAAGAATATAATCCCTAAAATTATTAAAATAGATTTTATCCTAATATGATAAAAGAAATTATTAAAGATTTTAAATACATTGCGATATAATGTTTTCAAGGAATTATAACTAACAACTTTTTTGTAGTAGAATCTTACTCAGATGGATTTTTTAGTAGATAGAATGTTGGCTCTATAACTAAAAAGTAGTGAAATAAGATTAACTGTGTAATATACTATAAAGTACTATATTTATATCGTTAATATTGAGAATATCATTATAGATAGAAACTTATACGTTTATATACCTAATAGTTGGATGAGCATGCGCTGAAATGAACTCAAACAAAAAATCTCTCTGGTCCATTATTGCTTTTTAATACGAAAGCAAGGAAGAATTAAAACTTATATCCAAGTAGGATAATGCGATTAAATATTTCTGAAGCGGAGCTAATATTAAAGCTTGCAGAACGCTAAAACTTTCCCATTGCCGTTGTAATTATAGCTAGATTTTAAGGTTAGATTATATACTGGAGTTAAAGTAAGATAGAGCAATTCAGCGTGCTCCACTTAACCTCATTGTTGCCGCTATTCAGTGAGATAAGAAGCTGTGATTCAATATGTTTTACTCTTTAATGTAAACCTAATTAGCCTAATTCCTAGTATGATTGAAATTTTATCATTGTTAATATTTATTATGTAATCAAAGACATGTTAAACGTCGAAGTACCAGTTAGGTGACGTATCTTGACATGTCGAAGATTGGCGATCCTACGTTATCATTTTCTTTTATTCCGATTCCTACAACGATATTTATAATTTCACATACTGTGTATCTGCAAATAAACTTTCTTTAATAATTTTTTTTTCTCGGGAAAGTATTTTATATTTTAAGTAAAATTTTTTTTATTTAAATGTTTATGTTATATTTCATTTCTATACTACACTGCAATTCTTCTTAGCACAAATGAATCTTATCTTCACTTCTTGTTGCCTTAATATAAAATGAACTGAAAGCGTAAAGTTCGTAATAATATTGTCTATCAAAGATTTGTTTTAATTATCTTTTAAAGATAACATTAAGAATTTATGAATTTTTTTCAAGAAATATTTTAAATATCAGAATCCTAGTTTATGAATAAAAATATCGTTTTTCAATATTTTATTGATATCACCTAGTCCTTATAGTACATGCTGCAGAATTTGTTCTTCGTCTTTATCGCATTATATAATTCAACAATTACAAAATAAATATATATAAATCTATTCATTGTATGAATAATGAAAGACATACATAATCTTACTTCCTTATGCAAATATTTTTTGCTTTCATAAACATTATTTCACTATTTTTATATTGTATACAACTTTCATTTTAAAAATTCAAATATAGGGTAATTAATTAAAAAGTACATGATAGATTGAAAACTGTTTTTTTTAATGAAAATTAATACCAAAATATTACACTTCTAGAAAATTTTTCAATATTAGTAGTAAAAATTTGAATGATTTACATATGATACTTAATTTATACAAGAAAATGTCATATCCTGTCATTCTATATTTCCTACAGTCATGAACGTATTATTAAGTTTAAATTATTTAAATCAACTGCAATTTGACAGACTTCATATTTGCACTTCTGAAATAAATATTGGAATTTGATAATAATCCAAAATTAATTTTGCCTGAAAATGTTTCCATAATATAAATTACTTATTGTTCATAAATCTATTTTTTCTAATCTATCTATCTAAGCAATATTCATTAGTTTTTAAAACCTTCTTCTTTAACCGAAAACTGGATCTAAGCATTACATAACCATTACATAAAAGTTCAAAATGTCTTTGATTCTTTTTCATTTTATTAATTAAATAATATGCATAGTTAATTAAATTAACTAATAGAAATTCTATGAAAGATTATTTGAAATCGTTTGATTCTTAATTTGAGTCTTAAAATTAAATTAGAATCAGTCATAAATTGAAAAGACTAACGAGAAGTAATAGAGGGAAACGTTAGTTGACTTGATTGTTTTATCTCATTGTTATTTTCATTCAACAATTAATTTTAATGCACACATATAATCTCGAAATCTGATAATAATAACAGAATGCTAATAAAAATACCTTGAACAATATTATTAAACAACAAGATAATAAAGAATGAAAATACATAATATTTGAAAGCTTAATTTAGCCTAATAAGTCGATTCAACGGAGATTAATTATTATTGGTAACAAAGAACTATAGTCGATTCAATTTAATTAATATAAAAGAATAATAACTAATTATAAACCAAACAGAAATGGACAGGAAGCTTGTTAAAATACTATTAAAAGAGGCAGTTACAACACAAGTATTGTTTTCAATATAATGGAAAAAAGAAAAAACACTTACGTTCATACTCATTACTTAAGAAATATTTACTACTAAAAGAATTTACTAAATAAGAAACTATTAAATTAAATACCGTAACTGTATACTTCTTAAAAATAATAGAGATTTCGGATACCCTTAAATAAAGCATTATATATATAAGCATCTACAAATAGAACTTTTGATCTATTATTAACATAAGTACGTACAACAAAGACTACTTTTTAAAAAATTTTATCCATGATATTTATGATAAAGATTATTGTATATTATCCTTCACTCCATAGCTTTTGATTATAATAAAATACAGAAAACTAAATTTGAATTCTAACAAAGTAATTGTAGTTAATTAATTACTGAATCATTAATCACTAATCATTATTAAAAATAATAGTTATTTTAAACAATAAATTCAGAATAAATATAAAAAACAATAATGAGTAGTGTAATAATACAATTTTTACACAGCATAGTATGAGTTCATATGAAATATACGAAATACGAAATAATTCATAATATGTGGGCACAAATACAAAGTTAAATTTACATGTGCTTAAACAGATACATATAGCGAAGAATCACGATGAAAGAAAAATTGAAAAAGAAATAGCATAATACATAATACAAGGACTTCACCCCATTCTCTCCGAGTCCTATTCTAAACAGAAGAAATGAAAAGTACATGTAAGATTAAGGATATTGTACATGAAATATAATTAACGAAAAACAGATTTTGTTATTCTATGTGATTTTGTTGTTTCTGAATAATTCTAAAAATATTTAAAGATTTTACTTTTAAAAATTATATTTTTTTAATTTCACTTGTATCAGAAACAATTAGTCTTGCTAAATACCACTAAATCGTAGAAAGAAGCTTGAACTTAACGATAATTGAAAATAATTTTGTATGAACTAGTTTCATCAATAATTTATTATAATAATTGATTCATACTATAAGAATGATAAAGTTACACCCTGAAAAATTTGTATAATATTTAATGTGTCCTTAAAACTTCTTCAATTTTTTAGAGTAATACATTTTTTTTTTCGAATTTTACTTCTTGTAAGTTGACTAATAACAATTATACTAATATGTATTATCTCGGTATATCCACAAGCATATTTGTTCTGCTATTATAACTATCATACTATAGTTATAAAATAAATATAAACAAACATATCTTTTCCATTATACTTACTTTGTTGTTTTTAGGTTCTACAGCAGTCAGTGACGAATTAGTGCATATTTAGAAGATTAATGTTTCCAATTTATTTTCATTCGATTCGAAAAAATGTATTATAAATTAATAGTAATTAGAAACTTTGTTATAAAAATTATAATTATAATCTATTTTTTACTGAAATATAAAATACTGAAAATGTTAAAAAAAAAAGGCCTCTCAATACCAAATTCTATGACGTTCAAGGTACATATAAAATAGGTTTTTAGAAGGAAGTTATTTTATACTTATTATGGAAACTTAAACTATCGAATTTCTATTAGAAATATTTTTTATTTAAAATTTCTTTACAATTTAAGAAATTTAATTTAACAAATATTTCTGCATGTTAAGATGGAATAAATACTATTCATTTTTTCTGTATATATGGAATGGAAAGTCAAAAGATAAAAAATTAAGTGTAATACAATCAATTTGAAATTCAAGAATAAAATAAAATATAGCAGCATCTTAAATAGATATGAAAGAACAATAATCAAATTTGTTTGAAATCATGACTTACTTAAAATTATATAGTATATAATAAATTTACATTGGAAATGATGTAATTAATTCAGTATTTTATATTAAGATTTTGAAATAGTTATGAAACTACATAGAATGTATAATCTACAATTTTTGTAAAAAATAATTCAATACTGTATTTGAGCACAAAGAAATTATAATATTTCCATTGAACAACCAATAAATTTATTTTATTCAGACACTTGTAACATAATGTTCTTTTTATATAAAAAAATATGAAATATTGATAGTAAAAATACTGAAAATTCTACTAGTAGATCATATGTAATACTATCTTAATCAATATATGTGGCGTTTCAATAATTGTTATTTGTGAAAGTAAACAAAAGATTAAAATAGTTAAATTTTTGTACCAGAATTATTGTACCACAGAACAAAAACGTTATCAAAATATGAAAACACATTAAAATTGGACTATTGAGAAATCCTACTTACTATAAAGTAATATAAATTTTACTACTTGCTTATATACTTCACACAATATCATTTAGAAATACAATTTCATACTTCTTAGTTAAAAATTAATCCTTCAGAATGAAAAAAAAATACTAGTATATTAATAAAAATAGTTAATTATTAGATTAAATTTTATGAGTAAGACCTAGAAATTTTCTATTTAGTTTATCTTTTAATTGCACGATTATTTAAAATTTAGACACATTTTTACTCAATTGGTTTAAAAATTTTTCGGAAAATTTTATTTACTAGAGAAAAATTTACATAAAAAAATGCAGTATAAATATTATGATAAGTTATATTTTATAATGAAAAATAATAAAATAAATACTAAATTTTATTTATACTTTTGCATCGTAATTAAGTGTAATATTTAAATTGCGATTATACAGAAGTACGACTCTTTATTAGAATAACTAAATTTTCTGAATGTTCACGTTTTTAAGATGCACCAAAAACTTAAGTAGGTCCTTACTAAAAAGTTTAAAAGTTTACTTGAAATTTATTCCACTATTTATTTTAGTAATAATACGGAATTGAAGAAAATAAATGCATAGGAAAGATTTGAGTATATGTTATGGTTCGACAAAAAGAAGAAATAACTAAAATGAAGTTAGTTACCATAATAAATTAGTTTGTATTTTAATTACGATTCATAGCACGTCATGAGATTTATGAATCTAATAGATATCAGTGTTGGGCTGAATTGTTACAATTAATACGTAGAGACTGGCGAGTTACTTAAGTGGATCCAGTGCTTGCACACAGGTATTAGGAAGAAAAAAGATAGATATATCATTAGAAAAGAAAATTTATGTTTGTCTGATATTACAAACTAATTATGAGTAATTTAAAAACTTCTAATTTTATGAACTTAGAGTATATAAAAATTCGTTTAATAAATTTTATTGTAAAATGATGACGAATAAGCTGCTGATATAAAAAATATTCTTGAATAATTTGATGAATTTCTTGAATAAATTGAGTTTCTTGTGAGTTTAAAAGTTTCTTTAATCTTAAAATTTTTAATCTGTACTTTGATTTTGTAGTAATGTATTCATTAATTTTAAGATATGCTATATCATACTGAAAATTTTATAATTAAATATATATAATTAAATTAATTTTATAATTGAATATTTTATAATTGACTTAATTCTTCTCTGATAGATAATTTCTATTATAAAGCATCTTTTTCTATATTTAGAAAACATATACAAAGAAAATTTTAAAATCATGAGTATTCTAGTTTTATGATAATCAATGAAATGAAATTTATCGTCGTAGTACATCCACATCAACAAATCTAATGATTAAATTTGTTCCAGTACCCTCAGACAGATTAAACTATAAGATGTACAATTAACCAAGCAATAAAAGCATATTACCAGAAGTTTCACTTCACTGCATTATGACAACGCAACTTCGGTTTGTCAACAATATTAGTCATATCGCTAAACATTACCAGACTTAATACGACAGCCAAAATGAAAATTATTTCTTAAAGAGTATGACCTTCCTATGTGTTCATAATAATGATAAGCATATATGAAAGACAAATATTTGCTATTAATACAACGTCTATTAATCTTCATATCATGATTCTAAAAGATGAAACTCGGGACAAACTTCTATATGATCTTTACTTGTTCTAACTTACTAATATGTTAAAAAAAAATGCTTTTCCTGATTGGTATTATAATTACATTTTTCCATTACCAATACTAGTCTGCAGTTATTATCTCAGGAAAATAATGCCTATTAAGTCACATTAATTATTTCATGGTTATGAAAAAGAATGTAAAATAAATAATAATAAAAATAATATTGAGGTAGATCAGAAAAATAGAAGATCATTTGCTATCCCAATACCGACTCTCTTACTGTCTATAATTAATTGAAAAATAAGAATAAGTTATTCTGAAAAAGTTGACGTCCATATTATTATTATAAGTATTTATTAAAAAAATAGTAATATGGCTTTTATTTCATAGTCGTTATGATCTCATTAAATATATATTCTCTACCTTTTATGTATACTCAATAATAAAAAAAAATTTGCATGACTTGAATAAATTTTTTAGTTTTCTTATTTTTATTAATTTCAAATACTGCTAATTTTTAATGAATTCATTCATTTATATGATATATATATTTATATAATATATGTAATAATAGATAATAATCTTATATAATAAGACTATAAAGTTCATCTTTCGTTTAGCTGTCTATTTAATTATTGATGTGATTAAATTGTTATTGATTAGCGATTAAATTAAATCGCTTTGATGAATTAAGTTTCTTTTTAATTATTAAATATTTGAATAACTAGTATAATTTCTGTAATCTATTGTATTTTATAAAAGATTGTTTTAAGAAACTCAATATTTTGCTTTAGTTTATATTAAAATAAATTTATTATATTAAATTATATTAAATATATAATTGTAGAATATCATTATTGAGAATGTATTTTATAATATTTTACTATTCGTTTATCAGAAGTAGTATTTTAAGAACCTTATTCAATATATACTAAATAAAATTACTAAAAGAAATAAATTATAAAATTTTATGCTTCTGAAAATAACCAGTAATTAAGCAGAATCATTGTATATTTATAATGATACAGATTTTATAAAACTTGAATATTAAAATTACATTTTTAATTGAACAATAATTACAGCATATTTTATTAAAATAGAAATTATAAAATTTAATTAAATAACTTTATTCTATACTAATCATTTGTTCTTAAGTAAATAAAAAGGTATCTAAAAAGATTAGCGTATTCAAATGAATTGAAATAAAAACGTAAATGTAATAAACTTTTTTACAAATGAATGAGGTATACGCACTATCATAAGGATTCCTTAATCTAAGATCAAATCAACATAAGGACAATTAAGCTTTTAAAGATTTTTTACTTACCTTTCCAGATTAAAATTTTTTTTTGTGTTATGATTATGCCTTAAACTTGTGTCATATATACATTCACAGATATTGTTGATAATTCGTTAGATTGTTAATAAGTTTATACATAACAATAAATATACATTGCGTATATATAATAAATATACAATACGTATATGTTTTCTCCTGGATCAGCCTACTGAACGTGTCAGTAATGTTGTTCCGAATTCGCATTGTATTGCACGTCAAGAGAATATTTGTATTCTAACATTATACTCATCGATTGAGAAGTGCATTACTCCAGCCCATTGGTGATTGATTCACGAATTATTCTTCGTCACTTACGTATACCTTCTTTTTGATCATATAGTTTCCCAATCCTGCGTTTGGACTTATGTGTATACGTATAAATTTATGTAGATTAATACGGAAATTAATTCATTAAATTATGTACATAAACGTGTTGTGTAATTTTACAGATACATATATGGAAGAACACCTATACAAATGTTATATATAATTGTATATACAAGAAATTATTTAATAACTTAATCGTTTTTTTAACTTTCACATAAGCCTTGATCTTCTAAAAAAAGTCATGATTAAAATAATTTGCCTTCGTATAATTCAAAAAAACAATTATTAATAAATATTGTAATGTATTCATCCAAAAAGTATTTATTTAGTCTTTAAAAATATATATTAATGTATTATTCATTTGGCAATTCAAATATTATTATTATAATACAATTCATTTATACTTGATTAAATACTTTTGTATTATTAAAATCAATTTTAATATATGTATGATAACATAAAATATAATTGGACTTTACAAAATATGTCAGGTTAGAAAAACTGATAATATATAAAAAATAAAAAATATATTCATTTTATTTATAATGATTATGTTTATAATTATTTTGTAATATATTATGTTTGTAATATATTTGAATGTTTTAAATATATATATTAAATTCATTTTTTAGATGTTTCTGGACTTTCTTAAACCAATTTGTGTTTTTTACAATTTTATTTTAAACACTGTTTTTATCGGTCAGAAAATAATGGTTCAAAATATAACAAAGATATTCATCTCATTATTTTAAAGAATAAAATTTCATATGTTAAGTAAAGTAAGAATAGCAGAAGAATAAAGTTGAAGAATTAAATCAATTCATGAAAGATCTGTCAAAAAAGATAAAGATAATAATATGAATCAAATATTGTAATACTTTCAAGAACATTATTATCATAAATATATTAATTATATTAAAGATGGCAATGTTACAACATTTAGTAATGTTTAACATGTACAATCAGGTGAAACTGTTAATAAAGAAACGCTATGCATCAAATTAAAAATTTTAAAGCTATACATTTTTCGATAACCCATAAAATTTTAGAACGAAAATTTTTGTTTAATAACGTTTGCTATCGATTTAAAAATTTCGTCCACTTTTAAGTCTCTACATCATGCTTATTATCATAAAATGAAGATATTTTACTTCATTTTATTGTAGTTACTTTTGAAGTCTCTCACATTCTGGAAGTACTTTCTTTGTTATTTAGTATAAGTAAATTAAGTTATATAAATATTTATATTTTCAAATATTTAAGTAATAAGTACATAGTAGAGCATAATAAGTATAATTGTAAATAATAAATGTAAATGAAATAAGAAGTTACTAGAAAATTACTGCGTATGGTATTACTAAAAATTTGAGTTTAAAACTGAATTTGTTTTTTAATTATATTTAAAACTATAAAATTATATTAATTATATTATTTATTATATTATTAATATTAATTATATTATTTATTATATTATTAATATTAATTATATTATTAATTAATTATATTATATTTAATTATATTTATTTAAAATTATAAAAAATTGTATTGAAGTAAATAATTAATTAGCTTTTATAAGATTAAAAAAGTTTTCACCAAATAAATCTATACAATTACATATATTATATCACGTTCATAATAATTTTTCTAAATAAAATATAATTTATAACAATTATTTTTTTATAAAATTTTCACAAAAAAACTATAAGTTGATAGATGTATATTATAGTTTGAACGTACATATCCAGTAATAACAAGGAATGGTAAAGAAAGTTTATAAAATTATCTACAGTAGATAACATTATATTCATGATAAATTGATCGTTGAATTACAAAACTTGCAAAAAATTTTTCACTGCGTTCTCAATATTATATCATAATCATAAAATACAGTTTGATTATATATAATTTATAAAATTATTCAAATTATTAAATAAAAATATAAAATATATGATATAATACATGTAAATGTTATTGAATATGCATAATTCTAAATAAGATATTTAGTAAATATTTTATTTACTTTCTATTTTCTTACATTAATTATTATTTATTTTTAGCAAATAATTAAAGTTACATATGCATATAATTGCACTACATATTTATATATAGCTTTTAATATATCGTTGAGAAATTGATATTTATCTTTTCTAAAAATACTACTTTCTGTAATTTTTCATTTTTTAATTTAGACAAAACTTCACATCTTGATTCTTTTATGAATCTTATTTTTTATAAATATTTTTATGCTACCGTATATCAATTTGAAACAAATAATTGACGATGAATTTTAAAAGACGAAAGTAATAATATTTTATAAAGTATTATTTTAATTAATTTAAATAAATTAACAACTTTTTCAAGTTATATAAAATGTGAATTCAATCCTATATTACGTTTTATAAATAAGTTATGAAAAATCAGAAAAATTTTAAATTCCACCTATATTATAATAAATCCATCTGCGTCAAGTGCACAATAATAATAACGAATATTAATAAATATTGTATTGAAGAAAATTTGTAATGTTAAAAAATGATATAATTATTATAAATAAGTGATTTCAATTCCTATTATAGATTGTATCTGAAGTATGAATTTAATTAATAAAATAAATTTCTTTGTTTAAAATTTCTTTGAGTTTAAAATTTATTTAATGAAAATTTTCAAAATATATGCTATTATATGATGGGTTATACAATGATATTAAATAAAGAAAAATTTTTAATATTTTATCATCTAATATAAGATTCTAGCATTACATTAACATTGTAACATACGTTTCCTCTACATAAACTTCACCTAGAAATAATTTGAAATTTCAAAATTTATTTTTTTAATTACTAGTTTGATAAAAGTATTGTTTCTATATATTTATATTTATGTGCACATTAACATTTAAAAGGTGTATAAATATTATTCATATTATTGAAACTGTTATTAAATTATAATAAAATATGGATGGATCTAAGGAACAATTTATTATGTTTTCAGTTTTTGTGCATTTTGTTTGCTCTTATATTCGGAATAGGAATAAAAGAAGTAATAAAGATTGAAGAATAAGAAAGATTGAAAAAGTTAGGGAAATATAGGAAAATAAAGATGAGAAAGTGAAACTGTTAACAATAAAGAATTATGAAGACACATCTTTTTGCTATTTATATAATAAAATTCCCTCTAGTGCTACTCGACATTGTACTTAATCAGTATGCGAGTCACATATTTTTGCAAAATTAAAAATTTCTTTTCATATCATAGCAGCTAGATTAGCATTAAAAGGAATATAATATTCGGTATTTATTTATAATTTCTAATTAATATAGTTTATTAAATACGAATTTAACTTACTCTAATAATAATGGATAATTTAGTATCAGTAACAGACTGAACTATAATACAATTATATAGTATACTATTAATATATAGCTCAACAAAAATATTTTCTAATATATTATATTATCTGTAACAAATAGGTAATAAAATTATAAAATTAATTTCGTTAAGTTCAATATAATATATATATGATTTATAAATTTTAATTAAGAAACCTTATTAAATATTTTCATTATTATGAGATAAATTAGATATCTTATAATGTACCTATTTATGTGTTCTACAACGCATTTTCACACAAATGCGATATAACTGTCTCGCAAAGAAATAATCCACTTTTTTCTTAATCTTTATCAACACCATATCCTTTAAAGCGTTTCTATTGATCAACTGATCAATATTCTACAATTTTTCTAACTGTATTCTTTAATAACTCTTCATATTTTTTCTGCTGAGATCTAATTTTCTTAGACATTTCTTTTGATAAAAAGCCATCTTATTCAAACGCTTTTATACATTCTTGATAACGATATATTTTTTCAAAGATTATCGTATATGGAACATTCTTTCTTTCTTTCTTAATATACTTCTATTTCTTTCTTTCTCAATTTGCTCATGATGCATTCTTTACGTAGTGGTATAAAATAATCAATTAAAAAGTAAAAAGCAACCCTGATGTATGTAAAACAAGACATTTCTTATTTAATTTTTCTAGACTAATTATTGAGTCTTGCCATTATCACTGATAAATCTAATAATATTAACACATTAAAAAATATTTTAATTATTAACAAAATATAAAGTTTTTTTCTAAAAATTCCTTGTATTATCAAAATAAAAATATAAACTTTTAAAAAATAGAATTCAAAGTTTTTTAAATATCTATTCATTGATACTAAGGATTTTCTGCTGATCATAAAATCAAGTACGATAACTAAAATAACTAATGCAAATTAAAATATAGTAATACGTTACTTGAAGACATTTTTATTTTAGTAGATTCTGTTAACTGCAGTGTGAAATTGAAGTACGTGTGATTATGAATTTACATGCATCATGCGTTATAAAACACGTTTTTACATACTTATGTATGTACAAATATTTGTTTCTTTTAGGAAAATTATAAGCTAACTTCAACTTAAAAGTAAATTTTATACAAAGAATTAATAAAACACCATGTCTGCTCATCTATGCTATTATAATATGTAAAACCAACCTGCACTGTGTATGTTCGTATTACAAATTGACTAAAATGTGTTATTTGTTGTTTTACAATGACATTTACTAAATTGAATAGAAAATCGATTGTTGACTGGTAGATCGCTAAATAACGGAGAAATCAATTCTAGTACATTTATTCGTTTGCTTTCTAAAGAAGCTCTATACATCAAGATTCATTTCCAGGGTTTAATCGATTTTTAATAATGTTTTTGAAGTTTTACTTCCAAAAACGATAAATTGTGTAAACGTTCTTAAAAGTACGCTAATTTCGACGGTAACCCTTAGCTCGAACCACTTGTTAGTCCTGAACATTTTTATATTGAAGATGAATCTTTAGCAGAGAGCGGGAGATTTACAATAAAATCTGCTCAAATTGGGATCTGGCGAATAATTCAAGAAGACCAAAAGGAAATTATGAATAAGATGGTAAGGACTGTCTCACTCGACCTACTTTGTACGAGCTACGTATTGGCACTGATGAGTAATTAATGAAGCTCTTGTATTTTTAATTAAAAGAATTCATACCTGTTATCACACTCGATTATTAAATTTTAAATATACCAGCTCTTTGATATTAAGATCTGTATATCTAACAAGTTACCAGCTGTTACATCTCATTCATTAATGAAGATTGAAGTAATATATAGACAAACGAAAAAAAAGATAATTTTTATATTTCGTGTTCTGAATTACTATTAAAATTATATAAGTTTTTTTCAGAATTGATATATGAATAAAAATCAAATACTTCTGCTCATAAGTTAATGCCTTATATACGTCGTCTAAGAAATACATAAAATAAATAAATAATTATTATATTATTAATCTAAATTTATTGTATCTATTTATATTTATTGATTATATTACATAATAAATAAATATTAAAATTAAGAAATTTACTTATATGGTAAGATAGTTAATTCATAAATATTTTGAGTTAATTGTGCAGACATTTCCCTTTTCTCCTACGGATCTAAATCGTATGCGTACGTGTATCGAGAAGAATATTTTAATTATATACATTAATTTATTTTTCAGTTTAATTATTAATAATAAGGCTTATACAGTTTGCATTTCTGTAAGTAGTTATTCTTTTTCTTCTTTCAATATGAAAGAGATTTTTTGTATATTAAGAAAATATTTCTTCCACTTCATACATCATTCTATCAGATTGCCTTTCATTAAAATAAAGCTTATTGTATATTTAAATTTCAAACAAAACTTAATTTTTTATTAAACGAATATCAATTTTTTTTTAATTTTAAATTAATCAAAATAGCTTAAATCAATAAAACATATTAACAAATGAAAGTATTATTTTTATGAAAAATAAATTTTTTAAAACAATATCAGTGTAAATATTTCATGGCTGATTTTGGATTAGTAGTTTCGACTTTTCTATACTCTTTGTATCAATACTAAGTATCGATACAACGTTTCAAAATTCAAAACTATTTACGTTGAAACTTATTTTTACGTATGCTTAATGTTTTACTTTCCGGTTGTATGATTTAACCTATTCAAAATTGGAGAAAACTTGCACGTAATTTCTTAATTAACATTAAGAATATTCGAAGAATTGAAGCTGGACATTTAGCCCGATTGAATGAAGTAGTTTTAAATTTAAGAAAAACAAATAATTACATGTTATGTTTTAATACAGATAAAATGAATCTTATTTGAAAATAAATGTCTTTACATCTACGTGCTTTTATCCGGACATACTATTATAAGTAATATTTTTTTCTATATTCTTGAATTCTGACTCTCAAACTATTTAGTCTTTTTAAGAATTCCATATTAAATTATTGATTAATATTAAAATTATTAAATTAAATTAAAATATTAAAATTATTAAATTAAATTAAAATATTAAAATTATTAAATTAAATTAAAATATTAAAATTATTAAATTAAATTAAAATATTAAAATTATTAAATTAAATTAAAATATTAAAATTATTAAATTAAATTAAAATATTAAAATTATTAAATTAAATTAAAATATTAAAATTATTAAATTAAATTAAAATATTAAAATTATTAAATTAAATTAAAATATTAAAATTATTAAAAATTAAAAAATAAAATTATTAAAAATTAAAAAATAAAATTATTAATTAATATTAAAAACAAAAATTAATCTAGAGATTAATTTAAAGAGATTAATTTTAGAATTTAAGTCCAGGGATAAAGATTACATTCAAATTGAATTTTTTATTACTGAGCCTCGATAGCTGTTGTTATCTTGTAAGTTTATGCGACTTCTCCGTTGCGGTTCTCTCTGGATTTTCGGATGACTTGTGTGAGTGACCGGGAATTTCGCTAATTCTGAATTCTGATGCAATGCGAGTGATTTAACTGAATATAACAAGTGATCTGGAGACGTATAATGAGTGTCTCCGGCTCTTCTTTCCGTGTCATATTTAGTTCCCATATCCATTCTTACTACTATTTATTTTATGCAAAGTAATCCGAGTCTTATGATCCTTATAAGTGATAACACATATAAAATTATTGATTCAGATAATACTTAAAAATAATTCACAAATTCATTTCACTAGATTCCTACAAGCACCAATCATAAATTATTATTATTAATTATAAATATATAATTATAGATATTATATATGTATATATATGTATATATATATATATTAAAAATAATTAGAATTATATACATTTTTCATATAAATTGAGGACTTAAGTATCGAGCGCTTCATTTATTCAGCTGATAAGTCTATTATTTTTGACAATTTTGATGAAGATTCTTTTTTATTTTTAATAAATTTTAATCAAATCTATTTATCTAATAACCCTGAAAATATTTATTGAGGAGCTCACTATCCGTGGTGAGTAAAAAAATTTTCTTTTTCTTATTTAGTCATAAAACCAAACCAGAGTTTTATTTAATTTTTGTCAATAACATCATTAAAATTAATTCCTTTACTTACTTCATTTTTTAATATCTTACACAAAATTTAGATTATTTACGTACAGTAATATTTAAATTGTATTTTCTTAAGGAAGGTATTTTATCTCTTTTATTGAATAGAATAAAAATTGTAAGAATAACAAGAAAAGATTTTTGATATGAACAGTAATCAATTTAGCGGTTCTAATAAATTTCTTTTTGCTTTTATTCAGTCATAAATATTATAATATATTTTTCCATTACTTTAAATAGTGTATATAGTATTTTCATCTATTATATAGATTTTAGAGGAACAATAAATTGTACAGTTTCTAGAAAATAGAGACTGGTTTATTATTCTTAAAATTTCTTTTTAGAATATGTATCTAAATATTATTGTTTAACTTTGAATTGTCTATTACTTCAAAATCTATATAACTAATTTCTCTGAACTATGTACGTGTAAAATAAACTCATATTTTAAATAATTAAAATATAAGACGGTATAATCAGCATTTCATAGGCATATCCAATTTCAATATGTGCTTGCTTTTTGCTTTCACCACGTAACCCATATTCATGACATCGATGTCCAAGATACCCCAGGTTTCTTCTCCTGATATTTACATTGTATGTACCAATGGTATGTACCAATATTAAGATAGAAACGAGACCATGACAGAATATGAGAGAAGAGAGAGATAGAAAACAGCCTTATATAAAAGTAGTGAAGATTAGACAGAGTAGTAGGGTGGTTGATGAAAATTAATAAAACAGAGATTTCGCTATTTGACATATGTATATATTATATTATTATTCATTCTTTGGACACATTATTTATATATAATATTTGGAAAAATTCACATCGTTAATCTACTGATAACACATTCAATTTCGTGTTCCTTTGTACAAGATTACCAAATACTTTAAAAAATTATAATTAATAAAGAAATTATAATTAATAAATAGACATTATGATTGTTACACGATTTTTATTCGTCAATGATAATATATCTGAAACATTATCTTTAAATTAAATATTTCAATTAAATTTATGCTTATTAATTTCTTTATTAGTTAAACAGATTTTAGAAACTTCAATAGTGTAACAAATTTAGAATTATTTTACATTCTTTAGTAATTTAAACATTTTTGTAAGAGGTTCTTTTTCATTTTATCCGATTATAAATCTTTCTTCATGTACATAATATACAATACAAAATAATCTTTGATCATCATGTGGTATCGATCTTTTCTTTGAAATTTCTTCAAAATTATTGTACCTGTATTTCACTTAAAGTCACTGTACCTTATAGTATATTTATACACTGTATATTGTTCATCAGAATTCAATTAAAATCGTTCTACTAGAACTTCAGCTTAAAATATTTACTGCCATTATAAAAAATATTATGATAACCTATAAAGAGAACCACATATTATATTACCTCATATATTTATTAAAGAAACCAAAAATGTACGTTACGTATATTTTATACACTTTACACGACACTTTTAGTAATCATCCACGTGTTTCGCTATATTTTATAATTTAAACTTTTCTTTTTTTATAAATACGTCCTAGGAACATAACAAAATATAGCAGAGCTCTAAATATTTTACATTTATCAACGATAATATAATAATAGTATTGTAAAATCTTCATTAAAATTGATTAATAATTAAATTTCGTAAATACTGAAACTTGCAAAGTATTAAAATAAGATCAAAGTTTTTTTCAGCTAACTTGATAAATTCATTATTATAAAAAAAAAGTTTTAACAATCAAATGAATACCAGATAAACTAAAGTTTATCGCAATATTGATATAAAATTAAAGAAAATTAGAAGATAAATAAATTTTTTTATGAAACAAGACTATTTTAGATGATTATTTCGTTTTAAGTTGTATTTTTATTTCTAAATCATAAACTATGTATTCGATTCTAAACGTACTTAATGCTATTAAAATTAATACACGTTTTAATTAATAATAAATTAATATGTAATTAATACACTTGTAATTAATGCATATTGACACCTCCAGAGTAATTACTTAATGTAATTTATTTGCATTTTTTTATTATGGTGACGGTAAATTGTTATTACAGACATTGTCTGTTTGTTAAAAACTCTTTATTTTTCTTGGTTAAAATAATAATTAAGTTATTTAAAATTTTATTCTAATATAATCAACTTTTTACTAGTTTAAACTGTTATTTCTTCTTATTCCATCAATATATTCGAATGTACACGACAAATACCTACAGACTAACAATCTACATTACTAGAATGAATAACCTTCCTTTATCTAGAATGTTCTTAAGAATGAGGCATTCGTTTCGATGGTTTGCAATGGCTGTCATTATAGAAATTTTATTAGAGAATGTTTTCAAAAATTTTTCTTGGACCTAGTATCTTATGCAGAATAAAAATATAAATCCTTTAAATTAATTTTATAAGCTTATTCTGATTTGTTTTAAAATAAGATAACTACATAGATATTTTGTTATCAATTCGTCAATAATCTTTTTTAAGTTAAAACCTAACTTATAACATACGTCACAATACATTGATCGTGTGCCCTATTTTTGTTCGTTTGCACCTCGTGAGGTACCACGCTACATAGACGTTTTGTACATACATAGACTAGGATGAATAAGTTTCTCAAAACACTTGCTATCTAACAACTAAAGACAGGAGAAGAGTAGAGTGAAATGGATGTTGATCTCACCGTAGTGAAAACATGAGATTGATGTGGTATTTGTTGGTGTTCAGCGAGAGATAAAGGCAAAGCTCTAAGAGAATAAGAAGAGGCAGTCAATGTCTTTTTAACTTCACTTTGGATCGATTATTCAATGATTTAAAATCAGTTTGAATGCCATCTCCAAAATTGAATCATCCCTTAATACTAGTTTTCGTACCGTAACTATCATCGATGTCAGATAACGTAGTTCCATAGTCACGCCACAACCCACCCCATAATTTCTGCCAAAGCCGTCTTCCTTTGACTTATTAAGAATGAAATCTACTGTTCTAAAGGCAATTTCACCAATCATACTTTTTCCGTGAAAACCGCATTTCTAAGCACGTTGCCTTCTTGTTGCACATTACAATGTCTTTTTTTCTCTTCCTACCTTCGGTTTCCCACATCGGATCTTTCCTTCCAATTGCTTTACTGAGTAAGGTACTTTAAGTGAATATTAAATCGCCTTTTTCAAGGTGATTTCGTTCTAGTTATGAAGAGTACTTTTATGCTTTTCAGGATGCATCGTCGTAGAAACAAAATATCTACTGGACAACACATTCGCTTTTATCCTTCCATTAAGGAAACTCAATTCTTATCTGTCAGTGTCAATTATTTCAGTTATTAGATTATATCTGATTACTATTAAAATATAACTTCAGATTATTAATGTAGTAATATCAGTGATATTACTCTAAAAGTAAATATTGTGCTGGATCACATATTATTATATTCTAAATTTTATTATTATTTCTAATTTTATGGATCATTTCTCATAAATGGTAGACTTTCAATGACATTGGAAACCCAATTCTATAATTTTCATTTGTTTTCTAAAGGCTTTTTGATAATAAAAATAATAATTTGCACTATGTTAATCCAAAAGTTCTGTTTCTCTGAAACTAGATGTGGAAAGACCTAATAATATTCGTTAAGTTAAAAATTCATTTCTTGAAACAATTATGCATTTTGTATATATATTTAGTTTGCGTTAATAAAAAAAGATATTGTTATGTAAAAAGCAGCTGTTTTATCTCCATTTATAAAATTTTTTCTTAATATTCTTATAGTTCCAGATAATATAACAACTTAATATCTAAGTATATTAGAGTACTTAAGAAATTTTTAAATCATGGTGATATATCCTATATATTTTTTCCTAACTTATGAAATTTACAAGAAAATAATTTTTTGAAATTTTGTATTGAACTTCCTGCCATCATTAAAAATCTAAAATATACTAAATTTTTATATATTATTGATTCTTATTAATTCTAAATTTAGATAATTAATTTATTCATTGTGAGTTATTAACAAAGTAGTGATTTCGCTTTTTTGGAACTTTTCTACGTATGATATGTAAATAAGATTGGTAATTATGTTTTATAGTTTAACTAAATATAATTTTTTCTTCCAATATTAGTATTGCTCAGATATTTCTGTTTTTAAAGGTTATTTGAAGTTGACTATAGAACAAATAGTGATTGTATATAACGATAAGAATCGTTCTCCTATTGTTACTTCTTCAATGAGATTGTCAAGAAATTCATTTAGATCAATTAAATTCTATATTATAACTAAATTTGTATTTTAGTAGATATTGATGAATTTATTAGATACTATTCTTTCTTAATATTAGATTACATCGACGAAGATAACAGACTTATCTATTTCTCTTCAGATTTTGAATACTTTTTAATAACACATATCACGCGGGGTATCTTGCAGCTATCTAAGCATTCAAAGTATTTACAAAAAGTATTTGATTATATCTTAACCACATCTTTTTATATTATATTTATCGCAAAAAAATGTAATGTTACTTTTTTAATGTTATATATAAAACTTTTACAATCAGAATAAATGTTATACTAGAAGAATGTTAATGTAATTTTTAATATAGAAGAATACATTAAAATATTTAGAACGAATCCTAATTTTTGATAAAGAGTTTACAAATATTGTGAATGTCTAACTAATACAATACAACTGTTATTATAAATTTAAACTAGCATAAATGTTGTAATTGATCATGTTAAGCGAATAACTGGTGCAATTAGCTTCTTAAGTTGGTTAAAGAAGATATAAACAAAAAGTAGAAATCGAAGTTAATAATAATGTTATTATTCAACTATCTTTTTATTTAAAATTTGTAATTATATATATATATATCAGTCTAGTCTTTTTTTATTTTATCAATGTTAGGAAACATTACATTCTGTGAATACACGTAATAATCAGAAAACAAAGATTTCATTCCAAAATGAATTTTTCAATGTACAGATTTTGCATAATGTGATCATATAAAAATATGATATATTGTAAATTAGCATTTGGCTTTTAAACAACTATTAGTATATTATAATGGGTTAATACTAAATCTCACTTTAATTATTTAATTAGACAGCATTAAGTTACAGAAATAAAATTCGATCTACTTCACGTGTATGAAAAGTTGAAAAAATTTTTTAAACAAAGAAATTTCCGTGAGTGTTACGGACTACTATTTATCTAAAAAAACTGGATAAACTTTTGGATCAACAAAAATAGTCAATCTATATATCATTAATTTTACATAAATTATAACTTAATTAGACTATTTAGAAAAATATATCATTTCTTACATTATTGATATGGAATATTACTGTGTGATCAGTAAATTAGTTGTTAAGATGTAATTAGATCAAATTAAACATTAATGAAACATAAAGAGAAATAGTTAAAAAAATGTAATATAATTAAAAAATATATGATATACTATAAGCAATTATATTACATTTATTGTAGATACAAATACATAAAATATAAAAGGATAATAATCAATTAGAATTATATTTAATTTAGATTCAAACAAAATATTTTATAATTAATTTACTCTACATTCGACAATGATTTTAATATTGAAAGATTTTTTTATCAATAATTAATTAATTATAAGAACTTATTAAATAACTAAATATTTATTTTTAAACAAATGATTCTCATAAATAGTGAAATTCTATTTGAATTAAAAGTTTTCTCTCTATTATAAAATTTAACTGTATCTTACTTTAAACTCACAGAAGATAATTTTTTTGCATGTATTATTTCTCAAGTTCGAAATTTACTTTTAAATAGTGCAATTACAAATTAATATTTTATCTAATTTGAAATAATTTATAAAAGAACTAAATTTTACTATTCATTTTAATTTTTTAATCGAATTATTATAAATAATGATGAAAATATAGTAAATTATTAAAAAAGTTTTCTAATCCAGTATACTTTCAACTACAAACTCTTAAAAGAAAAGTGAGTAATTGTCAAGAAGGATCATAACCATTGATATAATAACTCAGGGCTTCTTTTTTTATTAGGTATGCTATGATTAATTTGACGAGTAAATCGAAATCATTGCTTCAATAGCCAACTTGTACCTAGAGAAGAAAGTCATTTTTCAACAAAGTGCACGCCGCCGAAAACAACCTACTAACGTCCTAACGTGCTAACGTACCGTATTTAATTACAAACTCATAATGAAAATTGCTCAATTTAAGGAAGAAGAAAGTATCTCACTCTTTCTGTTCCTATCTCTCCCTCTTTCTCTCTTTCTCTCTCTTTCTTTACAATAAATTTCTTTTAAATTATTGCAATCGTAATGAATCCAGGTTTCTTTTGCAGTAAAAAATTACTTTAAATATATTCTATTATAATGCAGTGATATTAAAATTATTTATACCTAATATGCAACATTAAGAATATGCATTAAATTAGAAATCTGATTTATTTTCATTAAATTTTATATTACTGAGGTGAATATTAACTATAATTAATTATATTACATAATTAAAGTAATTATTTTTAATTCAATAATTCTAAATTAACCATGATACAAATAAAAAAATATATTTCTAGAAACGATGTTTAGAATAGAAAAAAGTACGATCGTTTCTTTCAACTGGCTTCAAAATTAAAACCACACACTGTATCTATATAATAAATTTAAATTGTTTATTTCAAGGGTTCCATAGCTATTATAAAATAAAATAATTTTATAGTAGAATTATGATTATTATTAAAATGAGTTCTAATAAAAGTATTATTTTATGAATAATATTGTTTTACAATAAATAATAATTATGTCAGTTATATAACATATACGTGTGAGTGAAAATATTTCTATTACTAATTTACATTAATATATACATATATATATATATAATGATTTAAAATAGATATTTTAATGAATTTATAAATTATTAATAATTTATTTATTATTTTATATTATTTATAATTTAATATTATTCAACTTATCTGCCATGAAAAGATTTTATTTTTATTAAAATTAAAATATGAAACTTTAAATCAATATTCGAATTTTAATCATTATAAATATCTTGAATATCTTATAAAAAAGATTGCTTGTTTCAAATTCTTTTTTATACAAGAATTATATTTATTTAATTACATGGAAATATAATTCATCGACATGAAATAATATTTCTGAAATGTAACTAAAAATATAAAATCTTATAATTGAATTATTATGATATAGATACAGTTATTATAAGATTGATGTTTTAAAAATATTAATATATTTAATATCATGTATTAATCAGCTTCTTCTTCATAAATATTATATTTCTCTAAATTTAGAAATTATTTTAACTTATTTATGCTTTATGGTTTATGCTTATTTTAGCATAAACCATAAAAATGATGAAATAGATAATGGAAAGTAAATAATAACGGATAATATTTAATGAATAGTAACAGTTCAGTTCAATAACAATGAAAGTAGAATTGCAAAATTATTCTATTAATATCAAATAAATATTGATATTATTTATGATACAAAAAATATTTGAAATATTTAATAATTTATAATTATAAATTATATATTTTATATTTTATAAAATTTTTATGATATTTATTATAAATATAAAAATTTTTGTTTTTTTTTTATATTTTATATTTATATATAAAAAATATAAAAAATTTTATAAAATTATTAAATTAGATTAATGTAGCTCTAATCATTAATTATTCACAATTAATATCAAAACATAATGATAATTGTACTGATTCAATATAAATAAAACGTGGTTTATATTATAAAATCTATATTACCTATTGTCTTTCAATACAAGTTCTTAATATTGTTAAATTATTTTTTTTTACTGTTTTAATTATAAATAATAAATAATAAAAATAATAAATAAATTTTATTAATATAAAACAAAATTTAGTATTTAGTATCAAATTAAACATATGAACAATCAGGATAGTAGTTTAATTAGGTAAATAATATAATCAATAGTTTAATTAGTAAAATAATACATACAATATAATACATAAAACCTAATTGAAATGAAAGCAGAACAACTAAATATATAAACGTGATACTTAGAAATGTAGTATAATTTTTATTATATATATTATATACTGGAATTTATAATAAATAATATTCTTAAAATATTTATATTATAGTATTTGCATAAATCTATTTTCGTAAATAACTAAAAGTTATTTATAAAATATAATAAATAGAAGAATATTTTTATAGTAGTGTAATAAATTATTATTACTTTGGATAATATGTATCAAAACCTTATTTTACTTTAAAATGAACTAAATATTGTTACATTCATTTTTGAATTGACCCACTGTTCTTAAAACGAAAAAATTATATGTACTTTTGTGCAAAGATGTAGAATACATTTTATACTTGATATATATTTTTTCAAAATAATTAATAATTTTCTATATATAACTTCATGCATGAATCTTATTAACATATTTACAATCTATAGAAAATATTGTTCTATACTAAATAATTACTTGTTTTTTTTAACTAATGCTAGGATAACCTTAATTCTAAACAGATATAATACATATCAATGCAATATGTATAATTGCAACTTATACCATGTTTTTTAATATTGTCATATTATTTAATAGCATAAACAAATTTAATTTTAAAATAATATAAATCTGCATATATTACGTTCATTTAAAATATAGTTTCAATAAATATATAATTACGCTTTTCACTTTTATTTCGAGAATGGGTATAAAAATCATGACACATGAGATCGTATGATTTTAAATTAAGATACGATGCATGTATCTATGTACATATGTAATGCTTTTAACATGTAAAACAATCATGATCGGTTAACTGACAAAATTTCTGACAGTATCTCAATTAATTAATTCCATTTCAACATCGTTTGGAGACGTACATATAAACGAATGCACTTATAGATGTACAAAAGCAAATATATCTTGATATCAGGAATAGATAAATATTATAAAGAACTCATTCATGAAAAATAATAATTACACAAATTTCTGGCAATATTTTTTAAGATTAATCTTTGAAATAATATAAAGAATAAAAATCACTCAGAAGCTATAAGCTGTATTAATATGAATATTGATGTGCTCATTCGTAGCCTTAGTCCAGAATGGTGATGATGACTATCTTGGTAAAAAATCATGGATTATCGTTAGTATATTTAAATCGTCTGCTCACGTGGGATAGACATTCGTGAATCTAAGTATCCTCCAGCTAACGGTCAATAGTAAAGAGATGAGATAATTGCTGAACAAAATTGCAGAACTTAGATTTCTTCGATCGCCCCCATGCATCGCCGCTGGTTTCTCTTCTTCTGTAAAATAGATAAAATCAAATTAAATGCCTTATTTATCTAAATGATTTATTTGTTCAGAATTAAGACTAAAAAATTATTTACATTAACGTAATGTACGGTACAAATAAATACTTTGATTAAATAATTTAAAAGTTACACAAATAAACAAAATCAGCTATTTGCTTTCACCGAATATAACTAAAACTATGCATATTAATAAAAATTTAAAGTAGTTTTGAGTGAAGTAACTTAAAATTAAACTTTAACATAATTTTTTACTTTTTTGAGAAAAAGTTTTATAAATTTGTAGCGAAACTATCGAATTTAACATAAGCCAGTAAATTTTCATTAACATTTTGTTACTTTGGCTTTGGTAATTTACATTTTAGAAATCACTATCACTTGCATATTCACAATGTCTTTTTTTATTTATAATTTTTACAAAATTTTACAATTTATTATTATGTATTTCTAATGTAATAATTCATACAATATATCTGAATAAAATATAAAAACTTTTTCTCTTTATAATATATTTATATATATATTTATGTAATATAAATATAATAGATAGTATTAACCATATTTAACATAAATTTATAATATACCATAACGTATTATAATATCATTTTTCTCTTAATAATCACAATATGCTACTTCTTATTATATTTTTAAATTTATGTTATAAAAAAAATTACCAATATTAAATTCATATTTACTTTCAATTCTGGTATAAAAAGAACCTTACATAGATATATATAAATATATATATATTTATAATAATTATTTTGAAACTATAATTTTGTTTTAATTAGAAAACAGTGTTCATACAAATGCTAGTATTTAGCATTCTTAATAAAAATTCCGATTCCTAATTAATACAATGTTGTCCTTTATTTTCTATTGTGAAGATGTAAGTGATAGTCCAGTTCGTAGAATTTAATAATGTATTCTTTCTGAAGCAAACATATATTTTATCAGTACTTTGTATAAGCTTTTAATGTTTTTTAATATATTTCTGTGTTATAAGAAAATAAAGATTTTATTTTTACGCAAAGAAAATATTATTAATATCTTAAATAACATCACGAAATAATTTGCGTATAATTTATAATATAAATAAAAAATTAATAACAAAAAAAAAATTTAGAATAATTTATTATAATAATTATAATAGTTAGATTATTGCAATACTTTTAATTTAAATTACAATAACAAAAACATAAATAGTATACTTTTATATGTATAATGTTTTAAAAAATATATTTAGAAATAAGAATAATTAACATATTTTTTGTTAATTATAATTATAAGATATATAAATATTATTAATATATATATTTTTTTTTATTCCTACGATTTTTACTAATGAGTTTAAATATGTTGAAAAAATATATCAATTTATTAATTACTTATAAAAAAAAAAATTTTTTTGCATTAAATATTGTTGTATTATTGTTTTGAGTAACATATAAATGATACTTTAGAATATGTAAAATAAGCCGTTCTTTGAATAATTATTTGTTCCTTAAATGATCAATTATTACTTTCATTATTAGATTCATAATTCTTTTCATTTTTTATTCATGTCTATTAGTTTTGAATGTGATTCAAGAGAAAATCGTTTAACAATTTGCATAATAATTGTACCAATTATCAACTTTCTACAGTTATTTTTATCTTATAATTTCATGGTTTTTCAACTAAATTCTTTAAATTATATCAAATTACAATTTGAAATAAACAAACATATTTTATAGTTATATTACTACTGATAAAATTTAAAAAAAAATATCTTAAACACGGTACCTTTTCCTCTCAAAACAAATAAAAAAACATGTTTCATTTTACTTATTATATAACAATACTTTTGTGACATAATTAATCTTTTAATTATTTATAACAATAAAAATTTAAGTAATTACCTTCTAATACATGAACTATAATATAGGATTCTCTTGCATTACTGGGTGCGCAGGTATAATTTCCTCCGTGACTGAGCTGAGTCTTCTCTACTTCCAAAATTGAACCAGCTTTTGTCAGTTCAACTTTAACACCAGGTTCTGAATCGTAATTTATCATACGAAAATTACGATACCAGAAAACATATAGAGGCGCTTCAGTAGATGACATTAGCTGACATTCCAAACGTAAATTTGAGCCTTGCTTCACGTGAAGATCCGGGGCACCAGGTATTACAGAAAACGCTTCTGTTACATTCAACTGCACGAAATGATGTTGAACGGGATGCGATGTTACCTACCGAAATAAAAATGTAGAGATACATATCTATATAATTATTTGTATTTTTGGTAGCGAGATCAGTGGATTTAATAGTATACTGGGTGTTATCATTAATAAAAAAATACGTTTAATACTTGCTTTTTCGAGCAGCGGATAGATACGATATTTGAGATCGTTTTATATTAATATCTCTAAATTTTGTGTTTTGTGTAAGAGAATACCGTAAAATTTGCACTTCAATTAATAGCTGTTCAATTAATATTTTTTATATTTGCATTTATATTTCTTTATTATACAGCAAACCTAAATTCAGATGTTGCAACTAGAGTGATATGCTTCTTCTTTAGTTAATAACATTACCTGTCTTAAAATTATGGGACCCACCTCTTCGAAATCTACTAAATACTTATCTTGTAAATTATTGAAAATATGTACGCCACAGTATCATTTAGTTTTCACTGTAGATTAATGCTGTTTTAAAAAAAATTCGTAAATAGACACTATAAATGTTCCAGCAAATTAGTATTAAAATGAAAGTGATTACAAATTTAATTACTTTACGTGATTGGAATAAAGTTAGCTGTAGAAAAATTTTAATTTCTAATTTCTTATAAATAATTTTAATTTATAATATTTAAGAATAACATACTTTCATAGAAACTATTATTAAAAATAAATATGTAAGATAAAATATCAGATATAAAATTTTTTATTATTAATAAGTGATATATTTTACTGCAATGATTAAAAAAAAATTAATGAACTACTTAAAACTTAATTGCACATACAAAGGACATATCAGGAAGTTACATCTGATACATATTGGAGGCCTTTCGGAAGCCTTACTGTTCTCGATATTTTCGAAGGGAATGGACTCGGAACTGGGCACTCAATATATCGCTAGTTCTCGCAGTATGCATTAAGGTGTCCGAATAGAGAATGAGGAAAAAATATACGAATCATGATAATTAATTAGCTTATATTCTTCGAATAATTAGTACTTATTAAAACAAAATATACACTCAAGAATTATATAAAATTGACCCTAATTTACATAAGCTATAATATAAATAAATCAATACTTTAGTTATTTATCTACGTTCACAGTAATCTATAATCAAACTACATCATATATACAAATCATATATATATAACTTTTATAATCAATCTCTCTATTTATAATATAACATCATCAGCTACAACTTTGCCGTTACGTATTACAACCATTATAACTGATGTAACGACGTATATACATGGTTCACAAATATACCAATCTATACTGAAGGTGTAACTCTGAAAGTGTAAGCTCTTCCTGCTTATGGAAGAGACTGAGAATATACTCTTTCCAAATTGAACTGAAATTCTTATTTTCATTGTAAAAATCTCTAATATCAAATGAAAAATTCACCTCCTTACGTTGTTCTTTTACTGAGATAAAAGACGCGAAATATGTCAAGCGCAAGACCTCTATGTCAAATGTATTTATTTTGCAATGCACAAACTATAATTAAAATTATTTAACATTGTTCTTTCATGTTAAGTAAATTCTAGTCTCATAACTTGAACTTTATAATATAATATAAACTCATAATATATCTTATTATGATTAAGATTATATTAAATAAAAATTATAATCACGTTTTAAGAAAATTATTTTAAAAAGTAAACGGTTCATTTTTAATTTCTTACGTCAATCTACTTTTAGAATAAATATTTTTATATAAAAATTTAATGAAGATCTTTGAAAATTGTGGACAATAAATTTATTGAACTACTATTTAGAGGCCATTAATGTAATTAATAAACTCATGTATGAAGAAAAGTAATAAATAAAATGACTGATAACTTGTCAATATTTAGATTTTTCTTATATTTAATTCACAATGTATTATATTTCCATTTTCTTTAAAATGTGAATGTAAATAAATATATTACAGAAGCTCTTTATTTAGCTAGCTTTACTCTGACTGAAATCATGTAAGAGTGTAGGTGGGCATACTAATTTAAATATAAGTTTATATATTTTTTAAAAATTAATAAAAACAACAAAAATTAGAATTTATTTTATTTTATCATATTAATAATAAATTAATTAATATTACATACATAATATTTTTGCATTTGTAAATTTTATAACTTTTAAAATATGACTTTTTATAATAATTATGCTAATGATAACTGTTTTTATATATTAAAATAAATAAAATAGAGACTCAAACTAACTTCGAATTATCGCTAAAATTTTTGATAAATACGCATTTTAATTAAAATAGTTATGGAGTTTCAAAAGGAATTAACATGTTATTTCAAATTTAATTGATGGATTAATTAATATTTAACTGAAGAAATTTAACAAAATGTATGAAGTCATTTCAGTCTTTTGAAGACTCATTCATATAAAATAATATTTCTAATATTTTAGTGAATTTAATAATATTGAGAGTTAATGTAGATATTAATTCAAGGTTTTTTAAACTGATGAGAAACCAGCTTAGAAAGCTTGCGTTAGCATTTTATACACTCACACCAACTCTCGTCTTTAAGGGATTTGAATATAAATAATCAATATTTTCCGTAATATCTTTCATTTTAAACAAGATTTTTTTACTCTTTTCGCATTAATACAGATTTAGATAGACGTTAAACGAGATAAGTGAAAATTTTCGAATTGAAATTGTGAAAGTGAAAAGTGAAAATTGAAAATCATCGAATTTTCTCACAATAAATAGATATGATAGGACTCAACCCCCATCAATGTAAAAATGAAAATTGTGCCCATATGTAAACAGAAATTATTAAGATTATAAATTAGAAAATAATGGTTGTAATAAACTATGAATTATAGTTTATTATATAGTTATAATAATAATATAACGGTGCACTTCGTCTAATGAAATAAGAAAATGTAGAAAACGTAGTATATATTTTTCTTAATTTTCTTCTCTAAACATAATAAGGATTAAATAAAAATAGAAAATTAATCGAAATTTGATAAAGGTAAAAATTGATACTAAATATAATGATTATTGTTGATACGAACAAAATTTTTGTTCTATTCGTAATATTTTCAACAAAATTTTATGATTCAGTATGAATTTATTGAATTATTTGAATTCATGTTGTTAATTTACTTAACAATACCATAAAATAGCTACATATTACGTTAATGAATAAATCATCATTATTTAATAATAAAAGTAAGGTTACAAATAAACAATTTTAGCTCTATCCAAAGAATATTTATTTATACTTTCTTATATAAAGATACTTTCTTTTGATTAAATTATATAAATTATAAAATACAACATATAATTTTATGTCAATATTAAAAGCATCTTAAACTACTCTTATATTATTTACATTTTTAAAAAATATCGGATTTACTTTATTCAGATAACAGAAAAGAAAATTTAATTCTTGGAAAAGATACGTTCTACCCTATATGCATCTATAAAGTATTTTCACAATACTAGACGTTGTTATGTACTCATGTAAGAATTATACAAAATACGTAAACGATGTTAAAATGTAAGAAACCATTTATAAAATTATTTGAAAAATATGTTTTATATCGTAAAAACGGAGAAGATTTCTAAATATAAATTATAATATAATTAAATAATATATACAAGATCTTATATTTTTCGATTGTAAGTCGAATCTTTAATCTGCTTCTTTATTACTCTAATACCATTTAATAATTTGAATATGTTACATGCAAATATTTTTCTTACTTTAAATCTATTTATTATACAGAAATATTTACTCACTTATTAATATACAAATGAAAACAGGTATTTAAATTGTTAAATAAAATTTTTAAATGAAATTAATAAACACATAAACTTTTTACATCAAACTATATTTTTTAAGTCAGTAGTAAGCACGTGTTTAAATATAATATATCTTCTTATTCTTTATGTAATCTTTAATGAATGATTATTTTTCAACTGACAGAAATGTAGGTGTATTAAAAAATCAGTCCTACTAGTACATTTATATACATACACCTTTTTGTAAAGCTAAACATTTAACAACAGAATTATTCTCAAAGTATCTTAAATATCAAAAATATCTTAAATAACTAAAAATAATTAAATACATAATGTTTGTAATCAATGCAGTTAAAACAAAATTCCTTTATTGAAAGATTATAAACCTACCTAAATTTACTATTGAATGATTTTAGTAATAGATATAGATATGACTTTAGTAATAGATATAGATATGACTTTAGTAATAGATATAGATATGACTTTAGTAATAGATATATATATGATTTTAGTAATAGATATAGATATGACTTTAGAATAGATAGTGAAACGAAAGTTCCAATTAATTATTAAAAATATTTTAAATAATAAGAGTATGAAATTGAAAAAAAAATAATAAGAAAAAATGGGTTATCAAATACGCTGAAAAATACTGAGAAACTCACTTGACACTCGTACAAGCCAGCGTCTTCATGGGTAACTTTTTGTATCAAGAGTGACCATTCGGATTTCAGGTGTTTCACCATAAATCTTTTGTCGACCGAATGAGTGTTACGTTCAACAGTTAACAATTGTCTGTCCTTACGTCGTACCCATGTAACCTAGATAAATATATAATATACATAATAATATATATAACAAACATGAATAATTTTTTTATTTTTTCAATAGAGAATTATGAAGTATATATTGACTAATTATTTTCAGACTAATGAGAATCAATATAAACAATTTTAATTTACAGTTTTCTACAAAATGTTCACTGACTAAAATTTACTTTAGCATATCGTATGCAGAAACTATTATTTAGTAATAACAATGGATTGAATCATTTATATTTAAAATTGTATAAAATTACTTTGCTATTTTCAGGCGACATTTTGTATTATTGACTTGTTATTTAGTGTATCATGGCCTATAACACAGATGACTTATAAATCGTATTTTATTTTATAATGTTGTTTTACATAAGAAACATACAAAATTGTGTCTGAAATTGAAATCATTATTTGGCATGAATGATGCAAACTATACAATAAGAGTCAATTAAATTTACAGCTCCCAGAATTCATATGAAAAAGTGTAATTAAAAATATATTGAAAAACATACCAAAGTTTAATGAAGACATATTTTATATGAAAACACGAGTAAACGCTAATTTTGCTCTTGTAGGGTAATTATTTACATTCGTCTTGGTTACATAGACGATGGGGCGAGAGCAGTAGATTTGAGATCCGAGGAAAAATCTTCGAATACCACCTCCCTTGGCCAACCTTAAACTATTATATTTAGGAAATACTGTATATATACTAGTTAAATTTATAAAAGTGATAATTCCGTTAATTCATTTGGTAATAAAAATTGTAAATAAATTTTTATAACAGTAAACAAATTATTTCTTATACGCTCAGGTATATTGTTTTAATATTTAATAGTTTTATATCAGATCACGATAAATATTAATGAATAAACGGTTAATCTTACTTATAGGGAGCGGAAGGGTATGTCTGATTAAATGGGGTATACTAAACGGTTCTTACTATGTCAAAGTTAACGCGTATCTCATCGACAGGACCTTTGGCTTACGTGCTGGTTGCTATATCGGTTACATACCTACGGTACAAATACATATTAAATTCTAAAATGATACTATCTAACTATTATATATGCTAAATACCGATTGCACAAATTACGGATCACATATAATTATAAGATTTTACAAAGTTGTTTGAATTACAATAATTTATCATGACCAATTATATTTTACTTTGAGATCTAAAATAAATTAATATATATAAGGAACTGTATTACGTACATTTGCTTATGATACTGAAATATAGTTTATTATACAAGAAGTATTAGATGATAAAAAATACTGATGAAATTGACTGAATTTAATAGAAACTGTGCAGAATTATATTTTAAAAATTAATGATGTATTAATTATTGATAGGATAAATCTTAGCTAGTGCATTAATATTCATTCGTAATCTTCATCTGTATTTTAATATAATACGATAGAAAAATAACTTCTTATGATAAAATATACGTGTATATGATCAAGTAATTGTAAATTTAGTATTACAACCTTTTCTATTTAATGTGAAGAACGTCGGTACAACGATTCGAACTTTCAAGTTTAACAATTAATTACTTAATACTATGCTCAATCATTGACAAAACATACATAATGGTATTATATAACGGAAATTATTATTATAATATTTTAATCGAGATGTATTAATACTATACTGATTTTGAAAAACTTTAGTAAGCGATATTTACTTCGATATCTTTATGTTGAAATTCCGTTAATGCAGATTTTTTAAAAGTATAACACAACGAGTTATTGATAAAATTAGTAAACACTTTTTTCCTTTTAGTTTATAATTGAAAATATTCTATTATAAACGGTCATCGGATAAAAATTATAGCATTGCAATGGTATAAACAACTGACTAGTGACATTGAATAATTTTTGCTTGACACTAAGAAAATCACCACGATTACGGTGCTCAAAATTGAAAAAACTTACATCCTATGATCAGTTGTTCAAAAAGTTATCCTTTTTTTCGTATATCAGTCAGTTAGTTCAAAGGATAGCATGAGAAGTTACGATGTAACTGTCTTTGCAGCAGTATTCCATGTTACTGAAGAACTACTTATCATAACATAGATTAATTAGGATTTTATATTATATGTTTCCATTGTTATTGTTTATTTTTATTATTATTTATTTATGACACGTAAAAAATATAAAATAAATATAGTTGAAGAAAAGTGCACCAACATGCTTTTAGTGCAGAGAAGAAATCACGAAAGGAAGATGAAGACTGTGTAGAATTGAAGAGTAAAGAGTTGTCGCTGAAGTTTTCGCCAACGCTTTCCGAGGATTACGTCCACCCTGGCCATGACAGACAACTTGCTGTCACCCATATACTCGCCAAGACTCGGCCTGATGAATCAAACCAATCTGAAGTTCTTTTGTTTCTGTCCCTATCACCTTTCTCTCCATATTACAACTGCACTTATCAGTGCAAAAAAGAAGGACTTTCCCTTACTGGACATACTCGGGCCATTTTCAGGGCTCCGAAACAAACCTCGGCAAACGTAGGCATTCGGGATTAAAGTCCCTAAAATTTGGAAGAAGCCGGGATTCACCCAATCTTCATCAATTTTACATTAATTTTTATTGTTTTAAAATAGTGACTACTTATTAAGAAATTTTTTAATATTATTGAAAAAATTATAATATCAAATTTTATTCTTATTATTAATGTAGTTTTGATCATTACGAAATGTTATTTACGAATAATTAAATAGTAGAATAAATGAAGATGTGAGAAATTAACTTTTTGTAAGAATTTTTAAGTATTAATTTCTTCTATTCTTATCTGATATAAGCTGCACATATTTTACTTTAAGAATCATAAGGTACTGATACTTCAACATCGTAAATATAAAATACTTGTTTAAAATAAAATAAAAATTGTATCCTTAAAATTCATTCTTATAAATCATAAATATATTCTGCAAAATTAAATTAACTACAATCTGAATGATATTTCGATTTAACTAATACATTTTCGCCATGTGATTTCAAAGAAAGAGATCTCCATAAAATTTAACGGGCTATTTTCATATTGTAAATTATCACTTTTGGAGATTTAAAATGTTATCTTATTTTGATTAATAAATTTACAGATATACTTGCACATATTGCATTGTTAATTATTCAATTATAATGAAAAATCGATTTTTCGGTTTGATATTTCGATTTCTCTTGTAAATATAATGTATGAATTGAAGTGTAACATATCTTAAATTATGTAAAAGTTATCTTGATAATTATGATTTTTCAAAATACATAAACTTAAGATTATAATAAAGTACTTATTACCTGAACAATTTCAATTCAGTTAAGTATTTTATTTAAAAAATTTTTATAAATATTAAAGTAGAACTTAAAAATACGTACGATTCCGGCTCCTGGATCAATTACTTTACATGGAAGAGTCGCAGTGCCTCCTATTTGCGTCAAAATGTCTTTAGTCATTCCTGATAAATTCAGCTTAAAATTGAATTCTTTTTCTTCAACTTTTGCGATACTGTTAGTATTTATATCTTGCTTTGCTTGACTTCCTGTAATCCATTTAATTATATTTAAATAAATAATATCCGAAATATTTGGTGTAGCAATAAATTATCACTTTAAATTGGAAAAACTAATATATTAATTTAATTCATATACAATAAAAAACAATATTAATGTCAATAAATTCATTTTTTTTATTGGAATAACTCTTGATATTGGAAGAAATTTTTTATTAAATTAATCGTGGATTTAATGGAAATATGATATTTAAATAACATAAAAATGTGATTCATATAATATAGCTATATAATTATTTCTATTTATAATATAGATATATTTTTTATATTATTAATGCAAAGAGAGTAACAAGGGAAATAAAAATTATAATAATCAGAACAAAAGAGATTTTATTAATTTTCTTTTAAATGTTATTTTGTATCTATCAAAGCACGTTTACATTATGAATGTAAGTTTATAACAAAATATACAGACATTGTTTATGCCATGTTCGACGTATCATACTTACATATTGCTCATGTTAATGTCTAATATCTTACATGAACTGCATATTAAGGAACTTCGTATTCTTTTTCTATCAGATTCAAAAAATAAATTTAATTTAATTCTCAGGATAAAAGATAATAAAAGCTTTAATTAATAAAAAAATTACAACTTTATATCATTAAATTTCTTTTCAATATTATATTTTCTATCTTTCTTTTAAGTTTTACAAGTTAAAAACTATTGTTTTTTTACTTATATAATATTCACATATTTTAGATTGGTCAATGTGTCATACTTTAGATATATCTTACAGAAGTAGTGCCATTAAACCATATATATATATATATATATATATATATATAATAAACATTTCTAACACGGCTAGGCTATCTTATGTGAAGATTCACTAGTAATCGAAAATATTTTTAAAAAAATATTTGAAAGATACGATATTGACGAAATCAAATTTAATAATGAAAAGAAAGAAAATGATGTAGAGAATATTGAAATATTTCAATTTTTAATTTTTATATTAATTGGCAAACAAATAACAAACCCTTTAACTTTAATCATGATATAAATCTGTACAATAATGTGAATATGTATAATTTTTATCACAATTTTTGTGTAATTGAATTATAAATGAATCTTTTTGTTATAACCCATTATAAATGAGATTTTTCAATTTTGTCATATAAGTTAGATAAAATTTTGTTACATTGTAATAGTATCAAAAATACGTATAATATATGGGGTGAATTAAGTATGTTATTCTACTGGAAGTATTAAGGTTTTAAATGCAGGATTTATTTAAGGATAGTCTCTTTCAACCAAGTATTAACTACACCTTTCGTAAATTTCACCTGTTATTTGAAATATTTAGCTATAAGACAATGAAATTCTAGGTTTTATACTTCAAATATTCAATTCTAATAATAATAAACCAAAATTACAGAGTGCCTGGAGGAAAATAAAACTACTTTAGAATGGATGTTTATATGGCTTGTTTAGTTATTGTCAGTTATGAACGTCATCTTTGTTTTATCTATCGTCTTGATAAATAGAAGCAGTCTCTGAAAAATTAATACTCATTTCCTGACGCACAACATCATGAAATCTGAAAATCAAGAACCAACAACGCATTTTTTTTACTATTCCTAAAAGCTCATAAAGGTCCCTGAGTAAGGTTCTGATACACTGTGAAGAACAACCCATCGAAATAATAGTACTATGGAGTTCGTAATAAAATACTGCCAATAGTTTATCTTACTAATGCTTCATAAGAATGAAATTCGTACTTAGTCGATAAATCAGAACGAATGATTCAAGATGACGTTTTCTTAGAATTTCATTAATTTTTCAACAGTTGATGGGTCGACAATAGCTGAAATAATGTTTCTACTTCTTAAAAAGAATAGTAGGCATGTAACTATTCTCAAGTACAAGTTCTTTTTAAAGCAAACTAATGCAGCTAAAAATATTCTAAACATCGGACATAAATGCACCTTATATTTTATATTCTACACTCTAGTATCGAAAATCGATGATGATTCAATATTCTTTACCCCTAAAACTAATACCAGACTACAAGCTATATTAAGTGAACTGATTCTCTATTCAGTATCATACGGCTTGATCACTCTTATTACGTTACTAACAATCATGGTATCAAGTTTAGATGGAAGTATGACACGACAGTGGGGAAGAGTTCTTGTAAATATAAAAGTTCTTCTGTTTATAAAGATACTCACACTTGGTGACATTTATTTAAAATTCTGTCGTACACAATTATTTGCATTTTGAAATAATTCAATAACATTATACTCGCCGATATTATCAAAGATTTGTATAATATTCTAGCAGGATGATTCAAAGGTATAAAAAAAATTAATCTCAGAAGAAGAATATCTTAAGAAGGATGAAAGTAAAGAATTGTGATCCGTGTTGAGTGTAACTATTAATGAGGAATATGTATAAGCGAGGAGGAGTTAAAAAAGAACGAATAATTTTTTCGATTAGTACAAATTGACATAGTGCAGTGGTAAAAACGCGAGGCATTTTCTCTTGCTACACCAGAACGAATTGGAGATATACATATATATATATATATATATATACATGTTCATTATACGTCAAACTTTCATGCACGTAGATAGTTCTAGCTTGAACAATCTTGTTCTACCAGTTATTTTCTTGTGACAGATATGTAGAGCTCTTTCTTAATCCTCTGATCTCAGAGTTATGGAATTTCATATGTCGAATAAGAATTTAACGTTATTTTGATTTAAGTATTAAGCATTGTATAAAAGTGATTTGAAAGCAGAAAAATATTAAAATAATTTTATATTTGTTATACTCCGTATTTGTTTAATGAACTTATATTATTATACAAATCCTTTAAGCAAATAAATAAAAGAAATGGGGAAAAATAATAGTTTTAAAACATTAAGATTATTCGAATTGATTCAATAGAGATATTGAGAATTTTATAATCAAGAAATTAGTCTTGACTATGCGGTTTTGTTCATTCACCAATGCGTGAGTACTTCACGTATTCACAGTAATGGTGGCGTATTCAGAGTGACAGTATTCACCCTCATAAGCAATCGCAATAAAGTCTAGACTGAATTAAATGAAAGGATGTGGTACTTCGATAAATTTGAGGAAAGAATTCTGAACCTTATACGTAACCGCTATTATCATGAACAGGCTAGAATGTACCTACGGTAGAATATATATAGAATCTCAATAACGAATCAATGCTAACATAAGTAAACAAAAAACAAATAATAATTCGGAATTGAATAATAATAATAATAATAATCATATATGCACTACTCATTATGAATCACGATATCCTCTGCTACAGCTTAATTATTTAGCACAATTCTTTATTTAACTAATTTATAAAATGATATGAATAATAGATCTCAGCTTTCGTCTTAATAAAATCCGTTGTTCCAAAGTCTAAACTATTCTTTAATTAACGAATTTGTTTGATGAGACATCTATATAATAAAATATTTAATAACATGTCCTATATTTTATTTTTATAATATAGTATATAAAATAAAACTCTTAGTATTAATTAATATCTTTCTTTAATGAATGTACTTACTAGTATTATTTTTTTTACTAAGATTACAGGTTGACAAAATTCGTATTGTAAAATCTTAATTTCTAACTTCTAGATATTTCCCTACTTTAAATTACATTGAATAAATTCATTAAATAATTTATTTAAAAATTAAGTTAATAATTAATAATAATAATAATAATTTAAAAATAAGTTAAAATTAATTTAATAATTAAATTCATTTAAAATAATACAAACTATTGGGAATTATTTCGAATTGAATATATCTTTATTATTAATTATCTTTACTATTAAAATATTATTAATAAAAGAAACTTAATTTTAATTTTATTTGATTAATTTATTGAAAAAATATATAAATATTTATATTGTTATCCTAAAGAAATTTAGTGTGCTTTTTTTTAATTGGGTATTAACTTACCTCTATTTTTTAACTGTTTGATTTAAAAAAAGTACACAGTTGCTTCTTTGTATATACGTGATGAGCTATTGGGTTTAAGGACATGTGTGTGTTATTGAGATATTCCAAATACTTCTATGACAAGTTACATTATGCATCTTCTAAACAAATATAATTTTAGGCTACATTATTCAATTTAATTTTGTAATTATCATAGTTATTATTTTATTAGTTGTTAAATATTGAACATTTAATACTATTACTTCTTTTCTGCTGACTATTTTATGTTAAGAACTTTTTCATCAAAAGATTTAAGTATACTATTAGACTTAAAAATAGGTTACTTCATGTTTATAAGATCTTACATATTTGTGATCATATATATTTTACTTTTAGTAGAAATTTTAATTATAAAATTTATTAAATAATACAATATATTAATAATAATAATATATTATTATGATTGTTGTATTTTATCAAAATTATTACTTTATCAAATATTATTCAAGAAAAAAGAATCAATGGAAATAAAAAAATTAAATATAAGAAAAAAATTTAAGCGTAGATATCCAATACAGTTCCTAATTGTATTATAAAAACTGTTCTATCTTCTAAACAAACAGTTAGGAGATGTAAGTTCCACAAAACTATATGCCATTTTTTGAAAGTTATTCTAGCTTTGTTATTATTAATTTATTACTAAATTTTAATTAATATCAATCACTGAGTTCTAATCATCTTTAAGAAGTAGTAGTTATTTTGGTATATAAAAGTATTCATAAAATATAATTATTATCTAGATTATATTTGAATTTTTTAAACTTAATTAAATTTCTATCTGAGATTGATCTTACTAGCAAGTGATTACTATTTGCTCATCAAATTCAATATTTTCAGTTATGACAAGATGGAAGTAAATCTTAGTGTATACATAATCTTACGTAGATTTGATTTTATTTAAAAAACTATTTCAAAACATAAATGATTCTTAAATTTTTTAAATTTAGTTCAATAACGTAACATAATGTATTACACAAACAGATAATATAATTTAAACAATTTAGTTTAAAACCTTAATGAACTAGAAATTAATCACAAATATGATATTCAGTAACAAAAAATTATGATTTTATCCAAGTTTATCTAAGTAATTATAATTAGTAAATATGTTGATTAGTATACAATTATTCAATTTGAATTGAATAATTTTATTTCCATAAATATATTTTTAAATTTTATAAATGTATTAAAAATCTATATTTATGAGGAACATCAATTATGTACTTAAAAAACTCATTTAAAGTACATAATTATTTAAAAAATTTTTTCGAATACTTGTTTTTCATTTTTAAGGACATTAAAATTTACCTCGAAAATAAAGTTGAAACATCAAAATTAGGGATACGATTATTATGATAAGTCGCATATTGATCATATCAGTACTGAAGGCTCAGTTTGTCATCTTTTTTTGATAAATCTGCAAAATAAATGAAAACATGTATTAATATATACAGTAGTAATATTTAATTGAATTTTCAATAATTCGTATATAATATTCTATTTGATTATATTAATAATTACTTTTAAATTTATTATTATTATTATATAAATTATATTATATTATTATTTTCATTATTATATAAAAAGTTACATTTTTATGTAATAATAATAAATCAATAATTTTGCTGAATATATATTTTTATATCAAATTTGGAATTAAATTTTGTTTGATACATTTATTTTGTACAAATTAGATTTTTAAGAAATACTTCATTGAAACAATGTATTAAAAAATGAAATATTTTTTTTAATTAAATTATTTGAATTTAATTTAATTGTAAGTTTGCAATAAATAAAATAAAAATTAATGTTCTTTTTTAGAGATATACTTATATGAATGCACGTTACATTGTACTTAACTTCGTATTTGCTTGGGCACATATAAATTTATTATTATATTATCTTACGTAATGGCGTTACATATAAAAATAATTATGAAGAAAAGATAACTTTTGAGGTTAGAATACTGTTTATAAACATTTATCATTAATTTAGTCTTTATCATACTAATTTTTTTTAAAGTCTTCTGAAACTAATACTTTTATCATAAATACCTGATCTTAAATCATATTTTAAAATAATTTATTATTTAATAAAAAGGAATTTTCTTGAATGATATTAGAATGAAATTGTTCATATGTATTGTAATTATGATGTGCAGAAATTTTCTTAGAATATACTAATGAAGAGACATTTTTTGTACGAGAAAATAAAAATGAGTTAAAAGAATACAATTGGAAGAAATCAAAAAGTTTAATAACTCATTGGAAAAATATAAATAAGAAAGAATCTAATTATTTGATTCATTGAGATATATAATCAATAAAAAGTTCTGTCAAATAACTTTACACGCATCTTTCTCTTTATGAATTATGCATAAGTGCATGTATTTAATTGTGTAGGTTTTTGCATAATATAAAACAGATAACAAAATAAAGCACAAGTTTTAATTAATAAAGGAGTTAATGAAATAGAAAAGTAATACTGAAAGAAAGAAACTAAACCTTATTATGTAATCATCGTATAATTAGTCGTAACACGGATATTTCGGATAAAAAGATAGTATTGAACTTTATTCTCTTTTCAATTCAAACGCATTTTATTAAGTGGAAAAGGATGTGCACATTTATAATTATTTAATAAACTAAGTTCGTAATAAATATTAAAATAAAGTAAAATTAATTAAATTAAAATAATTAATTTAATATTTTTATATTAATTAAAGATATTAATATAAATATTTATTCATATTTTTATTTACAATAAATAAATAAAATAATAATAATTTTATAAATGCATTTTCGTTTATTCAAATAAATACAAGTTCATTTTTGCAAGTAATTTTTGTAGAAAATAAAATAATACTTACATTAAGGATTTTTTAAGAGAAATAAGAAAATTCATGTAGAAAAAGTTTTTTAAATTGTTTAATAAAATTTTAAATTTCGTTATAATTTCGTTATTACATCTTAAATAATTCTCTAATATGACAAAAATAACTGCTAATTGTTTTTATAACAAAGAAAATGTTTTTAAATGTCAGACACCTGGATGTCTTGATATATTATACCGCTGAGTGCCTCTCAATACGACTATCACGGGTTTTTAACATTAATATATATATATGAAGTTACTTACATTTGAAAATTTTATTCTTTTCGATGAATGAAACTTAAATAAATGAACACCGAATTATATTAAAAGTAATATAAAATGAATTGAATATTCGCAATATGCTTATTACGTGTTAATTATTATGAAATGAAAAAAATTGTGTAATTTTAGATCGGCTTCAATCAGTATATCCATCATTTTATAAAAAATTTGTTAAAATATTTTCAAGACCATTGAAACGATGTATAATTACTACCAGTTAAACAGAAGAATTGTTTTGAATCTCGATAAGGGTCGTACCGTGAGAGTAAAATTTGACAAAAAAACATATAGGGATTATAATTGGTAACACGAAGTTAAAATGACATTAAAGAAATTAAAATTAAGGTACAAATAGTCTAAGTATTTTTAATACATTTTTATAAACTCTTGAGCAAATTTTAATAAAATATAATGATTATATCTATAAAGTAAGACACTTTTAGTTATCTTATATCTTTTCAAAAAATAAAGTTCCAGATAAGATAAAAGTTAATATGGATAATTAATACGATTCATTCGAAGGTAAAGTTCAACAGACTATACAGAAGTGAAATAATTTTGACGGTTTATTAAAATCACAAATATTGAGTGATGAAAGATAGAATATTGCAGATTGATAGCTAGCAATAATATTAACATTTTAGGTACCTGAAACAAGCTGCATTATATTCCATAAGAATTCTTAAAATATTTAAACTGATTTTTTTTTAAAAAATTAAATATAATAAATTGAAATATTTACTAACATAAACTATCGTTATTTCAATAAAATTTACTAAAATATTCAAATAATTTTACAATTTTTTATTAGATGTTCACCGATGAATAAAGCTTTAAGTGAGAAATCTTAATCTAAGTAAGAAAGAAAGCATATTATTATGAAAAAAAATTTATTTATTGTATAAGATATTTATGAAGCAATTTTTTACTAAATTTATACTGTATATTTTATATGGAAAAATGTTTTGAAATTTTCGTCCAGTGACCATATTATCAACGAAACTTATTATTAATTTCTATAAAATAGAAATATAATTATTCACAATGGTCAGAGTTTTTATACATTTGAAAGAAGATTGTAAGATATGAGAATACATTTTCGAGAAGCTAATTTATTCTTAGGATATATTGAATTACTCTTGTATATTCAATTTGAATAAACTACATCGAGTGAACTAAATCTAAAGAAGAATATTTTAAATATCTACATATTCAAGCAACAAAAAAACGTATGCATAACTATATTTAAAAATAAGATTAAAATAAGCCTAAGAAACTTAAGAAAGAGTTTATTTCAAACGCCAATTGAGAAACGTCATTCTTTTCGAATTCACGTCTTCCTTACTTCTACAATCACAATGAAAAAAAAACAAATTGAAAAAAATTAAGATATGATTTATTATTGTTTCTGATTAGTTATAATTTAAATAATCTAACACTACTCACTAGCACTACTCAAGGATTTGAGTTTTCTCGAGCTGTTATCCATACCTGGTAGAGAAAACCAGCGATCGCCTCAACGAGTTAGCAGGTGATATTCGAAAATAACATGTCTATCACCCTAAGAAAAATGATTTATTATATCTATGTTTCTTTTTCATCCTAAAAAAAGATTTTTCTTAGAAGCAAGACCTTCTCATAGTTACCTCTTTTAGCCTTGAGATAGATAGTTTATGCTTATTAGCAAATGGAATAAAGTTGTATATTTCCTCGCATTAAAGTTGCTTCGAATTGCGAATAATAAGTAAGAAAATTTGTTACTCTGTATCACTGGTCGTATTCTTCATCGCTTGTCTGATGAAAATATCTTGGGATCCTATCTCTTTATATTTCCTATTCAGAAGCAGTACATGATTAATCCAATCTCCCTATTCTTATCACGGGATCCTCCAAGGAAAGCGTCTATATTCGCGTCTGTTCTTCTGATTTTTTAAGGAAAGTGTTTATACATCCTAATCAACTGAGTTCCTTCTCTTTTTTGTTTATCTCTCAACTATTCTACCAGTATGAACAAAGCGATGCAAAGTACAGCAGGTGATATTATATTCAACGGATTTCAGGATATTAGACAGTGACACTTACTCTTATGACATTCTATTTGAAGTATAGTTCAAAATAAAATAATCATCATGGATATGCTTTAAATAATATTAAATTATTACAAATATTTGACTCTACGAATTTTATGGTATTTAACTGAAAATATTATAAATTGAAAAAATAAGTAACAGAGATGATAAAATGATTAAACTTAATTATAAAATTCAATTAAATTTCAGAATAATTTTTAATACATATTATATATATATATATGTTATATATTAATATAATGTATGTCTTTTTAATCGTGCATGCAATCTCAAAATTGATAAAAATGCATTTAGTATTATGAGTATGGGTATATCTGTTTTATAATTTCAAATTTATATTTTTTCAGATTATTTATACATATTTATATAAATGTGTAAATTAAATGTTTAATATAGTATGTATAATATGTTTATGAATATGTAAATAAAGATGTTTGAATGAAATATAATAAATACAGATGGAATAAGATTGGCTATTCTTATCAATAAGCAAGATTTCTAGTAGTGTTTTGAATGAATGGTTACAAGTAATATAGATGCAGTATTAAACAATTTTGAATTTGTAACTACAAAATAGAGAAGAGACTAAGGGTGCCAGAGAAAGAAAGATCAGGTCAAAGTGGAAGAGACAGATAAGGAGAGAGTGGTAAAATGAATTGTATACATTTTCTAATAGACCACGAAGTAAAATTAAGTGAAATTGTCAATAAGAGAAGTGCAAATGTATGAGTTTATATTAATGGTAGTAAAACTGTAAATTGCAGAAGTTCTTCACTACCACTATGACGTAATTCAAGGGCAAAAATAAATTTTGTTAATTTATTTTACCGAAATTAAAAAAAAATATAATATGCCTCAATAAATAAAATTAAAATTCTGCCAATAGTAATCAAGACAACAGTTAAGCAATTGCAACAGGAAGAAAAACTTTGAATAAAAATGAGTAAAGTTGATTTTGCAGTAGCGTTTAAATGATTGAATCAAAACTTAGTACGTGAAAAAAAGAACCTGTCGATTTTATATTTTTTTCACAATACTATTTTTTTTCAAGAAAATAAATAATAATTTTTTAGTCTAAATAGTATTGAATTTTTTCTTGTAATTCGCAATAAGTACAAATGTTACTGAAAAGTTTTCATACCACATATACTGAAAGCTAAGAGGCAACACACAGAAGTAAAAAAGCGTCTCTCTTTATCATCTTCATCAAAAGAAACTTCTATTAACAAAATGGAATTAATTATTAATTATGTGAATATCTTTTATGTATCCAAAATTTGTGATGTACTAAAAAAAATTTTTTTTTATAAAATACCATAATAAACGTTCATTTTGTTTCTAAGCGACATAGAGAAAATATTAAATTCATGTCGACGGCGGTAAAATTATTCTAAAAAAGCTTTCTTTTATTTTACGTTGCAATTGTAAATATAATTATTTTAGACCTTAATTTTATATCAAAAAGAAAAATAATTAACGTTCAGTTAAAAATTCTTTTCTAATGCAGTATTTGTGTATACTATTGTAAATGTTATGTTTTTAATGAGTCTCCAATATCTGCTATTTATTTATAAACTATTTTCAAGTAATAGGATTTTTTCACATCTAATGTTATACGATTATTTGACTTTTAATAATATATATCTTTAATTCAAATACTTTTTTATTATATAAAAAAATCATATAATATTATAATGACAATAATCCGAAAAAATCAAAGATGTTCAAATGATTTTTTATATATGATTCAATTTATAAGTTCCTAACTTTCTTTCAATCATACAAAATTAATTAAATTACAAGATTCTAATAAACAACATTGTATGAATAATTTCTGACCTATCATTATTGCATTATTAGCACTTACGTACATATTTCATTAATAAAATATAAACTATACAAAAATAAAGGTATTAATGTCTGATATCTGAATAATTCTTTAATCAATAAGATTATGGGTAGCTTAGTAGTACTACTCGTAACAATATTATATATTTAAAAAGTATAACAGGAATTCCGCTATTGACACTGGTTTCTTTGGAATTATATAAATACTCCGTCATTTCATTTTTATCGTTTAGATATTTAACTGAAAATCTTATTCATATGAGACAATATCCCATTTTGCGCGAAATTCCAGGACCTAACAAAATTACTACGTAATTAATCAAGGGCTGGGAAAAAGCATGATTTGCTCTTTCCCATCCAGAGGTAATAGTGATTCGCTGTACATATTTAGAATATCAGAGAGTAATGCAACTCGCACTTTCTCTTCTCGGAGGAAAATCGGTTCACTGTACTCATAAGACCTGGAAAGTAACACGATTCGCGCACATTCCTCTAACAGCAGTTCGCTGTACTATTTGGAGAGACATTCGCGTGCCCTGAAGGTCGCGATTTGTGCACCCATCAATTTTGAACGGCTGCGTAGTACCGCGAGAGATTGGAACACTCGTCGGAATGTGGGTGTGTGTGTGCAACCGCAAATTTATGTGTTCTTTGTACGTAATTACGTGGGATACGTTTATATTTTCTTAGCATTTAATGTTTTGTTTCGCATCAAAAAATTAGTTTTAAATTAGCGGTAGAGTTTAATATTTTTTTCTAATTTTATTATATTTGTATATTTTAGCGCCATGTGTTTAATCCTCAAGAGGCTAATACAAAAAATTCATTTTTAATATTTAATAGTATGTTTATTTATTTTTCTGTCATCAACTCGTCTCTTAAGAAACTTCTTTTTTGAACTAACGAACCCCGATGAGTTGTGTCAGCAATAATAACGGGCACGAGAGTGTTCTGTGGAGGTCGTGTACCAGGCCTCAAGCTCTCAGTAGATTGAAGAAGGCGAGACCGTCCACCGCAAAAAATTGTTACAAATTCAATATTTTATGATATTGTCTACTTAAGATATTAAAACATTTTTCAGCTTTAATATATTTATAATTTTATAAATATTAATGTATTTATAAATATATATAATATATATAATAAATATATATAAATATAATATATAATATTAATATATTAATAATAAAATAATGTATACAGAGTAATAAATTGAAATTACTCATTAATAAAGAGGTATAAATTTGTAATTGTTTGACTTCTTAACATTCATCACAACCGGTTATTACAACTCCTTGTTTGAAACTGCTACTTTTTAACTCACCCTTTGCATTAGAAGGTCGCTGAAACTGAGTTCATTTTATGAGTTGAAACGATTTCAAAAATAAAATATGCAGTTACTTGTATTCCTTTTTCCTAAGCTCTGAATATCTCGGCTTGGAAGAAACTACAAATATTTTAAGTTAATTTTCGCAATTTTTTTAATCGGATACTTAAATTTGTGTGTGTGTATTGAAACTTTTCACGAAGCTTCTTAAAAAAAATTCGTATTTTCTCATTCGATTATTTGTCGAAATTAATTTTTACCAATCCTTAAAACGTAATAAACATCAAGCTATGAATGAATTTAATGTAACATTATTTGAATCCTCTAAGAACGAAATTATTCTATCTAAACAATTTTTAAACTAAATAACTTTCATAAAATTTACAAATTTTAATATCTATATTAAAGATGAAAATTAAAATTTTACGGTTCTATAAATTTTATTAACTATAAATTTGATACGTACTTGATTTGCTCCTCTTGATAGCCATTTATTGTTCGCAGATGCTTAAACATATTTGTACGAAAAAGTTAGTATTGTGTGAATGTTGCGTATATACGACAGAGGTGGAATCGTATTTAAACGACGAAGGCACAGAAAGGACAATCCACGGTCTTTCGACAAAATAGAAAGTTATTCAACCAAACACTGTTAACCAAAAGACTGAATTCATGCGTAATAGTTATTGCGTAATAGCTAATTGTTAAAGTCGTATACAAGATGAACGTAAGAATTAGGTAAGAATTACCATTAAGTAAAATCATAAATCATGTGAACATAAAATTAACTCTGCTAGAAGTGTTTTAAAAGATAATACTGATGGAAATGAAGACTCCTTTCCTCTCAATATTATTTTCTGCGTACAATCGTCCTTAAAAATCGCCCTTTTCATAACGGTAAAGAATAGCGACGGAGAAACTCATTCTTCTTAGGTTGACAGCTAAATCCTCTGAATATTGGCTTAATAATCTTTCGAAAATTAATAACCTTGTTCGCAATTTATATTATCAATAATATAAACAAGGTTTATTGAACTATTGACAAAGCTATAAATTTTTTTGTAGTTGCTGTAGGAAATGAAATATTCTAAAATATTATTTTAAGGCAAATAAAATTGATCCGTAAATTTTTAGAAATATAGAATTATAATTTCAGAATTTTATTTGAAAAGACAAGACTTGATTTAGTGCCCTTACTCCCCATAAAATTATATAAAGAAACAAATTAGATACGCAAGAAAGGTAAAAAAAATCGAGGATTTTAAGAGGGGAGTCGTCTAAAGCGACTAGAACAACGCCATAAATACCATAAGAATTCATCAGTTGCATCATATATTAATGAATAAGGCATTGCATCACTATAATAATTATCAGTGACAATCACCTTTATTTCTCTTTTTCTTTCATATTGCTTCGCTTCTTTATTACATTCGATCTTGTACAAATGATACAATCTATAAACTCTCGAAATTTTATATTTGAATAAAGGATATTTAAAGAAATTTTTTGATGCCTACTTCTGTTTTAAACAATTATAAATTATTTCTTTGTAATAATAAACCATATATCTTATATCAAATACAAATTTTTTATTTAAGTTATAAATAAGAAATTGATATGTGTAATTATAAGTTTCACATATATTGATTTTCAGTATTACAATTGCTTTACATGACTATCCGTCATATATTAATCTTATACTGACAAAATATTAAATTTTATTATCAAATGCTTAAAGTCACAACTTTTACATTAAGTACAAGTACAACTCACATATACGAATATATATGCGAAATGATGTTTATTGTGAATTTTGGTATCAGTTTGTTCCTTTTTCGTCTGCAATAAATCATTTTCATTCATGTGTCTGACCTTATCGCGAATACATTTAATCATTTAAAATAGTTCGAAACTACACGTTGTCCGATCGTCAGTAGCTGTGTACGTGCCCTGGGCTAACACGCTATAAGTGAGAGAGCGAATATTACATACTAGAACTATGTGGAATATCTAAATCTCTCTGAAATCGAGAATGTATTTTATTACTTTTTCTCTGTATTCTGTGTATGGATTCACACGTGCACTTGCATTCACTTACGACTCATCAGATGACTGTGTCATTGGCGTTCCAAAATGGATTTCGACTGAAACAAAGTCACTAGAGCTACATATCAAACATATCAATAGGATCATACATCAATATCACGAAAGGTAACCATATATTGAGTAATCAGCTTCTAACAATTGGGTTTGTAAAAGTCTGAACATATGTAAATATTTTTTTCCTTTTTTTCTTCTCTGAATATAAAGAAATGAGTGCAGAAATCATAAAAGTAACAGATTATCGATCAATAAAGGATGTTAAAAATAAACCGCTGATGCACGATATACAAGAAAATAATGGGAGAGAATCTTACAAATACTTCAGATGTGTACTTCTTAACAAATTCTTTAATTCGACAAATAAATACGAAAAATGTATGTTAAACTATTAGATAATTATATATTATTGAATATTTATATTATAAAAATATGTGCACAATATATTTTTCGTTCTAAATCTGTGAGAATTTTTAATCTAATATTTCAAAAGTAAAAAACTTAAACGATAGAGAAAAGCATCAAAACGTATTTATTAAATTAAAGTTATGATAATATTTTATTAAAACAGACAAGATGGACAATACAGCGAGAATTAAATACACATATTTTTTTAATTGATTAATTTATATTTATTAAACATCCTAAGTATACAAAATATTATATGTAACTATTCTTTTAAAAATGCGTATTATTACAACAAATTTAAGGAAATGAAAAATTTATAAAGTAATTAAAAATAAAGTAAGTGTTAAACACTAAACATTTATTTCTATTACATTATTGAATAAAGAGCTGTCTTCAAATACGAAATAAATTTTTTCACGAGTTTTGCTCACATTAACTATTAGCTAAAAATATTAAATGTTCTTAATCTATTCGATACAATATTTTTAGCCTGAAAATAAAAATTGTTAGACATTATAGAAGAATTTTATAGAAGAAAAATAAAATAAGAAAGTCAAAAAGGTAATATGATTACCTGCTATTACTTTTGGAAATTATACGTTCAAGGTAAGGAATATGAAAGAAAAAAAAGCATGTGTTCTTTATAAGAGTATTACAAATTTAATAAAATAAAATACAAAAAAATGAAAAAGAGAAAATATGAATTTTACAATAATAACGGGAATAATAAGAACATTTGTACAGAGCTAATTTTTAGCTATGAACGTAAATAAAAAATATAACTGTTTTTTCGAAAAAGGCACTAGAATATTTGTTTCGCTGTAATAAGGTTAATAGTCGTATATATACAGAAGAATAATATGTCTATATAAAAATATATGTTTGTACACGCGACTTCGTTTATTATACTCTATTAAGAATAAAATTACTTCGGAACGACACTTGATTTTACAAATGATTTTTTTTTAATTTCTATATATTAAGATATATTATATATATATATATATATATATAGTTAAATATATGTTATTATTCGATAGATAATATCTAATAATGTACTATTTTTATATTTTTTATTCTCAAACCACTCTAAAAGATCATTTTACTTTCAAATTATAAGAATATTAAAAAATTCAAATAGTTTTTAAAATTACATTTAAAACTTAGATAAATATATGCAAGTAGATATAGACAATGTTCCAAATATTGGATCATACTAGTCTAAATCATTAAATTCCTGTATATATATTTTGACAGAAAACTCCGTCTTGAACTTAGAAGTGTATATGTGATAAAGTGAATGTGTAATAAAGTTTATGTGTAATGAAGTGTTTGGTGAAATAAGTGACGCGACAGCTTACGTAAAAATAGACGCCTACAGTGAATAGGTTTGCAGATCGCTTCTGCGACAATATGCATGGCAACAAAATGTGTATATGAGTGTACACGGCGTAGCGTCTGCCGCAAGACTGTGAGTACGAGTGAGAATGAGTGTACGTGCGAGAGAGAGTGGAGGATGACTGAGCGACGAATGACTGCGTAGTTGGAGTACGCGGCCCAGAATACGTACGAGAGAGAATGCTAAGTGAGTAAGAGAGAGCATGGGGTCGAGGAGGAAAGCTATGGATATGCGTTCAGTCTTGGCTACGCGTAAGCCCTAGCTGGCGCAATGCTAGATAATGTGCAAATATGCACAACACGTTTGCGCCACCGCCGCCTCTGTTTTTACCCGCCGCTGGCCTTGCCAACGGTCCGTAAGGGCAAAGACTGAGCAAAACAACCCCTCCACGAAACCACATGAGTACAAAAGCGTGAGAGGAAGGTCTGGGTGGAGTTTGGGAAGCAAAGGTATCCCTCTCATACTGATATTTAGAGCATGACTGTTAGTGCTAATATTTGGCGGGCTAGGAAACTTCGGAAGAGCTGACATTCGACGAGCTACCAGGAATTGCTGACATTTGGCGTATTCCCGATCATGCTGATTTTTGGCGCGTAGCCAACATCTCCTTAAGGTACTGACATTCCGTGCACGGCCCCGGGTTTCGATATAATTTCTCGGTCTGCCCTGGAGACACAGCTTCGTGGCTAGATTCTTTCCGCCGTCTTCTATCGTGAGTTATAGTAAAAGGTCCCACCGTCTCACGCTGCGATCGATAAGTCTTGCCATTTAAGGAACGAGATCACCGTTGTAGAGAAATTAACATAGCCATCTAGTGTATAAGCAAGCTCCGAATCTATGAGATGCCGTTGCCGATAAATGTAAGCTACCGTCGAGTTTTGTAGAATTTATATATAAGAAAATCGCCGCTAATATACCGAACGCCGCCAGAATTGCATTTATAATAAGATCTGCCTCATTTTATCATAAAAAAACTTGTGTAAAATAATCGCCCATTCAAAATAATGTACAAAATTATGTCGTAATTGATAAGAAACCTCGGAACTTTATAAGCGAACCAGAACCGTATTTTACCAGCCGATTAGCGGAATATTTGTAAGAAGAGATTTAGATTTAATAAAACTAGTTTAATTTTGATATTAAATAAAAAGGCCATCTTCATTTTTTCCCGACTCATCAGGCCTCCTCTTCCTGCCTCGAATCCAGTCCGACAACGAGCCATCCGGCACAGGACAACTACGAAGCGCGAGAAACTGAGCCGCCGTCAAAAGAACAAGGAAGTAAGCAGAATAGAGAAGAAGGGGAGTTATTTTGTTTAAAAACTTGCGTTACAATATAAACAAACTCAAAATAATAACCACGATGAACCTGAAAGCGTAAGGATTTAAAACAAGCATCTTGCAATCCATGCTTTAATCGATAGCCTTGATAATAACTTAGACTTCAAGGTTTTCGTTCACTTCGATTCATTCAAGCATTCATCCACGTCCTTTGTCTTGTGTTCATAGAGGCATATATTAATAGATTAGATACTTTTTACCCTCTTCTATACACTACACATTCTTTGAATATATCTACCGTAATTTTAAACAAGCGGTAAGAAACTTGATAATTATCTAAGACGATTCTACTAACTTACTAACTTTCTAACATTCCGTGTGTATAAATTACACATATTAGCTTTCAAATTTGGAAGCAAAGATATTCTAATAAACATTTTGAACTATAGGGACCACTCTACAACTGACACTACTAAGTAGAGTGTAGAATTTAATGCAGTATATTTTCTTTTTATTAGACACGAATTTTTTTTCATACGAATAATATCGTTATGATCAGACAGTTACAACATACGAAATATTATATTATCCCTAGCCTAGCCTATATAAAAAAAGATTACATACCTGAAAACTTTTAAGGCCATTTTATTATCAGAACAGATGGTAGTGTTTCTATATTCATGAGCCCTATTTGATATCAGTATCTTGCATTCCATGATATTTCTGAGCTCTGCCTAAAAGATAGTCTCAATATTAGTTAATATAAAAATAATGTCATTGGGACCACGATAATTCTAGGGACTTACTTCTACGGTATTTATGTTACTCATCTTCTCTGATAAGATGATCGCCTAATGTTCTTTTTTTAATTACTTTCCAACAGAAGTATTGTGGTATATTAAATATTTTATTGTATAACTAAAAATAAAAAATCATATAACAATTTTGAATGTATTTAAATTCTTAATTTGTAATTACAATGAATAATTCATTAAATCACTCACACGATAAAAATGTTTATTTAGAAAAATTATATTTATTTCTGAATTATACTAAAAATAGTACTTTATTACAAAGTGCATGAGTGTAGTTATTAACTGGTACATATTTTTACATGATAACAATTTCGTTTTTACTACTTTCTTGAGTTTTTACTGATTAAAAATTCTTTGAAAATTATAATCCATTCATTCATGTTTTTTTCTAAACTGTACTTAAAACTTATTATGTGTAAAAGTACATGAATATAAATAAAAGCTATAAACATTTAAGAATTAAAACTTACATCTAATTTATGCATTTGAATTACCAACATAGAGAGTAAATTACTAAAGGTTTGATGAAAAGGATGTGAACTAACCCCGGCTGGGGAAATCGACCTACTCCCTTCACCGATCTCTCTAATCGGCCCGAAATCTAGAAGCGAGTCGATCATCTAAGCTGACCTTTTCCTTTAAGTCAGCCTTGAAATCGCCCTAAGAAGGACGACTTATGATAGGGAGGAGAAATGCTTCCTCAGGATCTGTGAAGAATAATAACAAAGAATTCAGTTCTATCAAGAACCAGCCAGTCACGGTTCATCTTACGCCGTCTCTGCTGCTCACACGACTGAATCTCAGGCATTCGCAGCGCCCTCATACATCCGCCAAACTCGAGCATTATCACTCCAATTGTCGCACAGCGTTTGCTCCCACACCATCGGCTCCATCCCACGTCATGTCGATGCGCGGGAAAACGATCTTCCGCTATTTTACTCCAAACGACTCCGTTCGGTCAACGCGGTGATGCTTGCAGCTACACTGGCCCAAAACAACGCCGCGCTAATCGTCGAAGAAGACGCTTCCCACGAAAGTCACACCACGCCAATCGTCGAAGTAGACGCTTCCCGCCAAAGCCACGCTGCTCTCATCACCGCGGCGGCATCCTGGTGGGAAATTCTACACCCCCTTTCTCGACAAGGGTCGCTTCACCTCACTTGCTTAGGTGACTCACAATGAATTACCTTCTCTAGTCCGAACCCGCACGTTGCGGTCATTACGGGTAGTGTTGATATCGGTGCGCGTCAGGGTATCATAAAATAAAAGCAGACATAGTTCTGTTTAAAACTCGATTTTAACTTATATATTACTATTGTATTTATTCTATATTATATTTTCATGTATTTTTATTATATTATTATTAAATCGTCAAATTCTAATACAAGCAGAGAATGAAATCTTAATTTGAATAACCAAAATAATTATTCATGTAATAAAGTATTAAAAAATAATTATTTTACGGCGGAAAAGTCCGTCACGAACTTATAAGTGTATGTGTAATACAGTTTTTATATGAAAGACAAGACAGTGTGCGTGGAAATAGATGTTTATGCGAGAGTGAATACGAAAGAGTGTGCGCGGCATAGCGTTCGAAATAGTTTGAGAGTGCGAAAGAAAAAACGTACACGGCATACTGTCAGCTGCAAGTGTACGAAACATGAGTGAGAAAGAATATGAGAGCAAGGAAGAAAACCCTAGCTGTACGTTTAGCCTTTGCTATACGTAAACCATAGCTAGCGCAATGCTAGACCCTGCGCGTGCAAGCGCGATGCGCTTACGCCACCACCGCTGTTACTGCCACAGCCTTTACTCACGGACTGTAAAGGCAAAGGCTAAACAAAGCAACCCCTACGGAAGCCACGCGAGTACAAGAGCGTGAGGGGAGGGGCTTACAAAGGATATAAAAAGGACGCACTCGCACAGAAATGGGGTTGAACTTCGGGAAGTGAATGTCCCCGGTCAGTCACATTTGGCGCGTGACTCCTAGTGCTGACATTTGGCGCACTAAAAATTCCAACAGGTGCTGACTTTTGCACACCGGGGAATGTTGACATTAGACACGTTCCCGATCATTCTGACATTTGGTGCATGGCCAAAGTATAAAGTTATTTATTTAAATTTATATACATTAATAAGTTATAGTTAAATCTACTTGATATTATGTATTTAGAAAAATAGATGGCAAAATTAGATCTTGAAGGCTGATAGTGATGCTGAAACATGATAACATGCTTCGATGCATTTGATCTAAGCGCAGATTGTTTATATGTTTCTTTGTTGGCATACAGGCACTCTCCTTGAGGTCGCGCTTGGCAATTACGATAAAGAGATATAGGGATTGGCAAAAAAGAACGATGAGGAGGAAGAGTTTTATTTTACTCAAGATATAAAAGTTCAACAAAATAGAACGAGTGGATACAAGTCTAGCAGTATTCTCTGTAGAAACAATGTTTGCACTGGTTGAATTATCATATTAGAGACAAAGTCAGAAGGACAGCGATAAAATTTTGATGTAATCTTTCTCTGCCTACCTTGATGAAGAGTACCATGCAACAAATTTTATAAATTTCTTAATATAAAACCACTAAGTATCATCAAATTTCTATTGACTGTCTAATTTGGTCATTTCATAATGAAAAATGAAGAAATTTGCCTTTTTGAGATCAAAACCTTATTTTCTTGCCACTTTCGAATAAGCAAATATCAAGAATTATACATGGTTTTTTTTCTTATCACAAAATATTAATTTCATTAAAATTGATATTTTATGTAACAGAATTATATAATGCTTTTTTACTCGATATGTCTATTCGTATAAATAATTTCATAAATGGAATTTTTAACATTCATGTTAAAAATTAACATGATCTTAACATGAAATTTTTTTAACACAAATTTGTTTTATAATAACTAATTGTTTTTATGAAAATTCAAGCTATTTTCTTAACTAATAAATAAGCTGAAATGATAATAAGGATAATATTTCTCACTAATATTAATTTGAGCATCTTATACATAATAAATAATATTGAATAGAATTTTATTAATAACAAAAATAGAGAATAAATAATAAAAATTTTAAAATATGAAAAATTTACTAAGGTCTTTTTGCAACAGATAAAGTTTTAGAAAAATATTTTATCTGTACCGCTCCAGGTATCTGTCTTGTCTTCTGCTCCCGTCGCAACTACCACAAAAGCCCACAGACGTCCCCTCTTTCTTCTAACCTTAGCCTAAAGCAATACCGCTCCATTTCCAGCGTACTGTATCTCACCTCAGCCATCAGGTTCAATCAACGTGCAGGCCTTGGCGGGCCAATCTCAGGTAGCCGGGTTGGAAATCGGTCACGTCGCTGGAGCGAATTTTTCGGTATCGTATATTCGTTTCCCTCTCTTACACATTCTCTGCCGAGACAAACGCAGGACAAGCGCGTACAACTCGACCTTGTCTGCACTGGTATAGGCCTGTTTACACGAGATCGATGCATAAATTTCACGCACCAGGAAATTTAATTTTTAAACGAGTCTTAATATATATATAATCGAAATATTTTAAAATTCTTTCGTATGAACCTCTAATTAGTACATACTATAGTATTTGAACAGAATAATCTAATAGTTCGTTCAAAGTTGAAATACAAACGAAAATAGGAATACTGATGCATTGAAGTGGATGAATTCATCTGATGTGAGCGATAGAAGCCTTTTTGCTCGATCCGTTGGAGAAGCTCGTTTTCTTCAGCGTCGTAAGAAGAGGCGATGAGGAAACCATAGCGTTCGTTTTCAAACTTTCAGATAAAAAGCAAACGCAGTTGCGGAGGTCGTTTTGGATTAATCACACTTAGAAGGGGAGATGCGTGTATTTTTTTCTAAGTTGAAATAATAAGGACGGTTCACGTTTGAGATTGAAATCAGAAAGCGGGCTTTTGAAGAAAAAATAAAAGATTTTGAGGGGCTACTCCGTAGAACAGGGAATGCCGAGGCCAGTTTCATGACAAAAGTTATGTCGGCGGTAAGGGAGATAGCGAAATGACTGTAATTACTTCGATACAACTTTACATTGTTTAAGATAGTCTCCATGAGCGCAACCGTTGACATCAATGTGTCTTCCGTCGTAAATGCAGAGTCTTTGGCAGTTACCCAGATATTCTATATTAGTAAACTCTCAAGACTAGTAAAGATCTGCTCTAGAGAGGCAGATTGCCTCAATTAAAGTCATGTGTGTGACTGACTTAAACACTAAGTATTCAAAGTTAAAGTATATGTTTATAGTAATGTCAACTAACTCAAAAGAAAACACTAAAACTTAAAACAAACAAAGTTACTAATTATCTACACTAATAGTTAAATTCACATATTTCTTATAAAAACACACATGGAATTGCGAGATAAGATAAGATATAAAAGAACGATTAAAGTATACAGAACAAATAAAAAACTCTAAAACATAAATAGTTTAGGCACATTGCCAGTGTTTGTAAAAAGTTGAATATATTTTAAAATTCTATTTTAGTATCTTAAAAAAAAAATTTTGATTGTTATACATATTTTTATAGATAATTTTAAAGTGATCATGTGATTTTTATGCATAGCTATTTGAATTACGTTTAAGTAGTATAATCCATAAATACCAGTGAATAAAAAAGGAAGCCTGCAAAAGAAGTTTTTCATCTACAAAAAAATATTTTCACAAAAATATAAATAGATCTAGAAAAATATATGATTACTGAAGCTCTAGTATTTAAGCTCATTAATATAGTAGTAAAAACAAAAATAAATTATCTGTTATGTTGTATTAAATGAGAATAATGTGAAATATAAGAATATAAATACAATTTTTATGTGGTATGTATTTATATATTTATATGTTAACCATAAAACATCTTTTGAATATTATTAAAGTTGTCTCAAAATAATTAGCAACTTGTGTAAGCCAATAAATATTAAAGTAATTTAAAAAATTTGAACGTAGTGTATTTACTGTATTTAAAAGTAACAGCGACGTAATAATATAAAATGGATGTCATAGGAACTTAATATTTATGTCAATTATATGAGTTTAAAAAATATAATACGATAACAAATTTCAAAGTAGTATTTGAATATACGGATATGTATAAAAATTAATAAAGACAATACTGATATAATAGAATAAGGAGGATATGACTAAGATGACATTTGCTTTTAAAATAGAAGTAGACCTATAACTTTAAAGAACATGATATCGTTGTTGAATGTAATGAGAGTGTATAATATTAGCAGCATAAAAGTAATAAAAGTAAATAGTAAATGTAAGTTTAGAACATGTTATTTTTGAAAAAATCCTTCTTTTAAAATGAATAAAGAGAAAGTCATTACTAAATAAGAGTAGTATTTTATGAACCAATTACCTAAATAAAGATATAATTAATGTTCGAGTATGACATTCGAGTAATGGCGTTTACACACTACACTAAGCAATCGATAGTCAATTTTTGCCTTAATTATTATTTTACTTTAAGCTTATTGAATATCAGTAAAATTACCCTATTTAAGGAAAACAATAAGACAATATAATATTTATATTGAAACTAGGCAAAATATTCTGATATCTAAAATAAATACTAATTGTCTTTCAACAATTTTCGATGTTTATAACAAGAATTTAATCCTTCATTTTCATATCAATGACCGAAACATTGTACAAAAAGCTTAATAAATAGAAGAGTTCATAAAGAAAGACATAATACTAGTATCAAATACTACCAGTCGATGGGGAATGGTAGCTCAATACATATTAACGAATTTCACTTTTTACTGATTTATCTATCAAAAGACAACTATTTTTATATATTATATAAGTACTTTCAAGAAAATATATAGATATTAATCAAATAAGTTTTGAAAGTATTAAACTATTAAGTGAATCAGTTCAAGTTCAATAATGAAAAAGTAATCTAAGAAATAAAATTTCATAAATATTTTGAAGCATTCTTTATATATAAAAATTCTATTTAATTAAAAATCGAAATTCAAAACTCATAACTTTTAATGTATGAACTAAATATATGATAAAGATTTTCAAATATAACAATACCAAACAAAAATTGAATCATGTATAATGCATACATTTTGAATGATATTATAAACTTAAACTTAATATAAAACCACCTAATTTTTGTAATAATAGTCAATTAATTGCATTACTAACTAAAGCTTTAAATTTTATGATAATTCTTGTTAAAATACTGTTAGTAACTTCACAGATAGCAAAATTATAATAATCAATTTTTATTCTATTTACGAAAAGGAAATTAATATTTCCGAAAATCATACTTCATAATGAATAAAATTTTTTTTATTATTTATTAATTATTTTTATTATCTAAAAAGATTTAAAATTAAATTTTGTACCAATCATTATGTTAACGGTAGCTTTCCTTCTTGCTTCTAAAACTTTTTTCCGTGTGGTCATTTTACTTTTTAACTTTTTATATTTTTTTATATAATACGGCTTCGAACTGCAAGGCAATCTTTTCGAAATTAGTGAAATTATATAAGAATTTAACTAGAATTTTAAGAATATCTTTCTTATTTTCCTTATTCTCTGTTTTTTTCACATTACATTGTTGTGAATACCAGTAGGCTACATTCCTCCAGCTATCCCTTCACAAATAATTCATGCACGCCCACGTACTATATGTGCTATATATACTATATACGCATGAAAATATCTGAAATTTATCATTTTATAAACTAAAAACTTTTTCTTAATTTGTAAAAAAAATCAACATAAATACACTTAATAATAAATTGTAATAATTTATTTATATCAAATAAATGACTAGAAAGAATATACCATTAAAATTTGAAATAAATATATTCACGATTTATTGCAAAATGATGTTTTTTATTTTACTGCATATTATCAAATATAAAAAGTAAAATTTTCTGTAAAAGAATTATATTATACGCCACTAAATACATATTAGTATAGCATTTATAAAATATTTTTGGTTATGCCTGAAGGTACAATTATTATCTTTATTAATTAAAATAATAATCAAAAGTTATAACCTTTTTTTCTTCTATTTGATAGCTTACTATTATAGAATACAATTTACTCACTTTAAATAAATTTATTATTATTTAATATATAAACAATAAAAAAGGAGTGCGTTTCAGGAACGCTTATAAGATTAAAAAGAAAAAAAATAATGCAAGATTAAAGTTTTAATTAGAACACTTAATACAATGTTTTTCAAGAAGATTCTTGATTATATTTTTATAATTAAAAAGATAAAGAAAGTGAGATTTTTGAAAGTGGATACTATTTAAAAAGAGAAGAAAAAAATAAAAGAATTAAAGGAAATTCAAAAACTTCAAATTGGAATTGATCGTGTCACTACAAACTTTCCATTAGTCATAGAACGCTTGAAGTGCTACATATGAGAAATGTACAGCTGTTTCACTGAACCTGCAAAAAGCAAAAATCCCCCAGAGTATGCTTTTAGATAACGAGAATTTCAGAAGGAATCTATTCACCAAATTGAACTGAGTATTATACGAGAGAAAGAAATATATATATATATATGTATATATGTATGAACATTTTTTTCTATAGATATTTATATATATATACGCATACAAGTAGATCGAGAGAGAGAGAGAGAGAGAGAGAGAGAGAAATACACGTAACGTCAACTGATTAATTTTGTGAAACGGTATCAGTTTAATCAAGTGGCTAGTATTAACGTAACCAATATTAAATTAAATCTAGTACATTTTACACTCGTAATTGTTATACGAAAATTTGAGCTTCCGTTCACGCGGTATTATATTTTATAATAGGTCGAAATACACATACAGAATAAAAAAATATAGGCATCTATAAAATAAACCACTAATAATAATAATAGTAATTAGTAATAAATAAGAGTTATATACTTTTAGAGAATAAAATTTCACTTATTAATTAAAGGAATTAAATATAATTGAATTATGCTTCTTGCGTCATAACTTGTTTTTATACATAAAATCTATATTTTCAACATCTATATTATAATTTAAATATTAAAATCAAGAAGATATATGTAAGGACTCAACTTTAATTCGGAACTGTCTATTCAACGTAAATATAAGTTCGATTATCTTTTTACAAAAAATATATACTTTTTTATCAATTTCATTTTCTAACTAGTCTAACTAAATAGCGTGCATAGCAGCATATCTTAGAAATTTTTAGAAAATTTTCTTCTTTTTTATTTGTATAAATTTTTGCTGTTCTATAGCTTATATTTACACGTTTAATAAGTCAACTCGAAGAATGTCTTCTGTAATCAAATTTTTCGATTTTACTACACGTTTTAATATTGCATAATAGCTAATAGAATAAAGAGCCACCGACCTGTGCATTCATTTTTACGAACCGATAGAATATTTTGTTGTAATTTTGTTACATTTTTATTGATAGTGATGATAACAGTCTTGTTATTGTCAATAAATTTATAAATTTTAAATATGATTTGAGTTTCTTATTATTTGATTTCATACCATTTAAAATCATTTAAAATCTGCTGAAGTGGTTAGTTTGCCTAAGCCTATGACTGTCATATTAATCAATTCTTAGTCAAGTTTCAGCTTTTCTGATAAATTTAATTTGAGATAATTTAATTTGATTAATTTAATAAAACTAATGCATGTTTTTGTTTCTATTCATTAGAATAGAATAATAACACCTATGTATATAAGAGCATGCACACATTGTATTTTATTTTCTTATAATATATTGCCTGATTAATTTTAACTAAGAATGTGAGTTTTGTTTAGCATATCATTGGGTAATATTTAAAAGGCCTCGGTATGGTCTTGTATTATCTAAAGCAGTAGTGTTATGTAATTTACTACGCTTCTGATAGTTCAATACATGACATTTATTTGTGCTATAATTATCGTACAAGCGGCTCGTGCGTAATTCCTTATTTCGGATTACATTAGTTTAGCTTTAAAAATTTATTGCAAATTATTAAAAAATTATAATTAATTTGTCTTGTATCCTAACAAAGATTGAAAAATATTAACTTGTAATTTGTATACTATTATTAAGAGCATTTTTTTACTTAAAAGTATTCACAATTTCGATTTAATTCCCATGTACAGAAACAAAATGAATTTAAAACAAAATGAAACAAACAAATTACTTGCTTAGAAACAAAATTGCATTAATTGCATCAAACTTACTTATCCTTATTTTCTATAATGTAATGCCACAAAATGCTCAATTTAATCGATTTTCTACACTCATATAATTGTAAAAATTAGAAATTTGTCATATTCCCAACTATCATTAAGTTAAGATCTTTGCCTTTAAAATGTTAAGATTAAACTGAACATATAATTGATTCAATTTTAATGATTTTTCTATTTTATAGATTTATTTAATTTGTTTATTGTTTACTATATTTTGTACATTTTTCAATAGTCCATGACAGCTTTAATCCATAAAGTTACAATTTTTACTCTACCAGTATTTTATTTCTTGTCTATATTTTTACAGTAAAATTATTTACGATACTTTATGAATACCAATTATTCACTGTTAATAAATTTTTAAAGTTTCTCTACACTAGTATGTCTTCTTAAATAAATAATTTTATTAACGCCGATTACGTAAACATATGTATCAAATATAATATATAAACAAGGAAATCGAGCTCTTATCAAATTATTAGTCAATCTTTTAAATTAATTTAAGTAACGTAAGTTCGAACGCTGTTCCAGAATACGCGATAACATATCTCTTGACCTTTTTTATGTGTGATATTATAAAGCCCTTTATTTTTATAACAATAACCAAAACTACTAATCTGATCCATCAAATTAATCTAGATTAAGGAAATTGACAGAAATTGTGACGGAAAATAACTTCATCTCTCTGTCTTAATCTCTCTCTCTCTCTCTCACATTTTATCAAATTTGCTATAAAAGAATCATTGCACCAAAATAGAAATTCATAAATGATGTCCACTTTATGAAGAGAGAGGGGTAGATCAGAGAATGATATAATCAACATAATAGCATTGGACTTAACTAACACTCTCGGAATTCTTTCTGATAGTGACATTATAAATTCATGTATAGTACCAATTCCCTTCTTTAATATTTGTCTTTTCTGTTATTATGATTACACTGGACCAACTCCTTTGTATCCTCTTACAATTTAGAAGCTTTAGCATTGCATTCGCCGGCATTTATTTCTAGTTATAAAATATTTAACGACCTTGGGGTGATTCATCGAAAATAATACCATACGTGGCTGAAATCCGATACGCTTAAATTGCAGTGTATGTTCACACGATGTATAAACGTATTAACAATATTGTATGGGCCAATATTTTTATCAATCACAAAAAGCTATTATAACCAAATGCCAGTTTTTTTAAAAGAGATATATAACCATTTTTTAACTCATACTTTTTTTTTTTTTTTATTTCATACGGAATATCGAGATTAATATGCTAACAAATTCTTTATAATTTAAAAATTTTTCTAACTAACCACTTGAAGCTAAAAATCACCATTAAAATATAATTAGCAATATAATTTATGACAAAAAAATCCCAATTAAATAACTGATCATACTATGTGTCCATTGGATCAAGATTACCATTCAACGCATTAAAGATGAACCAATACAATAGTAGCAATAGTACCAACCAGAAGAAGGAAACCAAGCAAGATACATCCAACTTTCTAGTGAATTACATATATTCACTTTGACGTCTGAATAACAGTAACATATTGAGCTACATAAGAAAATTCAAGAGGAAAAACTTAATAAAGGTTGAAAACAACAGGTTGCAAAAATACAATTGAACTGGTAACAGCAACTAAAATTAATAAGTGGATCTGGAGGGGAAAAAATTCGAATATAATATTTGTTAATAAACGCGCGTATAAGATTTGTTTAATGCTTATAAACCAATTTGCAACGTATGGCTACGTTGCGGAATCGCGCCAACATCGGAGTTGAAAAACGGGAAAAGGAAAAAAGAAGAGGACCGTCCCTTACGTCCAGCAAAGTGCCATAGGATAAAATCCTTTAGTGAAAGTATTGCGATATTGCGTAAGCAAGCGCAACTCCCCAACGCTGTATCACCATTGTTTCGTAACCGCTGCCTTCGTAAGGGCAAAGGCTTAGCGGGGCCATCCCACTGCGAGTATAGATGATTACTTCATCCTCTAGAAAGCGGATGGAAAATTAAAGAGTGAAAGCTCCCTTTACTCGATAAAGGAGGCGATCTCGCGAGGAATAGAGTGTGTCAATATAGGACACTCGTCAAAAGCAGAAAGAAGAAATATAAAATAATCAAAATCGTTATTCGATGCCCTGAACAAGGACATGAAAAAAAATAACAAGGAAATCGTCATAAATTTATAAGTATATTTATGTATAAATTTTAAGTTTTAGCCTTGTATAATAAAAAATCTTGTTGACGTGATGAACAAAAAAAACGATAAGATGTAATAACTAATATCATTAGCAAATCTGCCGTATAATTATGAATTTATATATTACATGAAGAAACTTAAAAATAAATTTTTGAAAGTACAAAGGTGAATTTAATAATAAAGGACGTGGTTTATACAAAATAAAAATTATATTTATTCATGTGATTTATTAAAATTCAAAAAGTATAGTCCTCTGGAAAAGTATTGGGGCTTTCAAACTCGGAATGGAATCTAGTTGAACTAGGCGTGATCCAGATTAGTAGACTAACGCAAGAGAGTTACTATAAAATAATCTAATCATTAAAAAGAGTATCGCAATACTGTAAGATGACAATAAATCAAAGTCAACTAGTTCAATACATCTGAATCAATGTTGTAAAATTGAAAGATATTGAAAGGAAGGTCGTGGCAACTTACTTAGGCAGTCAAAATATAATATAAGACAAAGTTGACACGGAAGTAGAAATAAAAACTTGGATACTTTTTATCGAATGAATCACACAAGAATTGCAAGCTTAATTTTCTTTCATATATTCAGAACGTATAAATATCTGTATCATATTGTGACTCACGCATTCTTGTATAAATTAAAATAATAATTATCATAAGCACTTCATATTTTTGGTTGTCTTTTTGATCAAATTATAATCACAAATTGGAATAATGTCAATGTATAAAGGTTACAACTTATAAGATAAAGTAAGTAAACAGACAAATGAAGATATTTTATCTTCAATTTATAGTTATGAATATGTCCAGATATATTCTTTAAATTGAAAATGAAAGTTATTTATGATTGTAACTTTCTACTCTATTTAATATTATGGTTTAGTCAAAAAAAAACAGCTAAAATTTGTTTAGTCTTTAAAAGGAATATCAATCTCAAATATAAATCTGAACTTTTATAATCTTTAAAATAGGAATAAATTCACTAAAATAAAACTTTTCTTTTATGTATTTTGACATTGTATCCAAGAATCATGAAACCTTCATGATTCTATAATATGAAGCTATATTGAATATTAATGTAATATTTGTTAGAATTTATTTAAATTATGTTTTCAATTTTGGAATTTTTTCAATTTGGATAATTTTCAAAAAAATATGGAATATTTTCCCTACATTCAATTATAATACCAACATAATCTTATTTTTCTGCTTATGTAAATTAATTATAGTTTTAATAATTATTCCTAAGTTATAATCTAACAAAGCTAAAAACACTTAGACGAACAATAATCCTCAGAAGCGTAACTGCATTTGCTCAAATGTCATACTTGCATATTGATTAAACCTTACTTTTTTACTTATTTTGTTAAAATACAATATATATTAAATCATGCCTTTTACTTTATTGGTTTAAAAAAGAGTTTTTCAACAAATTCAATAAGTTACATCACTTTATCTTGAATTTTACTTGAATTATTTAATATTTGTATTAATAGGGCATTCGCAGATAATGATATTTTTATAAGAATATAGTCAACGATACCTTTTGATACATTATTCGATTCGTCGCATCCATTACCTCTTAATCTTCTCTTTTAATATCCACATCGCTCTTACGATTTTCTTTCTTTGTATGGTTTGTATCATTAGATGACATTTATTTAAATTTATAAGTATCTGTCAATTAATTTCAGGCTCATATTATGAGAAAAATTTGGTTACTTGCCACCTTCACAACACATCATCATCTTGACATTAATATTTTCAATCATCGCTGACTTAGATAATAATCTTTAAAAAATCTCAAGTGTATTTCCTAAAAATTCTCTAGATAATATGACGATTTTTTTATTTCTATTCGGATTTTTGTTATTTTTTAACTTAAGATTAATATTTCACAATTAAATTTTCCACCCCTAATATTTAGAAAATGTCTAGAGTCTAACTGTCTTAAGTTACTTTCCTTTGTAACTTTCAACATTATTTCATGTGAAATAATTCTATTCACTTCTACTATTATCGTATTGTGTCCAAGTTTTTACTGATATTGCGAAAATTGGACCATATTTTAGCAATCTAATTGAACAAGATTCGTAACCGTATAACTTTCTTACTATACAACTTTTCTAAATTCCAAAATCATATCGTCTCTTCTTCATTTCAGTCCGATGTCTAATATTGGATTGACTAGTTATATAAAAATTGAAAATGAATGTCTCTGCATAAATGATGGAAACAACGATTTATGATGAATTATTAAAGTTGTTAGCCGTTTAAATATTGCTATCACTAGAAAAGTATCAATATACATGTACTAACGTATCAATATACATTACACAATCAATATCAATATACATGAAAGTATAAATCTCCATGTACTTCTTAAACATTTATTCCTTACAATATCGTTGAAGTTTCTGTTTACAAGAACTTGATGCATATACTTTTTGAACATGTAGTGCTGAAAAATCAAACGTTTTTTATCTTATTTAAGGCGGTTACAGAACTTCAAGGTTTGCAGCTTTTCATTAATATAAATGCAGTATCGCTTAGATTATATTTATTGAATCAATACTCAGTTCACCATCTTCATAATATATTTAACTAATTTACGTGTTTTTCAAAATATTCTTTCACTATATCCTGTACTTTTTCTTATTATTTTTTAATATCCTCATTTATGTTCTTTCACTAGTCTTATATTTAGACTTTAAATCTGCAAATAGCTTCGATCTTTAGAAAGGATATTTCCTAAAAATATTATTTAATCTACTAGCTAATATAAAATTAAAGAAAAATAATACAGAAATCTACAAATTACTTCGTGTAAATCTAAGTAATTCGAGATGATACATTTTCCTTAAAGAGACACTGAATTATGTAAAAATAATTAAACACAGAATATAAGTATCTGGTAGGATAGTTTTAGAAAAAATTATTGCATCAATTGCACTTTGTATTATGACTCGCCCTTGTTAGGCCAATGAATAGCGGCAAAGTTAGAAACGCTTAAATATTAACCGAGATACGCCAAATTATGTCATCTTGATTGTATTATAGTGCAAGACTTTGCCTTACTGTCCTACTATGTAGGGACAATAATAAATCATCCATAGTGTCGATATTAAAGTGAACCTATCATAGTTTATTCAATAATTACAAAATCTTTATTACATCGGTTTCTAAAGAAATAAATATCTCATATAGCAAAATGTTAATCTTTATTTAATTATATAATTAAATAAGAAAATTTGTTTAAAAACATAAAAAAGCAATAATAAAAATTAATTGAAAGCTGCACTTATTTAAAAATAAAACACTTATTTAAAATTCAACTTTTCTTTTATTACAACTATTTGTTAATAAATAAGGATAGTGAGTACTTAATTTTCAACTAAATTTACGATACATGATTACAAAAACAGTTTTTTGTTCACGTGTTCAAATGTGAAATGAGTAAAACTTAAAATTGAAGATAGATAATGATAATAAACAAAATAAATAAACAAATCAGCAGCGACAAAGTACAAGGATAAGAGGAACAGAACAACGACGACATCCTCTTCAGCAGTTACTTAGAGGAGTCACATAGTCAATCCATGTTTTTTAAGGCAATCAACGTTATGCACAAAAAAATTCTCATCATATGCAAATTTCAAATTCAAAGAAATAATTCGAGACATATAAACAGACAAAAACATGATCATTCATATAATAAACTAATATTTCATTTAATAAGAGAAAAAATCAATTTAAAATTTAAATACTAAATTCTATGTTCAAATTATAAGTAAAATACAATATTTATTTATATTCAATAGTGAAAAAATTTGTATTCAGAAGTGAAAAATGTTGTCGATATACATGATATTAAACGTGTTAAAAATGAACACAACCTGAGGGAATTGCATACGACTAAAATATCTTGTAACTTTCTTCAAGTCAATTAAAAATAATTTAAATTTATTAATGTGTTATTTTTTGATCAATAAATATATCTTTGCGGCAATTCTGTAATCGTAATAATGAATATGAACATCTACTTAATTTTACTTAAATAGCCGTTGTCAGGCTTGAATTTATCTTAGACACATACAGCTCAATCTCATTATACAATAATCGATTAACAAAGCATTATAAATGTATCGTTTATTACTTGACAAGCTTATTAAAAAATCCGTGATATGCCATAAATAGATTACATGAAATACATAAGAATTATATTTAATGTATTTCAAGATAAAATAATTACTTGAACTTAAAGAATAAAATATAAAATATAAAATTTTAATTTTAATATATTTGTTTAAAAACTGATGTATTTTTAGAAAATAAACAATGATAACAAAATCATACATTTACACAAAAAAATTTTCATTTAGGTAGTTTGAAAAAAGATTAAATAAAATATTAGCATTTAACTAAAAGAATATTATGATAAAATTAAAATTTTAGATATTATGTATGACATGACGAATGAAATATAACAAAATCAAATTAATGTAAATGAAATAATATTAGTGTAGTTTTAATTAAAGCAAAGAAATCATACACTAATAAAAGATTTTTAAAAATTATTGAAATTATACTACAAAAACAATTATAATTTAAATATTTGATAAAATAAATTTTTAAACAGACTAATAATTATATTTCACGTCCAAATCATGAATTAGATAAATTGCTTTTTCTAATACTTATAGCCATATTTTTATTTTAAGATATAACAGTCGAAAATAATATTTTAAAATAATACTACTGCTCACTATATTTGATTCGAAAAATACGTTAAATTTAATATGAAGTTTTTAATAGTTATATCATTTATAGTTTACTGTGCAATTCTTGTCGAAACTACATTAGACAATTGTTTCAATGATTGTAAACGTAAGATCTACTTCTGATAATTACACTATTTCTTTTAAATATTTTATGTATTTAACATGGTCTAAATTTTATATAAAATATTTTTTTGTTTTAAGTACTTCATCTGCAAGAAAGTAACTAGTCTTCCAAAAAGTAGAATTTCATACTAACCATTTTCTTTAAATTGAAAAATTATTCAATTAAATAAAATACATTATTATCAGACAAAAATTTAAAATAATTGCACAGGAATATAAAATCATAAGTAGTATAATATTACAACGCAATGTTATATTGCGCCTCATATTAATAAGCGTAGCCGACGCCATGTTGGATAATTTCTTTAATTTTTTCATATTTTCATCAATCGTTCCTGTAGTATGTATATAGAGCAGTATTAACTTATAAAATAAATGTAACTCAATTTTGAAGATTTAAGACTTGTGATTAAAACATTGTCATTATTTTATTAATATTTCTTGTATTCATATCAAAATAGAATATGCAACTAATGTTTGTACTATAAATTATTATTATTACATATAATTCAGTTTCTTATTAATTATTAATAATATAGTATATTATCTAATTTTCAAAGATAAATTTACTATTATAAAGTTCCACATTTAATTCAATATACATAATGGTGTTACAGAACAAGAGAAATGTAAGGTTGACTGTATCATTCAATTTGTGTTTCGTAAGTAGAATTTAATTACTAAAAATATATATTATTTTTACGTGTATTAATAGTAAAGATCTATTTATAAAAACATGTTTTTTTTATGTTACATAGCTTTTGCTGATATATCGACAAAACAAAAATGCCATCGTACTTGTAAAGGTAAGATATTATAATATAATTAAAATATTAAATTAGAGAAAAATTATTATATAATTTATTAATAATTTTAGCGAATGCAAATCTATTCTAATTCTAATTTAATAAAGTATAAATGAAGTTGAAATAATTTGAAGTTAATGTATTGAATTTGTCTAGTTAGATCTTTGAAATACAATTGAGATTATACAAGTATTCTGTCAATTTGATACTAGAAGTTCTTTTATAAATATTATTATCATAATGAAAGTTGATTTATAAATTAAATAAAAAGTTTTTTAAATTCTACCTTTTAATCTTGAAATTTATAAAAGTTGTAATAAAGCTCTAAAGTTCTCTTATTAACATATATATTTTATATGAATCTTAACTATCTTATTATATCATTAATGCATTAAAGAAAATTTAAAAATACAGAAAAATAATGTTTTAAATTTACTTATATATTTCACTTTCAATTTTGACTCATACTATTTTGCTCAAATATCTTGCTATTTTTTCAAAATTAGATCTCCGAAGCTTCTTTAGAATTTATTGTAAAAACGCGTGTGAAGCACATTTTCAACAGCAAGTGTGACCAGAGTACTTCTAAAACAAAGAAAATAAAATGAGGTGGGAACAAAAGTACTTCAAATCCTTATTTCATGAATAATTGTTTAGATACTAATAAAATATTCATTTATCTTACAGATATAATAATTTCAAAAATTTGCATTGGAAAAACTATATAATCTTGGTTATCAAAAATTAAATTGTATTCTATTACAAAAATGTATGTGTAAAAAAAAACAAATAATTTATCTACGTTTTATTGTTATTATTTTTCGGTTAATATACATATATAAGTAATATACATATGTATTATGTATATGCTTATATACATAAGATTTAAAAGTTTACGAAAATATTTCTGCGATTTCTTTAAAGCTTATATACAGTAATCCTTCGCTATTTCAAACAAAAATTATTTTGTGACGGGCAATCTGGCGTATGTCGCATGAATATTTTTCTGTGCTCGTGACGACCCGGGTAGGTATATGTGTAGCATATAGAGCGAGTATATGAAATGTCAGAAAGTCATCTACTGATACGCACGGGTGCAGAGACGTCAAGATACGGTATTTTTCTGACAAAACCGGGCCACTATACGGAAAGATTGACGACCGCGAGTACAAGGACGCAATGACCACGTTGGAATGCGGTTTCCCTACTAAATCGCCTGCCGTTTATTTTTGTTAAGTTAGGTGTGCACGATTCTTAGGACTTAATTCATGAACTTTTTAAAGTAAATGTGTGCGTGATTTCTTAAATTAGATCCGTCCATTTCTTGAGTTATATACATGCATTTCTCATGTTAAGCTCTCAAATTTATACCCCACGCTCGACTACTCCAATAATTGTACGTTACTATTCTTTTAATTTCGTATTACTTTATTTTAATTCGTATAACCATAACACCACGTAAATTAAGCGGCATGGAGGAATAAAGGAATAAGCCACCGTTTAAATTGAAATATTAACCGTGTACTCTTATTTGCAAATTATCCAAAAAAACACACTCTAGACAATTTTAATTTCATTGTATTTTGATAATTTTCACTTGTCAAACTAAAAAATATAAGAATTGATGTTTTTCTTCATTATTCTTTTTTAAATTATGATTCAAGGAAAGTAATTTTTTCTATAACAAAATTAACGTTAAATAGTTTTTAAAACATTCGAAAACTAAAACGGCATTATAATATTTAAAATATGATGTTTTCTTCCGTCTTTCCTAATAGCTCTAGTCTGCCCAGAACTACATGGCGTAGAGAAAGCAGGTGAGTCAAAATAACAATGACTGTAGTTATATTTTAAAATTAAAACCATTTATTACTGACAGTCGATCTGATTGGGGTTGATTCTTGAACTACTTATACAAAATCCTACATTCTACTTATTTGCAAAGAAATTAAATGCTAAATAGATTAATTTAAGAATGGTCAATTGTTCTACAATATCATACTTGCAATCTGACGCAAAAGATGCGATGGTGAGGTGTAGTTTATGAGGGCTCTGGTTTGGATGAATATGCGAAGAGCGTGTAGAAAGTTATCGCTCTCAAGTTGTAATGTTATCGAAAGCAAAGGAAATAAAGCACCTGAGAGAAGGCACGCGAGCGTTGTTACTCTTCATATTCGGAAGATCCTTAAAAAATAGTGTGAACGGATGAGTAGTCGCAAAATTTCGACCCATAGTGTATTCTCAGTGTATTTTATACAGGAAGTCACAACTTTTCCGTCTACATCCAATGCGAAAGTCTACTGCGCGTTCAGTTTCTAATCTATTTCTCGATAAGCAACTGCTATGCCTTGCATCGTGCAGGACGCAGATTTTCCATAGTTGCAAAACCTGCGCTGATTTAGCTGCTCTTTCTTGGTGGCATAGCGTATAGTGCAACAACACCAGTTGCTTCACGAGCCTATGCGTTACAAGGATCTTATGTTACCGCGAAGTATCCTAACTTTGATCATGTTTGCCTTCGCTTCGAGCGACCTCAACAGTACGTCACCGCCATTCGTCACTCATAAATTTGGACGTGCTTTAGCTGCGGTAGAAAGTACCCAATGCTAGTACCGCGAATACATTGCCCACGAAACCATTCACTAGGATAATATGGCAGCAATCACTGCATGTGCAAAAATTGCATTTACGCTTTTATATTACAAATAAACGAAAATATAAAATGACAAATTGAACAATATTTTTAAACTTTCTTGTGCTTCAATGTTTGTAGTGAAATTTACAAAATTTACATGTTGCATTATAATTTATGTGTAGAGTACTAAAAATTGCTGAAATCATTTTTTATGCAATTGATTATTTTATATTATGTTTTTTAGTTAACGAAAGAGTTTTTTTAGACTATATAGTTAACGAAAACTACTATATAGTCTCACAAATGACGCCCGGAAGTCTCGGGCTATTGGAATTGGGATAACTCATTAATACACCGTATAAATCACTTGTTACTATCGCGTATTATGCATCTTTTGAATAGAATATCGAACGAATCACTCACAACAGATATCCAAGGAGTCAAGAGCAGAACTGCAACAGAGAAATTAACAAACGTACGAGTCACAATTAATTGTAGGGACTCCATAATAAGGGGTTCATTTTGATGTAACACCTAGCGTGACGTATCTCTAACTGAAACTTGGCAATCATACTTTTATCTCCTAATTTGAAAATTATTATTTATGTTCCATTTTATGAACAAAATGAAATAGAATATTTTATATTCATTCATAAAACAGAATTTATCGATAAACAGAATATACAGATATTTTAGTTTTATTTCATTTATTATATGTGATATAAACGTAATTAAATTATTCAACAATATGAAAAAATATATATAAGTCAGTATATCATTGTTTTATCAAAACTGACTTTAGTTGTAGTTATTTAATACTCCATTGGACTGTGATGCTGAGAATTTTTATAAAATGGTTTGTAATTTAAATAATGTTTCATCAAAATTAAATATTGGTTTTGTTTGGATATTAACTTTTTTATAACTTCAAATTTTTAAATAAATAAAACTTATTAATGAAAATAAAAATGTATTTCCATTAATGGTATTCTATCTTATTCATACTCAATTTGTCTATAAATTATTATTTTTTACTTATATAAAATCATTTTCTTTATTTCGTTCTTTAATATATTTAGTAATAAAAAGGAAGAATTTTATTTTTATATATCATTAGAATACTACAATAAAAGATACTTCTTTAAATATATTGTATTATTATTATATTTCGTTTTTCCTTATTTTTTCTTCTCGATAATAAAGTAGTAATAGATGCGTAAAATAACTCTCCAGCACGAATTTTTCATTTTTACTAATTTCTCATTTTCAGAAAGCAATATAATTGTTTACCATGTATAGCATCTGAAAAAACTTGCTTAATTTATTATAGATTTTATTATAGACTTATATATCTTCTTTATTTTATACCTATAATATATTAAATAAACAGTCTAAATTAACATTTACCTGAGTGATCATATTCTTAGCTATGTCTACAAGGAACTAGTTTCTTACAGCTTCTAATTTCATTCGACGATATATTTCCTGCATCACATCTATTGTATACTGCGTTGATAGTCTTTGATGTTTCTTTCAGAACACTGCTAATACTTTATGATGAAACTTTAATGCTGTCACAAGTGAAAAATACTAAAAGGGACAATCTTGAAACCAAACTTTCTTTATCTCTTTTTATTTTCATTTATGTCTTAAGTTAACTTTACAAAAGATCATACACTTATCATTTATTATCAGTTACTTAATCATATTTTAAATTCTTTCGAAACAGAAACTCAGAAGAATTCAAAGCTATCTTATTATTTCATATAAGTAATAATTCAAAAATATTGTAAACATATAAATAATCTACTACTATTAATATAGATTAATAATTTATTCATATTTTTTATTGTCAGCTTCTTGACATCGGATGATTCAATCTTAGAACTAATGCGAATAAATCAAAACTAAAAGTAGATAATGTCACAAACTAATCTGTTACATAAAATATCAATAAAATTTCTTATACTTATGTTTTGAGAAGAAGATAATAAATCAAACGTAAGTCACATCAGGTAAAAAACAGTTAGCATATATCATACACGCTTTAAATTGATCATACACTTCATTCAGAGATTTCAATTGCAATCACTAAATGATGACTTTCGACTACACTACATGAACTCTATCGTGTAGCTGGAAAGAGACTAACCCTCGAGAGTCGTCCTACATCCCCAAGTGACGCGCATGCCCCCTATCGACACCACCTCTTGATTTATCTCTATGTCTTCGCAGCTATCATATACCTGAGTACTTTTTCAAACTACAATGAATCTTCTTTGCTTGTATTTATTTGTTATTTTTTGTAAGAGGTAAAATCTGTGGCGATGACACGTGTAAGTACACATAGAACTATTTCACGTACTAATGATACTTTAATGATATTCATAACATTCAACGTGAATAGGATTAAGAATTTTTTATATCATATGTAAATATGGTAAATATCAGCATATTTATTAAAATGTAATCAACTGATTTAACTATTTATAATTAGAAGTAGTTATATAAACATGTTTAAAATATTAATATATAAAGTCATTTTCACTTGGTAGAAATAAGATCTGAAAAAATCATTATTAATTTTTTTCATGTAGTCTTAAAAATATCTTATAAAATTAAATTTAATGTACATGTTGCATACAATTTTAATATACAATTATACTTTTTATAAATCTTAAATACTAGTTTAATACATTTTTCATTTATATTTATGGTTTAATTGAGTTTTCATTAAAAATAGTTACAAATTTTTTATAAGTATGTTTACTAAAATTGATGAACTTAAATTTAGTTACTTTCATATTATATTAGTTTCTGAATTGAGTTGAGAATTAAGTACTTACTACTACCCTTATTTATTAGAAAAATAGTAAAAATAGTACTAAAAGAAGAGGAAAGAAAAGTTTCGTCGGTCTACATGAATCAATGGCTTTGTATTCTTAATACAATACAAAACCGCTTTTTCCTTTTCTTTATATCTTTCGCGAAATAAAACAAATTCTGCATGGGCTAAGTAAAAGAAATTGTTGATTTACGTGATAATAAACATGTTAAAAATGAACACAACCTGAAAAAATTACATATGATTAAAACATCTTATATCTTTTATCAAGTCAATAAAAAATAACATAAATTTATTATAATGTAATTTTCAGATAATTAAATAGACCTTCACTGCAATTCTATAAGGATAATGATGAATGTAAAGTACTCTTTAAATATATTTTTTAATTAATATGATACTAAAATTGCAATTATAATTATTTTTCATTAGTACTATTAATATCACTACTAATTTAAAGAAATATAGAATTATTATCTTATAATTTAAAACTTTTTTGTAGATATATTCAAGAAAATAGAAGGTAAAGTAATTCAATTTATAATAATAATTACAACTACTTAAAAGAAACATTATATATTCAGTTTGACTTAAATTACATTAGAACTATTTAGAGCTTAGATATTAAATACATATGTTTGTTTTAAAATTATTGAAGAAGAAATATAATAGTATCTTAATTATCAATGGATATCTTTGCTATTAAGCCGTATTAAACTGCCAATGCTCTAAAATAATTAATTTGTATATTTAAAAATAATTTATACAATTGTTTTATTATTCTAAAACGGATAATTAGAATATTTATTAATAAATAGTATTTCAATAATTAAGATAATATTATACTTTACAAAATTGATTTTTGTAAATTATAATTTTCTCCGAGAAAAACAGATAAAAATTTTTATCAAAATTTTCATAACAAAAGACACCTTGAAAGGAATTAAATTAAAGCGAGTAGATATGTCACTATATTTCTAATTGCCTTTTACAAAATTTTATATGTAAATCTTATTAGATTAAGAAGGTCAACGTTTAAGCGAATAATAGTCTAGCTTAATATCAACAGAGTTCCAAATTTCCATTATTAAGATTTTTATTTTCTGTATATATAGTAAGATTTATATAAATGCATGTATTACTTTAATTATATATATTTTGCATCCTAAATTTCTCTAAAATCTGATTAATATTTTATTAGAAGAAGAAATTGAAAATCATAACCAAATTTAAAAATTTTAACTTTTCATTTCATATCATACAAGAAAAAATTATTGAAACCTAAAATTTTCTGTAATATAACTAATGAGACAAACTGTAAGTAAGATTTCCAAAAAAATTTTAAGGTAGACTTACCGTCTTGACGATAGCATATATATTCCTATTAGATTAATAGATTAATTTGTTATACATAACTATATCCATATAAGCGTAAATTTTAGTCTTTTCGTATAGTTTAAACAATCTTATTTCATATTATCTTATAAATGAATAGAAAATATTCTATTTAATTTGTGATTTTGATTAACCAAATTACTCGAAGTTAATTTTTCTACTGGAGATGATAACAGAGACTATAAGTTTTGTCTAGTTAGTAATAATTTTTGTTTGAAATAGAGACACTTAATTTAGTGCTATAATATGTATACAGTCTTTTGAATGAATATTATTCCTAAACTGATAATTTTTGAAAAATGTATTGATATTGTTTATCAGAGTTTCTAATGGAAAAATACTGGGTGAATTACAAGTTATGTGAAGACTCAATGTTCTCGAAGATGAAGAAATTGAAACCATACTATACATCATTATCAATGACATGTTTCTGAGTGAAACTAAATTTTGTCACTTGTTGAATGTTCATATGAATCATAACATAATAACTTATAGTATCTAAGTCATATCTAATCACTTTCAATTCTATTCATCCGTAACTATAGTATTCTTTTTCATTTTATTTTATTCATTAATTATAAATTCATTGTAAATTATAAAAATTCATTCATTCAATTCAATTTTGTTCATTGACAATTATATGAATATATATAATTTAAAAATTATTATAAAATTGAATAACTTCACATGCTAATACTATGTATGATAATTATATATGTATAAATTTTATAGTATCCTATAAGCAAGCATACATCTCATTTAAAATATATGATGTTTGTACTTGAGCATTCTGCATTAATATAACCAACTCCTGAGTGTATATTTATTAATTAACGAGCGTGACTCGTACAGGCAGTAGTTGTATTAAAAACATTGAACTACATTTGTTGGTATCGTATTAAACTATTTCAATATGTATATAGATATAGTCAAACGATATTAAAAGAAGTTCTGCAATTCTCAAGTAATATATATAACGGTGTAATAATTTTTAAATTAAAATATATACGTATAATAACTCAACTTATTGGAAATTTTCCAAAATTTTTCAAATTGTTTTTCATTAATATTTATATAATAATTAAAAAAATACTAGTTTTCAATTACATTTACAATATTTTTCATAACTATTGAACAAATAATAATTTTTGTTTGATGTATATTTTTATTAGGTAGCCGAATTCAGTTACTAAATATCCTCCATTAAGTTTTGTAATTTAATCACAACATTTAATTTTAGCAAGAATTCTATTATCAAATAATTCATCTGCCATGAATAGGGCAAATTGACAGTCATAGCTTGTTGCCGTATATGCCTATGTTAAAATTGTGGAAAATGCGTCGCCAAGCGCGTCGAGCGACATGGTTTCTCCCACTCTTTGTTGTTGCATTGGGCCAGTAAGTATCGAAAGAAATAGAACTAACGTCAAAATGAACATTTCAGCGAACGTAACATTTAGATAATTGAAAGCTGAGATAGATAATTCAGTAATTATAAGCTAAATATTCGCTAATCAAACAGCTGGAATAATAACAATATGTTCATATAATAATTGTTATCATCACATACTACAAAATGGACCTGTACGTTAATAATGAGACGATTTCCTTTTGTTGATATATACAATTTGACCTCATTATATAATAATAGGTTAACAAAGTATTATTAAGGTATCTCTTATTGCTTGAAAAGCATATTCAAAAACTCATGGTATACCATAGATAGATTAAATTATCTAAGAATAGACAAATATCTAAGAACTATATTAATATATTTCAAGATAAAATATTTTCTTGAACTTAAAGAATAAAATATAAAATTTTAATTTTAAAAAGATATTTAAAATCTGATGTATTTTTAGAAAATAAAAATAACAAACTCATAATGTTTACATGAGAAAATTAAAAATATTACATAAAATATTAGCGATTAACGAAAATAATATTTTTATACAATTTAAATTTTAATGATAGTATCAAATTAGTGTAAATGAAATAATATTAGTCTAGTTTTAATTAAAGCAAAGAAATCATACACTAATAAAAGATTTTTAAAAATTATTGAAATTATACTACAAAAACAATTATAATTTAAATATTTGAAAAAATAAATTTTTAAACAGACTAATAATTATATTTCACGTCCAAATCGTGAACTAGATGAATTGCTTTTTCTAATACTTATAGCCATATTTTTATTTTAAGAGATAACAGTCGAAAATAATATTTTAAAATAATACTACTGCTCACTACATTTGATTCGGAAAAATACGTTAAATTTAAAATGAAATTTTTAATAATTATATCATTTATAGTTTGTTATGTATTTCTTGACGAAGCTAAAATTGATAAGTGTTTAAAGGGTTGTAAAAGTGAGATTTACTTTTATTATTTACACAATTTTTTCAAATATTGCATGTATAAACATGGTCTAAAATTTATATGAAATATTTTTTCATTTTTTAAATACTTCAATTGTGATAAAGTAACTAATCTTCCGTAGAATACAGAATAAACTAAACGTAGAATTACATACTAACAATTATTTTTAAATTCAAAAAAATCATTCAATTAAAAATAACATTATCAGATTAAAATTTTAAAAAATTAGCCAAGTATCTAGAATCATAAGCAGTATTATATTGCTTATTATATTGCAACGGAACATCATATTATGCCTTATGTTAATAAGTGTGGCCAATGCTATGTTGGATAATTTCTTTATTTTTTTCCATAGTTTCATTAATCCTTCTTGTACTATGATAAAAATCTTAAATCTCTGGTTTTGTATTTCCTTTTGATCATTATATGACTTTCCTATAATACTAATTTTTCTAAAACTATCTCTAAATATTTATAAAACTATCTATAATACGTAGTTACTAAAGACCTTATTTAAATTTTTAAACTTATTGTTAAATTAAATATTATAAATAATACTTAATTCTATTATTATCAAAGAATTTTAAAATATTCCTATTAAACATTTAAATACACAAAAAGTATTGCTAAATCCATTGAAACACATGATATTTACATGTAAAATCGATACCAAGGATTATAGTTAGCTAAAATTTGACATATAGTCACTCGTATCAATAGAGCAGTATCAAGTTATAAAATACACATTAACTCAATTGTCAAGATACACTACTTGTTAAAACAATTTCTTTATTTTGGTAACCAGTAAAAAGTCAAATATACAAATAATGTCAATATGTTAAATTATTTTTATTTAATTTAATTCAGTTTCATATAAGATTATGTGTAGTACTTTAAATAAAATAAAAGCAATAATAGTATATTATTGAATTTTAAAAGAAAAATTCATTTTTATAAAGTTCTATATTTATTTTAATATAGATGCTAATCTTGCTAAAGAAGAGAAATGCAAGGTTGACTGCATGTTTAAAACTGTGTTTCGTAAGTAAAATTTAAGTACTAAAAATATTTATCATTTTTACATGTATTAACAGTAACAAACTATTCATGAAAAAATTATTTTCTTTTTATCTTACACAGCTTATTCCGATGTACCGACAAAAAAATCATGCCACCGTATTTGTAAACGTAAGATACAATGGAATTAAAATATTTAATTAGAGAAAAATTATTATAAAATTTAGTAATAATTCTAGCAAATATTCCCTCCTTATAATAAAATTATATAATTTAATCATCTAATAAAAGTTATAATTTGCTTTTTAGTAAATATACTTTCGTATATTTTTTGTCATAAGAGTAATATTTGCTCCGTTCTTGGTTTTCTAAAATATTTTATTTTTATGAAACACTTATAAACAAGCATATATGAAAATCTATTCTTATTTTAATTAAATAAAGTAGAAATGAATTTGGAATCATTTGAAATTAATGTATTGACTTTGTCTAATTAAATATTTAAAATAAGATTAAGGATATACAAATATTCTGTTAATTTGTTACTATAAATGCTTTTTAAAATATTAATTTCATAACGAAAATTGGTTTATAAATTAAATAAAAAGTTTTTTAAATTCTACCTTTTAATTTTGAAATAAAGCTCTTAAGTACTCTTATTAAAATATATTTGATATTAATATTAATTATCTTATTCTATCAATAATGCATTAAAGAAATCTTAAAGAAATAAAAATAAAGTTTCCAATTTATTTAAATATTTGATTTTCAATTTTGCTATGTATTCAAAATTAGGTCTTCACGCCACCTATAAAATTTATTGCAGAAAGGCATGTGACTCGAGGTTTGTAACAGCGCGTGTGACACAAGTTTTTCTAAAACGAATAAAATAAAATGAGGTAGGAACAACAGTACTTCAAATTGTTATTTTATGGATAATTTTTGAGGTAGTAATATTCATTTATTTTATAGATATAAAAATTTGCAAATGTTGTGGCCAAGAAGGTTGTCTAATCTAGGGGATCAAAAAAAGTTATTGTATTTTATTAAGAAGACATATGTGTAAAAAATAAATACATTTTTTAAAGATTATATACATATATATGTTAAAAAGGATATCAAGAGAGAAAGTAAAATAATTAAAAAACTTAGAAAACTTAAAAATTTACGAGGATGTTTCTGCGATTTGTTTAAAGCTCAAATATAGTAGTAATTGATCAATCATCCACTATTTGAAATAAATTTTAGAAAATACTTTTAAAAGATACGTTGGTTTTAACTATAATTATACATTACACAAATATATTTAATTATAATTATAATTATACATTTGCACTCATTCTATGCAAAGTTTCCCCACTACGAAGCATAATCTCGCTCACTGACTTTACACTCTCTCTCTCGCAAGTACACTGGGCCGCATTCTCACACTCCGCGGGCATTCTCTTGCTCGTTCATTCCATCTCTTGCGGCTGACGCTATACCACGTACGTTCTTTCTCACTCATCCACTGAGTGAGAATCCAAATCTAAATCCAAAATGAGGAAATTTGTTTCTTCTGAAATTATATAGAATTATTTTATACGTTTGAAGTATTCTCAAATTTTTATGAAACGTTACAGCGTAAGCTTAGATTTTGTTATATAGTTTTTATTCGTGTAACTAAGTTTAATATTGTTAGGTTAAATAATTTTTCTTATTTCTTCCCTTATTAGTTGCTTTAATACGGGATTTAATATGAGTTTTTGCATTTAAAACAAATTATTTTTGACTAATGAATATATATATATAAACTTTATATTTCTAATTTCAACGTCTATTTATAATATTTATTATATTTTTCTCAAAAATAGTACCTACATACTTATTAACAGCAATCATGAATTAAGAAAAAAGTTATTAGGGTGTAAATATTGTAAAAAAACAAAAACCTATCAAAATAATATATTTTTTTTTATCAAAATCTTAGTTTTTAAGTACTAAACTACTTACATATATGTATAAATTATATGTATACTCAAAAAATTTATTTTCAAAAGCACTATTGCTCAAAGTAATGTAAATATTTGTTATATATATGTATAACATTTTTAACTAAATTAACAATTTAAAAATAAGATGTTTCTTTTCAATAACTCATTTTTCAATATATTTTAATACAAACTTTAAACAAAAATTATATGCATTTGTGTATCTATTACATTACGTAAGGAGGTTTAAAAATATATTTTATTTAAAAAGCTTAGAATTTACCAATCTCAATATGCAAAATACCCTAACACTACGTTTCTAGAAAATCAATTCTATATTGTTTATTTTAAAAGTAAGTTTTATCTTGTTTCTCCCTTACGCTATTGATAGAAAAAAAATTAGGCTTGTAGTCCCTTCTTTTACTTTGGAATAATTTTTAAAAAACTCAAATTTTCAAAAGTGCCTCATGTTAAAAAATTATATAAATGTATTTATTTATGTTTTTTTTTCCTTTCACTTTTTCTCTAATATAAAATATTTTAATTTTATTAAAAATATTTTTTAATGCAATGAACCATAATATTCTATTTTATATTTTTATATTGCTTTGAATTTAATAGAATAATTAATTAAACTAGTTCTTTCTCAAAAATAGGAGGTAGAACAAAAATAAAATAAAAATCAATATCACTCGATTAAAAATTCAAAGTATCGTTTGTTCGATTCTTAATAATCTATGTTTCAAAACAAATTAAATTTTACTCATTATATATACAGTTACAATAAAGAGCAAAGTACGTCTACTTGCCAGTTCATTGAATATTTATTTTGAATTACGAATTTTTCACTCCTACATTGGAAAATCTGAAAGTAAGTGCTTTGCTTATAACCATCTTAATGTTTTTCCTAATGTAACCAGTCAGTTTTATTTTAACTTTTAACTTAAATATTTCTTTTCTAATATAAGTATAAGCTCGATATTTTGTAACTTAATTTATCTCTCTCGCTCTCTCACTTACTTTCTACGTTTATTTTATAATCTTTCTTCCCTTTTCCTCTTCTTTTTATTCCAATTATTAAATGCGTAACGTGGCTCGTATTAAATTACAGATGGATGAATGAACCTGTAAGAAGACTTTTATGGAATTGATTTCACATAAACTACATAGTTTTTTTATGGAATTCTTAATTTTAAGTTATTATGATCTACTACTAAACTATACTATCCATTCAATTAGTATTAGATATATAATAATTTGTTAAGTTTCATTGGATTAATATATATATATATATATATATATATATATATATATATATATAGTTCAAATATATGTATAGTATATGTATGTATATTATATGTATAGTTCAAATAAATATGTGAAAATCAGTTGTACGATGTCATATTTGGAAACATTGAAAGATACAGGAAATAAATGAAACAAAAAATTTTTTATTATTACGCAGACGCTGAATTCATAATGAACTAGTTCTCATACACCGTTAATCTTCTCTCATATTACATACGCTAGATATATATTACCTCATAATTCAACTTAATAAATTCAATAATAATTATAATCACTGCAGTTTACCATCTGACAAATTATAGAAATTCACTTATCTTTAGTAGATTCTATACGTACAATTCTTAAAACCGAATAGTTAGAAGAGCAAAACAAATTTCGAACTTTCCGATATCTCAAGCCGTATAATCAATTAATTAACATTAAAATTAACAGAGAAAAACTATATTAATACTTTTTTTTAAGTTTTTAGTATTCTAATAATATACAAAACAATAACGATATCGTTAACTTATTTTATAATAATTTTTTTCGCTTGGATTTATATGTATTAAAACTTAAATTTTATCTCATTTGAAATAATCATCCTCGAATTATGCTGTATTTATTAAGGTTCAACATATATTAATATAAAACAACCATTTAGTCGAATTTCATTTTAAAATAAATATTTAAAAAGTATTATGTATAATGCTTTTTTCATCAATATTAACTTCATTCTTCTAAGAAAGTATTGTTAATAAAAGGCTGCTTCCTTCTCATTGCCCTGCTACTTTCCTCATTACTATATATTACATATTTTTCTACGAGAAATAGCCTTAGATAACGTTTATAATATGATGTCGTTGTGTCAATTATTAAGAATGAACTCAAAGTTCATTTATAAGTACTCATTATAAGTCAAAGAAACTTAATGTTTACATTCTAGTTGTATAGAAAATTTTGAAATATACAATATCTTGTATTTTTACAAACAATCTTGAAAATTAAAATTTTTCAAGGTTTAATAATATTCTAACCTGAATGAAAATGAATCAAACTTGATAAATTTGAAAAGCTGTAGTGGATACAACTTAAATAACATTGGAAACTAATAAATATTTATACATATTATAAACTATGTATTGATTACAAATTTTTCGAATATAACCTACTTCTTGATGAATCGGCATTAGGATGTAAAATAATCTCAATATTTTCTTATCTATTCGAAGTTTATATATAGTTATTATCAAATCTTAACATTTCATTTATAATTGTTTCTTATATGTAGCTTTGTTATAGAAATTCTTTTTGCCTAAAATACTTCTAAACAATTGAAATGAGGTTCTTTATTAATGGCTTTAAAATTAATGAAAATATTAAAAATATTAAAATTGCAACTCATTTTGTCAACGACGTAAGAAATTTAAGTAATCAACTTTAATATGGAAAGATATTCTTTTTATATATTCAGTCGTAAATTTGAATTAGTATCAAAGTATAGATAAAATACATATATAAATATGAAATGTATGAATATACATATATATATATAAAGTCATTTATTTATTTATAGTGTAATAAAAAAGCAAATTTTTAAATGTTCTATAAAATGAACCCTATGATGTTATTAAATAAGATAGATCTTTGTTATTATTAAACTGACTTTTATTTGTTAAGTTGAATATTTTTTAATGTACATAATGATTTTAATTCTTTTAATAATTATTGTTGAAAATTAATATACTTAATGGTCTTGTAAAAAGTTAAACAATTATGTAAATAGATTAAAATTTTTTTTATAAACATAATAATTTAATATATTCTATTATCCCAATTATTAACAATGTGTGATTATAATACATCAATTAAAATTGAATAACATGTGAACTTATAGTTAAATATATAGTCATTCAGCGATGTAGAGTAGAAGCAATATTATGCTTGAAGAAAGCTGGGCGTAGTCGAGACATGTCGTTCTTCCCCAGTCTCAAATTTTACAATCCTCATCCAACTGTCTACGTTCTAATGAGACGAGTATTGACTGTCCTCTTGATAAGGGCAAATTTTGCAGTCAAAATATCAAAGCAAGGCCCGTAGGAGCCTACGTTTAATTAATGTGATCTAGCCCACGTGTAATTCATGGCATTGATGTCTGTTAGGTCCCTCCCGGTTGCCATCAAATAATTGTCGAAAACTCGGTGTTGTGGCTCATCTGTTTCTCTTGAGCTCCTCTTCTCCTCTAGCTTTTGGAAGGAGAGAAACCCTGTTTCAAATTATTTTCCGTTTTTCATAATTTTTCTTTAGATGTAAGCACCGTCGATTTAAGCGTGATGATGTGAACATCCCAATACGTATCAACTAATTACTGGTTATATTGACATTATCTTAATTTTATATTCTACATCACTTTCCATTGTTAAAACCACATAGAAAATTAGTAAAATTATAGAGAAGAATATAAAATTGACATTGTAAGACTTTAATGAATAATATTTGTTAAGTATTTACGTAACTTCAAACTTTTCGAAAAGTAAATTGTCAAATATCATTGAAGAAAGACCAAGGTAAGAGAAAATTCCCCGACAATACATGCTAACGAGATGATATATCCAAATAAAATATAGAGAGATACTTCAAAAAGATTAAATATCTAACAATTGTTTACAAGTTATTACGAGTTTTATAGATGCCATACAGGACAAATGCTCAACAAGATACAGATAGATATGAATGGTTTTGAACTCAATTCAATTATGTTGACTCATATTCACTTTGCATCTTAATTTGTATGCATTGTAAAAAATTTATCTCTTTAAACATGAGAATCTATTGCTTCATTTAAATACCAACTTAAGTGTACAAATTCCTTTAATTGACACTTATTGCTAACAGAATGTTCACTGCTACGTTCATTTTTAGATAATAAAAAACGTATCGTGCTTTATTTGAATAAAAGAAGAATAAAACAGGAAAGAAACAAACGAAGTTATTTTATGTTTCTCGAGCTTATATGAACTTACTTATTTAGATTTTATTAGAAAAAATATGTATTAAAACATGTATTTCCTAAATTAAGAACGATAATTTAAAAAATATAACTATTAAGATCCACAATTAATAGATGATGACTTACAAATTCTTTCTGTTTAACTCCTTCGTCGGATCGTAATTCTTTTCAGTTTATAACACCTCTCATGTCATAATAGAATATCTGTTACAGGAAAACGCTGAGATTTCCTTTACAAAATTTTCGCTATCTTTTGTTGGTTTATCTCTGTCTATCTCTCTTTCTTTCTCACTATCCTTTCTTTACTTTGTCATTCTTTACTCGCTAGAGTTTAATAAAATTTTCTCACCGAAGATTTATGTGCCCTTATAGTCACCACTATTAGATCATTTTTCATTTAAAGATAATTTATCTTATATTGCGATAATATACGACTTTAATTTATGACTAATAAAAGTGTTATATAAGTATATATGTAATAAATAAGAAAAATATAAATATATAAGAAATAAGTAGATTAGATGTTTTCAGATAATTTTGGTTCAATAATATAAAGTAATTACTTACTAAAAAGGAAATCATAATAATGAATAACTAAATTTTTAGATCGCTAGAAATACGAAAATTAATTAGTTACTTTGCACATCTAAAATTATATTTGGTCCGAAAATAGTCTGAATGTTTGTAAAATTGAACTTTTTTATCAATTTTATAGAATTTTCTGCAAAAATTTTATTAAGATTATTTAAAATGTAGGCATTCGCTTATATTATCACTTAATTAAATCATAATTAATAAATATTACTTATAAGCAGAACAAATAATTTTAGTTTGTATTAAATTAAAATATTTTTCATATTTTAATTTATTCATTAATTTTCAAAACTCTGCATAACGCCATCTGTATATATATATTTAAAGTCATTTAATCATTTGTATTTTCAAAAATAATAACAAAATATTATTTTATAATTATTATATATTTTATGGAATTATTAAATAATTTCTTACAGCAATACCTACACAACTATTAGAATAAATCTCAAGTTTAATGAATATTTTTTCAATTGCAAAATATTTTTTTAGTATTACATCATTATTAACCATTATATTCTAAAGCATATTCATATTCTATTCAATTCTAATTCAATTCTAATAATATTCATATTCTAATTCATATTCAATGTAAATAACATTGTAATTAGCAATTCCCGATTGAACAGATAAAATTGATAAATAGATATTTATTAACAAATAAAGTTTTACTGAAAAATTAAAATAAATTTCGGGAAAATATATATTTAGTGAATTATATATACATATTACAATTTTCTTTTATTTAACGTATATATATTGAACCACTTTTTTTAAATTTAACAAAAAGATTAAATAAGCAAATATGGAAAAATAACAATGAAAATTGTCATATTAACTGTATATTACAAACTATTTCTAATTTAGAAAGAAATATTTCGGAAGGCTAAAATTTGAAAACTATTTTTCCAATGTGTTTGCAATACTTTCCGTTCCAGAATAATACTATTATATATAAGGACCGATCAACTAAATTACCTTGCTTCTGACAGTTCGTGAGGCGTCCATCGCAGAATTTTGATTTACGTAAAATCATAAAAAAATTATGCACGATTAAGTTTAGTATGTAAACAATTCATAGTAATAAAAATGCTTTAATACAAAACTTTATATCACCTTCTGAATCAACGTGATTTTATTATAAATAAAATATTATTTTTAATTATATATATATATTTATATAAAAAAATATATATATGTATAAAATATTTATAAATATTTATTGAAAATAATATTATTTTAAGGGGTGAGATTGTTATTTTTTAGTCGTTTTATTCTTAATAAAATACTCTACTCTAGTTATTTGTCTCGAAAAATAGAAGAGTTTTAAAGAGTAATTATTAATTAATATTTTTATTTATCTATCTAAATCCATGTTGCTTTAATTCAAAGGAAATACGTGATAATTGTTCATATCAAAAGTTTGAGATAATACTTAACTATTTTACTATGTAGTTAATAAAAATTAACATAGAGTACTATACAACTAACCGTACAATATCTATATTTATTATATATACATTTAAATCTGTAAAAGTTATTCTCACATTTAAGAAAAATAAAATTTCAACTAAACAAAAGTGAAAATCTCTAAAGAACGTCTATTAAATATTAAATATGTATATATAATTAATAGATTATGTAAATAACATATTATTATGTATAGGAAAATTTCAAAGATAGTACATTGAGATTTATTTGTGAATTACATTTTCAAAATTTTATTTTTTAATCCTGAAATAATAAATTACTAACAGTAAACTATATTAAATAATTATTTTTATTATTAAACTATAAAGAATAATTTATGTCTAAAAAAGAACATTCTATTAATTTTAATAGAGATTTGTTAAAGACAATTTCATTATACAAAATTATGTAATAAAAGAATAAATAGAATAAATATCTATATTTACTTCAACATTCTTAATTTATATAGTCGTGTCATCAGTGTATGTTTGCATGCAGATCGTTGATGTAGGACAATATCTTAGGATTCACGGCCAGATGGCTGTGCCTTTATGCTGGAGTACCGAGGTGGCAGAAGTAGTGTTGTATTAATATATAGCTGAATTCTTGAAACTATTCTAAAGCATAAAATGTAAGATTGGCCTACACAACTTTATCGATGAGTCCAGTAGATTGATCCAGGACAAAACATGTACGTATAAAACCCCTGTAAATGTTTATTATTCTCATCTCTACCTAATTTATACATTCTGACATATGAAAAATATTTGAACAAAATTCATTTTTTCACATAAAATAAGTAGAGTGAAAAGTAAAGTAACGTATTTTAGGCAATATATATGTCTTGATCGTTGGTTTAGTACCGAAAATTGTCGATATTGACTTTATTAGAAATACAATAGGTGTGACAAGAAGGAATCAGAAATAAATAAAAATATAGACAAAATCATAAAATTGCCTGACATACTTAATTACAATAAGACGTATGATAATTCGCACTTTATAAAACATACCTTTAACTTATCCTCGCTGCTTCTATATAACTGTCGATTTTTTATGACATATTGATAAAAAATACTTTACCTACCATTTTTAATATTAAAGTTAAAATTCCTTGTTGTTGCGCAAGATAAATTTTTCTGATGACAGTAACTCATCCGTACATACGATTTATATAAAGTAGCGAGTGCACGTTAAGTCATTGCTATTTTTTTCCAACGAATGTTAATGAAAATAAATTCAAAAGAAGAATAGATATATTCACATAATTTCAACAGTAAGTACTTAATTATAAATAAATACCAAACGAATAACACCAATCCATTGAAGAAAATGTTATTTGTTCATTATTAGTTATTTTTAACTAAAGCGTATGTGTTCTGAATTTATTGTGTCTGTTAAAATTTAAACTATAGATGATAAATAAAATATGGAGTTTCCATCAAAATTATTTCATAATTTTTTAACTGCCCTTAAGTGAAATATTAAACATGAGTTTTTAGTTACTAAATGATTTAAACAAATTAATCGGTTGATGCAATTATAAAGAATTGTTGTTATTCATTAACTTAAAATTTCCATAAATTAATATATATTTCACTTTTATATTAAAATTATATGTTTTAAATTTTATTTCATAGTTTTTTTGTTAGTTTTGTGAAATAAAGAGAAAGAAAGAACTTTGAAAATATTTTTAAAATTGTATTTCTTAAATATAAATGTTTGTACTTTATCTCTTAAGTACACATAGAATAACTGTAAATTAATAAAGATAATTATTCTTTAAATTCATTAATTCATTATTAATGATTAATTTATTATATATTATATATCATAAATATCTTACCAAATAAACTTTAATAATATTTATACATCTAAATGTATATTTAAAGCTTTTTCCACGTTTGTTCATTCATCTTATGAACGAATTATGTTTTTTTACTCATATATTGTAACCAAATATCTCTAGCATTATATAATTCCATAAATTATATTCTTGAATTTGTGTGAGTAATATTTTTCACTAATCATTGCTTGTAGCTTTACAAATAGTCTGAGTCTCTGATATTTTACTTGAAAACTAAAATCAGCACCTTAAGTCACTGTTAAGTTCTAACAACATCCAATATTAATCGACACTTGTCTCATCTTGCAATCACAAATATCAATAATGTGAACTGTGATATTTAGTATTTACTAATATAAAAATTAAGAAATATATCTTTAATAAATGATTTAATTTTGAAAATACTTTCATAATTTTAATATTTAATAATTAACAAATTATTTTTTATAAATTATAGTACAAAATCTGAATTAATAATTTCTTCGGGTAACATTAGTTTATTAAAGTACTTTTACCTCGAGATGATAACAGAATAAAAAATATTGAGTTACGATTGTTTCTAAATTCTAAAGAGCAATCCCTATGATCTTGCATTAAGCGATATATTCAACTACCTAATCATATGAATCAGTCCAGTAACATAAATCATAAATTAGTTTATATGGAAAAGAAAAAGTTTCTGATCTTATAAATTTGTTACAATCTTTGGACAAAAAAAATGTACGCAATCGTCGAAAAGCAAATATTAACATTTATCAAAACGTAGATAATATTTTTTTAGGTTACTATACAGTGAAAACAGAGACGAAAAATATACAGCTATTAACTGTTTCTAATGCAAAATGTAGCAGAAACAAAGATTTATATTATTTGCCTTATCGCTTATTCACATCACACTTGCAAAGTAATAAATATCTGCTTAAACAGTCCAAAATAATCACTTATTTAACTAGCTATATATTTGATTAAAGCATGAAACCATTTTTAACCATTTGAAATAATATGTGAATATGTTACGGATTACGGACAAATTCAAAATGATAAAACACTCCATCGTAAATAAAAAAAATACCTTAAAAATAGCTGTAGAAAATGAAAGTGTACTAGATGAATCGAAGATACAATGATGCTCTGAAAGTTAATAAATATACTTTTAATAACAACGCGATTAGGACAGTGATACTTACTCAAAAGTTTTGAAATGAAGCATTTGGAGTACGGAGGTAGTCAAATATTATAGGCCATTATCAAAGAAGGACGACAAGAGGCTAATCCAAAAACATATGTTATCTAGGAGAAATTATGAATACTGATTCATCCTTTTCAAGCTCAAAACTGTACTTTCAAATTTTGTAGCTACAATTTCTCAAAAACTGCTGAACCATTAAAAAATTTATATGCTATTGTCTAATATAAAATACCAATTCTTAGAGAAAGATTTGTTTCTTGACTTGTATTTTAAATTAATGTACAATAATTTAAAAATGTACAAAATATGAACATTTTCCCATGAAAATATTTTATTTTTGGAGACCGTAAAACGTCTTTTTAAGGAATGTTTTACTAAATGTTAATATTTCTATATATAATTTTTACTAAATATTATAATATAATAATATAGTAATTATAAAAATACGTATAATACTGCATCTTAAAACTAATTTCAATAAAATATTTTATTGACTTTGATGTACTGACTCTGATGTGCTAATAGAATAAAATAAAATATATGTTTTCAATTTAAAATTTCGAGAATTTTAAAATTATTCAATCTAGAATTTAAGAATAGAAAAAGAAATATGAAAACTATCAATATCTTAATCTCAAATTGTAGTACGATACATTACAAAATATTAAAATATAACCTTTGCATCTGTAATGCGCATTCATAATAATGACTATTTATAGTATATTACATGTTAAAATTGTTACAAAAATCTATGATAAAAAAACCATGATCTCTAAATTTATTCGTAGATTTCAATAAATATTTTCTGAAGTGATGAATATATCAAATTGCATATTTTATTAGATACACAGATCAAAAATATTATTTATTAAATAAAACAGCTGAAACTGTTATCCATCGATTTTATTTAAATAATACCGACAATATTCACGCCTTTCGTCACAATACATACACGCCCACGCACACACACATACGCACACAAAACTAATTTTAAATATTATTATACACAACTTCGTATACTGTATCTGATTTTTCTTATTTATCTTGTCCTTTTTTTATTCCTTGTATTGCTACTACAATTGTGTACACTATTAGATAACTTCCGGTACAATGTGTCTTATAAATTTCTCATCATTAATTAGTTCTTATTGATTTATTCTTTAATTAGATAAAATATCTTATAACACATGTTGAAAAATATAAAAATTTCTAAGATTCAAAGGGTATATACAGAGAGTATATTGATAACTCGATTAGACGCATCAATTTGGTATTAAATATTTAAAAAAATACTATTATTTCTATTTACTAACAAAATATTTTTCACTAAAAATTATTTCTACAATATTCTTTTACTTCATACGGTTGTTGCTTGTATCAAATATTTTACACAACCAAATTTGAAGCATGCGTACAATTTAATCGATAATAATGTTGCTTATTGTATAATATCAATTATCTAATTAATCAAGACATTCTTTAATATTACATTAATCGTAAATATTGTAATTTTTATAATAACTTTTATTTAGAAAAGAATTATGAGTCATTTTGATAATATTTGTAGTTAAAAAATTAAAGAGAAATCAATACGTAAATTTTAGTATAATGGTCTTACAGATTTTATAAATGTGTATTTAATGAATACGTACATTTTTACGGTTAAAATAATAAGTAGAATATGTTTTTTTTCTTAATAGTAGAGATCTGTAATAAATTCTAAAGAAAAACAGTGATATCATATCCAGAATATGGTAAAATAGTCTTTAATATTTAATAAAACATGAAAAACTTTAATTTTTGACTTCAATCAAATTGACCAGATGTATTTATTCTTATGTCATACTTACATATTTATAATTTATTAGAATATATAATACATTGATGTAAATTATAATTGTATGTGGCTATATTCACCTGTTGTTTGAAAAGTATTTTTTTACAAAAAATAAAAGCATTTCGTTTAATATATATAGTAAAAATATGCTTTGATTAATGGAATTAAGAATAATAATAATATTTTTCTATGTGTAGTAAAATATAATGTGTTTAAAAATTTCTCTAATACTGATTATACTTAAAAACTAATTCTTTTCAATTTACTTTTTATTCTTTCAGAAGTTTCTAGTTTTTTCAAAAATATGTTTAACATAAACTTGATATATAACTCTAGAAATATTTTTTATTATTTAAATAATATTCGATCTTATATAATAGTAAAACTTAAATTGTATTACACATTTTTTTTACATATTACAGCAAACAATGATTTAAATAACATATTTAAATAACAACTTAAGCAATGTGTTCATTCAATCATAAAAAAATATTCTTTTGTGGTACTAATATACATAACAATTTCCATACGAGTTTTGATGTCTTATGAATTTCGCCTTAGGTATATATAGTTGCGACGAAGAAATTCACCGCAAGTGGGCAGCCGTGCCGAAGATCAAAAGCCGGCAAGAAGAAAAACAGGATGCCTGGCCGTAGGAAGTAAAAAAAGGTCATTTGTGCCGATAGTGGGTGTAGTGTTTGTATGCGAAGGAATAAACGGTTAAACTAGACGCTTGGGTGATAAAGTTGCGACGAAAAAGTCCATCGCGATCTTAGTGTTTGTGTGTTTGTAGTGAGGTGTTTGGTGCGTGATAGTGTGCGTATGTGTAAAAGAGAATAATGTGCTTGCACCACCGCCGCTGCTGCGTTCCCTACCGCCAATCATCAGTAGAGGAAAGGCTAAACGAAGCCGCTCCTCAGCGACCTAGAATAACGATTTCATCCGCCAGACGTCGGATGCAAATCAAAGGAAGAATATCGTATTTAGGCTATAAAGGAGGCAAGCCTGTAAAAAAGAGTTCTTTGGTTGGGAGTAAGCAGATCTCCGGAGTCATGCTGACTGTTAGCACGCAAATAAAAATCCAAGAGTGGTAGTCTGGTTGGGACTAAAGAGATTTTCCTGAGTTGTGCAGATTGTTAACATGCAACAGATCTACAAGAGTGCAGTCTAACTGTTCGTTTTCGCCGTACACGCTTACTGATCCATGGTCTCTGACGTAGTTTCTTGACTTACTCAGAGCAAATTGTCATTCAGGGAAACATTGTAAATTATCTGCCTCCATAATTCAACTGATTTCTACGTAAAATATCACCGCCATTAATATATAAGAAAAAGTGTTATAGCTGTAAATCTGTTTGAATAAATATTGGTCTAAAAGTATTAAAAAGAGCCGCCGTTATCATTTTTCCCGGTCTCTTCGCACCTCCTCCCGCCACGAACCTGGTCCAACATCAAGCCATCCGAACCGGGATAACTAAGGTGCGGAAAGGTACTAAGTCGCCGCCACCAGAAAAGCAAGTAGGTAAGAACGTTATTCGATCTCTGAACAAGGTTTTAGAGGTCGAACGTCACAAAGTGTATGCATCAACGTATGTGTATGAGTGAATAAAAGTATGTGTGGCGTACGAATGATTAAGAAAGTGCGCGGCATAGCATCGACCACAAGGCTACATGGTGCGTATATGAATGAGTAAGTGAAACAATGCATGCGTAGTTAGAGTACATGGCTTGGAATATGGAGAGAGTGCCGAGTGAGTGAGTGAGAGAAAATAAAGGGCCGTGGAGGGGAGTTTTGACTATGCATTCAGCTGTGGTTGAACGGTCAGTTGGAGGTGAAGTTCGGGAAGCGTAGGCTTCCCGATCATGCCGACGTTGGTGCGTGACTCCTAGTACTGATATTTGGCGCACTGTGATACTTTACACGAGAAGTGCTGACATTTGACGCACTTCTAAGAAAACGCTGACGTTTCGCGCGTTCCTGGTCGTGCTGATGTTTTGCGCATGACACCTAGTGCTAACAATCAGCGCGCTAAGAACCTCAGGAGGTACTGATATTTGGCGCACCTCCAGGAAGTTCTGATATTAAATGTACTTCCAGAGAATGCGGACGTTTGACGCATTCCAGGCCATACCGACATTCAGCGCATAGCTCCGGGTTTAAATGTAAGTCCGCGGTCCTGAGACACAACCTCTGGGCTAAATTCTACCCGCTGTCTTCCACAGCGATTTAGAGCAAGTAAGTCCCTCCGATTAATTGTACGAAATTAACGTTCATGTACCATCGTCGTTCAAGCAATATTATAAAGGAATTAACTCCGTCGCCTAATGTGCAAGAAAGCACCGTGTTTATTATGTACCGTCGCTGTTAAAATGTGAGCTACCGCCGTGTTTAAGAATAATAATAAGCACCGCAAAGTACTGAACGATGCCGGGATTATGTTTGTAATAAAAACTCACCGCCGATACGAAAATAGTGTATATATCGCCACCGTGACTAAAAAGAAATAGGTTTGTTTTATAAATGATAAGCGTACCGTAAAATAAAAAACCCCGTAGGCTTAATTTGAATAAAAATTGTTTTAATTTTAATATTAAACAAAATGCCTTGCTTATTTCGCACTCGTCTCATCACGCTTCCTCCTTCAGCCTCGAACCCGGACCGACATCGAGCCATCCGGGACGGGATAGCCAGGGAGCACGAGAGACTGAGCTGCCCTCGCCGTTGCCAGAAGGGCAAATAAGTGAGCAGAAAACAACAACAAGCCCGGTAAAAACCAAGAACAAGCAGTTGCAACAACATATTACCTTGCCCCCGTTATATAGTAAGAGTGAAATTTCGCATTTATTCGGTATTATTTTATTGCAATTTTGTAATACAGATTACCCATTTGTTAACTTCCGAGTTAAATAGCGACATTTAGCTAAAAGAAACTTCTCACTAGTAAATTGCAAGATAACAAATATTGGTGGTAAACCAAACATCAAGTATTGACATTGACAAATTCATCACTCCTCTTAACATTCTTGCTCTTTTCTCTTTTTCTCTCATTAATCTTTTCTAGATTTGTATTTTATTTCACTATCGACGTTATTGTTATTTACCACTTATAACCATTTTGATTCATCGTAACCGTTTTTATTAATTTACGCTTACCCCCGACTACTATTCTGTTCTACCGCTGTTTTATATACAAATGTTTAAGTAAAACTATTTCTTTTATTCATGTAATGATACATTAATGTTTTTCTTATGACGTAATACAGATAAAATGGATTAAAAATAAATAGATACAGGAAGAAGGAGATTGAGCTTAGAGTGAAAAAAACAGTGCATAAAAAGAGAGAGTTTGGGAGCTAGACAAAAGTTCAAGAGAAAATGTTAAGATTAGTTAAAGTTCTTTAGTTCAGTCTAAAGACAAATAGACACCTGAAACGTTTTTAAAAGTAACAATCTAAAAAATTTATAGATCATCTATATTCATCTTCGGAAAAATTTAAAAAAATAAATAGATAGAGTATGTACATAAGACATGATCAATTTTTATAAATAAACTATTTAATTAGAATTAATAAATTTATGAAAATATCACTATAATTACAAGATCTAATAAATAGAAAATAGTACAATAAAAAAATATAACCCATTCAGTTTATATTTATGTTTTAAAGTAAAAACGTATGAGTCTAAATTTCTTAATAGTTTTCTGCATTTCTATTAGAAGTATTTAAACATTAAAAAAGTATGAATAACAGAAACTTAATGTAAACGTTGAAAAATTAATGTAACAATTTTATTACGTATTATTTATTTTATATATTAAAAAAATATCCTCTATTGTAATGCATAAAATTCTCTTTACTTTTCACAAGGATCTAATCAAAAGTTGTTTGAAATCTAAAAGAGTAAGTTTTATTGTTTTCTCTCCACTTTTCTCCTTTTATTACAAGAGAACGTGAAACAACGACTTTGATAGCGAATTACTTTTTGTATCTTGTAGATAATCATAGAAAAGTGAAAATATTGTTGATTTCATTAATTAAAATATTTTTTACATACTTAACTATTTTCAGATATTTTAAAGCGTACGTTTGTACACTAACAAGAAAAATAACATAAAAAATACAGTTATTTTATTTTTTGCAATGGTGCATTATAATTTAAAATTACATACACAATTTCAAAACATTTTAAAAATTATAATTATCATAATTTTACAGTTACGACTATATCAAAATTTTTCATGTCTTTAAAATTGTCTTACAACAGCTTAATAAAAATTGGGTTTTTTCGTCAATTCTGTTTTTATGCAAATAAAAAAATAAATATCTGTTTATCATTTCAAAGAAAAAATAATGTGTGTCTAAAGTCATTTTTACTCGAATCCTTCAACGTGCTAGAGTATAGAAGGAGAAAATATGATAAAACTTTCATTTTTATAGCCCAAATAATTTCTAATTAGTATCTTAAGTGAACTAGAAGTAAGGATGTTTCACCAATTATAATGCAGGTATCCCTTGAAATTTCTAATACTATATATTTTATGTAATTATATGAAATATAAAATATTGTTTGAGACTATATTATCTTAACTATATTAGTTCTTTTAACCTCTGTGTTTGTTTTATGGTGTCACTTATTTCAATATTTCTTTTTTATTTAAAAGAACATAGCAGAATTAAATACTTTGTTTAAAAAGTTAAAGTTCTTATTTCTTTATCAGTCCTTTATTATTCTTTATCAGTTCATATTTTTATTTATAAAGTAAGAATCACATATTCATAGATATATAATTGATCTTTTTATCTTAAGAAATCTTAAGAAAAATTATTTTAAAAACATTATATTCAAAATTCGACATTTATGATTTCTCTATGATAAATGTATTAAAATGAAATTCTTTGAAATTTATACTTATAAATATATAATAATTATTTATATATAATATTAGTTTTTATTTATATATAATAGTCAGTAAAAAATATATCATTTTAATCGATTAATTATTTAAATTAAATTAAGTAGATAATATACATCTTATATTATATTTTTTAAATATATTTCTATTTGATTTAATTTTTGTTCCTCGATACGTGCAGAGTAACGTATTAATTATATTAAATAAATAATACAGTGATTTTATTATTCTTTTAGAATTAAATTTCATTAATTTCTTTTTCACGATTTTTTAAGGGTCAGTTAATCAATTAATTAATATTTGCAAATTATTTCATACAAATCGACAATTAAAATAATAATATTTATATTGTTATACTTCATACCATTTATGAAAAATTAATCACCTTCATAGATAATATATGACAATTTTAAGTCAGTGATTAAAAATTGTTCATCTCACTAAATAATTTAAAAATTGAAATTCTTTTAAGGAAAATTTTAATAATTACTTAAAACAGATACGACCGTTAATTATCATTTCATCTACTAAAAATATTTGTTTAAGTAAAATTTTTAAACAGCAATTTATACATAATAATTAATTCCATATTTTTAATTTTATCCTTATACTTATAAATAATTTGTAATCAGAAATATTGTAATTTTTTCCTATCAACAATTACTTTTCAGAAATAAAATTTTCAAAATTGAGAGGAGATTCTATAATTAATAATTGATTTCTAAAAAATTCTAAATAATTTAAGAAATAATAATATCTCGTATTTGTACTGTCTTTGATAGTATTCTTTTAATATAATTGCTATAAATTACTATTTAAATAAATTATACTAGATGGATTATTCTTTATACGTAATATATATAATAAAGATGAAGGTACGACATGATTCCATTATATTTAAATAATAATTTTATGTAGCTCTTCTATATTACTGAATTATTCATTGAAAAACGATTCTGATTTTTGATAATTTTTCTTCTAAATCATAATAACCATTCACGATTTATTACTTAAGTGTCACAATAAAAATTAGTAAAAAAATGATATGAATATACGAAGTCGAATAAAAGTTTTATGTTATTCTTGAATCCATTATTGTACCAAAAGGAATTCAATTTTTGAGAGTAGATATATAGAAACTGTATCTACTCGAGCACGTATCAAAAAAATAATTATCTTTATTATAGAAAAAAATTAATATATTTTTATTCGCTCTATCTATAAATATATTGATCATTCTCATTTAAATCGTAACTATTAATGATTATTAATGATGCAAAAAATTATAAAAACTTATATTGGCTTTAAACTTAATATAAAAATGTTTCAAGCTTTTATTTTCATTACAAAGTTTCTTTTTATACACCTTTTATAATTTAGTAATAATTACTCATGAAGCTAGTATCTAAAAAAGTTTGTATAATTTTATTAAAATTTTATCTGAGTAACACATTAATATTTCACTACACATTAAATATAATTATTAATTTTAAAAGTGATTGTAGAGAAAAGTATAATTTGTATTACTTTCTTCCAATAATTTAATTTGGCTTTCTTAATGTAGCATTCAATGACTGCAATGTTTGCGATTATATAATTACTGTATTCTTAATTGAAAACAATGTTTTTCCAGATTATACTATATTTCAGTACAAACAGAACTGCATTGCAGGGGGCCGACTACGCGGATATTTCCGAAAGCTACGCTATACCCAATTAAGCGTGCGCGCGCGACTTTATCTTGATTTCTAACAAGCCAGAGAATACGATATTGATGTTCAGAAACATCAAATGAATCGAAAATTTTACATAAAAAATACAAATATATAAGGTACATTTCAAAATTTTTCTAACTATATGACTCTATATAATAAACAATAAATCTTTCGTAATTCTAATTAACTTTATTGTTTGAAATTATAGAGTAATTGATATTACAGTACGCAATACGTTAACAATAAGTACGAAATTTATCATTCAAGTAATAAAAATTTAGTATTTATCTTAAAGTCGTTATCTTAACCTTTAGAATATATTTATTTTTTTCAATTAGAAGATTAAGTATATACCTATTTCAATAAACTTGAAAATATATAAATAATAATAAATTTAATTAAAACTATCAAATAAAGTTATAAGCGATAAGTTATTAGCAATGTTAATAAAATTATAAGTTTCAAATTTTATTCTACTGTTTTTACATAAGATATCACGAATATAAATTTCTTAATGTATTACGGTATTTACAATAATTACATATTAGAATAGAGCTTCTATTTACGATAATTTTTCGATACCTTGTATTCGAAGTTAAGAGTAGAATCTGTGATAGAATTGAAAGTGGAAAAGGAAAAAATAAAGGTTGAAAAATTACATTCCCATGTGCTTTTTATAAAAATATGAAGAATATTCAAAATTTTTCTGCAAAAACTGCAACATGTTTGTCCTAACTATGATAAATCTTCATTAGTAAAATCAGCGATTGTTGGATCCTTCGATTCGACATTAATTTCATTCTTATGCATACTTACGTGCTCAGTATCATCATTAATAACATACATATGCTCTTACTATTTACAATGTTTACTATTTACTATTTACAAACTTTAAATTACGAGTTTCAAAATTCAGTTCGAGGCCAATCTCTCTTACGATTCTCGCGCAATTGTTTATTCTGTATTAGGGAGTTAATGCAACTCTCAACACTATTTAAAATCGCTTTTTGCATTTATCATGACTACTTCTATTACTATACTTGCTACCACTGATACTACTGAAAAGTAAGAAAAGAGAGCGACGTTTCATTTCTTAGAAGCAGCATTTCGTTTCATTTAGTATGTCTTTGCTCAATATACTTTGGGTGTTCTTTTTCTTATATTATATCACATATAATACCCAAGAGATACATACGCATATACAGGAGTCATCCCGAAAACTTCGATGAGAAATGCAGAGCATACATTATTTTTATCTAGGGGACTTTTCTACTCTGATAGAAGGTCGTACGATGAAAATTCGGGACAGCTTTTAACTTTTTCCATAAATTAGCAGGTCAAATTATTAATAAATAAAATTTTTTTGATTTTAGTAAAAATAAATAAATATAATTCGATAATTATATATATTTCATACAATTATTTATATTTTTAAATAATAATCTTACTATATAATATAAAATGACTTTTTAAAAAAGAGTCATTATTTTGGATTAAAATTAGGAGTCATTATTTGGATTTTTTTCATAATATTTAGAATATTGATAACTGATTAAGTTAACAATAAATTTTGAATTTAATTGTAAATGCTATGGATTTATTTTTTAAATTATTAGATAATTCAATTTAATTTAAATTTAGTTAATTAATTTAAAAATTAATCAAAAGAATTTGAGCACTATCAATTCATGACAAGCATTTTCTCTGTATCTTTCAGTTTAAACTGAACATCTAAATTAACTTGCAACATTAATATTACATCTATTTTAATGATTTTTTATGACTTAATATAGACTTATTACTCAAAGCTTGCTATCAATATCAATATTCTTCTGATATTTGATTACTTTCATATTCAAATTTTTATATATTGATTTTTTATGAAATATATTTAAACTTCTTTATCCAATATCTAATTATATTTCTATGTGTACTGATATATTCTAAAGCTAATTATTCTTTAAAAAAAGAATAATCACTGGTGTTTTTAAATACTAATGTAATTATTATCATTATACAAGTATCTTAATTAATATTCTAAAGATATTATTGCCTTTCCATAAATATCTATTTTATAATGTTATTTAAAATGTAAAATACAATATATTTATTATGAAAATATCTTCTGATATTTATTTAATTAAATAAGAAACCAAAAGAACTTTGATTTTAATATTATTTTTTACTAAGAAATTTTTTGGATTAACAATTATTAGGTATATGAAAAATGCAAATTTTCAAATTTAATGTTTAACAGTATCATGGTAATCGAATTGAAAAGTATAATTTTTAGTAATATGTGGTTATAGTTTTAAGTACTTATTAATTATAAAATAAAAGTAAATTTTTATATGTATAGGTTTATATCTTATATAGAATTTTTTACTCCATTCCCAAATAGTGTACATTTGTTTTACGTAAAAATATTAATTTTTCGTTTGACATCGGATTTTTTTACCTTTTGAATTGCTTGGTACGCAACTTTTTTACGCATCTTTATTCATACGATTTTTTCATCTATATAAATTAAAAAATAATAATTTTAGCCATAGATTAAATATTGTTAAATTTTACTTCCAATACATTATTATTTGGTTTGAACACTTTCATAATACTATATTTTTACTTTTGCATAAAAGTAAATTATTTGAATATTATTTACAAACATTTTAAATCTACATAAATAAATTCATTGATGGTTATATACTCATAATTTTTTTCATGATTTTTGGGATGATTAATGAAAAGATATTTTGAAATCATCTAAGAATATCAAAGAGAATGTTGTTATTTTATTGTTCAGTTTGTTAATGAAAAGGCAACATTATTTCATGACCTTTCTATAACTGCTCTCAATGTGTTTTAAAATCAATTTAATTTAAAATCTTTATAATAAAAAAATAAAATAAAATTTATAACATTTGATACTAAATATATAAAAGATATTACTAATTTTATCATCATAATATATGAGTAGATCATTTAAAAAACCCTTAATTCGATTTTTAGTAACATTTAACGAATAAATTACAGTTACAACAATCAAAATTAAAATAATACATAAATATCTAGAGAAGATGCTTGATTTTATACTCGCTTTTTTGGAATATATTATCAAAAAAATTTATATTGAACTAACTCTGAAAACATCGAAAATTTTTTAACAATATTCAAATATTTATAAACCCGTAAAAAAATGTACATATATCACTTATTTTATTATTGTATAAAAATATTGTGTGTGTTTGTGTACCATGATATAAAAAAAGCTGATTATAAATAAAATTTGCCATTATTAAAATAGCCAGAATGTTTGAAAGCTCAAACCCTATAAGTTTGATAAGATCAGAGAATCCAAGACTCATAAAATTTAGATAATAAATATATAATATCTACAAATTAAATAATACAACAAAGTAAATTATTCTTTAAAATAGTCAAAAGAGTGAAGTTAATAACATCTTAATTTATAAAAGATACACGATGAAAATATTTTTAACGTTGATTTTATTTATAATTAATAGAAGTAATATTATTGAAGCATTTATATAAATAATATATCTTAAATATAAATAAATATATATTAATAAAAAATTAAATTTTCATAAAGATTATATAAAAAGTAGTTATATTAATTAAATAAATTTTTAAAAATGAATTAAATTGTATGGAAGTTTATCATATAGAAATATCAAAATGAAATAATAATCAATATTAAATATATCTATAATTGAATTGTATGAGTGACATTATTTTTCATCATAATTGTATTCTAACCGTTAGTAAATGAGTTATACGTATATTATTTCAAAAATTATACATAATATTTTTTGCTTTTTTAAAAATATATGAAAACTTAAGTAATTTAATAATATTTAATATTTTAATAATTTGGAATAAATGAAAAAAATACCTATAAATATACTCTTACTACTAAACTTCTTTTTAATTTTTCATATTTACGAGAAGTTTCCATATTTATTTCCTCAATGCATCACTTTCGTTTTCTCAAGAACTTGATACCCCTATTCTCTTAAACGACCTTTGAACTTTTCTATCTATAGCTCATTGCTGTTTCTCAGAATTATTCGATTTATATAATCTACGTTTGCTCACTCTACTTTCTTTGCTCTTTTACCTTAAGAAATTAGATAGGATAGATGCATCCCCAAGATTATGATGGTTATATGCAAAATCTTGTTAATATCATGGCAACTTCTTCCTTATTCCATTTTCCTTTTTTTATTTTCTTCTCGTAACATTACATGCTTTGATCATTTTTGATCATGGAAATTATAAAGTTTCATTTCTTATTTTGCCTTAAGTTTTTCAAATAGTACATATAACTTATTTTATATTAAATTTATACATTTTCAAAGAAACGTAATATATAAAAATAATTACAAATAATTATAACTATCTAGTGCTTTATAAATAGTGTAATTTCAAAATTTCAAAAAGCATGTAATCTAAAATAATATATTTGAAAATTAAAAAATATCAAAATTACATTTAAAAAATTTTTTTAAGTAAAGTAAATTGTATCAAACTTTAGAAATAAAATTATTAAATTATTAAATAATAATAAATTTAATATTTATTATATTTATATTCAGGTTTCAAATTCGTTATTTAATTATTGAATAGAGATTCTAATTTTTTATCTTTCTAAATATTCAAATTAATACTTACCTACATAGAAAATTAATAATAATTATATATATACAAAAAAATATGTTAATTAATAATAAAGTGTTCCTCAATTTTTTATAGTCTTAATTATAGTATTTTATATACTATATTTATAGTACATTAGAAAATTATTATATGAGTATAATTTTTTAATTAAACAAATAATAAAATTTATTCAAAAAATAAATTGAAAGTAGAGATAAACATGGAAAACATCATACATAAATTTATGATTATACTCTCTTGTTTATATTCAATAATAATTGTTTTTAATATACCTAAACGTGTGCTTCTGCTCTGGTAAAAACAGAATTCACGATTTCAAATTTTTTGTCAACTAAGGAATGTAACTCTCTTTTTACTTTATATTCAAATAGAATATTTAAAGTAATAATTGACAACTTATTTTATCAGAACAATAAAATATTACAAAAAGTATATCTTACTTATCGTAAAGTCGTGCAGTAAGATACGTCTGTACGTTTCATTTTGATACGCATAAAAAATTGTAAACTAAATTATTACAAATCCTACAAAAATATTATAAAAAAATAATACTTCGCCAATATTATAAAATTATTCTATAATAGTATTAATAATAACATGTACTAAATAATTGAGAAATGTTACTAGATCTTTGATTTACATAAAATTTTTACGATAATTCCTTCAAGACGATAAGAAAAACACACGTTTTATGAACTTTGGTAATGAAATTGAAATAATGTTCTGAAACTATAAAGATAAGATAAACTAATTTTAATAAAAAATTTATAATTAAATTTATAATTATTATGATTATTTATTTATTTATTTGTTTTGTATACATATTTTATCCGAATATTAATGAAAAATATTAGAAATAATTCTAAATAAGTAAATTTAAAACAATTGCTTTATTTAATTAAAATTTATTAGCATAATAATTTGAAACATTAAAACAATTATGATAAATATGCTATTAAATTTTTTTTCATAATAATATTATCAATAATTATGTTTACACAAATTATTCTAAAATTTAAATACGACATTCATTTACTTTAGTGAATATATAATTCAATTCTAAATAAATTACTCTACAATATAAATAAAGATTAGAAAAACGTTTCAGATTAATTTACACATTTTACATTTAGATTTATATCCAGAAGATTGGTTGCTAAAGAATATGAATTCCATTCTGCAGAACTTATAAGAGAAATTTGACTTTTACACGAAATCGTCACGTATGCGGTAAAAGAAATTAACATAGAAAAAGAAAAATTATTGTAAAACTTTTCCTAATATGTAAATTTATTTCTATTAACGAACCTTTGATAAAAAATTATTTTGAAATATTGATCATAGCCGTACAACTTTATTAGAAAAAATAGTTTAATCACATTTTGAAATAACTCTTATATAATAGTTTACCGATCAGATATAGAATAAACGTTATTATATTATATATACTTTAATTATTAAACAAAAATAATTTAAATTGAAAACTAGAGCTTTTTCACGAGTGATTAGAGCAAAGATTCATAAAAACAAGAATGAATATTTTGCAACTTTTATACTAAAAAATTTAGTTTATTAAAAAAATTTCCAGTAAATACACAGGTAAACTAAATTATTCTTTATAGATTATATAAAAAAAGTTTAAAGTAAGCATCATGTTAATGAAATCCGAATACTTTACGTAAGTTATCAAAATTATGCAAGCATCAATTATAAACTAGATGTAGCTTCCATTTATTAATAACTTAATCAGTTGAACAACGATGTAGCTCCCTGCTTCAGCTAGGAGGCAAAAGTTTTCTAATATTCGAAATAGTCAGCTACGCTGACAGTAGAACGAATAATCGGAGTCACCAACGTAATCATCAAAATTGGTGTCACGGCTTCCAAATTTTTCAAAATTTATATTTTAGGCTTCAATTTCAAGTGAACATCATCCATTATAACGCAACATACACCTCTTTGAATAAATTAAAAATCTACACTTTGTTTTTTTCATTTTCTGTGTTCTTTCTTTTTATATTGAGAAAATTACTTTTCTCAAGGTTAGTGATTAAAGACCAGATATATCTATCTACTACCTGTTCATTTAATAGTACCGATCCAGGAGCTTCTATTGATCATGGGTAGCAGAGTTTGTATCTTTTAAGGAAGTTATCTTCAACTTTTCGACTACTGAATAAGGCCGAAGGAAAAAATGTTGTGTATTCATTATTTTGACGGATAGCATTAATATTACTAGTAAGAAGATTAATCTGTTTAATTATATAAAATATTAATATATTATAATTTATATAAATTATATAAATTATATAAAGGATACTAACATACATTTTCATTTATTTTACGTGGACTTTCATTTAAGTCATTTAGAAATTACTTTTGAGACGAATAAAAATTAAAATTCTTTTAATGCTTAAAATTTACAAAAAATAACTAATAATATATTTTTTGAGTTACAGAGTCGATGTATAATCAGTTAAAGTTAATACTTTCAATTCAGAATTTTTTCATTTATCAAGCATATTCTAATGGTAAATTTCCAAGAAACTCTAGTGCTAAAGATTTCCTCTATGTATTCGGTAAATAAACAATTTATAACACATTTATAAACAAAAACGTGTGCCTCACAGGCAGATATTGGTAATTTTCTTTGCGTGAACTAGAGGAAGGTAAAATTTTTATAGCTGGACCTATTAAGCTTTTCAATGACTCAGTTATACGCAAATACTTTATTACAGAATTTAACCAATAGTTTCCTTTCCTATTTCCTTTACTCATCTCAGTTAAGCCTTTGTTATGGACATCGACCACAATGTCAATTTGTGGATACAACCTTCCCTTTAAATTGCCAAAGTTCTGTGAATTTTCTGAAGAACTTTGTACATCATGTGTGAAACCTTATTTGACGGGTAGAAGTAAAAAACTTCGAAAATAAATAAATTCATAAATGAGTAAGAAATTACTCATTAAATGAGTAAGAAAAAATGTTATTAGATAACGTCATTATAAATTTCAAAATATTTTAAAGAAAATTAAAATTTATTTATATTATGAATTCGTCATGTATCATATGAAACTTACGAGCATACAAATCTAAGAATATTATTAATTAACCAAAAATATAACATACATAGAAATTATATATTTATTTTAATAAATCTCCACATTTTTAATAAGAAATTATTACTTTTCAATTAAAACTAATTTTATTTTTAATAAATTACTCTCTGTTTCAATAATTTGAGTAATCACAGTTCATTAACATTTTATTGTAGTTTATTTGAGAATTAAAAGGATGATTAATTATTTTTAGTATTCTGAACAATTACAATAATAAATTCATTTTTTACAAGAAAATAATTATTGTAAGTCTATCCAGTGATTATAGCAGTTTAATAAGTTAAATTATTTTTACAATGCACATATAAATTATTTTAAGCTTTTAAATATAATCCAAATTTAAAAATTATAAATAATATTCATATTTAAATCAACTATATTTGAACAATGAATCAAAGCATGAAATAAATTTCTTAAACAATGAGTAGTTTCATATATTTAAAATTTCTTTTTATTCATTATAGAATGAATATACAAAAATCATTGAAATAGTAAGCAAATATTGATTCTTTCAGGCTCAGTTTTATTGTTTTTTAGTGATTTAAAATAATATATCTCCTTAAAATTTTCATTTTTATGAATTATTTAATTAAAATATATCAAATTCTAGGAAAATTATGCATATAAAAGTATTATGTACAAGAGAAAATGTAGAAAGATTAAGAAAAACCCTAAATTATTATCGAAACCTATGTTATCTATCTAATTGACTAATATAATGAATTTTTAAGTCAATGTAAGTTTTATCATTTCATACTAACATTGAAAAAGAATGTTTGTTCTGATCTTTGTCTAGAATTTAAGTTAATTTATTTCTTTTTTATTATACTTGTGATTGTTAAGTTTAATAGAAAGAGAAAAATTATATAATAGATAAAGCAATAGAAAAATGAGTATTGCACCACAGTTTTTATTTCTTACTCTGTGAATATATGAATGCTACTATTTGTAGAAATATTTTATAGTATAGTTAATATTATATACCTGAATATTCTAACATTTAGGTACAGTTACAGTTTAATTATATATCTGGAAGTTCTTTTAAAACATTAACTTAAAACTACTATTTTAATTTGAAGCTACGCATGGTACTCTATAAGCAACATACCATTGTATAAATAGAATAAAGTTCATAATATGACAAAAAATAAACGGGCAGAGTATACAAAAAAAGAAGTTTGATTAGTAAACAATTTCTAGGAACTATTAGTACTAGACTATTTACATTGAATAAAATATAAGTTTGAACTGAGTAAAACTCCATTTAGCAGTACTTAAATAACTTTCAATTAGATACAAAAATTAAATTAGTCTATGAACTAAAGTTAGTGATTCTTTCTCTATATCTTCGAGTTCTCACTATATCTATAGTTTCGACTTTCATACACACTGCATCCTATCTTTCTTCAGCAATAGTCTTAATTCAAACGAAGTTCTGTGTGTTCATTAAAGTTGCACTGTTGGTCTCTGGTAGAACTCTAGTTCATATCGAGTAGAAGCACAGCTTGCTAACGAATTTTTTATCCATCTACGATAAAAAAATCATCAATATTATGAACATCCAATATAAAGTGAAAGAATCTAAAATCTAAAAAAAAATCTAAAGAAACTAAAAATTAGTTTAGCTCAAAAAGTTATGAAATGAACCGTTAATAATAATCCTAGAATATATAAATTATATAAAACTGTGTTTTTATTCCATTACATTTATAAGATATTTTCTTTACTATATCGAGTATTTTAAAATTTTCTATCAGTTACAGAAAAATAAATCAAATTAATCTATTTTTTAGCACCGTATAAAAAATTTTATATGCAATAGAATTGAAATAAACATACTTTATTAGTAGTTTAATAGTAAATAACTACATCTTTAACATTTTTATATAATCTTATTTATATTAATCAATTTATTAATATCATATGCAGTAAATTTTACATTTAAATACTTATAAAAAAACAAATGAAATCTGGATTAAAACATTAAATTAAAACAAAAAAATAACCATTAAAACAAAATAGTTATAAAGTATTTAAAAAATTTAAATACGTTAATAAATAAAAAAATTATTCTTATATTAAATGATGCATATAAGAACTGTATTACTATGTACTTGTATGTATCATCTTGTACGTTTTTTAATATGGTTTATAAATACTTTTAAAATCGTGAATTCAGTGTAAACTACTAATCATTTTCCATAATTTCACAAAATGAGATTATATGTTAAATTATTTGAGTACTTCTAATTGAATTGAAACAAGTATTTATTTTAAGAAAATACTAATAAAGTATTTATTAGTAGAAAAAAATATTTATTGAAACAAGCTGTAGAAACAAATATTAATATTAATAAAAACGTTACTTTTCTAGCATAAGGCAATATAATTTAATTTTACAGTTATTACTTTTTTACTTAATTTTTCTTAAATTTCAAACTTCTTGCATTGATATTGAGAATTTAATTCTACAACAATCTATAATTAAAGTAAAAATTATTTACTTACTAGAAAATTAGTATTTTAAAAGATTTTATATTATTATTTATTTAGATATTTTTATCTTCATATGTAAAATAGTCTTGTATTAAAATAATAATATAATATAAATATAATTAATAATAAATCTATTAAACTAATATATTAATATTTAATATCCTTATTTAAATACCGTAATTTTTAAACTTTCACAATATTAAGTTCTAGAAATATTGAAGTTTTGAAGAATAGCAAAATTTTTAAAATTATTACATCTTCAAATAAGAAATTTGCATATTTTAAAGCAATTACACATATTTTAACTTATTATAACTTCTACAAATGTAACTAAAGCTAATATTTAACAAAATTTAAAGAAAAGAGATCTAAATGAAAAAATAATTTTCTCTTCTGTTTGATATGAAATTGATTTTAACTCGAGTTACATTTTTTCATTTATTTTTTTAATTTTTTTTTATCTCTACATTCTGTTCTCTTGCATTATATTTCAAAAATCGTTACGTAAGAAAAATGGATCTTCATTTTAGCCGGTAAATGCATTATTACCAGTACCATCATAAGTACTATTCAGTATCATTATCTTGCAAAGACTGTAGTTATTTATATCAAAATGAAATGATTCATTTTACTTCAAATTTTCTTGAAACAATCGAATTTTCTACTATAAAGTACATCTACATATAATGACAAAGTTACTTCAACATATTATTAAATTTAATAATATATTTTTAATACATTTTTAATAATATTATTTTTATATATTTTAATAATAATATTTAAAATTTGTATAAAAATAATATAAAATTATAATTTATATACTAGGAAGTTAATATTATTTTACATACATAATATATTAATATTCGGTCATTTATAACTAATACATCTGTTCTTATCAAGACCAAGCTTTAATATTTTTATTATTAATAGTTTATCAACAAACATTCTTCTATTGCTTACTCAATTTCTATAATCTCGACATTTAAATATATTTAAGTATATTGACATTCATACAGAATTTCTTTTAACGTCAATTATTGGCACCAATATAGGTAATATTCAAATCCGTAAAACGACAAATTCCTATGTCCACAAATATCATTTCCTTTCGACATATTCGCGTAGAAATGTACAATGCTTTGAGATTATCTGATTAGAATTCGTGCATGAATATTACAACTGAAAGTGACGATGAATGCATATGCATGAATACGAGCGCAATCATGCATAGTCAAGTAATGTATTTAAATAAATATTTAACGTCAGAGAATTGTAGTTCTGCGGGACTTGTGTGGTAGTGTCTTCTTGACATCGTTAAAATACAAGTATGATGAAAATATTCCCATTTCTACTCTCTATTTAAAATGTAAATGTTTACTTGAAATTTTATTAAACTTATTACTATGTAAAAAATCAATAACAAAAACTCTAATCTTTTTCTACTTTAATAATATTTAATTTGGTATACAAAAAGTTTACATTATCAGATATTATTTAAACAAATTAAAATTATATCACAGTAATAGCCAAAGCAAATAAATTCTTTCTCATCAGACCTGACATTTTTTGACAAAACTATTTTCTACGTACATTGTTTCTCTTCCTCTTCGTTCTTGCGCTAATTCATATGTATACTCTTTTATTTCTCTCACTTGCATACAAAAAGATAGTTAATCTCTTTGTTTCTCTTTCATTCTTCCGTTTTCCTACGCTTAACATCATTTCAAAATCAATGAACAACGTTATTAATACGCTACAAGTGCATTCGCATCCATCACGTACCATGCTCGTAACAATTATCACACTTGTATGCAACCTCGCTAAAATGCACGTCAGTACTATGCCTTCAATGTGCAAGCATATATATATATATATATATATATATATATATATACAGATTATATTAAAAGTAAAAGATTTCAGTCTTTCCATTATATTCTACTATAAGTCACGGCAGGAATAAAGTAAAAATATGTACCGATATATTAAATTTGTATTATGGCTAGAAATCGAAGCTTGGCTAGTATAGCATTAGTTCTGCTAATTGTTTAATTTACAAATCGAAATGTAGATTCAAATATAAGCATTATTTATTAAAGAGCTAAATTTATTCACCATTAAATTCTATATTGTATCGTCTCTACTGATAGTGAACGATACACAACTATCAGTTCGCTTAGTTATCCTTAAGTTTCGTCTTCCATCTACTTCCTTGCTACTCTCAGAACTAAATTTCAAACTACAAAATATGGAACATAGTTTTGTTTGAAGGTGTCATAAAGTCGCAAAAATGAATGTTACTTTTGTAGGAACAATAAAAAAAATTTAACCATTGTTCTCAAAATGTGTAGTATTATCACTATTCCTGAAATCACTTTTATTTTAGTTTATATTAATAAAGAAACTGAAAGTTGTAAATATAAATATATATGATTAAACCGATAATACCTTTCTCCGTTTTAATACAGCAATATTTTCTTTATCAACGGGCAGGTGACAGGTATTATACCATTATTTATTTCATTGTGTGAAACATTTCATTGTATTTTTACAAAGATAAACTAAGAATAGTTTTAATGAACTAATTTATCTTTTTATTATATAAGCTGAAATCTTAAGAAATTATTCGATTAAATTCTTATATTTTAATTGTTATATATATAATTAAATTTAATTTGTTGATACTAACAGCGAATTTTAACTTTTATTTCGTAAAAGATGCAAAATACACAAGTCAATGTAGTTACAAAAAATCAACGTTATGAATTAATTTATTTAAAAATATTTATTAATATTTTTCTTTTATTTAAAATTATATAGAATAGAATACTAAAAAAATTCTATTGTAAACAATTATATTAGTTGTTATTATTTTAAATTGAAATTGCATTGTTAGAGTTTATTGAGCAATAATCTACACTAGCTACTATTAATTCTTGAATAATAGTAATTAATAGTTAGCTACTAATGCAATCCTATAATCTTCACTGTAATTATTTCAAATAATTATTGAAATTTTAATGAAAATAAATGAATTAATAAACTTAATAAATTTAATAAACTAATTATAATATTACAAATAAATTAAAAATGTGTTTAAAATGTAGTGGCTGACTATATTAATTATATTTTTAAAATATATATGCTTATTATGATTTCTTCTTTAAAACATAACATAAATCAAATTTGATAATAAGAAGGTGATAGAATTTTTATCTTTAGTCTAAAGGGTTCTATTATGCTCTATAAAATAATATAAATTTTACTCTCAAAATAACTTTAAATTAAATATTCTTTCAGAATAACCAGAGTTTGTGATTATAAAGGACACAAGATTTAAATTTAGATATTTTATATTACTGAAATTTGTATTACGAATAACTTAATGCAAGATCTTAAATTATTAAGGACATATAATGTGTTAAATAAATATTAATGAAAATAACATATTGAATATGCTCTTATCTTAAGAGATGAAAAGTATTAAATCGGTTTTTTAAAAAGCTATTTATTTGATTTACTATTTTGAAATAATATAATAATGTTTGAAATTTGTTCTAACGGTTTTTCCTATTTGTTTCTTCGCTTCCTTCAGCTACCGATGTTATGGACTTGAGGTCTGGTGGATGACCTTCACGACGTATTTCTATCCGCTCTTCGTGCTTGATATTATAACCGGGACGACTCGCTGAACAGGGTTCGTTGGGCGGAAAAAGAAAGAATGATTTTAGCATAGGTTAACAAATAACTAAGACTAAGTTTAATAATTAACAAAAAGACTAATTTATTGACTTCTCGTGGCTTCACTGCGTGATGCTACAGACACAAAAAGAAATAGCAAAAATTAATATACCGAATTAACATAAAATAATTAATCCTGGCTTAAATTTCTATCTAAAATTGTTCGTTTATGCGACGACGATATTAATACATATTAATTACAGTAACTCTCGGGCGTATTGGCTATACAAAACTTGCTTTCACCTATAGTATCCTATATACGCACATGCATGCAAATGCACATGCATTTACAAAAGATCGTTCTGACTTCTCGCGGTTGTTACGCGTCGGGTCCGGCTAAATGATCGAACCGCTGACACCTAGAATGAGAGTACGTGGATCGCGTCACTCTTGTGTCAAGTCGAACGTAGTGAACCACTGACGTCCCAGGGAGTGCGCGAATCGTGTCACTCGGCATTCAAAGGCAAGTCAAGATTTACCTATGAGACTGGAACCTCTATGATGTCGCTAGCGATACCTAGATCTCGTCCCGGGCGACTGTAAAATACCGCTCACCGTTACTCTCTCTATGCTTGCTCTCTCGCCTTATCTGTACACTACGGAAGGCTTTCCTTCTTTCGCTTTTCTCTCGCCTGAACCCGATCCTGGTGAGCACATCCATACCAAGGGCCATTGGATGTGGCTATGAATCCACAACCACGTCATGCTACAGCTCGTGCCTCCATGCATGGTACTGCAGGTTCATCGTCTGCGAAGTAGTTATGCGTTCCTGGAAGTTGTTTTTCCGGCGAAGATTCGTTGCTCCGTATGAACGAACTGCTCCTCTAAGGAGACATACTCGTGCTAGCTCTCCGTTAATGCTGGATACCTTTGGTCCCATATCCAGAAGACCGGAGACCTGTATGTCCTGTACAGATGTACAGGGAAATATCCCTATATTTGGTGTAAGTGCAGTTCGTCGAAGAGTAGATGGTCTTGATCTCGTGTCGCTTCCTCGTAGTAGCATATTGTGTCTATTGTGATGTTTCTTTGCTGCAAGTACTATTATCAGTATGTTTCCTTGTGTTTCCAATATATATGTTGGTGTTTGTGTCGACTTTCTTTGTGGCAGCTATTGACAGATTGACTTCCTCGGTATCCTTACGGCAGCTATTATAGGTTGATGGTAAGCCTTCAAGTTTTGTTATAGCCTACACGTACACGTTTGGTTTTATCCCCTCCTTGTGTCACGATGTAGATGACACGAAATTCGAATTTTATGCTTATATTTGTACCGATGACCTTTCATAGAGCTGCCAATACCATCCATCTGGTAAACCGGTCCTGGATTACCAATAGCCAGACATTTTAATTGTTGGACCTAGGCTGGGAGCCTATCAGGTCCATGGAAATTATCTTCCATGGTGTGTTAACTACTGTAGACATCTATGTGAAGCTAGAGCCTGTTGTGATACTTTACTTTCCTGGCACTATTAGCATTTTTGGACATAACTGCTGACTTCTTTAAACATTCTGGGTGAGTGTGTGTTTGTATTCAAATAGTAGTTGTATATAATACTATTTGTATTCAAATAGTAGTTGTATATAATACTATTTGTATTCAAATAGTAGTTGTATATAATACTATTTGTATTCAAATAGTAGTTGTATATAATATTATTTGTATTCAAATAGTAGTTGTATATAATACTACTTGTATTCGAATAGTAGTTCTCAGATAGATGTCTTATCGTTTTTCCAATGCCCAAATGTCAAACTCTCGTAGAGTCATGATTTTCTCTAAACACCTTGGTAAAAAAATGTACATATATCTTGTTTTCTCTGTTACAGAAACATCGTAAAAATTACCGCTAGTAATATGCATCTATTTGAACTTCCGCAGCAAGTTATTGCAAGAATTTTTCGAAAATTAAATTCATGTGAAACTTCTTATCATATATTCATTGAACTCGTAACTCGAGTGATTTTCAGGTTTCTCGATTCTAGAAATGCATAGTGTACAGCACGGATTTATCTTCAATAAACTGAAGTCGAGTCAATTCAATGAAAATAAGAAATGAAGAAATTTGAAAGAGAAAGAAAATAAAAAGTGAGCAAACTAAAAGGAACAGACAGTAGGAGATAACCTTTTACAATATGAAAAATAAATATAAAAATATAAATAAAAATATAAAACAACTTAGAACACGAATATTTTTGTTAATTTAGTAATATATTCCGTCTGTTTAAGTAACATAAGTTGAAAATGATAAATTATAAGAAAAAATGAATAAAATATTGGATATGTTCAACAATTTCATATGTATTGTCTATTATAAATTACAAAACAAACCATATGGTCGATAACCAACAACATTACACTGATGATTTATGAAGACAACTTAATGTGAATGACGTTATGACTAAAAATATCATTCATCAATACAATATGTATAGATTTTCTAAAAAAAATATTTTTCAAATTTTAATTTCTTTATTGTAATCAATCAACTACTGTAAAAACAAATATCCGCATAAAAACATTTCTTTTAAATTTATAACAGTCACGCTTTCCTATTATGCGAGATTTGAATAACAAATATTCAAAATAATATCAGAAATAATCTGTATTTTTAGACTAAACTCCATCCCATTCAACGCTCAATCAATAATGCGACGAATAACTTCGTCGCAAGAGAGAAAAATTGCCGTGGGAACAGGGCTGGAAGGATCGCGAGGAAGAGATCCGGACTCCAACGTTCGAAGACTTAAGGTTCGTGTATGGGTATGGATAAGGAAGCGTGCGGAACAGAAGTGAGAGTGAAAGAGAGAGCAAGCGAATGTGTGCGTGTAGATTAGAAAGCGTGCGTGCGGCACAGCGGTGTCCGGGGGAGGGAAAGCATGAGAGTGAGAGAGAGAGCAAGCGAATGTGTGCGTGTAGATGAGAAAGCGTGCGTACGGCACAGCGGTGCACGTGAAAGCAAGGCAAGAGAGAGAGAGTGCGCGAGCGTGCGAGGGGGTGTGAAAGGGCGTACGGCACAGCGGTGACCGTAGGATGAAAGAAGGAAAGAGTGGGAAAACGTGAGCATCGGGCGTAGAATGAAAGGATGAGTGAGTACCAGCGTAGTGGGAGTTGACGGCCCGAAATACGCATGAGAAGGGGGGATGGCTAAATGGAATAGAGAATGTATAGGAGCGTGGAGGGGAGCCTTGCGCCTAGCCCTGGCCAGGCTAACGCAAGGCGATACGCGAGCAAGCGCGACGCGCTCACACCGCCGCTATTTCCCCACCACCAGCCTGGCTTACGGCCATTACGAGAGCGGCTAGGCGGCGCGGCCCCCGTCACGAGGCCCGCGAGTATGAACACGTGAGGGGAAACGCCCAAGGATGATATAAAAAGGGCGCGCTCACGTGGAATGGGGAGACGGGGGTGGAGTTCGGGAAGCGCAGGCTTCCCGGTCGAGCGACTTTTGGCGCACGATCCCTTGGAGCGACTTTTGGCGCACTAGGGGCTCCAGAAGGCACGACTCGTGTCGTACCTCCCGGTATAGGATTAGGTCCGCGTTCGCGTGCGCGGAATCACAGCCATCGGGCTGGACTCTTCTCCGTCGTGTTGCATGAGTAAGTTAAGATCTCGTCGTAGCGAAGGTGCGGAATTGTCGCACCGTCTAGCATATAAATTCCCGTCGCGAAAAAGGTTTGTAAATCGCCGTAGTTAGTTATTAAATTGTACCAACCGTTGTTGCGATCGCACCGTATTGTATGTGCGGGAAGACCGCACGAACAAACCATTGTACGCCGGATACAATTGTAAAAAATTCGTCGCACAACGGATAGTTGTAACGAAAGGAAAAAAAAAGGAAAGAAAAAGAAACACCGCGTCTAGAATATAAAGAAATAGAAGGTATCTAGCCTCCTTTGTAAGCGGTGAGCGCACCGCAAAAATTAAGCTAATGTAACTTTAATAAAATAAAAAAAATAATTATAAGTATAGACCAAGCACAAAGAACGCTTTGTTCATTTTCGCCCCGGTCTCTCTGCGCCTCCTCCTCCCGCCACGGACCTGGTCCGACCTCGAGCTCTCCGGGACGGAACAGACAGGGAGTACGGGTGACCAAGCCTCCACCAGCAGCAGACGGACGAAGGAACAAGGGCGGAAACGCACGTAGAAGAAACCCGTCGAACGTCGCATACGAATCCGAAAGGACACGTGTTGGGGCAAACGACGCGTCACAATAATAAAACTATTGCGTATTAAAATTATATTATTATGAAAAACTAATAGTTTAAAAAAATGCATAATTTGCATTAATGCATGAAAAAATGAAAAAGTTTACGTTTATTTTATCTAAAGCTACAATTTTCAACTTTATATGTATCTCCTGTGTGTGAAGCATATATTCGATAAATAAGATATTCAAACTTTTCATCTTATTTTTAATTATTCCTCTAATTTAATTTACAAAATTTCATACAAATTACTAAGTATTGTATTTTCAATCTATTTTTAAAAATTTATTAACGGGGAAATTAAGTTAAAAAAAGTAATATCTAAATAAAATTAATCAACAAAAACGTATCAATTTTTTAAATCGTTTTTAACGAAATATAACATATTATGAATAAGAAATACTTCTTACGTAATATATTGCAATTCTTAATTAATTTTTGAAATATTTTATATTTACATAATATTAAATTATTTAATCTTATAAGACTTAATAATTATTAATAAATAATTAATCTGTACCTAAATAAATATGAAACACTAAATAAACTGTCGTGAGAGTTTATATTCGTAAACAGTAGCTCAGTTTACATAGAAAGTTAATAATCTTCACGCATATATTCTGAAATAAATTAAGTGATACATGATTTAAATTATCAAAAAATACTACTGTTCTAATTTTATATTATTTTTATCGAGCAAATATTCCAGTAAATATTAGATTCATACATTTCCTTATATTTTATTATATTTCTAATACATTAGTAACTTTTTATAAAAATATATTTTTTCTATAAACTAAATTATCCAATATCATTCTTAATTATTTATTTTAATTCATAATGTATTATTTATATATCAATTTTGATAAATAAGTTTTATTCTTTATGATATATCAAATAAAACATTTATATTATTTCTTTTCAAGATCTTTCGAAACTCTTGAACTAGTAAACGATATTACACATTTAAAAAAAACATAAACTTATGTTCTATTCACTTGTATTTTTAAACTTATGTATAGCAAATGAATTCATCTTATTTAACAATAAAAGTTAAATAGAAAGGGTCTTAAAACGTAAGTTTTCAATACCGTATAAGTATTTCCTGAATATTTTAAAACCAAGTAAGCAATGACTGAACCTTACTGTTTAACACTAAACTAATGCTTGCACAATCTTGGCTGGTTAACAAAACTCATAGTAATGATACTAACAAAGGAAACTAGTACTCCTTTAAAATAATTAATTTGCATGAATTTGTGAAAAGTATTTTTAAAATCATGAACTTAAACTTGATAATCAATGTATATTTAAGAGATGATATGTAATACTTTTATGAATAATTATTACACATGATTATTACACATTTGTGAATTTATTTTGAAAAATAAAAATAATTATAATAAGTTTAGATTAATTCTATGTAATAATTATATTATACACATACACATACACATATATATATAATGTAATTTAAATTACAAATTCGACAATTAATTTGGTCTAAATTTTAGTTAACTTCCACGTATATTTACTTTCTTAAAACAAAATCTTACGTAGGCAATGCTGAAAAAATAATGATTAAAAAGAATATAAATTATTTAATAATTTAATGTTCAACTGTATGCTATATGAATTGAATCTGTAAGAATCTAAAGATGTAATTAGAATGTTTATTATGTATTTACTATGTCGAATATAAATGTTGTACGTAACAAATAGATGCGCTAAGTTACAATACATTACTTTTGATTCAAATTATATTGATGAATTTAAATTCAACTTTTAATTTTAATATTTAATATAAATATTTCATTTGCAGGGATATAAAATACTCGAACGAATCAGTTGAGTCATATTTAAAGGTTTTCTCTTATCACATTTATTTTATTTCAACTTGCTCCTTATCTTAGCTGGATTCTCTCGAATTCTCCATACTAGTTCATTATAATAAAAATGAAAATAATATAAATTCAATATAATAAAAATGAAAATAATATAAATTCAATATAAAATGAAATAATAATCAATATAATAAAATGAAAATAATATAAATTCAATATAATAAAAATGAAAATAATATAAATTCAATATAATAAAAATGAAAATAATATAAATTCAAAATAATAAAAATGAAAATAATATAAATTCAATATAATAAAAATGAAAATAATATAAATTCAATATAGTAAAAATGAAAATAATATAAATTCAATATAATAAAAATGAAAATAATATAAATTCAATATAATAAAAATGAAAATAATATAAATTCAATATAATAAAAATGAAAATAATATAAATTCAAAATAATAAAAATGAAAATAATATAAATTCAATATAATAAAAATGAAAATAATATAAATTCAATATAGTAAAAATGAAAATAATATAAATTCAATATAATAAAAATGAAAATAATACAAATTCAATATAATAAAAATAAAAAATAAAAAATGAAAGAACAAGCAAGAAATAAAGTATTAAGAAATTGATAGAGAAAATGCGTACATTGATAGAAGGGATTTCCTGAGTGACATCGATTATTCTGTTCGTGAGTTATGCAAGTTGTCTTCTTCTTTCAATTCATTACTCTTATTCATCATATCCTTTGCATTCTTCTTTGTTCGCTCTAGCTATATTTCTGTTCAACTGTGTATATTTTGTTTGACCCTCTTTGTTGTCACTCTTTAGTAACGTGAAAAACGACTGTTGCGTAATTTACATTTCACAGAAATAAAAAATCTAAAGAGAGCGAGAACTGAAGAAAAGTAAAAATAAAAGGAAGTGATCTTAAAAGGTGATAATCTTAAATCTCTCAAGCGAAAGAGGTAAAGAATCTTCTACAATTAACCAACTTACTGGTCTCGAATGACTCCAACGAGACCGAATACTTTGTAGTCGTTGTCGTAGTAAACAATACAACAAGAATGATTTAACTATGTACGACTAAATTCTAATTGATCAACATTAATTACGACTAAAAACACCCTATACTGTATTTTGCACATTATTAATGATGTATGCAACAAAAAACAAAATTGTTATTCCATTGTATGTCCAAGAAGCATTTGATGATTATAATGTTAAACTGGTAATTAGAGAATATGCGATTTTAAATACTTATATACCTATATAAATATGTAAAGTCATTTATTATAAAACTATCAGTAGCTTTTAATATTTAACATAAAAAAACATTTTTTATTTCGTCCTTGCATTTACTACAATGTTATTTTTGGATACGTACAATTAGTTAAATGTGGACAATCTATAAAAGCTTCTTGATATCAAATACATAAAATATATATTACGAAAAATATTTATTTAAATAAAAGACTTTAAAACTTGTAACACTTTCATTTTCTCTAGTTCTCATTTAAAATAAATAAATAAAGTAAGCAAAAGAGTGAATCCATGTTCAAGGTAATGCTTGGTAAATGACGAATATTAGACAAATATCAGAAAAAATGATCTAATGTAGAATCGTTCGAAAAGCCCAAATATAGTTTAAGAAATTACTTTATTTCCTAAATTTGCACCAGTAAAAATGTACAAGAATATCGTTAACAATTATACTATGATAATTAAATAAACATGTGCCTCATTATTTTAACAACAAATTTATGGAATTTTTTACTAGTACTATCATTTACATCAAGTAATTTATTCAAATTTAATCTTCATTATTAAATGACAATTTATCATTCTTGAACAGCACTATTAATTTTGATACGAGATATTCTATTTTATTACATTCTTTTAACTTTTTAAACAATAAATAAAAAGTTTATTTTATTTTATTTTGTTTATTTATTTAAATTCAATCTCCATGCAAGATATACTAGTGTATAATCGCATGAAATATTCAAATAGTACATTTTATTTATTTATATTTATAAACTTACATTTATATAATAAATACTATGTGTACAAATAATCCATGATCTATTATGAAATCGTACTATCTTAAACTATTATAAAATTCCTTGATATTTGCCAATAACATTCAAATTTTTTTAATCAAGATTAGTATTTGATTTACACTACTTTTCAACATCATAATAATAGAAATTTAATTTATTTTCATTTAAGAAGTGTACATATTTATAAAAATTAAAATATGTTTCAAAATTCATGTGATTGGAGATGTTTCTTGTCATTTAAACCGTTTATATATGACGAGCAACTATTTGTCTGTTAATCATATCTAAAGTTTTTTCAATAAGTTTGTGTACAAATATTTTTATGGAATTAATTAATCGATTAAAATAATTAATTTTCTGATGGAGTTGCAAGATTCCTATATTTGAAATATTTTTATTTACATCTTTTTGTTTTAAAATAATAAACTTTTTCCTTGATTGTTTTTGGCTTATTTAAGAAACATCCATTTAATTATTTTTATTTTTCATTATTATTATTATTTTTAATTTTTATCTACGTTTAATATAAGAGAAATTACACACTACTTTATTCAATTTTTTAATACAGTATATGATCCAAATACATGAATTTGTAATTTTTCTTAAATATTTTATGTTAAATATGCATATATATCATGATATGAATGAGTTTGAAAATTATTTTAAAAAACTCTAGCAATATGTGATACTGAAATATTCGGATGTTAATGGAAAATTCTACGGATCCATAGAAGTCTGAATAAAATATAACACTAGACTATCTTATCATAGAAACAGATGTAATTCAAAGAAAAAGATAGAAAAAATTATAAAATAAGTGAGGAGAAGAAGCTTAACTTTAATACTTTTTTAGTATTTTCAGACCAAAATGACCCTATCTAGCTATGTTTGTTGTATTCTGCAGGGTAATTTAATAAAATAAACCTTATTCGATAAATTTAACTTGAATAATATAGGATAAATAGGTTCATTTTTATTATAATGTATAAATGAAAAGATACAAACTTTAACTTAGTTACGCAGTTAATTATTATACTCGGAATTCTAACAAAGCATTTGCAATTTTACGGGTAACAAATATAGACCAATTTCCGAGATTGTTTTTCAAGTCTCATCCTTTAATCTACCTTTAAAATTTAATATGATTCAATCTGAGATTATAAAAGACAATAAGTTTTCAACAAAAGATAATAAAATAGTAAGGATTCGGAATAAAAAAATCCAAATAGAATAATAAATATCAATGATACAAATCTATGAGTTTTATTTATATTAAGAAATACGATAGGAGGAAAAAATGTATTCAAATTTATTGTCTCCTTCACGTTGTAGATTTCCAAGTTCATAAAGATACTTTCCCTTAATAATTACTTTCGTTGTAAAATAACGAATTTTACCGTATCGATTAGATACGATTGCTAAAAAAATCCAACTATTTTTTAAACATATTTATATTGTATTTCTACTATTTTTCTATAATATTTACAATTTTATAATTTTTGGAATAATATTTGTCATAAGTTATTTAAATAAGTGCATTCAATAAAAATTAATGATTAAAGTTTCTAATATCTATAGTTTAATTGGATAAAACTTCTAAAAGTTTCAATTTGCTATTTTATAATTGAAATTTTCTGATATTTATTATTTTTTATCCAGAATTTTACACATATAAATTTTTGAAAAAATTGTTAAATTTCAAATATTACTTCTTATGAAAATACAATTTTATTTTCATTTTAAATTTCAAAGACTCGAAGAATGCATATATTAAAATTTCAAGTATTTAAAGCACATATTTTTTAAATTAAAAAAGAGCAGTAGGATTTTTAATTTTTATAATTGCTTTTAATTTTTTTAATTATTATAACTGCTTTTTTTATAAATCAGTTATAAAAAATGCTATTATCATAACTCAATGTTGTGTTGAATTGATGACCCAGCTACAAAAGGTAAAGTGAACTATTCTTGGCCTAAAAGTTTGTAATAATTTCGGATAAGTAACAAAAACATTGCTAGTTTGAATTAGTCTTTCGATAACTGTAAAATCAAGATAATGAATAAGCCTTTTATACAGTAGGAGAATACGATTCGAATTTTCAGAACTATAATCTTATTTAAGCCAATCGGTAGATAACTTAAATTGCCTAATGAGACTTAATAATGAATTATTTTAGAAAAAATCCAATTGTATGATTCTGTTCATATTAATTATTTGAAAAATATTATGTTCAACATTTAAACTGAAATGAATAGATTAAAATTTTAGTCATTTTAACTAAAACTTTTTAGTTCATAAAATTTCAGTTAAAAACTATTAAAAATTATAACAAAAAAGATATTATTTTAATTATTATTTATTCTCTATATATTATTCTATTTATATTCTAATTAAATTGTATGTAATTCTTACAATCATGAACCAATTTTTATTGAACAAATATTTATGTATTTACAAATATGTAGCAAATTATTAAACGTTAAAAGATTTGATAAATATTAAGAATGACGTTTACTCTTTAATTTAAAAAAAATTTATATATCCTGTAAAAAAATGTATACTTCAATTAACGATGAAATAATAAGAAACTAATTTTTATACACTGCTTTTAAGCCAACATTTAAAAAAATAAAAATGCTTTTCTTCAGAAGTACAAAGTACAATACTTAAAATATTTTCTTCAGCTTAAAAAATTGTATACTATTTCCATATATATATATATATATATATATTTACTTTAAATATAAAAATATAAGTAATTGTTTTCCAAACTGTGTATATTAAAAAAAGAGAGAAAATAATTTATACATGAAGACTCTTTAAAAACTAGTAAGTGATTGAGTCGCAACAATACAATTTCTCTATTGCTTGATTATATAGATAGTTACATGTTTCGATGTGCAGTAAAAAGAACTGATATTAGTAACAGTATATTTGAGATAGTGGTATAAAATCGATGTAAACGCCACTTCAGTTTTCCCATGAATTGCGAACATTCACGATCAATTTCCTCGCTTTCTAGGCTTGATCTGACTATCATTTTCCTCTCTTCTAACTGATTTGATCATTCTTTAAATATCTCTTTTATTCACTTTGGAAGCTGTTGAACCACTGAAAATAGGTTGAAACTCAAGCAGTACACCGTGAAATAGAGTAATAAAATTTGAGAATCATTCAACGAATCTATCATGCGTTAACTTTGTACGTGTTTTTTATAACTACTCTGTTATGTAAGTTAAATAATTGAATCATATACTTAATCGAAGATCAATATTCACGTTTTACGTTGATAGATTACAAGAATCTAGTATTAATTTAAAAACTTAGTATATATATAATTTTTAATTTCAAAATGAAGTATATTTACAAATTTCCTAGGTCTCTTTTTGTTAAGATTATTTAAATGGAGTTTAATTGGATAAAATTTTAATATTATTGTTCTATTATTTTTATTTTTATATAAATACTCAAAGAAAATTCTTTCCTGTATGTACTTTTATTTATTTTAATAATACTTCTGTAGTTATTAAACTTTTTTAAAGTAAGAATAATAGCGCATTTAAATAATTCATAGTTTACATTATATAATACATAAATTATTTTCAGTTATAAATAACATAATTTTGAATGTATACGTATTCACTGATTTCTTCTACAGTTTTATTAAATAAGATGCATGTAGAACGATATAGAACTATATGCAAATATATAGAACAATAAATTAATAGTTTCATAAAAACTGTATTTATATTAATTACTTCTCATAGCTAATTATATCAAGTTGTAACCTGTATAAGTTTAAATAATTTAATACGTATAAATATCAAAAAAAGTTTTTCAAAACTGTAACAAACAAATTTTTGTGATTTTTGATTATGATTAACTAAATAATATAAACTCGAAATTCAGATCAAAACATAATTTGAAACGAAAGAAACATAATTAATACAATTAAAAAGGCTAATTATTACTTAAAGAGTAATTATCGAAGAAGTAATTATTAAATTTAACCCCGTACCTAAATTTTAATAACGTTAGTTTAACAGACGGTACAATGAAATAGTGTACAGAAAATATAATAGTTATAATTATAATTGATGAAACAAAATGGTTTGATAATATTTGAAGATGTTCATTATTATCCAAAAAATTGTATGCGAATATGGTATTATAGTAATTGCAAATTTTATAAAAATTATGGTTACTACTATATTCAAGTATGATAATAACTTCCACGAACTATACATTTTAACTTTTAGCCAATACATTTACTATCACTTTTTCAAAAAATATTAATTCATTCTTCAGTCTAGTGTTACATTTCTTAAAATTTTCTTTCTTATGATTTCTTTAACAATTAAGAAAAATCTGTTAACTAAGCTACAAATAACAAGAAGTGCTAAATGAACAAATTTAACGATCTTCCTAGCAGTAAACCACCTAAAAAGATAAAAATGAAAATTAACTGTTGATAAATAATGCAGAAATCTTAAAGAATCAAAAAATAGTACTATTAAGCGTGTAACTGAAAATCCATATTATTTCTAAATCATCATACATAAAAAATACCTATTCATATTACATCTGAACTATCTGATTAAAAAATGCAAAACTGTATATTATCTGAGAATTAAATAACCAAGTATCACTTTATCTGTAACACAATCTGTACATTAAAATTGAAATTATTTATCAAAAAATCATAATTGTGAAGTTCTTTGTAATAATTAATTCTAATATATTACGCCAAAAATATCATGGTTAAATATAAAAAGAACTTTTGATTACACATAGAAGAGAATTTTATTTTGAACAGTTATTTTCTGAAATTGCAATGATTATAATTTTTTTAGTTAATCTATCTTTCTTCCTCTTTCACTTAAAGCACAAAATAGTACTTTATCAAGCAATTTCAATAAAACTCAAGCTTTTCAATGTTCAAATTTAACATGAATTAAAACATTAATAAAATAAAGTACGTATAATATATTAAATATATTATTAATATATATTTAATATATTATACGTAGTTAATAAATACATTAAATTAATTTAATAAATACATTAAGAATATTTCCTTCAATTGATATCATAATAAACATAATTTTTTATTTCAAATTCAAAATTCTTTTAAATTTCTATGTTGAATATAAGAGACGAATTTTATAATCTTTATTTCTTTTACTACTTTATATATCTGTAATAAAGAAATTTATAAACTTAAATAAATAAGTTTTACTTTGAAAAGCAATTATTTTTAATTTTTAGTGTGTCATAAATTATATGATAATAGTCTTATTTTTAAGATGATCATTTTATGACATTTATGTCGTACTATATATATATATACAAGACTATTTTCATGTGAACTTCAACAATTACATAAATATTTAGAATATACGTAGTTTCGAACTATTATATAAGCATTTACAACACAGTCTTTGCTTTTTTTCTTTTATTATTACTTTTTTTATACATTACTACTTTATATATTCATTATTCAGTAGAAAGCACCATTGATTTGTAATTCTAATATTTTACTATTGATAAAAAGTATTTTAATTATTACATAATTTTATTTTTATAATAAACTTATTTATTAAATAAAAAATAAATTTATTAAATATAAAATTAAAAAAATTAATATATTTTCATTAAATGATGTATTCTAATTTACTAAAAATATTGTATTCAAAAGTTCAACAATTTTCAAAATTTTGGCTAATAAATTTTAAAAGAATTTTTATAATATTAATATCCCCGTATAAATTTAGACAATTTTGTAAAGTACCTAACATCTAATTTTTTCTTATTTTAAACGAATATCTTTCAATAGTATTGATTTGAAATTTACAAACTCTATAAGCTACAATCACATAAACTGGTAACATCTATAAGCTACCGTAAATATATTCAGAAAAATCGAAAGACCGATATATCTTGAAAAGCAGACAGTACTCAATATAAAAAACAAAATCTGTCGTATCATATATTTGTTTCTTATTTATTTGGAAGTTTCATTAAACCATTTCTATATGTATAGAAAGTATTTATGGACAAAGTGACTTACTGCTTGTCGGTCAGAAGAAAGATACCATGAGATATATTCCATCACCAGAAATACAGAATCAATAAAATTACGAATCAGCGAATCAGACACAAGAAAAAATAGCGCTCGAAGCTAAAGCAATTAATTCAAGTAGAGATATGGTTCTGAGAGTTCTTTCCCCTCTTAAGAGACTATCAGTTATCTCTCTCTCCTTCTCTCTCCTATCTGAATCTTTTTTTCCCTTCACTCTTTTTCTATCTTTCCCTATTTCTATTCTGTTGTACTCTTTTCGATCTACCTTCGGTTATTTCCCGTGAGAATAATAGTCCCTAAAGAGAAGTACCACTTCTCTCGTATTATATTATTCTAGAGTGAGTATATGAAGTACTGTAACTTCCTATACTTTTACAGTGTCGATTAAACTGTTTTCATTGCTTTGAAAACATCGTACGAGATAGTCATATTTTTTTGTCAATTTTTGTAGCTTTCAATTTTCGTTTGTAAGGCATTTTAAATACTCTTTATTTTTATATCGAGCAAATCTTGAAATTGCTATTGGTATTTCTTTAATACTTATAATTTAAATGCATCATAAAGATGAAAGAAAGTCACATATTTAAATTTTAATATTATTAAATAAAATAACGTATTCAAATTAATTATTAGTTAAAACTCTAATTCATATCATTAACGATATATTTATATTTTTAATGTATCCAAGTATATACTCAAATACGTATATATAGATATATATATGCACACACATACATATATATATACATTAAAATTTTTTTATGTCTGAAAAATGAGATATTTTGATTTGTAAAAATTATGTTTAAGTATCTTTAATTTATTCATAAAGCTATTTTGAACAAAAAGGTGTAAGATCACATTTGTATTTTATTATTAATAGAATATAATGATTATTATAAGCAAGCTTTAAAATATCTAAAAAAGTTTAGTGAAAAAGTTAATATGTGTATGATTTGATAACAAGGTTGAAAATTTCTAAAAACTTTTTAAAATGTATCATGTATCAGTGTACATAATTTCATATATAAATAAATTCAGATTAAATTTATTTTAGTCAATTTTACCTAATTTTGGTACTCTAATTATCTACAAAGATATTAAAAATAAATAAAATTGTAAATTCGAAATTATATAATAGATCAGAGTTATCAACTTTATTTATATAATTTTTCATGTATATTGGTTATCTGTTGAATATAAAGAAGAAATTATACCCAAAATTCAATTCTATTCATCAGCCATAATTCATAATTATGTTATCAAACAGGACCTATAATTGTTCTTCAAAAATTTTTAGATCCACTTTTAGATCATGAAATTGGTTATTTCTATAATGAAATATATTATACAATAAATATAAATATTATAAAATAAATTATAATACTTTATAATACATTATAAAATAAAGAAATACTTCATATATAATAACTTATTATAAAGTATTTCCTGTTACCATTCCTAATACAAGTTTTAAATTTTACCCTAGTTCTTTATCATCCGATAATTCGATCATATACATAATAATGTATATGAACTAAACTATGTTTGAACTAAAAACTACTTGACTATGTTTGAAAAAACAATGAATTTTTGAATCTCACGTAAAATATTATTTATGAAAGATAGACTTTCTTATAAAATATAATTATAATGTATGGATACAATTACATCTAATTAACCCAACCTTAACAGAAGAATAATTTTACCAATTTTATATAGTATTTTTTGTATAAATTTATATTTTCTAAAAATTACATAATATTTAAATAACATCACTTAATTTCACTATAGTTTATATTATATCTTATTATTCATGAATTTTTTTCAGCAGAAATAATTAAATTGAGGTAAAAGATTTTAATTTTTTTATTTATTTTTTATTTTTATTAGTTTCAAAAAATTAAATTTAATAAGCACTTCAAAGTAGATAGGAATAGGCCACGTTTAATACCTATTAAAACCACTAATATTTCCGCAATATATGAATCGGAAAGATTGCTTGTCGGTCGTCTTAAGAAGCGCAGTTTTATTGGCGGGGTTTACATTAAACATGTTGGATTATCTATTCTGGATCTAGTCACAGCGCCGCTTCGAAGTCTGACCTCCTTCATGTAATTATAATATTTTTATTCCGTTCATATTTATCTTGTTCTCTACTGATCTAGTCAGATGAGCTCAACGTTCACAATTTTGAAAGCTGAGGCGTACTAAAAGAATTCTTTAGTTTCTCACTTATTTTTCACACTCATGCTTACTATTTTTTCTTTATCCCTACATATAAGGGTCACATGTATATGAAAATGAAGCTACAATTATGCATGGAACTATGAAAATATGAACGCATGTACCGCACAACCGTCAATTTGTTTTCACTTCGAGCAGTGATCTACAGGTTTATTCCGAATCTGCTAGCCAAGATATCTGGTTTAGATAGCAAGGTTCAAGAACTGGATCTCCTATACACAAGTTTACTTTCAACCTATCATCGAATATCAGTACAGCGCCGCACTTATTATCCTCTTTATCGTGCTATCTAATACTGAGCAGGCGATGAATTCTGTTCTACCGTCGATTCCGTGTTTCTAGTGTACAACAAACTTACTGCAATTGTCGACATCTTGGGTAAAATCACTATTGCTATTGGTTTTGATGAAGGATGTTTGTTATTTATGTTAATCTTCTGTTCATCTTAAAAAATACACATTATTTTTCTGGTTCTCTATGCGCCCATTCTAAAAAAATATGTTGAAGTAGTTAGTCGATTTTGCCTTCCATTGTCATTCTGTCCCTACAAAAATCCCTTTTCGCGTTAGACCACATAGTAAAAAACTACGACACAATACCAAAAAATAAAACGTAGTTGACACTGCGCCAAGAAGCGAAAAAAAGTATGTATAGCGCATAAGGCTGGTGAGCACAGTCGAACGAGCGCCTACGAGTATGAGTGAGAAAGTATAAGTGACTAACAGAGTAGGCGCGTACTACGGATGCGCGATCGGACTCCGCGACAATTAAGCGCGAAGATCGAATCGACTCGCGCATGTAAGTCCTCGCGGATGATCTGAGCTACGACTCGGCTATGAACTGTCTTGCTCGCGGGACTAGAGGTTGGTTTCCTCCCAGCAACCTCCAAAATTTCCAGACTAGTTATACATAATGGCACATGCAATTCCCGGTAACGTTCTTGTTCTTATCCATCCGCTCTTTCCTGGGGCATCAGTAGTTTTCCATCTTGATACCTGGGAAGTGATGCGATTAAACTACTGTTATAACAGTTCGCTGTGCTGTAAACAGCGTTTACCGCAAATGTAAACTGAGTCAAATTATCACACATTTAATGAGTTTTTCATTTAACCTTTTAAAAAATATATAAAATCTATCAATAGGGTTCCCTTCTCTCTCTCTCTCTGTCTCTCTTTTCTTTTTTTACTGGTCCCCTTTCTTACATAATTTTTGACAATATTTTCATGTAGCAAAAGTTATGCATGAAACAACAACATCAAATAACAGGAATATTGTTTTATAAACATAAACAAGAAATTATACATAGCTGATAATGTATAAATGCAAATATACAAGTCGCTTCACCGAAGGGAAGGAGATATAATTTAGAATTAGATTAGAAGAAATAATAAGATTAAATAATAATAAGAGCATAACATAATTAAGTCATATAATTTGATTTCTAATATTTATTTTACATCTGTCTATAACTTTTTATCTAACGGAAATAATTATACAAATATTTGATCTCATCAAAAATTATTTATTATATTTATATGTTTATAAAAATTTCTCATTCAACACATAAATAAAATAAAATTATTGTATTAGTAAAATAAGTAATCCTTGATCTTATTTTGATTTTCAAATAAAATTATCATTTATTCAACAGTATTTTCAATAAAAAGTTTATCAATATATAATTGCATTATTTCAATGTGTATATTTTTTCGATCTCGTACAAAATTTGAATTTAAATAAAGGTAAACATTAGAAAGAAAATATGATTAATAAATGGTAATTAAAGTTTCTTCTTATATATGTACCGGTTAATTAGAAAATATCTTTTACTAAAACAAAATCTATATTTAAAAATATACTTGAAAACTAATTTATAACAATTTGTTCGAAATTTCATTCGCATTTTCTTTGATAAATATAGTGATAAATATGAATCGAATATTAAATAGAATTGACTATAAATTTTAACTCTCAATGAAGTAAAAACTAAAATAAAAAATTATTTTATAAATTCACCGTGATAACAACTAAAACTTATTGATTTAATGAATATAAATTGAATAGCTGCATTGTATATTTCAAATTTTCAATCTTACTTTGCCGATTCGCCAAGTATGTAGCTTTTTATCATTTTTAGTCGTATACGTCGAACGTATGGTCCGCACAAGTTGACACATGTCGCCAAGCTTTATAAAGATAATACACATTGCATGTCGCAACTTAGAAAAGGCTGTTATTTCTTGAAGCTACAGAGAAATTGAATATCGTGAACGTATATAAAGAAGTTTTGTTATACATCAAGTTATAAGAAGTCTTGTAAATTCATCGTTGAAAGAAGTTTACTGTATCGACAGAAAATTTGATAACAAAATATTTTCATCTCTTGACTGAACGCAAAAAAGATATATAGTCGAACCTACTAGATCAATTGAAAAATAACTTATGCAATGTGCAAACAGATTTTATTCATGCGTCTATTTAATTTCAATAATAAAGCTTTTCAGCTGACATTTCGGAAAGTATTTTATTTTTCTTATCTCAGTTTTGTAAAACATTATTTGTTTTAATATAGAATATTACAATTTCATTATTGTTGTACATTTGTAGTAATTATAGAATGAAAGAAACTTTTAATATGATAAATGATTGTAAAAAACTTTTTTAATTGTTTATTTCTCAATTTCATTTCGACGTTTAATATTGATTAATTTTAATTCATTCTTATTAATTTAGAAAAAATTTTTTACAATAATTATATTAGTAATTGAAAGGATAAAATTTTAGTCTATATTTCAATATTAATAATAATAATTTGATAATATAATGATTAACGCATATTATTTTATAATAATACATTTAAAGAAAGTTATTTATTAAAATAAATCATCAATGAAAATAAGTATTTTAATAGTATTCAATAGAATTTCTAAAATTGATTATAACTAATATTATGATATTAAAATTAGATATTTATATAAGACAAATATCTATCAGCTTTAACATTTTTATAATATTAGACATATTTCTTTAGTAAGATGTAATATAATTAAGATCCTTTTTTGAATATTTATATAACTAAAAAATCTACTCTCTTGTATATTTATATTGTATTGTCTTGTATTTTTTACATCTTCTATTTTGTTTGCTTCATATATATATATTACTAAAAATTATGAATCGTAATTATATTTTTAAATGACAAGCTTCATTAAATGTAATAAAATAATATATAAAGTATTTTTCAACCAATAAAGCAAAAATAGTGAAACTAGTATAATATTCTTGTTACTTAATTATATCATAAGTAACATTATAATTATAATATATAACATTATGATATAATTACCTTATTAATATAATGTACATGGAAATAAAAAAAATTAAGAATTAAGAATTCTAAATTCATAAAAAATGAAACGAGTTATAAGTTTCTTAAAAAATTGTTTATCATTATTTTAATGAATTATTTTTATTATTATTCATTATGCTGTGTTTTTTTACAAAAACAAAAAAATAATTTGATTTTAAATGAAATTGTAATATTTCATAATAACTATTAAAATTTAAAAATATACATACTTGCATTATTTTAAGATTAAAGACCTTTCACTTTAATAGTATTTGTTATAAATCAACCCCAGTATTTTCGATAAAATATTCTAGTCTAAACTTTACGTAATTCAACACCAAAATCCAATTTTTATTGAGAAATACTCTTAACAATTTAAAATTATAATAAAAAACTCTCTTTGTAAAATAATAAATAAATAACAATAATTTAATAGAATATAAATAATATTTTTAAATATTAAGAAAATTTAAAGAATTTTATTTTGTATTATATTATAAATTTTATTCTGTGAAATTCATACGTCTGAATTATTAAATATATATCAAGAATCCAATATAAACCATTTAGTTCATATTTAAATTACGTAATTAAAATTAAATAGTATTACTTTGCGACGAATAGCTTCGTCGCGAGAGGTAAACACTGCCGCAGAAGCAGGGCTCGAAGAATAGCGAAGAAGAAATCCGGACTCCAGCGCTCGAGGAATTAAAGGTGCGTGTGTGCGTATGGATCAGTAAGCGTACGGAAGCGAGAAAAAAAAAGAAAGCGAGCGAACTTGTATGTAATATGAGTGGATGAGAAAGCATGCGGTGTCCGTGGAAGCGAGGCATGAGAGAGAGAGAGTGCGCGAGCGTGCGAGTGGGAGTGAAAGGACGTACGGCACAGCGGTGTCCGTGGATAAAGTAGGTAAGAGTGGGAAAACGTGAGCATCAGTCGTAGAGTGGGAGTATGAATGAATTTCTGCGGGGTGGGAGTAGGTGGCCTGAGATGCGCATGAAAAGGAGAATTGACCGAATGGATTAAAGAATGTATGGGGCCGTGGAGGGGAGCCTTAGCTATGCGTATAGCCCGGGCTATGCCAACGCAGGGCTTTACTCGAGCAAGCGCGACGCGCCCGCAATTTCCCCACCACCGGCCTGACTCACGACCTCAGGAAAGCGGCCAGGCGGCGCGGCCCCACCGCGAGGCCCGCGAGTATGAGCACGTGAGGGGAAACACCTAAGGAAGAGTATAAAAAGGGCGCGCTCACGTGAAATCGAGAGACGGGGGTGGAGTTCGGGAAGCGCAGGTTTCCCGATCGAGCGACTTTTGACGCACGATCCCTTGGAGCGACTTTTGGCGCACCGGTAAACTCCAATAGGGGGAGCTCGGGAATCAAAGACTTCCCGGTCGAGCGACTTTTGGCGCACTAGGGGCTCCAGGAGGCACGACTCGTGTCGTACCTCCCTGTATAAGATTAGGGTCGCGACCGCGTGCGTTAAGTCACAGTCGTCGGGCAGGACTCTTCTCCGTCATATTGCGTCGCGCATTAGAAAATTTAAGTTTCGCCGTAGCGAAGGTGCGGAATTGCCGTCTAGCAGTTAAGTTCTCGTTTATAACCCACCGAAATTAGTTATTAAGTTCTGACGTACCGACCGTTGTTGCGATCGCGCCGTATTATCTGTGCGGGAATGTCGCACAACAAACCATTGTTCGCACAACGGGTACTTGTAACAAAAAAGAAATACCGCGTTTAGAAGTCAGGAAAATATAATGTATAAGCCTCCTTTGTAAGTGGTAAGCGCACCGCAAGAAATAGGCTACTGTAATTTTAGAGCAATAAAAATAATTACAAGTACAAATTAAGAACAAAGGACGCCTTGTTCATTTCGACCCGGTCTCTCCGCGCTTCCCTCCTCTCGCCACGAACCTGGCCCGACCTCGAGCTCTCCGGGACGGGACAGACAGGGAGTACGGGTGACCAAGCCATCACCAGCAGCACGAATGGAGAATAAAACCGTCGAACGCCGCATAGGAGACGAATTTTTTCAACCAATTTAACTCGTCTATAAGATCGAGAAAACGACCCTCTTTTGCTATGGGCGAGTTAGAAGCACACGCGAAGTAAGAGAGGAAGTGATGAGAATAACGAACCCCGCGCAGAAAAAGCACGAGTCGTGCGCAAATCGAGCAACTTGACGCGCTCATCCGCCACTATTTGTTCTTACAGACTACTTACGTGTCTTGTTATATAGTCGCACTAATGAAAACTGCATTTTTGCACACTCTTATGCACTCAAAACTTTACGCACACGCTTTGCCTATATGTGTTTCTTTTTTTAATGACGGATTCATTCATCGCAAAATGTTCAAAATACTGTTACGACATCGTCTCACTGAAATTATCGAAAGTAAAAAGAATTTTTTTTTTCGTAAAAGAAATATTTTTCTCTTTTTCTCTCTCTCTCTCTCTCTCTCTCTCTCTCTCTCTCTCTCTCTCTCCAAAAAGAAAATTTTAAAGATTCTATATTCGACACCTAAGCCTGGAATGTCAGGGCGAAAAGTCATAACCATGACATATTTATGACTATACCTGCATTTGTTTTTTTGAACCAGCCAGAAGCCTACAATCACACGCGTATTGAATCGTTGCACTCGCAAGTAGGCGAACGTCGTACACATATATACACAACGACATTTTTTTTTCTCAATACGTATTTGTATTTGCGAACAACTGCGCACCCACACATGCATACATGTACATTCTGCGACGTACAATTACACAAAAAAAGTACGGGAACTGTATTTCTCATATATATTATTTTAATATTAATATTCTCATATATATTAATTTTAATTACATAATTAATCAAGGTAAAATTTAAATAATCAAAGAAAGAAAGAAATACAAAATAAAATTATAAAACTATAGCAATAATAAATTACTATAACATAATTATTAAATAAACCTAATATAGTTAATAACATGGAAATTTTTATTTAAGCAAATATAAGTAATACTATAAGGCTAAATTAAATGCCACAATTATTATCATTTCTCACTGATTATTTTTGTTATATTTATATATAAATATAAACAAAACGGGAAGTAAAATAGAAAAAGGGGAGGAAAATAAAATTTCAAATAAGTAAATATAAACAAAAAAAACCATTATTAATAACGTTTTCTATACAATTAAAGAGAATGAAATAGTAAACAAAAAAATAGTAATAATAATAATAATAAAATTACTAATATGAAAATTAGTAAAAATCAATATAACAAAAATAATAGCTACTACAAAATCCGAAGAAAATTTAAATGTAACCATGAATTATTGTTAATTTAACTAATATCACTAAAAACAGGTTACATATTAAAAATTTATAAATTAAAAACTGTACAATTACGGAAAAGAAGACTACAAACCGAATTTTATAAGCAGTTAAGTAATTAATTAAATATAAACGCTAAGAATTTAATAAAAATGAAAATTGTATACAGGCTGTATAGACTTTTCCGGAAAAAGCCATAAAAATCCCCTGTTTACCTATACCGCCTGTGCTTTAAATTTTGTATAAAAAGGGCGCATTTCTCCATACAAAACAGAGTTTACTTTCAAATCTTGTACCTGGCAGCTGACCTACTGACCTGTATTAAATGAGTAATAAATACCTTTCTTTTAAATTAAAATATGTAATATATTTTTTTGGGGAATTCAATACCCTACCTTTTTCCCCAACGCTTTATCCTGCTAATCCTTTTTCTATATTAATAGGCGTGATGAAAGTCTACGCTGCAATATTGGCATCCTAAAAATCCTTTCCATATTAACAGGCGTGATGAAAATCTACACCGCGATATAGGCTTCCCATTAAATCTATACATATTAACGGGCGTGATGAAAATCTACGCCGCGATATGGGCTTCCCATTAAATCTATCCATATTAACGGGCGTGATGAAAATCTACGTCGCGTTATGAAGTATCCGTGCTAACATCCTTTTTTTTTCTTTATTAGGTCTTAATAATATCAATACCGTTATTCTAATAACATTGAGAAATTATCAAATAACCACCGAGTTGAATAGGACCGTTGCCCATCCCTGGCTAGTATACTTAACTGTATAAGCCTAAAAGAGGCATTTACGTCATGGACGTAACAATACATATTCGATGTAAATTCATCATAAAAATTAAAAATTCTTTTTATAGTTTAGAAATTAAAAGGATTTATGTCAAAACTTTGTTTATAAATTAAAATATTCCCATTTGTAACTTATAAATTATAACTTTTTTATATATATGTATAACATTAAGAAGAAGATATACTCTTTTGTAAAAATATAAATTAATGCATACAGTTTTTAAAATAAAAAATTTGTTTAAATAATAATTGCACTGTACATAATTATATTGTTTTTATACATCAATTAGTTGTCTTTAAAAAATAATCCAATAAAAAATACCAAAAACTAATTAAATAGACAATAATAAAAGCTAGTAAGTATAAAGCTTTGTAGATGTCTTAAGTTTTATAAAAATTTATTTAAAAATTTATTATGAATAATTATCTGATCATTTTCTTACATTTACTAATAATAATAAATTATTTTAATGTTTATTTTTTCCTCGTAAAGAAATGAATTTTTAAAGAATAAATGTGTATATATGTAAAGTAAAGATGTAGATTGCTAATATTAAAATTTTTTATTAGAAATTATAATTACTTGTTCATTGCTAGAAAATATATCAAATGTTATTAAAATAAAATTTAAATATTAAAAATAAGAATTATCTTTTTTCGTAAATCATTAATTGTATGCTGATATGAAAAGTCGATTTTAGTGCTCAAAGAATTTCATTTTATTCTGCCTTTTAAATATATTATAATACAGCCAAAAATAATTTTTTGTGATAGATTCTTATGAGTAATAATAAGCTCTCTTACTAAAGTATAAGATAAACTTATATGTCCTTCAAATTTAGAAGGATTGCTAAAACTACCAGGGTTTGTCACGAAGATTTGCTGACCTATCATACTGGACGAAAATATACGTATTAATTATTAAAGAATATTCTAAACTAAAAAATTATTTGTTCTTATAACAAAAGTTATAAGATTGTATATTAGGACAAATATCTTTTTAATGTATATATAATGCATTTAGGAGCTAACGTACTCGCGATTTCCACACGATGTGCAAACCCACCGCGAGTATTAGCGTAAAGACAGTGGGTGATCCTCGAGTTACGTCTCGGTTTTCCCATTTCGGAAAAACTCTATTCGGGTTCCATGTAATGTTTTAATTATCTTTCGCATTCCTACGTGGATGTATGTAACATGGTTTACTTAGATTTCTTTCTTCCTTATTTTTCAATGATAGCGATGGCTTGTTCTCGGACTTTCTGATCGTCCCGGCCCGAATTGGGTCAACGTCGGACCGGGTTCTTATCGGGAGGAGGAAGCGAGATAAGACGAGATGAATAAGGACGGTGTATCTAGTAATGATTAATTAAATTTATTCACAATATTGCAAGAATATATTAAATAATGAATTATGTCGGTGGTTTATTATAAATACATCTTTACAGTAAATTTAATACGGTGTGCTTCTTACGGGCTACGGCAATACTTACCGAACGTATTACCGATGGATATTAAAATCAGTCCAGCGGTGAATATTCACAATGATTCGTGATGGCGGGTAACTCTACCGACGACTCTACGCGCGAATCTCGACTGCAAACAAATATAACAGAAGCCATATGCTGAAAGGCTGTACGATCGTAGGAGACCACCGACTTCCGAACTCGCGCTTATATGCGAGTTTGAACCTTTTATTTATTAAGGAAGGCTTTCCTTCCTTCGTTTTCTTTACACCGCCTAGCGGATAAAACATGCTTTCACATTCGCGGGGTCTTGTGGAGAGGTAGCCTCGTTTACCCTTTGCCCTCACAATCCATGGACAAATACTAGCGGCAGTCATAGCGCAAGAATGTCGCGCTTGTTCACGTAAGCTAAAGTCTAATACATAGCCGTAGTCTGACGTATAAATAAGGCTCCCCTCCATGGATCTATGCTTTCATTCACTAATCCGCATTCAGCATCCGCAATTTAAATAATATTATCACATATATCAGACACTTCAAATTTAGAAGAAAAAAATTGTAATTGAAAGTCTTCTAATGAAAATTCTAGTAATTTTAGTGGTATTATTTTCTTTATATGATTTGTTTAAGAATATTATCATTTTTCTGATTCAACATCAAAATTTTATTTCAATTGAGAAATCCTATAAGAAAATTTAAAATTCAGAATGTTCAATAGATGTGAACTTAGTATTGTAAAAAGTTATATACCTTGATCTTTCAATTTGGTTAAATAATAGTAGTCTATTCTAATTTATTGTTCAAATTATTTAATTATATAAATTTTAGATAGCAAGTTCAATTTTATTAATTATCGTAGTTTTGCAAGGGATATACTTTCTTTTAGTTATATATTATAAATGATGTAATATTCAATCCTAACTTCTTTATTTTCCCTCTGCTGAACTTTTACTTTGCTCTGCTTGCTGTCGGCAGAGGTCTCAGCGTAATTATAACGAGTTCTTTTAATTTTCTATACTTACTGGTGGCAGCTCGGTCTTTCATGATTCCTGATATTCCGGTCTGGACTAAAATTAAAACGTGTGACGCAATTATACTACTCAATTTCTTGAAATTGAGTTTGAAAGGGAGTTTTGAATATCTAATTATAATACTTTTTAATTATTCTTATTCATAGATTAATATTTCTGGTTACGATTGTTAGTCAAATAATAAGATTAAAACTGTAGTTTCTCTATTTTTTGGATTATATTCCTTAAAATAAAATATTTTAATTTGATTACACTACTTTTATGATAATTATTAAGATTCATCGAACTATATCAACTTATGCAGAAGACTGTCAATTCGAGATATTCAAAAAATATTAAATTTTAAATAAAATAACCAATAATTAAATGATACGTAAATTCAAATAAAATTTATTTATGATTATTAAACAAGTATTTTTATTTTCAATTTTATTCTTTTATCTATAAAATAATACTAATATGCCATTTACATTTATATTTCCTAAAATTTTTACCATATTGTAATTGTATTTCTTGTACAATGTTTCATTTGATAAGTGCAGCCTAGATGATTGTGTATAGAAATTTTTTCCTTCCCTTTCTTACTTAAACAATTATCTATTATTTTTATCAAGCAAAACGTTCTATAATAATATGCGTTTCATTTCGTATTTCAATAGAATCAACCAATATACTGCTACTCATTCGCCAAAGTACCAAAGACTCAACATAGATGACTAAGCGAATGTATGTGCCAATCGTTGAAAATTACAATTGTAGCGTGATATCAAATTTTTATAACCATAAGTATAATAATAGCTTAAGAAAAATCTCTTTATCTATTACTGTATTTATAGTAAAATGAAAAATATATAAAAATATAGATAAATAAAAATCAACAATAAAAATGGAAAAGGAGAGAGTAAATAGAAAAATTATAAATATATCAATCAAATACACATATTTAAGGAAAAAAATATATAAACAAATAAAATAAAAATTATTATTATAAAAAATGTTGTGAAAATATAATCAGTAATAACTGATTACTCTCTTGCTCAAATATACTGTATCAAATATTCTCAAAGGTACTGACTATTATCATTCACATATAAAAATCTCACAATAATATATAGTTACATAAAATATATATTTTTACTATTTATTTGAATTTATAATGCATCATACACACGTTCTAGTATTATTTATGATTTACTGGAATTACGGCTTACATTATTCTTGTTCATATTATAAAGTTAATGGAGTTGATAAAAATTTGGTATATCACAGTTTTGGAAGATTTTACGTGTTCAGAAGATTTAAAGAGCTACTAAGAGAAGTTTATTTATATTTAATAAATTAGTTGAAAAAATTGTAATAAATAGAAAGACATAATGATGAACTGAGAGTACAAAATACGAAGGTAAATAAAGATAAAAAATACTACTTTTACATTGTCTGCTGAAAAAGAAAGTAAAATTAGACGAACAAGATATTTCAGAAACTTCTAGAAATTTCTATAATTAGACATTTGATTTATTACCGACATCGATATACATCATTCATATTCAATGGAAGAGTTTGTAATTTTTATAGAAACACATCAATCACAGTATAGTCAGTTTTAAGAACTTACTTAATAAGAAATAGGTATTCCAAATAGATCACGAGTATATTATTGGAATATCGGTTTCATTTTCATAATTTAATACTTGTATATGAAAATGTATCCACAGACAGCAAGAAAGAGACAAAGATATCTGCTGAGATGTGTATGCATACTGTATAATGTAAAACATTAAGAAAGATAGTAGAGATATTATGTAGTAGAAATATTTATGACTTAAATTTCTTTCCTTTTTTCAATTTTCTGGTACTCTTTCTGTTTACAAAAAAGAATAAATATAAATAAATAAAAAAAATTAATAATTATGACGAAGAAATCAAAACAGCATATTATTTTGAAAAATTATTTTAAAAAATTATTTTATTGTTGTGATATTAGAACTGTGAGTACGTACTAATAAGAAAGAAAAAGAATGAGAGAGTGAGAAGGAGTAGAGAATACGTATGTATATTTGCGTATGTATATAATTTATATTTTTTAAATGCATAATTTTTTTTATTCCATTGTTACTTTAAATAAACATGAACTCTAAATTAATATGAAATTAAAATAAATTAAACAATAAATTCGAAAAAGAAGAGAATTATGTACTGTTAATGAAAAAAACTTTTTCTGTTTTTATTTATTTTGTTTACTTTAATATTATTAACAGTTAGATAATATTCTCACTTGAATTATTATTTTGTATAATACTGAAGCTATATTCATATATTATATATGTCATATAATTATTTGACTTTCATATAAAGTATTTCGTATAAAAGTATTAATTTACTTTGTATTATTTATTTATTTTTAAGTTCAAAAATATATATACTTTATACAGTTATGGTTTGTTTTGATAGTATATACAGAAATGCATAAAGTTACATTACAACATAGTACTAAATCTGTAATCGGAGTATTTGAAATTTCGAAACAGACTCACGTAGAAAATATTTGAACAGATTCATTCTCGAGTTTCAAATAAGATACACTGAAGAATTCTCTGTATAATAGAACAAGTTGGATAACTGTTGGATAATAAATAATACACGAACGTAGTTAAAGAAATTTTCAATTATTTTATCATATCATTATTCCAATTTTTTGAGCTGCACGATAAGTGAAGCAAAATAACGGAAGCTATTCGTACATGTAAATTTATGACCAACAGGTTGTTGAGTCGAAAGCAGATGGTTGTAGATGTCCTGCATGCAGGTCAACCCTCTGTAAGGAAAACAGAAATTCGTGAAAAGCTTGCTAAGATGTATAAGGTAACTCCAGATGTAGTATTTGTATTTGGTTTTCAAACAAATTTTGGCGGTGGTAAATCCACTGGATTTGCCCATATTTATGATACTCTAGATTATGCAAAGAAGTTTGAACCTAAATACAGGTACCAGTGACATGGATTGTATGATAAACAGAAGCAAACAAGCAAACATTTTAATTTCAAATGTTTTAAATAAAAAAAGTTTAAAAAATTAATTTTAGTTAAAATATAATCGTTCAATTTACATTTTAAAAATACTACTAATTCTTAATAAATTTGTGATCATTGTTTCATTTTAATAAAATATTTATACTCTTTTTAGTATTTGACATATAAACAAATAATGTATTTTTTGTTTCTAAAAAATTATTTCTTCCATATAGAAATACTTCTAACTTAGAATGAAGTTACAATTATATTTGAAAATATAATTGTATTAAATGTTTTAATGTACCTAATTTTACTTGAATTAAATTGTTTTTTTAAATAAATAAAATAATTAATTATAACATTGGAATATTTATTCCATTTTTGAAATTTTGTTCTTGTCTTTATAGGCAAATATGAAGTTCTATAAAATTTAAATTTTAAATAAACAGTATATATTTCAAACTCAATAGTGCTAATCAAAATCCATAACATGAATCATAAATAGAACGCAATTGTGTATCTTTAATTTCCTAGAATTGGTATAATGAATTATTAGGAGATATTAAAGTGGTTTTTTTAGTTAAAGATTTATATACATTTTAGACCACTGCTTATTATCTTCTATTTAATTAACTTACTTATACCATCATAACATGTTTTTCATTCGGAAATTTTTCATTAATGTCATTAATATTCAAATCGAATATTCACAACTTTTGTAGGATAGACTGTTTTGTATTTAATAGGATATTCATCATACTAACATTTTTTCACTTAGAAATATGAATATAATAATATTTACTTAAAATATTTAGCACTTGAACATTTGAGATAACTAATAGTACTTGGTTTATATCTGATCTTCTAGTAATTATAATAATGTACTAAAAATTAATATATTTCTCGTCTGTAACCATATCAGCTCATTAAAAATATTTAACGTCAAGAATTCTGAAGAAAATCATCATAAAAATATTTTTTAAGAAAGAATGATTGATCATCTTATCATTAGAGAACATTTTTTGACAATATACCTTTTACCTAATAATATTTTCATATATTTTTGCAATCTTTAATGATTAAGTAGTATACTTCTATTGATATAATGAATTCTAAATTTACAAATAACTATTTTTGCTCGAGAAAAAGGAAGCTTCATAAAAAATGAAACTCATTTATGTACATAACTTAAGGACTATAGAATTTAAGTATATATGACTGCTTATTAAGCTATTATCAGTTTTTTTTTCAATGAGCATAATGCTTTTTATACAGTTTCAATTTTTTTATATAATCTTAAAGTCTATATCTAATAATTTATAATATTAGATTAATACTGAATTTAAATATCTCTATCTATTTAGTTCTTTACTTATTTAACATAAATTTATTTAAGATCAATATATATAAATGAAAAGCTCTTATCTATAGAAACATATGTTAATCGCGCAATAAATCTCATTATCATTAAAATAAATAACATATTGGGAAAAATCAAATAACACGTGAAAAACACAGTTAAATAAAATTATAGCAAACATTATAACTGGTGGAGCGAAACCTCTTTCTAATGGAGATACGTCACGCGCTTCTGTTAATACGTGTTAACACACAAAACCATATAAGTGTAGTGTAAACATTTGAGTATACGCGTGGCGGCTTCCAAACGTAAAGCTGCAAAGCCGAACACTCCCTTGATGAACTGTGAGCATGCGTAACTCACATTATGAGACCGCTCTAGATCCCAACTAGACAGGCAATAGTTCGTTACGCACTCGACCTGACTCCGTCATCAACACATACTCTCCCAATTGTGAGCAATAACCATTCTCGAAATGGTCACGTCTTCTGTAAAATCATAGCATAAGTCAAAATAAATCTCACTTTATGCATACTTGTACAAGCAGGTATGCACAAAATCATTGCCTATGTAACAAAAATCTGCCACCAATGTAAAGAATAGTAAAGAAACACATTTAATTGCATGCCGTGATTGGAATGACGGTGCTTTCGAATAAACTTTAAGAAAGATACTAAAATCTTTCAAAGCAGAGAACATCCATCACATCACGGTCAGAGACCTAGGACATCAGACTCCAACTTTATCCTCTTCGGCAGCTACGAAGAGAAAATAAACACTTAATTAGCTCTTTTGAAGGTGATCCAAATTAAAACGTAAGATACTAATGTGCCTCACTCACTAGGAGCAGCCAAACTGCCATTCTCAGGATCATCCCCCCCTGATAAGTAAGATAAGTAAGATAAGTGATCAGAGTTGAAGATGGGTTCAGAATATGAGAATATTCGGCCTTACATAAAACTATAAAATAGAAGCAATAATGAAACACATATTTACAATTAGTAAACTTTTAAATCCATTCCGAGTAAAGCCATATTTTAGTATTTGAGATATTAACTATTTACTTAGTAGATATAAAAAGATTATTACATAATTTAAGTAATAATTATAATAAACTATTATATTGACTTAAAGAAGAACTAACGTTAGAAATAATATACATTAAAATACAGAATGATTTCTCGTAATACATTATAATATTTAACATCTCACACAGATTTTGTGATAGTAAGTATTTAATAATACTGATTAATTATATTATTCATTTTATTATTAATATTATTTATTGTATTATATTATATAGTAACTAATAATAAGACGTAATAAATTTTAATAAAATATTTAATATTAAAACTAATAAGTAATTGTAAAAAAGTAAAATGGGAGAAATAAAATTTGTTAAGCTTTTTTTGTTCGTTTAATCTGAAAAATTTAGATAAGGGTATACTTTCAAGGTAGAGAAATCAAAATACAAGAAAGGAATGTATTCATCAGGCCATGTATCATGTACTTAGTGAAACATTCCTTAGCAAAATCTCATTTCACAAGAATACTCGAAGGAGGTAGTAACAGGTCACTTTAAAAATAAATACTAAACATAGAAACAATAAAAATATCATATATTTTTTATACTTACTTGTATAGCCTCATTTGATATCATTTTCTTTTATAATATCCAGATCCAGAATTAGAATAAAAAAATTTAAAATATGCATTATTTGTTCTACATTTAAGTATGTCATTATTATTTCTTTATGAATTTTGTAATTTAATATAAATATAATGAGATTTTGCTGATTTTTATCATATAAGATATAAGATAATACTTATATAAGAATAGAGCTGTCGCCTATAACCGTTATATGAATAGAATAAGATTACTATCATCATATATCCTTTTTATATTTTCTACATTATTAACTATTTAATTTCATATTTATATTTATAGTTTAAAAAATGTAAATATCCATTTAAAAAATATTTTGTTCATTCAATATCGAACAAAAAATTAATTTATTTTATAGAGTATATCAATCATTTTAGAAATCTGCGTGGTAATAAAAATGGATAAAGTTTATAATTATATACGGTAGCAACGGTATACTTAAATAAATACTGTTAAAAGTTTAATATTTTGCAATTTCAATTACACATTTTATGTTTAATTTATGTCTTAAAATTTTGCTTTACTTAGATCATACTATATTATAATTTATATAAATTAATTAACAAATTTAGTAAATCTTATATCCTATTTTTAAAAGATAAAGTTCAAGAGAAAAGTCAAAGGTAAAGGAATTATGAAAAAGTAATATAAAAAGAAGATATGATTTAAATATTCAAGATAGCTTTTGTTGCTTTAATAAGAAAAGAAGATAGTATATTGAATATTAAAAAAAATTGTAACATATATTTTACAAAGGGAGTAAAAGAAATATAAATATATGGAAAATAAAGCATTTTAAAATTAGGTATACAACTATTTAGGTATACAACTATTTAGGTATACAACTACTTAGGTATACAATTATTTAGGTATACAACTATTTAGATATACAACTATTTAGGTATACAACTATTTAGGTATACAACTATACCTAATTTTCAAATGCTTTATTTTGATGTTGATTAATATTGAATGAAAAATACATTCGTTATTTTATCGCCTAAAGGTGATCAATGCTATGATCGCATAATATGGTTTTAAGCTGTAAGGTCATGTTTCTGGCATAAGAGGCATTTCTCGTAATATTACGAAAAACTAAAATACGATGCAGTTATAGAATTTAAAAGACTGGGTTCGTCAGTAAATCGTTGATACCGCACAAAACACATCGAGCGTGTCCAAATTCTGCGACCTTTGCGGATTAAGCCAGAATATATTATCATTGCAAAATACGCAAAGTGGAGTAAATTGCGTCTTTGCATATCATTAACTGCATGCGAGTTGTATGTGAAATTTTATAATTATTCCGGTGTGTAGTGAATCCAAGAAGAAACTACAGTCATGTATGTATAAATTACCCTATCTGCACGACCTCAAAATGAATATTTTTCCATCATTCGATTTTTCAAGATTTCTTAAAAATTTAATCCTTTTTATTTCTTTTCTGGGTACATATGATCCACGTATTTGTTATCACAGTGTTGCCTCTGACAAATCTAAGAATTACAGTAATTTTTCAGTAATTTAAAAAGCTATTTCACTTAAATAAGTGACTTAAATGTAACGAAACATCAAAAGTTATTAAGCAAGTCCGACCTATCAACCGATAGAAAGATCTCCAAATTTTATTAGCACCTGTTTGGAACTACTTTTTCGATTCTCTATTTTAATAGAGGTCTGTAATGTTTACTAAAATATGTCAAAAACAATGTATTGATTTAAAAGTAGCGGCGTAATAAAATTTATGCATAGCCTTAAACCACTGCTGATTTATCTCTTACAATTTACATATACATTATAATTTACATTTTAATATTATAAAAAGAACAACAATGTTTTTAATACGAAATATATCTAAACTTATTTATTAAGAAATACCTAAAATTTAAATTAGTATTTAGAGGAGACGAATTTTAAAATCATCAAAAATACCAAATCTGTTATTAACTTTAAAGCCAATCCTATGTTCCTAAAAAGGGTAGATAATCTCTGGTAGGCCTCATTCAATCGGATAGAGCCAGTGAAGGAAATGCAAAATCAACTATTGATCTGCCTTTGTTGTGGAGATTACTCGATATATACGACAAGGATATCCACCATGATGTAAAGTAAGAAATTGCTACGACCATAACGACTTCATATTCTGTTATCTATGGTTTTCCTATGGTCATTTACTAACAAGTCTCTCTTTAATGGTGACTTTTCGGTAATTAAGTTAATGAAATATAGAGCGTCTGTGCATATATTTTTTATATCTTCCGAATTTATCATCATCACTAGTGCCTTTCGTCAAATATGAATTCTAAGACTAGAAGCGTCTATGACCTCTGTTATCTAACGTATTGCTTTGAAGCGTGTTTGACCGTAGATGTTCTGAATTTTGGAACAATGACTCTTACAACGAAACGTTTGTATAAACTATATGCACAACGGTCATGTTGATTGCGGTAAAACGCATAGTGGCCACGTGTAGGCTACCATCATGTACATGTACGTAGACCAACTATCGCGACGTCAAAGCATCTGTAGCGTCGTACATAATATACCGATCGCCACACCACTGGACAATCGAGCAATACAAGTACTGATGTGAGGCGCGTAAGCCAGAAGGTATGAGTACACCAAATATACAAATATATAAAAAGGATTCCGTGTATTGAAACAATATCAATCGCCAGGCACCCACTCATCCTTACGTACCAATAATCTAAACTCATTTCCTTTAGGTTTTCTTTAAATTTTAATAATTTAGCGGTAAAATTTTTGGTATTAAAATTAAAAAAGAATTAAATGTAAGTAATTGCAGTTTTCTCAGGTCGAGATAGCTAAGGCTATTTCACTATCATGTCTAACAATATCAAGAAATCAAGTACATTTAAAGTCAAAATACATTTTGTATAAAAATAGTAATGTCACAGTTTTCTTAGATTGTTGAAATTATAACAAATCTTATTCTATTACATATTTCTTTCTATACCAGTAACTTCAACAATTTTACTTTTTTTACAATAGATTATAATTGATAATATCTTTGATAATAAAATTACTATGCTTTACAACAAAAATTTATAATATTTTTAATTTAGAATATCCGTAGCTCTTAATAATAAATCAAAATTGTTTCAAAATTATTTATACTGTTGAAATAAGATGTATACTACGTGAAATATACTAAAATTATCGTTAAAGAATTAAAATAAAAGATGTCTAAATATAAAAACAATTATTTAATTCGCACAGTCTCCTTTAAAATCTAGCAGAAAATAATCGTATTGTTAACCAACAAAAACTACACCCTTTAGCCAATAGATATCCAAAATTTTTTTCGCTACCCAAAAAGTATCACAAAAAATGTATATTGGGTAGATATATAAAATATTTAAAGTATACGCAGGACATACAATTACCAATTCACAACACATGGTTCTATACTTTCTTTTTACACGTCTCACACTCATACAAGCATAAGTATACGTTCCTGACCATATAAAGCAAAAGCTGCCATTGTAGGAAAACCCTGATAATAACAATTTTTCTTTTTTCCGATTACATTATTGACTCTCTTTCCCCTAAGCACCGAGTGAATATAAAAGTTAAAACTCTCTCTTTAAGTTTAGCTTCTTACACTCAAAGGAACTCTGCTAAATAATTAAGTGTTTAATACTTTTTTCTACTTCTTATTAATATAATTCAGAAATTTACAATAATAAAACTGATTCATAAAAGCTATTGTTTATTGCCAATGTTGATGTATTTTACTTTAATTTACTTTAATAGTTTGTGTCCTGAAATAATTCTTATTAAAAATTTATTAGAGACCAATAAAACAAATAAAATGTCTTACATAAGTTGCAAGGTGAATATGTTCATAGAAAGATTTTTCAACTTAGCGTCAATGAGAATGAGAATAAAATAATTATTCTAATCCTTTAATATTAATTTTTTATAAAAATCTATATAAATAATTTTAGAGCTTGAACTTTCTAGTTTATAAAAAGATAAATAATTATTGAGTAATACTTTTTAATAATTTTAATAATTTTAAGATTTTAAGATTAAAAATATATTTCTATAGAAACACATATATATTATGAGAAAAATTACAAAGTAAAACCTGTAATATATATTAAATGTATTTTATACGACGTATTAATAATCATACATGTCCGATGTAAGAAATTTTCGGGTAAGGTAAATTAATTCTCATATATAACCACAAGCGATATATAGTCTCTATTTATATTTGTTCACATGTTTTCTTACGATACAATGGAGAATATAAAAATACTATATCATGTAAATTAATTATTCTTAATATTTTAAGGAAATTGTAAATATAAATTCAGTATTTATAAATATATCGATTTCAATGACAATAAGAGTTCATTTTTAAATAACAATAAAAATTAAGTATAAATTGAATATAATTACAATATTATCATAAGATTGTTATATTATGTTTCTATTATAAGAATTCATTTTCCTACCGGGCAACAACAACTCCACACTAATATATTACGCATTTTTCAAAAGTGACAAAATTCATAAACAATTATATTAGCAATCAGTATATACAACAATGTTCTATAATATTCTCACATTATTTAAAACGAAATCATTCTATTCAGCCTTAATAAAGAATTTAGTTTTCTAAAACAGCGTGCAAAATAAAAATACATTCATAATCACCTTATAGATTTTATAATTCTCAATTAATAACAGCAATATTAGTAATCAAATTTAATAAGGCACAAAAATTATTATAAAGAAAGATTGTTTTCTTTCATATACAATGAAAAAACATAAAATATTTATAAAGTATCATATATCAATTTATAAGCTATTTTTGTAAGCAATAATTAATTGTATAACTGACTGTATAACTCTTATTTAAGAGTTTTCGCCAAAGTTACAATTTCGTCTGTTTAAAATAAAATCACATTCAACTTTTTAGTAAAAAATTCTGAAGAAATCTGTAACTTTTTGAAGACAAATTTTTTCATAGTTATATAAAACTATTTTTTTATATAAATAATCTTTAATTACTATACATGAGTTTTAGAAAATAAATTTGATAGGAGAAAAAGTTTTTCTCTTTTAAAAGAAAGAAAAAGTTTGATATCTAAATATGCGTACCCATGTCTGATTTAACAGGAATGCTTTCTAATTGATATATAATAGTTCAACATATTAACTATTATATATCTTTTTTATAAAAATACAGATTTATTCTAAATCAGTAAACATACGTATATTAATTGATAACTGATAAAACTAATATATTATGTCTGTTTCCAATATATTAATAATTCAATATTTTTAGTTAAACAAAAATTTAAGTTGCTAAAATTTATTCATACACATATTTAATTAAGAAACGTAAACACTAAATCGTTATTATAATAAATAGAAACTTTTTACAATTTTAATTAGATCTTCTATGTTTCATATACATAAATAAATATAATGCAGCCTGTTTTTCAATATGATTCAAAGAATAATATTCTATAATTTATATTCTTTTAATATATGGTGAACAAAATTTCAAAAAAATATAGTTCCCATCTTGGTGATCATTTTTATTAGATTAGTTATTTGTAATAAGAAATCTATTCATAATCTTATTAATAGAAATAAATATCTAAAATCTTTAAGAAAATTTAATATATTGAAAGATAAAAATTATAACATTTCTTAATAAGATGAAGAATTAATTTGCAAAACTATTCATCATGAAAATTGTATACAATTGATAAATTTATAAAATATAATAATAAAGAAGCTACATATTTTAATTGGAAGGCTGTCGCGTTCTTTTAAAATGCAGTATCATAATTTTCGACAATAGAGTACATAACTCAAGATATAACTTTTTATCGTATTGCTTTTCCATAAAACCAGTATTTTATAACGTCAAAAGACCATTTATACACCGAATTATATTTATTGATCTTATAACTACAGATTACTAAAATTCTTTTAAAACATCTTGTACGTACATTATGTAATCTAACAGTTATTTTTCATACATTTCATATAAAATAAATAAATATTTACGTAAGTAAATATATAAAATGTTTGATTTTTATAAAAATTAATAATTATAAATCAGAAAATTTATCAATAGGGTAAAGTAATATTCAATTAAAAGAGTAAGAATCTAGTTTCTTCTCTTCATTGTGTATCCAATAAAATATCTTACCCTCACGCCACATTTCTCATAGTACTGTTTCTCCTCAATAGCTATATTTTCAATTTATAATTACACAGCAGAATTAACTGAATCTTTATATGCTTACTTAGTTCTATTGTCATCAATAATCAATCTTTCATCCACCAGAGTATCTACTATGATAATTAAAATACAATTTCTCCAATAACCAACTAATCGAATTAGTTAAACGCCAAGAACTACATTTTCAAAACTAAGAGTTGGCATTGCAACTGTGTTAGTGTTTCTAATAGTAACGAGATAAGACTTTATGTACATTGCATTTTATACATATTATTGCAAACATTAATGTAAATGATGAATGTATTCTTGTATTAATATATATTCTTATAGATATTGGTGTGTAGATAAATTTATGTATACCCTTGAACCAGCTTTTTTAGTATGAGAAATTAAATTGTGTGTAGAATCTTAAAATTTACTTTTAAATTTAACATTAATATATATAACTACACGATTCTTCGTAACATTAAAAATATTTTTAATTATTATTAATATCATTCTAAGATTATCAAGAGTTTATATTAGTTCATATTTTTAATAAAAAATAATAATGTACTTCTTCTAAATTATATTAAAAAAGTAGGATGTAATTTAAAAAATTCATTAAAATTCCATTAAATTAAAAAAAAAAATGAATGGAACAAAGTTCTTAAACTGATAATTATTTTATGATATATATTATATATTATATGTAATATTTCGTTAATAATAATTAAATAAAAAACAATCCAACTTTCTTTAACATTTTTAAAGTTAAAAATAGAACTATTCAAATCGAACGTACTTAAATAATTACTATAGAATTTAATTTACAAGTAAAACAAGTAAAGGGCGTTTGATTAATTTAATTGCAAAAAACATCTATTGATAAATAAAATTAAAATATAAGTATTGAATATACTTATAAATATTTAAAAGAAGCAATTAAAAATAAAATTAATTAACGAATGTCTTTTAATAATAAATAATTTTAGTATTCTTGCTTCACATTAAAATGAAAAACTTACGGTTTTTCCCATATTCAAATACGCATTACGCATACTATTACATGCATTCATTTTATATAAATAATAAATATTTCTTTAGTTTCAGTTTTCATATATTTTTTAATTTATGCTATTATTATTATTAGACTGAAAAAATAAGAAATAAAAATGAAATTGAAAGCTGTTTAAGCAACGTTTTTAAAGTTTTACAGATCGTTATTGAAATTAAAAGAACGATTTCATAGCAAATATGAACAATATTTTTCTACAAATATAACTGTTAATATCATGTTTTTTTAATTTTTGTAGTCGAATTTTGAATAACTATTTATAAATACTATTCTTTTAACAACTGTATTGATTATTTTTCTTATATAATTATATTATAATTTTATATTATTTACTTATTTAATCAACTACATCAATTAATATTTCCACACCTAATTAATTGAAGTAGTAGTAAGATAATAAGAATTGTTTTAAAAATAATTAAATTAAATTAGAATTTATAAATACTTTTATCAATCATAGTTTCACTTTTTCTATGACATTTTCTTCCACAGTAAAAAGTTTAAAAACTCACGACTCGCAAAAGTAATTCTTTAAAAAAATATTTTTCCTCGTGTATTAATTAAAATTATAAATCTAAGAGTAGAGTAGAAAGCTCCAAAAAGTTGTTTTTGTGAAATGAATTCTTCTCTGAAATGCTTTCAGAACTGATCACAAATTCTGTATGTCGAGCAAACTAGTTATCTGCGAGCGATGAAAGCAAAGAATAAAATAAACAGAGACAAATAAAGAAAAAAAAGTTGACAAGTAGAAGTAGTAACCTTTCATAGTAGAAATATCATTAGAGTGGTTCAACTAGAGTTAAGTCACTACTACAAGAGATAATATCGATTTTAAAACTTCTTTCTCTTCTTTTTCAGTTTTATAACTTTCGTTTATTTCCTGTTACATTTCTTCAATTATACAGATTCTTCGGTCTTCATCAGCTTCTTTATTTTATGTTTTCTTTCAAAATTAAGAAATTAGACATGCTTACTTTTAGTTTTAATTTTTATTTAATTATTATAAAAATATATTTACTTTTATAAAATAAATAAATATATTACGATATTTTTTCAAATTGTATAATAAATTATTAAATTTAGAAAGAAATTTAACTATGAACGTTATAATCATTATTATGAGCTCTATTATAATTCACTATTTTGAGTTTTAAAAATATGTATCTACATTTATTTAAATTGATCGATATTATAGTGTATGCTATTTCTATCAATTTAATGATTTTTATAGTGTTAATATTTAGTTTGAAAATTGTCATTATAAAGATTTTAAATAATCATTTATTTAAAGCAGATTTATCGTTAATCTTATAAAAAGCAAACTATATTTATAAAAATATTGAAATAAAAGAATGAATAATTGCAAGAATTTATGAGTTTGTACAATTGAGACATCAATTATCGATTGATATCTCAGATATCAGATATATATCAGATATCATAATATATCAGATATCAATTGATAAAATATATTATCAAAAGATAATTTAAATGTATAGTTTTATATATCCACTATATATATTTATTTATTTATTTATTCTATAACTGCGCAGCTTAACTAGTTCTTCGTGAACTCTAACAAACAATCTTGTATTCCGTTCTTTTAAAGAAATAAGCTTTTCAATTTATAAAAATAGAGCTTTATCACTGATTAATTCTTTTAAACTTTTACTTTTCATTTGTGAATATAGTTTTAAGACAAATCTTTAATATTTTATTCTTAGATTTATTTTTAAACATATTATGTTGCATTTTATTTCCCTCTATCTAATTCGAACTCATTCTACCTTATTGTTTCTTTATCTATCATTAGTGATAGTAGGTTATTTTACGATTCCTAGATCAGGCTATGACCAACTTTATTTACTTCCATGCTAATGATCTCAACTACAGTGCATAGTAGAATTAAAGTAGCGAGACAGAAAGAGAAAGACACAAAATAGATTATAGTAGGTAATAAAAGAACGTAGAAGGGAACAAAAGGGGAAAAGGAAGAACCGATAAACCTAGAAAATTAGCTAATATTACAAATCAATTTCAAGATATAGATCCAATTAGATCTATATTCAATTAGATAAAATAAATAATTCTTAATATTGTATCTTATTTTTAAATTAACATATGACAGAATATTCATCTTAATGCTCTTAATTTTCTCTCTTGTGCATATCGGCACAATACAAGTACGAAGATTGGGAGAGAATCAAGAAGAAGGAAGAACAACGCCATGATTAGAGTAGTATTGATTCTCCAAATCATATAAATAGACGCGCAAAGTGCAAAAAGAGAAATGAAAAGGAATTCCAGAGAAGAGGAACAAACTATCAATACACTAAGGCATTTAACATTGCCTCTTCTGGCAGCTATCGGACCAACAACAAACACTAAAGTCTGTTGTTAAACTCGTCCTGTTAAATCGCAGATAGCAGGACGAGGACTGTAAAGATACTGTTTGACAAGACCTTTTCGAAAATCTCACCTTCCCGACCTTTCTAAATATGCTTTTAAAACTATAAGAGTATAGTGCTTAATAGCAGACGGTATTTCCGAATAGCATGGTTAAAACCAACTTATTTCATTGCCATCGTTATTGACTCATCATTGCAAAGTTAGAATTTTATAAAATATTTATAATTCCATTTAATTGTATATGGGCTTTAAGTTGAGGAGATAGTAAATTTTTTTATTACATAAATCGTTATTGTATAGAAAGTAAAATATTTTCTTTCATGAACGCCCTAATAAAAAAAGTTAATATTAAATTAAAAATTAAATCTATCTGACAAATAACATAGCACGAATAGTCTGCTTATATCAATAAATACATGTATTTCTGTTCATTTAATATTTATTTTAAACAGCATTACAAAGCCTTATATAGTTAAATATCTGAATTTAAATAAAAATTAAATAAAAAAAATTTAAATATCTTGCAAAGAATTAAGAGATTTATATTATCTAAAAATACGCATATTAAATATAAACCAATTCAAGCAGAAAAAATATATATTATAAGATTTATTATAAATAAAATATAGTATATTTTTCACAAGTTTTGTATTACTATTTTAGCAATACTATTATGATATATGCTTAAAAATTATACCATCAAATTTTTAATAGAAATATAATATTATATAAGTTATTCTTAAGAACTGCCTTTATTTCTCTACGGCAAAAAATAAGATTGTTAAATATACATTAAGTAATTAAGGAGTTATAAAAAGTAATCATTAATAATCAAAGCTATATTTTAAGATATATTCGAATTTTTTATACATTCATAATATTTTAAACGCAGTAACGTTTAATTTATAATAATTAATATGTAATAATAATTGATTATCACTACAAATTTTAAAATGATTAAATAAAATCGGTTTTTTCCATTTCATTTTTATAAGAACACATACAAGTATATTTTACTTATTAAAAATTAGTTTTTATCTGCAACAAAAATCCCTTTTCGCGTTAGACTATATAGTACAAAACTACGACACAATACCAAAAAATAAAACGCAGTTGACGCTGCGCCAAGAAACGAAAAAAATTATGTATAGCGCATAAGGCCGCTGAGCACAGTCGAACGAGCGCCTACGAGTACGAGTGAGAGGCATGAATGACTGACAGAGTAGGCACGGACTACGGATGCGCGATCGGACTTCGCGATAATCAAGCGCGAAGATCGAATCGAGTTGCACATATAAGTCTCCTGGGGTAACAGCAGTTTGTTGTGCCCATTCCGAAAACCGTAATTCGTGTGGTGTTCCCCAGGGTGTCGTGATTGGCGCACACACCGACCTCGAGTGTATATTTTTCAAATCGTCATATTAGCCATTTTTAATATTGTATGAATTTCTATTTAATGTTGAATTAATAATATATTACATTTAAAATTTTTACTAAAACGTGTATGATATTAAATTAGGAACTTTGACTAAATCATATGTATTGTGGATTATAACAAAAATGTATTTTTAAAAGAAAATAAAATTCTATCATATAAATGTTATTATTTTTATTTTTGCATCAATACTTTATCTTTATAAATAAAAAATTTTATTATAAAATACAAATGATAGATTTCAATGAAAGAAAGAAAAACTAGTATTATTTTTTCATGTTCATTCTAGATAAATAAAATGAATTTCATACATTTATATTTTCCAAATTTCTAATTATAAAAATAGTGACAATTTTATAATACAATATCTACTAATATGTAGCAGATGAGATTCAAACAAGGAGTGCCAGAGATGAAGAGTGAATAAATATATATTTTGATATAACATTTGAATTTTAATCTTTGCATAACATACGGGATGACTATCATTTTAAGTTAGTGTAATATTGAACCCAGAATCCTACTGCTGCCTGACCAACGTACGCAATGAATAATAGAAAAATTATTTTATAAAACTAAATTATTTTATAATTAAATTCATAAAATTCTTTAAAATTAATGAAAATATATTTGATATAATGATTTGACGATAATAACATTTCTATGTATCTTTATAATAAATTTTATAAATTATAAAATATACGTATGATCACATATTATTTATAACGTTATATATAATATAACCTTGTAAATAATTTAAAATTATATATTTCTAAAATCGATTATTAATAATACTCGATTATTAATATAATCGAGTATATTAATAACAATATTTATAATATACTCGTAGAGGATAAAAATTCAAATATAAATAAATATTATTTGTCATCATATTAACTCTCCTAATCCTGTATTTATTAAGTGAGTATCTCAGACTATCTAATATTTATAAACCACATACTGGTCGTATTTGCATTATTATTACTTTTCGCATTCTTCGAAGAACATTGTTGTATTTTTGTTGTAATAATACTGTTGTGCTCTTTTAAGGACATGCAAGCAACGACAGTATATAATATTTAAATATTTTTCATTTAATATTGTCAATATATATTACATAGATTTAACAGCTTTAAATCTGTTCTATTTAATAGAATAATGTTATTTTATCTATTTTATAATTAATCTAGACAAAAAAGTTGAGGTGTATTTTAAAATTTATCTAAAGATAATCTTTTTAATTTTCGTCTACCTAAAAAGATTTTTATCGGAGAGTGACATAATTATTTTTTAATTTACTCAAATTAAAGCTGCTGTATTTTATTTTATTTCATGTCAAATTTATTTTAATGAAAATGATTTCATTAATCTGACAACGTTAGAAAATCGAATAAAATGAAATTCATTTATCTCCTAATTCTAAAATTGTATATTTTCCGATGTATTCATATATTTCATTACAGTTATTTGAAAGTAATTATAGTCGAGTATTGTTTTTTCAAAAACTTTATTTTGTATTAAATCTTTTTATCTCGTTTTATAAAAATAAAATTTTAATAATGTAGTTGTTAAAGGCTATCAGATCACTATTCGTATATAATATTTTATATATGAAACTCATTTTCGTAGTTTCATTTTTATATATTTAGCTCTATTACGAAATACTTAAATGTATTAAAATGTTATTCTTTCCTTAAAATTTTATTTTATAAATTTATACATTGTTAAGTTGTTCTATCTACCTTACCTTCTTAATGATCCCTTTTAATGCATTCATTCTAATGAAACTCTGAACTAACTCTCTAAACAAACTTACATAATAGCATTATTTTATTTTATTTACTGATCACTCGTACGGAGCATTCCAACTACAAATAAAGAACTATTTTACCACTGAAAGTTTCTAACCATGAGAAATTCATGAACTACTTATTTATATATTCCCAGCTTACTCTCAGCTCAAAGTACGTCGACGTGCTATGAAGAGGTGACAGAGGACTTTCAAGCTGCTTTTATAATTATGGTCATATTTATGCAATCATATTTAAAATAAAAATTTTGTAAATATAAGAAAAACTATTTTCGTATTAAATTTATAAAGTATATGATAAAATATTATCGATATTCTAATAATATTATAATTAAATATTAAACAAATTTTAGTGAGGCTTACTAAATTAATAAATTACTGAAGAAATTATTCAGCAACTATAACATTCTTTCTCTTACTAATATTCTTATTAATATTTACTAACTTTTATTAACTCTTATTAATATTCTCTTATTTATATTGATATTTCATTCTGTATTAAGACATGTCAAGTTATTGTTAAAATTCATAGGCATTTATATTTAGAAAATAATTCGTTAAATAGAATAATAAATATAATTTATAAATTAGACATAATATCTTTAAGATAAATCCATATTTTTCAAGAAAATTCTAAAGCATTATGTGTATTTTAGCATATTAGTAAACATTGAAAAAAATAATTTTTTATTGACGCATATTTAAAGGAAATTTTCTGAAATGATCGAGACTTCATTTTAAAAATTCTATTTCCTTTCAAAAGTTTATAACAAATGTTTATGATACTACCTCGTGATAACTTTCTAATCAAATTCTAATCAAATTTTAATTATATATAAATTATATATACCTAAACAAATTGCAAAAAATATAACTTATTGGATTGTTTCTCTCAAAAATTTTTTTTATTAATTTACATTTAAATTTATTAATAATAAATAATAATTTTATAATAATAATAATAATAATAATAATAATAATAATAATAATAATAAATTTATTAATAATGAAATTTATTTTTTATTAAGTATTTTTATTCACCTATCATTCTTAGTAAGATTGTGGTATCTTTCTTACCTAAATACCACCTAAAGGTTACCGAAAATGAAGCTGTTGACGTTGGTGCTGTGCATTGGTTGCAATTCGGCGATACTTTCTCAACGTCAAGAAGCTCCAGGAGTCATACTTTAATGATTTTCAGGAAACATCGTATCTCCGGTTACTTTGCGTCTCGAAGATTCTGTTGCTCAAACCATGGACCTACAAACATTTACACATGTCGGCATGAACGAAACAAAGAGGAAATAACGTACACCAGAGGTTTATATCTTCGATATTTATGCTATGTATGTATGGATGCTTACATTTGTTAGTTTTATGTACATTCGGTATGTATTAAAACACAAAAAACCATTGTTTATGTTAACTTATATTGTCATATGTTGAAAAAAAGAAAATTTATAGTTGAACATTTTTCTTAATTTACATTCCTTCCTGAAAACATTGATATCTTTAGATATATATTTTTAAACTTCTCTATTATGAAAATTGATGAATATTCATGCTGAGCATGTATGTTAAACATTTTCAAAGTATTAAAATTAATTCAGAAGAAAAATTAAAATAAATTGAATAAATTTTTATACAATATTTTGAATAAGTTGCCGTTTAAATATAACACTTTCTAAATTAAGTAACTGCAATATTCGCTTTTACAAGATATAAAGCAACTACTTAAATAAATTTTATATTTCTTTGTTAAGAAAAAAATTATTTAAAGAAATATACCGTACTATGGCTATTTTCAGTTATTCCTACAATAAAAAATTACATATTGTTATTCAAGGTATAAGAAAAATTATAATTTTTCTAAGACAAATAAAAAACTTCTGTAGATGATACGTAATTAATTTATAATGTAATAAAATTTCTATTGTACATATTGTCAATAAGAATAATTTCACAATAATTTTACGCTTATAATAAAATAAGTGCACAGAAATGTACAAAAATAAGTTCTTAGAATATTGAAGTCGATTACATATATATTTAGAATTTATATGTATTTCTTAATATTTTATATAACAAATTAGCATGAAATGCAATATTAGCTATTAGGACCTTATAATAACTCATATACGATTATTGTTATACTCTTAACTTCCTTTTATTATACCTCGTAACAAAAACCATTTAGTTAGTTGATGCGTTTCACATAATATTCAAGAGGATCTCCTTATAAAAAGTTACTTTTATTTTATAGTAAGTTTGACTCTTTTTTAATACTCTATTCAGTATAAATATGTTATATCCAAAATAAAATTATGTACGATTACATTTTCTTAAAATATGCTTATATCTATTTCTATTGTGGATTTTATTATTAATATAAAAGACGTAGTATACATACATGAATGGAACCAAAAAAATAGTGCTTTTATTTACTTCTGATTGAGATAAAAGTGAGCATTATAAAATGCAAATTTTTCTCAACAAAAGATAGATTGCAAAGGGATGTAAGACGAAAAAGTGTAGCTGCGGGAATATTGAATCTAACTGATGATGACATAAATAAGAATGAGCGGATTTACGTATATATGATTAAAAGAGTGTAATATAAAAATATAAAGTGTAATATAAAAAGAAAATAGGAAGAGAGAGAGAGAGAAGATCAATATACTATATAGAAATGTAAAAGATGTACTTTGAAGTTTACTTTATATGAAAACTCTGTTTTCGTTAGATTATCCGAATGAATCAGAAATTATAAATATACTTAGGTGAAAGAAGGTCATGTTTTATTCATGCATGCATTTGCTTATCTCTATGGCCATAATTCTTGTTCTCTTACCGTCTATATTTTATTTTATTTTATTCGCAGCAGCTTTTATTTATCCCTGTTAAACAGAAACTAGAAAAATTAATAAATTTATTAGTAATAACTATTTATTTATTAGAATTTACTTGATTTTAATTTTCTTATTTTTTAAGCATATTATTTAAAACACTATTTATGTATCCGAAAAAAATGAATTACAGATAAAAAATTTGAAAAGAAAATTATACATCAACTATTTTAAATATTTCTCTAAATAATGATTAATATTTTTCAATACCTTTCAAATTATTTTAAATAGCAATAAATATAAAATCACATATAAATATATAAATAGAGATAGTTAGATAGATAGTTTGATAGATTGATTGATAGTAGCATAAAATATTAATTTTTATAAAATATTTGATAATAAATTGTTTCTAAAAATTAACTTAATAAGAAATATCGATAATTTAAACTATACTTGAATGTCTGATTTCTTGAAAAAGAATAATACATGCATTGATCGAGTTTTTTTAAATAGTTCTTTTATTAATAACGGTGAATAAATAATCAGAAAAAATATAGTTGACACTATAAAAACAAATCTAAGCAATTACAATAAAAATGATCCCGTAAATCACGGTTAGCAGTAAAAATTAAAATGTTTTCTATTTTTAGGTAGAAATGATATGACCATAACACGAGAGCAAAACGGAAAAGGGCGATAGAAATTCTAATAATTAAATCGCTCGAAATGAGACCAATAAATGGAATCGAAGTTGAAAAAGTCTCTGATAGTAAGGAAAACAATAAAAACAGAATCATTTAGAGAGAGCATACATGTAAGTTAGGTAAAAGTACAATTTTGTTTCAATTATAAAAAAAGTAATTAGACATTATAATGCGTTAAAGATAATCAGCACTACGAACTTACAAGAAACTTCAAAAATAAATTAATGTGTTACAATAATATGAAAAAGAGCAGTAACTAAAATGTTTTTAATTGAATGCTAAACTTTTCCTATATTGTTATCAAAAAATAGTCTCAACTATTTCTTTTTAATCAGTTTGCTTTGTTTTACTCTGTATATAATTTCCTTATTCTCGAGGTCTAATATTCTCAGTAGTAATTAGTCATTGAATTCCCAATTTTTTCAACATCAAGAATTTTTATCATAGAATATATGATAAACTAGTATAATATATAACATGAATATTTTGTAGTATATGCATGAATGTATATACAACGCAATTATTCTGAGTAAAACTGTCTTTTTGTAATAAGATTGCATTATTTATAGAAACATTACTACAAATTATCAATGATAATATAAATTTTATTTATTTATGACTAAAAATATCATTACTCTATCATTCACTATAAAATAGATTTATAATAAGCTATTTCAAATAAATGGTGGTATATACAGTAATTGAATAATACAGTAATAATAATAATACAATAATAAAATCAATAATACAGTAATTGAAACTGAACCCACTATCTTTGGACTTGAATATAATAATTTAATAGATATCCTCAACATTTTTTAACAATGCATACGTTTGGCTATATACAAACACCGGAATTACTGTCTATTCATACTAAAAAGCGTATTTCATTTTGTTTCTTATTTATTTCTTATTTCTTTCTTTTTCTGATAATTTTAGGCGCATATTGTGCGAAATTATATGGTTTAGTATTATAACGTATTCAAATTGGATTATGCATGAAACATTAAGAGTATTCTACATTAATAAATTAAAATCAAAATTGATATATTTAAGATATAATTATATTTTTTTCATATCTGTTTTTAAAATACTCTATTCATTTCTTTTAATTGTTGTTAACTGTATTTTATACTATAATATCAATATTCAGTATCAAGTGATCCAATTTTTAGTAATTATTTTATTATTAAAAACAAATAATACCAACTTAAACATAATATTATTTTTTAACATGCAATAAGTATTGAGAGAAAATTTTCATAACAAATTTTATTGATATTATATTAAAGACAAGTAATATGAAATTAATAAAATTCATGTACAAATTTTATTTGGAATTAATAATATGTATTTTTTATTGAATATTTCATTCTATTAAAGCTTGATGTTTATGTTATTTAAAAATTATTTAAATATTATTAATTTAAAATTTACTAAAATATATTCGTTTATATTATCAATAATTTAATTTTATTTCTTGAATTTATTTTACTTTACCTTCGTAAGTTAATTTAAACTTACTTGTAATTATATATTTAGAGAAATAATTATAAGATGGTTGTTAATTGCATTATGATAATCAAACTGTCGTCAGAAAAATGGAAATACTCACAATATTTTCCACAACATTCGTACAATTTTTACACAATGCTCATCATAGTTAATGGGTAATAATTGGATAATTACTTTTAAAAAAATATTGTATTTTCTAATAAGAATAAGTTTATATTTAGATTACTTTGTTTCTTTTAATTATATTGCTTTTGTTATTAATCAAATAATAATTCACTAAACTTACACTTTTTAGAATGCTGATATTAGTTAATAGTTTAAGAAATATTTATTATAAGTTAACTTCAACGATTAAACATATATAATATAATATAAACACGGCTATACTACTTTAAAATCAGTATTAAGCTGAGCTCTAGAAATTCCCTACTTTAAATAATAGGTTTTATAAATTCAGAAAAAGGATATAGGGTTAGTTTTCAACATTATCTATAAATTGTTACTAAATCTTATTTAGTACATTTGTCATTAAATATTTTCGGAAATTCGTACCTTTCAAATAATATTAATATTTTAATCTTAGGAATTCTGAATTGCTTACGAAAGTAGGTCACGATGTCCGGTAATCTGGACACTCATTTAACAGCATAGGTATTATCCACATGTTTTCGTGATTGCTGTATGCACGAATACATTATGCAATATTTATACCATGTTTTTGAAATTTGTTATTTATTATAAAGAATTTTTATAATAATATATTAACAAGACAGTTAATCAGCGTTTTACGTTAGTATTAATGTCAAAATTAATTATAAAATGAACATGTACCATTATTTATTATCATTCTTACAATAATTAAAATTTTCACCATAAAATCACCATACATCTTATAACTAAAGTGATTACGATATTTTTTCAATTTAATACAATAAATAGGAATAATCCAATGAGCAAATCAATAATTCTCTTTAAATTTAGTTAATAAACTAATTCTTATATTATTTTGTATAATATATTATCATATGTATTTATATTTTTAATGTATAAAAGATATTCATATGAAAGTTAATGTAATATATTATTATTACGGAGGGAAAGGTGTACTATATTCCTGTTATCACATAAGATATTCATACTTACGCACAGCTTGAATACGATGTATCTTGTAGCATTAGTATATATATTAATTGAAGATAAATGCATATATGCAAGGAATACAAATATTTAAATTTAAATTTTATAACATAATTTTATGATATTTTTGAAAAATAAATAAAGTTTATATAACGTAATAAAGATTAAAGATAATAACGTAACAATTGGTCAGATTAACAGTACAAATGGATTTCATATTCAATAAATTGTATGTACCTCGACGATAATGTATATTTATACAGCGTATCTACAAAAATGTCACATCCTCGATGCGACATTGCCTCTATTGGTCTTGAACACTAGGTATACTAGCCGGAAATGGTCTTCAATATAATTCTAGATTTAATTAATTTTTAATTACAGTAAAATTAACATATAAAAAATTCATATATATGTTGGTTAAGTATATATGTACTTGTAAAACTGAACATTGAAGTCAATTGCTGGACTTTACTTCAGCATTTGTTGCATTTGAAGAAGGATACAAACGTGAAATTGGATATTGACGTCAGACTTACAGCAATTATAAATTGGAAGGAAAATACAATGCATAACGAGACATTAAAGTCAAATTTACAACAAGTGTATTGAAAATAGGGTAAAAAGAGGAAAAGAAAACGCGCAAAGAGAAATCCCTTCGAAATAATTATTACATTTTGTACTTAAAAAGTTTCTTCATTTACTCGAGATACCAACGGGAACTGAATCACTCTATGAAAATAAACATACAAATATGCTTACCACAAAAATTCACTTCTATTATACAATTTTTTAAGTTGTGACGGTATAAGGAATAAAAGAATTTTTATAAGTTTTCCTAGAAAATTCTATAGCCTGCTTACAATTTCTTAACTTTATTAAATAAATATGTATTTTACATTAGTAATTAATTAGTTAAAAATTTTTAAAACGTGTTATTTTTGTGATTTACGTATTTATGATTATTATTTTTACAATTTATTCAATTATAGCCTTTTTTAAATAATATTATTTAATAATTTTGAGTTTATAGTTTTTTGTATACTATACTAATCGTTATTATAATTATTACTATTTTCGTTATTATCATTATGATTTAATATCTGTTAAATATTAATTTAAATAGAGGTATATCTTCAATATCTTGGTTAATATAATTATTTCTAAGATTTTTAAATATTAGAAGCCTAATTATTTTTTTGCAATTTTAATATTTTAATATGTTTTTATTTAATAATTTGTTATTAAATTATTACTTTGATTGGTGATTAAGATTATAAATTTAAAAAAAAGAAATATTATAATTAATAATGTTTCCATTGTTTAAGACTTTATGACTTAGTTAGAAATTCTCGCTGTAAGTGTATGTGTAAATATGTGTATGCATCAGTGCAAGCGCCAGCTACAATCGAAGCATACGCATGTAATAAACATGTCAATTTTATTATACTATGATAATTTTTTCCTTTACTCTTCAATTTTAGTTTTTTTTTAAATCTAAGAATATGTTCTTGTATAAGAATGGGAGAGAAGATAAAAAATCTTGAAGATATAACAATTTTTTTATATTTACATCATCGCTTTAGATTTTGAAGTAATTATACAAAAAGATAATATAAACATTTACTAGATGATATATATTTTGGTAAATTATTATATACACATTTATAAGAAAATATTTATTTCAAATTTTAATTGTAATTGTTAGTAATTGTTGATACTAAAAATTATAGTAAAATACATAGTATTTTATTAATAATAATGTAGTTCTCTAGCAACGGGACAAACTTTTTAAGAATAATTACGTATGCAATTATAATTTTTTCGAATGTAATGTTGGATTCAAAATTACAATACTCTGTAAAACACTTTTATACAAACTTGAGTAGATAAAACTATATAGTATAAAAATAATATAATATGTTTATTAAGTTTGATCAAACTTATCATAAAAATAAAAATATTTTATAAAAATAAAAAGAAACACATTGCCATGAGGTATAAAAGAAGTCCGACAACGTTTAAAAACACTTTCATAATTGTTGGTTGTAAAATTCTTTGCAACCATACTCTTTGTTCCTTTTATGATTAATACACTGATGGAAAAGGGCTAAAAGATTGAGATCACAAAGACTTCTGTAAAAAGCACAAGAGTTCTTATTAAGAGTACCGGTTAAAATTTGCTTTTCCCTGTACTTTACTTTCAAAACACTAAAAATACACATTTTTAGACTCTACATTTTGTTTCATTCTCACAAATTACTGTTCTAAATAGCATATAAAGTCGCTGCATAAAGATTAAGCTAAATTTGACATAAAAAATCCTTAAAATTAATATTCTTTTGATTTATAAAAAACAAAAAATATTTCTCATTGCGAACTAAATAAAAAAATTGTAGTCATTAGAACTAAAAATAAATAAAAATAAGAATAAAATTTAAATTAAAATGACATTTGAAAATTAATAAAAATGTATTAAACTTTATGTTATTAACACAATAATATAAACTATACTTTTTTAGAATTTAAATTTCTTCCTTATAATAATATACTGTATTAAATATTATAAATTTGTAATAATATTATAAAACTGTTATTAAAACCAATAAATAAAATTTATTGCATACTCTTAATATTCAAAATTAAAATAAATTTATCCCAGATTAAAGTAATCATTTATTATATTTTTAATGATATATATTTTTAAATTATTTTACTACCATTGATTATTCTACAGATATTAAAAGCTTATCTATTATAATGTATCTGATAAAATTAAATAATGTAATTTTTATTTTAACATTTTCTTCAACCTATATAATAGATACATAAGTATCTAAAATATTTTTTAAGAAGTTATGATAAAAATATAAAACCTATACAACATTTGTTTTATTATTATTTTGAAATGTCGAATAAAAAAATTTTCTTTTTAAGATAAGTATGAACAAAGCACGGTTCGAGCCATGACTACAAGGAAAACTACATATATAACAATATTTCTACAGGAAGTAGTAAAAAATTTATTTATGCAAATTTTAATTGCTGAGAAAGACATAACTTCTAATTCCCCTGAAATTGATACAAATTGCATTTGCCTCTCATTCTAAAGATGTACTCTCTCTCTCTCACTCTCTCTCTTTCCCTCACACTCTCGCCACCTGTCTTTCTGAATCATACAGTCATAAGCGCAAGCTACTTTTACACACACTCTTTATTACTCTCTTTACATCTATATTCATATATGTACATGACCATCTAAAAGTGTTCCTTTGAAATTTCTAATATCACCTAAAATTCCTAATATCTCTAATTAAATGTGTTTTCTTCAAAAAAATCACGTTTTTATTTATTATACATAGTAGTTATTATACATAATAGTTATTATGCATAATAGTTATTATACATAAGAGGTATTATACATAATAGTTATTATACATAATAGTCTCACTATATAAAATAATATACATAAAATTAAATATATTTAATTAATCTTTCAATGTTAGAAATAAATATTATGAATCCAAAATTAAAATTTATCTTTAAAAAAAGACATTCACATTATATAAAAAAATTTTTTATAATGTAACAAATGTATTAATGTTAATAAAGGTCCAAATGGAAGAATTTAATTCAGCCATGATCATCTATTGTACGTAAATGCAAATTTGACAAATTTTTGTAAACAATTTTTAATTTATTTCAAATTTTTGATCCTTTATCTGAGTTCAAAATTTATTAATTGCTTAGATAATAAGTAAAAATATTTATAATAATAAGAGTATAATTATAAATTATGTGAATAAAAGTCATGCATTCTTACATTATAAAAAAATAAATCATTTTCTTTTAGTCAGTTTTATATAAAAATTTATCAGTTTATTATTTGCGTAGACCATATTAATATCGATATAAGGTAAAAAATTTATACTTGAAAGTTACCTATCTAAGTATGCACTTGTTATATACTTCTTTTGATTGATAATTTAAACCCATCAATTTTCTATAACTTTCATACACCATCTCAAACTAGATTCTATCTGTTTATTTATTTTTTTAACAGTAATCTAATGACTTTCTTTTCTCAATGATCAATTTTAGAGAATAATATATTAAAACTATAAAATTTTAATTGAATTCGTAAATTATTGGAAGAAAATCCAAAGTATCCAAAGTATTAACACTGTATGAATCTACTAAGAAATAATTGTTTATTTATAAACATTAATTTATACCTAATTTAATTGAAATTCAATACCAGTTACTTAGTAAAAATCTAACTTTATTACCATTCCTTTCAAATTCTTTTATCAAATAATTTTTTTTAAAAGCTATTTCTTAAATCTTATTAAGAATTTTTATTGTAATATTCCATTATTCTTATTTTGATGAATTAAAGTCAAACTATACCTCATAAATGTACTTGCCCATATTATATATACAGCATATTAATACAAACTGTAAATAATTTCAGTAAATCTAAGAGACTTAATATACATTATGGATTATATTTTGAAATTTAATTCCAGTTATACGCTGTTATTATTTAGGTAGTATTTTTTCAAACGTGATATTAAAAGTAATATATAATATAGTTATTTAGATTTTAAACAATAATAAGTAATAATTGTAAGTGAAATCGATTTTAAAATTATTTGTACCCCCGTTTTTAAAATCTAACTAATTTCAACAAATCAAAATTAAATTGTTATATACTTGGTTACTATAGTGTAAAATAATCGACTTATACAGTCTTATATATAAAAAATTAACTACAAAAGTATGAATTTTTTTAACATTTTAATAATTCTTAGATACTTACCAATAATTATAAAATTATATATTTTGCTATTGCGTATTCAGAATTGCAATAATAACTATAAACGTGATTTATACTTAGTAAAGAAAATAAAAAAGCAATTAAAAAATAAAAATTCTTGGACTAAAACAGAAACGAAAATTACATAAAACTAAAACAGATTATCATATACACTCTTAAAAATTAGAAAATTCTGTACTATTTAATATCGTAGAAAAGCTCATAAAAATTGGAGTACTTTGTACTTAATGAAAAGTATTTTATTATATGAATTGCACGAATTTATTCATTTTAAACACTTACATAAATAAATATCAACTTTTTAACTTGCTAACAATTGTTGATAGTTATGTAATTTTCATAAAATTTTCATCATAATTGTAAGCAATTAACACAACCTAAGATTGTATTATAATTATAACTGTTTATTTTTAATAGCATCAATTAATATCTTAGTAGATGATGTAATAATATTTTATTATTAATTTGTACTATATTGATGATAAGATATTTTTTAGAAAATAAAATTGGTATTTTATACAATACGTTAATTAATGAGCAAATAATAAAAATAAATAAAAACAATATGCAGTTTAATTTCTCTTCTTATATCCACCATAATCTATACTGTAATTTATATACTATTTAAAGTTCGTGAGAGCATTACGGACTTAATGTGATTTTTTATTATTAGATAATTGATTTAATGTATTAATGAGCGTGGATAGATGAGATATAGTAAAAACATTGAAAAAAACACTGGTCGACCTTGAAGTAAAAGAGACCAATCTCAAGTAGGTAATGTAGATGACCTTTTTGATTTGCTTTTACGGTAACCATAAGAGTCAGGTCACTGCAGCACCCTGACAAGAGCGGAATAGTTTCCTAACCTAGATACCGCTTGAGAAAACCACTTTCCCTGCTGTTCTTGCCATAATGGTGCCGGGATCTTTCAACTTTGGCCCGAAGCAACATCCCTCCAATTCTACCATATGGCACCCTTTTACAGCCACCAGTCCCAATTGATGCACATTCCCTGGAGAGCTAATTTTAAACAGCTGGGCTGAAAACAAGTCGCGTAATCCGACAAATTTTACTGATCTCGTATGTTGTTCATATTGGCAGTAGCCTGTATGCACGATCTTCAGAAATAAATTTCCAAACGACGCGCGTCAACCTGATAGCTTTATTTCACATGGAGCGCCTGATACTTAGCACATCGTGGAACCACAACCATCTTTCATAGGTGTTGCTCTACTTTCACCCATCAAACCAACGTGTTCAGGAGAAACTTCATTTTGAAAATGAAAGTCAGATTCAAAACATCACAGGGGCTGCTTCCGCACCTCGATCATCTTAAAAGTGTATATTCGTATTTTATATTTATAAAAAATAAAAGTTGCGTTCAAATAAATTGGATACTAAATTTTTTTTTGTCTTAAAATTAAAATTGAAAAGTAGTAATTGTAAATACGCAAAGACTATTCTTTAATTACATAGATCTTTTTTCACGATTTTATATACCTTCCTTAAATAATAAATTTTAATTTTATCTATGATTCTTTTCTGCTCCTGTTATATTTCATGAGATACATTAAAAATTTATTAACAACGGTATTTAAAACAGTTATTTTTTTATAGGTATAGTTAATTAATTAGTAGTAACATGAATTTCTTGACTTTGTAACTTATTTTCATAATATTAAGAAAACTATTACTCAAAAATTATTTTTAATAAAAATAAAACTAAAAATAAATACGAAAAACACAACATTTAGGTAATTAATAAACTTTGTAATCCAATAACTTAAGAATTATGTATTTTAATAATGTATATTTAGTAAAGTATTTATTAATTAACAGGAATCATAATCAAAGATACTTTCTTAAAATTTTATATGCTAAAAACTGAAAAGAAACATAATTAAAATATGAACAATTAATAATAGATCAATAAATGAAAAAACCCATGCAATATCAACGATATTAAGAGAAAAAGAGAATCAGAGATATTCAAACATTTATTAATTTCGCAATACATAAAACCTTTATCCACGCACTGCACAATGGAAGAAATATAATTTCTCTTTTCTTTATCCTGTTTTCTATATGCCGGTTATTAATCACAGTTTTTCTTAGCACGGCGATAACATTGCCGTACCATTTAATTAATATCGTTATAGGTTAGAAAAAATAGCTTCCAATTATGCGTAATTTATAGGCTGCAACTACACAGAATCGCTGAACTTTTTATAGAAATAATTCATTAATTTCGAGTTATAGAAATTAAAAGTTTAGTTCAGCTAGTACAAAATTTTTTTCTGAATGCAATACAAATTCACTGTTTTAATTTCATTTATATTTAATTGTTTATTTTTATTATATATTATAATCGATACAAAAATAATTTAAATTAATTTTTTTTTAATTATTCCATTAATTACAATTGTAGTACCGAATTTGGTATTTAATTATTTAATTTTATTTAAATATTCAAATTTATTCCATTGATAAATTGATTAAAAAAAATATTTTCAAATACTTTAAATAAAAAATTTAAATAGTTAATGAGCCAATTACAATATTATTCATATATAAATTGATTTTATTAATTATGTGATCTTAAACATTTTTATTTGTGTACATATCAATTTTTTTGTTTCCAATTCTAGAATTAAATAATTTTTGTTATGATATGTTTATTAATTAAATTAGGTTATTTATTTCAACTCACTACATATCTAAAAATTATTAAAAATATTTTATATAATTAATATTCAAAGTGCATTATTTACAGAATAATTTATTTTATAATCCACTGATCAAGCTTTAGTATGAATCCGAAATAAAATTAATATTAATTATTTCAAGTATTATTTTAAACAGATTTTATTTAAGTACAATTTTAAGTACAACGAATTATATGCGAAGAAAAATAATACCCTGTTTATTAGATAAGATACCCAGAAAAATGCTATACATTTTAAACATCGTCTTATTCTCATAATCTCAGCTAATGGCGATTTTATTTGAAGTTCACGCTTAGCTTCGTGATTCAGGCAATAATCCAGTCAGAACAATTTCTTTATACAACAAATCTCGTGATTTTTCTCTAGCAAAAATAGGTTTGACGAATAACGTATTTTCATATTCACAGGACATCTTTGATTAACAATCACTACAAAAAACTCCTTATGTGTGATAATAAAATTTCATATCTTTTGCAGCATATGAGTCTCTACGAATGAAAACATGAATTAATCATTATATTGTCCAACATTTGATTATTTTAATATTTTTAAATAGTTTTTTATATCCAGTATTCATTGAATCTTCCTTGTTAATTTAAAATTATATGTATAATATATATATATATATATATATATATATATATATTCGTCGCATTCAATACAGTATCATTTTTACATTGTGAATTATTTTATTATTAGCTATCAGTTTATTTTAAAGAAGTCATATTAGATACCAAAAAAAAGTTAGCTCTTTCATCTTGATAGTTGCATTGTTTGCATGATATATTATTATTTCTATATTCTCAAACTAAATTCCGTTTGAGAATTCGATTTATTTACACTTACCGTTTATTTAAGTACCTTACTACAACTAATATCAACATTGTACACAACGTAATTGATATTCATATTGTTTGTTAGATAACACTTATTAGCTTCTTATATTTTTAATAATATTGCTACCATAAAATTTCAGATATACTAGAAATTAATAAGCTCACCTTGTTTGAGTAAAAAGGACTGCGATATGACAATTTTCTTAAATAGAAGTTTGAGAACTAAATACCTTAATTAAATTTCAAATAATAGATCAATATGAAAGTATAATATTCTAAACATTAAAATAAAGTTAAGTTAAATTTTAGTACTTTATGATGTAGAATTCAGGAAAATAATAGAAAAAATTATTATCAAAAAGTAATTCGATAATAGTATCGACTATAATTATATAATTACATTAGCTACATTTAAATTATCATTCACTTCATGAAACTGTATAAAATATGTGTGAAATAATAATAATATATAAAAATATATAAAATGATATAATAATAAATAAAAAATTATTCTTAGAAAAAATAAAAGACTTTTCTCTTATTAGAAAATATACCAATATTAAAAAAAATTATTTATTAATTTAATATATTGCTTATTGATGGAGTGTGAAAAATATTTAACAAGTCTCTCCCCTTGTAACTAAATATTATTTATGTTTTTGAAATTCTCTTCGTCACTGCTAGGGAACGGTGCTAGGTGCGTGCTAATAAAAATAAAGTAAAACAAGTTAAGGGAAAAATAAAAATTCAGTATAGATCTGAAAAAACGAGGTTAGGGAGACAACGCTAATCATAAAAGTAACAGTAAAACAAGCTCTTGCAGCATTGTTGTCTTGCTAGAGACGAGTTTTTGATGTGGACTACAGCTTATGGTTAGGGCATTGTTCCAGTTTACTACTACGATAGTAAAATAACCTTTTACAGAATCTGTAAAAAACTGTGTTTAGTGCCGTTTTTTCATACGAATATTTCAAGAAAGAATGCAAAAATAATAAGATAGGTTATATACTCTGTTATTTATTTAATAACTTAAATTGAAAAAATATGTTAAAGATAAAATAAATAATATAATACATTCACTGTTATAATTCAAGAACTAATTATGAAATTGAGAACATAGAAGATCATATCTCTTTATGATAGAAGATAATTAAATGTAAAAGATTTTCTACCACACTATAGTTTTACTAATAATATACTTATCAAATGAAACAAATATAATTAAGATAATATTTTACAAAAATATTAATGTACAGCCTCGTCAGGTTATAATTTTGTTAATCATTGGTCTTGATAAATAAAACTTAGCAATTTTTATTTCTCATTGTAAATTCTTTAAGATTTTGTAAACATTCAAAGATTCAGTAAAGTATAACGCCTTATAGCAGTTTCGAAAATAACAAATTTATGTAAATTCATATGTCACGACATACATGTGTATATATAATTGATAAGAACTATTTTTTATAGCATTGCGTAAAATACAATTGAATTTAGTAATATCGATAAAATATCGGTTAAACAATAATATAATATTTATTGATTATAGTTTCACATAAAGATCTATTTTTATTCTTTACTTATTTCTAATTTGTATACTTGACTGAAAATTCAAATGATTGTATCATATATTGAACATTTGAAATATCATAAATTATTCATTATTAAGAATACTATTATAATTATATAATATATTTAATATATTCATTCTATATTCACTTCTGTACTAAAATTTTCTATTAATAATTGAAATTAAAATATACCATTTTAAATTTAGTTTTTTTATATGCAATAATTTAATTAATTTGTAATCTTTTACGTAATAAGTTATTCCTATAAAATGAACAAAAATATACATATATTTTATAATATTTCTGCTGAAAAATATAATATAATTAATTAGTAAGTCTTTCTTATCGTAATAATAAACAAATACTTGCTTTTACAAGAAGTTTAAGAGACTTTACGAATACAGTAACATTATGCCATTATTTAAACTCAATTTGGAAAAAATAAAATGCATTCTTTTAATAAACACTTTTAAATCATATGGTACTAAAAAATTAAGACACTTTTCAGAAATTGTTTATCAATGCAATACTCATTGGTAATAATTATATTTATATAAATCAATAAGATACAGTAACTAGAACAATTTATTTGCATTAGTCGTTTACTTAAATAAGTTTATTTATATTTCGTTATTATTTATACGTTGGAAAATCTTCGGGACTGAAATATGGAATCATTTTCTCTTAAAGTATATAAAGTTAATATAATTATTTTGATCGTTAAATCAAGCCTAATATACGTATGCTACTCATAAATTTAAAATTTTGTTAACTTATTATTCGATTTTATAACAATTTAACTGAACATTCTCAAATTACATCGTTCTCTTTTCTTAATTTCGGTTTATTAATCTCATAGTTTATATAATGTACTGTACAGTCTGATATCCGCAAGTACTTGAAAGATTACTTTCTTTTATAAGCTATATGATTTTATTGCGGAAACGTGAACAAAGTGCAAGGGGAAGCTTAAAATAAGCATGTTGAAAAATAACAGTTACAAAACGTGCACTCAGTGCTATAAATGGAGCGCCAGAATGCGAAAATTAGACGCTCCACATCTTTATCAGCATTAGCGATGAAGTGATATATTCCATTATAATATATTAAGAGATATATTTAGACATATGTAATCAAGTACCAAGAGGCATCGAAAATGTTAATTCAGTAGTTTTCTGATATTAATTAGTTATAACTAATTTTAATATTCCTATATTTTATTAATTAACTTCTGTCACAACCTGTATAAATGAGACAGTTTGAATGAAAATAAGAGCGAGAGAGAGAGAGAGAATGAGAAAGAGAGTAAGAGCCAACTCATCTCAAATGATGATATGTTTAATGAATATCAAATATTATACGCTCAGAAATCTAGAATTCTCACTATATGTTACCTGTTAAATTTCTTCTAAATTTCTGTATAGAAAAATCTAAATGATAGAAGAATGATGAAGAATCTAAGAATGATAGAAGAATCTAAATGATATTGAATAATATGTGTAAAGATTGGATAATTAATTAGGATATGAATTACGAATTAGATTATAAAATATAATAAATATTCAAGTAAATTTGTAATAAATGCATAATAATTATTTACGATAATAAACTAAGATAAACATGGGTAGCGATTTTATTCAATACCTCTATTCGATATTCCTATATTTTATGATAAGTAAACATATATTTTCTATATTTATGATAAATTTCTTTTCTAGAAAACAATATATATAATAACTATTTTAATTGATTATATAAATATATAAGTGCACACAAATAAATCTTGTATATAATTGTTTCATTAATTAAAATAGTACTATGTTTTTGTACTATTTGTCTCTTTTTAAAAACTTTCTAATAAGCATGTGCAATTCCCTCTTCTACCAAAACACTAATAGAAATGCGCGAGCCTTTCCTTGAAGGAATATAAATGCACGAACATCTCGACTCGATACCAGTCCTCCCCGGTTTTCGCCACACTGAATCTACTTCACATCGAAAGATCACACCGCACCGCAGAAAATATCGGATACAACTCTTTCAGATAAAAACGTCGTCGAATGTAAACACATAAGTGCAGAGACCATAGGAAATTGACACACGAATCCCTCGCTGAACCACGTATTGTATTTTAAGTAGGGTTTTGTTTAATCTAAATTTGCGTTGCATGTTTTGTTATAAATTGTGTCATGTTGTAAGGTTAGGGTTGTATACTTCTGCTTATTAAGTGATAATATTAGTGTGCGTATCATATATTCTGGAATTGATTGCGCTAGCTATCCATTTAATTATATACTTCTCTACTAAATCTTTCTGTATTTAATTGCTTTAAGATGAGAGATCACGACGTAAAACTGACTACGCTTCCTTTTATAAAATTATCACAACAGAGGAAAGAATAAACTAAATATTAAAACTGTAAATCTTATTTCCTCATCTACCCTTTTACCCACCCTCAAACCATACCCGACACGAGTTATCGAGGCTAAAAAGCGGGGAAACAAGCACCCATACAGCAAATAAGAAGACACAAAAAAAGCGGACAGTATTCTTTTTTCTCGTACCATTCATCTCGCACCATGAAATATTTCATACGTCTGGTAGTTATTCAGCGAAAATATAGGACTGTAGTTGAGATTTATATCAACTTTATTGAGCACTATAAACAGAATTTAAACTATGCTTTGAATAAATTTTTATATAAGAATTGATTGCGAATATATAATTATTTTTAATTGATGTTTCAGAGTTTAATCTTTTCTGTTTACAAAGGCCGATATTAATTCTTTTATGATGTATATTTAAAATTATAGCTATTTAAAATATATTAATTTTAATCTTTAAAATTTTTTATAATATTAATTTTATAATATTATTTATTATATTTTTATTTATTATTTGAAAGGGTATCACTAGAGGATCTACATACTCTCTTTACCACGCTTACTATTTAAGATAATCTCTACCCGTCCTGAGAAGCAAGATGCTGGTTCATCATGTTAATAAAATCATATAATTAAGTTTGAAACTATCCAAACATTCATTAAAAATATTTGAAATAACTGTCACTATAACTTAGTTTACTAACGTATTTATTAATTAATGTAATGATTATTCATTTTTTATTTAATTCAATTAATATTAACATAAAATAAAATTTTTTCAATTACGTTGAAATTCAATATTCATATCATTACCAATTAATTACAGAGATATTAATAAATATAACGTACTTTCAGAATTACTTAATGCAAGTAATAATTATAAGTGCTTAATACGTAAATACGTGAAGCATATTTGCAATAGATTAGTATCGTTTAAAATTACAAACATAGTGATATCCATTATACAATAATATTTTGTATATATACTTTGTATATATACTTTCAATGTATACATTTAATTGTATGTTTAAGTAAAATAGTCATGACAGATTTCTATTAAATTATTAAATATTGTCCAATATAAAATTATTAAATTTACTTTTACAGATTTAAAGCATTGAAAAATATATTAAATATTAAATATATATTAATATATATTTAATATTACTAATTCTTAAAGAAGCAACATCGATTCACGAATGACATTTAAAGTATGTGAGAATTTAAGATATCTTTAACTTTCTTTCTTTCTTTTTCTAGAAAAATGAAAAATAAAAAATTTATTTTCTATTTTCATCTTCTTTTTTGCGAAGAAGAAGATCGTCTTCCCCTTCTCCCAAATGCTGCGTCTATGCTCGTCTTTCTTCACTTTTTCAGCTCCAATGTCTTCACACGGCCAGGGCTTATTTACGGGAAGAGGGTTAACTTTTCGGGAGTCTTTAAATTAAAGATGACTAGAATTTGATAGTACAAATTAAACTCTACTGTCTATGTCATGTTCTAAATATCATGTTCTCTCTCGCCTTAAAAACAGTTTATTTACGTTTGAGATAAAGCCACTATGCGCAGCATGCAAATCTGGGATCTTAACCTAAGAAGCACGTACAAACTTAATTTAAAAAGTACATGAATTTTACCTGGGGAGGGCTCACACATATCAAGTCGCTTTCAACCGGAAGCGGAGATCACTCGCCGTTGCTGTGCGACTCGAGTTGAATCTGTATGAACTCGCGCGGGCTGCGCTAGTCGAGATGAGATGTTATGATAATTTGAACAAGTCGCACGAGTCAAATAAGAGTAACACGAACACTCGTATGGGGAAGATTATAACACGGATCGTACGTCCCGTATGTGCACAAAAACTTAGACCGATGAGGCGCGCGCGGTCTTTCTCGCAGTAGTCGTACGATGTGGCGCGATTACCCTGTGCATACAGGTACACTTGCTTTATGCGACATATTTACATTTATACACACTCACTGTATGCCATGAATTTATTCTTATATACTCACACACTCACTACACGTGTTGTACTTACTTTTATGCACACTCGGTATGAAACAAATTTATACTTATCAACACACATACTACGTGTAACGCACAAATGCACACTCGGTCTGTTTACATCACACAAAAAGAATGTTCTTACGACAAGCGTCTTACAGTCTGTCAAAACGTTAATTCATAAAAAAAACTCTAAAAATAAAAAATTTAAAGTAAAATTTTTCCATAATAAAGGTATCAATTATTTAATTTGCTAAGTGATTAAAGTGAAATACTAAGAAAACTTCATAAATTTGAATAGGAAAAAACAGAAGATTATTTGAAGTATATTGTAAGTTTCAGTTATAAATCTGTGTATTTTTGTATAATGCTACTCAAAATTTTGCTCAAGTAGATGTATGAACATTTAGAAATTGCGTAATTTAATATCAACAGAAATTGGAAATCGTAAACTGTTACACATCCAAACATTATTAAAATAAATCACTTAAAGTAACTAAAATTGAACTAATTTAAAGTTACTTATTTATGTTTATCTAAAGAATAAATCATTAAAATCACTACAAATTTCATTTAATAAATATTTATCTATTTATTTTATTTTATTTTTATTAAATATTTAATATTTTATTTTATTTATATGAAATCTAAAGGATAGCTACAATGATATCGTTCGTGAACTTAAAAAATACTACACTTTCAAACAATATTAATCCAAGTTTTATTATCTGATGAGCAGTTTCGCCATTTTTTATTGATGATGACACCTTATAAAATATATAAGAAAATTAAAAAATCATCGTCTACAGAACGTATTACAGCCGAGGTTCAATAATTAATTATAATATCATGTAAATCGGTCGTTGTGATTTAAAAAAAATCTTTTTAATAAGAACTAAGGTAACTATAAATATTTTGGTTATTAAATAAGTGATATATTATTTTATAAGATCACCATATAAGGTAACAGAATTATTATATTTCACAAAAGTTCATTAGGTTCTATGTTTAAAGAATATTATGTTTGCCAACATATTGTATTTATATCTATGGATAGGTCCAAACTTAAAAATTATTATTTATTTGTTAAAAAGAAATCATTAAACATTCAAAATTCTTTAAATTCCATAAAACGTTAAAATTATGTTTTCTTTCTTATTTTAGCAAAATTATTAATTTTTATTTTTATATCAAACAGTGTTTTTATATGAATTTTAAACTAAAAATTATTCGTTTATTGAGATAAAATTATAACGTTAAAATACAGTATATAAACTACAATTTAGTTGAATATTTGCATTTATTTCATTCTTAAACATACGTTATAGAAAATATTATTTAAATATATACAAACATATACATTGATTAGAAAAATACATGATACATAATATTTATTTTGAATTTATGAGCATAGTATAAAAAATTAAAATAAGTTATTTCCAATTAAGGAAGTTTAAACATGAATGAAATCCAAATATAACAAATTATTAATGAGTGATTCTATAAGATGATTGACTAATATAAAATTATATTTGTAATTTTATTTCATATATAAAGTAATTTTTTGTCAATTCCCTGGTACACCTTAAAATGAAATTTTATAGAATTTTTCAAGCTAGTAAATACTATAAAAACATGAAATTCAAATTTAGAATATTAAGTATATATTGTAATTATAATAAAATAAGACCCTTAAATATTTTGTAATTTAATATTATAATACAGCTTGTATTTATTTGTATTTATCTGAGATGTTTGCGGACACAAACATAACTAGTCTAGATAGTTTAAACAGTTACTTAAATTAAATAAGTTTTTAATTATTATTAGTAGATTTTGTAAAAATAGTAATGGTAATTTATAAATCAGAAAGAGTAATAGTAATATATCAATGATAACTAATAGTGTTATTTCAATTAATTGTTATTCATACAATTTGGTATTAAACTAAACAATACAGTTATTGATTACAAAATTTCGAAAAAGCAGAAAATTACGTTTTAATTTGAGAAAAAATCCAAGTCCATAATCAAGAAACTTTTCACTTTGCAAATTTTTCTTCGTGAATAATAGTTTTGATTGACTTTTTAAAATTTTTATTTTGATCTTTAATCTTGCCATCATTTGTATATTAATAAAATTCTGTAAGAGCATAAACTAGTAACACTTAGAAAAAAAAATTTTTTAATTTGAAATTTAATCATTTATAAAATTTTTAATTATCATACTATTATTTTACCTTAACTAACTTTTAATACTTTTGAAATAGGATCAATTTAAAATAGTTTCAAGAAGATCTAAATTTAATATTGTAAGAGCACTCGAAAAAAAGACTTAAAATAAAAAGAAGATTGTATGAAGTTTGGGAATAAAATATCTCGATACACATCTTATTTAAATAGTAAATTGTACTAGTATTAAAAAATATTTTTAATATATTCCATCAATAATAATTTTCTAAATATTGTTAGAAAGATACCATAATCTTTATATAATTTATAAAAAAACTTATATTTTTCCATAAAAATGAAAATAAATTTTCTTTTAAATTTAAAATTATTTTTTTGTTTTAATTTATACATATATTATCACCTATGTTTTATTTAAAATTAAATTTCTATAAATTGAAATAATCTCTTCTAGTATGTAAGTCAAAAGCAACAGTAATTTGAACATAATATAGGATTACTAGTAACACTGGATTTACTAGCTAGTTTAGGTATCCAATTGTTTGGACTTTAACGAATAGAATCATAATAGTCTTCATATATAAGTATTACTTCATACTTTTTTTTATTATATTTACTATTATTTATAAATAATACAATAAATTATAAATTTACTTAATAGTGTACTTTATTAAAACCAAGTATGATTCATCATAAAAAATACCCACAAATCATTTTATTTATTTTATGATCTAGATAAATTGTTTATGAAATTGTATAATTTTATTATAAAATTAATAGTTTCTTCTATATATTAACATAAAAGTAATGGATCATTGGAGAGACGAGTTATCGTCGATTCCACTTTCTATCAATCTCTATACGATTCGCTCGTCCTTCACCCGCTTTAGACTGCAGCATGAACAAGAGGCGTATGGGCCATCTAAGATCTTAAGTAGCCATGAATATGTGCAACCCTTGCTCCTCTTCATGTAACGTCCATAACATGTGCAAGCTAAGACTTGCACTTTTTGTTACCAAAAACACAAGGAAAACAACTTTTCACCTCTTTTCACGTTCTTTGTGACAATTTTCGCTGCATCAATCTCGAGGTGACAGTATTCGCGGCGTTGTTAACTCTTAAACATAAAGGATTTTCCGAATGTATCCCGAGCCATATTGTTACAAGCTCAAATTATAGTCTTTGCGCATTATTTATTATTTTTTTCATAAATTAATAATCACACAATCTCACTTATCACTCACGATTCGAGATTTTTAGTAGCTTAAACCCGCCTCATTGTAGAATAAGGCTTGCATTTAATTGATTATCCTTTTGTAATTCGCGATAACACTAGCACATTTAGGGTTCATTTTTTAATTTGTTCGCCATCAGTGATTGTAATATATTATGTTATATTATATTATATCATTCTGTGACGGTTCGAGTTTCTTGTGTTTTTCTACAATATGGTTTCGTTATTTTTACAATCTAGAATTGCGGTTTTTATTTTATTTTACAGTCTCGGCTAAGTCTCACTCGTGGCTTACGCTTCGATTTATTCCTCCTCCTAAAGCTGGTGCAATCATTATCCCTCGGGATAAGGAACGTGAGGATGATCAGGATGAGAGAACGTCGCAAACGCGCTCTCTAGGTGGTCGGGATGAGGTTGCGAACCGCTGGGGACGAGAGAGTACGAATCGCGTCCATCCCCCGGGTAACGCTCGTGAATATGGTGGAGCACCGTACTGGTAAGTATGGATAGAATTTATTTACAATTTTTGTAACGTGTATTTGTGTTCTCGTCATGTGTCGACCTAACCTCCGCGAGTTTGCTGTTTACCTGGTGCGTACTGGTATTTCTCCATTTGGAGCACTTCACCAGTGACTGAATCGAGACGCAGACGTCGTTTCCCCTCCGATGTGAACTAGATATATCTGGTTGTCTTCAGCGGAATCCATACGGTGGTGTCATCCGGTAATTAGAGTGACGTCGTTGCTGCGTGGCGACGAACACCATGCGTGTTTCGGTGTCTGTCACGACACGGACCGCTTGCTGAACTTGAGTGGAGGGGTTGATGAGGTTTCCCGGGATGCCTTGGCCGTCTTCTTTGCAGGTGGTGTTAAGGCGGCCGTCCGTCACGGTATTCGACCACAGTCTATTTTCATTTAACACTCCTTCTCTTGCCTTCTTCCTAATTTCTTCAGCCTTTCGACTGCGGCAAAGTCGGGTGACCTCCTCCTGTTTGCTGTTGGCGAGACATAGAGGCGTCTGCCCCGGTAGACAGGGAAGAAGAAGGACGAGCCTTTTTCTGAGCTACACTAGTGCTCTGTCTTTCTTCTATCCTTAGTGTGTCGAAGATGAGAAATTTCTCTCTCTCTAGTTCTGACTTCAACTCCGCCAGATGGTCCACCTCGTTATGTGCTATTGTGTTTAAGAATTTGATGGCTTGGGGCTGATTCATCAACTGGTTTTTTGGTGTGAGTCCGGTGGTTTTCGCGAGTCAAACAGCTAATTTCTGTGCGGCATATAGAAGATTTTTTCGCGTCATACAGGTGATTTTCGCGCGTCAAACAACTGGTTTTCGTGCATCTCGATCTTGTTGTTGTTACGCTCAACCTTTTTATGTTCTTAAACTATAATGTTTTCGTTTTTTCTCACTTATTACTATATTGCATGGTCTTAATTCTAAACTCGCACTCGATATCGCACGTTATATTACACATATATTATATATTTTTTTCCGATTATTTACATTTTATTTTTCTTTTAGTCGTTGTCTCCGATGCCTTTATCCTGTTTTCAGCAACGAACGATTTGCCGACGATGCTGCCATCTTTTGGCGCTCATCTGCCGTCGTTCCTGCGCTTCAGGGCTGCCATTGGTCATAAAAAACCGGAAGAAAAAAAAAACGATCCCGGACAGAATATCCATTCCAAGTGCCATCAGATGCAGCTGTTCTTCCACTACCACCACCTATTATCTTACATCGTGTCCCCGCATGCGGGCTTCGATGAGTAACGTTCCCGTGGTAGGCGTGTGTTCCGAGGTGTTGTATCGGAACCGGAGGGGCGCCGCCCCATACGAGCGGATCGCTCCCCCTCGAAGACATACGCGTGCCAACTCCCCGTTAATGCTGGACACCCGAGCTCCTGTGTCGATCAGGCCCGAGACCTGCACGCCGTACAAACTGGACCGGGAAATATCCCTGTGGCTGTTGCAGATGCAGGGCATTGAACAGCAGGTGATCTTAATCCCAGGTAGCCTCCTCGTTGTACATTTTCTGTTTTTCTCGTTCTTGTCTTTTCTTTCTTTTCCGCAGTTTCCTTTGGACTAGACTCGGTATCATTACTATCATAGCATCTTTACCATCAGCTGCCGATTGTACGCCTCATGTCCCGTAGTTGTACCTGTTTTTCTTTTTCCCCTCCCTGTGTCACAAAGTTGATTACAGGAGAGATATTTCTGTGCACCATGTACGGCCCTTCGAATTTTAGCACGAGTTTCTGATTGATTGCTTTACTTTTGTCAGAGAGCATGTGTATTTTCACCATCACCTCATCTCCTATCGCCAGATGCCTGTCTCTTCGACGAAGGCCGTAGTGCCTCTTTTGTGTTTAAAAGCTCCGAGCGAGGTTAATTTTCGTTGTTTCCTGTGCTGCCTTCAGGTTAACTAGATGATTTTCCACGGTTGATGTTAATCTAGTGTGAGTTAGTTAGTGAAGCGTTGCTAGTGCCTGGAGTTCTCGTCCGTAGTTTAAAGATGTTGGAGTAAAACCCGTGGTGGCAAACAAACTTCGCGGTATTGTAGACAAAAGCCAATTCCGGCAGGTACCTATCCCAGGCTTTATGATCGTTTTTAGTGTACTGGGCGATCATGGTTTTAATCACTCTGTTCGAATAGATTACAATGTGGCGTGTATGGGGTGTCTTCCGGTGCGTTATTCCTGATTCCTTAAGACATCTTTCAAACTTTTGACTGGTGAACTGTCGTCCGTTATCCGTGATCTCTGTATCCGAACAGCCAAGACGGAGGATAACAAGCTCTCAGAATTTCGAGATTATAGCTGCGCTGGTGGCTATAAGGAGGGCTGATATGGGTATCAATTTTTTGAATCGGTCCTGGATTAATAGCAACCACACATTTTGGTTCTTGGATCTGGGCTGGGGGCCTACCAGATCCATAAAGACCATCTCCCATGGTGCATTTACCACTGTATGCAAGTCTGTGGCTCTAGAGCAAGGATTGCTGTAACTTTCTCTGGGTCCGTGCTTATTCCTTTTTCGGTCATCTGGTGACCCAGATATGTCTGCTGTTCCCTACCAAACTGATATTTCTGCCAATTTAGTTATAGTTTTGCCCTGCGTAGCCGACCGAGCATTTCCTTGACCAGGCACACGTGTTGCTTGAAGTCCTTGGTAACGATTACAATATCTTCCAGGTAGCAGAACACGTGTGGTTTTAACTCTGGAGTTACGATCCGGTCGACTAGCCGCTGTAACACGGCTGAAACTGAATGTAATCCAAAGGGCATTACTTTGAATTGCATCAGTCCTCTTCCCGGCACCGTGAATGCAATAAAAGGCTTAGTGTTTTCGATTAAGGGAACCTGCTAGTAACCGTTCTTTAGATCAATCGTGGGCAAGTACTTCGTACCGCGAAGCTTGTCTAATGTCGCATTGATCTCTGGAAGGCGGTAGGCGTCCCTCTCGGTTACTGTGTTCAATTTCCTATAGTCCACGCAGGAACGATACGATGTATCCTTCTTGTGTGCAAGGACTACCGGTGAGCTCCAAGGGCTTTCAGACGGGCTCTTTATCGATGATTGCCTACAAGGGCGGGTTTCAGGTCGATATCGTTGTTTAATTGGACGAGAATCAAGTAGTTTTATTTCGTACTTGTTCAAGTCGGTGGATCCTCTTTCTCCTCTTGCTAGGTCTTGCTTTTTAGCGACGATTGCCTCTAGAATCCACTATTCGTCTTCTTCTAGTATTTTCAAACCCAAGAATTATATTGAGCTCTCCACCATCGGCTGCTGTATTGTATGACCGGCGAGGGAGAGCTGTAGTTTGAATTTGCTCAGGTGGTCCATTCATAGGAGTGCCTCGTAGGCTAACGACTCCATGATTAGAAAGGTTGTCTTTCTGGTTCGACCTGTAAGATGAGCTTTCCTGTAACGCTCCCCGACAAAAGTGTCTGGGTGCCGTCCGCCAATGTGGCGACGCAATTGATCTGCGTAGTCATCCAGCCTTGCTGACGACACAATTCAGCGATTTTTCCGCTCATCAGAGAAATGATGGCCCCTGTGTCGATGAGGGCTCGTACCTCTCGTTCGCCGACTCGAAAACTAACATGGTAGCACCCGCCTGTTGATTCTCGGAACGCTGCTTCCGGATGGAGAGCTCGTTCTGATGGTAGTTTCCCAGCCAGAGAGGATGGCAATCCTTTGTCAGGACTCCCTCACGTCCAGACCTGGAACAAAATATTTTCAGTGCGTTTCTGCATTGTACTCGACGATGTCCTCATTGTCGGCAACGCTAGCAACATTGTTCACAGTAGTATCTTACTGGAGCATTAGTGTTCACAACCGTGGCGCCTCGGACTTGTGGTTTTTCCTTCCTCACTTGTCGAAGGGATATTTCCACTTCTTCGACCTGTTGTATAAGGTCGGTCACTGTTTGGATCTTAGTCCTCGATATATACAAACGTAATTCGGCCCACATATTATAGTATAGATTGTCTATCTGTTCGTTATGAGTGTGACTAGGGCCATACAATATTGGCGTATTCCCTCGTTAGTGCCCTGGATACGTTCTGCGATTTGACGAGAGAATTTTCTTCCCTCGTCGCTTTTGATTTTGAATTGATCTTTGAATTCTCCCCAAAACCTAAGAGGAGTTATGTTCCTACTCCAAAGCAGAGTATCTTCTCTTAATAGTTCAGGTAGCCCCTGGAATAGCTGAACGTCGGAGAACCTGTATGCTTGTTTCAGCTCCGCGACTCTTTCCAAGAATGAATGTATATCACGGCCGTCAAATTGGCAGTTCCACTTTCGTATCTGGTCCAGGACACAAACTTCTTTAGCTGCGTCAGCCACCGGAGTATTCCCAAATGTTTTCGGATACGTTGTCGGAGTCTGTGTCATTTCTTCTAGATCTGATAGATTCCCTCGATGGTCGATTTTGTCTTCCAAGAAGTTGATTAATCGTTTTCATAATTCCGCAATATTTCCCTTCATTCAAAAACTTTGTTTATCTAGTTCCGTTACGAGTTGCCGTCTATTTAGAGCTTTGATCCACGCGCTGGGATCCGCATCGGTTATTCATTTTCGGCCCATTTCCTATTCGCTACCTAACCTAGTTTCTTATTATCTACCTTTTTCCTAGGCACGAGCGTTCTAATCCCTATTCGGGCGCCATGTGACGATTCTGCTACCGTTTCCTTCGGTGAGTCGTCTTCGCCTCCTGCAGCTCCTGTTGACGGATGAGCTGGAGGCCTAATAGAACTCCCCGCGACGCCTAATTATCCTTTACTTTGCCACTGTTTTTACCTTATTAGATTGTCGGCCAGGGTTCGTTTGGAGTAGAAGAGGAGTGGTTATTGGATAAGGGCGATAATTAATAACACGATATTTACAATAATAAAATAATTGTTTCTTTATTCTTTTTCCTCTTGATATCTCACCGCTACAAACAAAAATAAGATTCATTCAGTAAGCATTCGTTGATTGGCACTCTAGCGTTCGCGGTTTATTCGATACATTCACGCGAACGGCGTACAACGTCCTCGAGTTCCTCGTGTTTTTCTACAATACTATTTCGTTATTTTTACATTCTAGAATTGCGGTTTTATTGTATGTACATTTTTTACAGTCTTGGCCTAAATCGATTCCGTCTTACATTATTCCACCCTGCTGAGGTTGATGCTTTCGTTATCCCTCGGGATAAGGAACATGAGGATGGAAAAGAGAACGTCGCAAATGCGCTCTCCGAGTGGTCGGGATGACGTATTAACTGCTATCGCCCTAGAGGAGAATGTGCGAATCGCGTCTCTCCCGGACCGATAGGGATGGCGTAGCGAACCACATCCGCCCAGGGTGAGAGAATGCAAGTCGCGTTACTCTCGGAGAGGTGAGGATGGCGTAGCTATTTGCATCCACCAAGAAGAGAGAACGCGAATCGCGTTCTCTCGGATCGATAAGGTAGTTATTTAAATTACCTGCGCCTTATTTCGTTATTTCGCCAACTTTAGACTACTGATGTTTCTGCTATATCATTCAGGCTTCTCTCTCTCTCTCTCTCTCTCTCTCTCTTCCCAGCTTTCAGCCTCTCAGTCATTCATCCGTCACCCTCTTTTATAAAGCGAAAGGGGGAGATTAATTTCTCATCCTTACATTAGGCGGCGTGGATTCGTTGGTGAGGAGACTATGGTAAGGCGAGCGTTCGCTCTCGCCTTGGCGCATAGCTGCGCTCCCCTCTCATGCACTCGTTCACGTATTCAAACAAGCCTTCGTGTTGCGCTGCGTACCCTCGTGTCTCACTTTTCAATATGGCGTCAGCGACATCGTTTTCCTACAGCGGTTTCGGTTGATGTTTATTTTGGTGAAAGTGTTTTCTGCGCGAAAAGGGGATTTTTCATCTCAATTCTATTAATCGATATATCCTCCCTGCAATCGATCCCTGGTCGACTTTAGCCATTTAAATTGAGACAGCAAGAAGCAGCAATATCCAGACGAAGATGCAAGAGGAGAATCCCAGACAATCGTGGCTTAACGACCTAATTACAACGTATCTTTTTACTTCATATTCTGAATAGATGTAGTAAAATAAAATCTATACGAAATAATGTAATTCAAAAAATTTAATGTTTAGAAGATTTAATATATATTTCTTTGTGCATGACTGATAATATATTGCACAAGAAAGGTCAGAATAATCTTATGGTCTCAGCTTAAAAGATAAGTATTGTTAGTCGACTCGAAACGATTGGATTAGAGAGAAGATGCACTAAAATTTTTGTACACATGCGCGCGCGCGCATACACACACACACACATATATATATATATATATATATATATTGTATAAACGTTATATTTAAATTATAATTCTTAATGATTCTTGATTTATAAATTTATGTGATAAAAAGCATAACTCAAAAACACTAAAAGATTATTGAAAATCGAAAGCGAACTTTCATCAGATCACATTTGTAATATGACTAAAACTGGAATTTGTTACCTGCTATAATATGAACAGAAACCTTGCAAAACAAAGCGATGGTGAAAACAAGAAAGGAATAAAACCTTAAAAAGGAATAATACGTTGAAATTGACCAGTTCTAGAGCAACAGCTGCACAAGTGAAGCATAGGTGAGACTACACATTATTATACTTTGCACATAAAATTTTAAGTTTTGAAAAGAGGATAGATCTTGCTCGATTAAAGCAAACAATATCGAGTATAAACGTATAAAATGTTCCATAAACCGTTAATCATTTCTCTTGTCGATGAAATATTAAAATTACATATAATATTTGAAATTAATAAATCAGCAATTCAATGAATCATTGAATTTAAATGAATATATTCACACAAATATTAGATAAAAGCTTAAATTAATTTTTATCCTTTAAGTAGTGGATGGATTCTCATTTGTCATGTTTATACACAAACCTTCAATGAAATACATAATTAAACTCATAAATATTTCATAATATGAAAAAATCATGTAATATATATGTTCATTCATTCATATAACTAAAGAAGATTAATAGTTTATATGATATAACACGATTGGACAACCAATTTTCTATTGAAAATGAGGAAAAGGGACTTTAAAATTCCAATTTCATAAATTAATGTGAAATAGTTTAAAGTATTTTCTCTGAATTATTAAAATATATTTATATCAACTAGTTTTAATATGTACAAATAAAAGAGATACAGAAACTGAGAATAAATTATAATAAATATAAATTACGAAAACTTAATATAAAATATATAAACATAAATATGAATATAAATATTGTAAAAAATAAAAGGTTAAAGAAAAAATTTAATGAATAAAAAATGACAAATTACTGATTCTAAAAAATAATTCTTATTATTTAAAGTTAAAATATTATACAGAAATATTTTTAACATAATATCACAAGAAAGTTATCATTTATTACTTTAAAAAGCAGTGTACATTTTAATTTCACTTAGCATTAATTTTCACATGTAGTAATATTTTATTATTCAAATAGTTATCAATCATTTTAAAATAATGCTCTGGTATGGAACTGTTGTATATTGCATTAACTCACAGTATCAAAGTGATGCTTCTGGTATATATAGAATATTTTTGCCCATGCTTTGCCTATATTTTAGCATATATCTTACGATACTAATGTCAACAAGTATTGGAGATGCAGTAACACGTGCATTTATTTGCTAGTAATATATGCTATACAACGTTTTTAATATTCTATATTTATCATGAAACTGCTTAAGATTTTTCAACATGCAATACTCTTTTGAAATATACACGAATCTTTTATATTTTTATATCAATTATCTTCTTTCTAACTAACAATTATTATATTATATTATTATATTATAACAATCGTTCTATCAGAAAATTCGTTTATCGTTTATGAATAACTATTTTTTACTTTTTATTGGTATAATTAGAATATACTAGAAAAGTAATTCGTTACATAAAAAAAACTCAAAAAGTTAAAAGAAACTATGAAAATTAGATTTCATTTTTATAATTTTACATTAATATGTTCTATTCGAATTCAATTAAAATGTTTTCCTATGCAATCAATCATATTCATTTTGTTGCTAAGTTTTTACGTAAGATTTTAAAAATTACTTTTCACTAATTCTTTTATCAAGTAATATGTATGTGTCAGCACATAAAAGAAAAATAATTATCTGGTCAATGTATCTGTAAATTTCTAATACCATAAATTAATAATCACAATAGATTCTTCATCAATGCAAATTTTCTTAGAGGATATGATTATAAAATGTATATTCCTTCTATTCAAAAGAAATTGTATACTGAGGTAAAATTTATAATAATCAAAAAATATATTACATTTTATTTATTACAATTACAATAAAAAATGTTTTCTCGAAATATAACTAATGAAACTATAAAAAATTCTTTCGTAATATCGCAGTTAAATCATAATTTAAAATACTAATTCTAATAAAAATTCAATTCAATTTAAATAAAGTTATTATATTATAATAATATTTCTATATTTTAATTATAAAATTAGTATATTAAAATTAGAAATACAAAATGACAAGAAAATAATTTCATAAATTTTATGTTTCAACTTATTAAAATTCGATCTCCGTTATCGATTTCCATTAAAATCCACAAATTAAATTAGCTAGAATAAAATAGTTATCTCATTTTTGGTTATTAAAATTTTTGTGTTTGAAGTAGATTAAAATTTTTTCAAGTTTTAAATAATAAATAAAAAATATTTTTGTTAGATTATTACAATTCTTTCAATTTCTAAGACAATGAAAATTTTCTTTGTTTATTAAATTATATATATATATACTATTTATTGAAATGCGCGGAAATTCTACATATCGAGTGGTTCTCTGGTGTTTCGCTCTACGCAATTGAAGCAAGTCGTCTGCTTCTCTTTCCGGGTTAATCATCGAACGTCTTGACCGGTCAATTGGTTACTCTCTTTCAACCCAATACTGATCCTATCCTGATGGATTGTGGAAAGTTCACCCACTAGGGTGATGATTAGCCTTGACGGTTTACCTCTAAAAATCGTCCAGGAATTGTCATTTCGGGAATCATCGCTCAGTTTTTTATTCGGTGTTCTTTCCTTTTGCTCTATATGTATGCTTTGAATTTATTTTTTTAAAAATGTCGCGTAATATTTGTCCCAGTGCTCTACTTTTATTGGCTCACTTCTTGTCGCATTACCTACTTCACGGATTGATGACCCATTGTTAGCTTTAATATTGTTCACATAAATCACTTCATTGAAAGACTGTATTAAAAATGATATTAAATGAGACCATTGATATTGAACTTAATTGATTATTTTTAAATTAGCTCTTGTAATTCATTTACATTAAGCTTTTATATTTGATATAATAATAAATATACCTAACGTACATTTATTTTAATAAAAGATAAATATGACCAAGAGTTTATAAAATTGTTATAAAATAGCGTAATTATCAACTTATCATTGAATAACCAATTTTATTTACATTTAAAATAAAAATTTTATAAATACTTTTATTTAACAATTTTAATCATCGATGAATCGAGAATGTTAAAAAGGTATAACCTAAAGAAACCATTATAAGAATAAATCTCTTCTTTTGTTTTATTAAGCCTTTTTGAATAATATTTTTCAGCACATTTTTATCTAGAATATCTAGAATAGATGTAGTATCTAATGAAAATAGAATTTTAGAATTTTGTTATATTATTATTTTATTATTATTTATTATATATATTAAAATACTATTATACTTTATTATTTTTATATTATTATATTATTATTTTATTTATTATATAAAAATATTATAATATTAGTTATATATTAAAATAAAAATTGAAAAATAAAATTAGATCACTAGATCATTTAATTTTTTTACCATCACTATTGATAATTTGAAAAAATGACGAAAAAACTCTTTAAAATTTTCGATCGAAATATATCGATTATTGGCATCTTAAAATAATAAGAATAAATATATCTATAAGTACAATTATATATGAACAGCTGTATTTGGAATAATTATGTAAACAAGTAAATATACATAGAGAACTATAGCTATATAATACTCAAGTAAACTTACGTCTGCACAATACGTCGGTCAATAGGCCTTACCTCACGGTTCTACCATATTTATATAAGTCACAGCAAGAACCCATAATTTTTTAGATAAATATAAGAGGCTTTTAGTTATTTAAATGCTCGATGCAAGAAATACGTGAGCACTTTCTTCTTTGCAAATAATTATAAACTTAAAGAAAAAAATTTGAAAATTGTATAATATTTCAGATATAAAATGGAGAATGTACAGTACTGCAGTTACACAATACTTATCTTCCTTATTTGGAATTTTTTTAATTTAATTATTAGTTCTATACAATACATATGATTAATGAGTTAAAATATGAGTTTTATATAATTTGTAATTATCCGTATTTTTTGTAGTTCTCTTTCAAATTTACTTATAAGAAAATCATGTATATTTTTCTTTTTATTTGTTAATTGTTAGTCAATGCTTATATTGATAGTCTACTAAAAATTATTCCTATCTAGCCAATTTCACCTGTATTAATATAAAACTGATATTTTGTATAAATCTTCATTTAAAACTATTTTTACTGAGAAACGATTAAAATGTACAAATCAGAGCAGAAATTATTAACTGATACGAATCAAAAATAATAGAAAATTTTATGCTTTATTTTCAAGGAGTAAGTTCTTTACAAAAGATCATTTCGATCACTAATAAATTTATAAATCTTATGATATACGCAGTATAATAATATAACAATAAAAACAAGAGAAGAAATTTTTAAAAAAGCTTTAGTATTTTTATGTTAACATTTTCTTGGTATGTATACAGATTTCAAAATTACTATTTGCACTCCAAATATTTATTTTAATCATAAAATAAAAATGATTAAATTCATGATTACGAAGATGAATTATTTTTGTTTCGAAAATAACAATATACAAATAGAATCATTTTCTAAACTTTATCTTATTAAAAATACTTTTTTAAATATTTCAATAACTATGTAATTTGGTTAAACTATGCATACATAGGCGAAAAAAATCCTTCGATTTCAGAAAATTAATTCAAATATAAAAAGCAGTATCTACTAGAAATTTAACATTACAAAATATACGTTTGACTTTTATGTCATGAAGAAAGACAGATAATAATATATGTTTATGAAATTTAAAAAAAATTATTATATTAATACGTTTATTTTACATCAAACAAATATGTTTTATTTCGAGAAATATTTTAAATATTTCTAATAGTGTATATATAATATATTACTAATTCAAAAATTTTCTGATATTTTTTAATTCTAAAACGTATTTCATATATAAATATATCATATACATAAACAATTTACGTATTATTATATATTCGACTTCATTTTATATTAAAATTATTTTGTAATTTATTGTAGACATAGATAAGTATTTATTATTTTTAAATTACATAAACCAAATATATTATAAAATAATAATTAGTTATACATTGTTTACGAATAACCGATTATCTAACACTTGAGAATAAATGGATAGAGTTATGCCTACTCAAGATGCAGTAGTCATATATTAATATTGGAGTTAATAGTTGGTGTATTTATAAAAAAAATATTCTTTCTTTGATCGCTTTGAAAAAGATGGATGAATTGCAAAGAGGAAAGGAATGAAAAGAGTTAAGAAGTTAAAAAGAAGAAATCTTAATTTTTTCTTTGTAGAAATAATGCCATGTTACATAAAGATGATTGCGACTCACTCTTTAAAGCCCAATATAGACGAAAATAAGAAAAAGAAACCGAAAGCGAGAGAAACGAAGAGAATAATGAGTGAACACCAATAACACCAATAACAAACTCTCAATTTGGAACTGCAGTGGCGATGATCCTGGCTATGTTCCAGGTGATTTGAAATGACAGCCCTGATAATACCTTTGGTTGTGCAGCGAATATTATGGTAGTCAAATTAATAATTTAGATATTTGTTAATATTTAAATTATTAAGAATTACATGAATCAAGAAAAGTTTACTCATATCCAAGTGTTATTGAATCCTAGAATGGGTAAATATAAAATTAAATATTAGAATGATTTTAATTTTCTCAATTAAATTATAAATATTGCAATAATTAACAAACGTTTGCTTATTTAAAAGCGATAAAACATATTCAAAATAAAATATCGAAAAATAACCTGATATAACAAAATTAGTCGTGCATTTTTATATTTTAATGATTTTTTTCAATTTCTAAGAAATTTATAATTTACCTTTCGGTTTTTTAAATTAAAATTACTTTACAAAATGTACATAAAAATTAAAAAAAATCATTATCTAAATAGTTGAATTAATTTCTAACCCTATCTATAGAAAAACTACTAAAATTAAATCTGAAATTAATTTTACATATCACTAAAATTGATAAATACATTACACTTTAGATCTCGAAATTAGTAGAAATAAAAAATAAAAAACACAAATCATGAAAATATTAACTAATTATGAATATAATTAATAAGAAAATATATTTATTGTTTTCAAACTTTAATAACTACACTAACATTTTCAATCATTATTATTTGTTTATATATGTTAACGATTATTTAAAAAAAATATTCTGCAATGTATGTGATAATAGAGATTTAAGTATTGTTAAAAATTAATTTATATTTTTAGACAGAATTTTAAACATTGAATGAGTAATCAATTTCAGTTAGGAACTTTTTTAATGTCAATACTATCACCAAAATAAATTTAATAAATCTCTGAAGCGTATTAGGTTACATTATGTTCAGTCATATCAATATCTATTTTCAGATATTCAAGATAATTAAAAAGAAATTAAATCTGCTTATATAAATATTTTGTTTTGAAACGAAAAAATAATGTACTTATATATATATATATACATGTATTAAAGATGTTTATATTAAATAAACATTAATAATAGCTACATTTTAAAAAGTTAATTGTTATAAAAAAGACACCAATAACAAAAAAACTAAGTAGAATAATAATTTGTTAAATCTAAAATTTTAATAGTTTTAAATTTATATTAGTTTGCAAATCTATATTATGCATAATATATATTAATTTATTGCTATTAAATTACATTGGTATTAAATTGCTATTAATTGCTATTAAATTACATATTCTAAATTAAGTTACAAAAATCTGATATTACTGTATATGATTGAAAAGTTTTAAATTAAAAAATGCACTTTCTATATGATGTTATTAATTTTTTAAATTTTAAATCAATTAATGTTGAGTTTTTTGAAAATTTATTTTGTATTAATACATTATCTAATCATGTATTTTATGTGAATATATTAATATGTCAAGTATGATGAAATATTGATGAAATAACCAACAACTTTTAGATATGAAAAAATTATAAAGTTTATTTAAAATAAAATAAAAAAGGAAAAAAATTAGTTAGTAATTTGTTATTAATAAATAATTTTTAATAATTTACAATCTGTTTTGAATATTCACTTTGTAACACGGATTTAAATAGTCTAACTCTCCTTCTCTCTGCTTTCGTACTCACTTTCTGGCAACGCCAGCAGCAGTGACTCAGTCTCTCGCGCTCCCTGGCTGTTCCGGCTCAGATGGCTCTATGTCGGACCGGGTTCATGGCGGAAAGCGAAGGTGTGATGAAACAAGGCGAATTAAGAAAGGTGTTTTATTTAATATTAAAAGAAAACTATTTTTATTTAATTTAAATTTTACGGGTATTATATTTTACGGTACGCTTACCGCTTACAAAACATTGGTGTTCCTTTTCCTAATCACGGTGGCGATTTGTACACTATTTCGAGTCAGCGATTATTTTACATAAGTTTTTCGGCGGAGTATATTACAAAAGTAATTCCGGCGGCGTTCGGTACATTATAGGCGATTTATATTATACTACGGCAGTGATTTACATTCTAAACAGCGACGGTACACAATAAACGCGGATCTCATACATTTAATCGGCGGAACTTAATTTCTCTGAATCGCGTCAGGAGACGGTGGGGAGAAGCTAGCCACGAGGCTGTATCTTCAGAGCACGACCAATAAATTATATCTAGACCCGGAGCCACGCACCAAACGTCAGCATTCCCTGGAAGTGCGTCAAATATCAGCACTTCTTGGAGGAACGCCAAATATCAGCACCTCCTGGGATTCCTAGCGCGTCGAATGTCAGCACTAGTATTACGCTTCAAACATGAGCATGACTGGGATACCTTCGCTTCCCGAACACACTTCCGAATCTCTGTTCTGCATGAGCGCGCCCTCTTTAGGTTTCGTGGGCGCTACCGTCACGCTCTTGCACTCGCGACTTTCGTGTAGAGGTTGATTCATTTAGCCTTTGCCTTTAGAGTCCGTGAGTAAAAGCTAGCGGTGTGGCAATAACGGCAGCAGTGGCGCAAGCACGTCGCGCTTGCACGCGAAAGGTCTAGCATTACGTTAACTAGAGCTTAGTCAAGGCTGAACGCATGCCAAGGCTCCCCTCCCGGTCCCATGCTCACTCTCTCTCTATCTCTCTCTCTCTCACTGACTCACTCGAACTCTCTCGCACGTATAGTGAACCATGTAATCCCACTACGCGGGTATTCTCTCTTACTCATACATACAGTCGACGCTGCACCGTGTATATTTTCTGCACTCGACTCTCAGTCCTGCGGCCGACACTATGCGACGTACACCCTCACTTACTCATACACATAGTTTTGATGCAACGTTCCGCCGCAACGCTTCAATTATACACATACGTGTCATACAGTGTCATTAATAAAAAGCTTACATGCTATAAATGACAACTCTTTACAACGCACAAAGTAAATATTCCTAATTACTTTACTGCTTAAACTAGCATTAGATTCAAAGAACTCAGATTTTTCATTTATATATTTTAAACTGTATTATTATCATTCCTTTAATTTATTTATATGTAGATATACAATGCTTTATTTTTAGCTTATAAAAAACAATTTACACGTAAATAATCATATACAATTCATCGACACTTCACTATTATAAATATATGCATAAATTAAAAAATATAATATTTACATAATAAGAAAAAGAAATTAATTAGAAATAAGAAAAAAATTATTAAGTTAATTTTATTCAATTTCAAATTAATAATATAATAAGAATATAATGAATATATGAATAATATAATATAATGTTTATATGAAAAATTATAATATTTGTGAAAATTATAATTTGTGAAAACATTTTCTATTATCTAGGTATATTGAAAATCGTGCTAAAACAAAAGGTTGCACAAATTATACAAAAATGAAATCAATTTACCAATTAGTTTGAGAAATATTTTCTCCTGCTTCTCATTCTGAACTTCACTTTTTGTCTCTCTTTCTATTCCTGTCACTTACATAATAAATCTGAATTAACGAATAGTCTACTCTTCAAAATTCTGAAATTCTCATACGAAATCATCTCATAAATGAGATTCTCATACGAAATACTTATGTTGTCGACAGCTTCTAGTTTTTGGCTTATTACTTTCTTCTCGCTCAAGTCCTTTGCTTTTTTTTAACTATTCTACCTCACTTGAGTGTCAGAACGTTTTTACCTATTTTCGCCTTCTTTCTGATTTTCTTAAGCTCCCTTGCTCATTAACCATGTCTCGCGTTCATCACACACGAATCAGAAAAAAGAAAACCAACTTCATATTCCATACATACGTAATAATAATAATAGTAATAATAATAATAATAATACTAATAATTAAAGTACTATAAATAATAATAATAATAATTAAAGTACTATAAATAATAATAATAATAATTAAAGTACTATAAATAATAATATTAATAATAACAATAGTAATAGTAATAATAATAAGTATGACTATGATATTATCCAGAAACAATTAACTCCAACTATTTAAGTACCAATAAAAGGTATAAATAAATTAATAAAATAAATTTATATAAGTATCACAACATATCATGTAAAAAATTATAAAAATAACATATAATATAACATATAAAAATCATGTAAGTATCTGTTCATCAGCAAAGTAATATATGAGAACATGAAGTATTATACATATTCTCTAATTATATTTCAGCGATTTTTTAATTCATAACTAAGTTAAAATAATATTAAAATTTTTAAATAAGCGGTTATAATTCAAAAATTATACACGTAAATCTTTAATAAACTTTGTATGAAATAAACATTGAAAAGATGCTAAAAAAAATTCTTCATTATTGTTATAAAAAATATCAAATGTAAAATGTAAAATAAATAAAGAAAAAAATAAATAAATAAAGAAAAAAATAAATAAATAAATGAAAATAATAATAAAATAAATAAAATGATAAAAATAATAAAAATAAATAAAATAATAAAAATAATAAAAATAAATAAAAAATTATCATATCTCCATATATATGAATTAAAACAAAATCATACATTTAATAAATTATATTCTTGCTATTTCAAGTATATAAAATACCAAGTTTAAAAAATAAAATTACTTTTATTTAAGTCACTACTATGAATTGACGTTGAATCTTGAACACGAAGAAAGTCTAAGCTGTTAGACTCTCTACAGATTATATACAATTTTTACAGTGAATAAATCAATTAAAATTATACCGTGCTATATTAATATGAATTATATACTTGTAAATAAATAATGTTTCTTCAAATTTTAGAAAATCATTGAAATTTCTAAATAGCAATTTATATTATCAACATTAATAAAGATGAACTGTTTAAAAATATATAGATATATGAAAATAAAATATTTAATACAATAGTATTAATTCTAATTTAAATGTATAACATATAATTCATTATAAATTTGTTAATCATTGTAGTAAATAATATAAATATTATTTTAAGGTTGATAGTGGTACTTTCCTAGTTATTATTTCAGAATTGGTAAGAATGACTACATGGCTCGATCCCAGTGGAAATGAATTTCTAGATGTCTATACCAGAGTTCTTGCTTACAAATGATTCATTGAACGTGTAATAATATTTTACAGTTTAATTTAATTAAAGACATTTTCAAAACTAAAAGTAAAACAATTCTAATAAATATAAGTTAATAAATATAAATATTATAATTTTGCGTTGTGAATTATGAAAATCTAATTTTATTAATTTGATCTATAAATTACATACATTATCTGTTATGATCATCGATAGCAAATCGATATCTAAATTAACGATTGTTTGTTTCTCTCTAGATATAAAGCAATCATCCTGATAGATTTCAATATATAAGCATCATTTTGTATTTAAATTTTCTATATGACAATAAATTTTCTATATAAAATTTTAATTATTAAGAATTTATATTATTTACATTATAATTTATCGATAATTATTAGAAAATATTATTAAATATTTTTTCTTAATATTAATGAATCTATTCGTAATAAATTTTAAAATACGCATACGATGAGAAAAAATCTTATTCTATAATATAATGTATATGTTGTATGTTTAAATAAAATATTTGCTTTTCTAGATTTCAGTTTATATATCAACGTATCTATTTGACTATCTGTTTGAAGTTATCAACAAAGAACCTTATCATTAATAAATATTTTAGTTTTAAAATTTACCTGCACTAACATAACAGATGGACAATATAATAATATAACGTATAACAATTATAGTATGAATATTTATTTATAAATACAAGAACTTAAAAAGTAAATGAAAACACTTATTTACTTATAGAAATTTATATTATTAATTTATTTATACCTTTTATTGGGTACTTATATAGTTGGAGTTAATTGTGTCTGAATAATATCATATTCATACTTATTATTATTACTATTACTATTACTATTATTATTAATATTATTATTATTATTAATGAAAGTATAAACCAATATCTTAAAAAGCCCATAAATTTTATTGAACAAGAAATCCTCATCCCTTCTCCTTGACCTCATTCTGCTACAGTAAATACGATCATTATTTCAAGAAAATTTTTGAAGTCAAGTATATCGGTAATTGCCAGAAAATCACATTCCAAATACTTCATGGCCTATCATAAATAACTAAAATTTATTAAAACTTTTATTACAAATTTTTCGTTCTGAAAAAATTAAGAATTTCGTTTCATAAAATACATTTTACCGAGAACGCAAAAGCTAAGAGTAACATAAAGTTACGAAAACTTAAAATCATTTCATGCCTTGCGGCAAATTATTATCTAATATATATGTCAAAAAGAAAGAAAATATCTTATGATTAAAAATCGAAAGAAGTAATAAGATGATATAATTAAAAGGTTCAAATATTTTGAAATAAATTAAAGACTGCAGAAATCGTTCTCTTTATTTTTATGAATTTCAACCCCTGTCGTCTCTTTCTCCTTTTATTTGATAAAATATACTTTAAGTTTTTTTTATTCATTGTGGTCACTATTCATCATTTTTTATACATTTATCATAATTAAATGGAATAAATAGGTTTAGAAGTAAGTATCTTTTAATTGCATAATTACAAACCTACAGTTATATGCATGGATGCCCACACCTTTAGATGTATATCTAAAAATATGCATGTAAACATGGAAAATATATTTAAAAAATTTAATTTATTCATATTTACATAAATTTAAAAGTACAAACCTAAAACAACGATTACCTTAAGTTAATTCTATTTCACGTTTATTTATTTTTGTATTTATTTTTATTTATAAATTATGAATTATTATACTAAATTGTATATAAGCTAACGATACTATATAATATATTCCACAATAATTTTATTATAAGTGTATAATCTTTTAAATATTTATTACGAAAGTAAAAAATATTATTCGAAATAAGTCATAGATAAAATACAAAAAGCTTAAACGTACTTCACACACATACTTTATATGCATAAAGTGCATGCGAAGAAAGGAGTGAGAGAGTTACGTATGTGATTGTGCAATTGTATGTACTTAAAAACGAATTATCTATATTTACTTATACTTCTTTTTTAATAGTTATAATTGTAATGACTAAAAATCTATTATTTATTTTCTTGTCATCTTTTTTATTATTAGAAGAATGGTTTTCATTACAATTCTAAACAGTAATTTGTACTTTATCTAAAGAATTTTATCATTTAGTATCATAGTTTTTTTATATATTTATGTATACTATAAAAAATACTGGGTTTTATTCAATATTTATTTAATATTATATTTAAAATTCAATTCATTTAATATTCAAATAACCAAATCAGCTTCTGTTTCCTCTAAACGATTGAGTAGGGTTGAAGATAAATTTAGTTCTAAAATCTTAACAGGCTGCATTGTGATAGAGCTACTAGTTTTTTCGTTCTCATAGAAGTGCATTCTACCTGAATCTTCTGTTCTTTTCCCAAGATTTTATGGATGCATTTTCTCGCTGAAGACTCTATATGAATACTGAGTATGATGCTATGAACAATTAATTTCTTTTGTTTATTCCAACATTGAGGAGATTTTACTTCTTAGGATTTGTTTCGTACTTATTTAATATGCTCAGTCTTCGTCACTTTCTTCTAAATATTTCTCGTTTTCACAAATAAACGAGGCAAAAGAAGCAATATACATCCATGTAGGACAAACTAAGCACATTTTAAGATTACTTACTTCATTAATAGTTTGATAGACACTGATAATAATTATAAACAATCGAATTATTAACATGTAAAATTTTAAATAATATTTTTTTTTCCAGTAATTTAGTAGTAAATTCTTTAAAATACTGTTCTAACATCTATAATTAAATATTTGATCTAATTATAGTGTAACGTTAAATACAATTTTAAATTTTCAAGTTGCAAGAATAACTCAGATTTTCAAAATTTCAAGGATAATTCAGAGAGATAATAATTCATAAAAAAAAATTTGAACAAACAAAACAATGTTTCTCTTTGATATTTCACAAATATATTGCATTTTTAAATCAAATCAAACGATAAATAAATTGATTTTCTAAGTAGTTTTAGATTAGAGTTTAATATAACTAATATAATATTTATGAAAATAAATTTAGTAAATTGTATATAAAATGAATTACAGATAAATAAACTTATTCCAACTAAATTAAAATTTATACGAACATGAGCATTCCCATATATTTACAATTTCGTAGTTGCAAATTCTATTACATACAAGTACAAGATTTTTAATTTTAATGAACAAACTATGCAAGAATAAACGATAAATTTGTTTTATAAATTATAAATTACAGTGCATTAGTAGTTTCATAAACAGATTATTACTTAATGTAGAAATATTTTCGAATTAATAATTAAGAAGTGCGAACAATATAATTGCTTAATTATTTTTTAATACGAATTCTAACCACATTCTGATTGTTTGCACAGTTTGTTTAGTAGTCAAATATTTTTAACATGACATTGCAGTAAAAATGAATTTATAGTATATTTTCAACAAAACAGAAAAAAATTTTATTCAAATTGAAGTAAGTTTTGTTGGCTAGAACTCTTGTGATAATTATTTTGCGATATATTGCATTTAGAAAACAACGGTGATCTTCTTTCGTTGATTGATATTTTCATACTTTTGATTTGGTTTTAGATTGAATTGATAAATATTAAAATCCAGATTTTACAAGAATTAGAACCACAAAATATGAAGAAAAACTTACACCGTATAAACAAATTCACACTATCTTAAATTTTTAAATATTGCACAAAATTATAATTAACTTAGAAATTATAATATAATAATAAATAATATTTGCATCTACTATTATATATATTTTACATTTATAATAGAGGTACATTTAATAATAATTGAAAATATTGATTATGCAGATTCTCAAATAAAATAAAATTTTTTACTATATATTGATATAGTTTTCGAACTTTTAATAAAACCTATTTATAGCAAAATTGTGGTGCTAAAAATAATTCCATGTATCAAAAAGTTGAAAAAAATTTATTTTCTTGTGATAAATATTCATGAAAGCAAGAACTTCTTAACCTCTTTGATTATTAATTAATATGTTTAACATTTTTTGGTATTGAAAATAAAACAATTTCTTATTTTTTACTTGTAGAATAATATATTTATTACAACAATATATCTTATTACAACATTCATATATAACATTCATTTTTTACATTATAAATGTATCTTTATGTAACATCTAATTTCTCTTGAATGTTCATGAAACATTGTATATGCATAATATGGATATGTATTATTTTCAAAAATTTGTATGAGAAACTAAATAAAATTTAATTTGAAATAAAAATTGTATAATTAAATGCAATGATAAAAAAATAAATTATACCTGAAATAATAATTATTTATAATTTGCAGTAATTAAATTTATTCTAATTATGGTAAAAAAAAGTAATATACAAATATTTAATTAGTTACATTTACATAATATAATAATTATATATTCACTTATTTCTAAAGTCATATAAGAATAATTAGTTATAGTTATAGCTAGATTTCATCTATCATATTATCTTTGCACCGTTTGTTTTATTCTATGATATTACTTATTCTTTCTTCGTTATTCAGAGAATTCGTTATTTTAAAACATCTTGAGAAGACTTTTTGACTAAATGAAAACATTTGTAACTTCATAAAAACGTAAATAAGAAGAATATTCAGAATTATGAAACTATTTCATAGTTTTTATAATTTCTTCCCTAATAGAATCATCAAATTGGGTTGAATAAAAACTTTTAAGATAACAAGTGCAAGAATTTATATTTTGATTTTGAATAAAAAAAAATATATTTGTTCTAATACTTTGAATAACGAAATAATTATTGTTGAATTACTTTCATTTAGCAATCAGATCTTAATAAAAATGTCTTAGTATTTACAAAATAATTGTTGTTGAGATCTTACCTGCAATGATTTATATTACAAAATCTAATTTGTTTCTATATTATAAATTCAACAATATTTTTTAATAATTAATAAATATTATAATAAAAATTTATTTTATTAAGCTAAATAGAAAATAAATTATAATTTTGAAGTGCAATAACATGATATTTTTATCATATGAAATATAGGAAATCCAACAATCTATCAAATAAAAAATTAAAAATATGTAATTATTAAATTTCAAACATTAAAATGGATTAGTTTTGTCTTTGTATGATTAAATATTCGTAATAGTTTCATGTATTATTTAATTTTATACTTTACCTCGTATTTTAGTAACTAATGTAGGAAATTAGCTTAAATTGTTTCTGTTTATTCGAAATAAATTAATTTAGAACATGTATTTTGAACAAAAAAGACAAAATATTGTAATTATAGATATTTATAAAGGTATTCAGGTATTATTCATTTTTCATCTTATGAAGGCATACTTATAATAAAAACAATTGTATTCAATATAAAAAAAAATAAGTATAATAAAGGAACGCAAACAATTGTGTCCTTATCAGTAAAAATAAATTAAGTATAAAAATAATTGTTAAATTGACTGAATATTATGGCTCGATCGATTTTATTGAAAACATGAAAAAAACAAAATTACTGAGATACAAGCATTAGAGATCAACAAATAGTCATTTTCATCAAGTGTACGATCAATACTGAATTATAGTATGCCTAGCAGCAACCGGTACGAGCTAGATATTCGGTTCATTTATACACGACTAGAAACCATTATATCTGAGCATCATGTTTTAATGAGAATTAAACATGTATTTAAAAATCAATATAAAACTAAATTATTGAGAAAATATATCAATAGTTTCATTTCAAATAATAATAAAAATTTAAATTTCCTAATATTAATCATCATATTAATTTATCCTATCAAATAACAATATTAAATGAGATTTAACTGTTTAAATAGCAACCACAATATTTAATAAAGGTACTTCAGTATTTTACATGACAAGCTCAAATTCAAATTAAAAAATTGCAGGAAATACAGAAAATTTAGTCGCTTATATTTGAAAATGATAACATTATATTGAGTAAAAATATATATAACATATCTTGTATCATATATAACATATATAACGTATCAAGCATAATTCAAAATTTAAAATATGATTTTCTAAAAACATTATTTTACCTTAACCGAAAAATTTCTTTATGATGCAAATCATCTAATATGAATCATAAATACTTAAGTTCGTGAGTTTATACAAGTATTCATTCAATAAACACTAAAATATTTTAATACATTCTATTTTTTTTAATCTATAAAAACATTAATAATCATTCCAAATACAAGCAATATTGTTTGACTTACATTTTCAAGATATGCTTTTCATTAGTTAAGAATTTAGTGTTGTTGTAAAAGCATTCATATGTAACAAATATCTCAAGCTATTGAAATATTTGTCATGGATAAAGCTTCTTGAGCTGTTTCCATTATACTTACGTCAGAAAACTATAATGACCAAATTTATTCGGTTGAATCATTTCTATGACTTATTATAAAGTTTATTCAAATATACAGAAGTATCATTATTATCGTTCTATAGGATTCTATCTTTATTAACTATAATACTATACATAGTTTCAAAACTTTAAAATTTTATATTGAATATTAGTACGATCAGTATGAATTTACAATTTACAAATTAGTAAGATATATTGCTATTCCTAATTGAAATTCAATTATGTGTATATTATATAACATGAAATAGATAAATGATTTAGTAAGAATAATATGATTTAGTAACAGTTGAGATTTGCCAACACATTATCCATAATAATATTTATGCATATTATAATAAATTAAGTAATTTTTGAAAATTGATATTTGATTATACAAATATTTTGATAAGTATAATTATTTCTTATGCTATAATAAAATCGTTAGAATATTATATATTAAAAAAAATAGTTAATAAGAATTATTACAGATAGAATTATTCGATTGTTATATTTTTTCCAAGCTTTCCTAATTAATAAATTTTAATACACTCAATAAATGTAATAAAAGTAGATAAAAAATTTATCTATTTAAAATGAAAATATATATGTTTATAGGCGTGTGTACCTGTTAATTTATTTAAAAAATTAACATACGTTACATAATATACTAACCTTTGTAAGTTTTCATATGTAACGGTTTTATTATGACTTATTATGACCGCAAGGATTCAGATTACTATACGCACGCACATATGCACACACACATACCGCAGCTCGCTCTGTTCGTTCGCGCTTTTCAAGACCGTTCGTAGTCGGTGAGTCTGCAAATCACGTCACCCAGGAAGAGAATACGCCAACTACGATTCTCCGCGAATTAGGACGAACGTAGCGAACCGCTGACGTCCCAGCAAGAGAGCGCGCAAATTGCGTTATTCACAGGTCAAGATGAACATAGCGAATCATTGATGCGTCAGAAAGATAGTGCGCGAATAGTATTACTTCCAGGTCAGGATCGACGTACTCAAACGCTGATGTCCTAGAGTGTGTGCGAATCGCGTCATTCGACATTCATAGATGAGCCAAAAGCTGTCACTATGGAGCCAAAACCTTTATGATACCTTGATGATTATGACTAGGGATACCCAAAGGCTGCCCAGGTGTGACGTTCATAGATAATTTTGTTTGGATTATTCTAATTTTAGTGTATTCGTCTGTGTCCCTAGTACTTGTATTTGTGTTTCTGTAAGGATATTCTGCGGCAGTTATTAACAGACTGTCTCTCTTGGTTTCTTCACGGCAGCTATTACAGGCTGCGAGCCTAATGTTCTGTACATGGATTTGTACCAATTACTGATTTATGACCTTACTTTTATCGGACAGCACATCTATTTTTATCATAATCCTGTCTTCGATCCCAGGATTTCAGTTCCTTCGACGAAGGTTATAGTGTCTTTTCTAAATCCGAAAACTCTGAGTAAGGATTTTCCTGGTTATTTCCAGAGCATCTTGGAGCTTAAATATGCGGTCTTTCAATGTAGTGGTTATTTGAGTCAGAGCATGCTAGTGTAATGATCCAGGTGCTCTAAATTCTCATCCACTATTTAAATAAACAGGAGTGAAACCAGTGACATCTAATTGTGTTGTATTATATGCAAAGACCAACTCTGGGAGATATTTATCCTAGGATCTATGATATTTTCTGGTATATTGGGCCATCATGGTTTTGATCACTCTGTTGGTTCTCTCCATTGGATTGCAGTGTGATATATTCGGAGGAGTCTTTCGATGAGATATTCCTGTCTTCTCTTGGAAGTTCTCAAACTCGTGACTTACAAACTGTCGTCCATTATACATGACTATAGTAGGAGGACAGCAAGTTGAGGAACAACAAATTTTTCAAATTTAGAGGTAATTTTAGTACCGGTGACCTTCCGTAGAGCTTCCAGCTTTATCCATTTGATAAAATGGGATAGAGGATTACCAATAGTCACTCATTTTGATTATTCGACCTGGGTTGGGAGCCTAATAGGTCTATAAAAACCATCTCCTAAACGTTGACTATTGTAGACATCATCTGGTCAGCTGGAGCCTGCTCTGATGCCTTACTCTTTTGGTATTGTTGGCATCCTCCAAACTCTTTAAACATCCGGGGCAAATAGTAGTTCTCGAACAGACGTATTGTCTTCCCGCTGTTCAAGAGTTCGGCTGTCAGAGAATCATGGTTTTTCGTAAGCACCATGGATCTTTCCTCGGTGGGGTCACACAGCTTTCATACGGCCTCTCTTTTGGAACTCTTGTAGTCTTCTCTATCGAAAACTGAATGGAATAGTCTCTCTTTTTCGATTTTGAACTATTTGTTGCCTTAAGAATAACCCTAAATGGTCTGGAATAACTTCATGTACTACGAACAGATTATCTCGACGCAACTACTCCAATTCCTCTGGAGAGTACATCGGCAAAGATATTCTTGGATTATTTTCGATATGTGACTATGCAGTCCCATTAGCTGAGTTCAACGGCCCAACGGGCTAGTCGTCCGAATGGATTTTCTCCAGCCAGAAGACAGCCTGGTGAGCGGTGACGACGGTGAAATGGTACCACTCGATGTATCCGAGCATCTACCAGATGCGCCACTTCACTGTCAAACATTCCTTTTCAGTATCCGAAAAATTTCTTTCAGCTTTGTAGGGTGCGACTCGCATAAACGATTATTCACTCCGCTTCTTCCTGAATATGCACCCAAGCCCTCTTTGCTGGCATCCGTTTGTAGCACGAAGAATACCTCGAGGTCCGGACGTGTCAGTACGAGAGCTTCACTCAAGCATTTCTTTAAATCGTCGAATGCTTGTTCCTGTCGTTCTTTTCACTGTCACTTGGTGCATTTATGCAGAAATTCGGTAAGTGGAGCGGTTATCATGGCGACGTTGAATACAAAATATCGGTATCATGACAAGATCCCTTGAGGTAGTCCAAATAATAAGACATTAAACTGCATCAGCCATCTTCCTGGTATTGTGAAGGCAGTGAGAGGTTTATTTCTCTCATTCAAGGGAATCTGCCAGGAATCGTTCTTGAGACAAATTGTGGACAAGTACCTCCCTCCGCGAAGCGTGTCTAGTATCGCATTGATCTGTGGGAGGAGATAGGCCATCCTCTTGGTTACGGCGTTCAGTTTCCTGAAATCTACGCAAAACTAATAAGACTCGTCTTGCGTGCAAGGACTATGTGAGCTCCAACTTCCAACCCTACTGCAGCATTTGATCGATTTCCCGGACCATGACAACTTGCATGGTCGGATTCCTCGGTCAGTATCGCTGCTTGATTGACCGAGGATTTAACAGTCGAATCTTACATTTAATTAGATCGATGGATCTTTCTCTCCTTTCCTTAGGTCTTCTTTTTGGCGATGACAGCCTCTAGAATCTATTGCTCAGTGCTCTGCAGAGATTTCAGATCCAGCGAGCCTACTGGTGTCTTTATCACCGGCAGTGTATCGTACAACCGATGAATGAAACGTGTAGCTAAAGTTGATCTAAGAGATCTATCCCCAGGAATACTTCGTACTTCTTCAAGGATTCCATGACTAGAAAAGTTGCCGTTATGGTGCAACCTTGTTGGGTGAGCTTCCTCGTGATGCTCCTCGACAAGGGTGTCTGCGTGCCATCGGCTAGTTTGACAACGGAGGGTGATAGTACGTTGTCAAGACTCCTTCTTGTCCGCACTTCGAGCAAAATAGCTTTAGTGCATTCCAACTCTCTGTTCGCCAGTGTTTACGTTATCTGCACCAACACTGCTCCCGGATTAGAATCTCTGAATTGGTGGTTTCTCCCTCCTTTTTTGTTGGAGGATTTTCTCGACTTCTTCGACCTGTTGAATAAGGTCGGTCATAGTCTATACCTTCGTCCTAGGTACGATCAGGCGTAATTCTGCCCGCATATTATAGTACAGATTGTCGATCTGTTCGTCCAGGCTGTATTCTTTGTAACAGCGCATATGCGTAGCGAGAATCATGCAGTATTATTGTATGCCCTTCTACTTATCTTAGACGCGCTCAGCGACCTGACGAGAAATTGTTCTTCTCTTGTTGTTCGAAGGGAAAAATCCTCTCAGTTGTTCTTTAAAATCCATCCATATCCGTGAAAGAGTCATAGATGGCCCCAGCGGAGAACATCTCCTCTTAATAATTCAGCTAAGCCCTTTAGTAGCTGTAGACCAGAGAACCCATACGCCTGCCTTTTGATCTGAGGTTGGTTCTTGTGGTGCTGATACAATGTCAAAAAAGTCAGCTAGTTGCTTACGTAGTTTAGCGACCTTTCTATCCGTCGACAGAACATGTTTGTCGAGTTCTGACATGATGCGACTTTTAATTACGTTTTGACCCAGACATTGGGGATCGTTTCGAATATGCGTTTTCGTACCATCTCTTTATAAGGTATCTAATTTACAAACTAGTCTACTCTGATACGCGTTTGTTAACCCGCTATCTGAAGCGCAAGTACACGAAATTCCTGTTTGAGTGTCATGTAATAATTATTTATGTTTATCGCGGTTTTCTTCTTGTACGCGGAGTTCGGGCTTCTATTACGTTTGATCACCTCACTTGAGCAGCCAATGTTTTTGGCTCGAAGCCTGTTGGATAACCTCCACAGCGCGTGGTTATCCGCTCTTCATGCCAGTTATTATAGCCGAGATGACTCGCCGGACAGAGTTCGTTGAGCAAAAAAGAGGTTGATTTCAGGGCGAGTTGACAAATATAAATGCATTATAAGTAATTAATCAATAACTAGTTTATTTGCCTCTATAGGTTCGACTGCATGACGCTATAAAAAGAGAAATAAATCGGAATTAACATAAAGAGAGATAATCCTAATTTAAATCGCTAGCTTAAATCGATTTACGGAATATCTTAACATATCGATACAAAAATTCTCAGCGTTCGACTACTCATACAATATTTTCCGTATATTCAGGCATACCTGTACATGCCCATGCACATACAAAGGACTTTTCTATTCCTTAGCGGTTTTTACACGACCGTACGAATTGCGTTATCCAGGTGGACAGTATGCCAACAGCAACTCTTCCAGGTCAGAATGTACATAGCAAACCGCTGACGTCTCAGAAAGTGCACGAATCGCGTCACTAGACATTCATAAATGGTCTATAAGCCGTCAATATGGAGTCAAAATCTTTATGATTTAGCTAATAATACCCAAATGCTGCCCTTGTGTGACGGTAATAGATAATTTTGTTTGGCTTATACTAATTTTAGTATATTCGTCTGTGTTCCTGGTACTTGTGTTTGTGTTTTTGTAAGCTTCCTCTGCGTCAGTTATTAACAAACTCTCTTGGTTTCTTCACGTCAGCTATTACAGGCTGCTGGTGATAAACCTAATGTCCTATATATGGACTCGATTGATTTTACCCCCGGCTCTCACGCTTCCACTCGTTCTACGCTGCGCCGCGTTCTCTTACACACTCACTCTTTCAGCGTCGTAATTTTTCAAGTTTTGCGCGAAACAGATTTTCGTCGCACATATATAACCTGTTTTATAATAAAATTGTAATTAAATACAAATAATACACGATTCAGAAAGTTTAAAATATAGACAACGAACGATTCTAACGAAAATCTATTAGAATTCAAAATTTTAACTTCACCAATGGATTTTAATATTAAATATAATACTTCAACTATATGCAAACTATGGAATACGGTATAATATATAATAGACTATTATAAGGACATTACAAGAATTTTATGGTGGTAATAAATAAATTTAATCCAGAATTATATAATAACTAAAATTGCAAAAAATAATGTTAGCATTCTAATTTCTATAGTTATTTAGTATAAGTAAGGCAATATTTACAATTATATGAAATTTTTCATTTATTTATTTTTAAATTATACGAAAGTAGAATTTTTTTAATTTTTTGACAAATAAAAACAATATAATATAAAAAATATACTTTATGATTTAAACATATCTTTCATTAATACCACATTTTAAACACGAATTACAATCAATAATACTTACTTTATAAATGGTTCTGCGATGATTACTATTTTTTTAAAAAATTTACATATATATTATACAGAAACTTAATTCATCAATGATAATAATAAAAATTATCATTGTTACTTTCTATTTTAGTAAAAAATAATTTAACAAATTTATTATTCTACTATAATTAATTTTGATCTTTAGTATTTCCTTGAATATTAATATAATAAATACTCTCTATTTTAGATAGTATTAATAAAACTAAAATCGTTCTGATTTACAAAAATATTTACTTATATTACGAAAATTCATAATAAAAATATTTTTATGTAATTTTTATTGTATTTAAAAAGTAATATGTTAGAAGGAAAATAATTTTAGATGTTTAGTATTAAGCGTTTTTATTCAATAATTTTTATAAATATAGAAAATATTTTTTTAATTTTTAAAAAATATTTATCAATATAACTTATTATTATTATTACATATATATATATTTATTTATTACCTATAATTATGTCGTAATAATGACACTAAAGGAAAAATTTGTAAACTAGAAAATAAATAATCAGAGATATTATAAATAAATAATTCGAGTTTTTCTAGAGTTAAAAAAAATTATAACCGATTTTATGGTCATATTAAATTTTCTTTTAATTTTCAAAAGCTTAAATAGTTTTTAATCTATATGTAGTTATAAATATGCAAATTAATTTTTAAATAAAAGTACAAATTTGAAGATTTAGAGAGTCAATTTTTTACAGTACCCGTGCGAGAAAACTAATCCAATTTATACCTATTTGTTCTAGTCTAAGAGAATCAGAGAAAGAGGAAATATGGGAAACGAACTCTGAAGTGCAAAAGAGAAATGTCCCATGACCACATATCTACGTACCCCTAAAAGAGAGCCAATATGAGTTTCCTTTGTTAAGGGTGGTATAAGTTGAGACATTTCTTACTATTACGACATTTGTAACTGAGCTATTGATCATGATTTTTTTATTTTTTATACAAACTTATTTATTTTATTACATACTGATAAATGATTATGTAACTTTAGCATGCATACATTTTTTCAGATCAATAGAGTTTAATTAAAGATGCAACTCAACAAGGCTATATAAAATTTTTCGATATCGTATTCTTTGCGAATTAAAAAGTATCTATTAAATAAATGAATCATTCAATTTTTATACTCATTGAAGACAAATTTATATTTAAAATAGTTTTCATATATATAAACAGATTATTTATACCTTACCTAAAAATTTAATTCAAAGCCTAAATATATAAATAAAATTGTAATTTATTTCAACCTTTGAAATTATTAATCATTGAATATTAATTTGAGACAATAAGAAGATTTTATTTAAAACTTAGAATAATATAAAATAAATTCGTGGATTCAAAACTAAATTGAAGATTTCATGAATTGTCTGACACTTACCAAATTTCTAAATTATTTGAATAATAATTTTATAAATCATACTTATTTTAAAATATATTATACTAGAAAAGGTATACTTCTACTTAAAGACTAAATACTAGAAAAGGATACTTCTACTATAATAAAACATTCAATAGGCATTTCAATAAGTAATGGTAATAATTTAAGAAGAGAAAACAGTCATTTATTTTACATTTTTGTAATATTATATAATTTATAACTTAATAATTATTTAAATTTATGATTATAACGGACGTCATTAACATAATGTATAATGGAAAATTTACTAATCTAAGAAAACATGTTGCTTATAAAAGATGACAAGGATATAGAGTAAAAAAATTTATTGTATAAAATTTATACGTTGATGACATTTTATAATAAGTATTATCAATAAATTATTTTCAGTCTTATTGGAACAATATTTTAAAATATATATCGAAAAAAACACTACAAAATTATTTTCTAATCATTATTTGTCCGATCTTTTTTATTTACCTAGTAATCTCTCTTATTGTGGTTTTATTCATACTGTATTAACATTATAATAATATTAAAATATTATAATTATTTTCATTTTCTAATAAATAAAACTACTATAATCTATAATAATTCATTTATTATTACAAAATTATTCCATTTTTTATTTTATATTAATAAAAATTACATTAATATTAAAATTATTTCTCGGTTAATAAAAAAATTATTAAATAAATTACCTATAAACTCATTTATTGAATAGAAAAAATTATTTAAATTAATTTTAATAGATTATTTCATATAGTAACATATTAAATATGAAGCACATAATAGAGAATAATTAGAATACTCTGGATAAAAGGATTTAAATCCCTTTTAATGCATCAAAGGATTTATATGTGTACATTTATCATCATGAAAATAACACTTGTTGAAGAGCAATTAACTATCGTATGTATTCCGCTTCTCTTTACTTTGTATATCTCATAATATTATATTTTAAACATTTTATAAAAATTGATAAAAGTTATATAAAATTCCTAAATTAAAATAGAATGAAAAGTAAATACATCTAATTAATTGAGAATTAACTATAAAGAATATAATTTTACATTTGAACATAAATTGTTTTTATTTAATAGTTCAAATATAGGTGATATATTTTTGAAAAAAGTCGAAATATACTAAACTAAATGTGATAGTTGTTTTTCATTTTAAGACACTAAAAAAGTATATTGGAAATAAGTTTGTAAATAGAATAAAAGATACTATTGCGAGATACAAATAAACAGAAGAAAATCTTTTTTGTTAATATTTTCTAATGCATAAAAAATAGAGATATAACAAAATAGAATTGCATTCAATTTCATTTTGAATATTTAATTTAATATGTACTTAATTATAAGCTTAATAAATTTAATATATTTCATTCAGTTTGTCATTTATTATTTAAATATATTTGAATAAAATTAATTAAATATTTTATTACGATTATTATAAAATCAATGCATTACTGTACTGAGACTTTTAGGCGTTATGTTTCAAATATTTATATTCTAGCTAAAAATATAATATAAACTTACTTAGAAAAAATACCAATTATTGAATAATATAAAAACAATTCAATACTTCTATTTATAAATAAAGTTTGTATTTATAAATTTTCTACTTGCAGTAATAAATAATGTATAACTTATATATGATTAATAAAAAAAACAATAGTCAGTATTTCACCCATGCTTAGAATATGTTTACTTTCAATTGATTTATATAATTAATTTCATTTTATTAACAGAAAAAGAAACTTTCAAAACCATGTAATTCAAATTTATGATTAGAAAATATCAAGGAATTATACGTAAAAAAGATTCAAAAAGATTTTTTATATGTTTTTATGTATTCTTAATATTCTTAATACTTATTAGATAGCATTATTTTAGTGTATGAACTTCAAAACGAACGTTTCTACATAATAATTAATGAAAATTTTTAATAGGATATAATAATTTGATGCATCAGAAATAAATATTAAATATTTTTATATATTTAACCGTTAAAGCATTAATTCATTAATTTAATATACATAGATTACGTAATATAATATTGTATCAACAAGATGTAAAAATTAATATACGAGTAATACATAATTCTGCCTAATTATTAATTTATGAAAATTTTTAAGAAATCTAATTTAGCAAGAATTTAATAGTATATTCTTTTAAATAATAAAATATTTGTGTTCACCTTATATTAAAATTGGAAAAAGATTTAGCAATATTTATTTGGGAATGAATAAATATTTTCTTGCAGATATATGCTTATATCTCTGCTTTTCATATGCTTATATGAAATAAATAATCTCTTTAAATTTACTAAAGTAAATTCTAATAATTTAGATATAAAAATATTGAATTTTATAAAAAGCAAATTTTATAACACATAAAAATATTTTACCGCATTTTAAACCGTCTATTAGCACAGTTACCGTGAATAAATATAAGCTAATTAAATAAAGTTGAAATTTGAAAAACATTCAGTTAGACCAATTAAAGTTTTTAACCAATTAAATTTTGATTAAAAACTATCACTAAAATAAAACTATATTGTTACTTAAAAAACATTGTATGGATCTATCTTTTATAAATATGAATAATTTATTTAAATTCTTTTATAGATAAGCATTTCATTAAAAAAGATAAGTTATTGAATATTATTAAAACTTCATTTAATCTACATCGCAAATAATTTGTATATTAGTGTAAAACAAATCAAATTTTCTAATTCTGAACGAAGACTTACATTAAAGCTACCATTTTATAATGTTAACATACTTATTACTTCTTTATGCATTATTAATAAATGAACAAGATAATTTCTGTGTTTAACAAAAGAATTTCATTTTTTGTACATCTTTCTTAAGTCAATTATCATTATTCTTATATTGATGTCAAATATTTCATTCTTAACAAAAAGAAATTAATATAAATCCTATTAAAATTAAACACGTTAAAGTAAAATTTGGACAAGCTAAAATTATTATAATAGAAACATGTACAATGCAATTTTCCGAATTTCTCTTCGGAAATGGGTTGATTAAACTTTTAAGCATGTAAAACGTGAAAAAGAAATGGCGTTCCTTCTACTCTGAAATCACATAAAATAATTTTTATTCAATTCATATTCAAACTCTATTATAGAAAATGTATTACTTAGAAGCATTTAACAATATCCATATTTTATTAATGACAACAAACTATTTCAATAATAATTTTAAAGTTATTATAGTGTTTGCGTGCGAGAGGCCGCGTGCACGAAATTTATAAATGAAAATATCAATTTACTAAAGTATGTTTAAAATCGGAAATATTTGATAGAATAGTATATACAGTATTCAAAATTTTGATTTTATTGCAATGCAGGTAAAATCTGCAATTGATAAAATATACTATTTATGATGATTAAAATTAGTAACAAAATTGTTAACAAAAAATGTACTATAATGTGCAAAATATTTGTCTTTCATAACTAAACTAAAGAAACTATAAACAATTTAATATTTCCAATGAAAATAATTATGTAAGAAAAAGTAAAAATGCATTTTAGAGCTAAAACAACAAATTTCAAATATTTTATATCTCATACTATTATATAGTGTAAAGTTAAAACTGTACACTATTAAATATTAATTGAAATATTAAAAATATTTATATATTTACAAGGCATTAAACAATTCTTTTTTTAGAAAAATATTGTTAAACAAATTTAAATAACTTATTTCATATATAAAAAGACAATGGAAGCTATTATAATTTCTTTTATTTAATTTCGTTGCATGATATTATTAAATTCATTTGAAAATAAAATAAATATCTGTATAATACAAATATTAATATAAAGCTACAAAAATATAAGCTTACAAATAAGTTAAAATAATACTTAGAAAATATTTATGGAATAACAAAATGATCATAAAACAGCATGTATTAAATTACAGAATTTTAAGACAAAGCAACAATATCATTTACTCAATATTTTAAGAGTAATTAAGTGACGTAGATTAAGAAATTCGGGGCATTAAGCTAAAATGGGGAATAAAAGAGCAACGTATAGGGTTTAAGTAGGGAAACCTGAGCGTAAAAGACCTTTTGGTAAAAACCAAGACGAAGATGCGGAGATAAGATTAAACTGGATTTAAGAGAAGTAGGGTATGATCAAGTATCCTGAACGTATTCTGCGCAAAATAAAGAAGAGTGATATTCTTATGTTGACAAAGTGAGAATAACAATCTGATAAAATTAGCTAATAATAATAGTAACATAAACAGTAATAATCAATAACTGGTGTTTAACACTGTATTGCAAACTTGTTGTAACTAATTTAATCAATTATATTTAATTTTATTACATTATTTGGTTATTTAATTATAATAAACTTGATCCAATTATTTTTATTGCACACTATTAGTTATATTATAATTATAGGTAATTAAAAAAACCTATAATTAGTCAATACATATGGTAAAAAGTTAATCGTTATCTTTTTAGTAACAAATAATACAATTAAAAAATTACAATAAAATTAATTAATACCAAATGACATTTTATTCTTTTTAGTACTATTTTACCATTTATAATAATATTATTTAATTTAAATATAAAAACAAAAATAAGACTTATGGATTCTTTTAAATATTATTGGATGAGATTTTTCTAAAACTGTAAATATCACAAATATTTAATTCTGCTCTGGATACATAAGCGGTAGAAGAAACGCAACATTCCACGTAACAATATACCGATAATTTATTACAATGTCGATATGGTCATATTCTCTTTTGAATTCAAATAATAGTAGAATTAACGGTTTTCTATTCGAACGTATCTTTACATAACGCAATATGTAAATTTTTTCAAATATAAAACGAACTTCTTATTGCAACTAATAAATTTTTATTGTGCATTGCATTATAAAAGAATGCCCTATTTATGTAAGTTAATATGTAAAAATTTTATCACGTATGTATTTTTTATTCATGAGATTTAAACATCATTTGAATTCTAATTCTACAAGATTTTATATATAAATAAATTGAGCTTGGAAAATAAATTACAAACTGTTTTGATACTAAAAACTGTACATTTAAAAATATATATAAATTCAAATTTTCAAATATTAATGAAATATAAAATAAAAATGGTTATAAACAAATAAAATCATTTTGGCTTACAAGAAAAATACATTTAAATTTGAGAAAATTGGGCACTAAAATTTTAACCCTTAAAAAAACTAGTCCCAAAGTCGCAATAAAAAATAACTCTAGCAAATGAATTTCTACAGTCAAAATTATTAATTTCATTAATAAAATCATTAATTTTCTATTGAAAAATTACTTATACATGTATATATATATTTATTTAATATTTATGATAAAAATGAATAATAAAATTTTTAACAAAAAACATACTGTAATGCGCAAAACATTTGTCGGTCATAACTAAAATACAGAAACTATAAACAATTTAGTATCTCCTTTAAAAATAATTATATTAAGTAAGAAATAATTATAAAAAATTATTATATTAGTAAGAAAAGTAAAAATACATTTTAGAACTAAAACAATAAATTTCAATTACTTTATATCTCATACTATTGCATACTTTGGAACAATAACTTTATACTATTAACTAATACGTCAAATATCAGAAATATTCATATTTTTACAAGATATTAAATAATTCTTCTTTTTGAAAAATATTGGAAAATGTATTCAGTATATAAAAAGACAAGGGAATCTATTATAATTTCTCTTCTTCTATTTAGTTGTATAATTATATATTACATATTATATATTATTAAATTCATGTTTGAATAAAATAAGTATAAGCATAATACAAATTTAGTGTAAAGCTACCAATATATATATATTGACGTCATGGAATCGTATCTTCGCCTTAATACCGTAAACGGCATGATCTTCTTCAGAGCCTTACAATTTACTAGAAATAGACAAGCGGACATTATTCCTCGTCGTAAGAAGAGCGAATCGTGTGACGAGGCAAAGACAAAAAACATCAATTGAATGGCTTGAGCGAAAAATGGCACGGCGCCTCCAAAAGAACAAAGAACATCCCACATGCATTGCTTCCTGACTGTCACGACCTTAAAGGTGAGAAAAAGAGCTCTCGAGTTGCTGAGAAATGCTGGCACTGCTCCTCAGACTCGTGTCACAGAATTGAAAACGTTGCCAACGACTGGCGCTGTTTCTTGAACCGATGTTGCTAGGTTTCTCTAATTTTCGGATTCCTTTCATCCTCCTTTGATTTCCGTTCGCTACGATCGCGCGCTCTCTCTCTCTCTCTCTCTCTCTCTCTGAATCTTTCCCCACTTTTTTGCTCACTACCAGACGCCGCCACCTTTGCACCAACAACCCCTGCAGAAGCCACATATGCACAAGGCGTGGCGAGAAAGGCAAACACGCCTGGATCGAATGCGCCAGGAACACGACACTTATATACATATACACACACACATGTATTATATACGTCACTATGTATTAATCTCCGCTACTGCCGATCTTGGCAATATTACTGATTAAATCTTACTATAACTTTATTTTTTAATTTTCTCACATTTTTTTAAAAATCGCTTTAGTTGAAATTCTTTATAAATTATATATATGAAAAATTTAATGAAAAATAAAAATTATTAAGTAATAAAATAATGTTTTTCTAGTTATTATAATGATATATAATACATAAATGAATTTAAATAGAAGAATTTCCATATGATTATTTATAAATTTATTCATGAATATTGACGCTTTTCTTATATAATTCCAAAAAATATAATAAATTATAAAAGAAACTAATATTAGCCAAAGTAAAAACAAAAAATTAAAAAAAAATTTGTTTAATTATATATAGTTGGCTTACTTAACTATATCTTATTGAATTACATTTATCATAACTTATATTTTAATACATATATTTTTTATTATATAATCAGTTTCTATTTTATCAATCGCTAAACATTTAGAGGTCATTGTAAACAATAAATATTTGCGTATATGTGTGTACACTTGAGGACGAATTTGCGAGTTAAGTATAACAAGATAGTTGTAAAGGTACAGTGGTGGCGCGCCACACTAACGCATCATTCACTTTCTCCGTATGCGCCACTGTCTGCGCATCTTTTCCTTGTTTCCTTGATCAGTAAGGAAAAGCCGTGCGAAGGACAAGAAAAAGGATCGTTCTGCTCGACCTTCCATACGAATCGGACTGTTTCAAAAGGTTCATCCGCCCTTCCTTTCAGTGTCGTTGCTTTTGGCACCAATCCCTCTCCTGGCCATCCGGTGACGTTGGTTGACGCGCCGTTCTTACTACCTATCAGTGACATTAGCCGAAGCACTATCTCTCCCTGTCCAAAAAAAAACCTCACCGCTGCTATGTACCCTGTGATATTTTTCGTTTTGTTATGCATCTAATAATATTTCGTTTAAATTGTATGCGTAATTGTAGGATAGGCAAATCTTATACCCTTACCTATATCTACCGCGATCTTTCCTGTTAAAAATATTGTATTACAATATTTTTTGTATTACAGTATTTATTGAATTTATAAAAAGTATTTGAGTCACATTCCGTTTCCTGCGTTTTTTTTTTGTTTACCCAGAAAATCCTATCTTTCTAAAAGAACCCTAGCTCCGCTCGTACTATCCTTGACAAGAGTTTCCTTTTTCCGCAATATTTGTTCTTTTTTTATCTAACTCTAATTATTATTGATTAAAAACGAGATTAAAAATCGAGAATCCGTGTTACAATAATATTAATTAAATGTGTTTTAAAATTGTCGATATGAATTAGGAATATTACACAATAATATTCATATATTAGATAAAATTAAAAAACTAAAGCAATAAATTCTTTATCAATTGTAAAAAATTTTACGTTAAATAATAAAACTTAATAATAAAATTCAAATAATATAATAATAAAAAAATTTAAAGAGAATTTTACATAATTACCCTATAGAAGCTAATTGAATAATTTACAAAATAATCATTTTAAGTATATTTTATTATTTAAACGACTTTTTTCAGAATTATATATTTTAAACTTTAATATCATCAAAATAATTAAACATGTTTTCGATAAATTTGGTTTTAACTTCTATTAATAAATACTAGTAAAGTAAAAGCACAAAGAAGCAAAAGTTATATCTATATATATAAACAATGGTTTTCTGAACTAAGCGTTATAATACCTAATTAATACTTTAAAGATCTGATAGTTTGCAGAACGACTAATCCATAAACAAGAAATCAGGCATTTCTTTTGTCCTATGTTTTTAAGCATTTAAAATATCGAAATTACCAACATCCATGTAAAGTAATGCTACGTGTACCTTATTAAATTTCAATATGCAATAAACAATTGAATATGTTCACGTTAATTTTATTATTGTTATTATTATTATTTCTTTTTGTTAAAACAATAGAAAATTAGCTCTTAACATTCAATAAAATGCCAATATTCAAAATAATTAGAATTTATCATATCCGACTACATTTAAACTTTAGTATTTCAAAATCTTTTGTAATTAAAAATATTATTCAGCTAATTATTTTGTACTTATATTATATCTGTATTGAAATTTTTTTTTAATTTCAATTTAACGTATTCACTTTTGGAACTTCTATTATATATTTTACAATTTCACAAACAATGGTATTTTTCTAAAGTTTTTACCAAACATCTTTATATACATTCTAAAATATATACAAAACTTAAAAGATTTCCAAAACATTCCTCACTCTCACGTAAATTTTTAATTTTTAAGAATAATAGTTTTTTAATTAGATGTATTCACATCTAAAAATGAAATATGAAATAAATTTACTTAATTTAGAAACTCATTATTAAAAAATTTATAAGACATAAAATTAAGTAAAGTTACATTTTATTAAAAATGTCGCGTTTCAATTGTTATAGTATAAAAATAATGTAAACATGTATATGTTAAAAAAAATTAATTAAGACTAAGAGATCAAATTGTAATATTTTATTTCCCAGTACTTCTAAAATGTATTTCACATTTTCAACTTTTTCAAGGAAAAATTATATCAAATCAGTTATTATATTATATCAAATTAAATCATCGAATACAAATATTCTTTACTAAGATATTACATTTAACTAAATCTATTCTATATTTGTGAATGTGTTTAACTTTTTTTAAAACAAATTTGTTTTTTGTATATTTAATTAGATTATTTTTAGGTCGAAAATATCTATTTATGTTAAATAATAATATAAATTTTATTTTATTAAAAAAATATAATATTTGTTCAAGAATAAATTTATTCATAATTACGATTACATAAACAAACATTTCCTTAAGCAAAAGCAACTTTAACAATTCGATATTTCTTATAAAATATTCAAATTCGAAACATTTGCAACTTTTTCATATAAATTATGTACTTTATTTAAATTAGATATGATTATATTGTTTCCAAATATATATAATCAAGAATAATATATATTTGTAAATCTAAACAAATATTTTATACGATTGCAGATTTAACGAAACAAAAGTTTATTACGAATAAAATTGGCAGCTCAAGAAAGTACCTCAATATCATATATCAAGAAGACGAATTTTAATATTCATTAGCGTAATTGTTGATTTTAAAACATTTACATATATCACTCCACATTTTATAATGACACTGATAAATCACAGTTTGAATTTCAATATACAGACACGATAGTCTTTAACCACGAAAAATACTTAAGCAGACTCAATTTGCAGGATCAGCAGTAAACATGTGGTTTGTCAAAACTTGAACTCATATCCGGGAAGCTTCTTTTTTCACTTCTACAATTATTATAATTTATGAAGTCCATACTTGTATGTATTTATAACAATTCTATTTATGAAATTTTTAAATTTTCGTGATGTATTAATGGCTTAACTATTTATATAAATCGTTTTGATTTTATATAGTATTTAAGGTAAATTATATTTAGTTTGATTAATTTTCTAATAATTTTTATAATGATCATTTTCTAAAAAATTTTAAATCCTATATACATATAAATATATATATACACATTAATCATACGTAAAATTTATATTATTAAACATTAATAAGTAAAATTTATGTGTTGTATGACTTATTATTTAAATATGCGTTGAACTTACATAGAATATTTTAAAATTCAGTGTAAATGCTTGTATCTGTTTTTAATGCTAATGAAAAATGATAAACTCTTAAATTTAATGATTTTTTAAAGAATCTAATTAAACTTAATAGAAAAAGTTTTAAGTATAAAAGGTTTATAAATAGAATTATAAAATTTCTTCCAGTGTTTCCTGTAATGTAATATGTACATGCACAAGTAATTTACGAATTTATATGGAATATCACCATATAGCGTTCCAGTGATGATTATAACAAAAACCAATCACTATATTCAGAATTATATAAACCGCTTACAAGAAATCAACGTAGTAAATTTGTTCAATAAAAACTAAAATTGTTTTTGAGAGAAAGTAGATGCGAGTAAATGTCAACGCACGTATTTGTTGGAGATCTTGAGGTCTATTTCACGAGTCTCTAATAACAAGCAATAAAACCTCGAGGTTCTTGAAATCTTGTTAAGTACAAGTCAGGACTGTACAGTACAATAAGCGATTATTAATATAGACATGAAAATAGAAATAAATGTCTCTTAACTGACATTACGTCGAATGCCCTTGTTTAAATCAAAATTCAATTGCTCAAAGTACAAACGCAAAAACGAGGCTTTACAAATAGCACCTTAACACCAGCAAATAAGCCAATAACGCCTTACCACGCGTTCGAAACTCTTACAGTGACTTATTCTAAACGCTAAAAGTTAATGCCAACTAGAACAAGTAGATCAATATATTCGGTATAAGTCAATAGATTTACCCTGTTATATAAAGATATATGTTCAAATATAGCATCCAGGATTTTGCAAGTATTATAGAACCGGTCATCAGAACTTTATATTATGATAATACAGATGCTCCAATAAAATGAACAGCATTAGCGGATCCACGGACATCCGTAGTTAGTAAATGATATTATCAAAGCCAAAATCTACTACCAAAAATTGTGTCAAGTCCTGTCAAAGCCTCTTCTACCCTATAAAATCATATTAACTGATTATATTAATCATACTGACCAAATATAGATATTCAAAACTTTCCTCAGACCTTATGATGTACACAGTGAATTATTGAGTCAAACTTATTTTATAGTAGCATTAATACTTATTATTATAACAACTGTCTGATTTGTACCTTATTTTATACTATAAATAATATATATATACATCAATATGCTGTAACTAGAATTAATAATTATTTTGATTACAACTTTTATACAGTTCTATCATTTACTTATTAAAAACATAATTAATTCAAAATTATCTTATACTAACAATAGCTAATTTTTCCTGGTGAAGAAAAATATCTTTACTTATTTCTACAACTTTCTTGTTATATTAATGAATAAGATTGCACTATATAATTGAATCATGTTTAAAAAGTAACATATTATTAAAAGTAGCCAAATACAAATACATATAAATTATATACATACAAAAATAAATCTTTATTATAAATCAGCCTAATACATAAAATAATTGGACCTTGCTTAAAATTGTTAATTAGTGTAGAAACTATTATACCTTCATAGAACTTAAAATATTAGATTGTATATTTGGCCAATTTTAAAAATAAGTGTACTATAAATCTTAAATTTATTAGTTATTTTAATTGGACGTCTTATTCTTAGTTAGTTTAATATATTATAATTATATTATTACCATTATATCGTCATATGACAGTTATTTAGTCTTTTGTGAATGCTCTGTTAAGAACTATATTAATCTATTATTTTGCTTTAAAAATAGAAAATATAATGACGTTCATACTTTCATAATTTTATTACAGTTGAAAAGCACTTTTCTACTTTAAATTACTCTTACTTAATCCAGAGGTAAGTTAACATCAGGATTGTTTGATGCTAACTTAACGAGTGTTTTTTTAACTCGCAATATTGGAAGGCGCGCTGCTGCCTTCGTGTGCCAGCATTCCTTCATCATAGCTCCCATTCCTGCTAATGTCTAAAAAATTAAAATTAAAATTAAAATTGTTATATTAATAAAGGAAACTTGTATTGAAAAATATATATTATGTTAATATAATAATTAATAATAAATATTCATTATCTATTTTAATTATTATTTGAATATTTGTTATATAAATATATAAATATTTGTTAAAACTAGCTTCAAAAATTTTTTATTTAAAAATTTTCTCTAACTTAAAAATCTTATTTTTAATCAACACTATCTAAATTATTGTAATTTATAATCACATAGAATTTTATTTACAATAAATTAGCACAGTATCGAATGATTTATATTAAACACCATATTTTAAGTAATGATAAATTAAAACTTATTCAACCTCTATTTTTTATTATTTTTTAAGATTACATGAAGTATTATAATTTTCTATCAATTTAATACATAAAATAGTATTTATTATTATTATTGTACAAATTTATTCTTTGATTACCGAATCTGAATGCCAACGGTTTGGTACAGGCGGTCTGCGTTGATCGGCCACAACCAATTTTCGCATTTCCTCCAATGTTGGCTCCTGATTACCACTTACAAGCCATTCAGAATAAGGGGCTGCATAGTCTAAAGCAACACCATTACTAAGACATCTACGGCACACTTCCCAGAAAACTAAGCCCAGACTATATATGTCGGCACGGCGGAAGCCCTCCAGACACTGGGGGTCAAATCTGAAAGAAAAATAGAAAAAAATTTACTCTAAAATTTCCTAAATTGCTTAGAATATTATGAATGTTACGAATTTTAAGATCTACAATTACTACAAAATGTGACAAAAAGATATCTTATTTTTATTATAAAATAAAAGTAAGATAATCTCAGAAAACTTTCTAAAGATAATGATTAGAAAAAAATACTTTTGATTACTTTGGATGTAATTTAATATTGGTAATTAAAACTAAAAAATTAACAATATTCATAACATAAAATTATATAGTATTTTAAAAAATATACTTAAATAATATACCGTTGATAATTATATTTTTAATATATATTAAAATATCGTATAATTATCAATATTAATTTGATATTTATAACCTTTCATTTTGATGAAACCAGCGAGATATACTTAAAATCTTAAATACCAGGATTAACTAGGAATATATAGTTAAATGCATAAATTTACAAAATGAATCATAGAACGTAAAATAATTGCAATATCAACATAAAATGTACTGAGCTTACGTCTGTTCCAATAGTTCAGGGCTCATGTAGCGCTTTGAGCCTTGCTTGAGATCCATTTTATCGGTTCCAAGTCTATCTTGTGTCACAGCATGCGCTAAGTCAGCAATGACGCAGGCTCCGTTGGTTTTGACAAGTATGTTTTTTGATTTAATATTACGATGAGCCATTGCGGGCTTACCCTGAGTCCCATGAATCTCCGTATGCAAATATAACAACCCATTGGCGATACTCAGGCATATGTTAAATATTTGATGGTGGTTCAAAGGCTGTGGGAGCTATTTATTTTCCTTTTAATTATTTTTATTTTAATAAATGGCATATTAAAATTGAATTAATAATACGCTTAAAAATATAATTATGTATCAAACTGTTATAAATTAATCTTTCGATTTGAATTTTTACAAATATCAAAATACAATCATGTTTATGTGTAAGATATTTATTTTTATGTTTCTCATTGAATAACAAAAAATTTAAATACCTTTTTACTTGTGTTAACTTATTATAAAATTATGAAATATTGTAGATTTATATTTTTATACTACATATTTATTATTAATTTATTGACTGTGAGATTACTAATTGATAAATTTGAATAATTCATATTAAAGCAAATATTCAATTTTTATATACTATAATATACTAAAAATTATAATAATATAAACAATAAATTCTTTTATTTCAATTTACTAATTATTTCTGTCAATTAAATACATTTAAAATGTTCTATTGATACAAACAAAAAAAGTAATTAAGTTTTTACATCTTTTTAATTATCACATTGAAATATCGCAGGATACAAACAATGAAGTTTATTGATTTTAATAAACTTATAAATAATATTGCGTATTTCAGGAAAAAGAAAATAATAAAAATTCATATTATTTTAAAGCCATTAAGAATATATATAATAAGAGAAACATATGTTTCTCGGATAACAGCATGCAAAACATACAACGTTATTATTAAACTCATCATGCATGACGTAGAATTCTTTTAAAACGTCAATATCTTATTGAACCTAATCATGTAATCTTTCAATTACTAGCAGTACTTTACATAAAATGCATACTTAATTTAAGATAACGAGAGGTAACTAATCAAAAAGAAAACAAAATATATTTCATTTACTTTATTTTTCATTTATAATAGTATTCAAATATTGATATTAATTACAAATTTGTATTTGTAGCGCAAAAAATATATAATTAGCATATGGCAGAATAAAAATTAAAGTCGCATTCTAAGCAATCAAACCAAAATTATTCATATTCAAAATTTGGATATCTAGCAGTTAAAGATTATAATTTTAATAACTATTTCATCACAAATACACAAAGACGTAGATGCTGTGACATATACTGTATTCGTACACGTATTAGATAATTTTGTTGTTACATGGTTAAAAAGAATTATTTTATTAAAATCAATCGAATATACAACGCCTTAATGCTGACCAAAGATATATTCCTTTTACGAGGTAACGCAATAATAAGAAAAAAAATGAAAATAAAGGTAAGATGGACATATCTAACGAAATTTGATTCCTTAAAAAAAAACAGTAAGTAATGAATCGGGTTGCGAGGACAAGACCTATACAAATACGTGATTAAGTCATAAAATAATTTTTTCAAAGTAACAAAATAATTTTAATAAAATAAGTTTAATTTAGATCATACCTAACAAAAGACATAAATTAAAAATATGTAACATTTCGGCAAACGTTTACCCGACATTATCAACAAAAATTAGATAAAGTACTAAATAATATGCACATATTCGTATTATAAACAACTATCAACTTAATACGTACTTGTAAAAAGAAAATTGAATCTGACACTAATTATCACATAATATCCCTACATTTAATAGATACTGTTATATTTTTTTTACTCTGTATTTTTTTTCAGCTGTAAAAAATCGTTTGCTTTATTTATAAACTAATTGCAGACGTAATTACCAAACTTAACCCAATAAAATAATAAAATATACATACATAGATTATATATATGCTGCACATGAAAGGAATGCAAAGTTGAATAAAAATCATGGAATTTTGAGGTACTGATTTCACTGATTTTAAGTGAAAATGATTCTAAAAATTTTTAACCATTTACTAAGATTAAGAATTTAGAAAATATATAAAAACATAAATAATTCGAGAATTTTTAGAATATATCGATGTTCATCAAAGTTAATAAACACACATTAATGAAAACTAGATAGGAACTAGAAATTGTTATAGTAATTAAAAAAAAATTCAATTTACTCACCTGAACAAGATAGTTATAAAGGGAACCTAAGGGATGGTAATGCGTAACCAGCCAAAGTTGCGTACAACTAGCGCGACTTGTCATATCACTGCCAACATAGCCAAGGATGTTGTCATGTCGTGAAGGTAGAAGTTGAGAGTAAACCTCAGTTTCACGGGCCCACATAACTTCGTCGCGTGAAAAATAAATCTTAACAGCAACGTTTTCTCCATGCCAAATACCTCGCCAGACCTCGCGACCAAAACTACCACTTCCACCTCCACCACCATTACTCAAGCATTCGACAAGAGCCACTTGTTTAGCTAGAGTACGCTGAACTAATAATGGCAGTCCAGAACCAGACCCACTTGTTAAGCTCTGCCCTTCAAGGTATTCCTGTTGTAGAAAAAGAAAAATATTTTAACTTTACTTTTAATTATTATAAGTACTTTAACATGCTATTTACTTGAAATATTTAATTAAGTTCAAATAAAAATTCATAATTTTAGAATTATACATCTGAATTATCGAGTTTTTAAAGCTAAAATTATGTTAATCATATAAACTGAAAATTCCATATCTATTTACTATATTTGAGAAACTAAACTCCTCATATTTTAAATTATAATTTAATTATAAACAGTCTATGTATATAATACCTTAATTTATTGAAGATAATTATCTATTTCAAGAAAAATAATAAATAACTTAAATCAGATCATTTTACAATGTATATATTTTAAATAACTGGTTAAATTATATGACAATTTTTAAATTCTTAATATAAATACTTGTAGATGTACTTGATGATTTAAGTCGGTTAACCTACTTGTTGAGATTAATAATGTACTTTTTAACAAATTTTATTCTTTATTTGTATATTTACATTAAATAAAATATAACTATTAATTTTTTATTTTTATAAAAATTTAATTATTTTCATTTTCCTTTGTTTTAATACATTGATAAATATTTTTTCAAACTCTACGTAAAATATTTTTATTTAAAGATTGAAAACCATGAAAAAATATTAAATATATAAAAACAAAATAACTTCTAATCACCTTAAGCGTACTATCACCAGCCGCTGTTGCTCGAAATTCATGTGAATAGCTGGTACCACCTGCAGTCGAGGTTGGCGAAGAAAATGCTAGCATCGACGACTCCATCCGTGATTCAATTAACTTTTTGCTACGACGAGGGATGGTAGAACGATTTCGCTGTGTTCTCCGGTTTCGATAATACAGAAATATTCCACAGATTATTAAACTCAGTCCTAGTATTGGACCTAATATGGCTAGCGTGACTTTTATCACATTTTTTATTTCAGCTCCTTCTACAATAAAAATAAGTGATTAAGTTGAATAAAAAAAACATTTTTGTGTAACCATTTTTTCTCTATTCATTTCATTTAATCAAAATTGAGTACGTATAAATATTAATAAATAATATGATATAGTGTAACATGTTTCTTTCAGTTCTTTATTTATTGAAATAGAGTACTTTTAAGATCAATTATATATTAAGAAATAATCTTATAAAACTAAAAAAATTTAAGCTATTTTTTATTTTATATATTGAATAGCATACTATGAACTATTTTATACTCTAGTGTAACAACTATTGACGTGTAAATATTTTTTTATCACACAAGAAAAACATATTATTGCTTTAACTAAGAACATTTTTTTTAAATGATTTGAACGAATGTCCTAGTAAATAATTTTACAATCGTTACTATATTATTCTCAAACTGAAAGCTCATCACAATCATTTTACCAGCCATACGATCTTGTAAAATTGGAAAGGGTCCATCATTACACAACTCTTCTTGGCAGCATTCCGTATGAAACTGACCGCCCCCGCTTCGACTGTTTCCATTTGTTACATTGCCCGATTGTAGATGTTTGTTGCATATAAGCGGCACTTGATCCCGATTCACGATACACCCTCGACGACCTCTTTTTTTCCCATCCATTTCACGAACCGTGGACTTCCAACACTGTTATATCATTAGGTATTTTCATTTACATTTAGTTTATTTCATTTGTATTCTTCATTAATTCTCTATTTTATAATATTTATATATAAAAATATACATATCCAGAAATTACTTTATAAATTCAAGCTAGAATTTCAAAAACTATTGAAATTCATCAGAATTTAATAATAATAGAAAGTAATTTCATACATTAACGATGAATAATTCATTTTTTATTTTTCAAAAAGAAATTAATTTTCAAAATCCATATACGTTAGATATACTACAATATAGATTACATACATATTTCTATAATGAATATTATTTAATAAGATAAAATGAAAAATAATTAATTTATTTTTGAAACATGTTTAAATTTAATAAAAAATCTTTGAAATATCTGATCTACATGATCACTTGATTTAAAGTTATTCATTTTTAGCTGCCGGTAATAATAAATACGTGAAAATATAGTATTTTACTTTTGTACTACGTCCGCACGCGCTCGCGTACACTTACACATACAAACACGCATTAAATCTAAAACAGTAAATCAACTTATTCACCAATATTGCATCTTCACAGACATATGGAGGTTGGTCAATGGAAGCATCACAGTCATCTCCATCGCAAACGTAACACTTTAGCTTTCGTTGCATTATAATTTTTCATTTATACGTATTTTTAAATACATAGAGTATGGATCCTCTTCTTTCTATTTAATGTTTTTATCTATAAACAAATATATTTTATTGTTAAATATATTATCATACAAGAGAATCTTTATTAGTATAAAAATTAATATCTAAAAAAAAGACATCATGTAATATATTTTAAAAACACCAAATTATACAAACAAATGTGAACATGAATAGAAATATTGAAAACCATAAAAAAATCTTATCTATCGTAATTTAGATAAGATATATACATAATTACTTAATACATTTTTACAATGATTTTATAAGATTATTAAAACAGATTTTTTAATTCCTTTTAATTATTTATTTATTAAACAGAATAATATATTTAGGACTAATTATAAAAGAAAATTATAAAAAAATCCATACTAACATTTTGTAAAAAATACGCTTAATAGAGAGAAAATCTATTCGTTTGAAACCCTTAAAATATTTCACTTTGTACTCAAATTGGTACTATTGTCAATTCTAAACGTATTTCTTTTACGATACAAGGATTTGATTAGGTAAATATATACACGAATACGAAATACACTTGAAAAGTTCTCATAACATAACCGATGACATTAATATACTCTATATGTGGTAAATGTACTTAAATCATACAAATTAATAGAATTAATAAACCCTACAGTTACATATATATGCGTAATCATTTAATTTAACAAATTCTATATCCGTATGTAATAATTTTAGGATTCGTTACAGATTACAAAAATTGTATTTATATTTATTTAAAAGAAAATTCTTTTATTTCTTATGAAATACCGTTAAAAAATAAAATATTTTTCAGAGATTACAAAGTTTATAATAGATAAAAACACAAAATATACAAAGTATACAAAGTATAAAAATATAAAAATAAGTGTTGTTGATATTTATGGTAATATCTCTAATTACTTTCAATTAAGTTATCGGCTTATTGAAATTTTTGTTTTTAATTCCATTTTCAAGTTTATTTGTTTAATTTATCTGCTACAAACAAATATAAAGTATGGTTGAGTTTTTAAATAATAACTAAGGTTTCGAAATATTATGATACGTGAAAAATCAACTATAATTTTATCATGTATTTACATATAACAATTATTTTATTTAATTTAATTTTCTGATTAAATGACAATTTTTTATCATTAAAATCTTTTTTAATATATGGTATTTTTTAATTAAAAATAAGAAAAATATTCGAAATACATTATTTTTTGCATTTTCGATATATAACCAATAAATGTTTTCTAAAACTGCAAAATTTTAATCATTTTATTTATTAGTTTCTTTTGATTTACTAATAAATTCACGAATAGATTTTACTTTGAATTAGAAATAATTTAGAATGTAATGAGAAAATGTAAAATTATAGTTGAAGAAATGCATATTTCTATATCGTATATGCTCAAAAACGTAAATTACAAATTACTAAGAATATAAAAATAATATTTAAAATTGAATAATATTGAAAGCATCACTTAAAAAAATTAAATTTGGGTGAAAGTAATTTATTCATAATTATAAAAATAAATAAGAAATAGTATATTAAATTCAAAAACACATCGATATCATCTAACAATTTATACCCGTAGTGAAAAGTTATTTTTGAATGCCTAAAACCCTTTGTTTCTTTCGACATTTATTTGCAAATGTTAAGCTACGTTTTGGGCCACTTCATATACTTTCACATTACTTTTATTTCACAACTACTTTCAAATAGAGAACTAGCAGTAAAAATATTCATTGCACTCCGACATGAAAATTATATTAAATTAAATACATATCTGTGCTCACGTTTTTTTGGAATCGTTACTACTTGTGATTCTGGCGGTTCTAGACGATTTACTGCCTAGAATTTCTAAGTGGGCGAAACTCTTGAGAACAGATCTTTTGTTGCCGTCTCTTCGATTATAACTTTAGATGGTATGACACCATTGAACCAAAAATTTTCAATGGAAAGCAAAGACGTTACAAAAGGGTATAATTATATCACAATCAAATTATATTTTTGGACATTATAATCTCGAGAGTAGAATCAAGATTTGTGTGACATTTTTAGCAAGATAAATATCTTATATTAAGTTTTGAAAATTGCTTTATTATAATGTGTCAATTCTAGAATTTATAAATATATAAAAATAAATATTGATGCAACAATTTTTAAAACAGAGAGCATCATAGTTGTTATAATTCTAATTCCTTAATACAAAACGTTAATGTTTTTAACATAGTTTTTAACAAAGTTTCAATGGATGTCTTTTAATTTGACAACGAAAATACTTTACTTAAATTAAATTATTATCGAAACAACGTTTTTACTATCGTTTTATAGCAAATTAAAGGCATCTTTCTTTTATGAAAGAAATAAATGAAATAAATCGCATATTTTAAGCTTTTTCTAATGTCCATATTTCTTATATTTCATACCTGGATAATCCATTTCATCACTTATTGCAGTTGAGAATCACAATTAAAACATAACCAAAATTAATATAATCGAATAATCCTGATTATAAAATAAGAAAAAATCGTTAATACATGATTGTCATTTTTAATACAACAAATATTTAGGGATGCTTTTCTTATTTTTTCTGTTAGTTAATACTTGCGTCTCAGAAAGAAAAGTAATAACTTGTTTACTATTTTTTGTTTATGAATATTCTGAACAAAAATTAAATTCACAGTATATAACCTTCAACCTGTACATCATATAATTCTATTTTTTTTTAGTTGGATAAAAACTTCAAAGTATAATTATTCTAAAAGTATTCTTCTGGTTAATAAAATTAAATATTAAATATATTATGTCAAGAAATACAAAAATATTTATCCATCATCAATGTCATTCATCTAAAAATAGTTGAACTCTTAATTTCTAAATATAAATAAATCTTATTTCTTACTTCAAGTTTTTATTCTCATTTTATGCTGTATGATAACTGTAATACATTTAGAGTAAATTAAATTCATTCAAATGGAAAAATTAATGAGATAATTCTGAAAAGTCACATTTTACCTACACAAATATAACCATATAAAACTTGTATTTGTTTTGAAATAAAAGATAAACATTAAAGCTTCATGCAATTACACTCTCAAGTATTTCTTATTGAGTTAATATTAATTTATTTATTCCACTTTTATAAACATTTTAGAAAATTAAGAGTACTGATGTACTGACTTGAATTAATAATGAAAGTTCGAAAAATAATGTCTGCATTTATAATTTAATAAAAATTCCGTAACTAAGTTTAGTTGATCATACAAAAAATAAAACATTACAAAAAATAATATTTCCACATTAAATTAAATTTATGTACAGAAATTAAATTTATTATTTTTAAACCTTTAGAAACAATAAATAACACTTGAATCACTTAGTATTCAATTGAATTTACTGTGATTTTTAAGAAACTTTCAAAATTGCTAAAATATCAATTTTTTCTAAACCTAATATTGATGACCTGACATAAAATTATATTTTTATATTCAATGGTCATTCCATATTTAATACACCTTTCACTTTAAATTTTTAATTGTAAGTAATATATTTTTTAGTATTACTTTTTTAAATAAAAATATAATTAATATAAAATACTGATTATATTGGTTAACTGTATTTGCTGTAGGATCAGACTTTAAAAAGTATCTTTTATTATAAGTAAAAAATAAATAAATGTTCCCTATTAGATTCTTCTCTATTTATATGTTCCTTTTTAATTATGTTATCCAATGCTTTATGTCCTATGCATTTTTGATACTTTCATTTTATACATATTTAACTTGATAAATTATTTGCTAAAAAAATTAAAATTATTATATGACAAATGTGTTGATACTTACATACTTTTGTATGTAAGATAAATAACTGTTATCTTAATATTAAATAAACAAAATTTAATTTACTTGCTTATATCCACAATAAACTTCGATTATAAAAACGTTCAAACTGAGTATAATCTTTGCTTTATTAGAGCTCATTATTTTTGTAATTTTATAATAAAATCTTTATTATAAACTAAAATGAATTATAACCTCATTTCTTTTACCGTTGTCTGCCTGCATATATTGTACTTTCCGGTTCCGTTACTGCGGCGGTAAATTCGAACAAGCCCTGTATCGCAAAACGTAACAAAGCAAAAAAAACAAAGCCGCGATCGATAACTATGCTGTGCACTAACTAACAGTGTTTACTTTTAGAAATTACCTTTATAAAAGAAAACGCTTTGACGGGCTCGTATTGTTAAGAAAAGCTTAAGAATTCTTCATAACATTAACGCTGCAAATATAACAGATCATTGGACAGTCCTCAATTCGGTGAATCTCTTCGTATTTCCAAGCCGAGATATTCTGTTCGAATACGAACATCGTCGGTCGGGACCAGAAAGTCGTAGTATTTGACAACAATACGACCAACAGAGAGTCTTCGTCTTTCTCATCACCATTTTGCGCACTCGCGCTACGCACTGACACCAACTCCGACCCCTCGACAGTTCGTCGTAAATAATTAACCTTCGTTTTGGCTTTTGATGAGAAAAGCCGTGCTATTCACGCGATTCGCCGTTAGAAAATGTCGCTTGACGTGACTTCACCGTTCGGCCATGTTTACAACAGCTGGCTTCGGTTGCCGGAAGTGTGTAGTCCATAACCATTATTCTATCCTTTTTCCCAGTCTCTGTGCATCGAACGCTGATCGACGCGCCACCTTCATCAGGTCGTCTCGCAGCCAGATTTGACCTTTTTGCACTGGACAACTCTACGCGAAAAATATGATCAAGTCAGAACTCTTAGCCAACTCAAAAGATCGCGCTTCATATATACAAAAAATTATTGTTCATCTTGTATATCATAAGACTGATTAATTACGCATAATGATTAAAATCGGGATCCTTCGACAATATTTATAACAATACAATACAAAATAATACAATACAAAACAATACAATACAATAACAATACAATAACATTTATGTAAAAAAACAATTAAAAGCTTAATATAGTAGCCTTTCCTTCACGTACAAAAAATTTTGTACCTACTTAAAACCGATGAAAAACAATGGATTCTTTTTATTATTAATGTTATTATTCTTAAAAAACATCGTTATTCAAATGAATGACATTATGAAATGACTTCTATGGATGCATAGATTATACCTACCAAATGAGTATCCGTGATATTTATATTATGAAAAACGAATTAATGTTTTTATAAAGCATCATTCAAAAGGTCACCAATAAAAATGTGTTAAAAGCTTAAAATAATGACGAGTATATAACAAAAAATCTAGAACTCAAATTTTATTGTCACTTTCTTTTTTGTTACTTATCAGAATTCCAAAATACAAACTGATTGTTAAATTTTAATTATACAACAATTAAAATACTATTATAACACATTTATTAAATTAATTACTATTACTTAAAGTATTAATATATATCCTAATATTAAAGGATTTATAGTCCTTGTTTTTAATTAGATCTGTAAGATTTATAAATAATATTTTCGTATCTATAATTCGTATATAATAATATAAATTGTCTTTTATAAAAACATGTAAAAATACGTGTATTAAAATACATGTATTTTATTATACATGTATTATTCATATAAAAATACATATATTATACAGAGATAGAACATTTCCATTAAAAAATAGTGTTCGAAATAATTTATAAATAATTTTTTTCTATTTTATGAAAACAAACACTTCGAATGAAGAAACAAATTAAATAATTTTAAGTATTTCGTATTCACTTATATGTGCAAATATTTTAACAATATATTTTAATTATTGAAATCTTAAAAAATCATTTTAACATAGTCATTGATATTTCGAACCGAAATTTCTTTTTTATTCACGAAGATTCTCCGATATGGAAATAATAAATTAAAACATATAAAGTAAATCTTGAATATACAAAACTACAAATACATAAAACATAAAAAATTTAAAAAATAAAAATAATTGTACATAATTTTGTGGATTGTTAATGAGTTTATTCATGCGAAGGGTACAGTATTTAAATAGATGAAAACACAAATACTTTACTTATACGTTTATGTTTATTATTACAGGTTAGAGTATATCATGTGCTAACCATATTTCAACAGATGCAGCCTACTACAAGACACTTGGAGAATACATCGTGTCATGAGACATACTAAACACCGGCAAGGAATTTCTTCTTTCGCTTTATTTCTTGATTCGCAATACTGACCATTAATAATAGGCATACACGCCTGATACAATATACGCAATCTAATAACATTAAAAAATTAAATTAAATATTCTCTTTCTCTAGTCCGTTTGTTTAAAAACTACAATCTTACTTGTATAAGCAAGCAAAAACATTGCCCTTTAATTTTCATTTTTTTTTTCTTCTCTCTCCTCTTAGAGTATGTGTTAAAATTTTTTCGTGATATTGCAATGTATACCGTTCTTTTATCGTTACATATAGAACTTTTCTGGCAAGCGATATAAACTCAAAATGAATCGCTTTCATTTTTGAATTGTACTATATAATCGAATAATTGGGAACAACAGTCAACATTTAAAATTTAAAATAAACGAAATACATTAATGGTAATATCGCCTTTCATTTTACACTATACAATTATAAATTATGAATCAAACATTTAGAGAACAAAAATACGCATATGTGATTATTACTTCACACTTATAGTACGTTTTGTTATTTTTTTTGCAACTGTTAATATCTAATATCCATTGGAACGATTTCATTAAAAATAATATTTTTCTATTGAATTATTCAAATTATATGCTAATGTAAACGGTGCACACATTATTTAAATGTAGTGTTCCAATATTGTGTTATAGTGCATATTAGAGAATACCTTATTTTTCTTTTTTAAACACGTAAACGACATTATTTTTGCACAATATAAATTATGAAATATTTATCGTCTGCTGATGTCCAAGAAAAATGTCGATGATTTCTTTTCTATTTCTTATTCTTTTTCTTAGGCAATAACTTTTCGATATTTATCAAACTGTGCATTTATTATTCTTCTTAATTATTAAATTATCAACTTTGAACACTGAAAATGATTAAACAAAAATATTATTTTAAAATTATATATTATAAAAATTAGCACACTTTCGTTGTAGAAAACTTATATTTATTATTTAAATAAATAATAAGTATCGAAGAAAATAAAAATCATCAATTTATTGTATACCTCATCAAGACTAAATATTAAAAAAAAATTATTTTCTCATAATTATATTATATTTTTAATTTTCCTTGACAAAATAAATGTAATTATAATTTTATGTAAGTTGACAAGTTTTCAAGCATTTTAGGCTATTTAATTTAATAATGAATTAACATGGCAATTATTCACGCTATAGATGGATTAAATACATTATTTACTATATATCACAGAAAAAGAATTTACTCAAAATTGAAAAATTGCATTACTTACTCCATTGCTCTATAATAAATTATATTATCTATAATAAATTAGTATTAATAAAAATTAAATTACATATTTTATTATTGGGAATAAGAAAATTTAAAAATTTATCTTTAATAAATAAGAACATGAAAGCTACCTATTTTAATTTAAAATTTAAATATTTTTTAATGAAAATATTTTATCACAAATAAAGGAAAAATATTATAAATGATATATCGTTCAATTTTACAATTTCGAGAAACTTTTTCCTCTTATCAATTATCGTTATTATGTATCTTACACTAATCTAGGTGCAAGTGCTTATGTATAACGTGTAAATGTCACTATCAAATCTGATCTAAATTGTGGCTTCCTCCATTATAATTTTTCTTATATTTCCTTACTCTTTCGTTATATTATATGTGATAGCGTCTCGTTATTACTCTTAGAAGCTAAAATTTATAACAGCGGAAATTCATCTCCCTGTCATTTGATAAATATAACAATGACGATAGATGGGACTCTCAATTTAATTGTAGAAGTATACATAGATATAATATATTGTAAATGCCTCATAAAATTGTCAAATGATCTTGTGACGTGAAATTGTACAAGAGTTGTCTCTTATGCCTGATTTTTTCCAATTTCTTGTTATAATACTTTACTTTATTTATTTCTCTGTTACTTTTCAATATTTCTCTATTCTATAAAAACGACGCGATAACAACAATAATGACAACGTATAGTTCTTTCGTCTATTTTATTTTTCTTCGTCTTGACAAGGATTCGTTGTAATTTTAATCGGTTTCCTTAATTGGTATATAATATACTTTTTTATTTACTTATTTATTTATTTAATATTCTTATATATTTTTTCTATATTTGCAATTTTATGGCGCAAACGTAGGTGCGCCATAATATTTACGTAATTTTGGTAATAATTAATTGAGAGGTTAAATTAACGGCTTCAGTAAACTTCGTAAATTTAGTCAGATATTTTATTGTATACTAAGCAAATAGTAATTTTTGTGCTATTCAAACTATAAGTTAATCATATACATAAAAAATATTTGCAAATTCTGTTAGACAAGTGTGACCTATAACGAACAAACTAACGTAGAAAAGATACATCACTGATGAAAAATTAAAAAATATTTTATGTAAACTTTAAAGTTATTATCCCTTCATAATGTAACGCTATAATAATATTCGAGGTTTTTAACAAAGATATTGATTATGCATTTAAACGTCATTTTAAACTTTATATAGTATTAAATTATTATATTGAAATTGTTTAGGAAAATTCGATTTTGAATAAATCTAAATATTTGTTAATTAGTTATATTTATTGAATTGATATCAATAAATAATAAGAGTTTAAAATATTAACATTCTATGTAAAAAATTCTATATTGTCCATATAATGCAATAAGCTGAATCAGCCAATTGTAACACAAAGTATATGTTCAAAATTAAACTAGCTTCTCAAATTTTTTCTACATATATATTCAATCGTCACTGAAAAATCAAATAATTAACTTCTGGTACTAGAAAAATAATTTTTAAAAGCCATCAAATTTTTATTAAAATTGTCAGTCTTTTTAAAATAAAAATATTCGGTAAAATTTAAACACTACCAATAATTATTAAAAAATAATGACTAATTAAATCATTTTTATTACTAGATAATTATATAATTAATCATATTATTAACACTAAATAATTACTCAATTTGATTATAAATTCGAAACATTACGTAAAGTAATTAGAAATATAAACTGTTATAACTGAAAACACTAATGATTCTCTTTTAGATACACTGTAATTTAAAAAAAAATTATCAAATTTATAACTAATTTAATGTTGTTACATAGCACGTTATACTTGAACAATTATAAAAGTAAGGAAGTCAAAAATTAATAAATCTTATAATCATACGGAAAAAGAAAAATAATACTTGTATTTAAGAACAATCAATGCATTGATTCGTTTCTATGCAAAATTTTAAAGTAATCCTAAGCTAGATAAACACTACGTTCCTTCAATGTAAATATATTCAAGTTATATTAGAGGAATAGATTCTTTCCAAAAAAAGAAATAATAAATATTTCAGATAATGATAAGTGTAACACCAATTAAATCGGCTTGTGCAGCTAATTAATCAACAAATAAATGTAATTCCGTAAAGTAACCGTATTTACCGTTGATTTGTAAATTTCCATTGAATTGAAAATAAAAATACTTGCTTTTAATTTATATTTTCATAAATACATACATATATACACATATATATGTAGGGAATTTTATAAATATGTGTGGGATAAAGGACACATATTTTTAAATATATAGATGAATTTCATTTCTTTTTCTTTAAAAGCTACGATAGAATAAAACAAGATAAAAAATATATAAAAGATACATGATATAGTATAAAATAATATTTCTTATTTAAATTATATAAAGAGATAGTTGAAGAAAATTATAAATTATAAATATAATTAAATTTATAAATACATTATATAAATAAGAGTTATAAATAAATTTAAATATAATATAAATTTAAATATAAATATAAAGTATTTATATAAATAAAAATTATATAAATAAAATTTATATAAATACTAAATATTTTATATAAATATATAAGTATTTATATAAATAAAATTTATATAAATACTTTGTATAAACAAGATAAATAATAATTTTTTTTTATAAACAATGATTATAACTAGTGAATATCATATGACTATCTATCTTAAGACAATACAAGATTGTAAGGCTACCACATTCAATTTTACGAACATGTGAAGACTCAAAAAGCATTAAGTTTTTAAATACATATCAGTGATATTCAACAAAGCAGTAGAGTTTTCAATTTATTATACTTTCATATTTGAAAGTTTAATTATATTCTTTACGTCAAAGCGCTGTAAGTACTCTCAATATCAACTACGCAAATTAATATATAGTTTTCTAAAATAAATTATTGGATGTTCGTAACTATTTTCATGAACTAAATCGAATCAAAATTTGTAACCATGATATCAACATAGTAAAAAAAAATCTGTTTCATTTTTCTTTATTCAGATCTTTAAACATTATGACTATGAATTACACACAACAATGATTGTCAGACTGTTTGAAAATGATTCAAAGTTATTAGTTTATTAAACCTAAAAATCTATTGCATTTTTCTTAATGTATCTAATTATTTAATTTTTTGTGAAATAGTTTAATATCAATATGTGAGTAAAGATTTCGAAAATCATGTCTCTTTTATGAAATAAGAGCACTTATGTTTGAAAACTTATTTGATTTTCTTGAAATCTAATTGGAATTCAAAGTATTCAATATACAAAAAATTGACTAATGTATTTTTTATGTGATGTTTATATAAAAATTTAGTTTGTTAAATTAAGATGCATATTATTAAAATTATTGATTGTTAAAATAAATCATAGATTTTTTATTTCACTACCATAAATCTTCTGATCAATTTTTAGATTTTATTTAAAAAGATTGAAGAATCATTAACTTCTTCAATACAACAGTGCATTTGATAAAATTTCAATTTTTCACTACAGCTTCATAAGTGTAGTGTCATGTTCATATGTTTTAGGAAGTACTTCACTTATGTTTAAAGTAATCAACATACAGCTTTAAAAAGTTGCATTTTTCAAATTTCTTTCAAAAAAGAATGATATAAACTACCTGTAGAAGTATTAGTTTTGCAACTATGTATTGAGAAATAAAAAATCTGCGTTCATACACAAAAGTGAATTTATATCAAAGCACATATATTTTCTCGGAAGATAATCTGTTCAGTACACCGCGTACGCTTAATAAGTTTTGCGTAAAAGTTGGATCTCAAGTAGGACTTTGTTCACGCTTGAGTAATAATCGTAAATACTTCCTTATCAACACGAATTGCGCGAAAGAATCTTGAGTACAGCGTATATAAATACTCGCCATTGCCAAACTAACTTTTATCTCGCATGGGTTTATGCACGTAAATGTATATATATACATATATGCGCGGTTAACCAGATTATGCAGTAGCCGAGAAAATAATACGATAAACTACGCGTCTTTTGAACCATTGATAGAACGTTGAAATTATGACAGACGTAATACAGTATAACCACCATAACCGTGAGTCTTATATACCTTCTATCTTATATACCTACTAAATATATCTGCACTGCATATATCACTTATAATTCATATTATAATTTATCATTTGTGTACACGTATTCACCATCTTCTTTATGTGTGTGTGTGTGTGTGCGCGCGCGCGCGCACGCATATATAATATTTTAAAATGGTTTATACATACATATATATTGGGTAAGAGACTAGAACGTGTTGAAATCACGGAAGTAATGAGCGGAAATCGAAGTGCAACCTCGCACCTTTACACAACTACAGTTAATACTCTCTATTATTCTTTTACATTTTCTTATTACTTCTATTCATTTTTTATTATTCACTGTTATTGAAGCATATGTGCGTAAAAGATAAATTACTCTCAGAATAGAGACATATAGATAAGAGAAAATAGTTATTCGTTGCTATTACAAAAATCTACTACAAAAATATAAAAACAGAGGCACGTATGCAACGTTGAATATTTGAAGATCACCGAAGATGTGAATAACTTTTGTTCTTTTATAAACATTTGTAATTCTGAATAATAAATAAAGTATGAAAAGTGGATCACAAATACTATTTGATAGAATAATATTTGGTATGTCATAAATTTTTAAACTAGCTTCAATTATTTTACTTTTATTTTCAAACCATTTATTAGCCTAATCTTGTAATTTACATAAAAATACAATAAAAAATCTCATAATCTTGAATGTATGAAATATCTGAGTTCTTCATAAATTCTTCTAAAAATTAAATGATCAATGATATTATTTTTTATCCGAATAAATACTTACAACTTCAAATTATTTTTATGAACGATAAAATAATATTTTCAATATTGTGAAATAATACATGTAAAAAAGATTATTCATTCTCCTATTAATTCTACAATATACAATGCTGCATACCCTCCTTTAAATACTCACATATATATATTAAGGATTTTAAATTTGTTAAAAAACTCCATGATTTTGTAAACTAAAATATGTAGTAATGCAGAATGTATTCACATACTAAAAATTCATTCATTCACTTTCAAACAGTTTATTATATAAATTTAATCATAATAATTATCTGTATAAAGTAATTAGATTTTAGTTTTTATACAAAAATTAATTTTACTCTTCTTATTTTATAAAATTGTAGGTGAAAATGTATAAAATATGTTTATAGTGTAAATTTATCGGTAATTTTTTTGAAATAAAAGAATTAGAATAAATATATTTTAAAATTTTCAATAACATTTTTTTACAGATATTATTAAATATTTTTCACAAATAATAATTAATAATAAAGCAGTTTTCTCAAATATTTATATAAAATTTTGTTTTTCTTACAAATGTCATAGTGTTTTTTAACAAGATCTAGAACTGTTTTTATGTGCTTACACCGATTTGAAAGCGATTCAATAAATGACGTAAGTTGCCTAATTTATATACGCTTATAAATGTATGCAATCGAAAAAAATGTACGAACAAACGCTAAATGTATGGTTATGTAAAAATGTTGTTTATTTTAAGGTATTAAGCTGTACCGGTGCGATATGCGGAGTAAAAGTCTATTTGAAATTAGAAAATTTTACAATTATTTCAATATTTTTCATGTGAAATGTTAAGAAAAGATATACTTTTTAATGATCAAATATTAATTTCATTTGAATACAAATTATTTTTCGTTATTTATTATAGAATAGTTCAAATAATAATGTTGAATAATATATCATTATTACAGGTGTTTCATCAATAAAATTAACGAATAAATTTTTTCAATAATATATCAAATACATACCATAAGAAAAGTAGAAAATATTCTCTGTAAGATGAATTATTATGCAATTATTATAAATGCAATATTATACATATAAAGGAAAACATTAATTTCATATAAGTATTATTTTCAAATATTTAAAAAAATTATGATTTCAAAACAAACAATACTAATTAAATTTATAGATATTTTATATATTTATATAAATATATTATTACATAACTTATCTTAACAATTCGATTAAAAAAGACTATATTCTTAAATTTTAATTTTCTAATTTCAACTACTCTTTATTTTTTACAGCGCTTTGTAAATATACTTCCTTTTTAACTAATAGTATAGGCTCTGTCACTACTTTTAAATTTTCGATGAGATTTAATCAGCTATTTAAATACATGTGAAAATTTACGTTTAATAAATTAATAATTATTTTTAAATAGTGGATTAATTTTATTAGGATTGAAAAATAAAACTGTATTTTTAATGATAATTATCATACTCTTCCAATGCATTAATCTTTCCAATTATTTATCGCACATGTATATCGTACAATTACATATGCGTGGATTAAGGTGAAAATGAAAAAGATAAAAATAGACGTAATTTTCTTATTGACTCAATCTAATATACAATCTATTTGGTTATAACGATAGACATTTATTGGAAAAGTATAGTCAACGTCATCTTTACTTTGAGCCGATCATTACTCTATTATTAATTTGCATTTCTGTGATGCTAATCGGTACTTTATTGCTTATTCTTTCATTTCACGGTTAAATACTCGAACATTAAGGGCTAAATTCTTTTCTGGATTAAGATTGTTTTTACTTTATCGACAATTATCGTTTCTAATCGTATCTTTACAATAACTTTAATCACTGATGCTTTGTGCACTCCATTAGAATAAAGTTTAAATTCATTTTGGAGTAACTAATTTATAAAAGCAATGTTTATGTATTCGATAATTATTTTTGTAATGTGAAATATATTGTAAGTTATATGACGTAATATAATATTTGAATCATGTAAAAAAGAGTTTTTAAATAAAATACAGAATGTAATAAAACTAAAATTCAAATCAAAATATGTAATAATTTGTAAATTATTATTTCGAAGAAAATTCTTTATTTTGTAGCGTCCAATACGATGAATTAGCAAATGCTAGCGTATGCGATTCATTATCTTGCCTATAAGTACCTACAGATTAACTAAAGTGCACTGAAGGCACTCCTGAGATTTATTTTATTATTTATCCAGATGAATTTATAATTATGCGTATTTTCATTATTATTATCTGCATTTTTTCATTTTATATTTCTTCGTCACCACACATTGCTGCTATTAAATAAAAACTGCAAATGTTCAACTTCGACAGTACTATTATATTATATATTATGGGCTCATGCACAAAATTCATAATAAAATGAGTATGGTATAAACGCATATATTTGTACGTATATGTGGATGCGTTACGAGGATGTCTCCTACTTATAACCTGGGCCACTTATTTTTATTCTTTCAATCGATTTTTTCACGAGTTCCTCTTGGAGTTTAGTCTATAATAACAAGATTTTTCAAAGAATTGCATTCGAAAACACAGGTATATTTACTCCTTTCTTTTTTACTTAATATCAAAATTAGGCGCGTAAAAATGTCTCTATTTTATAATTGTAACATGCGTTGATTATTCTGCATTTAACATTTTTAATAATATTTTTAAAATTATTTTTGTATTTTTAACAATAAACCGTCACTATTTATAAATAATGAAACAACACTTGAAAACTTAAAAAAATAGTATTACGTAAAAATTATTTGAAGTGTTTTAACTTTTAACTTTTTGGTTTTATCTTTCCGGTTCTTAAACATTCTATGAGAATCAAATTGTTAGAGGTTCATCGAAAGCTAAACTGTAAATATAAAAAAATATCGCTTTACAGAGTTACAGGTAATTTTAAAACCTTTTTCTTTTGCCCTTACAGTTCCACACTTTCTCTCAATAATTCAAGGAACGTTCATCTACTCGCATATATTAAATTACTTGTATAAACCCACAATCAAAAATGCTTCGAATGTTATCCTTACTTTCATAATATAATTGAATAAAGCAGACCAATTAGAAAACGTAATAAAAAGACACGTGAATTTATTTTTTTGCCTAATTACTGATGCCTTATAATTATATTTATCGATTTTAACAATTGGCTTGTAGGAAAACCGTTTTCCTCCTTTTAAAAAAGCTTCGATAAAGCACTAGAAAAATCCAGCAATAATTGGCTGCTCCAAGGACGGTGTGAAAGTTCCTGAGAGAAAAAGAGAGAGAAAGGGCGTTTTCTCTCACTGAAGACTTGTTAAAAATACTTTTTGCTCTGGCCTCCGAAGGTAAAAATGTATGAATCTATATCAGTCTCATTGCCTTTTGAACATCTCCAATCGGTTACATTATCATGAAAAGTGGCGTGTACCAATGTTGAACGAGAAAAAAAAATCTGCTATATCCTTCATTGCTCCTCGAACAGAAAAACCACTGCGATTTTGGATCGGCTTACATGTCGCCAAATATACCAGCAAAAGTTTTTCTGAGATTCTTCATGGTGTCCTCGCTGTCCTCGCCGCTCGCCTGAGACTGACTTCCCTGACGGTGGAATGGCATCCGTGACGTCGGTGGCACAGGTGGCGGTACTGACGGCGGATCATCCTGACGTCGCCCCACCGAGGGTGCGTTGCTGCTCGTCGTGCTAGATTGAGACACTGCAAAAATATGTCTCGTCAGTGTGTTTAAAACACGTAGGTAGGAGGTAACGTCCGCTCGCAACCAAGAGCCTTGACACGGCAAATTAATAGAGTGGTACGTTCTCGGATATTATTTAGATAAATTTATTATTCGACGTTCCATATACGTAATGTTATTTTCGAGGAAAAAGGAAATTAATTTTTTCTCAAACCCTTTTTCTCTAAATTTAGGTAAGGTATACTGCATCGTATAAAAAAAACTTAAAACTTAAGTTAACATCTACGATAAAAAATCTCGATACGTACGTACATCATACTTTCGAACTATTTAATTTAAAGTACAGCATATTTACATTCTTTAGTCATAAAAATAAAGGTAATACAAATATTAATACTGTATCATAATAGTTTTTCATTAATATTTGCATTAATGCAGAATTACCTGCTGGATAATATTTAAGGAAAAAATTGTAAACTTATTATTCACTAAATAATACGAGATATTAGAATTTGGCAGACCGCGAGTACAATAGATTAATTTACAGATAACAGAGAGATATGTTGAGAGAGAGAATGAACAATAAATGGAAAACGGAAAATGTACTAAAAATAAATCTTGCTATGTTAGAAAAAATATCATAGAAGTATCAACTATTATACATTTAATAGATTTATTATACATTATACTTTTAATACATTATTTTTTCTAATAAAATTTATCTCTTTTATCTACAAAATATTATTTATAAACTTAAACAGCTTTGTGTTTGATTCTATAAATAATTTATGAAAAAAATAAAATTTTATAACATTTTATCTTTAGAATTTTATATCATATTTATTTTATTTTCTTATTAGTAATATTCATTGATGAAATTCAAATACTACGATGCGTTGACTTTTTGGATTTCTCTTTTTCACTCTTGCTCTCTCTCTCTCTCTCTCTCTCTCTCTTGTTTTGACAAGTCGCTTGTAACCATTTTCATTTATTAAATGCTTTACTAAAAAATTATTTTAAATTTTACCTCTGGATAAAAATATTTAGAAAAATATCTTCTGCCTATTTATTCATCATCTTTTGATCAAATACATTTGAAAAAATAATTTCCATCTACTTATTCATCAAGTTTTGGCTAATATAGTAGTAAAAACTAATAAACTACACTAGTAAAAACTATTAAGGAAATCTGAATTCAAAATTTATACAGAGATTTAAAATATTTTCTTTATGAACTTGTGCATCAAATTTTATAATCTTTATTTTTGAAAATTGTATTTTGTATTTATTTTCATTTTTAACATAAATTTTAACATAACAATAATTTTTAATAGCTTAAAAAATATAGTCTTTAACTTTGTTTTGAAAAATAAAAATATTGCTTAGACTGACATTCATACTGAATAGATTAGGTTTCAGTTCCTTTGTGAAATAATTCTATTTCTTTTACTATACTTTTATAACTTGATTATAAAATTTACTTTTGTTACATTATAAGTAGATAGTTAGTATTCTATTTTTTTTACTATACTTTTATAACTTGATTATAAAATTTACTTTTGTTACATTATAAGTAGATAGTTAGATAATAATACTTTAAAGATGTAATTTTTTTAAATTAATATTAATTTTTAAAGACATTTACTCTTTACTTCAAGTTCGAGTTTTAAATGATATGTTAAAAAGGCAAGAAAAGATAATATTAAAAGTTGTAAATTATGAAAGTCTATAATTTTTACTTTTTGTAAAAGGTATTTTATACTCAAAATTATATATTCGACCTTCTAATTTAATTTTTTTTATTTTTGTTTCTCATACGTTATTAACTTTTAGTGCCTTCTTCACGTTTAGTTTTAATCTTTATTGTCTACCAATTAACAAATCGTACTTGCGGTTTACCTATACTTTTTAATCTTGCACTCGCATAGAAAATAAGATAAGTTCACATTTTTTCATTGTAGAATAACCTATTACCAATTTTTTATTTAATACAAAATATAATGAAACATTATACTAATTTTATTCCTTAATTATTAGAATTGTACTAAAGTTGAATACCCTGAAAATATATAAAATATTTTCTTTATTCTTTAATTAATTTGTATTCTATTATTTATAGTATTATAATTTCGGTTATATTAAATCTTAGGCAACTCTTTTAATATTTCATTTTATATTAAAATTTGAAAAAATATATGTATACAGAAGCATTTTCTATGAATACTTTTATAGTAAAATCTGCAAATTAATAAAAAACTTTCACCTTTATTTAAAAAGAGTTTATTTTATCGAAACATAAGAAATGCAATAATATTTCTTCGATTTTGTTAAATCAAAAACATAGTAATTTATCCCTATTCATTTTTATCTATGACACCTTATCTGATTATTCAATAAAAAAATAATTATAATCCACTAGACAAAGATAAATTGATACATATTTTTCGTTAGTATCTGCTTAACCATTCTTAACTGTTGCAAGTTAACGAATTGGAGATATACTGTAACTGAAATTTATTAGTTAAAATTAATTTTCATCTATATTCTATACATTATAAATTAGTGTATTATTTAATCGAATTTTTTCCAAGTTTTATAACTTAATAAGCTAAAAATATTTTCGTTGCTATATATTGTAATCTGTGAACAATAAAATTTACTATTTATGTAATAAATAAATGGGTTTATATTTTGTAATATGCAGTATAATTTGAAAAATATACAGTTTTTATTATTATTTGCTTACAAATTAATTCATAAAAAGGATTAAATTATGAAAATTAATTGTAAAAAAATATTATTTTTATTTTATTTTATTTTATTTTATTTTATTTTATTTATTCTAATTTTAAAATATCTTTATCATTAATGTTCAATCATTGAAGAAAAAATGTTTTCTCATAACATTTAAAAAATACTATTAAGTATGATATAAACACCATTTAATACATTCAATCTACATATTTATAAAAACTTGTTTTAAGCATTCTAATTATATTTTGATTTTCAAATAAATATTTATCATTCGTTTAGGAATATATGCAGATTTCTTGAACTGTTTAAAATTCTGAAAAAAATACGGTACTGCATTATAGAAAAAGTACAAAAAAAAGAAAGTTCATCGGGCTGAACGACAAAATCACAGTATAATCTTACGCAGAGAATCGCGGCGCTGTAGCTGTTGGTGTTGATCAATGGTACCGCAGATTGCTTCAGCCGAGGTTGAGCTCATGGAGCCGACGCCACTGGTAAGCGAGCTGTTGCTGCTGTAGGATCCGGGCAGGGGAGGTCCACCGATAACGGTACCCATCACTCCGGAGATGCTTGGCTTTTCCTCCGAGGGGCTAGTTACCTGCGACGAGCTCGAAACCGAACCCCTTGAGTTCGTCTTCGTCAGGACCGAAAGTGGTCGACAGTAAGCCTGTAAGTAATCATTCAACATTAGAAATTTTCATTAATTAATAACACTTAATATTAGGATGATGTATCTGCAAAAACAATCAATTTAAATCTACTAATAACTTTGCAATCTTAAACGCACTAAAATGATGTATACTCTATCAGATTAAAATCCGGATTAAATATATATTTAAAAGCATATGGAAGTTTCTCCATTTTTAAATATGACTTTCTAAAACTGGAATTTTTATCTGTTTATCTACCAGAAATAATGTTATCAAATATATTAAACATATTAATAAAAATTGATTTAAATTAACAAAAAGTCACAGAAATTGTTCATAAATACTTAACCATGACATGATATATTATTCAGAATAAGATCATATTTCAACTGACTTCTCAAAGCACGTTTCCTAAAAAACCTTACATTCACATTAATTAAATCATCCATATATATTTGCGTATTTGAAACTACTCTCAGTTCAACATTGACAATTTTATTCATCGTGCCGTATCAGATTGAAACTTCTTTTCCACTTTCTCACTCATATTTCTACGATATCATAAGAAATTCATAAACAATATCATTTCTAAATATATTCTTCATAAATAATAAAAATTTTGTCGATAATATAAATTCTTGATTATTTCAAAGTATTTTTAAAGATCTCTGATTTATGAATTGTTGAAAAATTTCCCAATATAGATAGCAAACAACTGTAAAATTATTTGAAAATTATAATAAATATAAACAAAACAAATTACTTCAGAAAATAAAAAGGAATTGGATGTACGAAAATATTTAAACATTTAATAATTTTTTCAATTAAATAATTTTTTTCAACAAAATATATGAAAATTATAATAAATATATTAAAATTTGATTAAAAACTTTTACATAATAAATATTATATATATTTAAATAATATATAATAAATATTATATATATCTTTTACAGGAATAAATATTATATATTGTAAAAGTTTTTATCTTGAAGCGTATATTTATAGTAAGGAAAAATAATATAATCAAAAACAAGGTGGATTTTCACAACTTAGCCTCGAACTAATATTTGTCGAAAAAAAAATAGATTTTTTAATAAACACAAGAGTTAAAAACAAATAAATGATATTGTTTTCCTACTTACTAAGTATTGTATATACTACATTTATTTAGATTTAAAGTATCATGTTTTATTATAATAAATATAAATTCTAAATAAAATTAATTTAAAAGTATTACTATTTAAGAATGTTCATTTGTTTAAACTAAATGTAAGTTTTCTCGATAAACTGAAAATATTTTTCTTATTACGTATTACATATTTTCTTACGTAAGATATAATAAAATAATTTATATATAAAACTAGAGAAAAACTTAAAAAGTAAAAGAAAAACTTCAAAATTTGTCCCATACTGATTAAAATTTTGATAATTTAAAAATAATGTAACCCTGTTCTGTTAAATCTAATCTATCAATTTAAAAGAATACTGCTTCGTTGAATACAATTAATTGTACGTTTTATTTAGTAATTAATGTTATAAATATCACGATCATAAAATATATTTTGTGATTAAAAAAAAATGTTACAACGATCAACTTATTTGCTAGCAAATTTAAGCACGAATTTTAATCTATTCATAATCGTTAAAAACACTTCATCAATTTCAATACAAAAAAGACTAATTTTACACTCATTACGATGGACTATCACCGCATCTTTACCATACTATTTTATGTGAGATACTTTAACATTAGAAACTTATATGTTTCTGTTAAAATAAATATTGCATTAATCGAATATTAAATTAAAAATTGAAACTATGAAAAATGAATTTTTAATGTCACTAACATAATATACAATTTCCTAGTTAGTATAAATTTCATTAGTTTTCTTAAAAGTAAATAAAAACATTAATATTGGTGTTAATTTGACGTAAAAGATATATCTTAGTACAAAATTTTAAGAAGAATAAACAAATACCTAGTTACTTTTATTTAAAAGAATATATTTCTATATTCTAGTAGCAAAGAAAGATTCTGGTGCTACTTTCGAAATGAATAATTTGACTATGAATTTCTAAATCTAAAAAAATCTAGATTCTATAAGAGTTATTTTTAAGTTATATTATGATCATATTTATGATCTACCTTGATTTATTAATTAAAAGTTTTAACTACACATTTTTAGAAAATATCTTAAAAATTTTCTTGTAATAATAAAATATGAAAGATAAATATTCAATATTTTCTGGTTTAGTAATTATAAAAATCAGTGATTTTTCATAAGATCTATCTAGCTTATAATTTTTATCATCTAACTGTACAATAAAATTTTTAGTCAAGTATTTATTTAATTAAAAGAACACCCAGTTATATAAAATTTTATAAAAATTACATAATTATATGAAATCTTTAGTATTCTCTTAACATGTTCAAGTGAAACAAATTCAGTTTATTTGCTAATAAATATAAAAAACACTTTTTCGTCTAGATGAATACATTTTTAAAACACATTCAACTTTTAATAGATGATTTAGTTTTGAAATAGTATTATAAATATTGTAAACTCTTTTTTTAAACGATCACGTTTAATTGCTTATATCAGATCATTATCTTTTGATTTATTATTATTACTATTTTTAAACAGTGTACAACCTTTTATAGCGTAAATTTAGTAAAGATAATTACAAAAAGATTTTAATTTTATTTAGTTCTTGTTAATATTGTTTTTGAAAGAAGTATCACTAAAAAAATTCATAGTTTACCTTTCAATAATTTTCTCTAGAAATATATTTATTTTAATTTAACGTTAACATATTTATATTATGCAAACATCTTTTAAAAACAAATATAATGATTTTGATATTAGAGTTACATTCTTTAAGTTTTAATTTATATCCTTAATAATTCCATTTTTTTAAATTGTACTATTGTATTTCTAAATTACTGTTGCACTACATATATGTGTGTGTGTGTATGTGTGTGTAGTTCATAGTCATAGGACTATCTTACTTAATATTTTCAGATTTTCAAAATAAAATTTAGTTGTATAGACGTAAGATCACATCTATTTTATTTTAGTAAGCTTGAACAAAAAATTAATTCATGAAATTTTGTTCAATATCTACAATTAACCAGTTTTTAGATTTGAAGATGTTCTATGTAATAAAAATAATAGAATTTGCAGTCTGCTTAAGATAAAGTCTAAATATCATAATGTAACTATAGTTTTCCTAAAGATTCTAGAACTTTCCTTTTTTCTTTCAAGTTTTCATTATTTTTTGAAAATTAATATTAAAATGCATTGTTTCTTACGTATTCATATTTACGTATTATGTTTTTAATAATAATCACTAATATTTATTAAAAATTCGGTAATTTAATTTAAAATTTTATGGCAATTACTTTTTTTTAGTTCATAATTTTATACATCATAATAAAATTCATAATTTTAGTTCATAGTCAATTTAACTGCAAAGTTGTCTTTTAATTTATAAGAGTAAACATTTTGATTGAAGTTGTAAAATAATATCCATTTTCCTTATCAATAAACTAGCTTCTAATTAATGTTTTACAAATTGCCTAGTGTATAATAAACAAATGAAATCTTACCTGCATCTTCACGCTGACTAAGTCAGCAATATGGCGACGATCCTCTTCCTGGGAGTCGCCCATGAGAGATAGCGCGCTGTCATTAACCTCGATGATGTATTCCTTGCTATCCTTACTAACCAACAGCTCGATGGCGCAAATGTCTAAGCCACCAAATAATTGGGCTACATGGTCAACCCACGAACGATGTCTCTCAGTTACGGCCAGTTGTTCAAGCATCGCTGAACCCGTATTGGACTTCCAGTTACCAGTAATACTCTTACGCCTACATATGCCAGAGTCATTCATTTTCATATTAATTTAAAATTAAACAATTCTAATCAAAGAAACTTAAACACATTTATTTAATTTATTACTTTAATAGTTTGCAGATATATGATAATGCCTAATAAAATAACCAAGAATAGATATTTATAACTAATGGAGTTGGTTATTACAGTTGATGATATTTTCTATATTTATTATAATGTATTTTAGTAGCAATTTTTAAAATAAAAATAATCAGAATAATAATTTTACTTATAGTCGATATTATATTTATGAAAATAATTGATTATTTTAATTTAGACCAGATTTTTACAACCATATTTTCTTTAATAATAATCGGTGTATTAAACTAATCACAAGATTTAAAGTGTTTGTATTTTTTGCATATTAAGAACGATACTTTTTAAATTTTGATCTATTATAATACTAAAAATTAAAAATTTAATAAAGAACACTGAATTATTTAACTGAAAATAAATTTGAGCATTGAATTCAATAAATAAGGATGTGTTATTATGTTAGATTTATTTTTTGAAAGTCTATTCATGGTAATAAACATTAAATATGACTTGTAAGTAGTCTAATTAATAAATGAATGAATGAAATTTTATTTTAAATCTGGTAGGGTTATTTAAATTGAATTTTTTAAATGCTATATCAATCAGATAAAGGATTATTAATTATCCAACGAAAAATGATTGCTATTATATTTTCTTCACATCTTACAATTATATTCTAAACATGAAAAAATTAAATATTTATTAAATTGTTTAAATAGGACAATTATTAAATTTAATGGGAATAAAAATCCATGCTAATAAGTATACTTCAAGAAATTGATCAAGCAATATAAAGGGATTCCTGGAAAAACTATTCCTCAATATTAAAAAAAATCTCATAAGACAAGAAAATACATCGTAGTCAACCTATTACTACAGATTTAAAATTAGATAAAATCAACTTAAACAACAGAATATGTAAGGATTAAAAACATAAAACGGGAGTCTCGATCAAAAAACAAAAAGCATTCAAAATCCGAGCTAAACCAAGCGTGATCGTTATCCTTGAAGTCGATTACAGAAATAGTGAATGAATTATTTTAAATAGAACTTAAAACAAAGTCACAAAATTAATCGAGAATATTTAAAGTAAAGTTTAACTTACTAACATGACGTAAAGAAATTTGTTCATTCAATTAGAAGCAACTGAGGTCAATACTGAAGATTTTGTCTAAATGCACTTACATGAAAGCTTTGTAATTGTTGCCGATCTTCTGCACATGCACATCATATTTGGTATCTATGTAAGGCTCGGCAGTACAATAGTTGTTGGTAAGAGCTGCTAATGATGCTAAATCCAAGAATTCCTGGCTGTTTTCAGCTCTAGCCTTACCAATACCACTGTGCGCGTGACCCAGTTTTACTACTACAGGATAACGTGGCATGCTTACCTAAAATGAAATAGAAAAAAATAAGTTAGAATACTTGAATTTTTATTTACGTATTAATATTCAAATATATAATGAATTAAAGAATAAAGAACCTTAATATAGATATTTTTAATGGATATTTTACACAAAATTCTTGCAAATTATTTAGTTACAATATAATAGATATAGTTTTCTATTCATCATATATACAAATTTGTTATTCAGTAAAAATTATATGATAAATATATAAAAAAAATTATTTTTATTATATTAGAGAAATTATATTTTGTACTAAAATCTTTAAATAGAAGTATTATTTTTTACATTATTTTTTAAGTATTGATTTTTAAAAAATAATAATATGCTTTTCATCAAAAGGACAAAGATCAGGATCTTCTTAAATTTTTGAAACATGTTATTTTTAATATATTATTTTTTTATTATTATCGTTTTTTTAATCAACTGTATTATTATATTAGATATTTAGAAAAACATTTTATCTGTACGTAAAGAAATATTTATATATATGAATAATGAATATATATAAATGAATAATGAATAATATAAGATATTAAACAAATATGGTAATAATAAACGTGTAATTTAGATAAATCAGTACAATATTGTTTAACTGTAACTGCAACCAATCTTTACAATCTTTAATTTGTTTTTTTCTACTATCTTTCTAAAATTTTATAATTATGTATTTGTAATAAATAATAATTATTTTAAAGAAAAAAAAGTAAATGTTAATTAATATAATAATCTATAATATTACTTGACTATTTAATTATGTAAAATCTTCGTATATGCACATTTTTAAAATGAATTAGTCTATCTAGGACGTTATCACTCATAGTTTGCCGCTTGCCGCTTTTAAAAGAAAACGAGAAAGTTTTGTTCAAATCGTGGAATAATAATAACAAAATATAAATATGTTACATAAATTTTCAACAAGTTCGACTTATTTCGCAAAAATTCGTTAAGAAAGAAGAATTATTATGATTCTATACTTTCGGTAAAACGTGAAAAATGTGTTACTTTTAATTGAATGTTGGGATAAATGAAAGAAAAAATATAATCATAACTTTTTTTTCAATTACTCTGAGTACGTATTAATATAATCCTTTTTTCGTATAAATTATGACAGTTGAAATTAAAAATATTAATATATCAATTGTATTCTTTGAATATGTAACAATAAGATTGTATAACACGTACTAATACCTCACATTTTACTAAATCTTAATTTTTTTAAGATAAAATAGCAATACTTATTTCTGATAAACTTCCAATCTATTTTAATCCAAACTAATTTTTCTTAATTTTAACTCTTGACTTAATGTCTATTTCTTTTAAATTTTACAAAGTTTTTTTTTAATAAAAATAAATCACTGAAACTATGTAAGTATATCTTAAAAGTTATAAATTTAATATCATCATGTTTTAAAGATTACTATTATATTATTATATATAAGATATACCTGTATAATGATTGACTTCTAAATAAATAGGTAAAAAATATACTCATAGTTGTCATTAATGCATTTAAAGTTTCTTTAACCATATTATTAATTTTTATTAAAACCTTATATGATATAAAATTTGAATATTTAAATATATATTTTATAATTCAAAACTCTTTTTTCTATTCTAATAATTCTTTGACATCATTCATATATTATTTTAGCCTAATGAAATGTTTTACAAAATTTATTTTTATACTTAAATTGTATAAAACAAGATTTTTTATAATGTAATAGAAAACATGCTGGTCATATCTTTAAAATAATATTTTAGACAGATTGTAATACATTTAAAAAAAAACGTGATTTAAAAAGAAACCAATGTTGCTTTTTAATCAATAATTTAAGCGAGTAAATCCAATTCAGTATATCTATTTCTTAATAACTGTTATTATCATTTATTTTTAAAAAGAGTCATTTTTCTATCATCTGGTTTTTGTTGATAGAAGCTGGATTTGCTATCTGTTAATGTATTTTTCTATTAATATCCAAGCTAGATTATTATTATGAGTAAAAATTTTTAATAAAATAAAAAAAACAATAATACTAATAACAACAACATAATACACAAAGGAAAGATTTAAAATAAGTGATAGCTTATTATACGCAATATAGTTTTTATTTATGCCAGAAGCTTATTGATTTTCATTAAAAAAAAGGATTGGTAATTTTCTAGTCCTTATTATTACTGTATATTAAATATTTTATATATTTATATATTTTTTCAATGTATTCATTCATTAAAAAATATTTATTAAAAAATATTTATTATAAAATATTCATTCAAAAAATATTCAAAATTATCTGATTCAACCAATAAGTAATATATATACATATATATACATAAATGAATATTATACTATATAAATTTAACTTCTGTTTCAATTTCTTATATATATATATATATCTAATAATAATATAATATGTTCAATTTAAAGAACACCTTAAATTTGGAATGTAATTAAAATAATCCTTTTAATAAATTAACTAATAAAGTTTCTGAGAAGTTCTGCCACAACAATGGCAATATATTGTAATTACATTAAAATCAAAACTACAATAAAAAATTTAAACAAATTAATGATTAATATTAAAAACTACATGTCATAAAAGATTTTAATTTTCATGTATAAAAATATTTTTATTTGTACATTCTAACATATTCTTAATATTTATACTATAATAAATTCACTTTTAAAATATATAAGAAAATCTATTAATATTTTTTGAACTAAAGGAATTTGGTTGATCGTTAGCTATAATTTAATAATGCAGTACCTTTATAAAACTAGAATTTTTTTTCTGATATTTCAAACTTAGTTTATATAATAATATATTATATGCAGTTAAAATTCTATGGTTATGTTGATTAGTGTAAATTTAGGTATTTAAAAATACACGTTAAATATTTTAAAATATTTAAACTCATATTTTATGAATGAAAAATTTCTGAATAACTGTTTTGAAATTAATAATTTTAAAAAGTAGTATATACTTTATAAATTTTCTATACTTTTAACGCGTTTAATGTAGATGTAATAAACAGTAAAATTATAAAAAAAATTAATTGTACATTATCGCTAATATTATGTAATAATTTAAATATTTAACTAAGTTGATCAAACTAGAGCTCATCATATCTACATTGCAACGACATCAAACCTTTGTATGCAATCGCTTGTAGATTGTGGTTAGCTTAAGATTTATTAGGAATGCACGTACATACGTACATAAATACAAATCCAAGTAAATACATAAACATAAAATTTTTTCTAATTATATATGTTTAAAAGAATTTATGCATATTTAACGTAATCTAAAATTAAAAAATATGCGTCATACCAAAACTTTCTCTTTTAAAATTATATATCATATACACACTTTTTTTCAAACTACTGATCCAAAAATCTATTTTCCATTAACTAGAGCATTATTTCTTATGCCTTCGGCAATAAATATTAAGACATCTAAGCAGTTAATTTCAAAATTATAACTATAAAGAGTAAGTGAAATGAAACTACATTAAAATAATAAGAAAAAATTTTAATAATTTGATATAGAGGGAGAAAGAGGGCAAATACACAAACAGAAAGTTAATAAAGAAATGGAATCCAGTGATTATACCGAACAGAAAAGAAAATGACGTAAAGAATTAAAGCACCACACAAGAGAGGACAGATAAAATCATAGCTTAATGCGCGAGGGCAATAAGAAAAGAAGAAAAAAAAACGCCAAGATACAGGAAAACCAGTAGGAACATGAAGATGCGTACTAAAGAGAGAAACAATATTTTACAACGTAGAATATAAAGAGAAGATTAAGAAAATTAAAGAAGATTAAGAAATGAACTCAAAAAAATACGTAGGATAGATTCTATGAAAGAAAGAAACGTAAGAATGTGTTTGTGAAAGAGAAAGTCAATGGAATATAGAAAAATAGAAAGAGAAAAAATTAGCGGAATATAGTAGGATAGAGAGAAGAAATAAGAAAAAGAGAATGAGAGACAGGAACAGAAAGAGAAAGAGAGTGATGGTGAAAAACAGGACGTGGGGAAAAAAGAAACTTTAAGTGAGACGAAGTACACACGACATTGCTAAGAGAAGGTAAGTTCGCAGTGTTGCTCAAGCTTTACTTGCGATGGGATTTACTAAATTTCTGTCTCGCGTTTACTCGTGTGTTGTCGTCGAGTTGAAGTGCCCGCGTATTTTTAAATATACTTGATGTTGAACGGTTTTATTTAGGAATAATGCATTAAACAGTTATAGAGGCATACACTGAGTTTAAGGATCTCGCAAGTTAATTTAACTTCTGTTTCAATTTCTTATATATATCTAATAATAATATAATATGTATTAATTAAAAAATTGTGATGATAATATTACGAGATCAACCCTGTTTATATTTTCATTAATTTCTTTCATCATTTTCTACTGAGTCTTCAAAGGTAGAATAATTTGTACATGGTCATTTTAACAGCAAAAAAATGAATAATATTTATATTTAGTAACAAGAACATTTCATTTTTCTTATGTTTGATCGAAATTGCAATAGCGAACTTAATAATATAAAAAGAGATTAACGTTCACATCTAAGTCAATTATGTAAAATAACAAGTACAATAAACTCTTCAGTTCTGATAAAACTATGATATTTTGTGTTAAAAATTTCCTTTGATAAATTAATAAATTTAGAAGTTTTATTACTGTTACTATTTATACGTCTGCACGTCATTACTTTCAAATATATTTTTTGAGTTTATTTATACTCATTTTTCTTATTATTTCTTATTATACAAAAACAACTAATACATTAAAATCAACTGTGTGTTATTAATAACGATTGACATAAAATAAATGTAATTTATTTATTATAATTCATAAAATTTCTTTCAAACAGTAACAAATAAATACAATATATTAAATTATCACTTACGCACCAAAAAATAAGAAAAGATGATAACACGCTATGTAGGTAATAAAATTATTTACTTTTTTTACCATTATTCATATTTTTCTAAAAATATAAATTGGCTTTTTTGTATTAAATTAAACATTTAGATCCATTTTAAATCAAGTATAAGAAAATTGAATTCATAAAAATCTTTAATTTTAAAAGAGCTCAACTTTAGCTTTATGAAGGTTTAATTTAACTAGAAAAAAACTTTACATGTAAGATGATATAGAAAATTATAAACAGGTATTATAAACCAAACTAAATTTTGCAAATATTGATAAAATGTATTTTCTATGCACTACTTGTACAATTGAGACTTCAAACTTTCATCTCATCTAATAAATTTTCTAACATTTTTTCACCGAGCCTTTAAATTTCCGGACAAATTGACCAACTATAAGAGGAAAAATTTAATTTTAGTAAATCAGTAGTAGCGAAAATGCAAACATCCATATCGAACTATCAGTTTTAATCGATGTGTGACTTACAATTAGTTTACTTTATTTCACATGCTCACAATAATGTAACAGTAAAAATTTCTTTCTGCTTACGTATTAGCCAATATAGCTACTGATTAAAATAAGTTACATACTTTTCCCTATAAAAAAAACTAATGACAATAAATAAAGTTATATTTATCATTTATATATATAGCTTTATGAAATGCCATCTAGATTGAATTTATAAAAAGAACTTAACGTATTCTGTACAAAAATTTCAAAGTTAGTGGATTATTATAAATTATTTATACAATTTTATTAAACAGATGACTTGACTAAATTCGTAATATAATTTTTTTGAATTTCATGCAACACATACATAAAGACAATTAATATTATTCCTAAGTTATTTATCACAGTCCCACATTGCCAGTATTGAATATACCTAATGTATATTCAATACCTAATGTATTGAAAAACATTAGGAAGCTACTAATGTTGCTATTAAAAACAAAATTTGTTGCGATCCTTTTATCGATTATATAATTGTCGTATTAAATGCATTGCCGTCTTCGTAATTTTTTACACACCTGTTTTTGAAATCGTTGACAGCAAAAACAGAAGACACTAAAAACTTCATCATTAAAAAGTATCAAAGGTCTTTCAAAACTTTATGGCAGAAACTGTGTATGATCTCTAAAATATTAAAGTGAAAAATATATAAAAATAGACAGAATCTATATCATAATAAAAGACAGCTCTATTTTCTCGATATTCCAGTATTGCATGTAATTTATCTTTTTAACACACGGTAAAGTACTGGCCAACTCTGCAATAATACTAAATGATTCATCTATCAACTATACTACATTAGACTGGAATTGAAATTACATGATTGATGATAAATTGCTCATAGTGGTATTCAGGTAACATCAAGTTAAGTTGGTATGTAGTAGGATACAAGTATTTTAATTCGGAAGGAATTATTTCAGCACTTAACACTAAAAAGTATCAATAATATATCTATAAATAAGTTATTAATTATAATAATTATAACAATAAATAAGCTTGTCGCTACTCAAATAATATTCGATAAAATTAATAAGCATGATGGATAGTTGTATTTTAAAAACCTATCTTTGGTAGGCTTTACTAATAACAGTAATGAAGAAATGTCTTGATACGTGAACAAAAATAAATCTTATTAAATAATAATTTTATAATAATAATGAATCTTATCTTATACGCATCTTATTATTCTAATTAATGATGTATTTTTAGTTGATTGAAATGACTTCAATACGCTCACTGGATAATTGATCATACTATTGTTTGACGTAAAATGGTGCTAATATAACAACTTTAATTTCGATTTTCAATATAAATGAAAACCTATAATAATATCAATTAAAATGTAAAGATTCTTTAATTTATAATATTATTCGCTCTAGCTGAAATATTTAAAATATTCAAATAGTTTAAAAAATCAGGAAAATATTCAAATACTAAAAAAAATCATTTGGGCGGTTGTGTTCTAGATCATTAAAATAGAAATTCTTGAAAATTTCCTTATAAAGTTATTTTATATTATTAATTTTTTATTATTATAAAATAGGTTTTAATATTATACTTATTACTGAAAAAAAATAATAACGAACAAACAAAGCACAATCAATTTATGAAATTTTTATAAAAAAGAATAGTAAATTACAGTGCATAATACATAATTTACATTTTTTTTACTGAATATAAATATCTGCATAAATATTTTGCATGTAAATACGTTCATCCACAATAAAAACAATTTTTCAAAATCTTTAGTATCTATACATTCTTAATTGCATATAATTCGCATTCTATGAAACTGTAACGTGCGAACATAAACTTGCAATTCGCCGGAGGATGCGCCTGACTGGGATAAATGAAAGACAATAAAACTTCCTTATATAAAATGTCTCGTTATCATTTTCTAGTCGATTAATTCGGCTAAGAAAATAGTGTATTTTATCATATTCATTTAATTAAAATCTCATTTAATTTACATTTATGCAGCATATAAATGCATGTTCATATGTTTTGACATGACAGTAACCAGTAACACATCGTAACTGCTAATGTTTCCTTATTACACCAATACTGTAAAAAATACTTTTTGAAATTTAAATATCATTTTTTCATTTCTTTATTTCATATAAATTAATAAATTAATATAAATGTTACATTTTAATTTAAGAACTAACTTTTATTAAATAGGAAAAAAGAATTTTAGCCGATATACTCCATGACACATCCATTCTCAGTTTCTTAAAGAAATATTATCATTTTAATATCCAACATGAAATAGTTCAATATCCTTATTTAAAAATTTAATTAATACAGAACTATAATTAACTTTATTAAGAATTCGAAATTAATTACACATGCATATAATCCGCAAAGTTTTATTAAGGAATTTAAAATTGTTTTATCTTATTTAATATGCAAAATTTTTACTAATATATTTATATATTTTTTAGATACATATTAAATACAAATTTATTTGACAACATTTAATCAGAATATATTTTCGCAATGTAAAGATACGTTTTTTATCTCACGCTATAAATCTTTATTGTACAATATAATGATCTTTTATTTGAAATTCAAGTTTATCAGACAATATACATTAAGAGATATATTAAAATAAATATTATATAAATTCAACTGGCACTCGTGCATAAAAAATCATTAATGTTGTAAAAGATTACGAATAATTATTGGTTTTGAATTAATCTAATCTCTTCATAATGTATCCATAGCTATGAATATCTTCATAACACATCCCTACAACTTATACATAATACAATACTAGGAGCTTAAGCTTGTTTTTTCTCTATTAAAAAAAATTGTTTAATGTATTGAGAAAGAGTCTTTTAATAATGTAAATATATTGTAATGTAATATGCATATACAATGTAATATATGTATAGGTATTATAAAAAACTATTTGCACATCTAATAATTTTATCGATATATTTTATACTTACTACATTACAATTAATATTTACTAATTTAAAATATCTAGTGTTACCTTTTTAATGCAGTATTTATTATAGCATATTCAGATATGTAAGATTATCATTTGTTTTTCAAATAAAACTTAAATAGCATCTGTAAATTGAAATATTCATAATAAATACTTCCTATTAAAAGAAAAAATTAAAATTTTTACAGTATTATGCACGTCATTTTTATAATGCACTTATATCGGCAGCTTATCTGGACTTGTAATGAATTCGTGAAAGTTCGTTCCAATTTAATACATGAGTATACATGAGTACTCAGGCATACAAGAGAAAAAGTATACTTGAACAAGAGTGAGTATCTAAACAAAATCAATAAAACTAATTATTGATGTACTACATATATCATAACAGGCATTAAACAAATTTATCTATCAAATTTTTATTTTGAATTATGATTTTTTCAGAAATATAATGTATTAATGAATGAGATATATTTTAAATCCAAAAATTAAAACATTTTTTTTACATATCTACTAAGGCGAAACGTTTTTTAATTATTTGTAATTTTGTAAATATTTTCCAATTTACTGAAATTCAAGACAATTATAACGTAAATTTCAATAATAACAGGTTCAAAATAAGATTAAAAATGTGCCTTAAAATACATTTTTTGACGTTCAAAAAATAAAACCTTTAGTAAATACTTTATAAAGTTAAAAGGAAACATAAAAAACGTGTAATTTTAGAATTTTTTCGTTAGCACTGTTTAAGCGATAAATACAAATCAATTTTTGCAAAACAGAAAATGTAATAGAAATCAAACCTTTAAGCTATACAAGAGAACTAAATTAAAGTTTATGAAGCGTATTCCCTTAATTGTGCCGTTTATCTTTTTGTTTATAACCGCGCCTTTTATTCTCCTTTTCGACGATATCTCAAGAATATAACAGATCCTATGGAATATGAACGAGCAATACTACCTTAAAAACGCACAGCGCAACGTTCTAATGAGCGCGTGTCACATGAATGCGAGCAATTCATTACGATAAAAATGACGCCAGAGTCACTGCTACGTAACTACCGCTTTCATAATTCTAGCGTGTGACCAGCAACAAAAAAAGCCAAGGAGGCGTTGATTTCTCAAATTGAATCTCTTTACGCGTCATTATTCAACGTTCTCGCATTCTTTCTCGAGAATGACGCTCGATTTCGAACGATTCCATTCGTTGTCGGAAAAGAGTTAGATTCGCTCTTACTTTATAGTCTTTTTACTGTACAGATCGAACTGTAGCGAGATGTTCTATGAACATCCGGCAATTGGGAAATTCAGAATTACTGATACTAGAGAAAGGAAAATATTTAATCGGCTGAGTATTTCACCAAATTTTAAACTCATAGCTATGGGAACTATACTGACACCGTTACAAAATTTAAGCAACTTTTATAACTTTGGCGTTTAGTTTCAGTACTTATTCAATGTTTACTTTGCAAGTATTTTGATTCGAAGGAAAATTTAAAAGATATACGGGATTAAAATATTATCTAGTACAATAATATAGTAGTATAATATAAATAACCAAAGTAATAATTTCCATGATATCCTTTAAGAATCAAACTCAACTCTTTTAACATAGATGTTATGTATATTATTAAAAAATATGAAATAAGGTGAAATTTATATTTCTTTATTATATTAAATGTAAGTATAAAAAGCATGTGTTCAAAAATATAGTCATATAAAATAAGAACATACTTCTTTACACATATTTTTCTAGTAAAGAAATACGTTTTTTAAAAATAATTTTGTTAAATAATATATTTTTTACTTATATTAAATTTAAAAAATTTACAAATTATTTTCTAGGTTATGTTAGTAATTAAACTTATTATATTAGAATTTTATATCAATGAAAAGTTCAAATACAATAAATTTAAAAAAAGTCGAAATTAAGATAATGTATAAAATGCGAATACTATGTCTCGAAAAAATCTTAGGATTTGCGGTCGATTTGGACGTCTTTTACGGAATTGAAAAGACTACTGAGTTGGGCTGACTTTAAGAGACTTTGAGTGACTTAATAGGCGTTTCGAATAAATCTTTGATACAACGCACTATCTATCTTTTTGCTATCGGATTCTCCTAGAAAATGTAGACATTCCAAAAAATAATAACTAATAGTCCAGTAAATAATAGAAAAAAGAATAGTTAAATTTAAGTTAAAAGTAATTTATATTTTACATTGTAAATTTATCTTTGCATTAATAATGTAATATATTATACAAATTTTTTAATTCTCTGAATATATTTTGAAAATACAGTTTTAACCATTATCAAACAAATTCAAATTGTATGTTAACATTGCTCAATATATATCCTAATATTCTTGTTAATATTGCTAATATTCAAAATAATATTTGCTACATTGAGTAAATAAATATATAGTTCTCTACTAAATTATTAATATCAAAGAAAAAAAGTAATAATTATTATATACATTTATTTAAAAAATAATACGAAAGATATGGAATACGTTTTTTACTATGTATAATAGATCAATACAATATTATAACACAAGAATTATATTTAATATACGTTCACAGTAAGAATTAGTAGAATTTTAAAAATTTCATTTGAAATATATTAATTTATTTAAAACTACATATCGGATAAATAATCTAAAAAAATGTAATTTTGCTTTTATGATTGTATTCTAAATAAATTTCATATAAAAAATAAGTAAAAATATAATATAACAATAAATATAACAATATTTATATTAAAAAACAATTTAAATATTCTGAAATTAGCTTGTGTTTACTCACTTATGTGAATATAAAATTATAATAAAAAACTAATTTAAAACGTACTAAAAATTAAATTCTGATAATACGTATAAAGTTTTTGCAATAAAATCTTATTTAAATAAAATCTTGAATCCATAGTGATATTTCTAGCTGAGTTAAAAAAGTTTAAATAAAAAATACTAAAAATTAAAATTCAACAAATATTATGAAAGACTTATCATAAAACTTGTAATTCGCTTATTTTACAATGTATGAAAAAAACTTTGGAAGAATTTATTTACATTCCTCTCTTAAATTTTACTTTTTAACAAAACTACAGCAATATTTACATTAATTATTTAATAAATCTTATATATGTGTGATACAAAGAAATATTAAAATTCATAGTGAATAAAGAAAATAAAATTTGAAATTTTTGGAGGCTATAAGCCTAAATTACATAAATCAAGGAATTAATAGTAATAACATGGTAGAAGTGTATTTATATTTGTATATAATAATAAATAATTATTTACATGAGTAAATTCAATAAATATAGCGTGAGAATCAGCACTTAGTTAGATAAAAAATAAGAAAAGAGACAACATAAAAAGAAAATAACATGTAATATGTACGATAGTTATCTATAAATTCGAAAATTATGACACTTTCAATTAAATTTCAATATATTGTATTTGCATCAAAGCTTTCAGAAATATATTAAAAATGTGCTGATACCGATATAAATAGGTCCCCTATCCACATGTTACGTTCCAAGATACGTCCGAAGAGACATACAACCATATCGATTAAACTACTGCAAGAGTTCCCTTATTCTTCTCGTACACTCTATGCGGCTCTTCAAAGGTTTAAAGTGTCTCAAAAGTGTCTTGCGTCACAGTAGATCATAAAAATTGATTGAATTGCTCTGAAAAACAGTGTAACTTAATCGGCATCGCCTTGGAATATGGTAACGCGATTAGAAAATAATTCTTAAAAAACTATTAATGACTTATGGAACTATGACAATAATTTTGTTTTGTCTTTTCTTTCTGGGTGAATCCAACCAATGAAAGTTTAGATAAGCGCGATGAACTTCGCTCCTAACTCAAATATCGCGTATTATCTGTAGAAAGAAGTTACGAAACATATGTGCTTTGATGCATAGCTTTAAGGATTATCGCTACACTTGCATATTATCTATTCCTTTGTGATCTACTGATATTTAATGGAACTTTTAACGCACGTAAATATCTGACACACCCGTCTTGCTGTATATAAAAACAAAACTAGAAACTGGATGATTTTTCTCATCGGCATCCTTAGCAAAGTCCTCCCTCGGAAATAAAGATACCCGCAGACGTAAAGAAAGAAAACTCGCACGAGACTGCGGCTATAAAATTTCGCGCATAATGCGCCCTCACGATAAATAACTCTTCGACGTTCTACTTGCTTTCCACTTGTGTCGCCGCCGCTTCATCAATTGTCATACGATCCTTGGAGCTGCGCACGTACCATAACAGACCGCGGCTTACAGTATAATTTACATGGCTACGTAACCGTGAACCTAGAGAGAAAGAGAGAGAAAGCGACTCTTCGAAATATCGTGACTCATCGCTCAACAATCCCATTGAACATGCGGCCTCTGCACAAATGCTCGGCTCTCTAGTCTCTGTCTAAATCTCTTCTGTCTTTTTCTCTTTCTCTCTCTCTCTGTCCTTTCTTTTTACGGACGTTGAACGTTGAAATCACTTTAGCCATCTACGTGCGTATGTTCATATACAGCAAGAGATTCATTGGAACGATGGCATGCGTGGCTTTGAATACGTGCACAACATTTGATTCACGTTTGTTGTATATATGAATATATATATAAACGTCTCTCGGAAAATGGGATTGATATAGAAAACACTTTAACAAGCTTAATTTCCATATGAAGAATGATTATACTCTATACTAGGTATCACTTCAAAATAAAATCATCTTTTTGACGTAAACATTACTAAACAAGAGAAGTTCACGAACTATCTTATTATAAATTGAAAATAGATTATTAGATTTTAAAATTTAAAGGTATACTGATTATTTAAAAATATTTTCTTGGCATTTATGGTGGCAAAAAATTATATACAAATAAATATTTTTCGTTTATCTCAAATAATTATACTAATAAATTGAAATATTTAAATTAAACCAAATATTTATTTAGAAGATGATTTTGATGTATTTTAACCTTTTATTCATACAATATTTATTTCCAATTTTATATTTTAGTTTAAAAATATAAAATTATTTTTGTAAATTTATAAAAATATACTAATTTAATTTATCTATAAAGTAAATAAAATAATACAAATGAATTTAATGTACTTGTTAAAATTTATACTTGAATATGTGTAGTACCAAACAAATCGTTGGCTAAGAGTATCAGATCTTTTTTGACCATACTGATTAGATATTAACTTCGATATTTTAGATTACATATTTGACGTCGATTTTGCTTATTTTACTATTCATCAATGTATTAAATCAAAACATATAAAAAAACAATCATATATCATTCTTTCATAAAATAATTTTTATCATAATGACAAAACGTTTTTTAGTTTATTATCAGAAAATGTTTTAACAAAAAGTAAATTTAAGAATATTGTTTGGACATCAATAAAAATTGCATAATTATGCATAATTCAGTTAATATAACAAAAAGTATGTAATAATATGAATAGTTCAAAAAAAATGTATAAAAATATTCTGAATCAACTATATTGTAGACAGATTATTAAATTATAAAATAAGAATTTATGTTGTATATTAACATAAAATCTCATAATTATTTTATTTTAATTTTAAATTTGATATTATAGTTAATTTTAATCCTATTATAACTTCTAAAGTGCACGCTTAAATTTGCACTAAAATTTATGTATTAGTTTTTATTAAATATTCTTTCATATAATGAGCAAGAAATCAAATAAACAGGTTCCCGTCCTCTGTATACATTATCCTCTATGAAATTGAACCTAATCAAATGAAATAATAAAAGTAACGATTACTTCAATGCATCCTAAGATCACATATACATCCAAAAATTTCAAAAATTTTACATTTTAATATTAATTTTCCGTATCGGGTTCACGTACAAGATTTTTTTTATTTATAGATCATCTCATACTGTTAATTTTAATTTGGTAAAGCCCACTCTTACAAAATTCAAATATGAAAATAAATTGAAATTAACATCATCTTTCCAAATTTTTCATAAAGTTGCTGCTACAGAAAATTATTACAAATTTACGAACGTGACCTGTGAAACAAATACTTTTAACAAAATTGTATATTATATTCTTAATAGAATAATAATACGTATTGTGACAGGTCGTTGATATGTATTTAACACTAATTTAATAATTAGAAATTAGTTTCAAGTGTTATATTTATGAAACGCATGATACAGTAAAAGATAATTTAAAAATAATACCATTGAATATAATACCATAGAGATAATTTAAAAATAATAATATAATTAATAGAGGTTTGACTTTCTGTAACAATTACAGGATCAATTTATGTATTACAAAATAAATTCTAAATAAAACTACATATTTTTTGCAAATATTTATAACTAAGTCAACTTAAAGTTATATTTAAAAATATAAAAATCTTTAATTTTCGTTTAATTTTAAAATTTTGAATTAAAAATTTAAAACGATATTGAGTAGTTCTATATATTAAAAATATAAATTTGCTTTGAATTAAACATTAAACAATAAGTATCAATTTGTAAATTATCAATTTGTTTCAAAACAAAAAATCTTTCGAATTCATGTAAAGGTCCGAAATTATCTGTGCGTTCCAGAAAATTACAAAATATAAATTATCTTTGAATAAGTGTGAATAAGTACTCTTTTAATCCCGTTAAATATTTTTTTTATTTTTTCATTGTTTACTCCTTGATACATTGAACCATGTTTTATTTAAACGATTCTTTTTCTTTATCTGGCAAAAATGTAGTGTATTTTTCGACGAATTTTCATAAATTCGAGTTAACATAATTTATTTCGATAATTTGTAAATAATTGTTGAAAATGAACGAACTGTGTAAACAACTGAGACAAAATTTTGTGTATTTTTCTGCTTAAATATCGACTGTGAAATTCGCTTTCATAATCGATTGATTTTATAAATAAATCTTTAATTTTGTGATTATTATTATAATATCATTAAAATATCGAATTATTAATGTAAAATATTTTATAAATAATTTATCTATAATAATAAACTGGTTTAGTAAATATTCATTTATTCTATTGAATTCACTTATGGTGAAATTATATAGTTCTACATGAACAGTAATTAAATTAATTTTTATGCTCATATTTACTAAATCTCATATTTTTACAACAATGTAAAAATTGTTGTAAAACTGTAGCTAACAAAGTTTAATGAAAAATACCCTAAATTATAAAATATTATTGATCTAAGAATAGCTATTATTTTGGATAAATAATACGTAAACATAAATTTGAAAAAAATTTTACCTTATTTTCTTAAAAACGACATGCTGAGCAAAAATTTTTACACAAATTCAATCAGCAAAACAAATGCACCCACATCATTGGCAAAGCTTCCGAAACGCGCGCGTAAAATGAGAGAAAACATTGTTTTTAATTCCGATGCATTGGTGCTTCATTTTTCGATCTCACAGCGGCTTTCGTTTTCGCCAACGTTTGTTTAGAATCCAGACTCGAATGAAGTCATGCCACGGAATCAGCTATTTTCGAGTTTGCTTTAAACGCCTTCGTGCGTCTTGTCAGCAACGCTACCAATAAATCGGAAGCCCGACTATAGGAGGTAATGAATGATGGATGCTAATAAACGTGATTTCATTGAGAGCATGTGTTGGCACATTTTCTGAACTTAAATGTGGCCTAATAGAACGTCCTTGACATCAAGGCACGAGGCAGCGTTTCATTACTCGCTCAATTCTTTTCAGACATCCGCATCACTACGGTTTATGTTGTTGAATATAAGAAACACAAGGAAAAATACATTAGCCGATGCTAATATATTTTTAAAAGGGTAGAATTGTCGAATGAATTGTATTGTCTTCGATTCAAGTGGTAATCTGATAATATCGACGACGTCATTTAAGAAGACGTCACTTAAGTCAACTTAAGAATTCTTCTGCATTTTATATACAACACAATAGTGCTTAGACAAAAAGAAAAAATTTAAAGACAAGGAAACTTCTAACCTACAAAAAGATATACGTGTAGGAAAAACGCTTGTGTAGATTATACTCAATAAATATTATTTTATATAATGAACATTATACTGTTATATTTGGTGTATGTTATATTATATTAATAAAAGTGTCGCTTATATTTGAAATATAATAAATCAAATTCGTTTTTTAAAAAAATCATAAAAATTTAGTAGTAATAAACCATTAATAAAAAGACATTATTAATATTCGTTTAAATAATTATATACTTATAATAAATATATAATTTAATATAATAATTTGTAATATTTATTATAATATTAATTTAATAAAATGCTAGAGTGTCAAGAATCAACTATATATTTTCTAAAACAAAAATTTGATTTTTTATAACCATTTTAGTCAAAAGATCATTTTTATAAATAGCTTGTCGATATCTTATTAATAAATTATTAATTAGACTTTCTTAATAAACTACTAACAACATCGATAATGTAAAAATGGAAATAAATATGAATCATGTAATTTTATTGCTATTATCTAATTATCTATTATCTAATTATCAGTTATTATGAAAATTTTTGTTTCAAACTAGTCATAATGTACGAGAAATAATACAATAGAAATTTAATTTAAAAAGCTACAGTTATTATCATAATTACTTCAAAAATTTATTTAATATATGAATATTTAGAATACTATCAGAAATTTGATTATAACAGTCAACAAATTCAAGAATTTCTATTAATTTATATTTACAATTTTTTCATAATGTAAAGTACATAAAAAATATTTATCTAATTATAAAATGAAATGATTAAATATATTTTATTTTTGGTGAGTCAGAAATTTTACATTCTTTTAGCATAATAAATTCTCTTACTTTAAAGTTACTCTAATATATACAAAGTTATGAAAACTTTAAAACAATAATAATAAATAATAAAAATAGTTTTATATTAATAAAATTAGGATACCTTTTTAAAGAAAGTAATCTTTCAAGTTAAAAGAGCATATATATAAAATTAAAAATTAAGCATCAATGAATTTATTAAGAAATTTCTACAAGTGCTTCCTCTGTTCATGGAATGTCATAAAAATATATTTTAATATAAAATTATACATCATCCCAGACCATAAAAATGCGAGAAATATCTTACGTCATTTTTAAATATTTTTTGACTGACAATATTTTGTGTTTTAAATTAACAAATGTAAGTGTTAGTATTGTAAATATAGTTTCTTATAGTATATAAAATTTTCACTTATTCAATTCAATTCACTAAAAACTTTGAAAATAATCGAATATTTTTCACATTTTTCAAATTTAAAAATTATTATATAAAAAATATACATAAAAAACTATTGATTTATATTCACAATCAAGAATATTTCAAATAGTTATTTTATTATACGTTTGAAAATGAAAAATGTATAATCGATTTTTAGTAATAATTTTTATACTTTTATACATAAGCAATGTAACTTTGGAAATAGAATTATATATTTAGAAACCATCAGTACAATCGCTTTTTAAAATAATGAATAAAAATTAATGTAAAAAACAAATGAATAACACAGACAAAATATTGATTTTTTTAAATATTTGGTCAAAATTAACTGAAATAAAAGCTTTTTAGGTGATCAATTTTTAAATGTACTTAATATCTTTTGTAGTAAAGTTAGTAAACATAAGTATTCAAATAATTATATTTTACTTGAAAAAATATTGACTTTTGAAGCCAATAAGAATATTTGAAAAAAGTTATAAATTATGTTGTACGAATTATATATAAATAGATGTATAGGATTACTAGTAAGTTACTTGACTTAACTAATCTTTCATTCATTTTTATATTTAAGTTTCTGATTGGTAATGGGCTTCAATTACTTCCGATAATTTCTTAGTTTTATCATGTATTTTCAACAATGTTACAAGCTCCACTTATCTTCTCTATGTAAGTCCGAAACGTTGAGATCTATCTTTTATACCACAAGTTTATCTTTAATGAAGTAAATTCTCTGTCAGTTTTACGAACGTGAACTATAATTTCGCAAATACGTTATAAATAAAAGCACGCTTGTGTAAGTAAATTTAAAATTTCAAAATTGAGAATGTAACTATAGCCGTGATTTTTTAGATCCAAATGAAGAAATAGGTCGTATCAGTCGATAATAATTTACGACAGTTATAATAGGGCACCTCTTAATATAATTACCAGTGTGAACATCTACAAAGCGTTTCTGCATCCAGTCGATCGAAGCTAAGCTTGCACAAACGATAACGATGCCTACTTGTCGTTAAAACGAAAGAATCTCAGCAAGGAGAACTAGCCGCTGAAATAACGAGGTCGTGCAGACGAAATTACATACACCACCCGCGGATTTATGCGCTCCCGTCGTTGATCACGTCGTAAAGATCATCGGGTCCTCGATTGCCCCTAACTTTTACTACTTTCATCTTTCTTCTCCTGTGTTCAGCCAAACAACTTTTTCTTTTCCTCTTTGTTCAGCCAACATTGACAATAACTTCATTAAGTTTCCTCCCATCTTAACATGCCTTTTCCCATGCATTCGATTCGACGGTTTTGTCGAATGTCGTAACAAATTACGGGATTTGAGTACAAGACGGAAGAAAGCTGCACGCGCTTTACTGTAATTTTGTGTAATTTGATCAATTTGACAAGTTTTATGCTTAATACCCATAACATATTTTGACCATGATCTACATTATTTTATATACACACTATTATCAGTTCAAAATTGAAGGAATAAATTTCTTTAATCTTGAAGCTTTAACTGAAATTAAACTAATTCTAAGATTAAAATAGTAATGATAAGACACTACTTTAAGTGATTAATTTAATTAATATTAATAATATTTAAATAATAATGACGTTTGTACATAGTACTATTAAATATTCTTGTTGCTTTACGAAATATCGTCTTTTCAGCGTGTATTTTATTGTAACTAGTATTGTAAATTTATAAGCTATTTAAATTTATCATACTCACATTGAATAATAAATAAAATTCAATTATTTCTTTTTTAATGCATTTAAACAAGATGAGTTAAGATAATCTTGTACAGATAATTTATAAGTGATCACTTACACGTATAATTAGTTGTAAAAAACCTAATCATTCATTGTTATAAACTCACCTATATCATCATTTATGATTTAAAATTAACTTCTTATTAATAAAACATTTTTTCATACAATGACGTCTTCCTTTTCTAATCAAAACTTTTGCGGAACCACATTTAATCATTGAATAAATCATGGACATTGAAAAATTGAGTTATTAAATAACTAAAGAATAATAGATGTTAAATTAAGTTTTTTAAAGTTTATTTTAATATTTTGATTAATTTTACTTGAGAAAAAAGATTTTTTGCATTATTAGATAACAAACAATAAACATTCATATTTTAAAATGAATCAATGTATATTATAGTTTCATAGTTTTTTTAAATTAAATTTGCTACCTACATTTAACTTCTTAACGTATATCATATTTGAAATATATATATATATTTTCTATTAAAAGTTAAATTTTTACTTACATAATAAAGTGTTTTATTACAGAATTAATTAAACATAAATTAGTTTTTTAATATTTTAACATAATTTATTCTAATATGAAATATATTATTATTAAACAGGTCATATAAGTATGTTTACTCATTCATTTTCGATTAAAGCTTCGTTTTTATCTTGACTTTCATATTAATGGGCTGACCTCTATGCTACGTAGAATTTTATCATGAAATTCATCGTATGTCAATTAAAATTTTCTTTTTCGTATATTTGTTCGTGCAATAGTTTAGCATTAGTTTTTCAACATGAACAGCATGATAATCTACACTCCATTTCTTGATAATAAAAATAAAGGGATATAAATGCCGTAGCTGACTTCAAAGTAATATCATTCATTAATGGATTTAACATTTAAATTTATCTCAGTTGAAACTACACCTTTTTCGAAGCTACAGTTTCAACGGTTCGAAATTCCATTATCCAGTATCCGAAACCCCACCCCTCATACTTTTGCAAATATACATGCGAAAAAGTAGGAAGATGGAACACCGAAGAGAAAAGAGAGCGAGTGGGGGGAAAGAAGATTTGCATGAATTCAATTATGAAGTCCAGCAATTGCAGATAAGAGCTAATCTGCACGACCGAGATTATGTTCAGGGCTGACGTAATTGTAAACACGGCAAACGACGCCGCGCGCCGGTATAATTGGTCTCGCTCGATTGCCTTTCCTGCGCGCCCTATATACTCTGTTTTATTGCATATGTCTCATCTGGAAATTCCGTTCCCTACTTCGCGCCTATATTAGACGAAAGTGCGATGCGTTATGGAGTGTCTGATGGATCACTTAGGATTCCACGCGACGCCTTCCGAATACGGGAAGCGGGAAAACCGATTGTGACGCGATTGTTCTCGAATCAAAACGCGCACGAGGAATGGAAATATTATCGCGCGATTCTTGACTGAATTAAACATCCGGTCGATCGGTCGACAGATCGATTGTATTTTTTATTTTAATTTATTTATTTTTTATGTACACGCGCCCGAGCCTTCAATTCTATTAATTTATCGTTTATGATAATTTATACGTGTCCTATTCGCCTCTCTTTAGACGTCCAGCGTTCAATGCATAATTTATGCTTTCTGAATTTTTCAATTTAGCTACATGTTTTATACGTACACTTACCGAAGTCAAAGATCTTTAAGCAATGGAATTTTTAATTCTGATCTTGATTTTTGAAAACCTGAATTTGTTTGCGTACACGCGCTACTGGTGCTTCTGTAGAATTGATTCAAAGCACATACTTCAATCACCTACATTTCGTAGACGTAACATTAGTAAATGCTACTTATACTATGTACTGATATATATTTTCTAGCACTGATAATATTTTCGTTACTTTTGTGAAATTACTGATTTTTTATAGAAGTATGTTTAATTTGTTTTTATAAAGGATAAGATTCAATGTAATAAGTACATAGTACAATGTTCAGATATGTTTTGTCATCATAAGATATCTGTTGTAATTAAAACTTAAAAAATGAATATTAACATAATATCAGTATTATTTTTGATAAATAGAAAATTTTTAAATTCAAGTTACAGAAAATACGGACCTGAAAATTCTATTTTAATAGAATCTGTTTTAATTACCATATAATGTGTGAAATTATTATGAAATTATTTATTCTAATGAAAAATTAATAAAATATTTTTTAAAGCACAGATTATTTTTGTAAATATTAATTTTTTATATCAATATGTTATAATAACATTATTTAACTTAAATTATTTACAATAACATTTAATGAACGAATTCAGTTTTGCAAAATTTATTCTTCAATACTTTGATAATTTCTCAAATGAATAAATTTAATATGCATGCATTAACAAAACAAGACTTATTTAATGATAATTTTATATACCATGAGTTTTTTTATTTTTAATATTCATGAAAAAAACTAAAAATTAATTTAATTTTCCGTCAAATTTTAGGTAAGAAAAATGTTAAGAGTCTTTATCATTTCAACTCTGTTTATGTTTACATATTAAATATAAGAAACTATTTATTAAAAATACATTTCATAATTTATAAAAGCCATTAAAATATAACCGATTACATTTCTGATTTGTAACGCTGTTACTTAATCTTAAATGGTTTAAAAATTTTCCATTCCATCGAAAGATACGAGATCATCGTATATTGATTCACATAATGCATATCGGATGTAGAAAATATTTCTTCTTATAAAGCTGATGTTTGAAGATGTTTAACATTGTCTACAGTCAAATATTAAAATATCTTATCTTTTATAATATATTAAAGAGAATGATTAAAACATTTTACTTTGTATAATGATTTAAATGGTCCATTTAGATATTTACAATTGTACGCTGATAAACGTATGTAAATATGTAATCAGTGTAGATGTCCATACTATATATGTATACATGTAGAAATATGTTTAATTTCTTCTAAAAAATTACTAAGGAGAATAAACAACGAAAATAACTTATTTTAATTGTAAAGGTAAGGCACTTCCAAGAGCTAATAAATACATTTTTAGAATCTCTGTGCAAATAATAGAAATTATAAATTTTAATATTTTTAATTAATTAACTTATGATATCACAATTTAAATATAATTAATAATAAAATATTAATAAAATATTAATAAAAATAACTGATGTACAATTCTTGATAAATTAAAAAATTAAACACGATCGAAGATATTATGATATACAATCTTGTATATATGCTACAATTTCGTAGCTTAGTATGAAACTAATTTTCTTGATACTGTACTACCTTTAAAATTTGCGTACAAAAAATTAATAATGACTTCTTATCCATACGAAATATACTTTGAATGTTTGATAAAATCTGAGTTCGAATGAAAATTTCTAGTTTATTAAAACGATGCTGAAAGAACATAGTATATGCATATCTTTATTGTACACTCATGCCAATAGATAAATATTTTAAAAGTTTAATTAAAAATATGAAATATCCGTTGAAATAAATAATTGTATATAAAAAAGGAAATCACATTATTTAATTTATTTTTCTTAATTTACTTCCAATCCAAATGATACTATATAATTTATTTCGGCATTATAAATGAAATAAAAAATAATTAATAAAAGAATTTGGAATATCAAAATCAATCGAATAATTTTTTTATGATGTTTAAAATATAAACCTAATATTTTTTAATGCTAATTTTTTAGTGTACGTTCTATTTTTGTGAAGTATGTAAAGCAACTAGTAGAGTAAATATCTAAGAAAATAGAGATAATATTTTGACAAGTTTTATTTATTTAATGGTATAATTTTTAAACAGTTATAATAAGAGTTAAAAAATGGTATTGGTAGTATGGTTTAAATCGAAAAATTGTATTTAAATGTTTTAAATTCTGCATCATTTTAGAAATAATCCTTGTATCAGTAAATCTAAAAATATTAAAACTAAATGCTTGAAGGCATAACTTCGTATCGACTGTTATCTACAATCTTATTCACGCTGTTTCATATACTATGTTTCGTATATCAATATTGTCTACCATTAACTCAGTTGGCTATGCTATAATCACAGACGTAAAATTATACGAAACAGACGCCACGAAATGTCGTAGGTAAGCGCGTGCTTCAAGAATTCTAGTATGAACACGCGTTAAGAAAGTTACATATTCAAAAATAGATCCTCCTTGATCTCGAATAATGATTTCCATACAGCCGCATACATTCATCATTCTTATCTGCCAGAGCAATACACTCCCTACTTAATTAATTAAACGCAAATGCACTTGCACACGTTTGATCGCATAGCATAAACGTTTTGCCGCGATTGCAGCTACAGCCTTAGTTGTAATCGCAGCCGCTTTTGATTAATAATCAAGAAGCTTGGGATTTCTACCAAACGAGACAGAAAGAACAAGCGTAACCATTTTAACAAGGAAGCAAAGCTTTAATCCACACATCTCGCAACGATGGACTCGATTTCATGATACTCTCTCCTTTCATTTTACCTCTCTCTCTCTCACTCTCTTTCTCTCTCTCTCTCTCTCTTTCTCTCTCTCTCTCTATATATATATATATATATATATATATATATATGCAAGTGCTTGTACACAGGGGAACACATAAATCGACCGAGTTAACGCTGTGCATTATCGTTTAACTAAAGGATGTCTGTACGAGCTCTTTCCTGGACGCTGCTGCAGGGTCAACGAGCCGCTAAACAGAGCGTCAGAGATTCTTTCCTTGGCCGCAAGGGAACTATTATATTTGTAGACTAACAGCCGTGCACGCGCATGTTACACCGCTGGTAACTCGATAATCGGTACCGATACATCCTCCACGTGTTGCTCTCATGCTCTACTCGTTTGCATTTCCTCCCCATATTCATCTGGCGGATTTATTGAATGTATAACACTATGTATTATCTATCTGGTTATTAAATTCCTCGTGTATTGTTTTGTCAGTAAAATTAATGTATGATCATTTTCTAAGCTTATATCGGCATCTTATTCTAGTTGCTTCTTTTACTTTTAGATTATAGCTCAACGACTTTGAAAGCTTGAATGACCAACTTTTTAAATAAGCGTTATTATTTGGAGAGATATTTTTTTTAACGTAGTATTACTTATTTTACCTAGTGATAAGATTTTTCTCTATTTACTTTAAAGTTTCTATATTTTTTTGGATATATTTAAGATTCGTCAAATACTGTAAACTTTAATTTCCTTTTAATTATATATTTTATATTTTAAATAACTCATACTTTAAACATTTTGAATTTAATTATTCTTTTCACGTTTATTAACGTTATGACTAATATATTTTATATCATAATTCGAATTTATTTATTAGGCATTATTTTAAATCTATGTTTGTCATTTCAAATACATTTTAAATCATGATGTAATTCAATTAAATAACACTAAATAGTAAATAATTTATGTAATATATAAATTTAATCGAAAATGTATTTATAATATTTTTTACTGCATTTTAATAAAAAGCGTTATTATTATGACACAAAATCAGAATAAAATCGAAAATTGTACATGATTAATATTGGATAACCTACAATTTATTAATTTCTTTTTAGTTGCAATTTTAATATAATTAATGTATACGTAGTAATTTGCTTAAAATACATTAAATATAACTAGTAACAAGATTCCTATTTACAATTCAAATTGTGAGACTGCTTCACTAGATCGTTCTATTGCTCCGTTGTCGTTATTTTTAAAAGTTGCTTTTTTTGAACCTATCCAACTTCTTGATAAGCATCTTTAACATAATAATTATAAAATAGCTCTTATTCTTTATTAATATTAAAAAATTAAAAACTTAACAATGTATAATATATATTTGACTTTAATTAAATTTTAAATGAAAAGCTATTCTCCAAATTTTTATCGCATACCTTTTTCTTGCAAATTTAATATATTAATCAGAGTTATGATACATAACCATAATTTTCATACGCAAAATTAATTTTAAATTTACAATGAGAATATTTGAAAAGAAATCAGATATCTAAATCTACTATTGTAAATCTAAAAAATAAATTGAAATTATTAACGATTCGATCATTTTCATCGTACGCACAAATAATTATGAATCTGTTATAGTATAAGTGCAACAAATACATAGAAAATCCAAAAAAATCATGATGCATAGAAAAAGTTGTTTCCGAAGACATTTCAAAACAATGTTACTTACCGACACACTAATATATTGAACACTTTATTCATAGTCATAAAGATTTGGAGCTTTTACAATAATATAGAAGATATATACGTGACATTTGTTTATAAATTTTGAGTAATTTAAAGTAGATTTTTCTTTAAATTAAAACAAATACAGTAATAATTTTTTAATTCTATGAATTTTGGACTCTTTTAACATAGAAATTAAATTACAACGATTTGAAATTCAGAATTATTTATTAGAAATAGATACTTATATAAACTCGATTTATCGTCAGATTCTTATTATCAATATTATTTATAAGTATAAAACTAAACCAGATAATTATAATCTTAAACTTGTTAGATAATACAATATTTTTAGTTAAAATATATAAAATGCACAAATATACTTAAAACGGCAAACAATGTAAATAATTCTATTATTGATTTTATATAATTTTTGTGTAATTTTTAGGATGAATATAAATCAAAAAATAAAAATTACCTTTCCTATAATAGTTAGAAGTAAATTCATATTTATTTACTTTTTTTAAGGCAGATTTTTGGTAAACATTAAGGATCTAATAATTATTAATAAAAATATTAATTTTTATCGTGTTATTATAAATTTTACACTTTATAATCAATATATCATTATTTAAAATTCGTGAAAATGATTTATAAAATTATAATTTTTCTTTTATTGGTTATAAAAATTAAGAATTTAATGCAAGAATTTAATGCAAATATTTTAACATTTAAAATATTTAATATTTTTAGTAAAATATTATAAAATTTTCCATTTATACGAAAAATATATAATGAATATAAGAGATATAGGAATAAAATGATAAATTCATGCTTTTTAAATGTCAAAATAAAACCAAATTAAAGTCTGTATTAACCAGATCGTCGTCATTATCAAAACATGTGCCACTTTTTTAAAAAATAGGAGTCTATTTTCTCTATTTAAAAAGAGAAAATAGCCTCCTTTTTTAATTTATTAAATAGTATTACAGTAATACTATGCTAAATAGAGAAAGTAGACTCCTGCAATATGCTATTAATATCATCAGTAAAACTAAGAGATAATACCAGTATGGATTGACTGGATTATTATAATGCTTATATTTAATTAATCAATTAAAAAATCCTGAGATACACAAAGCTCAGTTCTAAACAACAAATCAGTAAACATTAAATAATTAAAAATTAATTGTTAAAACTGAATTTACAGTATAATTGAAATTGACTATAACCATAATATACTATAAACTTAATGTGACGTTACAAAATAAATCGAATTTAAGCGTATTACTTAAATAAACATATAATAAAATAATCAGATATCTTAATAGCTTACAAATCTAAACAAAAATGAATCACGGTTCTCAAGAATTCGGTAAATACGACAGTTTACAAGTAATTAGAACATTTACTCATCATACAATTATTGTACATAATTTATTCTTGATCATGTAATCATAAAGAGATAACATCATGACCTTGCGGTCAAGCAGCGACTCGTTTCGGCAACATGCGAAAAAAATTCATTTTTTTCTAACCTTATATACGCATTGTTCTGAATTAAAAGAAAAAAATTTTAAATCATGTACTATTAATCAATGTAGAATTACGAATCATCGCTATTTTCTTAATTAAATTGTGGTGTATATACACCGATATACTCAAATATGCAGTAATAATTCGCAGTAATATTGCAGTATAGTAATAATTCGGTCCGTTCCAACCGAATTTAATAATCCCATTTGTCTCTACATCAGAATCTCAATAATTCATTTACCAATAGAAATTTCTTCTTTTAATTCTAAATGTATTTGAACATTCCTTTAGCAAATTCTACAAGCACTCGTGATTTAAAGGTCCAAAACAATGTTCATCCGGCTCGGAAGCGTGCGACCAGAAGCGGGTCCTAACAAAAAAGCTGGCAACCGTGATAATTAGATGCGCGTGAGGGTCCACAAGTCGTTCCATCGATTGGTCTATCTTGCATCTCTCTCTTTCTCTCTGGATTTCGCGACATTTAAGCCAATTGACGCATCGCACGTGCCTCCGAATTCTGGATGCAACTTACCGCTGCTGGGCGCGCGAATAGCCTCTGAGCTCAGCAAGCTAGTGAACGGTCGCTCGCTTGCCGGCCGGAATATAATAGTCTGTAATACGATGGAAGTGGGCCAGTCTTGCTTCGAGCCGCGGCTAAGAAGCTTCCACCTGTGACTCTGTACTGACGGTCGGCTAATTTCATCGCGCGTTCTTCCACAGCCGACTTCCGCGCGCAGCCGGAATAAGTAATCGCTTCTTATTCCCCGACAGTCCTTCCTCAAAGTGAATTGTTTTACGAAACTGTCACTGAAGTTTAATGTTGCAACAAGTCGCGACGTTAATATTATCCTTCTCGTGCGAAGAAGAACCTCAAGAACCTTTGAACATGTGCCGGACGAGCAAAGTTAGTGACCTTTTGATTATGTGTTTATCGTGTCTTTAATTGATGCTTTTACGCTGATGTTCGCGTCTTTTCGATTAGACATTGCTCCGCTTTCAAAATCTAATAAGCAGTAGGGACGATTTCATGTGTACCTTTACCTTGATAGTTCGCTGAAATTAGTGACGTATTATGAGATCGAATTAGTGTGAGGTTACCTTGACCAGTGACAACCTTAGCTTACACGACATACAAATGCTCTATTATAATCTTTTTTTTCACTAATTCAATTTTAAAGGCGACGATTTATTCGATGTCTGGATTTCATGAAAGTATACACAATATTTTTTTAATCTTTTGATTACAATTGGTTTACATTAAATAAAATTAGGTCATATATATTATATCTAATGAAATTTGCATTTCTAAAAAAGAATACACAAGTATTGCTAGATTAACAGTAATGAACGATATAAACTTACATATTACTTAATTATTATTAAATTATTAAATTATATAATTATACTTAAATATTACTTAATTCATAATAAATACATTTCTATTTATTGTAGTCAATCTATTAAACTATTAAAAGTAATTTACTATTCATAGTAATAAAACGTTGAAATTTTATTCTTGTACATAAAAAATATTTTATTATATTTTTTCCATTGATCAAACTACTAACTCATTACAAACTACATTACTCAAACACTATCTACATCTGAATATCTTTTTAATTTAATAATATTTTTCTAAGCGTTAAATGTAAATTATGCAGTACTACTTCTTAATATAATATTATGTACAGTTTGCAAAATCATTTTATCGCAGTACGTTTTATAAATATTAAAATGTCGTGAGTACTCTGTTTATAAAATAATATCACCTAAAAACTACCATAATACAAACTATTAAGTCTTAATTATCTATCCTTACTTATATCTTCGTAATAAAATTACGCATTAGCTAATTTTTAATAAAAACAATTCTCAAAATAATAATGTTATATCAATTCTCAAGAAAAAATATCGAGATAAATAAATTTTATTCTAAACTTTAGTATTATATAAAAGTTTTAAAATTAAAACGTAAAACACTAAAATAATTATTATATTATTATTATTATAGCTTTGTTTAAAGCTAATTATTATAGCTTTTGAATCTTTATTGTGAATATCAAAGAATGAATAAGGTTGTATTAAAATAAACAGAAACTGCATATAAAATCGATTAGATCCTAAATCAATAAGTAGTTGACTTGAATTAAAAAACATCGTATGAGAAATCCATTTAGTTTTTACAATGAATGTCCTTGATATGGACAACCATTTGTATTCATATTACGATTCGATTTGGGTTAATGATAAACGCATTTTTAAAACATGGTGATTTTAAGAATTCAAGGTGCTCATGCATGTTTACTTATAATTAAATGTATTACCGTATTTCAATGTTTATTTTTTATAGCAATTATGAGTTTTAAATAATAAACTGAATTATAGTTAATTTATGTAAATGCATAATACATTTTTACATCATCAAATTTTAATTACATGTCTCTATAGAATATAAAAATCTAAAGTTCTACCAAAAACATTGAATTTTTATTTCATTTAATGATTATTATATAAATAATAAAGTACCTTATACTACGTATATATAACAGATGGAAGTATTTAAATATAAAATAAAAATCTTCAATGATTAAAGAATATTTAAACTATAGTATAGTGATAAAATTACTCTAGATTTCATTTAATATACTTTTCATGTATTATAGAATTTTCGCAATTTGCTTCGATGTAAAAATATAAAATTATTACAAATAAAGGTTAATTATTGTTTTAATTATAAAGTAAATAATCAGTAAAATAGAATATGCTTATTTTAAACAATAAAAGTTACAAATAATCAAGTGTAGAGAAAAAATCTGATCTATTTAATAATGGAACACATAAGCTCAATGAGCATTTATTTTTATCGACAGTCTTTTGCAACTGCATAAATAAGAAATAAAAATGAATTTAAGTCGTATCTTAAATTTAATGATAATCATAGAAATGCTTGTAAGAAATTTATAAATAAAGTAAAGCGTACGTGGAATATAGGCAAAGATCTGTCCTCTGAAAAATTTAGAATCATTTTTATTATTCAAATAAATCTTTGACTTTTTTACTAGTTTTTATTTATTTTTACGACGCAATACTTTTATTTATATTAAAATATTTCTTTATTTCATTGCTGTTCCTTATTTGCTTAGCAGACACTTTCCATTACAATAATAATAATAATAAAACATTATGAATTATAATTAAAATAATTCATAATTTTTCATGATTTATAGTACTTTAATCTAATATTTTTTTATCTATAATTTTTATATAATAATATGCTTCTTGTATAATAAGCCAATTTTAACACGATTTAATTTACAAAAAATTAATGTTTAAAGCAAAACTTTCGGATGTACTTATTCATTTACCACCCATAATATTAACATTTTATCAGTATTGAATGTATATTCATCAGATAATTTTTTTTCATTATAAAATATTTAAGTTTTAATAAGTCACGTTCTGCGTTTGTTAACATGTTCCAAAGTAATCGATCGTAGTATGTACAAAAATATAGTACTCGTAATTTTATAAAATTTATATTTCCTCTTTCAAAATCATCAATTTAAGTAAATAATAAAATTTTTCGAATTAAAAAAATAAATAGCTTTAGTAATAATCATCATGAGTACAGATAGTTTTTTCTATCAAAAGATAATCACAAAAAGAAAAAATATATTCATACCAAATTCGCTCCTACGTATATTATATGACATTAAACCGTGACAGATAGTCACCAAAAGTTGCAAATCCCTCGTTATGTTTACTATTGTAACGCGATATACGCTTTAATACGTCAGACGAGAAAAACGTTGCGCGTAAGCACGCGATAGAAGACAAAACGGCGAAAAAGTTAGCAGCTGTCGGAAGGGTGTTGCTGATCACCAACTGTCAGGAAAAGCAGGACCGGTTCCTGGAGCACTTATACGTTCTACGCATGCGTGCGCGTGTGCGCATATTCGCATTACCTAGAGTTATTGCAATGAACATACGTTGGAGGACATGTTAGCTATGACAAATTAGTAAGGGTACTTTAAGGTTTGATCAAATGACAAATGCACTAAAATAGTTTTAAGTCGCAATTTAAAAATAGTTTGTTGAATCTCTCAATGCAACATTTATATACCCAATTATTTTATACCCAAATGATTTGAGTTAAATTAAGTAACTTAACGTATTTTCCTATAAAACTACTTTTAAATAGCCGGATTCTAGATACCTGATGAATATAAAAGAATGTAAATCGAAAAATATGCAGGTGAATGTATTATCGGAGTTAATTATGTCGACATTACTGTATGAAATCTGTTAGTTGAATTCAATTGTAGCATTTATGAAATTAAGATTAAATTTTAACTAATAAATAAATATATGTATAGTCTTAAAATATACATCTATTATTTTTTGAATAATTTAATCTAGATAGCTGAAATTTTTATTTTTATAAAACAAAAAACAATTATCTTCAGAATAACTATCACATTGAGCTATAAAATTTCATGCAATCAATTGTAGTTATAAAGTTAATGGTTAACAAAATAAATAGCAACTAAAGGTGCAATGCAGTATAATGATAGGTAAACTTGTTTTTGTATACAGTTTCAAATTATATATTTACGTTTTAAAAAAATTATTAGTAAGTGCAATTAACTTGTCAGGTTAATAAAATGATTTTAAAATTAATTAGAGAATTGACATGAAAGAAAATATTCAATTTTTATATTCTTATAATAATAATAATATATATTGAGAGGAGTAGACTTATTTTCTGTATTAAAGATTGTTATTAAAGGTAGTTAAAACTTACCGATGTCAAAAAAGTATTAATTAATTACACAAAAATGAATTGTAATAAATATAAAACTTGATAATTAACTTCTTATGATATTTATGTAACGTAAATACTAGGAAATTTTTGATATTTCAATTATACTTCGGTTTTTAGGTTTACTTTTATATATCAATTTTTTCATTTAATTCATCAGCAATTTGAAATAAACAATAGATAAAATAAATATATTGATAGATCACCTAGTTATCACTTATTTTTCAGTTTTCTATTTCTATAATAAATCTTTAGAGACTTATCAATACAAAGTACAAAAAATATCATAATAAATTGGTATATAATGTGCTACTTTTGAACAAGCGGTTGTGGAACGAAATTATGGGATATAGTAAGTAGAAATTGAAAACATTCGTGCATATGAAAGATGCAATAGGAATTTCTGGAATTTCTAGAACGTCCCCGAGAGTTATTTAGTACTTGTTTCTATTCTATTCTATTCAAACTAACTATTTCTTAATTTATTTTTTACTTAGATTATTTTTACTATTTGTACACGTTCAACTTGTCAATGTCGTTGATTTGGTTACGTCTAAAATAAGAAAAATATATACTATCGGATTTATTTTTGCTATTCATTTATAAAAATGTAAGACTTATTGCTACTGGAATTTTAAGTAGACTTAACAAGATAGTAGCCCAGTATTAGAACATATGTAAGATGTGTGTGTTTATGTTACTGTACGTTCTTATTCACTTTTATTTTAGTTATTTTTATAAAAATTTAAAATAAATAATATTTGTAAACTAAATAAATAATTGATTTCGTATTTTGAAATAAATAATTTTTTTATTTTATTTTATTTTATTTTATTTATTTAATTTATTTTATTTATTTTTATTTTATTTTATTTTATTTCAAAATTATATTATTAAGTCAATAAAATATAAAAGATAATATTTAGGTTGTTGTCATTACTGTTAAGAAATTTTCTGTTTTGATAAAATTTATATTTTGAATAATTTGAATTTTTAATGCATACTTTCATTTAAATTTGCTTACAGTATTTATCATTTATTGCACAATCAAATATTTGTTATGTGTACAAAAATTATCCTTCAATGAAAGAATTTATAAAATGCCTTAGATTTGAATAAATATTTTTCATTATAATTTTTCTTTAATTCCTCTTTATACACATTATGTAGAAGACTGTTCATTTGCATTGTTTATTCAACTTAATTTAAACTAATTTATTTAGATTGTTTTTTTTGAAGATTTTATATAATAATATATTTATAAATTTATGACATACATTTATTTGAGATTAATTAAAATTAATTAATTATTTCCTTTAAATCAAGAAGTATTTTAGTTCAAATTTTAAATATTTAATTTAAAAATTATTGAAAAATATGAATGTTGGTATCCGCGTAAATTTAACTTGAAAAATAATATTTTAAACATATTTTAGTTTTGAATATTCAAATACAATATTTTTTAACTATTTTTTAACAGTATTTTTTAACATATTAACTTAAATTTAATATGTGATAATTAAAAGTTATGTAATATTATTTGATTTAATATAATTTAATTTTGAAAATAAAATATCTTTGTAGATAATACATATTTTGAGATGAATATAAATTGAAAATAAAAATTGTAGTGATCAATTTTGTTTAATACAGTGTTATTATAAAAATTTGTTTATTTTATTACTTTAAAACATTTATCATGGATTTTTACCTAAAAAGGCATATTATTCATGTTATTGTCTCGATACGAATTCTAATGAGTTTTAAACTGTTTTACAATTAAAAAAATTTATTTATTAATTAACTGATTAACTTTATTATTAAAAGAAACAATTTTAAT